>CM070695.1:5122391-6489022 GCA_036346265.1 Melocanna baccifera
ATTTCTTCACGAGGTCCAAAGCTGAGGAAACCAATAAAAGATGCGCTGCAGCGAACTTAGTTTCTTATCATAGTGTCTTAGGAGAAACAACCAATGCATGTGCAGGAAGGGAATGAAAATAATTGGTCACGATTTGATCTGGTCCCACACGAAGAAACCATGAATTAGAAACTGTAGTTTGTATCATAGCGTCTTAAAAGATTAGAAACTAGTCATGGTTTCAAGCATTGGGATTGCCCTAAGAGCTTAATTGGTGGGTGTACATCATGATATGATCCTTAGGTATGGATGTTAAACTAATTAAAGCCCCTTTAAACCTGTGGAAGGGAAAGAGGGAGAGGAGAATTCTCTCTGTGATACCATTGAGATAAATTTTACCTTTTACTTTCTCATACATTCACCAGTCTCTGTGGGTGCTTATACGTGTATAGATCGTCAAGGACCTATATTACTCGAGTAATGCAAAATATAAAGGGCCTATATGCAAATATTTCAAGCAGGAAATACCATAGTAAATGTTATTGTGACATATGTCTACATGCAAATACAACAAGGAATAATATGGTATGTGCTTAAGTAAGGCGATCCTTTGAGTTTAAGGGTGAGCTTCTCCAACTTAGGTGAGTATAAAAATTCTGGTGACTTTAAGTGGAACACCCTAGCCCAACATTGAGCTTGGAATGCTACTACTATCCACTTTCACTGCAAATTTAAACCGCTATTCCAGTAAGAAGAGGGAGGCCTAGCCAAGGAAAGGAAGAAGAAGGGAAGAAGAGAGAGAGAAGAAAGAAGGTTTGGCCAAGCAGAGATGGAAGGAAGAAGGAGAACGAAAGAAAGGGGGCCATGTCTGATCTGACCCAATCATCTTTGACTCTCGCTTCGTTGGGTAATGATCTGAGCTTCCTTTTCCTTGGGTAGCTTTCGGTTAGATGCGTTTCATAGCGGGAATTTGGGAGAGAAGGGGCGAGTAGCATGGTTATAGCCATAATGTGGAATTGATAGCTAATTGGTTAAATAATTCCCATATAGTGCTTGAACTCATTTCTTTTTGGTTAAGTGGTTTTGGGGGTATGCCTTATGTAGTGCTACTAGCTAGAATTTAGTCGTCATTACTATTGTCATTGTGTTAATTTGCTAATTTTCATGGTGTAGAAAGTTAGATATGAGATTGGTATGCCTGTTGTTCATTAATGCAACCGAGTTTTGTTTGATCATCAGGACAACGGGAGGGGTGTCCAATGAAGTGTGGGATTACATAGGTCAAGTTTTCATGTAGGAGCAATGCCATTTCATTTGTGTATTTGTATTGTTATGGCATGTTTTGAGATGGGGTATGGGTTGTCCAAGTGGTAGTTTATGGTCAGTGCCATCCACACATCGTCCACGAGGTTAAACAGGCAAGTGTATGATAGAACAATAGATAGTTGGGTTGTGTTGATGCTTTATGCTTATGCCATGTTTCCCTTGCTGTTGATATGATTGCTTCTGTTTACCTTGGTAGTTTGAGATGATTATACATGTTTACATGGTAGCTTTAAAATGATTATTGGATAATGCCATGATGATAGGTAATGGTATGGTCAAGATTCTTTGATGTTGATATATTGATGAATAATGGTTAATGAAACATGCATATTGATATGATTAAGAACAAATGTTGCATCACGTGCATACACATAAGGAAAATAGATGGCTTTTGTGGCATCTATGGTCTACTTTATGTGAACATCCTATACGAGTGGGAAGAATAAGACCTACTTTAGTAGACACTCCATAAGAGTGAAGATTAAGGCCGCCTGTATGAAAGAGGACGAGCTATTGACACCACATAAAAGAGGGTGGATATGGGTGAGCATCGATGGGTGCTCACTCCGCTCTACCGATATAAGCTATAGAGAAGAGTAGACATGTGCATCCCACGGGAGTGGAGATTAAGACTACCTGTATGAAAGAGGACGGGTGGGTTTGGGTGAGCATCGACAGGTGTTTACTCTGCTATACAGGTATAAGCTATAGAGAAGGGTAGAGATGTACATCCCACAGTAGCGGAGATTAAGACCGCCCTTATGAAAGAGGGTGGGTTTGGGTGAATATCGATGGATACTAACTCTGTTATACCAATATGAGCTAAAGAAAAATGTAGATATGTTTGTGTGCATTTGCATTGCATTAACAATAATGAAATGTTAATGCAAAATGAAGTGTTCGTGAGTATGAAAGAGTTAATTGATAATTATCAGTTAATGAAATGTGGTCTAAGATGGTATCATGTGTATGTTAATGTTTACTGTTTTGCTCTGTACTTGCTGAGTCTTAGACTCATGCTTGCTTTGTTGTTATTTTTAGGTGATTATTGAGGGAGTCATGCATTGAGAATGGGAGTAGCACTGTTCACCACATCTAATGATAATGATCTAGAATATCACCCTACTCACCTTAATATCATCTTGGTAAGCTAGCTTGCTAATCTGGGACTTAGTCAGTAGAGTTCTCAAAAATTAGTGATCAACTTTGGAATGCTCTTATGGTAATGTATGTTTCCTTAGTGAAATTATATTTGCAAGTTTAATGATGCACTCGGACGCATAGTTCTGAGCATTCTCAGGCATAGGGTCCCGAGCGTTCTTGGGCGCAAGGTCGTAAGCTTCAGTTGTAATGTGTCTATTCTTATTCATAGAACTAGTTATCTTTAATGCAGGTCGTTAAATGTGTGTTGATTATTCTTTCTTGGTAATATAACTAGGGAAAGTACTACCAAAATTTAGTAGTGATGGCTATAAAGTTAGAGTGACTAGTAAGGTATTCATGCGTTGCAACGCAGTACCAAATAGCTAGAATGACTACTCACCCTTGCATTAAGTGCTTTTAAAAGGTGGTTGATGACGGTTTGTGTGGGTTGTCACATATACTTTGGAAAGGGAATGCAATAAATAAGGGTAAAAAGGAAATAACATTAAATCTGGGGATATGCAACCACTACTAGAAAACGGATCATCCCTCACGGGTTTTAATTTTTCTGACGGGCCCGCATAGACCGTGAGGAATATCAATTTTTGTGACGGGCTCATATATCACCGTCACAAAAAATACATTTTCCTGTCGGGCCCACGTATCCCCGTGAGGTTAATTAGAAACCCTAACACCCCACCTTTTCCCCTCGCGCCCCCATCCCCTCGCCCCTCGCCCGCGCCTCCATCCCCTCGCGCCCCCATCCCCTCACCCGCGCCTCCTCCGCCCCATGCCCTCGCCCGCCTCCTCCACCCCATCCCCTCGCGCGCCTGCCTCCTCCTCCCCATCCCCTCGCCCGCGCCTCCTCCGCCCCGCCTCCTCCGCCCCATCCCGCGCCGCCTCCTCCACCCCATCCCCGCGCGCGCCTCCTCCTCCCATCCCGGCCTCGGCGCCTCCTCCCCCAACCCTCACCGCCAGATCCGGCTCCCGCCGCCGACCCGCGCCAGATCCAGCCTCCCCGCCGCCGGATCTGCTCGCCCCTCTCCGGATCCACCTAGGCCCGTGCCAGATCCGGCTAGATCCGGTCGTCGCGTCTTGAGCCGCCGCCACCTCCCGGCCGCCGCCCTCATGGCGCCGCCTCCCGATCGCGCTCGCGCCTCTCCTTGAGACGCTGCCGCCCGTGTCACCACCACCCTAACCCGCCTCCCCCTCGCTCTCCCCCCACCTCGGGTCAGGGCCAGGTCGCCACCGCCCCCGATCCCGTGAGATCCGCCGCCGCTAGGGGTAGAGGGACCAACCATGGAGGCCATGGAGGAGCTGTCGGCGCTCTCCGAGTCCATGCGCCAGGCGGCGTCGCTCCTCACCGACAACGACCCCTCCTCCCCCTCCGCAGATTTCCCCGTGGCGCCGCGCCCCGGCGGCCTCCGGTGAGTACACCTCGCTGGGCGCGCTCGACGCCGTCCCGATCGACGTGCTCTCACTCTCACTCTCTTTACCATGTTAAGTCCTCTCACTCTCTTTTTGCCTTTTTTTTTCAGGTTTACCATGTTAATGTTCTAAACTGGCTCTCTCTTGGAATGCTTGGTGCCGGTGGAACAGCTGACACTAGCTCATTCGCTGGTGTTAAATTTCAGCTATTGCAAACTATGGTCTTGTTCTGCAGTTACATTACATGACTTGCCAGTACAAGAAATGTATCTCTAGGCATTCTTATGATGCGATCCTTTATGGCACTTAGTGTTGAAAACATGGCCATTGTGTTCTGCTGGCTCTATTTCTTTTAAAAGATTTGAACCGTATTGTTTTCGAAACTAAATGTTTCATATTTTTTTCTCAGGCATGTCTGGATTCAGGCTTCTTCTATGTGGTGGATCATGGAATAAGCCAGGAGCTAATGGATGACGTTTTTGCCCAGAGCAAGAAGTTCTTTGACCTTCCTACTAGTGAGAAAATGAAGCTTCTCAAACGAGAAGAATCGAGGTATACACCCATGCTAGATGAGACTCTTGATCCAGAAAATCAAGTGAATGGTAATCTATTTGACTCCAACATTTGTTGCTAGACCTGAATTTGCTCTCTTTTTTTACTCATCAACATGGTACCAAGTAGCTGCCATGCAAGTGTTTAGGGGCTCTGCAGTTTTCTCATCACTCTCTTGGATGAGAATTCAACGAGTTATTAAGGTTGGTAGCAAGAGTAATTTCAACGGGTTATTAAGATTGGTAGCAAGAGTTCTGCATGGGCATGTATCTCATTTCATTCTGGATTTACTTGGTTTATATCTTGTGAATTTTCAGTTCCTAGTTTGTTGCATTCTTACAATTCCAACTTATAATATGTTTTCAGGTGACTATAAGGAAGGGTATTACATTGGAGTTGAGGTACCTGCAGATGATCCAGAAGCAAGGAGACCATTTTATGGTCCAAATCGGCCTATACAAGGTAAGTTGTTTTCATTTTCAAGACATGTCCTTAAAAAGGACTCTTCTAGAACCTAATGATTAATGAATAACAAGGTGTTGTATCTAACATGTTCCAATCTATCATATGCTTGAAAATTGGTGATACTAATGAGCTATTTTTGTGACCATCTGTGTTGTAGAAGTAAGAAAATTTGCTGTAATTATATGAGCTAGTGTGTCATTATCAATGTGCAATGTTGATATGAACAAATCTGTTATAATTTTTTTTGTTAGTTTGTGCCAATTTTCCTCACGGTTAGTACCGTCAGGTTAAATCAATTTTCCTCATGGTCGGTTAGTACCCGTCAGGTTAAATCAATTTTCCTCACGGTCGGTTAATACCCGTCAGGTTAAATCAATTTTCCTCACGGTCGTTAACCGACCGTCATGTTAAATTTCCTTGATGGGTAAGACCGTCAGGTTAAATATCCCTGACGGGGCAACCGTCAGCCAAATTGAATTTCCGACGACCACCACCACGAGGATTTGCTCGACGGAACCCGTCAGGAATTATAACTCAGCGGTTTTGTATTTTCCTCACGGTTTTGAACCGTGAGGGATGATATATTTTCTAGTAGTGAACAAAGCTTGCGGGCCTTACAAATCGAAACAAGGGGTGTAAAATTATAATATTGTGAAAAATCTACTCAAATAATTTCACACGTACAATCTAAAAATACAGAAAATGTTGTTGGCCAGCTAAAGTAGTCTGACTGCATGCGTTCCAGAACCATGTTACTATCTTCACAGGAGTTAGTATTATCTTTACTGAAAGCTGTTCTATCGTGCAACTAGATGAAAGCTAGGGAAAAAAACAAATAAGAACTGTAGCATTCTTGCTTAACTTGACCTTTAACAACCACTTCAAAGAGAAGTGCTGTAGAAGTCTTTTCTTTATAAAATATAGGTTAACTTCAAAGAGGAGAAGTGCTGCAAGTTGATCCATTGAATAATTGAAAAGGAGGAGCACTGAACTTTATAAAATCTCTTTTACAAGTATGGGCGACCCATCCATGTCCTGCCATCTTATGCTCGTCAGTAGTGAGATCGTAAAGCAAAGCATTCATATATTGCGAATTGCAATGATTTAATGGTTCGTTATTGGGTGAGTCTTTCTTTGTGGCTAGGACATCTAAGGTGAATGACTTCGACTTCAACAACTTATCTTAAATATTCATGGTTCAATCATGCAACATTGGTGATTTTAACATCGGTGGTTTAAACACTGCATTGCTAGATGGTCAATTTATACATATATATAACTCGGTGCTCTACACAAACAGGAGATCGACGTGTGAAAAGACTAGCCAATTATTTTCCAATAAAAATAGTTTCTGCCTAATTAAAAACTAAAGGATAAAATGCTACACCTTATATTTAACTTCATATATAGCATGCATGGAAATGGAGTACAAATCACTGCTAATTGTACAGGTGAAACCATGACGGATAGGTTTTCTACAGGCACAGAAGATCAGACGATCGAAAGGCATCAGAGTTGTAATGTTCGACGTTGCCTTCTTGTGGCCGCAGGTTTTATCTCAAGACTTTAACCTGCCCATATTTATGTTATCACCGTTGCATCGATCCATACATGCCCTCTCTTTTGCAAAGCTGTTTACAAAGCTGTATCCTTTGCTACTAAGCTTTCACAGGGACAAACAGCCAAAAATATAATATTTTCTCCCTACTCATTTTGGGTTAAGTCAAAGTATGCACCAGATTCTTGCCTTTACCAACCTGATGAGAAAAGAGAGTCGGTGAGGTGTGTGGGGGTGCTCATCTTAGTTTTTCTGTGACTTATGATTTTTTTTATTGTAACTAACTTATTTTGTATTGTAGTTATTAGTACCTTTTGACGTAATTAATTATAAAAAATTTAAAAATAAAAAAATTAAATATATTAGCCTATTACAGAAAATGCAAAGAAATACAAGAAAAAAGCCTAAAAAGTTAAAAATCAGGAAAAAAACGAAATTAAGGAATAGTGAACTAGAAGTTAGAAGCTGAAGTTAAAATGAGTGAACCAAAAAAATCAGAAAAAGGTAAAATTAAGGAACAAAAGACTGTTTGACATAGCCAAGCAACAAGGTTTACAATTAGAATCTATCTGATAAGACAAGGAGGAGACAAGTATGTAGCATACATCCATATATCACTGCCTAATTAAATCCTTACATACCAACACTGTAATGGATGGTTCCATCAGTATCACAACACGCTAGAATTAAAACCAAACAATTCAACGGCTCATCAGGTGGTTGGCTCGCCACTCACCTCCACAAACCTCATCAATGTATTTTAGGCATTTTAGGTGGAGGGCAATTAATTTCCTCTTTTTAAAACAAATGTCACAAATTTGATGTCCAGTCCTCGTAAATAGTGTATCACTCATTTCTTCCGAATTACAATGGTTATTAGAAAAATATTGTAGTACACAAAAGAGTTCCATATATAATAGAAAGTATGATCGATAATATATATATATATATATATATATATATATATATATATATATATATATATATGAAAAATATCTTTTATTCCAGTGTAATTACACCCACCTCTAATATACCATCTAAACGAACTTAAAATACTCCTTTATCATCTTGGATATACTCGTATACTAATTATAAGATACTCCAATATGAACCATATGAAAAAATTATAAGAGAGTCCATAGTTTTTAACGTATTTTATAAATACCTTTATATACGCATATAAAAGGAGTATGTCAAAAAATATACATACCATCTCTGAAAAAGTGTAACTACACTGGTATAGAAAAGAGGTTTTATATATATATATATATATATATATATATATATATATATATATATATATATATATATATATATATATATATATATATATATGAAACCTCTTTTCTACACTTGGGTGTAATTACATCCTATGTCGTATTTCACAATGTAGAGAGTATTTTATGTAACGTAAGAGTATGAATGTATATTATATGAGTATTTAAGATCATCTAGGTAGTATAAACAATTTTTCAGATGTGGTATGTACATTTTTTGACATACTCCTTTTTATGTGCGTATATAAAAGTATTTACAAAATACGTTAAAAACTATGAACTCTCTTACAATTTTTTCATGTGGTTCACATTGAAATATCTTATAATTAGTATACAAATACATCCAAGGTGATATATATATATATATATATATATATATATATATATATATATATATATATATATTCTTTTTTTTGCAGGTAGCTAGTGACAAATCCAGGAATATGTTACATCAAGGGGCACACTGATATATAGTCATTTTTTATCCTTTCTCTATCTTGTAGAACAAATAGTGTAGCTGTGCTGCTTCCATGTTTTAGACCAATTATTTGGTTCATGCTTCGGTTGACTGTGTGTAACCTCGCTTTCATTGTTGGCCATTTTCATCCGGTAACTAACTACATGGTATTGCATACATGGAATCTTTCATATGCTAGTGCGCCTTATCTGAAAAGTTACCGCAATGAATTATGGCCAATGGAATTATGTATCACTTGTTGATGTGATAGGACCTATCACCTACCTCTCGGGCGCGTCGCTTGTCTCGTGGTTTCGCGCATTTGATGATGTAGTAATATTAATATTAGGTCCATTACACTTAGATATTTGATCCTTATCACTTTAAATATTATAGTAACTTTATTAACTATAAGTTATACTTAAATACCAGGTAAGTCTTGTGCAAGTTCAGGGTATTAATTTACTCTAATTATCATTCTTCAAATATGGAAATTCATTTTGGGATAATTATGGAATATACGTGACTGATAATTCAAGACAACTAATTTGTACCCCTCAAAACCCTAAAACTTTGCTATACTTGTCTCGGTAGATGGTAAGAGATATTGGTATGGATGTAACATGAGAATCTTTGGTTTCTGGTATATACCGCCCAGACGAATTAAGGATATAATCCTATGATGACCGCATCATGTAAAACAGTACTACCACAAGTCTACAAACTACAACTAGGCCAAGTAGGATTACTAGACCTCAGATCTTTCCACTGGTGGGGGAGTGGAGTTGTGCATGCACGGACCTAGGTCCGGCATGAATGGGACACCATCTAGGGTTATGTGTACTCATTTCACTAGTGTTGTAGAACGTTGTAGTCCAACTATGCTAAGATGATAGGGTATGACTTCCCACACGAATTTATGAGGACCTACCTCGGGTGGGGCTTCATAAGAGTGGACTGGCAATAAGGCGAGGTAACTATGAAAAGCTACATGACGATCATTCAATCTACATGACTAAGGAATTGTGTAGAGCTATCAAGTCGATTGTCTCTTGTGGATAAATATGTATAGTCTCTAAAGTGTATAAACTATTCAAACAGTCATGCCCACAATCAAGGTTGAACATGAGAACTTTTTCAAGTTAGTTCTATTTCAGAAACCTTTACAGGCGGGATGAAAACTCATCGAGTGGAGGTAACCCCGACTTTGGCTTTTTTTCCCTTGAGGGACGTACTTCAGTGTTGATAATGATCAAAACTAGCATTTGGTAAAGGTAACCATGTGCTGTAAAAGGTGGATATAACCTACGCTACTATTATTACTGCATTATCACAAATAACTTTAGAAAATTTGATTTAGTTAAAATTGCTAAGTCTTAGGAGTTTTTCTATTGTACTTTCAAAGCAATGCCTTTAGCAACTAAAAGAACCTCAAGCTTTCATTGATAACTTTGCATCTATTATTATTCCATTCTGTGTGGTGGCTTACTAAGTACCGTTATACTCACTCTTACTCAATTACCATTACTCAGTCAATAAGGAAAAGAAGGTCATGCCCTGCGGTGCTTTAAAAGGGATCATCAATGCTGGAAGATGAAGTGGCCAAGAACTAGATTGCGAACCCCAGTTGACTGCCTATGGGCATGTCCTCAGGGTCCCATATGTGTGAAGTTTTCGCTGCTGTTTTCTTTGTTTTCGGCCTAACCGGCCCATGAGTAAGTTATTATTGTATTATCTATGCTTCCGCATGATATGTTTTGAGATACATTAATGTATCTATGAGCATTATCTACTGATCCATAGGAATAGTGCAGTAGAATCACATAGGATTTCAGATTGATAAAATCTGGGTCTAACACCACCGTCGCCAACAACGGCCCGGGGGGGGGGGGAGGGGTGGAGGGGTTGTCACAAGCGCTATCAAGAAAGAAATGATCGAGGACAGAGCCTAATAGATGGGTGGCCAAGGGAGTACGACATGTATACCCCCTGGAGAGAAGATGATAGCAGCAATCTCCTACAACGCTTTGAGAAATATACTTGCTTTGCCACTTTGTTCTAGATGCATTTGATCTCAATATTTTGCTTACCCATTTTGGCTTACTCTTCACCATCACATAGCTAATCAATAGATTCTAGCCTCGTAGGTGTATGTTAGCAAAGATCGTAAGTTGTGAGTGGAAGATACACATGCATTTATATATATTCGAGAAACGGGGCACACGTTTGAATAAACCTATGCCAAGTAAATATTTCCTAAATTCCAATGCTAATTTACATATTTGGTACGTATTAAAGAGAGGACATTTTTAATGCATGGACAATGAACCTAGACTAGAGTTATCCTGGGTAATTACTAGAATTGCCTCCTTGATCTACTTATTTTGGCATTTTTCAGTCTTTACAATCTTTTGCAACTTTGCATGCCCCTGATTCAGCTCTTTGTAGTGTGCTTGTTGTCTCAGTGCTACCTTGGCCATCGCTACCGACGGTGGGGTTGTCACAAGTGCCATCAAAAAAAGAAACGATTGAGGATAGAGCTAACAGATGAGTGGCCAAAGGACTATGCCATAGGCCCTGGAGAGATGATGATATTAGCAATGTTCGAACCACAAAGGATGGATAGCTCATTGGCCTTCTTGAAGACACCAGCACAACGCTTTGAGAAGTATTCTTGCCTTGCCACTTCGTTCTGAATGCGCTTTATCTCAATCTTTTGCTTACCCATTCTTGGGTTAATCTTCAACATCACATGTCTAATCAATTGATTGTAGCCTCTAAGGTGTATTCTAGCAAAGATTGTATGTTGTGAGCGGATGACACACTTGCATTTATGTAGAAACAAGAAATGGGGAATACATTTGAATATATGTATGCCTAGTGTATGCCAGGTAAGTACTACCTGAATTCCGGTGCTAATTTATATAATTAGTAGGTATTAAAGAGAGGGCATTTTTAGTAGCCTAGAGTTATCCTGGATACTTCGTAGAATTGTCATTTGAGATGATGAATGGATGGGCATGAAAGTTAATGGTGCCATAAAATTGATTCTGACTTACTAGTTTTCCATCATATTCAATTTGAATACTCAATACGTTTGCTAATGCAAATCAAAATATATTGAAATTTTTAACAGAATGCACTACCAGATTTTGTATATTCCCCAAGTGTCAAGAACACCCAGAAAGACTTCCCTGAGGTCACATGGGGAACATTGGTACTCCCATGTGTCCCAAACGAAACACATGGGGAAAATATATTTCCCTTTTGCAACAAGGAACACACGGGAATTATGACACAAAGGGAACTAGGTCCTAGTCTCAAAATGATAACAAGATATTATACCGAGCGTTTCGCATACTCCGTATATTAGAGCTGGGGGAACTTTGGCTTCCCCTCCATGCCACGTCAGTAGTTTTACAAAAAGGTCTTTTGGATTTTTGAAATCGTGTAATGGTCCTTAGTTTTTTTAGAAAAGGTCTCTGCCACTTCAACAATTTCACGAAAAATCCTTCTTTTCCTAAAATTATATATGGATCATTCAATTTTTCAAGGCAGCCATCCTTTTGCTTGATAAAATCCCACGGTTTATCCAAAATTACATACGGATCCTTATTTTTTTTCTAGAAAAGATATTTGGTTTTCCTAGAATTATGTACGGATCTTTAATTTTTGTAGAAACCCTCTCTATGAATTGTTAGCTCTTTTATTTTGATTCACACGATAGCTAAGGCGACACGCGAAAGCACCACCGCTTCTCCGAGCCCTTGTGGCCTCGTGCATGCTCGCCCCATCTCGCCACCTTGCCCCATTCGGCACGCGTGCATGATATGTACGATAGCACGTGTTTGAGGCACGACTAACGTTGCCCCTGTTTCATCCGACGGTCACACTAGTGTGATGGCTCAATCACACAAACGCGCGACTAGTAGCTAGGGAGAATTATCGAAAAAGACTACGCTTGCCAGGACTGGTTGATTCTGAGCCCAGGCCACATCGACGGCACGTAGTTCATTTTACTGGCTTGTCTACTTTTTCTTCAAAGAAATGTTATTTCTACAAACTAATCATACAGAAACCAGTGAATCAACTCTTTGATATCAACACAGTAATTAGAGTAAAGAGTTGCACCTTTATTTTTTGAAAAAAAAAAAGTAAGGCTTTCCGTGGTAATTTTGAAGAGACTGAGAGTCACAAACAGGTTTGTTTTTCATGGGGCTCTATTGGTTAACATATAAAACAAATGTTTTAGCATATACTTACACGGGCTTACCTTTTAATGAAATTTATACTAACATGTAGGCCGATGTGGGTCACGACAGTTTGTTGAGGCCTTGATTGCACTAACATGTAGGGCAAGGGTGCTATGGATTTGGCACCGTCGTCGTCGCGTCTTGCACGTGGCCCGGTCCTACCGCCATCGCAGGACACATGGCCTACCGTTCTCCAGGCTCCATCCAATCAACTGGTGCATGGTCTACTTTTCTCCCCATGCGATCCGACGGCCCATATCAACCCCACGCTAGATCGGATGGCCAAGGATAGATGGATGACCTGGCTCAACGTGAAAGCTGGAATACCAACTACTATAAAATATACTAGAAACATAAGCGCGACGCTACGCCGCACTAACTACCATATAGACCGAAATAAAAGAGACGAAAATTTATATGAGGAGATTATCTGAAAAAGTGAGGACCCGAACGTATTTCCAGGGAAAATAAAGAGTCTTTTTGCATAAAACCAAGGACCCCTGCATATTTTCGCGAAAACCGCGAGACGCTATCGAAAAAAAGGAGGGCCTCTATGAAAATGCGGAGGATCTGTACACAATTTCGGAGAAACGGAGAGAGTTTTGAGGAAAAAATGATGTGCCAGGGGCTTCTCCGAAAAAAACAAGGACCCACGTGTAATTAGGAAAATTCGGGACTTCTTTGCAAAAAAAAAGACATGTGAACACGGCGCCCGCCTGGACACTCCCCCTCTTATAATATACTTAGTATAATTACAAGGAAATAATATAAAAAATTGTAAATTTTTCATGAGAAGTACTTCCATATTATCATTTGTTTTTAATAATTTTCTTAACATGTAAGTAAACAATAATTATGAAAAGTAAGTATTAAGATCATGATGATGCCTAAAATGAAATGTAAAAAAGGTAAATGAGAATAGAGGTATGGAGGTATTAGATGTCTGCAGGTTTGCTTCCAGTCAAATTTCGGACTAATCAGACCACCGACAATTGATGACAACTTCTGCTCGTTGGCGATGATATTGATGCGCAAATAAAATAAGAGAAAAAGAAAACTAGGATATATATATTGAGAGAAAAATGCATTTTACTCCAAGGTGTAGTTACTCCCATCTATAATATATCACCTAAATAAATTTAACATACTCCTTTATTATACTAGGTATACTCATATACTAATTCTGAGATATTTCAATGCTAACCACATAAAAAAATTGCAAAGGAGCATATGGTTTCATATTTTACTAATACCATCATATTTGTATATAAAAAAGAAGTATGTTCAAAAAACTATACATACCATATATATATATATATATGTGTGTGTGTCCGTGCGTTACAACAGAAACATATACTCTAATTTTCGTCATATCTTAATCATACTATTCACTTAAGTGTGCAATCACCGAATGTTTAAATCATTTTATCGGGACATACAATGTTTCTTATTGCACCCCATGAGTACCACTGTCACAATATCTAAGAACAATCAAACAAGACCAAGTCATTTACATTCATGTTATAATATAATACAACATATATGGCTGCTCCAACGCATCTTGACACATTTATTTTATCAACATTCTACCAACAGTAACATGAAGTAAAACAAGAAGAAAAGTTGTTTGGAAAATGAACTTACTGATGCAAAAAAAGAAGCACAGAAGTGGTACCGGCACTTCTGAGTGTAGTTTTTTCTTCGAAATTCACTTTGAGCTTTCACATCTTGCAGTTTACTATCTCCCTTTTTGTTTTTGGATTTTCTCTTCTCTTCTTTTTTAATACTTTGCTTGGCATCGACAGTTTTGTCTTCAGATGTAGATTCAACACCATCAGCATTGTCTTCAGACTTTGCTCTCTTGGCTGCACGTCATAACATGAATGTTATACAAGTAGGATAACACTATGAACAACATATTTACCAGGTGGAAGTCATCCTGCAATGCGGGCGCATCCAGCACCTAAAAGCAACAGCAAGGTAACCCCCGTAAGATCAAATATTTTCAGTACAAAGCCTTCAAAATCCAATTCCTTATGCATGACAAATAATACAGACTCTTGGAACAGGGTAGCCGAAGAAGAAAGATCAAATCTTTATCATCTAAATAAGCACCAAGGAACATCAGGATTTTCTTGCCATCATAGACAGACAGTGAGTGCCCCAATCTAGAAGATGGAGTTCAATATGCAAGTATCTCCCTCCAAATAGGTTTTTTTTACCATTGTTACAACTAGAAGATAAGCATCGTTGAGAAGTACACCAGAGTCGGCACAGCCACCAGACACCACCAGCTTTGTTCCATCTAGTGTGCAGGAGCTATGCCATGACCGCGGAACTGGTGGTGCAAGGCCAGGAATCTCACTCCAAGTTGGATGTTGTGCATCCAAGTCCAAAATGAACACATCATTTTGCAGGCCCTGCCCCCCACAGCCACCAAACAGAACCAACCGTGATCCATTTAGGCATGACAGGGTATAGCCCCAGCAATCAAGAAACAGAGGAAACCCAAGAAAGCAAATCAAGAAACCATGAAATTGGAAGGCATCCTTCTCACCTTATATGATATTCTAACATGGTTCAATGTTTTTCCTATGTTTTTTTTGTCATGTGTTCCTTTTAGGACTTGCTATTCTCCAAACCTTGGATGCCTGATGTATCATGCTGACAACAGTAAGTGGCAAAACCTAACCATGTTTTACTGCATAAAATCACTCATCAGGTAAAGAACAAAGGTACTAACAGTTCATTCAGGTGCCATTGGTCAGTAGCAGAGGTATCAGGCTGAAGAAAAAGTACCTTCGCACCATGCTTCATTTTGAGAAAAGGTACTAACAGTTCATTCAATAACTAACATTATTCTCATTAAAAAAACTTGAAACTATTCCGTACTGTTGTTGGAGATATGAGTACACATATATCTTTAGCTGGTTTGACTGTGTAAGACAACATTTGTTCTCATTGTGTAGTAAAAAGAACATTTGTTCTCTTTGTGGACTTTCTAGATGCTAAACATGTGTTCACCACACAAATCATAATGAAGCAAAGAAGTGTAATTTCACTTATTGTATTTTCAGTCAACAAATCTTTCACAATCAGAATGAGAGATGGAACGTTAAAGCTTTTGAAAAGAACACAAGCATAGAAGTTGCCAAAGTAAAAAGAGAACGCCTTTGCCCTGTCCTTTTTCGTATAGGGTCACTCTGTCCTTTCTCATACAAGATCTCAATCCAAATCTTTATCTCCCACCTGACCCTGTTCTTTTTCATATAGGGTTACCTTATCCTTTTTCATATAGGATCTCAGCACATCAACATGAATCATAAATGCTCATTATGCAATGTGATGTAGTTATTTCATTGCATCATATTAAACAATTAGAAGCATTCATCATCTTACCTCAAATCTTACTTTCATAATCATATCATAAACAGAGAACAATATAAATTCAATGTTGATAGAAGAAATAATTAAACAAGGCATCGTTCAACCTAATTTTTAAGCACCCGAATACTATTCTATAATGCACTTGCCTTTCACTTAGACACGCCGACCGGAAAGAAGTGAAGATGGTATCATACTTGAAGTCTCTCCTCCTACAGAGATTACCCATTCTCAAAATAAGCCAACACAATGTAAAACACAAGTAAACAACAATGATCCTACACGTTCTCCGAAAACCCCGCCTTTTTCAACAAATACCAGTTTGTCCCCTTACTGTCCTGGTATGAAAAATGACACAACTCTTATTCCATCATCAAAATAGAGCAAACTATTCTACTTTAAGAAACTACACAATTTTTCATAATTTCTTAGTTGGCATAATCTTCAGATTAATTCATTTAAGCCCCCAAATTAACCTGAAAACAGATCTGACCATTCTCTGGACAACAGTTTTGCCAATTTTATATCTTTTAATCTACAGCAGTAAATATAGCAAACCTTGATATTTTTGAAATCTACAGGAAACTTTCCACAATTTTCTAGTTGTCACTAAATTTTAATTCTAGTTTTACTAAACCAAAACATCACTTCTACTCCGACTGGTCCAACAGTCACCCAATGATGGACAGCATTGTTAGAAGTTGCATAACTCCTAATCCATTTGTCAAAATTTTGCGTTCTTGGACTCTCTGGAGGCCTTAGGAAATTCCCTACAGAGTTTATTGTGACCTTATTCCTAGATTAGGTCATATTTTATTTTTAATCTTTTAATTCCCACCGACTGCCTTAACTTGATTGATCAGACTACACAACAGCACGGTAACGCTCATAACTCATAAATTGTTTGAATGAGTACTCTACAGAAAGATAATGAAGTCCTATACAAATATGCAGGAGTTGAAAACCCCAGATTTCACACCCAAGATCCCCTAATTTGCATAACATAGCAGACTGCATAGATCTAACGAATAAGCAAAAACTAACTTGATAGAGAAATCGCTAAGAATAAAAGGTTAAAAAATTGTTTGTTACCCTTGGACACTATAGTAAGAATCTCTAAATACCAATACAAATCACCCTTCTCCTTTTCTCCTCCTTCCTCTTCCCCCTTCTCTTCCTCTTCTTCCTCCCCTCCTTCCTCTTTTTTGCTTGGTTGCTAAGGGAGGGGAATGCAGGGGAGAAGAGGGATGTGGGGGAGGTGGGGATGCAGGGAGGGGCGGCCGGGGGGAGGGGGAGGGGCGAGGCGCGAGGCGCCTTAGGGTTTGGGTTAAAGGGGTGGCTGAGCCCTCTCCCCCTCCCAATGGGCTAAAACCTTGGGCCGAAGTCCCATGCCCCCAAAAATCTCTAAAATTTCATAATTTTAGCCCCTTTTTGATGCTCAAACATTTAGAATTTAATTCCCCATTGATCTCCCCCAGAAGTTACTTCTTTAACCCTCATTTGTTTCTCGATTTTAATCGCTGAATTCTTCGAACGCCGTTCGGAATAATACTCCACAACCTAAAACTCACCAAATACATTAGTAAGGCTCCTTCACAAAAGTAGTATCTTTTTCCAATTGCACTTATACATTGATTTCTCTATTGAATCCTGTCAGTTCAGTTCTTTTAAAAGACAAATACCAATACATGCTTACACAGTAATGACAACTCAACAAATTACATCAATGATCAACGCACATCTAACTTCTCTTATTATTACCAAAAATCATATCAAGACTACAACTTCAAAACTCTGATAACTTAAACATTACAAGCCACCACAAGAAATTTCCCATTATTCTAGCTAGATTATATTACTAAGCAATATCACTTCATGATTTTAATTTCAAAGACTCCCATAATAAAATTTTAGTTGTAAATAATTGAGAAACACTAACAAGTAAATATGTTCTCCACAATGCACCTTTAAAAGAGATCTAAATTCCAAAAGGGGTCATTCACCAAGAAACAATTCATATATCAATACCATAGTTCATCATTCTTCACCATTTAGTTTACTAGCACATTGATTAGGTCATCACACCATTTTCTCTTTCATTATATGATATGATTAAATTTCATCCAGAAAATCTGGGAATGTACACATTGGTAGTATTCTTAATGCATTAAGTTTGCATATCTTTGATAAATGTAATATCTACAAGCATAAATAATGAAAGGACAATAAAACATCAGCTCACGAGAAAGCTCTAACAAATTGCAATGAGTTCATTTGCAAGTTGAATAATTATATTACTACACATTCCTTCTTATAACCATTCTACTAAAGTTTTTTATTTTAATACTGCTACCATAGAAGCCAACAAATCAGAAATGAATTATAAGTACAAAACTCCAAACATTACATTAAATTATTCCCAAAGGTTGACCTATTCTTTTGATTAATTTTTTGTTGTTGTTGTGAATCAAGTATCTACATATGTTCACCAAGTACCCCTAGGAAAAATTAATTCATATTAGTGTTTACTAATGACAAAAATCTCATATTTCTTTGGCATAAACTTCACAAATAATTATAAATATCTATTGGCACCAAGAAAATCCAATTCACCCAATAAAGTAAGAATTCTTGTCATGCTAGTTACATGATTGATTCAACCATTCTCCACACTTCTCTATAACCATAACAATTCAAATAACAATGTATATACTCCTACTCACTATTCATCCTGAAGCTACTGTAAGACACCATTACATTTAATCAGTTTTTGACACAAAAGATTGTTGCTTAGAGATCATTTATACACTACATTCTTTCCCCAGCTTGACATTCCATGCCTTATCAACTTTTTTCCAACCAAAAGTCATCACAATAAGAGTTTAGAATTTTTCTTTTCTTCACAAAACTAGGCATTAAGCTTCAACACACAAGTGACTTTAAAAACACATGGGTCTAAAACCTTACACATGAACATGGCTTGCAAACATTACTCTCCATGATCCAAAAAGAAGATATTGAACCAAGAAATAAGTAGTAACTCATAATAAATGGTAAAACCACCACAGGAAGATGAGTTGACAAGTGAGCAACTTTCAAAAGCAACAAGAATAGTTCAACAATCGAAAAACTATAATTTCTTCATAGAACCAAAATAACCAAGGAAATCTCATTACTAGCATTGAAACCAACTAACAACTGAAAATTCATGGAGAACCAATAACTCACCGATCGAACAAAAATGTCTAATAGAAACTCATCCCCGATCATTGGGTAACTAAAGTTATCCAAAAAAGCTCTTCATTATTCATGCATCACACCTGGTGATACTGCCTGGCCATACCACGACCAGAACCACAAGCTCCACCTCTCATTATCACTATCTTTCTCAATCAAACAATCATTATCATTATCCACCTCAATCAAACAATCATGCAATACACATGTAAACATCTCATAACAATACCTATCAATCATAACATAACGGAATTGCAATGCAATGATTGATCCAAAAATCCATCATATTGTGCATCAGTGTGTCAAATTTTATTTCAACCTAATTAATTAGCCTAAGTCATATTTTAGAAATTGTACAGCCTAATTAATTTTAAAACATAACATGGGCCAAATGAATACCATAGCTATCAATAATAAGGACAACTAAGCATCGCAATATCTAGCAATATAGTGAATCGAAGATGCTAAAGATAACCATAAGTTAACCAATTACTATAATAGTTGAAACCAAATTGCTCTTATCTAAACTTGACTAAGTGCAAAGTGAAGTGAATGCTAAATAATACAGATATCCATGTGCTATTCCCTTCCCATGCATGTCGTCATCATGGCTCACCTTAAAACAACAAAGAGGCAAGTGTGAGTCCATAACTCAGTAAGTACAAAGCAGAATAATATACAAGGTAGCAACATTTTAACATTTCATTTGAACCATCATTATTTCACTTTTAAATTCTCCTTTCCATTCAATTACATGCATATGCCATTTCTTTCTGATTCTCTTATCATGAAAGCAATGTTTAAACTCAACGCCTTCTTCTACATATGAATGCTTATCATGCATTGCGATGTAGTCATTTCCTTCCATCATATTAAACAATTAGAAGTATTTATCATCTTACCTCAAATATCACTTTCATCATCATATCATAAACGGAGAACAATATAAATTCAATGTTGACATCAGAAATAATTTAATCAAGGCATCATGTAACCCAATTTGTTAAGCGCCCGAGTACTATTCTACAATGCATTTACCTTTTACTTAGATATACCGACCAAAAGGATGTGAAGATGGTATTATACTTGAAGTCTCTCCTCCTACAGAGATTACCAACTCTCAAAATATACCAACACAATGTAAAACACAAGTAAATAACAACGATCCTACACATTCTCTGAAACCCTGACTTTTCCAACAAATACCAGTCTGTTCGCTTCCTGTCCTGGTATGAAAAATGACACAACTCTCAAGTCCCTTATCGAAATAGAGCAAACTATACCATTTTAAGAAACTACATAAAATTTTTCCTAATTTCTTAGTTGGCATAATCCTCAAATTAATTCATTTAAGCCCCCCCAAATTAACATGAAAAACAGATCTAACCATTCTCTAAACAGTAGTCTTGCAAATTTTCTATCTTTTAATCTATAGTAGTAGCGTTTGGACAATAGTCTGACCATTCCCAGATTTCGCATCCAAGATCCCCTAATTCACAGAACATAGCAGACTGCGCAGATCTAATGAATAACCGAAAACTAACCCGATCGAGAAATCGCTAAGAACAAAATGTTAGGAAATTATTTATTACCCTTGGAGACCACAGTAAGAACCTTTAAATACTAGCACAAACCACCCTTCTTCTCCTTTTCTCCTCCTAACTCTTCCCCCTTCTCTTCCTCTTCTTCCTCCCCTCCTTCTTCCTCTCTTTTGCTTGGTTGCCAAGGGAGGGGAAGTGTGGCAGAATGGGGGAGGGAATGCAGGGGAGAAGAGGGATGTGGGGGAGGTGGGGAGGCAGGGAGGGGTGGCTGTGGGGGAGAAAGGGGGAGGGGGAGGCGCCCTAGGGTTTGGGGGGTAAAGGGGTGGCCGGGTCCCCCCCCAATGGGTTCAAACCTTGGGCCGAAGGCCCACGCCCCCAAATATCTCTAAAATTTTAGAATTTTAGCCCCTTTTTGATGCTCAAACATTTAGAATTTAATTTCCCATTGATCACCCCAGAAGTTACTTCTTTAACCCTCATTCATTTCTCGATTTTAATAATTGAATTCTCCAAACGCCGTTCGGAATAATACTCAATGGTCTAAAACTCATCAAAAGACTAAATTTTCATCCCTTTTGCAAACCTCAAAAAATTACTTCTTTAATTCTATTATTTTTTTATTTTTATGTTATTATTATAATTATTTTAATTCATCAAATCCCCCGACTACCATTCGGGATATTACAAAACCATCATAGAAGATAAGTTCAATTCCTTTTCATTTTGTTGGTTACATCTCATTTTTGGATAGTTATAGTGGATATTTGTCTAGCTTTTGTATTGACTGCTATTTTGGATAGATCCATTTAAAACAAGTTTTAATGGTGATTAAAGGACTCCCAAAAAACTAATAAGCAAGGATTTCCTGAGTTAAGTTAAGCACTATAACTAATGCAAGTATCTTAGATGTGCTAAACTGTGAAGGCAATGTGCAAATCCTAAAACCATATATTTATATGTGAACTTCAATGTCTAATTTCAAAATCAATATTCCTAAAGCCATATATTAATATGAGAATGCACAGATGCTTTATGCCAACAGGTTACAAAAAAACCTGAAGGTACAACCATCCTAATTAGGGTAATCAGCCACATTTACATCACGGCTGCCATTTCTTACTGCCTGACCAACCTCACACATCAAACAAGTAAGACCAGCAATTTGGCATGTTCTTTTTGGCTGCGGCTGATGGCTTTTTGGCTGTTTGCGACAAAGATTGCGGAAAGAGAGATACTCGCTTGCGATTTTTGATGTTACAGATATTAGTTTTTTAACGTGTACTACAATTAACTTGTAGACCTCGTCTTAAAAAAATACTCCGTTTAAAAGTTAGTTACTGTAGCAAAAGCCAAAAGCGGCTTTTAGAAGCCGCAAAGAACAGGCCCATTATCTTCTGACTTCTGTTGGCTAGAGCTGGTAGAAGAACTTCTCTGATGTACAACATCTTAGTTAGAAAAGTTTGAGGTAAATCCTACAGCCAGATAGCAGCATACATCAAAGGATTTCTCAGTTCATTATGAGTTAAAAGTATATTGATAGAACAGTATTTTGTAAAACAACAAATTGAACAATGGGAACACAACCATTCAAAAACTTTACAGTACCATTGCATATTCAACAAGATAACAAATCAACTATTTAACAGGGGCAATTCAATAGACAACAACACTGTATGATATAACACTCTACAATCCTGATCTATCCAGACAGTCCCTAAATACGTGTTTAGATCGAAATTACTCAAGAAGTATACCAACACATAATATATTTATCACATACCACCGCAGAACGTAATGGATTGATTGATCGAACATACTTGGCAAGTAACGGATAAATGGCGAGTCGATATAATAAAACAGCAAAACCTGCAAGATCCAATGAAATCGTTGTCAGGTAAAGAATTCAACCGCTACGGTATAGGAAAGAGGTAAAGAATCATGCCATCTATGTGTTGATTTCACTCATTCTACAGATTATATTTCTCATGCACAATAATCATAGACAAAAACTTGAATAAACATCAATTTCACAAAAATAGAAAAGCATCATGCCATCCATTATCTTCTCTCCTCATTGCTCTCTGTTTTGAGCAATGATCTCACAATTTCAATGAAGTCGAGTGTTGTGCAGGCTGAGAACTGGAACAAAAGAAACACTCTATTGCATACAGAAGCAATCCAGTTTTAAAAATCGAACAGGAGGCGAAGGATAGAGAGAGTAAGTGTAGGCCTTAGCAATTTCATCCAAGGAACCAATGTGAAAATGGGACCAATCTATATATTTTGGTACTGAAGTAACGTTTGAGCAATGATCTCACAAAAAAAATAAAAAAGCATCATGACCAATGATCAATAAACCTGAATGGCACGCAGGTCTATTAACTAAAAGCTATTGAATAACAGGTGTTACCAGTAGGGGAGGAGGATAGGATGGCAGTAGGGCTGCGACCGGATCGATGGCCGGTGGGCAGGAGCCCAGGATGGCGGGCGTGTTTAGTGTAGAAGGACAAGAGAACAGCAGGGGCGGTGCGAGAAGCAGGCGCGACGGGGAAAGGGGGGGCGGCAGTGGACACGAAATTCTCTTGATGAAGTTCTTCTCCTCTCCCCCTATCTCCCTGGCTGGTGAGATTGCAAAACCCTAAAGCTGAGGAAGAGAAGAGGAGGATAAGGAGAAGCCAGAGGCGGAGACTAATTGGGGGTGGTGGCCGTTGACTGTCGTAGTGAGGGTGGCGGCCATTCCTACTAGAGTGGGAGAAGGAGGCGACGGTGGAGCTGTGATGGGACAGGAGGAGAACGGCGAGCAGGTGGAGCGGCGTAGGCGGCGGGACGGGAGGAGAACAACGAGGCGAGCAGGCAGAGCAGCGTAGGCGGTGGCGCTCGGATTTGGAGATGATTGATTTGGGCGATGGGTCGGGGAAGAATCGACGCTAGGTGTTCAGTGAGGAAGCTGTCGGTGAGAACTTTATCTGTGAGGGTCACGGGAAGTGTCGGCGGCAAGTTGTCATAGGACGGAGCAGGCAATGGTTTGGAGAGGAATTCAAAGGTTTGGGGAAGGGAGGAGGTGGCAATGCAAGATTTGTTGGGAATCTGCAAAGATTGTGGACCCGGTCGATGGGAGGAGGGGTGTTGCTAAGCAAGAGGTGACGGATCCATCTGTCGGCGTAAAATTAACAAGAGAGGAGGTGAAGAGGCAGGTAAACCAGTAAGTAGTGGTGAACTACTATTAACTTCTCTTTTTAAGTAGTAGATATATATACATATATATATATACATACATACATACATACATACATATATATATATATATACATACACACACATACATACATACACACACGTACGTGGGAACATGTGCTACACACTTACCCATACGGTGCATACTCAAAATAAAAAAGTCACGAAAAACTCTAAAAAAATTTTTGGATGTACTTCATGGTTTACTTCACCTATGTATAAAATATTAAGTTCAAATTCATTCTATGTTAAGAGTACCAAAAAAGATAAAATTCTGATAAATTTGAACTCTCAATATTTGTCAATTTTTTCTCTTTTTTGTTACTCTTAACATAAAATGAATTTAAACTTGAAATTGTATACATAGGTAGAGCACGTTTAGGAGAACATGTAGAAATTTTTTCGGAATTTTTCATAACTTTTTCTAGTTTGAGTGCACGATGAATGCACTGTAAAAATGAGTACATAGAATATGTTCTCTATGTATGTATGTACGTACGTACTACAAGAATGGATATGCTCCCGAAAACAAAATTGAATGGATAAATGGTTGTCAAAAATGAATGGATAAATAGTGTCTATGCTACTTCTTCCTAATCATTCAACAGCTCTTGTTGGAAACACACATCTGGTGAAGAGTGTATACAGTTAGTATGGGTTAGTTGAATTAAGAAGTGTGCATGCCACCCACAGGGTTGCCGACGGGGTGCACAACTTTCGGGCACCACGTCGGGGTGCGCTACTTTTCAACTCGCTTCGAAAAACAGGATGGGTGTTCGTCATATATTAGCTATTCTTAGACCGGTGTTAGTCACTATAGACAAGATCGACTTGCTAAAAGAAAATGAAAGTCAGTTTTGGCTTTCATTTTCTAAACCTTGAGAAAAAAGCAGGCAAATCCAGTTTAAAACTACAAATAACATTTAGCAAAAGGAAAAATACTTATAAAGGTTTACAAATTGAACATCGGAGGTGACATAATCGTATAGTAGGGTATACTATCTTCATTTGTCAAACATTTTAAAAGTTTACCTCTAGGGCTTTTTTCAATTAAGAAATTTCACATGGTTCAGTTCAGGCTCTACTTGATCTTCTTATTTCGGCACTTTTAAGCCTCTACCATCTTCCACATCTTTGCGTGCTCCTGATTCATCTCTTGAAGTCTGCTAGTTGTCTCAGTGCTACTTTGGCTACCATTGCCGATGGGGGGTTGTCACGAGTGCCATCAGGAAAGAAACGACTGAGGATGGAGCTAACAGATGGGTGGCCAAAGCAGTACGACATGTATACCCCATGGAGAGAGGATGATAGCAGCGATCTCTGCACCGGAGAGGATGGCTTGCTCATTGGCGTTCTTGAAGACACCATCACTGTTGAATTATAAGTGAATTGTCTATCTTTTTATATTAACTTTAAGCTTTTGGGTGAACATGCTGGTGTATACAAGCTCAAGACCTCTTGATTCTGATACCATATTGAGTTATATACACCAGCCAGTTCACCTAAAAGCTTAAACTGATAAGGAAAAATAGGCAATTCATTTATATTTCAATACTCTCACTCGCGTGTAGGCTCTCTTAGGCCTAAGGTGTTGAATAAAAGTGAGGTGCAATTATTTTTTTAAGTGCGCCAGTCAGATCTTAAACTCAGGATTTCTTGGTTTTGATACTATATTAAGTTGTATGCACTAACCAAGTTGCATACACCAACCAGTTCATCTAATGCTTAAACGGATAAGAAAAGGTAGGCAATTCACTTATACTTCAATACTCCCCCTCACGTATAGGCTTCCACAGGCCTGTGACGATCACGATAATGAATTATTTGTGGCAATTACTTCTATTACAATCGATGATGGTAAAATAGCAAGCTTCTGGAACTTGACTTGGGCTCATGGGAGACGTCCGCGCGACATTGCCCCTTGTCTTTTTGCTACCTCCAAAAGAAAAAACCGATCCTTGCATGTGGCCTTAACCGAAAACAAATGGCTATAAGATCTCAACTGGTTGGCTAACTCAATTGCACAGCACATTAAAGAACTCGTCGCCCTCTAGGGCCACATATCCTCCTTGAACCTCTAGGAAGGAGTGGAGGACTGCGTAACTTCGAAGCTCACTCCGCACAGAAACTACACCGTAGCCTCAACATACAAAGCACAGTTCGTTGGCACAATAAACACCTTCATGAACCCAATAGTTTGGAAGGCTTGGGCCTCCCAAAAATGCAAAATCTTCGCATGGCTAGCATTACAGAACAGTCTATGGACTGCTGACTGCCTCTCTTCGAGAGGATGGCCAAACCAATCGGTTTGCCCCCTCTGTAGGATCTTCCCCGAAGTAGCCATCCACCTCTTCACCGAATGCCACTACACAAAAAGGATTTGGACTCTCATCGGCCAATGGATTACTTTGGACTCAATAGACTCAGCTTCTTGGCACACCACCATGTCCATCCGTCATTGGTGAGAGTCCGCCATTCTCAAGCCAGACGTGCCTCACAAACCTTTAGCTTCTTTAATGATGCTTGTCACTTGGGAAATATGGAAAGAGCGAAATTCTCACATATTTTTGTGCTGTAGAGGCATCCCCCACATCCCTTCTCACAAAAATTAAGAGTCTCAAACCTGGTTTTTTGCCAGGGCAAAAAAGCTAGCGGAGCTTTTATCTGAGTCTGTAACGTCGTAATTCTTCTTTCCAGGTGCGACCTTTTAGGCCGTTACCCTCAACTTGTGTATAAATTCTCTTCTTAGCTTTTAATATAAGGCAGTGCTCCTATCCATTCAAAAAAAGTAAGTATTACCTAAAATTCAGTGCTAATTTATATGTTTAGTAGGTATTAAAGACAGTGCATTTTTAATGCGTGGACAATGAACGCGGGTCAATCACTCTGACCACGAATGGGGCAAATCATTGCTTCTTGCTGTTGGTGGATGACTGCACAAGGTTGATGTGGCTGGCGTTACTCTGAAGAAAAGATGAAGCATTTGAGGCGTTTAAGAGGATCAAGACTGCAGCTGAGATGGAGATAAATTGAAGGCTAAAAGCTCTGCACATCGACCGCGGTGGTGAGTTTACCTCAAACGAATTCATGAACTATTGCGAGCTATTGGGAATTAGGCGCTACCTAACAACACCTTATTCACCCCAACAAAATAGTGCGGTTGAAAGAAGGAACCAGACTGTGGTCAGAATGGTGAGGAGATTGTTGAAGAGCATGTGAGTCCTAGGAGAATTTTGGGAAGAAGCGGTATCAACTGCCGTTTATCTCCTAAATCGGGCACCAACGAAGAGCATTATCAACAAAACTCCTTAAGAAGCCTACTACGATCGCAAGCCAAGTGTTGGTCATCTTCGCACTTTCGGGTGTATTACATATGTGAAGACGACCACGCCACACCTTCCCATGCTGGCCGATCGAAGCAAGCTAATGGTGCTCATTGGGTATGATCCGAGGGCACAAGGTTATTATATGTTTGATCCGGTGACATGATGAGTTGTGGTGACTTGTGACGCAGTGTTTGAGGAGGAGGAGAAGTGGGAGTGGAGTAGAGATCCCTCGGTAGAGGCACGACGGATTGAAGACATCTTCATGCTACATTATCCTTCTAACATTAATGCAGGTCCTGGCGATCACATGAAGAAACCAACACGCCGACCACGAAGGGCATAGCAGAGGATCTGACCACAACACAGTCGTAGATCCTGACGATCACGTGATGGCTTTCGACACTTTGATCGTGGAGGACATGACCACAGAGTGGCAACTTTAGGCATGACCATGACCAGTATGAGCATGAGTCTAGGACGCCAGACTCATCTACACCATGCACTCCTGTAGCAACATTGGGAGTTTTGGTCTCACCAAGAGCTCTGCTATGGATAGAGCTCGATGAGAGCTCATCTGAAGGACCATGATAGGAGTGTGACATCAAAAGTCTCTATGATGCCACATCTCCGATAGAGCTGAAAAAATCAAAGTTCTGCTTACTTGGAGAGGAGGAGCTTGCGAACTTTGAAGAAGCCAAGGCGAAACCTGAGTGGAGGAAAGCTATGGAGGAGGAAATGTTCTCTATCCAAGAGAATGCAACATGGCAAATTATTATATTGCCAGATGACCATAGATAGATCAGATTAAAGTGGGTTTATAAGTTACAGAAAGACACTCAAGGCATGATCTTAAAGCATAAAGCAAGACTAGTAGCAAAAGGGTGAGTTTAATGACAAGGCATTGATTTTGACAAAGTCTTTGCCCCTGTTTGAGACTAGAGGCAGTGCACCTATTCATTGCGATCACAACGCATGAAGGATGGGAGGTTCATTATATGGATGTGAAATCTATTTTCCTCAATGGCGACCTAAAAGAAGAAGTCTATGTTATGCAACCACCAAGTTTTGAGAAGAAAGGAAAACACCTGGTGTTAAGATTGCACAAAGTTTCATATGGTCTGTGTTAAGCCCCAAGAGCTTAGAATTCAAAGCTAGACAAGTCCTTGGTGGTACTTAGTTTTGAAAGATGCCTGTTAGAGCGTATAGTGTACAAACGAAGTCAAGGAAAAGGGAGTTTGTTAGTTGAAAATTATGTGGATGATTTAATCATCACTGGAACAAGGAAAAAGGAGTTTGTTAGTTGGAGTTTATGTGGATGATTTAATCATCACTGGAAAGAGTATCGAGGAGATTAATCGTTTCAAAAGCTAGATGAAGAAATTATTTAGCATGAGCGACGTCGGGATACTCAGGTACTACTTAGGCATTGAAGTACATCAGAGCTCTGGGAAGATCACTCTAAATTAGTCTGCATATGCAATAAAGGTGTTGGACAAATGCGGCATGAAGGATTACAATCCAACACAAATTCTAGTGGAACCCCACCTGAAGTTGAGCAAGAACAACACAAGCCCTCCTGCGGACAAGACCCTGTACCAAAGCATAGTTGGAAGCTTAATAAACTTGATGCATACATACCCAAACTTAGCGTTCTTGGTCGGCATGGTGAGCAGGTACATGAAAAAGCTGACTACGGAGCATATGGCTACTATAAAACATATACTGAAGTATGTGAGAGGAATTTTGAGTTACGGGCCTAGTTGTGAAAACCGAACCGGACCGGCGGTTCGACCGGGGAAAAACCAGAACCGAAGCCTAATCCGGTTTGGTTTTATTATTAGACCAGTTGTGTAAGTGAACCGCTATAAATCGGACAATTGGTCGGTTTTGATATAAACCGAATAAAACCGGTGCCGGTTGGACCGAACCTGTGTGCACCACGCCACCACTTAGTGGAAAAGTTGGAAAAATAACGCGCGTAGGGGGGAATCGAACCCGGCACCTCATGCCTGGCCTAGTCGCACTTCCCCAGCTAGCCAAGTGAGCAAAGCACATGTTGTGTGATATGAAAGTTAAGGTTATTGTTAAGCTATGTTGAACCGGCGGTTTGACCGGTTAATTACCGGTTGGACCAATGAACCGTAAACCAAAAGCTCAAGCGGTTCGATGACCGGTCCGGTTTCAATAACTATGGTTACGAGTGCATCTACGAGAAGAAGGAAGAAGGGTTAGAGCAGGTCAGTTACTTTGATAGTGATCTAACCAGTGATACTGATGACCAGAAAAGCACTTCGATTATGGCATTTTTCTTTGGATCGAACCCAATCATTTGGTGTTCACAGAAGTAGAAGGTAGTTGCTTTATCCTCGTGTGAAGCATAGTATATTGCAGCTTGCGCAGTAGTATGTCAAGGGGTATAGCTAGGACGATTGTTGGCTGATATGCTAGAGATGAAGGTGGAGAAGGTAACTCTAAAGATCGATAACCAGTCTACAATTGCATTGTGCAAAGAACCTAGTCTACCATGAGAGAAGCAAATACATCGATACTTGTTTTCATTACATTTAGAGAATGTATGAAATTAGGGAAGATAGAGGTGCAACATGTTTGCACAAAAGACTAGCTTGCTGATATCCTTACCAAGTTGCTTGGAAGATTAAAGTTCATGGAGTTAAGGGAGAAGATCAGTGTGCGGAACATCAATGGAGGACTACAAGCTTAAGGAGGAGATTGAGAGGGTTAATCTAGTTGTCTTGGCCTGGTCGAATCCACGACCAAGGTATGTTCTATACGACCACTGTAGCATATGACTAGTTCGAGTACTGTAGCAGTCGTAAGACAAGTAGCTGTTAGAGAAGGATACTGTAGCAGTTGTAGTCATAAAAGTACTGTAGCAGTCTTAGACGTAGAGGGTCAAGATTCAGAGTCTGTATAAGATTCAGAGTGGTTGTAAAGGAAAGTCAGGGTGTGTCCGTGTATGACTCTCAATGTGGGATGCCGTGTTAGTTACAAAGTATTGTATGTTGCTTCTCTATATAAAAAAGATGAATAGAACACAGACGTAGCGCGTCGCCAAAAAGATCATTGTGTTTACTCATGTTCGCGTGTGTGATCTTAAAGTGCAAGTTCATCGCTCGTCTAGAACATAGGCAGATTCCCCAACAATCAATAGATTCTAGCCTCATAGGTGTATGCTAGCAATGATTGTAGGTTGTGAGTGGATGATACACTTGCATTTACATAAATTCGAGAAATGCTGCATACATTTGAATAGATGTATGCCTATTGTATGCCAAGTAAGTATTACACGAATTTGTGTGCTAATTTGCATATTTAGTGCGTACTAAAGAGAGGGCATTTTTAGTGCGTGGAAAATGAACACAGCCTAGAGTTATCTAGAACTGCCTCCTTGATCTTCTTATTTCAGCCCTTTGCAGCCTCTACCGTTTTCTGCAACTTCGCGTGCTAGCTCTTGATTCAGCTGTTGTAGTGTGCATGTTGTCTCAGTGCTACCTTGGCCACCATTGCCGTCAGTGGGGTTGTCACGAGTGCCATCAGAAAAGAAACGATTAAGGATAGAGCTAACAGATGGGTGGCCAAATTAAGGAGTATGGCGTAGGCCCTAGAGAGAAGATGATAGCAGCAATCTCCGGACCGCAGAGGAATGAGAGCTCATTGGCCTTCTTGAAGACACCAGCACAACGCTTTGAGAAGTATTCTTGCCTTGCCACTTGTTCTGGATGCGCTTTATCTCAATCTTTTGCCTACCCATTCTTGGCTTACTCCTCAGCATGGCATATCTAATCAGTAGATTGTAGCCTCTTATGTGTATGTTAGCAAATATTGTATGTTGCGAGTGGATAATACACGGTGCTAATTTATATATTTAGTAGGTATTAAAGAGAGGACATTTTTAATGCGTGGACAATGAACCCAGGCAGCCTAGAGTTATCCTAGACACTAGAATTGCCGTTTGCAGTGATGAATGGATGGGCATGAAAGTTAATGGTGGTGTAAAATCTATTCTGACTTACTAGTTTTCCATCATATTGAAGTTGAATATTGAATAAGTTTGCTAACGCGAATCAAATTATATTAAAATTTCTAACAGAATGCATGTTCCCCCAAGTGTCATGAACACTCATAAAGGCTTCCCCAAGGTCAAGCACATAGGGTAGGTATTCGGCGCCATATTTATGGGGAACATGAATACGTACTCCCGTGTGTCCCAAACGAAACACATGGGGAAAATATATTTCAACAAGATATTATACCGAGCGTTTCGTATTGCAAAGACTCTTGGGGAAATTGGCCACGTGTAAATTTTGTATTTTTTTATTTTGAACATTCTCATGTGCGTGAGGGTAGCATATTCACTAGGGAATATTATATGGTAACACTCGGCAATATGTTCCATGTGGCTTTTACATTTATTCCAGTAATTTATTTCAGGTACTGTGCTATTTCTTGAGAACACTCTCGGGGATTCACCTCATTTTTGAACAAAATTCTAAGCCCATGCCCAGCCTAGCCTTCTCATCCTCCTCTCCTTGGGCCACCTTGGCCAGCCGCAGCTATAGGCAACAACTCAGGGTGCTTTCGTTTTAACGATGGCTTCTAGCTTTTGGTTGAAATTTCACTGTAGCTGATTTTTTAAACTATAGCTGATTTAGCTTTTTAAGCATAATTAAAATTTAAAAAATATAAAAATAGAAAAAAATATGTTAGTCCATCACAGACAATGCAAAAGAATATGGAAAAAAAGAAAAATGCAAAAAAGCCTAAAAAAATTAAAAAAATTTAGAAAAAAACGAATTTCTGAATAGTGAAAAAAAATTAAAACTAGAAACTGAAATTGAAAAAAAACTGAAACAAGCGGGATCTCGCCTCGGCCTGTCCCCGCCGCCGCCCTTTACTTCGCCCGTGCGCCATCACGCGCCAGCACCACCGCTTCTCCGAGCCTCGCTGGTTTTGTGCATGCTCGCCATGGTGCCCAAGCGTATACGTAGTTCTATTAGACAACCAACTTACACTTCAACAGACCGTACGACGTAGTTCGTTTTGCTGGGTTGTCTATTTTTTTTCAAAGAAATGTTATTTGTACAAACTAGTCATACAGAAGCCAGTGACACAACTCTTTGAGATCAAAACAGTAATGAAAGAGACAGTAAAGAGTTGCACCTTTATTTTTTGAAAAAAAAGACTTATTTACCTAGAATATATATATAGTGTATATATAGTATATATTGTGTGTGTATGTATATATGTATATATTGAGAGACCATATGGGTTCGTATAGGTCAATTTGTGATAAACAATTAGTAGCTGGGATTGAGTTGAATGTAAGGTTTTGCAAACGGTTTGTAATTTTCTAAAAATTCAGGTTGTTGTCAAGTCTCAGGTGGTAGTACCGGTCGTGCAACGCCGGTAGTACCGGCCTATGCTGCGAAGTACCCACATGGTAACTGCATTACTACCAGCCGATGGTTAGATGGTGGTAGCTATTCTTCAGTAAGGGTTGTACCCGAGTGTTTTTGGGTCGGCCAGGTCCGGTAGTACCGGTGTAATATCAAGGTACTACCAGAGAAATATATGACCAGGCCATGGTTAGCACGGTACTACTAGGGTGGTAGTACTGGCCTTGGCAAGCAATCAGCGACCATACTGCTCCCTTATTACTAAGAATTAGGTGAGGACTGGTAGTACTAACCAGTGATTGGCCGTAGTACCAAGGTGGTATGACCGACATGGGGAGTATGATCATTCTGGCTGTGGTGGTTAAGTTCTAAAAATTAGGAATTGTGAGAGATTTGATTATGGATTGATCTTAAAACTCATGTTATTGTTGCAATGTGTTTCATGTTTCATGTTTATATTAACATAGGTCAAGTTGTGAAGAACTTGTACCTGAAAAATAATTTTTTGGTCTTTAAATGTGTAGAGAAACTTGAAGACAAATATGGTCAATGATGGGTGACTGAGACTAGGTCATGGTGGTTAGCATGACAAGACAAAGATGGAGTTAAGGGAAGATGCCCGGAAGCTTCGTCGGAGGCATTTTGGGAAAATGTCCAAAACCGGACTTGTGGCCTACACCAAAACTACGACACCGAGAGACACAACAGAAGATGTTTAGGGTTAGGATAGGGTCGCGTGTGTTGAGTGGATCAAACACTTGGTGTGAGTGGGTCGATCCTTGTAAGCGATTCGAAAAGCGTGCACATGAATGAAAATACAGTATTTGTGGGGTTGATAGATTTCTCTAATCCTTAATGGGTCTAGACCCACTAAGGGGGTTGGCTTAGCCTATATTATGAAGTGTGAGGGGTTTAGGGTTTGCAAGCAAATAGTTTTAGGCTTAGGTAAGTTTTTCCTCTCCTTTGTGGTGTGAGTAAGAGTCGAATTTGTGGATGGTCCTTTATAACTAGCAAGCTACAAAAATCATTCCTTTACATGCAATAGACCAAGTTCTTGCCATCCTTATGTTCTTGTCTCTCTTTACATGAGTTCTTGTTCTTACGTGTGTTGATTTGGCTCTTTTCATGCTCCTCTTGTTCTTGTTGTGTCCATGATGTGTAAGAGGCATCAGTAGATCCTTGGTATCAATCTTTGTCCAACTAGATAACTTCTATAGTAAGAATCAAGATCTTACTAGGTTCTTACCTAGTCATGACCAGGATTCATGATTTTGTGATCATGGCCTTTCTAGCTCGAACCTTTGCTTAGGTTACCTTGCTATGACTTGTAAGAGATGATTTAGAAGTTCTCATGGCTTAGATCCTCATGAGCAAGAAATAATTTGGGTTTAAGGGTTTGGTGTGTTCTTGTGACTTAGAACCAAATTTCTTCAATTAGATGGAATCAAGTCTGAGAACCTTGTGTTTCTTGATTTGATTTGGTTTTTGACATCCTTGCTAAGGTTCATACCAATTTTGGTAGCATGTACGCAAGGTTTGATCAAGATCCTTGAATTTAGTTCTTGTCCAAAGAGGTTTGTACTTGGGAAGAGGGCAGCGGCCATACTGGCCTCACTATGGCGGTAGTATCATAGCAGTCATACTGACTCAATCTAAGCGGTGGTACCGGCTTGTAGTGGGAGTACAAGAAAATAGTGAAGAGTTTTAGGCTTAGACTAGTTCTTCTTCTCCTTCATGGTGTGAGTAAGAATAGGACTTGTGGAGGGTCCTTTGTAACTAGCAAGCAATAAGAATCATTCCTTTTCATGCAGTAGATCAAGTTCTTGCAATCCTTATATCCTTGTTTCTATCTGATGAGTTCTTGTTCTTGCTTGTGTTGATTTGGCTCTTTTCATACTCCTCTTATTCTTGATGTGATTCATGATATTTAAGAGGTATTAGTAAGTCCTTAGAATCAATTTTTTTCCCAACAAAATCACTTCTATACCAAGAATTAAGATGTTGCCTAGTTCTTGCCTTGTCTTCACTAAGATTCGTGATTTTGTGATCGTGACCTTTTTAGCCTGAACTTTGCTTAGATCACCTTGCTTTGATATATGACAGATGATCTAGAAGTTCTCATGACTTAGATCCTCATGAGTAAGAAGTAATTTGGGTTTTAAGATTTGGTGTGTTCTTGTGACTTAAAACCAACTTTCTTCAATTGGATGGAATTAAGTCTGAGAACCTTATGTTTCTTGATTTGATTTGGTTCCTGATATCCTTGCTAAGTTTACATACATACATACATACATACATACATATATACATACATACATACATACATACATACATACATACATAAATGTATACATATACATACATACATACATACATATGACATATATATATATATGTATGTATATACATATGTATATATATACATATATACATATATATATATGTGTATATATACTAGTCTTGTGCCCATATGTTGCAATGGAAAATAAAATTTAGTAGTAAATATTACGATGCAGGTATATAGTTTTGCTGAAAGGGAAAGAAGTTTGTTTCTACTTGACTATTTTCCATACTCGAACAAAGAAAAGGAAAGTAAAGTGTTGAAAGTCTAGGAACTGCCAGTTTGGAAGAGTAATTTCTCACATCATGGTAGAAATATTTCTATCCATGGCTTTCTATCACAAATAGAGAAGGATAGACCGCTACTTGGAAGTGAATTGTGAGGTAAGTGCTGCCCACAAAGATAAGTGAGTCAACTAAGTGCCTGTGTGAATATTGACAAGGAAATGGACAGTGGAGAAGCATCTCGTGTGATGTGCACATTATGTTTATTATGCTGACTAAGTGTAACAGATCATCCTATTTCTACTATTTTAATCTATTAAAAAACACAAACCATCAGATGTTGCTTTCATGCCTAGATTGCCCTTGCTTGTTCTCCTCTCAAAGCTACTATGTGCATCAACAAGCTCCAATATTTATTTTTCTAACATTTCCTTTGGTTCATCAGCAGCCTTCTGTAGTTTTGAAGCAGCAAAATCGACAAAAACCTCTTCCAAGCATAGCAATGTTATGACAATGAGCCATCTCCACAGGTGAAGAAAGAGAGCCAGCTTCTTGGGTTTGTCCTCGTTGATCTGGTGTGAATCTAATATACAAACAGTAAGCACAGAAACAAATCTATGCAAACTAAAATCCCAAAAGCAACAACCAACGAGACAAATTTGGTAGACTAGCTTTGGTGGTACCGTGGTACTCGGCATGATTTATTGAATCCTCAAACTGGTGCAAAACAAGTCATCCGTTACCCAAATTTTCTTCTTAATAAACATTCATTGCTTATACTTAACCGCTCAACGTTCGCTGGGGTCTGCGTTCAGTGGCAAACGCCAGCGACAAGGTTACTGTAGCCTTTTTTTTGTTATTATTTGATTTGTTTTTTTGGTTTTTTGGTATTTTTATGTTTTGTTTTTTTTTCGTATTTCTTTGTATTGTACGTGACAGGTTAACATACCACTTTTATTTTTATATTTTTTTTAAAATTTAATTATACTCAATAAACCAACTCAGCTACAGTAAAAAATATCAGTCAGCTACAATAAAATTTCAGCCAAAAGCCAGAAGCTATCGCTATTCCAAACGCTATCTTAGCTTGTGCATAATGCATCTTCCTGATTATCAGGCTGATGCAACCGAACAGATGTAAAAGAAATACTGACAAGTGTATAACAGTTATTCCAGGATGACTTCAATAAAACTTCAGTCTTACTTCACAACCGAGTATGCTGGGTTATCTTGCAGTGGATTTGGGTAGGTCTGCCACATCAAAACAACAAAAAGGTCATCATGATCACAAAGAAACATTTGTGTTATTTATCTCAGAGACTCAACATTTCATCCATGGCCTCTATAATTAATCACAGATCACCTCAAACTAAGTTTAGGTGACCATGAAAGAGGGAAAAAAAACTAAGTTTAGTTGATCACTCGAAAAGGTTGCACTTATTTAAGGCCATCGCTATTCCAATCCCCAAAAGTGCCCATGCCATGGAAGTAACGAACAAAATGTATTATAAAATAAGCAAAGTTAGGAACAACTTTAGATCGCATAGAATCTTTATCAGATTTCACATTTTCCCACATAATCCCAAACACTCCACACACCCGCGATCTAGCGAAGCGGGGGATCACTCCCTGCTCCACTCCCTAGATCGATTCACACAGCAAGGACTCCGCAAGCAGGAGACAGCCAGCACACATCGGGAGATCCGGGAGGTAGTCGAACACGTGCGGCATGTCCTTGAGGACGTACCCTGCCTCGCCGGCCACCAGCTTCGCCTCAGGCTTGTGCGACAGACACCGCCATACCCTGCCTCATATCACCGTCATGACGTCGAGCTTGAATCACCCAGACCCTATGGCCATGCCAATGCCACACCTTTCGCCATAACTCCTCCTAGCCCCCTCACGTCGCCAATCCCTTCCACCAGCTATAAAGCCCCACTTATGCCCCCAACCTCATCGCCTCACCACACTTCTCCCACCACAGCTAATTAGTCCCATGTGCCCCTACCATTCATTGCCGACCTCATCTTCCCCACCTTCGGTCAACCAGTAATCCGGCAATTGGAGCCACCGTAGGCCAATTCTACCTGATCAAAGCTTCCTTGGAGCACCACCGTGACGCCCACAGCTTCGATCGAGCCCTGCGCTGCCCGAGCAAAACCCACACCGTGCACCTCCTCTGCCCGTCATTGTCCCACACCGCTAGGCCACTCCCAACATCCGCAAGCTTGTCCAAGCATTCATATGAAGTTGTGTCACCCCGTAGATAGTTGCCTCATTTATCCCTTGTTCTGTAGCTACCAAAGGTCACCATCGACCGCCACCACCACCAAATTGATTGACGGGACAGAGCCTGAGTGTCGAGATCTAAATCTATAAATCCAAACTCTAGTGTATACCGCACTAGTCCAGAATCACGTTAGTACACACAGTGTAAACATAGATAAAATATTGGCCATATGCACGATTAATAAAGATAAAGACTCAAATATTATTAATTATTAGAGTACGACCTGATAGCCAAGCTTACAATTAATAGCCTGAAGGGTTTAAGAAACTAGCAGCGAAAAATAGAAATAAACATAATAGTCATTCGACATGCCCACAAGCAATCAATTGGGGTGCAAAGTCCTAATCTGTGAAGTTGTCAAAGTATCCTTCTTCAGGTACTTTCTGCTGATATGGTTTCTCCTCTTCAACTGAGCAACAGTAGGAATAAAGCTGTGAGTATATTAGTACTCAGCAAGTTATTTGTAACAAAAATACAATATAGTATGCAAGACTTCCCAAATAATAGCTGAAAGCTTATTTTGCAGAACGTTTTAAATTAAATAAAATAAATAGATTAAAAGCAAACTTTAAGAAAAATGATAATAAGTAAATAATCAAAGGAATGGAATAAACCATATTAAAACACTTGTGAACTAACTATTCACGAATTTAACAACCAGTGAACTAACCATTCACTTCCCAAAGTTATCCCAATCAAGTTTTATAAAATCTTTACCTGTTGTGTGAAATCATCGAGCATTGTCCATAACCGGAGATACGGCTATTCGAATAATTTTACACTCTGCAGAGCTTGTACAACTTTACCCACATGATGTGATCATCCTCGCAATAAAGAAAATCACAATAAGACCTTTACAATGCTTAATTTTAACCCAATTCTGCCCGCTAAGATTTCGCGACCGAGTAAGCTATAACATAGTCGGAGAGCCCCCTCTTGTGTCTCATAAAAATCAGCATTCATGTTCATCACATTAGTGAAATCAAAATTGAAATATCATAAATTAATCAGCCAGATCTATCACATATTAGACATATGGTTGTACGGTAAGGCTCAGATCAATAGCACGTAAAGTTAAGTCCTTAGACATTACCCAGACGAGACATCCACATCCCTCGAAGTGAAACCATACTTTTCCCTTTACTGCACGATCACACGCCCAGGTAAAAACTAATTTTGTATAACCAACACTAATGACACACCCATGTCATGGTACACAAATTTTATAACTGTAACTACAACCACTTTTCAATATTTCATTAAATCAAAATTAATTAATTGATCACATGTGACGATGAGCCCAATGTAACTATAAGCATGGCTAAGCATATTAAACGTACAACCCATGTGATAACTAGTATTACATCATTAAATAGTTACTCATTCTATGGTGACAATAGTATCATGGCTTTCAATTTATCAAGTGAGGGATAATCAAATTAGACAATAACTACTAAGTACAAGGATTTGTAATAAAATAGCAATGGATGATAATCTAAAATAAAATAATAATAAATAGATTTAAAAATTAGATTTAACATAATCAAAGGACATGACTTATCTTGGTCTTGCTCAGTTAATAGCTCTGGATATTCAAATTTTGCTTCAGCTCGATCGAAGACATGATCTAACGAGAGAGAAAACACAACGAAGCACAAAATAAATTAAATAAAATTTAAATAAACTCTAAAAACTACAAAATTAGAATCAAAAGATAGAGCTCAATTTTACATGAATTTATGAAAAAGAATCAGGTCAATCAGAGCTAAGACGGAGAAGAATGGGCTCTTGAAAAATTTAATATAAGGAAAATACTAATGTGCTGTGAACTCGATTCGCGGAAAGGCCAGTCTACGGTGGACTCGGTGTATGAAACAGTGAACTGGTGATGGGCTGGCTGACGTGGTAGCTAAGGATAATGTAGCCGCGATGTGGCCGTTGACGTGTGCGCTAGAGCTAGCGTGGCACGGACACATTACTGACAGGTGGCGTCTAGGGCTGACATGGTAGGTGATGTGACACATTGATGTGGTATGCTGACGTGACATCAGGATGGCTTGGCCGGCTGACATGTCACCCACGTGGAAAGACACATGGCAGACATGTCGGACTAGGGCTTGCATGGCGTGCTGAGCTGGCGGCTGACTTAGTTCGGCCAATGAACAGTACGACCACCCTTGAATGAATGACACGTGGTAGGGAATAAGATCCAACGATCGATGGGATGCTTGGTCCAGATGACCGACGTGTGGCGGGTGGAGGATCGGACAACTGAGAGTTCATGGGACAAATGACCGACGTGGTAGGGAAAAAGAATCTATGGTTGTTTTAAGATCTTAGTAACATGCTTGTTGTAGGGGTGGGCCCCACCTAAACCCAGCTAGCCTGTTAGGAAGTTATAAACCCGAGGTAAACATGTACAATGACATAGTTGGCCTTGGGAAGGATACTCGGATGTAAGGGTACGATTGTAAAAACACTCCCTACGAGATATATATACGTGATGCAAGCCCTGGGGAGAACCCGAGACGGCATTGCTCACCCAACTCTCCACTACCATACACCTCTCTCTCTCTGTTTGGTCTGTAACCACAACAGTTGACGCCGTCCGTGGGGATCGACAGGAGCAAGCCTCAGGATCTCAAGAAGGATGGCACCAAAGAAAGCTTCATCATCTGCGGCAAAGAAGAAGGAAGGGGTCGCAGCGAGGTCCTACGTCAACACCAGGGCTTCAGCATCGGCGGTCGCAGGTGAGAACGATGACGCTCACCGTGCGACGATCGACCCCGCCACCGTCGATGCGACGATCGACCCGCCACTGCAGAGGTGACGGTCGACCCCGCCACCGCCGACGTGACGGTTGACCCCGCCCTACGCGTGACGCCCAACCCAGCCGCTGGCGCGATAGTCAACCCCGACAGTACCGGCCAGGTACTAGGGAGCGGTAGTGTCGGCGCCCGTTAGGGCGTGACCACCGTCCCTGCACCCGGTGCGGGAGCGCCAAGCGGTCCCGACGGTGATACGGACCTCGTCATCGATGCCGGAGTCCACCGTGTCGACGTGACGGGCAACCCAATGACACAAGCGGTGGTTACGGCTACCCCGACAGCGTGACCGGGTGCGCCCATCCTCTCATCTATGCCGGCAATGGAGAACGCCCTGCTAGCGGCCCTTGGCACGCTCCAGCAGGAGTTAGCGGATCTTCGTGGGGCCGTGCGCAAAATGCAAGAGGCTCGGAGTCAGAAGACCCCGCCGGTGGTCGCACCGGAGCTCACGCCCGAACGGGCGGATAGTCGTGACGTCCCTACATCCAGCCGCGCCTCGCTGCGACGTGTGGACCCGGAGTCCCCGCTATCGGCGGGCCTGCAGCTGGCGGCATGGCCGGAGGATTTCAAATTCCCCAGCGCAGTCACGTCGTACAAGGGCGACACGGACCCATGGGAGTTCGTGCGTGTATACGAGACCGCCATCGAAGCAGCAGGCGGAGACGACACCACGAAGGCGAAGAGGCTCCCCCTTGCGTTGCAGGGAGTGGCGCTCTTTTGGTTCTTCACCATAGAGCCGAACTCCATCTACGCATGGGAGCAGGTCCGCGATCGCCTCTACAGCAACTTCCAGGGGAACTACGCCGAGCGTGTCAATGCGGATCAGCTCTTCGCAATCAAGCAAAAACCATCGGAAAGGCTTCGCGAGTACTTGAAACGCTTCGTGAAGGTCCGCTGCCTGGTCAAAGATGTCAACGAGACAACCATCATCAACGCAGCGGTACAGGGTCTACGCCCGGGGCCGCTAGCCGAGTACAACGCACGAAATCCCATCAAGAAGGTGGCAAAGCTCTTCGATAAGATGGAAGAATACACCCGAGCGGAAGAAGACGTGAGGAGGCGTCAAGGCAACGACGCCAACGTTAATCTGGCAGAAGGCACGGCGACGGGCGAGGACTCGCTGAAGGAAAGCTCCTCAAAGGGCAAGCGCAAGCAGTAGCCATCGAAGGACGCCTCCCAGCACAAGGACTCATCAGGCGATAGGCCCAAGCACAGTCAACAGAAGTCTCGGAGAGCCCGTCACATCTTCTACATTGAGGGTGGCTCAGAAGACAACGCCCCCGCTGGCAGCAGTGCCAGGGCTCGACGCGGTCGGGGGCGAGGTCGAGGCCGGGGCCGCGAGGGTAGGGCCCGAGCAGAGTATGGCGGCCCGAGCAAGCATGACACCCGCTCCTATACCACCATCAAGGCGCTTTGGCAAAGCGTCGCCAGAGACAGGGAACTCGAGGTGCGGCCACCCGTCGTGGCATACATCCAGCAGCCCCTGGACAGCCCCCTACAAAATCGAGATCAGGAGCTGCAGCCTCAGGAGGGCCTCCGGCCGATGCAAGCTCAGGTGCACCAGCCTCAGGAGAGCCCCCTGTGGATCCACACCCTCGAGGGCGCCCAGCGTAGGGTCATCAACGTCATCTCCGGAGGCTCCTCCCTGGAGTTCGCTTCGGAGCGGCAGCGAAAAGCCTACGTGCGGAGGCTACACCATGTGGTGGCGTACCCAGCACATGCACCGCCGGATTGGGCGCAACATGAGATCGCCTTCACGCTCGCCGATGCCGAAGGCGTGGAGTTCCCCCACCAAGATCCTCGGGTCATCCAGGTTGCGATTGCTGGATGCGATGTCAGACGTGTCCTGGTCGACGGAGGAAGTTCCGCCAATGTTTTGTTCACAGGGGCCTTTGACCAGATGGCGATCCCTCGAAGCCGCCTAGGCCCCCCAAAAATTCCGCTGCAAGGCTTCGAATGTTAGCCGCTGATGGCGCTGGGCCAAATATGCCTGCAGGTCTCCTTCGACTGGAACGACAACGTGGCGAGCGGGGATGCCACCTTCGATGTTGTGGATATCCAGTACCCCTACAATACCATTTTGGGGAGACCAACCCTCAATTCATTTGGGGCAGTACCACACCCCTACGTAGCGTCGAGGTCCGCCTCCACACGCACTCTACAGAGTATAAATAAGACGTAGCGTCGAGGTCCGCCTCCGCACGCACTCTACGGAGTATAAATAAGACGCAGTGGGGGGACGCCTTCACGCGCACTCTCCGGAGTATAAATAAGACATGGATGTTTTCTCTGCGCACTCTACTGAGTTTAAACAAGACACGGATGTCCCGCGCGCGTGTTGGTATACCCTCTGGAGCTTAAATAAGCCGTAGTTGATAGTCCCACGCATTCTCTGAAGTACAAATAAGACGTGGATATTTTTCCTGTGCACTCTACTGAGTCTAAACAAGACGCGGATGTCCCGCGCGCGCGTTGGCGTACCCTTCGGAGCTTAAATAAGCCGTAGTTGATAGTCCCACGCATTCTCTGGAGTACAAACAAGACGCGGATGTTATCCCTGCGCACTCTACTATGTCTAAAAAGGACGCGGATGTCCCGCGCACGCGTTGGTGTCATCACTACGTGTACTCTCCAGTGTATAAATAAGACGTGGATGATATTTCCACGCACTCTCCGGAGTATAAATACAGCGTCGCACGGGCACCAGAGGCTCCCCGCGCTCCCCGCAAACCGCGTGCGCTACATGGACGGAATGCCACGTGTACAGGCACGAGGCGCCTCATGTACAAACCTTTCAACATACACGGGTCCGGCACCTATTACGACCCCCCTCGGTTCGGAGACACAGTCGAAGCTTCCTCCTGGTGCCATAGCCCGACAGCAGCTTCATGCAAGACGGGCTGGACGGTGACGCCATGGAGGACGGCCGGCCGTGACACCGTGGAGGAGGGGTGGCGCAAGAGCTCAACGGCATGCGCTTCTGCAGAAAAGACGAAGACACAAAAGCGCTCGTCGAAGCCTGCCTCCGGAGATGCTACACCCCCTGTTGCAGTACAAGCAAAAGGCCCTACCCGCCTCCCCCACAAGGAGCATCCTTGAGCTAGGGGAGGAAACTGGGGGAGGTAAGGCGCCTGCAAGCGGCATCCGGTGCGAGGCGCAACCTCGCTGGCTACAAATGGAGGTCTACACCCGAAGCTGGACGCTTCCCCGCTAAAGTACAAGTGAATTGCCCACCACCCCTCACCAGCCGCAGCCCTTAGGCGAGCTGGCAAAGGGGCCCCGCACCGCGGTATCATGTCCACCCCATCTGGACAGGGCCGTCGACCCCGCGGTCGCCCCAGCGGCATCAGCCGCACACAGGAGTCCTCGTCACTATCGGCGTCGGTCAACAAGCACCGGGGGAAGCTGGGGCAGAGTGGGGGGCCGCGAGCGCAAGAGGGGAAGTTGCAGGGGCATGAATGTTTGGTGAGGCGAGTGGCGCTTCACTTGGCCGCTCCCCCTTTTAAAGAGACCCAGAAGCGACTCCCCGTCAATTGCACCTCAAGCGTCCCATCGATTGTGGCAAGTGCATGTGATGCAACAGCGCCGCCTCGCTTCAGCTACAGGGCTCCGCCAATTACGCTTCATGTGTTCCCCTATCCTAGCGGGACCCCCAAAGCAACGGTTAGGCGACGCACCCACTGCCTCCCAGGTGTAAAGCGAGGTGCACAGAGCTCTGCGAATCCCGCTTTGATGTCCCATCAATACACAGTTGCGAAGAAATAGATGTGCCCGTGAAGTCCCGCATCGACCGCGACAGCCAGGGCCTATGAAGCTAGGTCCCTGTAATCTCTCAAGCTCCTTATCCACTTCGAGGGGTAGGGCACAGAGCGCTCGCGCGTCTACTCCGGCTAGGCACCAGCTCCACTGCCACCACTTCGGAGGGTAGGGGACGGCGCTGCGCGCCTCTCCGACCAGGCGTCGGCTCGCCGCCACCACTTCGGTATGGGGCGGGCGCCGCGTGTCTACTCCGACTAGACGCCAGCTCTGCTGCCACCACTTCGAGCGGTAGGGCACGGAGCGCTCACGCGTCTACTCCGACTAAGCGCCAGCTCTGGTGCCACCACCTCGAGGGGTAGGGCACGGAGCGCTCGCACGTCAACTCCGACTAGGCACCAGCTCCGCTGTCACCACTTCGAGAGGTAGGAGACGGAGCGCTCGTGTGTCTACTGCGACTAGGCGCCAGCTCCGCTGCCACCACTTCGAGGGGTAGGGCACGGAGCGCTCGCACATCTACTCCGACTAGCCAACAAACTTCACAAGATAACCACAATGCGGGTGTGCACAAAGAAGGCAGGGGGATGAGCATTTCGGCTTCTCTACCGCGTTGGCACACGAGTGCTCACAAAGGTCGCGGCCGGTAACATCCCCTATTACATTGCACACTACCGGCCACCTGCGAACGCTACTCATTCGTCTCCGCCCAGATGGCCTCCTACGCCGAAGCCTCGCCTACCGAGGGTTGATTCGCCCAGAAATCTAGCGAGTCCTCAGCCCGCCACCAATGCCGCAGACGACGCCGAGTTACGGCGTCGAAAATCAGCAGCCAGTCCCTATCGGGCAGCTACTTGGAACACAATGGCATGTTGGTCAGAGCAGGGGAAACAATCTCCTCTTTATTGACAGAATGAGGCGCGTAGTTTACAACACACACCGACATACAAGGACCCTGGGGTTATACCTGCCTTGAGCCATCGGCGCTGTCATCGTCGCGCCGGGGAGCTTCATCCAGCCATTCACCGAGGTTTCCCTCGCCGTACATGGTCCGCTGCAGCTCTACCTTCGCCGCGGCCTCCCCGATGTACTCCCAGATCCGTTCGTGAAAAAACCGAACAACGGGGCAAACAGCGCGCACTGCGCCGGACATCACTCCTGCCCCGGCCGGCATTTCTAATTGCGGGTCACCCAATTCATGGACATGACGGCAACCCCTGCGCTGGAGAAGCGCACAAACCAGGCATGCGGTCACGTAGGAGTAGTGGTTGCCAAAGGATGTCGCGGCGACATGAGTAAGATTGGAAGCTTCCCCAATCCGCCGAAGTGTCCGCAACAGCTCTTCGGGCCCGAATGAGCGAGGCGGCACCTCGATGACAAGGTTTTCAAGGGTGCCCTCCAGGGCCAGCATAGAATCCCATGCTGCCACTTAGGCGTCGCCTAGAGCTTGGTCCCGATCCCTCAGAGACGCAGCAAGGCGGCCCTTCTCCTCCTCTAGCACAGTAACCTGCCGGAGCAGGCCGTCCTGCTTCTCCACGGCCGCCTGCCGAGCCGCCGCCACAAGCTCCTTGGCATATGAGACGGCCCCCGTGCGTTCCGGCTCTAGGCGTCGAATGCGGTTGTCTTGGGAGAAATGTGCCTCCTCCGCCGCGCGAAGAGCTCCTTCGGCGACGCGCAGCCGGTCCTCTAATGCCTCCCGCTCACAGGCATGGCACACTTGCAGCGCCCGGCCAAGGGCGATGATCTATACGATAAAGCGGTCAGCACACCTTCGAAGGGCCGCGCGCTGCTAATGGTCAGATACTTACCCTCATTTCGGAGATCTCTAGCACTCTCCTAAGGAGTCCCGACCCGCAGGTCTGCAGTGCCTCACGGTCTAGGCTCGCGGCCGCGCTATCCGCGACTCCTTGCCACGCTAGCAACACTTTCGGTCGAGGGACGAAGTCCGCTAGCTTTCGGGTGGCATCCGTGGTGACAGCTTCGGCGGCGCCGGATGTCCCTTCCGAACGAACGTCCTCGTGCTCTGAGGGGCGATCACGTTCGGGGAGCCATGTTGCTGCAAGGGGACATGACGGTCAGCCCTACGAAGGCCTAGCAGGATCACACCAAGCAATGTAAGATTACCTTCAGCCCCGCCAGAATCCACAAGGACATCGGCGTCCCCGACCACCCCGCCAGGCGGGGGGGCCTTTGTGTCGGAGCTTAGCTCCACCAGGCCCCCGCCCCCGGCAGCCGTAGATCCGGAGGGGACCGCAGGGACACCGAAGCAGGGGCACTCGGTGTCTGAGTCGGAGTCCCATAGGGCCCCGACCTTGCTCGCTATAGCAAACCCTCTCGCTAAGCGAAGGGGCGATAGCGTGCGGGCCCGCTTTGCCTTCGGGGAGCAACGCGGCGAGCCCACCTCGATAACCGCCGCAGGCAGGGACTCCGCCCCACCATCCTCTACGGGCGATGGCTCTGCCTCAACGCCGCCTGACGGCAAAGCAGCTTCTCTCTCCGCCCCGCCCACGCTGCAGTCTTCCTCCGTGCCAATGCCCAAGGGACCTCCATTGCCCTCCGCATCCGCGTCTACCTCCGAGTCGACATGTTTCACCGAGTCAGAGCCCGTGCCCGCCGGTACTCCCTTCCCTGTGGAATCGCGGAGAGGTAGGCTTGGGGCTGGAACTGCGCGCTCTAGCACTCTAATCCCCAACGCTTCGCACACACGGTTCATCCACCCCAGACCCGCCTCCGCGGTTGCAGCTGCGCGCAGGGTGTGTTCCCTGACCGTATACGGCCCGAGGAACACGTCCATCGCACGCTCCACATCTCCCAAGAGAATACCTGTGAGCGGCAAGGGGCACGATTTCAAACAACGGGCCTGATGGACGGCACAGAGAAACAAGCTCCACCAAAACTTACGTGGACCAGATGGTCTCGGCAGGGAAGACACGGACGGGCGGACGTTATCGCGACGAAGCCTCCCGGGCGTAACACGCCACTCGGAAGCAAGTGGTGCTACGCCATACATGACGAACTCCTCGGCGAGGTCGCGCATGTTGAAGCGGGCGGTGATCCCCACAAGCCTCCGCGCCATTCGCTGATCCTCAGCATCTATCAGTGCACCAAGCATGGTGTTGAACGTCACCGGCCGCTCTGAACACTCAAGGTCGCTATCGCTCGCCACACGGTGGTAGAACCACCGCCTTATCCAGTTCGGCTCCCACTCTGCCTGAGCCGAGTTCGCGGGGAAGATCTTCTCGCACCGCGACCGTAGGACAAAGCTGACGCATCCGAAGCTGGGAAACGTCCCGTCTCCCCGATCCTCTACCTCACACCGTGCGTCGTGGAGAAAGGCGAAAAGCGACGAGGGAAGGATAGCCTGTTAGAAAGTTATAAACCCGAGGTAAACATGTACAATGACATAGTTGGCCTTGGGAAGGATACTCGGATGTAAGGATACGATTGTAAAAACACTCCCTACGAGATATATATACGTGATGCAAGCCCTGGGGAGAACCCGAGACGGTATTGCTCACCTAACTCTCCACTACCATACACCCTCTCTCTCTGTTTAGTCTGTAACCACAACAATGCCTATTAATTTATCTTGTGAGTAAGAAGACAACTAACTTCCCTTGGAACATTGAGCATTCAAGCCTTGTCGCCTAGGAAAATTATAATGGTAATTAATCTTTTGAAAATAAGTCTATAAGTACACGCTAAGCTTAGCACTGATTAGTTATTCAAGGGCATTCAAAATACCCTAGCCTCATTTCAGTGATGAGAACTTGGTTTATGCAGTCATGAGTGGAAAGTGACAGGAATGTTGTAGACTTGATATTTTATGCTCCCAAAAACCCCAAAATTGCTTATTTGTCTGGGCGGATGGTACGGGGGTGTGGTGTAGTGGATGCACGAGAGTGTGGAGTGTGGTAGAACCATCCAAATAACCCTAAGAACTAAATCTTGTGATGACCTCATAGTGTAAAATAGTACAGCCACAGGCTGGCAAATTGTAGGTATAGCGAACTAATTTACGTACTCCTAGCGTAGTTATGTGAAGGTGTGCACATGTGGAAAGTGAAGAATGGTCTCATCCCTACCTCTACCGTGAAGGCTCTAGAGGAAAACTTCTAGAGGGATGGTCGCATCCTACATAAGAAAGAACTTAGTGGGTGTAACCATGTCGATATCTGAATTTGTAAATCCGGACTCTCTATGTATACCGCACTAGTCCAGGATCATGCTATTGCACACAGTTTAATATAGATGAAATATCGACCATACACACGATAAAATAAAGAGAAAACTCAAATATTAATAATTATCAAAGTACGACCTTATAGCCAAGCTTACAACTCACTAACCTGAAAGGCTTAAAATCTAGCAACAAAAAAAATAGAAATAAGCGTATTAGCCATTCGACATGCCCACAGACAATCGATTGGGAAGCGAAGGCCTAATTCGTGAAGTCGTTGAAGTATCCTCCCTTTGGTACTTCTTGCTGATATAACTCCTCCTCCTCAACTGAGCAACAGTGAGCATAAAGTCGCGAGTATATTGGTACTTAGCAAGTTATTTGTAACAAATGAATGCAATATAATATGCAAGACTTATAATTGGATGGCTGAAATGTTAATTTTGCAGAAAGCAATAATTTAATGGAAATACTGTAATAGATTGAAAGTGTACTTTAACAAAAACAATAATAAATAACCAACAGAATTGAATAAACCACTTGTGAACCTCCCATCCACGAGCTAAATCAACAGTGAACTAACCATTCACTTTTTAACGAATACCAACCAAGTTTTTATGAAAATTCTACCCGTCGTGTGAAATCACCGAGCATTGTCCATAATCGGGGACATAGATATTCGAATAGTTTTACACTCTGCAGAGATTGCATAGCTGTGCCCACACGATGTCATAATCCTCACGTAAAGAAAATCACAACAAGGTCTTTACAAAGTTCAACCTCAACTCAATCCCGCCCCCTAGGGTTTCGTATCACACCCCCTTGCACCTCATGGAAATCAGCAACCATGTTTATCATAATGCCGAGATTGAAATTGAACTATTCCAAATTAATCAGTCAGGTCTATTCCATACTAGACATGTGGTTTGCACGGTAAAGCTCATATCAATGGCGCACAAAGTTAAATTCTTAATATTACTCAGGCGAGACTTTCACATTCCTCGAAATGAATCCACACTTCCCCCTTTACTGCACGATCACTCATGCAAGTGAAAACCAATTTTATATAACCAACATGAATGACACACCATTGTCGTGGCACATAAATTTTATAACTGTGGCTCCAACCATGATTCTGTGGCTCCAACCACGATTCAATATCTCATTAAATCAAATTATTTAATCACATGTGATGACAAACCCACTGAATTATATGCATAGCTAAGCATATTAACCGTACCACTCATGTGATAATTAGTATGGTATCACTAAATATTTTTCCAACCTATGGTGACAATGGAATCATGGTATTCAAATTATCAAGGAGGGATTAATCAATTGGGATGATAATAATAAAATACAAGGGTTTGTAATAAAATAACGATACAAGATAATTTAAAATAAAATAATTAAATAATAGATTGAAAACTAGGTTCAACATGATCAAAGGACATGACTTTCCTTCACCCGGCTTAGCGAGAACTCTGGATCTTCTGACGGTGCTCCTACTCCTTCAAAGACGCGATCTAACGAGAGAGAAAACGACTGAGGTGCAAAAATAAAATCAAATAAAATTCAAATGAACTCCAAAAACATCTAAGCTAGAACAAAAAAAATAGAGCTCGATTTTAGATAAATTTAGAAAAAAGAACAACGTCAATCGGAGTTAGGACGGAGAGAACGGGCTCTTCGAAAAATTAATAGGCTGAAAAATACTAGAAAATCAGAAAAATTACTGTGTTGTGGACTCGGTGCACGGGAAAAGGGTTCACGGTGGACTCGACATACGGAACAGTGCATGGCAGCAGATGCTAACGCGACGGCTAGGGCTGACGTGGCAGTTGGCTGACCCAACACGTGGCTAACACATGGCACTAGGGCTAACGTGGCTTGCTAACGTGGCATGCTGACATGGAAGATGGGACGCCCAGGTGCTGACATGGCATTGACGTGGCACTAACATGTGGCACCGTGTGGCAAATAGGGCTAAGTTGGCTGCTAACTCGAACGGGGACCAACGCACGGGCTCATGGCGTAATGTCTCTGACAGGTGGGTACCAGCTGCAGTGGCTCGGCTCACGGTGGACGCGGTCCACCGAGAAGGTGAAATGACGCGGGCGGAGGAGTGCGGAGTGGTGTTGGCGAGATCCGACGGTGGCGGTGCTGACGCAGGGACTAATATGGTCCACCGGTTCAGATCTGGATGAGCGGTTTGGATCGCTGCATCGAACGGCTCATGGGGCGATGCGTGGTTGGCGCGCAGCACGAGGCATTGGCGTACGACACAAGGCATCGTGGGCGCAGGCGCAAGAATGAGGGGCGGCACGACGCAGGTGACACAGGCGAACGCGACGGCAGGATAGAGGTGCGGGTCGTTGGGACTCCGATGAGGGCGGCGGGGTGTGCTGGACGGCAACGGAGTCTTACCAGCAACGATGAACGATGGCAGCGGCTCCTGGAGACAGCGCGGGGGCTCAACTTCGAGAGTTCATTCGAATGGCGAACTTTGGGGAGAGCGGTGAATTGCGCGAAGGCGGCGAAGCATACGACAAGCCAGGCGGCGGCTCAGGGATGCGGAAGGTGGAGGCCGCACGCGAGTTTTATGCACAGGGACAGAGGAGATCGACTCAAAGACAGCGCGCGTAGAGCGGAGCTCGGCTCGGACACGGACGCTGAGGTGCGCGGAGAGAACGCAGCGGCGGAGTCCCGTGTGGAGACGATGAACAGTGCCAGGACGCACAGATGTGCGACACATGGCTAGGTCGGTGGATTGGATGGTCGTCCGAGAACGCAACAATGCACAGTGCAAGGCGTCCTCGATGGCTGATGGGCGGGGCGGCTAGCGGGGCAGCTGGATGGGCGATGAACAGTAGTGGGCTGGCCTAGTACTATTCGTAGGTTTTCTGGGATTTTTCTTTTTCAGAAATTCAAATAAAATAAAAGGGCTCTAGAAAATAACAAATAAACCCCAAAAATTCTTTAAAAATTCCTTGAGACACAAAGAATCCAAATAAAATAATTTTAGCTTATGTTAATATTTATTTTAATCAGATCAAATCCTTTTAATTGATAAAAATTTATTTTAAGCTTTAATTAATTCCAAAAAATTCAAATAATGCATTTTATTTTGAAAGCTCCAAAAAGCTCTAGAAAAATAGGATGTTACAAACCACACTAGGAAGATGCATTGTAACAGCTATGTTATGATTACTCAGTCACACACCTATGAAAGCATATAATGGCTGACATTGTGGGTCCTGCTCAGCCCCAGCCACAGGCCAATGGGCCCCGTACGAGGCTTACCGCTCGTAGGAGTGTACAACCCCCTAGATCGTGGGCGACCATCACCCTCGGGGGACCTGCCGTGGCCATAACCTCTCCCGCTCCCATTCAGACTCATCATACTTTAGTGGCAGCCGCTCCTGCTCCCAGTCTCCCACCCTGACATCACCTCACTCCTCCTTCCTTGATTTGGAGAGAGTGAGCGGCTCTGACTGTGGTACAAAACGGGAGGAGGAGGTCCAAAGGGAGGCAGTGGTCGGCCAGAGGCGGTAGGGACAGGGTGAGAGCGGCGGACCGGTGGTGCTAGGGATGGGGTGATGCGGTGCAAACGCATGAAGGAGCAGGTGAGGTAGCATTAGGGGCTGGGGTGGGTTCCCAGCACAGGGCAAGCAAGCTGCAAGCGCTGGGTAGGAGAGGGGGGAGAGTGAATCGAGGGCGGTGGAGGTGGAGTGGCGGCGACAGAGGGGTGGAAGGTGAGGAGAGTGCGGACGAAGAGGAGGCACATCAAGAGCTTAATGGGGACGGGCTATGAGCAAAAGAGGGCCCAGTGGTCAGCGCGGAATATTTGCGAGTGGCAAGAGAATGAATATACCGTGTGGCAGTCAAGGTGGGGCCCACACGTGAATCGTTTTTTGAGGAGAGGAGGGAGAAAGAATATAAGAACCACCAACTGCTTCTTTTAAGTAGTGTATATATATAGGAATTCTGAGGGAATTTTGAAGAGACTAAGAATCATAAACAGGCTGGTTTTTCATGGCGTTCTATTGGTTAACATATAAAACAAAGGTTTTACCATATACTTACACGGGCTTACTTGCCCAATGTGGGTCACAATAGTTTGTTAAGGCCTTGTTTTGATTGCACTAGGTGTGGGTTGTTCAATTGAAATCCTACACTCCAGCCGGACCCTAAGAGTTTGGTTTTGTTATCTGTGATGTCCGACAAGGAAACAGTGATAAATATGAACTTTTAAAACACAATAAGCAATTAGAGTTGCATGTGAAGATAATAGATCCATAGCCTTCCTACAATCAGAGTCACTAGGAAGTTGCAGCAGCAAGTTTACTCTAAATATGATGTGCAAGCATGCAGAAACTTGTTGGAACTATTTATGAACAATTACTCCAAAGAGGCGAGGCAATTGTGGCATTTTCATTTGTTGTTGTTGCTACTGCTGCTGCTATTGCAGCTGACCTTTCTAGCATAATATGCACACAAATATTTATATTTACTACAAATATAATACAATCCGCGCGATTGCGCGGCGATGCATGCCATGGTACGTTTTGACCCCATTATTTTGTTAAAAAAGGAAAAAAAGGATCAGGTAGTATTTAATTTTATGTTTAATTAAAGGGAGAAGGAGCATTCCGAAAAGAATAAGGAAAAAGAAAGAAAAATGGTTGAGTCAATCCAAGGTTGTAACTCCTTTCTTTATTTAAGAAAAATGAAATACAAACCAAAATGAAATAAAATATATACTCACAATTTTAACCTACAAATCTGAATGAAACTTCAAATACAAAATCAAAAATGAAATTGAATTTGGAAACTCTTAATCCAATTGGCACAAAATTAAGATATAGCCTAGCCTAGCCTTCAATCCTCCTTTCTTTTCTTCTTCTAATTTCTTCCTGTGGGCCAGCTCAATTCTTCTTTTCTTCCCTTGGCCCAGATGCAGCCCAGCCCGCTCCCTTTTTCTTAACCCAGGTCTTCTCTGCTCTGTTCCTCACTTTCTATTCTATCCCCGATCTCCCACCTCTTCTCTCCTCTCACCCTAGCAGCACCGCCGCCCTTATCCACCACCGCCACTTCTTCTCCCCCACACTGTTGCTCCTCCTCCGCTCCTCCATGAGCTCCACCTACAATGCCACCGCTCCTCTCCATCCATTCCCCCATCTTCGTCGACTCCCTTCACCGCATCATCGGCCCCTTTTATCTTCCATATGCGACTGTGGAGCCTGGTCCAGATCCCACGACTGCTAACATCACCTCATCTATATCTTGTAACTGTCAGCCCTCGCTCTGTTCCGCACGAGGACTCGTGCCACACATCGTCTCCTTGCCCTTACCATGCCGCCACCACCTCGGTGGTGTTGCGCTCAGTGCAGATGTAGGCAGCCTAGCGAAGTGGATCTCATTCGGTGGTGACGAGTCAAGGATGCAACCACGGTGTGCCTCACTGGTGGTGTGCTTCGGTGAAGAAGAAGAGGGCAACGGTGCTGTGGATCCAGCGCCATCATCGCCGCCTCGCTCGTGGCCCGGTCCTACCACCATCGCAGGCTGTGTGTGCCACCGTTTTGCAGGCTCGATCCAATCTACAGGTGCATGCTCTACTCCAAGGTGCAAACGGGTCAGATATTTTTTGAGACCTGGTATCGAATCTAGTTGGTATCGAATTCAAAAAATGGGTTCTGTATCCGGCTGGATTCGGTACTAGATATCTGGATTCAGTACTAGATATTTGTAGTCGGATTCAGTAGCAAATTCAGGATGGGTACTATCCGACTGAATAGCACTGGATATTTGGATATTTTTAGATGCTGTAGTAGGTTTTTTTCTTTATGTCATTTTTCTGCCATTATTTTCTTTAATATTTTTTTATATCTTTCAACTAACTTGTCTTTGATTTGTTCTATTAATATTTTTCGTTCATTCCACTAATAATTTTTAAATTATTTCATTGGTTTTTTTAATTATTCTATGAACAAGTTTGATTTGTTTCACTAATAATTTTCATTTCCTCTAAACAACGTCGATGAAACCTTCTTGTTTGCATACTGGATCACTACTAATATTTGCATCACTACAGCATATCTCTTCTTGTTTGCCTACTAGATCACTAACTTTATTTCTTCAAACATCATCTGTATTATCACTAGTTGTGTTATATTCTCACAAATTGTTCTTTTTTGTATGTTCATGTTATCCACTTATATTATTCGTTTCCAATCCGAGACCAATATGTATCCGATATCCAAAAAGTTGAATACTCCGATTTCGTATCTGTATCCAGTCTTACCGTATCCGACTCTAAGAAAAAAGGTAGGTTATGATACAGTATAAGCAATATCCGTCCGAATCTGATCCGATTGCACCCCTAACTCCCTTTTCTCCCCCCATGCGATCAATGGCGCATATCAACCCCACACTAGATTGGACGGCCAAGGATGGACAGATGATGCGGTTCAACGTGAAAGCTGGAATACCAGCTACTATAAAATATATAATTACATGGAAATACTATAAAAAATAGTAAATTTTTCATGAAAATTTTCTTAACATATAATTAAACAATAATTATGAAATTTACGTATTAAGACTATGTTGATGTGTAAAATGAAATGTAAAAAAGGTAAATGAGAATGGAGGTATAAATGGAGGTACTAGCTGTCTGCAGGTTTGCTTCCATTAAAATTTCAGGCTACTCAGACAAGTGGTGCCAAAACTTCTGCTCGCTGGCGATGATATCGATATGCAAATAAAAAAAAGGAAAAAAAAAGCAAAGCAAGGAAAGATATATATAAACATGAATGGATAAATGTTCCCAAAAACAAAATTGAATGGGTAAATGGTTTTAAAAAAATGAATGGATAAATATAATAGTGTCTACGCTACTTCTTCCTAACGATTCAACAGCTCTAGTAGGAAACACACATCTGGTGAAGAGTGTATACGGGTTCGTTGAATTGCGAGGTGTGCATGCCACCCACAGGGTTGGCGACGGGGTGCGCTACGTTGGGTACCGTGTCTGGGTAGAGCGGATATTTTTGTGCGCGCAATAAAAACGGCAGCTTCTCAACTCGCTTCAAGAAAACAGGTGTTAGTCACTATGGACTCGACTTGCTAAAAGAAAATGGAAGTCAGTTTTGGCTTTCATTTTCTAAACCTTTAAAAAAACAGGCAAATCCAGTTTAAAACTACAAATAACATTTGGCAAAAGGTAAATACCTATGAAGGTTTACAAGATGCACATCGGAGGTGACATAACCGTATCATATACAGGTTATACTACCTTCATTAGTAAGGAGAGCTCATTGGCCTTCTTGAAGGCACCATCACAACGCCTTGAGAAGTATACTTAATTGCCTTGCTGCTTCATTCTGGATGCACCTGATCTCAATCTTTTGCTTACCCATTCTTGGCTTGCTCTTCACCATTGCATATCTAAGCAATAGATTGTAGCCTCTTGGGTGTATGATACATCTGCATTACTAATTTTCCATCATATTCAAGTTGAATATTGAATAAGTTTGCTAACGCATATCAAAATATATTAAAAATTTTAAGAGAATGCACTACCAGATTTTACTTATGCACCAAGTGTCAAGAACACTAGGAAAGACTTCCCCAAGATCTAGCATAAGGTATTGATACTTAAGGGGGCCATTGGTACTCCCGTGTGTCCCAACCAAAACACACGGGGAAATATTTCCCTTTTGCCACAAGGAACACATGGGATTTATGACACACAGGGAACTAGGTCGATGGAGTCTAAAAATGACAACGAGATATTATACCAAGCGTTTCGTACTGCAAAGACTCATGGGGAAATTGGCCACGTGTTAATTTTGCATTTTTTTTTTATTTTGAACATTCCCATGTGCGAGGTTAGTATATACACTAGGGAAACTTATAGGCGACACTCGGTGATATATATGTTCCATGTGGCTTTTACATTTATTGCAGTAATTTATTTCAAGTGTGCTACTTCTTGAGGAACTCGGGGATTCGCCTCATTTTCTTCATATACTTAGTTTTCGGTACATTTTTGTACAATATTAGCAATATAGCAGTCAATTCTATTCAGAATTAGCAACAGCAACCAAAGCCAATTACAATACCATCAACAAGCCATGCACACATCTGAATAAAGCACTTGTGACAGCCCAAAATTTCCAAAATTTGTGTAAAAGTTTTTCACAAGTTGTTTTGAGTTTGCTTCCGAGTTGCTGGCCGTGCATCCCAGTTCTTTCTAGTATTTTCAGCATCTTATTTCAGTTTTCCCTTTTGCCGAAAATCCCTTCTCTCCTCTCCAAAATCCTCAAAAATCTTAAAATCCCTCAACCCCCTCCCCCTCGGGCCCAATCTATCCCATTTATTCCCTTTCTCCCTTTTGTAAGCAGCCCAAAACCCACCTCTCTTTCCCTTCTTGGGCTCCTGCCCACTGCCCTGATCCAGCCCACGCGTCAGCCTGGCCTACTCATCCTCCTCTCCTTGGGCAGCCTTGGCCCAGCCGTAGAAGTAGGTAGCAGCTCGCCCCGGCCTGCCCCCACCACCGGCCCATTACTTCACCTGTACACCATCACTATCACCAGCTTGCCAAGCCACCCGCCAGTACCACCTCTTCACCAAGCCCTGCTGGCCTCGTGCATGCTCACCACCATATTGCCATCTTGCCCCCTTCGTCACACGTGCATGGTTTCTACGGTAGCATGTGTTTGAGTGAGATTGCACGACTAACATTGCCCCTGTTTCGTCCAACGGTTGCATGAATGTGATAGCCCAGTCGCACAAACACGTGACTAGTAGCTAGGAAGAGTGTAAGGTCGAGGAGGCTAACTAGAAGTGTAACATCCCAAATTCTAAGGATTTCAAAAAATAAGAGAAATCTAAAATTTTTTGCTTGCATCTTATTTCCTTGGCTTTTGATTGGAGTTCCTTTGGAAAAATGACTTGTGAATGCAAATTTTTGGAAAAGAAAAATAATGTTGATGGAATTGAATTTGAATTCAAAATCGAATATGAAAAGATGATCCATAAAGTTGCATAGGAGAATTCACAGCAGAAACCAATTTAAAAAAAATCAAGGATAAGTTCATGGCACTGAAAATAAAAATTTGAATGCTTTTGAGGTCATTTCTAAAAATTACCAAATTAAAATAGTAAGATTCTAATGAAACTAAGACATTCCAAGAATTTTTCTAGAAGAAAGATAAGGAAGATAAAACTATAGAAAAATTACACAATAGTGTACACTGTGTCAGGAGCCCTCACAAAAAATTTTCATACTTTTTTGAGCTCATTTGTCCTATCTAAAAATTCCTCAAACCTTTCAGCCGAACAAGTAATCTTTCTTCACTTAACTCTTTCCGCTTTCCATTATGTGAAGGCGTATTCTTGAAAAGCCAACTCCTCTCTATTCACTTAAAACACGACACTAATGAGTGGGACCGATGCCCCACCCGTCAAGTCTTCCTTCTCCCCTTGCTAACACGCCTGGCCCACAAGTCGGAGGTCTTCGTCCACCTTGCACACCCACACCACTCTGCCATGGCCATGCCGCTGGGTTTCGATGCTGTGTCCATAGCTTCTGGCTCACCTACCGTTCACACCTACCCGTCACATTACCACATCGAGTCCCTCCTGCCCTTGTCTGTTTTGCCTGTCATGCTCTACAAAGAAGAACCGAGCCACTATGTCTCCGTCATGCTCATGACAACACGTGAAGCAATCTTGGCTGTCTAATGCCTATAAAGCCTTCTCAACTGCATCATAGTCTTCCTTGTCTCGTCCTCATGTCATTTCCACAAAAGCCAAGCTTTTCCTTATTTTGACCGAAACACGCCGTCACCACCAGCACTGGTGAGTGCGCTCCGCCAAGCTCCACCGTGCCCTGAGCTCTCTAGTGAACCTCTTGCATTTCTAACCAGATCATATCGAGCCTTATCTTCCCTCAGAGATCCATGATCACTTAATTGCATTTCCATGCAGCAAATCATCATAGTCAAGTCCTCTTCCCCACCTTCGGCTAGGAGCATTGCTGCTAGCCGTTCTTTCCCTCTAGTAAGACCCCGGCCGATTCCTTGCTCTCCAAGCACTCCCTCCTCAATAAGCTAATCTGACCATGCTATTGACCTGGTCTTCACCACAGGTGGTCTTTGTCATGCATGTCATCGCCGCCACCGCACTTCGTCGTTGTCCGGCCACTCCGATGCCCCACCATCATCACTAACCTCTATGGTAGACTTATGATAATCCCCAATTTCTTGCACATTTGGTAGATTTGGAAATCCTTTGCTATTGCCTAGCCTTCGTCGTAGCTCCACCTAGCGTCGCCGCTACCCTTCACTGCCAGCCTAACTCCGGTGAGCTCAAACCTTGCCACCGATGTGCAAGTTATGTGAAAGTTTGCTTTCTCTATTGGGAAGCATATTTCCAAGGAGTATGCCTTCAACGTCATCACTTTGAGCATTTTTCAGAATTTATAAATCAAACCAAATTCAAATGGTTATAACTTTTGCATATGAACTCCAAATTAAGTTATTTTTGTCTCTAAAATTGTCTAAAATACTTCTCTATCTAAATGTGCAAAAACATTTAAATTTAATCTTAGTTTGAATTTATTTGGCTCTTATTGTACTCATTTGGATCTTACCGAATAGATACCGACGCAGCAGACAATTTCGAAAGCACTTCCAAGCAATTCTCTAAGCAACAATAGTAAGGCAAGCAACCCCTTTGATTATATTGATCCTAATATTTCAATTATTGTATATTGTTTGCAAAATCTATTATGCATGCGTATATGTTTCACTAAAGTTGTTATATTGTGGGTACAATAGTTATATCTGCTTGTATGCATTAAATCTCCTTATACATTTGATATCCTTACTGTTGTATCTTTTAGGACATAGTTTAGATAGTAGCTAATATCATTTTGGGTAATTACATTGTGTATATGGTCTAGATACTTAGCCACGCACTAGTTTTCATTAAGATTGCACATTCAGAATAACTTGTGCGTGGACATGGGAAATTTTTAAATGTTGGACTAGAGAAAAAAACCTTTGTTAGTTTGGTATAAAATATAATAAAAACCTAGATTTAGACATGGGCGAGTTATATTATGAATTGTCAAATGTTAGAAGGTATCTTGCATGTAGATACGGGAGATTCTCACCCAAGTCAATTAAGGACCGAACACTATTACCGCACATCTAAGTCTAACCATATAGCCACATATGCTATATGGGCTCTAGATTTAGTAGACTAAGTTGTCTAGAACTAGCCTTGCATTTTGGTAGACTGAAGTAGTGAGGACATTCCAGGAAGGTTCGCTCGTAAAGGCTCCCTTCACCAAAGTGTTGAGACTAAAACTTACTAATACAACAGTGAATGCTCACTTGGAGGAAATACACACCTAAGTGTGGGTGTGTCATTCATCAAGCTGGTGCAAGGTTAGGACTAGATGATATAAAGGCTATATGATAATCAATTTTGTCACATACCCGAGGAAGCATGAAGTTGCCGATAGTGTATTTGATTATATCATGTGGATAAAGTTGTACAACTTTTCAAGACTGTTAAAAGCTATTTAAATAGCTATGCTCACAGTCATGACCATGCTTGGATGTAGCCACAATGGGTATAGCTTTTATTTTTATAAAACTATTTTGTTGAAAATTACGGGATGGCATGTACGTGTCACGTGTGCCATGCCTGTGGTCGGGAATTGATCAATGTCCACAGCCAAGGAGGGCTACAAATCGCTATGATTTACTATTATTAAAGTTATATAAATGTCATTTCATTACATGTCAATTGCTCTTTACATTTCTATTGTAAATTACTATTTATCAATATTGCAAACAAAAACTGCTTCATGCCGAAAATAACTTGTAGACTAGAACCTTATTTATTGTTTGCCTTGCATTTATATATATGTTGCAGTACACTACAAGCCTTGTTAAGTACATAATGTACCCAATCTTGCTTAAATATTGTTCAGAGAATGAGGAAGATAGTATGCCCGACAACGCATATTTTCATCCCGGTATCGGGGAATTCGATGATGGGTCTTCCTAGGGCATAATCCTAGTTTATTGCCTATGGGCTATGGTTGCACACCATTGGGCTCTTTTGCTTATTTACTTCTCTTTTGCTGCAATTTACTCTTGATACTAATATTTATTTGGTCGGTCGAACTTATGTTGTAAACTTTATATACATCACTTATGTACATATCCCTTTTGTTGTAAATTAACTGTATGAAATGTGTATAGATGTGATCTCAATGTTGTGAATGTGTGTACTAGTTACTGATTATGAAACTAGTATGGAGCACATATGAGAATTTCGGGTATTCAATGCCCAGGGTCCCCACATGAAGGGGGTGTGAATAGGTGCTTTTAAAATTTTTTATTTTGACTAAAATTGAGTTTATATATGGAAGTGTAAATTAAATTGGTTTTGCACAATTAAGACCCAATTGATCTAGTTTTATCTAGGTGCGCCAACACCCTAAGTCTATGTTAAGGTTTCCAATCCTAGGATGACAATCAAACAATTCAATTCTAGGATTGTAAATTGCAAGAATGAAAATTGAGTACAAGAAAGCAAACCACAATTGACATGGTCTCTTTTTACTATGGTGTTGATAGAGTTGCCGGTCTCCCCTAGTCTACGTTTAGATAAGCTCAAAAAAATTAGACCAACTCCACGAATTAAGCCAAACACCTCAATTTTCACTAGTTGTAACACTTTTCTACTTTGGGTAGATGAGCTCTAACATTCACAACACGATGGGGCTTCTCACAAGCTTCTTTGAGAATATCAACGGACACGGCACCTTCAACGCCGTCCAGGAGTCAACAACATCCAAGAGTAACAAGTAAAGTCCCTTGCTTAACTCTTACCAAATACAACTAATGCAATTGTGGATAATCCACCTCTAGATGCAACACATGCAACTAGAGACTTCTCTCCTTGACAAGGTGTAACACATGCACAATTGAAAGAAGAAACTCACACTAGCTCAAGAGAATTGAAATTGAAGCAGTAACCTTCCTCCCAACTGACCACAAGGGGGTATTTATACCCCATAACAAGAAACTAGCTGTTTGGACAAGATTTCTACAAAAATGGCAAATTTTGGTACTATCGTAGGCATAAGCCCTGTCAGACTGGCCTTCATGCAACGGATAAAAAAACTAGCAGTTACAGCCTCGGTCGGTCAGACCATCCTCATAGGGTGTGGTTAGACCACACTGGCCAATCAGACCACCACACAGGCTAGTCAGATCACTCGACCAAAATCACAGAAAATGGCTCTCTTTAAAAAGCAACCAACACACAAGCTGGTCATACCGCATGGCTGGTCTAATCGCTTGTATAATGCTAGTTCCAACCACCAGTTGGTCAAACGGCCACGAAGATGACCACACAGGCTGGTCATACTACCGTACGATCCAACCGCTCACACAAAGCCGATCACACCTCTAGCCGGTCCATCCACTCACACAGAACTGGTCATACAGCTGGCCAATCCAACCATTCATGAAGCCACATGCTACAAGAATTATGCATGAGCTTTAACTATTTGTAAAACACATTCGCAAATCGAAGCATCATGCCACAAGAATTAGGTACATAGACTTCAACCATTTGCATTTGTAAAATACATTTGCCAAGTCTAAACACATGTTACAAGGATCATGCATAAGCCTCAATAGAGGACCTCTGGAGTAGTTAAACACTGATGACTTCAGGCAAACTTCCTTAAAGGCATCAACGATGACGGTTGCAAAACACATTTGCAAATGATAGCATTATGCTACGGAGAGCTAGAGCAAGTGGTTAAGCTATCAACCCATGATGAGACCGGTAAAAGATTAGGAACATATCCTTAGCCTATGCTAGTTATACATTTGCCTTACACATCCTCTTGAAACTTGATTACAAATATCCTCACTTCAAGTCTGGATCCTTGTCTTAATGTGCATCAACCCATAATGCACCCTCCACTTGCCCTCTATCAACACATGATGGTCTTTCCTTGATTTGATGATCAACTCATGATCATCTCCTCTTCATGATCTTGACTTGATGCTTATGAACACTTGATGCCATCCTTCATCCTGAACCTTGACTTCATAATGATCAACTGATGATGCCTTCACAAGTCATCATTATCATGGGAGATAACCTATTCATTCAACTTCAATGAAAATATTAGTCCCACAATATGATTATCATTAATTACCAACATATATTATCTTTACTACTTAAAAGAAGGAGTTGGTGGTTGATGAGTCCTCTCTTATTTTTTTTAGCCATCCGATCAGATTATGAGATAGAATCCGCACCGTCTATCTCGCAGTCCTCCCCCACCCCGCGTGACGTCTCCTCCCCTCCCACCCACTCCGCTCCGCCGCCGCACCGCCTCCTCCACTCCTCCCCACCCCGCGCGCCGACTCCTCCCCTCCCTCCCGTTCCGCTCCGCCGCCTCCCCCCTCCCTCCCAACCCGCGCCGCAGCCGCCTCCTCCTCCTCCCCACCCCGCTCCGCCGCCGCCGCCTCCCCTCCTCCCCACCCCGCGCCGCCGCCTCCTCCTCCCCACCCAGCGCTGCCGCCGCCTCCGAGCTCCCCACATCCCTCCCCTCCTCCCACTACACCGTCACCCTCCCGTCCAGCCCTGGCCGCGCAGCCTTGCGCGCCTCCTCCACCGCCTCCCGACGACTCACCTCGCCGTCCTCGCCTTCCACCACGCGCTCTTCCACGCCGCCCCGCCGCTGTCCCCCTCGCTCCCCGTCTTCGCCACCGTCCTCTCCCGCCTCCCCGGCTCCCCAGACCTCCTACCCCCCGTCCTCTCCGCCCTCTGCGCCGCCGCCTCCCCCTCTCCGCCCCCCTCTCCGCCTCGCCGCCTCCCCCTCTCCGTCCCCCGCACCGCCGCCTCCTACTCCCCCACCCCTCGCCGCCGTATCTTCCCCTCCTCCCCAACCCCAACCCGCCGCCTCCCCCTCTCCGCCCCCCAAACCGCCGCCTTGAACCGCCTCGCCGCCTCCCCCTCTCCGTCCCCCGCACCGCCACCTCCTACTCCCCCCACCCCTCGCCGCCGCATCCTCCCAATGCATGCTCCTCCCTCCTCCCCATGCATGCTCGGATCTAGACACCCCATCCCTCACCGCCGCCGCCTCAGCACCGGCCGGATCTGGACGACCCCTCCCCCACCGCCGCTTCCGCTAGCCGGATCTAGAAGCCCTCTCCCCCTACCGCCACTTCCACCGGCCGGATTTGGTCGGGCCCGTGTGCATGTACGTCGTCGCGCTGGAGGTGGGGAGCAGCGCCGATGACCGTGGTAGTGGAGCTATTGCAGTTGCTGGTTGCCAACCGTTGAGCTTGAACAACGTGGCTGCAATCTCAGCAGTTGCAAGCAGAGACGTGTTTGACTGGCAGTTACACTGAGGTAAGCGTGTTTCCCTATCCCTTCTTTTGTTCTTCTCTGCCTCCCATCTCTTCTGACATTCTCCTATTTCTTCCTCCGTTTGCACACTCACCGTTGTTCGAGTATCTGGTGTAACCAAGCATTGGAAGTGCTGGGAGGAGAAGAATGGTGAGGATTTTGTGACTCGCTGTGAGGAGAAGAACGGCACCAGCAAGGTGAGTCAAATCAAATTGTGTAGCATTGGAGAGCAGTACTCCTTAGTTGTATTGCAATGCCAATTGGATTGGCGGGCTTTTGTGCTTTCCCCTGTTTGATTGGTCCCCTCGATGATTGTAGGGAAGGAAAGGTTTTCTTGATTTGTTGAAGAAATTAGAAGAAAGAAAAAGGTTGTTCATTGGGAGAGTTCCATGTTTGTTTTGAAGTAAACCGTTTATCTTAAAACCCAACATTTGAAAGTGTGGCACCGATTCATATATTCATGGTTTTACAATATAGGGGGTTGGTCCTGCTAAGAATAATAGTAAGTTGTTTCTAGCTTTTCAGTTATAACAAAACCACAAAGCATGCCATCATTGCAACATGTAATTTCTGTTAGAAGTAGAGTAATTTGAAAGACAAAAAATAATAACTAATGAAATAAAAAATTGTTAACTCCCTATCGATTGCAAATATTAGTCTTATAGAAGATTTTTAGAGAATGAGCCAAGGTCAAATCTTGGCTTTTGCTCCCTATTGATTGCAAATATTTTTCTCTGAAATTGGTTGTTTAGAAGTGTATCAATTTGGCAACTTCACTAAATATATACCTCTACATAATCTTTCCTGCTGTCAACCATTCACTTACAACTTGCAACAACACCCATATGCAGATGCTTATGTAAGCAGTTATAGTTTTAGTAGGAAGTAACACTGCCTGTTTGTGTTAATGTTCTTGAAGGCTTAGTAAATTAGTGTCTCCGATATCAAATGCACGATCACCTAGCGATTAAGCATTGAGCCTTACCGAAGATAGAACACCATTGGTATGCTTTTTTGTGATTTGGTATGCTATATACCCAAAGCTGCAAGGTAATAGATGCTGCAAGGTACATTCTCTAAGCTTGTGTCCGCATTTTGCCTACTTTGTTTCATAGAGTCAGCATTCTTTTGATGTTCTGCATTCATCAAACGTATCTTGATATCGCATCAGTGTCAAGCAAGGCCTGTTCTCGCGAAGAGATATCATAGCAACATAGAATGCAATGTCTACTATAATTCTTTGTCTTCCGTACCAGGAGACTTGCATTGAATGGTTAATAGTTATGACATTTGAAAACCTGATTAACTTAAGGATGAGGTATAGTTACATATTTGAAATTTTTTTCCAGAATGTAGGTATGGTAGTTAATGCATATTTGTAATATGACAAAACTTAGTTGGCTTGTTACATTCCTATAGATTTATCATTTTCCACTCCTGCTTATGCTTCTTACGTATCTTCTTTTGAAGTAGAATTTGTTCGCCATAAGATTCAAACCGTAGTGGAGCATATGTAATAGTTTCAAGAATACGCTTTGATGGTATAGTTAACTACGCGAAAGTTGGTACTTTTATGTGGGAAAGTGGATAAATATGGCAAATTCAAGGTGGGAGTTTAGCTGGTCTTGCACTTCGGTATTGTGAAATCTCTGAGAATTACTCCAAAAGAAATAGCAGCTTTGTTCCTTTTGTCAGAGACATTAGCTTAGATCGAATAACTGATGTAAGAAAGTCATTTGAACATTCTATAGTTAATTGTTGAAGGTGCCAAGCCATAAATAAAAATAAATGGAGGTTATAGTTTGTGGTTAGTATATTGTTTCAACTCTCAATAATGTCTTGATGCATATAACTATCTTGAATGCCTTCAAAAGGCACATATTGCTTTTCAAGTTGTATCTTGGCTTTTGCATGGCTTACTTGTAAGTCTCGTTAGTTAACAAAAGCTTCCATCTTCACTGCCAGCAGTAGCACCAAGGATGCTAGGTTCAAGTGGCGTTAGCATGACATTTGTCTAACGCTCCACACTGATATCTGTTGGTAGTTGTCGCATTAGTTGAACTATGGTTTCCCATACTGTTAAACTCCTGTTTGCCAAGTCAAATTCAGTCATAATAGCTGTGCCTGTGTTGGCCCCATTACTGAGAGATGGAATGTTGTAATGGGGGAACCCTCAAGGCCATCAATCGTTATATTGTAGTTGTAACATTTTAATGATATCCAATAGATTCCTTTCCTCAAATTTGCTTTCCTTATTGGCTATGAGACACAATATGATAAAACCATGCTTGTTGATAAGCTAACTGGCATGTTTCCACAACTGCTTTCCTTTTCATGGGAGTTAGCAATTAGGAAAAACAATTAGCAAGTTGTGTCTGTAGTTTGCTACCTCCAAAGTTTATTTTGCAATCATAATTAATGACATATACCTGTATTTGATCAATAAACAGTCTTATTTTATTGTTTTAGGTGTTGTAACAATTTTTTTAGCATGTAGTAAAATACCTTAGTTATCCATGCCTGCAAGTTAATTTGGTTACAGCAGTTGTACGTGTATCTGTATTACGATGAAGTGGTGATTCTCTTTTGAAATGTGTGAATAAAATATCCCAACTTTGTCTAAACGTCTGCGGATGGAATTCCTGCTGTAATTGTGTTCAATGATCTGAATTCAACTCTATGTAGGTGATTCATGAGATGTTGTACTTCTAACAGAATTGAGCTTGGACGGAATTGACCTCTGTGGTATAATTCAGGTTCTACTCATTTCATAATGCTTATTTAACCTGCGTTCTTGTCTTTTACTCTTTATGTTTTTATGTTTTGACTATATAATACTAGGAATAGCATTTATGAAAATTTGACTATATAATACTAGGAATAGCATTGATGAAATGTGTGATGAATGGATGTAAATGAAATGATCTTTTCAAATATTGTATAATGTAAATGCATACCTGAAATATAGTGATCATTTCAGTTGTAATGAAATGGAAAGATCCTTTCAGTGTTTGATGAACAGAGCACTTTGTTGAACTAAAAGCATAGCTCAAATATTGACTGACCAAATTGATGGCAGTGATATTTTCTTTGGACTTCACATTGGTTTCTCTATAGATCACAAAGGATTTTAGTGAAGATGTCGTATCATCCAAACCAATCATAGAAAGGACAAAAAGATGGTAGTATGAACATGTATGTTTTGTTTGATACATAATGACGTAAGAAAAAGTTGATATTTATTATTCAGTTTGAGATCATATTTGATAGTATGCATCACTTTTATTTGGTTTTCCGTTGCAACGCACGGGCATCTTACTAGTTAACTCATAATGATGGGTCTAGATTTTTCAATCCCTCCCTTTTTAGTAATTAATGGCATTCTCAATAATTTCAAATAATTGAATTTAAAGCAACACGAGTACATGAACTATACAAGCTTTCTATACTCAAGGGATATATTTCAAAGTAAAGATTCTCAATATATGTGGATAAAAGAGAAATATCAATACGAATCAAACCACAAAAAATAGAATGCACTCCCCTAAATATGTACACACTACTACAAAATAAGCTATACTAGACGCCTCATCCCAAACGATTTATGTGGAACCGTCTGTGTTATAATTATCACAGATAATTTCACAAGCGTGACCATTTATGTTAAAGCGATGGCTAAAACCATCTGTGATACTCAATTATCACAGACGGTTCTTGTCAATAATCGTCTGTGATAGTTTACAGATGGTTATTAACAAGAACCATCTGTGATAAGTGCACACGTCATAGATAATTTTTAATTAGAACTGTCTGTGATATTATTACAAACGGTCATTAATACAAACCGTCTATGATAATTACGTATCACAGATGGTTTGTGGTTGGAAGTGCCTATGATGTGTATCTCTTATATAAATGAATGGTGCTTCGGCTCCCTGATGCGTCTGTTCATCTCACACACCAAATTTATTCCTTATTTTATAAAAATGATCATCCAACATGCACCAAAGATGAATCCCCACATCGCTGATCTACTCTCAAACACAAACAAATGGCTCTGGCCTCTTCCTTGTCACTAGCATTGATAGTCTACCTGGCCATCCTGTATGAGCACCTCGTCGGTCGTACGCTCGTGGATGCTGCAGAAGGACAGTGTAACACCCCGGCTTAACCAAAGCCCAAGATGTCACCTATTCCCACTACCACTACCAATTTAAACCCGTCAGCAGGTATTAATGAATCTAGATATCAGAACATAATATTCCAGAAGAATTTGAATATAAATTTTAACAACATAATTAACCATAAATTTAACTTGATACGAACCAAATAAACACCTAGAACGTTATAAGTAAGTCTAAACTAAGGAATACATCATCTAGCCATATTACGAGTGATAAGAAACTAAGGGAAGCCACAAATTAACCAATTATTATAGTAAATGATACTAAATTATTCATGTCTAAAAGTGATATATTGCAAAGTTAAGTGAAGAGTTATAAAGTGCCAATATCCATGTGCTACTCGCTCCCATGCATGTTGCCGTCGATAATCATCTAAAAACAACAAATAAGCAAGGGTGAGTCTACGACTCAGCAAGTACAAAGTAGAATGATAAACAAGATAAGCACCATTTTAACATATCATATTAATTCAGTATTATCTCGTCATCATATGCTCATTATCATCAAGTTCCACACACATGTCTCTTTTCCATGAATGCAATACTCAGGACTCAAACTGCTCTTTTGCATATACCGATATAGCTGAGTGTTCACCCATCGATGACACACCCATGCCCTGTCCTTTTTCATACAGGGTCACAACTCAGAATCTCGCCCTGTCCTTTTTCATATAGGGTCACAACTCAGAATCTCACCCTGTCCTTTTTCATACAAGGTCTCACCTCCACTCCCGTAGAGTGCCTACCAAGTAGGTCTTTACAAATTTCATGCTCATATGCAATGCAATGATAATTTCTTTTCATTACTTAATCAACTACATTAATCAATTCCTAGGATCATTAATGTAACCATAAACATATAAGCAATTTAAGAACATGTATCATCATACGAATCATCATGGCAAGTAATTGCATAACAAACAACAAGCTCACACACTTGGATACCATTCTACCATACACTTGCATTTTTCTTAATTGCGATGTGCGGTTTGATGTGAAGATGACAATGCGCCCGGCGTTATTTCTCCTATAGGAATGATCCATTCTCAATACATGACAAAGTACTAGAAGAGAACAAACAAACGACAATGCTCCTATACGATTTCCAAATACACAAAACACTTTACCAGATAGTCAACCCCCTGCTGTCCCGATATTCAAGTTATCGTAACTTTCTACTCTCGTACTGAAAATTGGTAAACTTTACCTTTCTAGAACCTAGACACTTCTTAGAAGACAGATTTTAAATGCCCAAAGTAAATTATCTAAAACCCTATTTTAACTCAGAAGACAGATCTGTTATCTTCTGGTGAGCGGAGTTAACCATTTCATATCTTTTAATCTACAAATGCAAACATATTTAACTATGACATTTTAAAAATCCACTGAAAATCATCTACCACTTCTTAGTTATGACCAAAATTTAGTTCTTCCATTAGATTTATCAAATTAGTTATTTTCCATGACGGCATCCAACAATAACATGGTACTGGACAACAGTCTCCTAGAAATCATAACTCCTATTGTACCCATCTAAAAATTATGTTCTTGAGTTTTCAGGAAATCTTACAAAATTATCTACAATATTCATGTGGACCAAGTTCCCAGATTAGATCATTTATTATTTCTAACTATAGTCTAACACGTGCTGCCGAAAATGCGACAAAGCTCAAAGACAGCAGGACTATAAAATTCATAACTCACAAACCGTTCATTCGATTGATGAGAACTAAAATTCTATTGAATGATGCCAAGATCCTATACAACTTTCTAGTAGTTGGGTTTTCCAAATTATGGACATGCAGATCCCAAAATAATCGTACAAGTTACAGCAGACAAAAGTGATCTATTACCCGATTTTTCCCCCCAATGAGCAACTGCTGACTCTCTCTAATCTGGAATTTAATGTCTAACTAGAATAAGCAACGGAGAGGAACCAAATCGTTACCCACCACCTAATTTGCTGCTATTCAAAACCCATATAAACCAGTACAAAACAACGCTACTCATTCTCCTATCTAGTCACTGTAGGAAAGTAAGATAAACGTGACAAACCAAAGGCTTACCACTTCTAGTCACTGCCGTCCCTTCCTTCCTCTCTTGAATCCCCACGGACTAATGCAAGGCAGTCAGCCGAGAAAGATTGGCATCACGCGGTGCACGAGGACTCGCGAAAGAAGACATGCTGGCGCAAGACATACACCGATCCGCAACCGCGAGTTGGCGCAGGACTGAATAGACAGTAGCAGGTGGCCAAGCGCCGGATTAGTTGGCCATCCCAGGCGACGCGGGACACCAAAACACAGCAGACGTGATGCTGGTGCACCCCGGGCGGCCGATGGGTGAAGGCGCCGCCACGCATTGTCCTGGGCGAAGGCCCCGGCGGCGGCTACGAGGAATAAAAGAGAAGGCTCGGGTTTGGCAACTCCATCTCTTCACGGTCCTAATTTTATGGCACTAATGGATTTGATTTTCTAACTTCTGGTAAAACTTGTTCTACAAAACTAATTCCCCTCTAAATTTCAGTATCTTATTTTTGTATTTCTTTTTTAATTAATTACGCATAAGTTCTCAAGAATAAATTTTGTTTGGGTATTACATTCTACCTCTCTTAACAGAATTCGACCCCAAATTCTACGGCTCACGATTCTACACATAATCCAACCGAGACTACAACCAAACTTTAGTACATAACTGTTGGGAACAACTTCGCACACTCACCACTCATGTGACACTCCAAACTCCCCAACGACTTCCCGCTCTGGTTGATGCGACTAAAGTATGTAGGCATTCACCAATAGCTAATGCCTCACCACCAGTTTCGACTCCCCAAATACTCTCCTGACACTAGATGTAGAGCACAAAGTGCACCACACACATGAACTCCAGAAGTTTCAATCGATACGCCAGTTCTCAACACAGCACTATTGGGAATGGTTCCACGTACCTCAGGCTACGTTTCCCCTTGGTACCGAACCGCACAATGTGTTTAGTGGAAAATACCTTCAGGAGTACCTGGACACCCACCTTGAACTCCCACCTTCGCTTTCCATCTTGCCAAAGCTAATTCCCCTCAAATTTCCTATTTTTATGGCACTAATGGATATGATTTTCTAACTTCTAGTAAGACTTGTTCTACAAAACTAATTACCCTCCAAATTTTAGTATCTTTTTTTCGTATTTCTTTTTTAACTAATTACGCATAAGTTCTCAAGAATAAAATTTTTTTGGGGGTATTACAGACAGTGTGCTAATAGTATGCTCCCTCATATGTCCGAGGATTTTTCCAGGGTATGTGATGGCCACCTTCCGCCATCTTGACATCCTCCTCCACCGCGTCTTCTAGTTGGTCTCCCACTTCTAGAAAGCTAACCTCGCCATCGATGTGGTCCTCCACAACAACGTTGCACATCTCTAGGAGGCTTGCCATTGCTTTGACTGTTTAGTCGAGGTGGTGGGCAACCGAATCAACCTTACCGAGACCCCACAAGCAATGGAAGAGAGCCTATGGGCTTAATTCGACTTGATTTATCAGTTGGAGGGTCTTTGGGAGACACTCGAATGAGTGCATCAGTGGGTGGACACATTTCAGGTTTCGTTTGCTGATGATCCTAAACTATCTGATGTCGACGATGTCACCTACAAAGTTTTGAAGACAGAGATAGTATGCTACCTCCGCCACTAGAAAACTTTGATTATTTAGGTTTCTATTTTTTTTAATCTTTGTAAGAAGCGACTGGCCACACTGTTTGGCTATATGTAAATGCAAAAATCAAAAAACTGGTTGAATTTGTATTTACTGTCTTCTATATATGTAAACGGTCTCGGTATAATGGCATAACGGCATTACTAATCGGTAAAAAAAATAATTAAGTAATACATATTTACTTCTGAGGCATTACTAAATTTGCATTTATTGATATGAGAATATGTCATATATATATGTGTGTGTGTGTGTGTGTGTGTGAATTTGCATTTATGTATATGAAAATGTGTCATATGTGTGTGTGTGAATTTATATTTATGTATATGAGAATGTATTTAGAACCATCTATGTTTTGTATTATCACAGACGATTCTACTATAGAACCATATGCGATGTGCATTTATTACAGACGGTTCTACTTTAGAACCGTATGTGATGTATATTATCATAGACGGCTTTAATTTAGAACCGTTTGTGATGTTCAACCTATTTATATTCGGACTCTAGGGTTTGCTCGTGCTCCCACTCAAATGCTTAATATTCTCTAACTCTCCCCTGAGCATGAGCCACCGTCTCCTCCCTGGTGCGCCTCCTCCTCCTCGAGCATGCCACCTCCTCCCCGGCGTGCCTCCTCCCCAAGCACGCCGCCTCCTCCCCGAGCATGCCGTTTGTAACATTCTTCTTTCCTATTTATGATATGGCAATGAATAACGTATCATCATGGTTACCAATTATCCCTTCTGCTATGTTGTTGTTTCATCAATATACGTCCCGAGGATGAATGCTTGGGCTTAAATTTCAATTATACCCTTTTGATGTCAATATCCCGAAGATGAATTGCTAATGCTCTTCATCATCAATTCCCTAAATAAAAAGTAAGTCATATTTCAGTTCTCTTTGGTCCAAATAGAAATAAAAGCAATTATATAATAATCATTGAATCTGATAGTACTCATATTCACATCAACAATATATATATATATATATATATATATATATATATATATATATATATATATATATATATATATATATCATTTGTTATATACTTCATAGAAAGCTATAAGTTATATATAGATATATAGATCTCAAGTCAATAACTCATACAATTATAATTAAATAAAGATGCACTTGATTTTTTTAGCTATGCAATATATGTTTAGTTTGATATCGCTATCATTTTAGGAATGGAGTAAAAATGAGTTATGCCATCACCTCATGATGAGTGCACCCACCCACCCGATGGCCTCCCATCTGCCGATGTTCACAATTTTACAATCTTAATGATTTCATATCATATACTAAATGATTCATGAGTTAAATTAGTACTACTAGCACACTTATGATGGTTCTAATCCACAATGTACCAAGAACTCCAATTTCGTGTACAACTATCTTTTTTTCAACAAAATCTATACCATGTTCCTCACCCCCAAGGGTGCCTTCATCACCAAGGTAAGAATATATCCACAAAAGGGATCCTTTTAAGGCGCAATTGTTGCATTATTTAATACTTATTAATTTGCTATGGCTTTCATAGTAATTGAGTACGATGTATTTGTTTCACAAGGCACTTTTTTTTTGCAATACTTATTAATGCTTTTGTAACACTCCAAAGTTTAGAAAGTAGTACTATTGTGTAAATATGGCATTTCGAAATTTTTGGCATTTTCTGGCATTTTAAATTTCAGGATTTTTACTGGTTTTCATTAAGATTCCATTAAATAAAAGAGTGTGTGTGTGTGTGTGTGTGTGTATATATATATATACACACACACACACACACACACATATATATATATATATATATATATATATATATATATATATATATATATATATATAATGTTAAAGCAAAATAAAAAGGGCAAAACACCAAAAAGGAAAGAATGTATTTTTAACAAAAAATTGTAAATAAAAATACGAATCTGAAAAGATGATCCAAATATTTGCCCAAAAATCTGCAAATGTAAAGTAGCAAATACGTGTGAAATTCTCTAAGCTTCCAAGTCTCCAAAAATCATCCAAACATTTAAAAAGGAGAATCCCAAAAGATGGGAGTTAAAAGAAAAGCACTAATACTTGAGAAAACATTATCTAAAATTTTATGCACAAAAATATATACATACATATGCCTCCAAAATGCAAATAGAATTTAAAACAAAAATAGAAAATGAAGAAAAAAAGAAAGAGGGAAAGGAGCTCGGCCGGCCTAAACGGCCCACGGCCTCGCCCCCTTCCCCCTTCTCCCTTTCTCCCCTCCCTCTGCGCCCGCTCGCCCGCTGCCTCGTTCGCGCGCACGCCCACGGCTGTCCTATCCCCAGAAACCCCGCTGTTGCGGCCCCCACTCTGGCTCCTCCCATCAGACCGAGCGGTCGACGATGTGCGTCCTCGCCCCATACCGCTGCTCGCTCGCCGTGGTACGCCACCAACTCCCTGTAACCCCGTCCCCTCTGCGCTCGACCGGCCAGCAGAGCCCACGTCGCTGCGCCATTCCTCCGCATCAGCTACGGTCGTCGCATTTATTGGCACTTGCACGGCCACCAGCCCCCGTCCATTCGCCAGTGCAAAGTTCGGCTCTGACACCTTGTGGCCACGCCCCTCCTTGCATCACCGCCTTGGCTGCCGCACCCCCTCCGTGAGGACAGCCCATCCCCGCCGCCTATAAAGCCCGCCAAGGCTCTGATCACTTCCCCGCACTCCCCTCTCTCTCCCACCAAAAGTAATTGAACTCTCGTGCGCTATAGCTCGCCGGAGCTCCCTTCATCTCCAACTCCGACTGAGGAGCTCGCCACCGATTGAGTCCACTTCAGGCCAATTCCTTCCACCGAAAGCATCACTGAAGCCTAGCGATGCCATCCCAAGCACCAACCGAAGCTCCCCGTGCCCGAGAAGCTCCCTCGCCGTGCACCCTCCTCGGAGCACCGCCGCAACACACCGACAGAACACTACAGCCACCCCCGAGCTCCGTCGACCCCCGAGGTAGCCTCATGGTGCTCCCTAGATGCTTCCTCCACGTTTAATTGAATGTTCATGCGCTCTGAACGACCAAAGCATAAAAGGGTAAGATTTTCTCCTTTTGTTTTCTCCTATATGAGTGTATTTGTTTCTTTTCGTCATCTGCACCGTGATGTCTTACAACTGGTTTTTTCGTTCAACTACAGCGAGGTCTTGCTGCAGTCCTGTGATGCTTTGCTCTTTGCTACTAGTAGTGATATCATGGCCTCGTTAAATGATGGTCAGATGACTTAAAATATGTTCATTTCTTTTTTTCACCGACTGCATGTGCCATGACAATGTGGCGCTAAGGTCGGAGAGTGTGGGCTAGAGGATTTTTGTCCTGAGAACTTTTAGTATGTATTTTGTTAGGCAATAAACTCTTTGTGTTATAACAGTAATTCTTAGATATATATGTAGTAAATATTAGCCGCATGGTTGTGACTTTATATTTTATAGAGGTTGCTAAACATCAAGGAGTTCTTGAAAAATAAAGAGTATAATAGTGCACTTGCCATGAGTATTTTGGGAGCTCAATTTGACAAGACGGATCGTAAGGTAGTAAAATTGGTGAGTTACAACAATTTTACATTCTGCAAATAGTTAATGTTGGCTTCACATGATCGTCAACCCCTTCTATTTCAATTGTTAGGTTTTCCTCCCCCTCAAAGTTATTAATACCATTTCGGTACCAGCCAAAATATACCATACCAACACCTAAAACAGTACACGGTAGACTCAATTCCGTACTGGCCATTTCGGTCTATTCTGGCCGGAATTGGTGTTCCATGTTTCGATATCGGACATATTGAAGTGAGTTAAGACTTGGGAGGGGAATTTGGCATGGCTGCGTGGGGAAAATTGTGGGGGTTCGGTTTGGGGGGTGGGAGTAGGACAAGGAGGCAAGAGGTTTGTGGGGGTGACAAGGCGATCGGGATTCTCCGACTTACCTTCGGTAAGTCACCCGTGACTTAGCCGATCTGAGCCGTCCATCTCTGTATGGACGGTCCAGATTATTTCTAGTTTTTTTTAAAAAAAACTAGAAATAATCTGGACCGTCCATACAGAGATGGACGGTCCAGATTGGCTAAGTCACGGCCTGACTTAAGTCAGAGAATCCCGAGTGGTGACAAGGAGGCAAGAGGTTTGTGGGGGTGTGTCACGTGTTTGGTGGCTACGGCTTGCAACATCCAACGGCCAGCAAAGCATCGCTCCTAAAGATTCCAAGACAGCAAGAAGTAGAGCAACTGTGGCTTCAAGTGCCCCTCGTTTTTATGCTATGATTATATATTTAAATTGAGATTCTAAGTAAATTATGTGTACATATAATTATATATATATATTTATGAATAAATATATATTATTATATTAAAATTTTAAAATCCGAAATTGTACACTGGAATGGACTGGAACCGACGCATTCCATACCAAGAGAGATAAAACCGAAATAGCCTTCGGAATAGTATTGACAACTATGCCTCCCCTTACTGGTTTCACGAGATTTCTTGATGGTTATGCCATTCCACTAGATGGCTATGGCATTGTATTGGGGTTCAATGGCTGCACACAATAGGCTTGATTCTCTAGGATTTTGGCAAACTAGTTATGTCCTTTTGGCGGGATGATCACCATGTCACTTGGCGTATCATGGAACCTCAGTGCTCTTCGCAGGAGTGTTGCCACCGGTCCTGACCTCCTCTCCAAGCTGCTAGATGAGTTTGCAGACATCTTTGCTAAGCCGCTTGGTTTGCCTCCTGAGCGTCGCTTTGATCATCATATACATCTTCTGCCAGGTACTGCACCAGTCATGCTTCGCCCATACCATTAACCCCAGCTTCTTAAGGATGAAATTGAGCGGCAGTGTGATGAGATGCTCCACCAGGGTATTATTTGGCCCAACACTTAAGCATTTTCTTCGCCGATGCTTTTGGTTAGGAAGCAAGATAAGTCATGGAGGTTTTGTGTTGACTATTGCACCCTTAATGCCCAGATTGTTAAAGACAAATTTTCCATTTCAGTGGTGGACAAATTGTTGGATGAATTGCAGGGGGTTCGCTTCTTCACCAAACTCAATCTCTCTACTGGGTACCATCAATTGCGTATGCACTCGGCCGACGTGGAGAAAATGGCCTTTCGCACTCACCGTGATCACTATGAGTTCTTGGTTATGCCCTTCGACTTAACTAATGCCCCGGCTACATTTCTGGCACTCATGAATGACATCCTTAAAGTGTTCCTTCAGTAGTTCATCTTGGTTTTCTTCAATGATATTTTGATTTACAATTCCTCTTGAGCTGAGCATCTCCGTCACGTCTGCCTAGTTTTACAAGTTCTTCGCCAACACAAATTGAGCCTGTGCCATTCCAAGTGCTGTTTTGGTGAAAAATCTATGGCTTATCTTGGTTATCATATCTCGCCATGGGGTAGCCATGCATCCTAGCAAGGTTGAGGTTGTAGCATCATGGCCGACTCCAAGTTCTGTTTGTGCATTGCAAGTGTTAGACCATGTGGCTAGGTCTAGCTTATTTTAGATGATGAATAATTGACAATGTTGATTATGATATTAATTATGGTGTGTTGCGTGTGTGCGGTTTGACGTTGGTCAAGTTCGAACGAATTTGTGCTGGAAAAATATTCTTTGGTCTTTGCATGTGCAGGTTGAAGCATGGAGGCGATCGTAGTCGATGACGAGAAGGACCGGGACTAGGATGGGGAGATCCAAGGTCAAGCGGTCGAGAGAGTCACGAGATGGTCGAGCTCATGCTTGGCCACGTGAAGATCAAAGGTGGATGATGCGTAGAGAAGATACAGAAGGTGCGGTCCTGGAGGCTTCGACACGTGGAAGGCTGAAAAATCGGAAGTGTAAAAAGAATTAAAAAAACTCATGTTATGAAGGGTTTTAGATCTCTTAAAAAATAGTGGACCAAAAATCTAGGTGAGGTAAAAAGGCCCAAAATGAATTGTATTAGGGTTTTTAGTAGTGGCTAGAGACTTGTATAAAAAGGAGAGGGCTTGCGGTGGTTTTGGTGTGGCTTTTAGGGAACATAGTGAGGGCAGTGCGGCGGCTACTTTTGTATTTGTCGTGACTTCTCGAAGAAAATAAAGAGAAGGTTGTGGCCGACGGCTGTTCTGTTGTTTTGCATCTGGCCGTGATCTTGCGTCGTAATCTCGGAAAGAAGAACAAAGAGCGAAGGCGGCGTTCCTTCTCGCACACACCAGGTGTCTTCGCTCCTTCTTCGTGGCGCTTAATCGCCATCACGCCTCGTCGGATTCGACTAGCAGCACCAGCGGGAGGCAGTCACGGTGCTCATCGCCCTCAAGCGCACAAGCATCGAGGACCCTCACTCGGCGCTCACAGACTGGACCGATGCAAGCAGGAAAGCCTGCAACTGGCTTGCCGTAATCTACTCTCTCTCTGGCCTGCATCAAAAGGACCAAAAGATAACAACGTCACATCACGCAAGGGCAGCAAGCCATAATATTTGGTACGTGCATTCTAGTCAATTCTATTAAAGCTCTCTTTGCTCTTGGTTGTTCACGTCCAGTCATGCAACACATGCATGGATGTGTAGTAAAAATAATTTACCCATACACTTTCACATTTTAATGCATGCATTGAGACACTAAGTACTAGGTATAGTTAATTAGCCTAAAGGTTTGGTTGGTTTAGATTATTTTTTTTCTACTGGTTGCTATATATATATATATATATATATATATATTGCTATTTTTGTTCTTGCTTAGATTGACAAGTTTTAAAAAAAAGGAGACAGTAGGATTAAGAAAAAGTTTTCGCTGTGTACTACAATCATTCACCCCCCTCTGATTGCCATCGACGGTCCTACAAGTGGTATCAGAGCAGGTTGCTATGACGTCAGAAAGGTATGTGAATCGTCCCCATATGTTAGATGGTACTGATTTTGCTTTTTAGAAGTGTCGTATGGAAGCTTACATTGAGGCTCAAGGTAGTGATGTTTGGAGAATAGTTTCTGCACCATATGAGGTTCCTGCTGTTGTTACTATTTTAAATAAAGCAGATATAGATTTAAATGCTCAAGCTCGTAACTTACTATTTCAAGGGATTTCTCGCAAAGAATTTGATCGTGTAGCTCATAATAAATCTGCTTATCTAATATGGAAAACTCTTTGCGATTATCATGAAGGAACCACTAAAATTAAAAAGGTGCGTAAAAATCTTTTTCAAAAAGAATATTCTGATTTTGCTATGAAACCTGGCGAATCCATTGATGATCTCTTTGCTCGCTTTGAGAAAATATTAAGTAATTCGCGTGGTGTTGATGTCATCACTGCTGATGAAGATAATGCAACTAAAATTTTGAGATCTTTAGGTTCCGAATGGTTGATGGTTGTCACAACTATTAATCAAACTGTTGATGTAGATACTTTAACTATGGATGATCTTTATTATAGATTGAAAACCTATGAGATGGAAGTTTTGCCATCTAAGACTGAAAAATTTTCATCTTTAGGACTTGTGACTAACCATATATAGGTTGCTTCGTCGAGCTCTTTGTTTTGTATTTCTTTGTCTACCTTGTTTTCTTTTTCAGAGGACCAGTTTGAGCAGCTCCCTAAAGAGGATTTGGTGTTGATATCCTCATGATCATATAAGACACTTAACAATGTGAGGATGAGGAAGCGAGGTGGTGTTTCAGGTCCGATTAGGTGCTTCGAATGTGATGAGCCAGGCCACATTAAGATGGACTGCCCGAAACTCAAAGGGAAGGTGTTCAAGGAAGACAAGAACCGTCGTCGTCGTCCATCTCTGATTGCCATCGATGGTCCTACAGCAAGAGTTTTTAGGATTGACAGGGTATTACTGTAAGTTTATTAAGGCTTATGGCGAAGTGGCAACACCTCTTACCAAGCTTCTCAAGAAGGTGGCATTTGTTTGGACACCTCTTACCAAGCTTCTCAAAATTTAGAGATCTAATGTGAAGGGGAATCCATGAAGAAGAGTAAGATTCATATAGCAGCGGTTGCTCTCTTGCCTGACACGCGCCCTACCCTGCCCAGCTAACGCAGCAACGTGGAGAGGGCAGCCAGGCGAGTACGGGAGACCAAGTCGGCAGCACGCTACAACGCTGGCTATGAGGTAGCGACGAGGCTGATTTAGACGAGGAAAGATGGCTGAACTGGTAGCAGGAATGAGGAAAAAGCTGAAGAGGGAAGTGGAGAGGAGACGGTTTGATTGTGAGAGAGAGGAGATGGGTGCGAGATGATGGTGCTGTTAGGAATAGTCCCATATTGGTTGTAGGAAAGAAAAAAGCACAACTTATAAGTGTAAGAGAGACCTCACCTATCATACTAGTCTTTTAGGGGAGAAAACTCAATACCACTTATAAGTCTATTGCTCCGTGGACTTACTTGTATTCAACCCATTTGGACTTATAGTGAAGTAAACCCGGTTAGACCTAGGCATGTGGCTAGGGTCCAATCTAACAATTGGTATCAGAGCTCAGATGCCTAATATTTTCTTGGACCTCATGATTGCAAAAGTGCTTAACTAATATATGAGGGGGAGATTGTTAAGAATAGTCCTCCATTGATTACGAGAAAGAAAAAAACATAACTTATAAGTGTAAGAAAGTTCCTACTCATTGAACTAGTCTTTTGAGTCCATGAGTTTAGTTTTATTCAGCTTTTTTGGACCTGTAACTCAGGGAGTAAATCCGATTGGACCTAGGCATACGGCCAGGATCCGATCTAATAGGTGCAGATCTTATCTCGTGGTTAGATCGGATGGCTGCGAAGATGGGAGAGGAGAATGCACCACCACAAACTGATTCTTTTATAATAGTGAAAAGATTATGCATCACAACTACCAGAGCTCCAAAAGAACCAGAGTCAGCTATATTTTTTTTCATCTTTGCATTGCAACTCAAAATCAATATGCAGCAACAGAGCAAGCCATGAAACTGAATACAAAAACCACCACAAGTAACACAAAAAATGCAAACGCAGTCATCCATCCAGCTGGTCGTTCGTGCTTGCAACCGACCACAGGCCCTTGAACATCGCCGCCGACTGGAGGGAGAAGTTCGAGACGGCGCGGAACAGCTCTGGCAGGTTTGTGCGGAGGAGGTTGAGGGACTTCTCCCTGACTACCCTGCATTGCTTTATGTACTCCTCCTCCAGGTCTTTCAGTGAACGCTCCAAACTTTCCACGGCGGCTCTCCGTTCCTTCGCCGGATCTGGAGGCGCCCCGTCGGGGTGGTTGTCCTCTGGAAGGGCACCTGCTCGTTTCTCCATATGCTTCCGCGCCCAGTCCTCGAAGTGCCTCCTCTTCCTCTCATGGTCCCTCCTGGCCTCCCCAATTTTTATCCTTAGCTTCAGTTCGTCCTCCTGTTGCACTAGGATCGTACGTATCACTTCCGCGAACACGTGTATGGCATTCTTCGCAGCCTCATCCGGGAGATTCCCAAGGATATCATGCCAAGCATGCAGCAGGGTCTTGATCGGAGGTGTGGTCTCATGTGGCTGCGACGAGTTAGGCTTCAGGGTGGTATCAATGGGAATGACATTTAGCTTGATCCAGCTGTGGAGGCTCCCTACATAATCCTTCTGAAATGTCGTGAACTTGTCAAACCGCGCGTGCCACTCCTGAACAATGTTCCACAGCTGCACAGTCCGGTCATGGTGTTGCTCACTTGTTTCCCTTGCAGCAACCGAGATGTCGAACGATTTGAGCTCTGAGATGACCTTGAGCTGCGCTCTGTGGTGAATGTGCATTGCATCCCACATGCGCCACATTCTGCTAGAGCGAAAACAACACAATTCATTACTCTGTAGTCTATCATTGGTTCTTGTTTTAGGTTAGCAAAATCCTCATTCATAGCAGGGGAGAAGTCAGCGTTCTCAAAAATACTAATGAGTTTCTCACTGACGTTGGACCAAGCCCATGTGTCGGCTTACCGATGCTATAGATGAAACTTTTCCTAAGTGACGTCATGCTGGGACAATATGTGGAAGGTATTCTAAAAAGGGTATACGGCAAACTTTCAGATAGATATTTAGGGAAATGAGCATCGTGATTTTCAAGATGACAATGTCAAGCTAGATAAGAATATCTTGCCATGATACAGGAAAAAAGAAAGAAAGAAAGAAAATTAGTTCCAACATGTTGAGAACTAAAATATTGAGCTACTGGCTTATTAGCAAACCGTATAATAAAGTGAACAATACGGAGATTTGTACTTAAAAGTAGAGCAGGTCTTCAGTGAAGAACGCAAAAGCTATTTAACTACAATTTGGCCTAATTAAAATAACAATAGAGAAACAAAATAGAAGTTTTCAAGAAGAGGACTATTAATAACATGCATAAACGTATGGAGCTGAATAGGACAGATGATGACTATTTTGTAAAGCTAAAAAAGAACCCTTACCCGTTCAAAAGCTCAAGAAGTTTTGGGTATAGTTGTTGATCTCTCAGCCGGTTAATTTCTGCAATTGTTGACTCCATTGTTTGCAGATCAACTACATATTTTGTGTGCAAGTGACTAACAACAGACTTCGTCTTCTCAATTGATGAAGAATTGACGCCCCGCTGCTTCTTCTTGTTGAGAACAGCTAGCTTTTGTTGATATTCCATTTTGATAACCTCGAATTCCTGTGTCAATGATAAATATATAAATATATAAATATATATATCTTCAGATGTATAAACTATGAACAAAACGCTTAAATCATGAAATGAATGACACTGCAACAGAGCTTTAATGGTTTTAACATATTAGGGACCAGAACATGGGTGGGAAATGATCACGGGCTAGCACAAGGGCCCCTAACATGGCTAGAAAAGTGCATAAACCAGCTGGTTGCGTTTATAATTATAATTGGGGGGGTGGGGGGCGGGGGTTAACTTGCAATGAAGGGTTCAATAGCGAGAAGGTGAGCACAAAATATCAGAGGTACAGCAACTGAAATAGTTTGACAACTGCAAAGCATACTTGCAAGAATGAGGTGGCATGCTTCAAAACAGCAGTGCAAATTGTGATGAAAAGAACACATTGAAAATGGGTGCTTCTAGGAAGAGATGGTTCTTGAACTAGCTAATCCTAAAGTTTCGACTCCAAAAAATGAGTGTAACAAACGTTTACATTTTCAACTAGTGATTAAGAAAGACACAGTTTACCTTCACTTCATCGCAGAGTTTTTTCTCCCATGCAAGAAGCTTATCAAGAATGGTAGTGAGTGTTTCCCATTCATCATCATCTAACTCATTCCTTACATTCTCCGGTTGGGGTATCCCTTTAAATGAGCGATTCCAAGTGATGACTTGCATCACTCTAGCAGAATGATCCACAAATCCTAATAAGATAGAGGAGATATGTCATGCAACAATAAAAGGAAATGAATGTTCTATATAACCATTCTCTTAAGGATATTGTACATGTACAACTACGTGTTAACCTGAGCTTGTAGAACATAACTCAAGCGACCCCTCAAAAACAAGCAATACAGACACTGCTCAACTGAACTTAAAAGGGAATCATGGTGTACAGACAATCAACTACCTAAATGTAGACCCCAAAAATATCATTCCCCTGTGCCTCTGTGACCCATGTTGATTAGATGTTCTGTCGCTACTCCACTTTCCCGCTAAATATGGCTCCACTATAACCACAACATTGCCTCGTTTCAATAATTGACAATGCAATCATTCTGTTGTTCTTGAGACGGCTGATTAGTAAGGTATTAAAAGTCTTTAAAGTATATCGTGTGGAACGGTTAAACTTCTTCCACAGGTACCATTGAAAAAAGCTTCTGGACCTTCTCCCATGCAAGAACTCTGGCGCAACACAAACTTCCGGTCTACTGTGCTTCGATGTTTATGCTTTTACAATGCAATGTTTCGTAAGCAGTTCATCTATGAACGTGAGAAAACAAAGATTCATATTTCCCATTATTAGCTCGAATTTTGGAGTGGATTGTTGGTCAGAGGATGGGAGCATGCGTGTTACCTCGCGTCTCGGCGAAGTTGGAGTGGTAGTGCATCCTTGCCGCCTCGAGCATCTTGGACACCTCGTGCGCGCTATCGGACGCCTTCAAGAAGTGATCGTCGAGCGTGCGCAGGATCTCGCCCAGCCTCGCCGGCTGAGGCGGCACCAGCATCACCGCCCTACCCTTCTTGCCCTCCGCCTTTCTCGCCGCCCTCTGCGTCAACGGCCGGCGCGCCCCGGCCTCCACTGCCGGTTTCTTGCCCTCGGCCACGTCTTCAGCAGCCGCCGGTGGCGGAGGCTGTCCCTCTGACTCGCGCGGCGGAGGAAGCGGCGCGGCCTCCCTCTGCTCCGGCGCCCACGAGGGCTCGGCGGGTCTGGATTCCAGCGTGGACGGCGGGATGGGTATGCCGTCCTGGGACCCGAAAATGTACTCGTTGAAGAAACCCCCATCCGCCGCCTTGTGCTCGGTCTCCGGCGGCAGGGGAGGCGGGGAGCGCGTGGGAGGGGGAAGCTGCGTCGGCGGCGGCGGCGGCGGCGGGGGCTGCAGCTGAGCCTCCTCCTCCAATTCCGGACGCCGCGCGTCCTCACCGTCCCCCTCGCCCTCGGCGTCGCCCTCCTCCTCGATGATTGCCGCCTCGCCGGACGGCTTCTTCTTGATGGGCGGCAGGTCGGGCGCGCTCATGGACCTGACGAGAGGCGGGGACTCCTCGACGGGCCCCGGCGGCGGCGGCGGCGGCAAGAGTGCGAGCACTTCCTTGGCTGCTCCAGAGGCGGACCCGAGGGCCGCCGCGGCGGAGGCGGAGAGCAGCACCCCGTCGTGCGCCTCCCCGCTGGCGTAGTCGGAGAGCGCGGCTCCGACGTTCTTGAGCGCGGCGGCGTGTCCCGCGTGCGCCCCCGCCAGCGCATGGCGCGCCGCGACGGCCGCCCGCAGCTGGCGCTTGCGCTCCCGGCACCGCGCCACCGCGCCCTCCGCGTCCTCCGTCGACTGCGCGCACCCCATCGCCTCGCTTTGACACTCTCACAGACGCCGACGGCGCTTACGTGCACGGCGTGCGGGCGCGCGGGGTGCGGTTTGCTTTCCTTCCTTTCCTTTCCTTGGCGCGGGGGGTTTTAGTTAGTGGCGTTTGTGTGCGCGCGCGTGATTAGCCCGATTGGCGAATGATTTGGTGTTTGTTCTGATGGGTGGGCTTTCTCGGGATGGACGGCCGGATGCCCTTGGCACCGATCTTTTAGGCTTTTGACGTGTTTGTAGCTCCGATTTCTCTTGAAGTCGAGATAGACTTAACGGATTCTTTAAATAACTTTAAAGTTACTTTTTTAAACAGCTTTCTAAGTCTATCGACACGTATGTTATCAGCGCTAACGTCTCTGATATCCACTAACATCTTAAAAAATATAACCAAAAACTATCTATTACAGTCAAAAGCTATCAACCATAAAAAAAACACGTCTCAAAGAACCTGCCCGAAAAGTATCCGACGCAATTAAAAGGGTGTTCAGAATAGCGGTAGCTTATGCATTTTTTTAATGTAGTTGGCTTATTTTTTATTTAGCCGAATTGATTTATTTAGTATAATTAAATTTAAAAAATTAAAAATAGAAAAATATGTTAATCCACCACAAATAATACAAAGAAATATGAAAAACAATCCAAAAAATAGAAAATAGAAAAAAACAAAAACTAAACAGTAAAAAAAAAGCAAACGCAATCCCCGAACGACACCGCGACGCGCTTCGGAGCGCCGCCTAAAATCCATCAGCAGAAGGAAAGAGGACCTTCGTGCTCTGGAATGAAGGCGTGGGGCTCCAAAGCCAAACGAGCACAGCCCTCCCCTCACCCACGGTCGTCGTCTCGCCGCCGACCGACCGGATCGGATCAGTGGACAGGACCTTGATCCTCAGATCTTCTGTGTCTCGCCGCCGACCTCAAAAGAACACCTTCCATGGCGACGATCTCCGCGCACGGGGACGCTCTGGTCGTGCATCGAGATACGCACGTACGTGAGGCGTCCCCGTGTAGGGATCAACTCCATGGAAGATAGAGTACGGACGTGTGTTTTTCTTTTGAGAGTACACGTTCAATCGATGACAAAAATGGATTTGTGTAAGCTTTGCTCCCATTCGCGCCTATGGGTCCAATCGCCGGTTGCCGGTACAAGCCGCCGGAGCTACCGAACCTATCACCTGAACATAACCTCTTGCAAACGAAACAATCTTAGCCGTAAGAGAGTTACTACTGCTTTCTTTTAGTAATTACCTGCCACAAACTCGACCACGAGATCATCTGCCACGGGGCAACCGAGCTAGCTGTAACCCTAATGCTAGGGCTAATGATGCAGTTAAAGTGGATTATATGCCTCAACTTTGAGCAAGTGCTTCCAGAGAATCCAGACTACATGCTACTCAGCAAAGAATGTCTTTGGTTGGTTCTTTTTCAGGTGTGGTGATGGCTTTGTAGTAGAGCGTATGTTTGTGTAAATAAATTAAATGTTGGTAAATTAATAAATGGTTTTGAAAATATTGTTCAGATAAACCGTTTTAAAAAGATAATAAAGAAATTATCTTATTTATTTATTTATATAAAAAAAGTACAAGTTATAAGCTAAGAAAACGATCGAAGAGTAGAGGGGAAAAACAACTACTTGCTGGATTCTGTGTTTGGTGCTGCTGCCTGCTGACTTGGAAGAAGGAATAGAATATTTCTCCTTTCTTTTTCCTCTTCCTTCTTTGTTTGGTTTCTTAAGAAGAAAGCAACACGTTAGAACGTCCCCACTAGCACGGTGAGGTACCGATGACTGTGCCTTTTTTTTTTTTGTGGGTTAGAGCTCTCTCCGATTTGTGTTAGTGAACAGTCTAAAGTGTTAGCTGTAACCCTAATCCTAGCTAATGATACAGTTAAAGTGGATTATGCCTCAACTTTGAGCCAAGTGCTACCAGAGAACCCAGACTGTGGCTGATGCTTTAGTTTGAAAGTAAAAATTATATGAACAAAGTAATGTTGATAAACTATTTTGGAAAACTATTCAAATAAGCTATTTGAAAAAGACGGTGAAGAAATAATTTTATTTATTTATTTAAAGAAAACATAAATCATAAGTAAAGAAATAGACCGAAGAGTAGGAGGAAAAACAACTAATTGCTGGAATCTCTGTCAGGAACAGTTACCTGCTGACCTGGAAGAAGGAATAGAATATTTCTCCTTTTTCCTCTCCCTTCTTTGGTTTCTTAAGAAGAAAGCAACACGTTTAATACGTCCCCACTAGCAAGGTGAGGTGCTGATGACTGTTCCTTCTTTTTCTGGGTCAGATCTCACTCTGATTTGTGTTAGTGAACAGTCTAAACCATGCTGCTAAGCAAACTGGCCTGCTCACTTCTTCATTCTTATTACTACCCCGTCCCAAAATGTAAATAACTTTTACTTTTTATGGTCTTTAATGCAAGATTTTGACTATAATTTATTATTATAATATACTAACAAAACTAATAAAATATATATTATAAAAGTATTTTGCAAGACAAATTCAATAGTACTATTTTTATATAGTCAATTTATATACTTTAATATATATTAATGATCAAAGTTTGAAAAGTTTTACCGCATGGAACTCACGTAGTCTACATTTTGGGACAGAGGGAGTATCATTTTAGAATATGTGTAATTAATTTTATAAAACTTTATTATAAATATACATAAAAGCATTTAGATTTGTCACATTCTAGAATGTTACATAGTAGATTTGTTGTAAAAATCTCTTCTCTATCATCGTATTTTTAATAGTTTTTCTAAAATATAGTTAGAAAAAATATTAGTCAGAGAGGTGTATTTAAGAGCGAAGATTGTGTCCATGTCCCAGACAACACAAAAAAAAAAAAAGACAACGTCGTCCACCATCATTTGCCACTTACGGATGGTGGCACCCTCATCACCCACCACTGGTTTGCCGACCCCCCGTCCCCCTCACGCACACACAAAAACCAGCTTGTCTATGTTCATGATTGCTGCCCTTTGGCTCTTGCCACCGTCGTTCCCCAGCTAGCGGCTCTGTTGCACCCTCTTTGCCATGTGTCGATGTGGTGGCATTTTGCTCTATTCTTAACAGTAATGGCTTCTGATTTTCAAAAGCTAAAAACCATTCGAAACGTGTTTATTTCTTAACATGTTTTTTCGTTATCCTTTTTTCTTTTGCATTATTCATAAAGATATAATATTTTTATTTTTATTTAATTGAATATATAAAAAAACTAGCAATTGCATAATGCGTGTTGTTCGAGAATTTGCATTTTCCTTATAACACTCCTGCAACATTTGGATTGAGTTGTGATAATCTTCGAAGATCAACGGCGTAGCTAACACAATTTAGACACATAATGCGTGTTGTACGTCTTTCTTATTTCAACACAAGCACCACGGAGAGCAGCAGAGCAGGGCACAGCCGTTGACCCCACACATTCAATCTTAACATGGCGCTCGCGCGCGCGGGAAACCACTGAAGCTGTTAAATAACGTCCACCAACGCCACATGGCCTCACATCTACAAAATCCCCCTAATCCCGTGTCCACTACTCAACGCCCCCTTCTCTCGTCTCCTCCTCCAATGGCCTTCTCCCCGGCTGCCGCCATCACCGCCGCCACCGCCTTCACCTTCGGTCGTCTCCAAAGCCGCCGCATGTGCCCGCCGTCGCTATCTTCGTCCTTCTTAAGCGTGTTCTTGCACGCTGCAGTCGCGGGGGCGGCGCGACGTGCCGACGCCCCGGTCCACAACGGCACCGTCCATGCGCGCCAGGCCGGGGGCAAGAAGAGCGTGCTGATCGTCAACACCAACAGCGAAGGGCACGCCGTCATCGGGTTCTACTTTGCCAAGGAGCTCCTCATCGCCGGTCACGCCGTGACCGTGCTCACCGTCGAGGAAGAAGACGATCCTGGACGTGCTCTTCCTGTCATCGATGTCCCCCGCCATGTCACTGTCGCTGTACCCCATGAGACTCAGCTCAGCACACCTCCTTGTGTACACCAAGCCGTAGTCAATCGTGCCCGCGACATACCGAAGTAGATGCTTCATCGTCGCCATGTGTTTCTGCCTTGGATCCTCCATGAACCGGCTTAGGTATCCCACGGCAAATGCGAGATCAGGCCGGGTGTTCGTCAAGTACCTCAAACTGCCGATCAAGCTGCGGTACTCCATCATGTCAACTGCTGGTGAGGTACCCTGCTTGGACAACTTGAGCCTTTTCTCCATCGGCGTCGCACATGGATTGCAGGTGACCATTCCCGCCTTCTCAAGCACCTTCTTGGCATAGGCAGATTGAGAGGGCTCGGTGCCATGCCTCCCCTGTCGGACCTCAATGCTGAGGTAGTACGAGAGAGTGCCCAGATCACTCATGCGAAATAGGGTCCTCATCTCTGCCTTCAACGCTCCAATCTCATCGGCAGACTCCCCCGTGATGATGAGATCATCAACATAGATCCCCACCACCAGTCGAGATCCCTTAGTGCCGCGAGTGTACAGCCCGTGCTCACACTCGCTCCTCATGAACCCGAGCATGTGCAAGCTGGCGTTGAGCTTAGTGTTCCACGCCCGCGGGGCCTGACGCAAACCGTATAGCGCCTTATGCAGCTTCAAGATCTTTCCTTCATGCCCGCCGGCGACAAAGCCCAGAGGTTGTGCAACGTAGACTTTCTCCGCCAGCTCACCGTTAAGGAATGCCGATTTGACGTCCATATGGTGCACTGCCCACGACCGGCACACCGCCACGGCCAAGAGCATGCGCACTGATTTCATCCTAGCGATTGGCGCGAAGACCTCCTCGTAGTCGATCCCCTGACGTTGCACGTAGCCCTTCGCGACGAGCTAGGCCTTGTGCTTGGAGATGTCCCTGTGCTCATCGCGCTTGAGCTTGAACACCCACTTCAAGCCAATTGCGCGCTGCCCTACCAAAAGGTCCACGAGCGTCCAGGTTTGGTTCTGCTCAATCGAGCTCATTTCCTCGAGCATCGCCGCACCCACTCCTTGCTCTGCTTCGCTTCCTCCATCGACGCTGGCTCATCCCGGATCCCTACCATGAGTTCCTCGCCCACCGTCCGCTCGGCAAGGCCTAGGATTGATGATGCCCCGAGAACGTTGTCCAATGTGTAGAAGTGGAGAGGAGCGTCATCGTTGTCGTGGTCCAGATCGAGTTCGCCGGTTGGCGGGGATGTGAACTCGACCCTTGGTGTCGGTGTAGCCGCCGATGTGCGAGGTTCAGACCCGCACATGGGCATCATCGCGCAGGCTGGCGTCGCAGGTGTAGAGGGCATCATTGACGCCGATGGTGTCGTAGGAGTCAGCGAGATTTCTGTCCCTGTGTTGGGGCCTCGTCCTACCAACACTATACCAACACTGTGACGAACTCGACATGGAACGGCTCGGCTTCGTCGTGTGGTCTTGCACCCTTCTCTGCTCCCCAATCCCAACCGCACTCTTCCTCGAACATGGCATCACACGAGATATGGACTCGCCGCGTGAGGGGGTTGTAGAAGCGGTACACCTTCGTCCCTGGTTCGTACCCCACGAACACCATGGGACTGCTTCTGTCGTTGAGCTTGGTGAGGTGCTTGCCAGTGGCCTTGACATGTGCAACGCATCCAAAAGTGTGAAGGAAATGTACTAGGGGCTTTGAGCCATGCCATGCCTCGTACGGTGTCTTCCCTTCGACGCTCTGGGTGGGGTGCGGTTCAGGATGAACGCGGCGGCCGTCACTACCTCCCCCTAGAACCAACCTGGCATGGACATGGCCTTCATCATGCTCCTCGCCATCCCCATCACTGTTTGGTTGCGTCTCTCCACTAGGCCATTCTGCTGAGGCGTGTAGGGCGCGGTCAGATGTCACTGGATCCCCTGCTCGGCGCAGTAGTCGTTGAACTCCCATGCAGTGAACTCACCACCACGATCTGTCCGCAATGTGCCCAGCTTCTTCTCTGCATCTGCCTCTGCTCCGACTTGGAACCGAACAATGGCCGCCATATCCTGGTCCTTGGAGCTCAGTAGTATGAGCCACATGTAGCGGCTCAAGTCGTCACAAGGAAGAGGAAGAACCTGTTGCCGCTCGGTGTCGTCGGAGTCACGACCCCGCAGATGTCACCATGGACAAGCTCGAGTTTGCGCGTCACACGGTACTTGGCCTCGCTCGGGAACGCCAGGCGCCGCTACTTCTCGGCAAGGCAGCTGTCGTAGACTTGATCCACGTGATCAATCCGAGGCAGCCCGCGCACCATCCCCTCTTGCGCAAGTCTCCTGAGCCCACGGAAGTTGAGGTGCCCGTACCTCGCGTGCCAGTGCCACGCTGCATCGTCCCGTTGCACCACCATGCACACCGGCCTGCTGACGTCGAGCTTCAGCATGTAGAGGCGGTTTACTGAGCGGAGCGCCTTCGCCAGTAGCCTTCGTTGCTGATCCGAAATCCTGAGTATGCCATTCTCGATCAAGATCTTGAAATGATCTTCGTCGAGTTGGCCTAGGCTGATGATGTTCGCCGTCAGCTTGAGATGTGGTAGACGCCGGTAAGCTCCTGGTACTCGCCATTCTTGCATTTGAGGAGCACGGTCCCTCGCCCCTCGATGGCAACGATCGAGCCGTTGCTGAATCTGACGGTGCCACAGATTCCCGTGTCAAGGTCGGAGAAGACGGATCTCACGCCCGTCATGTGGTTGGTTGCCCCAGTGTCGAGAATCCATTGCGCGCAACCGCCATCCCCCTTTTCCCCAAGCTGGACGAAGAGCTTGTTTTCTCTTAGGTAGACGGGCTCAGGAGTCGTCGGCGGAGCTGGATCCGCAAGCAGCGGCGATGGAGAGGACAAAGTGGCGTTGACCGTCGCCAGTGTCGCCAACAAGGTGGACTCAGACTCTTCCTCCACCTGAGCCGCATGGGCCTGCTCATCCCGCTTCTTCTTGTGGCACTCTCAGGGCCAATGGCCTGTTTTTCCGCAGTACCTGCATTGGTCGCCGACGATCGTGTTCCCGCCATTGCTGCTGCCTCCGCTTGTTCTCGGTGGCTTCGATCCACCACGACCTCCGACATCCTTGCCGTGACCGCGTCCATGACCCCTCCTTTGGCTCGACGCTGTCCCCTTCCCGTGATCTGATGACCCCTCTCCGGAGAGCTACAACCACGATGCCACACGCGCGATCAAATCATCCTCGGTGAGGTTCAGCTTAGCGATGGCGTTGGAGTCGCCGAGGTCATGACGCTCCTCCATCGCCTTGAGACGTCCGATCAGCTCTTCGACGGAGACCTCGCTCAAGTTGAGCAGAGTCTCGATCGACATTGTGATCTGGGAGTACTTCGCCGGGAGCGCCTGGAAGAATTTGCGTATGATTTCTTCCTCCGTGTACCCATCGCTGAGGATCGTGAGCTGGTGTGCGATCCCATTGATCCGGACCCCGAACTCGTCGACGGTCTCATTGTCACAGAACCTGAGGCCGTTGAAATCGCGGCGGAGTGTGTTGGCCTTGGCCTTGCGCACGCGCTCAACGCTGACATGCATAGTCCTGATTGCGTCCCACGTGATCTTTGCCGTCGCCTTGCTTGCGATGGTCCCCATCATCTCCGCTGGGACCGCCTTCGAGATTACCTCAAGCGCCATGCGGTCCTCAACGAAATCGGCAGTGCCGACGCTCACAGTCACCTACAAGCCCCTCACCTGCATCATGCCTCGCATGAGTGCTGCCCAGTCATAATAGTTGGTCTTCGTCAGCGTTGGGAACGAGCCACTCCCGCTGATCTCCTTCGTCACCCGGTGAATCACGAGGCCGCGCTCCGCACCGCCAGTGCCGTTGCCGCTCCCCGATGGCGGCGTCGTCTCCCCGCGAGATCGATGCGGCGGTGAAGCAGAACGAGGGCGTGCCATGAACGCCCACACGATTGCGTGGTCGCGCTCCCAGATACCACAGGCTCTGATACCAAATTGTTAGCTCCGACTACGGGAATTCGACTTCTCGAATCCCCGCTCGAAGTAGTCGTAGTTTGGATACGACTTCCGGCTCGGCTCCTCCAAGCTCCAAGGAAGTAGTCGTAAGTCGGTTATGACTTCCCTCGACTTCCGGCTTGGCTCTTCCAAGCTCCAAGGAAGTAGTCGTAAATCGGTTACGACTTCCCTCGTAGGCTTAGCTCTGTCTTCGACTTCCTACTCGCAGCTCTGTTCATAGTAGTCATAAGTCGATTACGACTTCCCTATGTCGTAACTTGGTTTCAACTTCTCACACAAATCGAAGCGTCGCCTGATCTCAAAGACTCAGAAGGATATATTGTGCTGCTAGAACTGGCAGTGTTTTCTATTTTTCTGATTGAACTAAATAGACAAGAACATGCATGGCCAACAGGCCATGACACCCGCATTGTCCGCCACGCCCCTCCACAATTTGTGCCATCCCACGACTCTCAGAACATGCCACGAGCCACGGGCGAAAGACTAGTTCCCGCATGAACAAACGCACGCGTCGAACATATAGATGCTCTCGAATCGAACCGACCAAGCTCAGGTTTAAACCAAAACAAATAAAAATGCTAAGCTAAACATGAAGAAATCTTGTGAACACGCTTGAGTTATCGAACACGCAGTACATGATCAGCTCTGGCAACAAGGATTGCGAGGAGTGGTTCTTCGACAGTAACGACTCACCCTTGTCGCAATTCTTGTTCATTTCTGATCCACATTGCCACCTTCTTCCCAAGAGCGTAATTTTTTTCTTGCGATTGAATCTGGCCGGGATCGTGCGGAAGCGATCGGTGCCGATCCCGGGGTCGGGGATGCAGGTGACCAACATCGTGCTCGTCCGGGATATCTCCAGCATGCTGACGCTTGCTGTCGAGAGCCCCGGCGCGGCGGCGGGTAGGATCTTCAACTGCGTCTGCGTCTGCTCATTGATATTCGGCGGCGGGTAGGATCTTCAACTGCGTCTGCGTCTGGTAGGATCTTGGGCCAAGATGTGCGTGGCGGCCTGAGATAGATATAAAAGTTCTATTTGAGCATCACATTTAAGTAAACTAGTCATGTGCCCGTGCGTTGCAACGGAAAAACTTTAACAGTTAGATCGCGAGAGAGGGAGGGAGGGAGAGAGAGAGGGGGGAGAGGAAAGGGGCGGTTAAGATTTTATTGTTCAGATCAAATGGCTGAGAAGAGATATAGAAGAGGACTCATCAACCACCAACTCCTTCTTTTAAAATAGTAAAGATACGAAAACTCATGAGTCACCAGGATCAGAGTGATAATGGGTAAAGTGGTACAAGTCTGTGTAGTGCTATATAAATCATGAATTCATGTCTGTCTCTGAGAATGGAGATTATGGAAACTCGTGGGGGTTTGATGCCACTATACGGGTGTTTAGTAGTTTTCTAAATTGATAATTTGGAATGTCTTCAAAACCTAATAAGAAAACCTTATTTTCTATAAATCATGATAAAGAGAATGAGGAAGAGAAAGAGAATGAGGAAGAGATTGAGGATAGGAATGGATATTTCTAGAAATGTAGAAGATGAGCTTTCAATGCATTTTGCTGATAACGCTTGCTGAGTACTCTCGTACTCATCCTTGCTATTATCTTTCTTTATTTAGATGTTTGTTAGACCAAAGGATTGCTAGGATCTTGTGAGGATTAAATGGACGGATTTAAGTACTGGATAAATGGAACACCGTAGACTCAGAATACAACGAGTACGATTGAGTGTAGTTATATTATCTTTGTTTTTGGATAGATAGTAGTTAGAATATTTTCATTCCTGAATAAGGAATTATTCGAGCCCTCACGGCTTTGTAATAAACTTTAGCCCTACGTGGCTATATTCTTGTGATAGCTATTCTGTCTCTAATTATTGTTCTCCTGTAACACTTTGATGAACTTATTATTCATTAACGCGATGCTCTATGAGCTAAAACGAATAATAATCCATTGACTAGCATCATTACCCCATGATAATTATGCAGGTCGTTCATACCTGCTCATGAAAAAGATGGGATTCATGGTTTAATACATTGAACTATAGCATTTCTACTCGGAGTGGGGTATAACACTTCCGATATACACACACGCGCGCACACACACATACATATACACATATATATGTATATATATATATATATATATATATATATATGTATGTATGTATATATATATATACATAGGAAAAATATCTTTTACACCCGGGTGTAATTACACCCACCTCTAATATATTACCTAAATAAATTTGAAATACTCCTTTATCATCTTGGATATACTCATGTACTAATTATAAGATACTCCAATGTGAACCACATGAAAAAATTGTAAGGAAGTCCACAGTTTTTAGCGTATTTTGTAAATACCTTTATATACGCACATAGAAATGAGTATGTCAAAAAAATATACATACCACCTCTGAAAAATTATTCATACCATCTAGATAGTCCTAAATAATCATATACTACACTTACATACTCTCCGTTACGCGAGATACTCGTTACATTGTGAGATATGCTATAGGATGTAATTACATCTGGGTGTAGAATACCACTTGTTGGATCGTAAGAGTTTTCTCACCCCAAAAGTTAGCCAATGAGGTGAGAGACTCCTCCACTTTTAAGTTAGGTCTTTTGCCCTTCCACAACCAATGTGGGACTATTTTAATAATCTCCCTCTTCACACATTGGTGTCCCTCAGGGTCACAGTCCATCAGGCATTGACACACTTAGTGTCCATTAGTCTAGAGATGTTAGAACCGAGATCTGATACCACTTGTTGGATCGTAAGGGCCTTCTCACCATAAAAGATAGCCAATGAGGTGAGGGACTCTCCTACTTTTAAGTTAGGTCTCTTGCCCTTCCACAATCAATATGGGACTATTCCATATATATATATATATATATATGTATATATATATATATATATATATATATATATATATATATATATATATATATATATATATATATATATATATATATATATATATATATATATATATATATATATATATATATATATATATATATATATACACATATATATATATATATATATATGTATATGTATATGTATATGTATATGTATATATATAGTGCATAGGATATGGTGCAAATAAGAGAATGAGTTTTTTTAGTTCCAATATGATATCTTTGCAATTTGGAGAGTTCTGCAGCACAATGGATTTCCATTTTCTCCATCCAACGTGTTGCCATCGTTCATGGAGGCTACTCAAGCTGAGTTGTATGAGGAAAGTTATGTAAATTTATATTAGCATGGCACCAACAACGCGGTGGTGGTGCAGTTGGCTAGCGCGTAGGTCTCATCACTAAGATTGAGTGATCCTGAGGTCGAGGGCCTCTCTCACACCAAATTCTCCTTGCGGAGTGATGACGTAATTTTTGCCCAAGTGATTGGTTGGGTCCATCGCAACCGTCTGATCTTACAGACGACATTCAACCACATCTAAGCTCTGCATTCTTTTTCCTGGTCGTGCAATTTACTAGCTCGATGAGGTTCCCACCAACACCCTGCATTTTTCCTCTCTTTTCCTCTCCTAATAATCTACTAATTAAGCAAAACACATGTTGATTATAAGAGACTACAGGTGGCAATGTGCTCTTTCTTATTTTTCCTGGTCGTGCAATTTACTAGCTCGATGAGGTTCCCACCAACACCTTGCATTTTTCCTCTCTTTTTCTCTCTCCTAATATTCTACTAATTAAGTAAAACACATGTTGATTATAAGAGACTACAGGTGGCAATGTGCTCTTCCTTATTTTACTAGAAGCTAGATTACAACATTGTCTACAACTTTCCTTATTATGAGAAAATTGATAAAAATTATTAGAGTATCTGAATTTGCCCACGAACAGAAATTGAAACCTGAATCTAACTCTGCTACACAGCGGACTTCCAACCTCTACTGCGCCCAAACCATTCGTCCAAAAATTTTGAAAAAAAACAGAAGTTAGATCTCTGCATCTTCTACAACTGTTGTGTTCATGGATTCTGTAGGAAAAATCATCTTGATCGCCTACACCACCCGAATAGACACGCTGCCCAAACTGACCATACGCAGAACAACGATTAAGCGTTAATCGTCGGATTCCCCTATATGAGCATCCTCTAACGATGAACCAAAAGTCCAAGAACACTCTAAAACAGAGACGAACATAGGGGAAATCCTTACCTAGGTTGTCAACGCGAGAATCCCTTTCCTCCTTCCTCCTCCCTTCTTCCTCTCATTCCTTCCCTTTTTCTTCCTCTCCTTCCTTCCCTTCTCCTTCCTCTCTTTTTTTTAGCAGGGCAACAAGGGAGATGAGAGGAGCAAAGGAGGGTAGAGGCGCATGAGGAGAAGAAAAAAAGGGGGGCTAGGCTTTAAATTGGGAGGGGTAGGCGGTGGCTAGACCTTAATGGGGGGAGGGTGGGGCGGCTAGGCTTTAAATGGGGGAGAGGGGTGGCTAGGCCTTAATGGGAGGGTAGGGGTAAGGGGCGGCTAGGTCTTAATGGGCCAGCCTAGGGCCAAGGTGGCTGACCTTCCTTTTCAGATAGTCCATAAACAAAATTCTTTTAATTGTTATTTTAAATAAATTTGCAGCCTCACATCTACCTTCTGCGAATCCACCAAACAAATCCAAGGACGACAAAACGACATTTTAAGGCATCACAATCTCCCTCCTCCTACTACTTCCCTTCCATCACCTACTCCTCCCCTTCCGCAACTTTTTCCTTCTCCATCGCTCACCTCCAATGCTCCTTCTCCACCCTTCTTCCCAATCTCCGGCAGCTACCGTCGGAGAGTTTTGCAGCGCAATCGATTTCCATTTTCTCTATCCAACGTGTTGGCATGGTTCATGGAGGCCAATCAAGCTGAGTTGTATCAGAAAAGTTATGTGAATTTATATTAGCACGGCACCAACAACGGGGTGGTGGCGTAGTTGGCTAGCGCGTAGGTCTCATCACTAAAAGCGAGTGATCCTGAGGTCGAGTGCCTCTCTCACCCCAAATTCTCCCTGCGGAGTGATGACGCAATTTGTACCCAAGTGATTGGTTGGGTCCATCACAACCGTCTGATCTTTACAGACGACATCAAGCACATCTGAGCTCTGCATTCTTATTTTTCCTGATCGTGCAATTTACTAGCTCGATCAGATTCCCACCAATACCCTGCGTTTTTCCTCTCTTTTTTCTCTGTCCTAATAACCTACTAATTAGGCAAAACACATGTTGATTATAAGAGACTACAGGTGGCAATGTGCTCTTCCTTATTTTCCCCCACAACGTTTACATCATCGGTTATGATAATTGGGCTGCTGGGAACAATTCACTGGAGCATACAATCCTCCTTGTGACGATAGCAGAAAGCGCACATTTTGGTGAACGTAAAAAAACCTTCTTTGATCTGAGGCATTGTCAGTACACGCCAATTGATGACAAATAAGACTAGATTGCATCCAGAGAGGATGGGTAAAGCGAACTGCTGAGCATCAGAGAGTGCAATATATGTTATGTTCTGAAGTTTGGCCCTAGCAAGGTGAAAAAAAGAGAGGAAAGAATAAGCCGCTGATGCTTGGGACGCGGTCATCTTGGACTTGGATCCACACAGGCGCCGGTTTTGCTCCAGTTCTCATGCCAAACAGAGAAGCCTGTCACAAGGGCTTCCTGCACCCATGGGTACCGGCTCCGCTCTGCCGCCTCAGGAACGGTGAGCCAGCTCCGCTGGCGGGTGTTCTGCTCGGGCCAGGAGGCCAGCTCTTCCTTCACATGAAGCGCAAACACCGCAGCTCTGCACATGCCTTCCGGACAGAACTCATCTTGATGCGTCTTGCTCTTGAAATCGTAGAATCCCAGGAGTTGCTTATGCACAGAGAGAATCACACAATAAGTGTGATGGCAGAACATATGGAAGCAAATAACTGCTTTTTAGCAGGTACATCAAAGAATGGCTCAGAAGTTAGAAGAAAACAGATGAACAAGGGAATAATCTGCCAGACATGCCCAACTAAATCTGCAAGGAATGTCTAACCACTCATTGGATATCACAAAGTCCACCTAGATTTGACTTGGATGCAGCCACACATTAAACGTAGACTGCGCACAGCAATGCTTGCAAGTAACCTTATAATCGCACAACTAAAATATTTGACCTGGCTTGCATTTCTAAATAAACTTGCTAGAAAAAATCCGTTTACAATGCAAAATGCCAAATAAATGCGTATACTTTGATTTGATACCAGTCAAGGTTTGTAGGTATAACTAGCAGAGTACACAATGATAGCAAGCATGGTTTAGGTCTGCATTATGATCCAACAAGTAACGACATAATACACCAATAAGCTTATAAAGTATAGGATGACAAGGACAAGCCATCTTTTTAGTCAAATGGCTCCTAGTTCTTGAAGTCAAATTGATCCTAGTTCTTAAACATGCCACATTGCCATTTAAAGAACAAGTGGATGTCAACATCACCAAATGAGGAGCATCTACCAAAGATAACACATAGTAGCAGCTGTGCATTGGAAGTTAGTAGAAAGATCAATACTTAACCTATATTAGCATGATAGTACTCTAGTGCCAATCAAGCTTAATAGCGTAACTCAGAAAAAAATTCTAACACAATGGATGTTGACTCTGCACGACCAGCTAGAGCTGAAAGTTCTAGAGTCCAGAATAAGTTTAAGGATTAATTTCAGGGTAAGTCATGGGAGCAAGTAGTTTCTCAGATGGTAGAGTACAAAGTACTTCAAAGAATAAGGATGGAATGCATCTGGTCCCCCCAAAATTTCAATATTGCATGTGTCTCCATATACAAAATGAAAGATCATATATAGTAGTATCCATCAAAAAAACTATTGCATGTGTGTCTACGGCAGCAATCAAAGGTTTATAATAAACATGTGGTTTAGGGGTATACTAATGAAGTCATCCAAAAGACAAAAAGGTAAAAATACCAAAGAGGCTATATCTCACCACTAAATCTCCTCGAACTCCAGCTTCTTCGATAACTTCCCGAGTGGCTGCCTCTTCAACAGTTTCATCATTCTCCCATCCTCCCTGCAGCAACAGGATGTATAAAACAAAAGGACTTATATCACCATAATGTAAAGTTTATAAGAGATTGGCAAGCTATATAAATGATCAGTGAGTAAATTTATGACACTAGCCACTGAGCAGTAAACGAAAAGTAATGTGATCAGACTTCAGGTATATGGGCATACGAACATTACTTGATCAAATGTCGTAAATAATACAAAGCGAAGATTCACAGATAATATCATTATCAGACTGGCACTCAGATATCTTCCAGTTAAACCTGAATGGCTAAATATCCACTGCGTGGCACCTGATTTCACAGTATCTACTTAATCAATCTCTTCTAAGGGATATCAATCATCTTGCTCGTGCCGTCAGGGTAACACAATGGTGCTTGGTAACCAATCAATAAATATATCAATCTGGACTGGAAATCATACATATAATTCAACAAAATTGTGAAAAGGATTATAGCCTAAATAATTTCCTATCAATTATTTTGGTAAATTAAAGCACACAGAAGATAACATTTACTGATATTTCCATACACCTTGTTCTGACAATTGTGTGAAACTGTGAATTCTCTCAAGCAGAGATGTTTCCTATGCCAATACCTTTGGAAACAGGAGTCCTGGTCCACTCTGGGAGTTGATCATGAGAACTTCAACAAGTTTCTTATGTTCATCATCAGACATTTCATCTTTATTATCTCTATATCTGAATGGTATGCACCTGCATATACAAGGAAGAAGTATCAGACAAATGCAGAGCATGTCAACATTCTTCACTAGGGTCTCTAACTATGTAACATTCTTAAAAAGAAACCAGGCCAGAAAGACTCGTGGAGAGACAAACTATACTAGCATAAACAATCGTGTCACATGATGCTAGTCTCCTGTCCTGAGGTACATTAAGTCTGATCACAGAAAAATAACATGAAATATTAGTAGGCATCAATTATGCTTTTTTAACTTGCGACTGTAGTTGTTTTCTTTTCCTCTCTCCTTTTCCCCTTTATCCTTTTTTGGTGTGGTGTGGGAATATTCATCTGCTGAAGCTTAAGTAGACGCTTCCTAATATACTGTCCAAGATGGCGGCTTTGAGTGTATAAGAGCTGTAGAAACTCATGTTTTATTGAACCAAGTTACGCTTTTCCAGAATGTTTGCTCAAATCACCAACAGGAAAAATGGTGGCAAGTTGCATTCTAGCCATTCGAAACAGAGAAGACAATGAATGTTTATATCACCAGCAGGAGCCAGGAAGCACTTAGGCAGGCAAAACAGACAGCAGTATTTGGAGCATTGCACCAATAGCCAGCAAACAATGATGCAACAAAAACAACAAGGGCAAATCAGTTTCTCCTGGTATCTTTTGCAATCTCTTGTAGATGCCAATTATCATTATCTAACAGCACTCATGGGAATTGGAATTCCCTGCATTAGCGTAGAGTCATTTCTATGGTCTGAATTCATCTCTCTATGCCATCTGGTCCATCTCGCAAACCTATCTATGTTTTTCTGACTAATTTTTCCTTGAAATATTCCAACAAAAATGTGTTTCCAACCCCCAACAATTTAAGGCAAAAGGGACACCAGTTCCAAACAACACTTTCGGTAAAGCTCATCGGGACAGGACTCAACATGCTGAATCAAGCTTATGCCCTAACTTATAAGTGATCCAGTTGAACAAACATGGAATAAGGCCTCCCCTGGGAACAAATGGCTGAGCAAACCAATGAATCCGCAAACTTCCTTTCCGCAAGAATCCCTAACCAACGCCCACCACCAATGTTGAATCTAGTAGAACCAATCTACACCAAGATTCACAGCCTACTACTTTGCCTGGATACACCCAGCCTACCTTGTAAATCACATGAATTTCCACGTATGGGCAGTAAAGAAGAAAACAGTAAAGAAAGAAACGATAAGCAGGTCGCCATCACCATGTGCCACGAAGCTAATTTAATGAATTAATGGCACTCTACTTACTGTTCATTGATTAAGACCACCCTCCCCCATGATTTAGACACGAATGTTGACCCCACTCCCCTACAGCACCAGCAAGAAGCCAAGAACATAGGATAATTGCATCTAATCGCGCACCACACCATCTAAATAGCTAAACAATCTACTATACATCACCAGTAAAAGGCGGGGACAGCACCAGTAAAAGGCGGGGTAAGAAGGGGGAAAAAAGCAAGAACATGAAGCCTGCTCTGCTTGCCGCATCACCCAATCAATCGAGGGATTCGCATGCTCGCACGTACCTATCACTATCAATTCAGTACAGCACCCAATACCAACCCAATTGCAATCAAGATTATGGACAAAGAAATACTTTTTTTGTGGGGATACAATGGAAGAGAGGAGAGGAGAGGTTGTAGTGGTTGGGGGCGCCCACCACTAACCCACCCGGCCACAAGGCGACGGCCGTCCTCGTACCGCTGCTGGTGCCGGCCCGTGCGGGCCACCAGATCGCACATGCTGCCTTCGTCCCCCAACTGCCTCCTCTCCAATCCAGGCCCAAACGAATCCAATCCAACTCGAGCACCACTGCCTTCTCCGCGCTCGCAGGCGCGCTCTCGCGGTATGGTTGGGCGGCGACGAGCAATGCGGTGGTGGAAGAGCGGGACGGGAGGGATGGAGGGGAGAGAGGGAGGGATGGAGGGAGGGAGGTCGAGAGGTGTGCGTGCGCCTCTCTGTCCCGTGGGTCCTCCTTCCTTCCTTTCTATTTTGCTTTTTTTTCTTCTTCTAAAGTTCTTATGCTTTCTTAAGAGTTTCGTTTCTCTCTGGAGTTCGTCATGTCATTTCAGAATTCGGTCGCGCCGTTGGTCGCTTTTCTCTTTTGTACAGAAAAGATAATGTCATGGCTATCTTTTCTTTTAATGTTGGGCGACCACTTGGCTGAAGCATGTTTGGTTCCGTGTTGAAAGGTTTTGTGTTGCTTGAAAATAGAATGAACGGTTTTAATGATGGATCTGTTTTTCTTGTTTCAGCTTATAATTTTCGGCATAGCTTATGATTTTTAAGTTATTTATGAAAGAAAATATAGAGTAATAGAAACTCGTATGTGGTTTTAAAAGTTAGTTATTATAGAAAAACTAAAAAATAGTTTTTAGAAACTGAAAAGAACAGGCCTAATACTAATAGACAAATTGGTTCGCATATGAACAATGTTAGGTCTAGAGAAGTGTGTGCCTTTCTATATGGGCCTCATTTCTTCGTCCTCTTTGAGTTGCCTTTTTACACGAAGTTCTTTTGCTTTTTCAATGATTTTGTTTCTCTTTACTTCTCAGTAGGTTATCATCTGATTTCTAGATTTTCATCAAGTGTTGGGTTTTACCACTATCTTTTCATGTCTCGATGCTCTTCTCTTAATGAACAAAAGACAATACCAATTTAGTTGGTTCTCTTTCTTTTAAAGTTCGGTGACCACTTGGCTGTTCTGGACTCATTTTTTTAGTTTCTAAAAGCTATTTTTTGATTTTTTTTTTTGAAGTAACTAGTTTTCAAACGGTGTGTCATTTTAAGACAGAGTCTACAAGTTAATTATAGTACACTATAGCGACTTCATCTATATCGACCAAAACCACACGCCGGTTATTTATATCTCTGTACTTTCTCTCACAAATAGCCGAAAGTTGCAGCCTAACCTATAAGCCAAAGCCAAAAAGAACATGCCCTCTCACTAGGTAAGGAATGTATTTGGTTATGTGTCGAAAAAGCTCGGCGTTGCTTGAAAAAGGATCAGTAGCTCATATAGTACTAAAAGACAAACTGACTCGCACATGGGCAATGGGTGAGTTCTTTTAGGCTGTGGCTTATGGTTTTTAAATTCTGTCCGTTCACAAAAGAGAGTGCGAAGAGAGAGACAGTCGCATATGATTTTGACTAGTATAGCTGAAATCGATACAATGTCAACTGTTAAACAACTAGGATAGTTGTGTTTCTACTATTGTTTAGTATTCCTGTTAGTGTTGATGTTCTCACTAGGAATATTGCTTAGTTTAGTATTCCTGTTAGTGTTGATGTTCTCACTAGGAATATTGCTTAGTATTCACATGTGAGAGTGTTCTCACTTATGTACTTGTATAGTGTTCACACTTATATACTTGTTAGGGGTGGGCATTCGGTTTATTCGGTTTATACATTTTGATTTATTCAGTAAAAAATATTTTGGTTTTTGAAAGTTGATAACCGAATTAAGTAAACTAAAATAGAAAACCGAACCTAATTAACTAAATTATTTTAGTTTAGTTAATTCGGTATTTCGGTTAACCGAAATATGCACAACGCTTTAATGTATAATAATATTTTTTAGTCTAGTGTTATTATATTGGATTTATTTTTGAGCGAATTATATGTCTACAAGCTACTAATGTTCTTCCTTTTGAGATGTTCAAAAATACCTACAAAATTAAATGAGAATAGCCTTTGTTTACCATAAATTCACATAAGGAAAAAAATAATATTTCGGTATTTCACTTAATTCAGTTTTTGTGACTTAAAAAATGCACCAAATAGCATGAAAATATAAACCGCACCAAATACCATTCACCAAATAAACCACAATTTTTGGTTTTTTCAATTCGGTTTGGTATTTAGGTTTTGGTATAAAAATGCCCACTCCTAATACTTGTATATAAATAGATGATCAATAGAAGCAAAATGTGTGCTAGTTGGAAACTAGTCTCTTGATATCTTCTAACATGTATTATGCTAGCTTTGGATCACAATCTCATGAATGCTTGGCACTCAAGTCGTCGGACAGATGTCCACTAGTCACCCATCCTTTGGTAATCCTATCAATGTGAAGTTGTCTCACGGCACCTACATGCTGTGGAAGGCACAGGTTCTTTCAATTATTCATGGCACACAGTGGCTTGGTCTCGTAGAAGGAATTGATCTGGCATCGTCCTAGTTAATCGCTGTGCCGATAGAAGATGGAGCCATGTAGGTTCCTAATCCTGCATATACCATCTGACTCCAACGAGAACAGACGTGCCTAACTCTGCTGCTATCTACCCTCTCACTGGAGGTGTTGGGCCAGGTGTTGTTTCTGTCATCATCGGCTATAGTCTGGAATACCCTCGAGCGCAAGTTTGTGACTCAATTTAGGGCGTGTATTATGTAAATTGGACAGCATTTGTCTATGCTTTAGAAGCGAGATATAACAATGATCAACTACTTGAATAAAGTCAAGAGTTTAATCGATGGGCTCATCGCCACTGGCAAACAACTCGAAGGGGAGGAGGCCGTCATTTATCTTCTCACTGGCCTCGACAACTCGTATATGACGATTATTGACTATTTCAACAAAGTCAAGAATCTTACCGATGGGCTCGCCGCCATCGTAGCCATCAACAAAGTCAAGAGGAGGAGGTCATCATTTATTTTCTCATTGCCTCGACAACTCCTACGATATGCTAGTTACATTCGTCACCGCTCGGACAGAGCTGATCGCCCTCACCGATCTCTACTCACACATGCTAGACTATGATATGCATCACGAGCAAAGCAATCTCACGTTCTAGCTTTCTACGAACATGGTGTCTAGGCATGGGTAAGGAGGTGGTGGTGGATGGATGAGGCCAAAGTGGTGGCTGTGGATAATACCAATATCAGGGTGTCAATTACACAACCATCATGGTGGCGCAATCATAATGGTGGCAAGAAGGGGTCCGATAATCGGTCCGTCTGCAATTTTGTGAAAAGAGCATATCAGTCATGTAGTTTTTAAATGCTATAAGCATTTTGATCATGCGTTCCTGTAGGAGAAGTACACGGTGGCAGATGTCACCATAGGATTAAGGTTTGACGTGCCCTAGTACACTGATACTGGGTGATTGATCATATCATTAGAGAATTGAACAAGCTGATGATACACGAGCAGTACTATGGCAAAGATCAGGTTCACATAACAAATGATTTACGTATGCTAATTGCTCATATTGGTTCTTCTAAAATTCATACGTCACATAAACCTTTGTTCCTAAACAATGTTCTTCATGTTCTAGACAAAAATAAAAATATGTTATCTGGTCATAAGCTCACGACTGACTATTACGTCTATCTTGAATTTCATTCTGATTATTTTCTTATTAAAGATCGTACTCCAAAGAAAGTACTCCTTCCTGGTCCTAGTGAGGGTGGCCTATACCCCATTCCTAGTAGCTCGGCTACATCTAGGAAGGCCCTCTCTGTCATCAAATGTAGTCACGAGTGGTAGCATTGCCGTTTAGGCCATCCCTCGTCCCCTGTGGTGAATCAGATTCTTTAGCATCACAGTTTACCTTTTTCTTCATGAGTCCACAAATACTATGTTTGTGATGCTTATCAACAGGGCAAAAGTCATCAGGTTTCTTTTTCTCGGTTAAAAACTATGTCATTGTCATATCTTGAACTTGTTTTCTCCCATGTTTGGGGACCTACCTACACCTCCTTTTGTGGTTTTAAATACCATATGAGTTTCATTGATAATTTCTGTAAATTCACTTAGATGTATTGTCTTAAGAGTAAAACTGATGTCTATCGCATATTCCAATTCCAAACCCATGTTGAGCATCTTCTAAATAAAAAAAATCCTATACAAGCAAACTGACTAGGGAAGGCAAATACCAGAAGTTGAATTTCTTTTTGCAATAAATTGAAATTACTCATCATATTTCCTATCCACACACTCATCACCAAAATGGCTCGATTAAGAGAAAACATCACTATATTATAGAAGTTGGCTTGCCTTTACTCACCCATGCCTCTGTGCTCATTTGTTTTTTGGGGACAAGGCATTCCAAAAAGCTTGTTTCTTCATAAATCACCCCCTAGCAGAACGATACAAAATTCAACTCCATTAGACCATCTTTTTGGAACATCTCTAGACTTTCTTTCTTAGAACTTTCATGTGTGCATGTTAGCCCTACCTCCATCCATACAATGATCAAAAACTCCAATTTCGGTCTAAATAGTGTGTTTTTCTTGGTCATAGCTCTCTTCATAAAGGCTACAAGTATTTGCATATTTCTTTGGGTATGATTTATATTTCTCGTGATGTAGTCTTTGATGAGCATCAATTTCATTTTACTGATGAAAAACGATCACAATCAGATCAACCATTACTTGATCAAATTTTGATCTTTCCCTCCTTGGCCTCCACAAATTTCCCTCTGGTTGTGGGATGTATGGATTGTATGTAGACTATATATGGGTACTGGTATACTTGATTCCAATGTTGTTGTGCAGTCTGACTCAGCTATCGAGCTGAATTTATTGTTCCCCTCTGTGCAGGCTATAGGTGATTTGCCCACAACAAATCCAAGTGATGACTCTAGGTGGGAGAAAATGGGGACAGAACCTAGGGGCAATTTGGTGGGCATTGCTGGCGCAGATCTTGGGGATGCTAATATCTCGGATCCCATGCAAGATATCATGTCACTTATCAGCGTGAGTCTCACGGAGGATCCTACCAGCCCCACACATGTATATGATGCTTCACCTGCTCCACGTGTCCCTGACACAACTATGGAACTTGGCACGTCTTTATCTCTATCTCCTAATCCTCCTATACCACTGCCTCATCCCATGCTAACCAAAAATCCGCACCAATAGCATGGTGCAATATGATGCCCGCCGGCGCGCATTTCTTACTGTGACTGAATCGGCAACTCTTGAGAATGCTCTTTGTGACAGGAATTGGAAGGAGACAATGAACACCGAATATCAAGCGCTTTTAAAGAACAAGACATGGCACTTGGTATCATCTCAGTCTGGTCGCAGTATCATATCAGTCTGGTCACAATATCATTGACTGCAATTAGGTATTTAAATTGGAGAAGAAAACTGATGATTCTATTGAACGCTATAAGGCCAGATTGGTTGTAAAAAATGATTCAAACAATGGTACGAGATTGATTATGAAGATACATTCAGTCTGGTTGTGGAACCCGCTACAATTCGTCTTGTTATATATTTAGCAGTGTCATGCAGATGGTTGCTTTGTTAATTTTATGTACAAAATGCATTTTTGCTTGGCATTTTGGAAGAGGATGTGTTTGTGTGATAGCCACCAGGTTGTGAGGATCCACAGTTTCTGTATCTTATGTGCAAATTGGATAAAACTATTTATGAGTTGAAGCAATCACCTCGTGTTTAGTATTCTCAACTCAGTTCTTATTTACAAGAACTTGGTTTTGTTCCTTCCCGAACTAACACGTCCTTGTTCATCTATAATAATAGTGGTGTGGTTATATATATTCTTGTTTATGTTGATTATATTATTATCACTAGTTTATCTCCTCAGACTATTCATATCTTAATTCAAAAATTGTAGTCGGAGTTTGCTCTCATGGATCTTGGTAATCTTCATTACTTCTTAGGCATTGAAGTATATCGATCAGGGGAGGATCACATTCTTGTTCACTCTAAATATTCCACCGACTTTCTGCAACAGATTGGTATGACAACATACAAACCAGTAACTTCTCCAATATCAACAACTGAAAAATTGTCAAAGTCTAACGGGAAAGAGTTATCAGCTGTAAAAGCAACATGGTATATGAGTATAGTAGGTGCTTTACAGTACCTAACATTGACATGACTAGATATATCATATGCTGTCAACAAGGTATGTCAATTTTTGCATATACCAACCGAACATCATTGGACAACAATGAAATAAATTTTACGGTACGTACGACACACAATGAGTGTAAGATTCCGTATTCACAAGTCTAATTCTAGTTTGGTTAGTGCATTATCTGATACAGATTGAGCAGGATCAGCAGATAATAGAAGGACAACCAGTGGTTTTACGGTTTTCTTTGGTTCTAATATTATATTATGGAGTTCAAGGAAGCAAGCCACAGTGGTAAGATTTAGTACCGAGGCAGAGTACAAAGCTCTTACAAATGCCACAATAGAAATAATCTAGATACAGTCGCTATTGGGTGATCTTGAAATTTATCAATCACAAGTGGCAGTTCTGTGGTGTGACAATCTTAGAGTCACATATATTTTTGTTAAACGTGTGTTCCATGCCAAAACTAAATATATTAAAATTGGCTTTCATTTTGTTCGAGAACGAGTGGCAAGAAAGGCGTATAAGATTCGGTTCATATAATCATGAAATCAATTAGTCGATGGTCTCACCAAATCAATTGGAATACAAAAACTGAAGATCCTATGACACAATCTCAACCTCACCAGTTGTGATTGAGGGGGAGTATTAAATAACTAGGATAGCTGTGTTTCCATTGTTGTTTAGTATTCTCATTTAGTGCTGATGTTCTCACTAGAGGTAGTGCTTAGCATTCACACGTAAGAGTATTCCTAGTCATGTACTTATATAGTGTTCACACTCGTATACTTGTATATAAATAGATGATCAATAGAAGATAAATGTGTGCCCATTGCAAACCATCCTCTTGATATCTTTTAACATTTACTATAGTTAACTTATATACCTTATCTTGAAAAGATACACTATTTGAAAAACTAATTACTATCGCAAAAGTCAACAAGCACAAGCAGCAAGGACAAAAAAAAAAAAACACAGCCAATTGTTAGGTTGAGATGTATGCATGCGCTTCACTGTGCCGTGAGGCCTCCTTTCTCTCTACCTCTCCATTTTGTTTTGTTTTATAAAGCTCTCTTGCTTTTTTTTTAAGAGTTCGGTTTTGCTTTCTTTTTTATCAGGATGCCATCTGGTTTTAGAGTTCGATCTAGTTTCTTTTCATATCGCAGCACTTTCTAGCCACTTTTCTCTTGATGCTGAAAAGACAATACCAGTTTGGTTGCCTATAATTTTATTTTTAATGTTGGTGGCTATTCTTACTTAGGCAAGGAAACATGTTTTGCCCGTTACAAAGGCTCTTGTTGCTTGAGAATGGTGGCTGAACAATGTCATGCCGACAGGTGTCACCTGTATGTGCCGCGTGGCCTATTTCCTTCATCTCTGTTTTGCTTTTTTTTTCCCGTAAAGATCTTTTGCTTTTTAATATTTCTATTTCTCTTTCCTTCTTTGGAAGTTTTCATCGCTGTTGGGTATCACTAGTTTCTTTTTCACGTCTCAGACACTTTCTAGCTGCTTTTCTCCTTATGCAGAAAAGATAATACCATTTTGGTTGGCTATCTTTTCTATAAAGTTGGGAGACTACTTGGCTACTAGGCAAGGAAATGTGTTTAGTTCTGCATTCGAAGGTTACCCGTTGCTTGAAAAGGAACGTTTATCTCACAGAATATTAGGTCAAGAGGCGTACGTGCGCTTCTCTGTGCTGTGCGGCTTCCTTTGTTCAGCTATGTTTTGCTTTTCCCCTAAAGTTCTTTTGGTTCTTAGGAGTTGATAAATATCATTTAAATGTTTTTTTTTCTAAACTATTATCTAGATTTTTGATCGTTAGATCAGAAATCCAACGACCGCAAATTCCTCTCCCTCCAAAATATCTTCCTCTGAAAAAAGGAGCCGTTGGATCTCTGATTATTTGGATGATTATTTAGAAGAAAATATCTAGGTGTTAGCTAGACACTCTCTTGATTACTAGGTGAGGAAATGCGTTTGGTTCTGGTTAGAAAGCCTCTGTATGTGCTGCTTGAAAAGGGAGCGAGCAGCTCGCACGGTACGAAAAGGCAAAACTGACTCCCGCACACGAACAATGTTAGGTCGAGAGGTGTGCGTCTGCCCCTCTTCTGTGCCGTGAGGTCTCCTTCCTCCCTCTCTATTTTATTTTTTGGTGAAGTTGTTTTTTTACTTTCTAAGAGTTCTGCTTCCCTCTCCCTCTCGGAGGTTTCCGTCTAGTTTCAGAGTTCGTTCGCGTTGCCTGGACGTACTTGTTTCTTTTCACGTACCTAACACTTTCTAGTTGATCTTCTCTTGATGCAACAAAAAGAGGCGATGCCATTTCGGTTCTCTCTCCTGTTTCTATCACGCCGGACGGCCGCTTGGCTGTTCTTTTACTAGGTCTGGAGACATGTCCGGCTCTGCGTTGCCTAAAATGGAGACGAACAGCTCGCAAAAAACCTAAGAGACAAATTGGCACTCACACACGTGAAGAATGTTTAGGTTGGGAGGTGTACCTGACCCTCAGGCACCCTTGGGCCTCATTTTGCTTTTTCCCCTAAAGTTGTTTTGCTTTCTGTTTAAGGGGGCGCTCAGCTCGGTTTATTAAGCCTAGTTTATAATTGAATTTGTATTGTAATTAATTTATTTTATACTATAACTAATGGTGGCTTATTTAACATAATTAAATTTTAAAAAATTAAAAAATAGAAAAAAACAGATTAGCCCATCATATATAATACAAACGAGTACGGAAAAAGGAATCAGCAAAAAAAAGCTCAAAAAACAAGAAAAAGATAAAATATAAGAATAATAAAAAATAAATCAGAAGTTTAAGTCAAAATGGACGAGACCTAGGAGCTCTATTTCTCTCTCCTTCTCGAGAAGTTGCAATTTGATTTCAGAATTCGGCTGTGCCATTTGGTTTTACTAGGTTCTTTTCAAATGGCAACTGACACTTTCTAGTCGCTTTCTCTTGATGTTCGGTCATGCTCATTTCAGCTTTTTAAGCTTCTGTTTTTTTTACTATTTAGTAATTTTATTTTTTTCTAAAATTTTTTAGATATTTTAGGCTTTTTGTATTTTTTTTTTCCTGTATTCATTTGTATTGTCTGTGATGGACTAACATATTTTTTCTATTTTTATATTTTTTTTAAATTTAATTATGTCCAATAAACTAACTTAATTACAGTAAAAAATAAACCAACTACAGTAAAATTTCAACTAAAAACTAAAAACCATCGCTATTCCGAACGCCCCCGTAGAAAACACAATGCTAGTTTGGTTGGTTATCATCTTCTTTTTAATGTTTGTCTCCATGTTGAAAGCACCTGTGTTGCTTGTAAATGGTACCTGCAGCCCGCAAAAGACTAAAAGACATTTGGCCACGCTCCAACGAGCTTGTTTTTAGCTTCTTAATTTTTTTTGATTTTTTGGGTTTTTTAACTTTACTTTTTTTTCTTACTCCTTTAAATTGTCCATAATAATATAATATTTTTTATTTTTAAAAACTTTTAAAATTTAATTATACAGAAAAGACACCATCTAAAGTGAAAAAAGCCCTATATATATGTTTTGCTCAATATGGCTTCTGCCGCTGTAATTACTTCTTGCTTTTGCTTATTTTTCACTATTTTGATTTTTTTGGTTTTTCGGTTTTTTTTGCCGTATTTCTTTGTATTGTCCATGATGGGCTAGAATATTTTTCTATTTTTAATTTTTTTGTAAATTTAATTATGCTAAATAAATCAACTCAGTTATAATAAAAAATAAACCAACTATAGTAAAAAATTTATAAACTATCGCTATTCTGAACACTCTATGAACCCTTTGGAGCAACACCTAATTATCTGGTGCACCATACAATGTTGAAGCCCAGAGGTGTGCGCGCGCGTCTGATGTGAGGCTTCCTCCCTTCATTCCTCTCTATTTTAATTTTTTTTGAAGTTCTTATGCTTTTGTAAGAGTTATGTTTCTCTCTGGAGATTGTCACCTAATTTCAGAATTTGATCACGCCGTTGGGTTTTGTTAGTTTCTTTTCGCGTCTCCACACTTTCTAGTCAGGCAATGCCAGTTTGGCTCGCGATCCTTTTTTTTTTCTTTAACATTTGGTGACCGCTTGGCTGTTTTAAATTTAGAGTGGAACTATATCGTTGTATCTGCGGTACTACTGTATTGCGGTAGTTTCGTATGTCTGTACGATACTACCGCATTGTGGTTGTTTCACTGTGCTAAGTTTGATACTTCCGATTTCTGGCTAGTTCAGTTTTTCGTGGTACCTTCTGGAAAAAACGTACCGCTTCAAAAGTCGGTACTATCGGAAATTGGTAGTTCCGCAATACCGTGCGGTACTACCATACTGCAGTAGTTCCGCCGTTAAATTTCCGGTACTACCGATTTCTGTGAGTCAAAGTCTCCTCCGAGGGTGCTTTCTGAAAAAAAAATGTACCGCTGAAAATCCGGTACTACCGTAGTTTGGTAGTTCCGTTGTTAACATGCCGGAACTACCGCACTCCGGTAGTTCTGCGGTTATACTAGCGGTACTACCGATTTTACTGAGAGAGCACAAATATTTTTAAAATATAATTTTATATGCATGCATGATTCTAAATTGATCCAAATGACACATAAGCATACTATCAAACTACTTTCAGTGATCTCTCTTAATAGTATGGTATCTAACCTATAATCTGGTCTTACACCTTTTCATCTAAGACCGGTAAAATCGAAAAGTGATCCTATATTTCATGTACCTTAATTTTGATTCTTCTCGATGTCCATTTTCCATGCAACTTGATCTTATCCACTGCTCACATATGAGATTTTGTCTATACAATTCTTAAACAAACGCATTAATCCCATATTCATCCTGTAAATTGTAAATTGTCTGGCACTGTCCTTGAGTTGCTGAGACGCTGGAACGCCTAAAATTGTACAGCCTGTGAGAATCACTTGGAAAAAAACTTCGCATCCCGGAGGGACTGAGATTCTTTGGAGCTAACGTTTCTGGACTTTTTGCGCAATCATCTGCTTATTTCTGATTTGATTAACCAATATTTGGGATCTGACGCCGTGAGCTTCTAACAAATCTAAAATGGATCCGCACCTGTTAACTTTTTCTGAATAATTAAATTTAAAAAATAATAAAAAACATTATATTATCAAGATAATGTAAAGGAATAAAGAAAAAAAGAAAAAACCAAAAAACCAAAAAGCTAAAAAAAAGATAAAATTAAAAAAGCCGAATCCAAAAGCTGAAGCCGTTTAGAGTGAAGCCTAGATACGGTTACAATTGCTGTCCACATCAGTAGAGCCCTCCCAGCAACATGGAGAGTTCTTTCCTGTTTATTTTTTTCAGTCATCATGAAGCAGAATATGTGAAAGCTCATGTTTGTGTTGTTACAGAACTAGATCAATAGTTCAATGCTCCTGCAAGAGGGAAAAAAGAACAAAACATATAATGTTCATTTGTGGTTGTACAAATGTTTACAGGATTACCAGACAACAGAAAAATTGTAGGAAAAAAAATCCTCTAAGAGTCTGCCACTTCTGTTTTGAAGGCTGAAGCCATGCAATCTATGGTTTCTGTACAGTATAATGCAATGCATATCCATGGACCGGATCGGAAAAAAACTATCTGCAACAAGGGATAAATGGTTACTTCATGTTGTGAAAAGCATAGTAAGCAACAAGATAAACATAATTTTGAAAAAGACAAACAGAATGTGGTCGTGTCAACATTACTGTCAAACAAGCAGCATAGGCAGCAATGATATTGTGCTAGCTAAAGAATGCACCAAGCTATGACCTGAAGACATTCTTCTTACTTGATAACCAACATACTAATGATGGAAGACTAGAAAAACGAAGAAAATGTACAATTGTACAGTAATATATATAAATAAAAATGTTTCAGCATAAACCTAGAAATTATAGATTCAGGAGTAGCTATTCCAGGCTCCAGCTGCTTCGACTGAGATAGTCTGAAGATTTCAAATAACAAGGCAAATGTCTATTCAGGCTGATCAGGATTCAGGGTACACGTCAATATGAGGACAATCTAGACATAGAGGTGAGGAACTGGGTATGATACTTCCTCAATTCTTTAAACTGGAACCAAATAACCTGGGGAGTTAGTCAAATCAGTCTTTGAGCCAAAAAAAAATCTGAAGTTCTTTAGCCATGGGAGCTGAGTAGCTAACTAATACTCCTTAAGAATATTCTGGATAGCTCATAGTTAATGGAAACCAAATTTTAATTTCCATGATTGCGACAAGACTAAGTCTAATTTTAATAGCCTATCAATGATTTAACCACCCAAACAAGACTAAATCTGAAAAGATTGCGACAAGAGTATCTTCTGAAATTGTTCCAGTTTTTTTCCTCACGCACCACAACTGACCCTGCTAAACTATCCCGTTTAGTCCTGTTAGAAATGGCACTTCAAACAGCCTTCCAGTTTGGTAACTGGCCATTGCTCAAGAATCTGACATCTTTATTACAGTTTCCCAAAACTATGTAAATGCAAATGCTTCTCCACTAAGTTTGTCGTTAGCCTCTTTTTAGCATGATACAAGAGAATACATAACAGCTAAATCCCATTGGAAATTACAACGTAACTGTCATTTCAGAATTAACAACAGAGGAGCTGTCAACGAAAGGTATGCGCATTGCTTCATAATGAAAATTTCATAAGAAAGAAAGCCAGAAAGAAGGCACCACAATCTTTTCTTCAAGGCAAGGCATTGTGCTAAGCAAGTTTCCCGATGTTCAGAAGTACTGAGCAAGAAACCACATAGGAAGGATCTGAGCTGATCACCTGCAGAAATGAATCAGGAATGACTCAAGAGGATTCAGCCAACAATGAAGGGGTCAATCTCCCCGCTCCTCATGGCGCGGGCAACCTCGTTGGCGATCACCAGGCACGTCGACACCCACCCGGCGAGCACCGCCCACACCATGTCCACTATGTGTGCGGCAAACCCCCACGGCATCGTCATCCTTGTTCCCCCCTCCCTAGCCTTTCCCAAGGAGGCAATTCCACAAACACCTACCCTGCAGCTTGCAGGCACCAGCAGTTATTGCCAATCATGAGCGAGTCGACAAGATCCCACGATGATGAACAAAGGTTAGGTCTTGCAGTTCGCGCAGTAACTGTTTCAATTTCAATGAGACGATGGAATTAACAAGAGAGAGAATAATTACCTCTTATCTTTCTGATGCCTGGAAGGAAATTCACCATGCGAGAACTGAAGCAACCTCCAACCAGGACCGATCCTTCGACCACTCAGCACAAGATATTTTGCTTCAACAAGGTGGAATTAAATAGAGATGAGGAAAGATTTCACTACCTCCTCTGAGTCCTTGCCACCAAACCCTTCTTTTCCCTTTCACCTTCTACTTGGCAACCTAAGCTGGAATCTTGAACTGGACCAAGACATGTAAGTATGATACGGACAGGGATGACACAATTGAGTGTTCACCTTTGCTACTGCCCCCAGATACTTGCAGGCTCAACCAAAACAACTCTGCCACTTAGGGCATCTCCAATGATCTGAGTCAGCTGGCTATTTGCATGTACACATCAGCATAAATCCTATGTGGAGGAAAGAGAGTATGCAAAAAAAATCGAGCCGGCTCTTCCTTAAGCACTAGGCTATAACAGAAAATAAGGTAGTCTTTATAAATGATTGTGTGTGCATGTAAGTATCAAATAGCTATCCTTATAGACAGTCCTTTGTATGCTAGCTATTTGGTTGATGATGTGAAAATCTCCTAGTTAGTTGCTAGCTAGAACCATTGGAGATGCTCTTAGGGCACCGGTATTCAACAATTCCACCATGAATTTTTTTTAATAATTAGGAGGCAATTATGAAGAGATAAGACTGGAGACTTGCTTCTTGCTTGCTTTCCCATCTTGCTTTCTATTCGACAACACCTCTCACTATCAATCTTTTGCCAAGTAAGCAATTCAAGAAACACCTAGGACCACCTCATAAGAACCAACTGGAGGTTGCCATGTAGGATCCCACCAACTAGGAGGACTGACTGGAAAAGGGTGAAACTTTATCCAATCGTTTCTCGAGCAGTTGGATTATCTAGAGGATTAGACAGGAGGATTTGGACAAGTACAAGAATTTTGCATACAAGTGAGGCTTCTCATGGGCGATTCGCCTAACACACGTCCCGTGCTGCAAAGGGATTCGGATCATCTGACTGAACATATGTTATCGTACCTCTTCTTTTCGATTTACGGATTATACTTATGGTTTATTTAAACAAACAAATAAAATAGTTTTTTCATAGTTTTTTTAAAACAATATATTGTATCAACTTTTTCGAAACAGCATATCATCATTCGTTTCATTCGTATAAACACTCATATTAAAATTAAAAGTTATCGGCTACAGCTATAAACCATTAGCTACAATCAAAAAGAAATATATAGTGCATACACTGTTCGATTCATCTAACGGCTGCTTGGTTGATCCTTTCCTTTGTCCGGCATTCCAAGCACCATGCATGTCCCTCCCTGCCCACGAACGGAGCAATGCTTAGTCCCATCATCTGTTTGCTCGGTCGCTCCCATCCTCGTCGAACCAGCTCCGGCATGCTCTCCCCTCCCCTGGTCGCTCCCTATCTGCAGAGAGAGGTGAGGCCGGCAACCCGGCCCGACGCACGGCGGTGGAGCAAGAGGCAGGATAGAGGGAGGCGACCAGTTGCGCAGCAGGGGGAAGGCGACCAAGCATGCGGTCGGGGACAGGCCATTCCCCTTGTTCCCGTGCAACGTCGAGAGAAGGAAGATAGCAGGCGTGCCATGGATCTAGCGAAATCCCAGTTGGGTATGCTATCTACGTTCGACCTGTTAAATTTAGGTTCTCTTATTTGGGTTTGTTAGCATTGGTTGAAGAATGAATAGCTTTGAGTAGTCCGTCTTAATTTGCAAATCCATGTTCGACGACGCTTGTATCTTCTGCCATTGAGTTTGGACTTTGGATGTGACTAGAGCTGTTTGTCTCTTGCTGTCGTTCCTCCTTTCTTGATTGCCTCTTCTGCTTTTAAAGTGATAAAGACTCGCGTCACAGGGACGAGGGGAAATGCTGCTCCGTTCGTGGGAAAAAAAGATCTTTTGGGGAGGGCCTTCAACCCCTCCTCTTGAGGCCCTATCTTTGCCACGTTTTAGCCACGAATCTCAAAGCAAACCCACTGACAGTCACTCTGTCGGCCACTCTACCTCCCATCTCGACGTCGCCTACTAATGGCCGCAGGATCTTGCTGTCTCTGCTGACCACACTGCCGGAGATGAAGCACCGTCACCCCCCTGTTAGAAGTTTGATCGAGTTGATAGTTTTAATGTTTAAAATTATTAGTAATAGTCAGTTACTCTAACAGCAATAACGAGTCATTAGCAGCCAGTTACGACAGATCATAGGATGACACGGTTACTGGTCGTAATGTGTGCATTAATAACCACGATTCGAGTGGTCACATCTTTGTATCTTTTGTCCTTTAAATACTAAAATAGAATCAGAGAAAAGCAGCGAGGTTGGCGGCGAAGAAAATTAGAGCAGTGTTGAGAACTGTCTTAGACTAATATTTCCCGAGTGTTGATTTAGATTACGACTTCATAAGTTCAAATCGAGTCCACTCCGAGTCGTTACAAGTACTAGGTAGTTGTAAGAGCTCATTAATGTGTGAAGGAGCGGTGAATGGTTAAGGTACACTAATGTGTGAAGGGGGATTGTTGGAATAGTCTCATATTAATTGTGAAAGAGGAAGAGGTCTAACTTAAAAGTGGGAGAGTCCTTTGTCTCATTGGCTAGCTTTTAGAGTGAGAAAGTCCTTACGATCTAATAAGGAAGACTGTGACAAACCAGAAAGGAACATAAGCCAATTAAGAAGGAAACCGTGAGCCAGGTGCGTGCAAGTCCACACGGACCGAGCAAAGGAAAAGCAATCGGTTTAGAAGGAAAGAAGGGCTGGCCAAATCAGGGAAGAAATAAAGAAGGAAAGCCAATTCGGACGAGAGAAGAAAGAAAGAAGAAAGGAAAGAAACATCCGAGTGGACCGTGCCATACGAGAAAAAGGCAAGCCAATTCGGCCAAACAACAAAAGGGAAGAAAGAGAGGGAAACCCGGGTCGCCAATCCGTTTCTTACGTGAAACCGAGTCGGTTGCAGCCGTGAGACCACGCTAGCTAGCTGTGTGAAACCGAGCCGGAAAGAGGGGAACGAGCCAGGAAAATGATTTCAACTCGGCTAAGCCAAACCAAGTTTTCACGTGTGCATGAGAAGCGGCCAGAAACCGAGCCAAGGGGAGGTTTCCGTTTTGGGCTAGTTTTTGTCCGGAATCCCTAGTAGTATCCTTTGTTTTCCAGTCATTTTTCTCTCAAGTCTGAGTTCTATTTGTGTACGTAGGCAGTCCGTGTAAGAAGGATACTACTAGGGATATAACCCAAGGACTGAATTAACCAAAAGGGGAGGCCGGAATAGCTAGGATATCTACGATATGCTTTTCGTCTTTGAGTAATATACACAGAAAAGTCACGAGTTGTGGCGCAAATTTTGGTGTGCGTTTGTAAGACTTTCTCGTTTAGGGTTTGCGAGTGTGGTGCAGATCGGGAATGGATGTTTCCGAGTTGTTTCAGCTAATCTATACGATTGTCTCTTGTAATTCGTGATCACAGTTGTGACTCATGGTTTGGGAGACATCATCGGCGTGCTTCTACTTCAGAGTTGCTGATCTAGTGCATTTGTCGATCGAATTAGGGTTTCCTATCTCACTCGAAACCCTAATTACTACTTGACCACAAAAGGAAGGAGTACATTACTGCTGTTCGTACCGTGAAGGCCAGGCCACCCCATATATCAGCTAGTCTACTAGTTAGTCCGTATCATTATTCTTTTATGCTGTAGTTTATGATTTTTTTGCTACGGCTCATTAGTTTAATATATACTGATTGTTGAGAGAAGCTAAAACCGCTGAAAAATCAAAAAATAATAGGGCCCAGAATTGTTTACACGTACTTGATGAATGTACGTTAGACCTATGTGTGCAAAACAGAGGAATAGCGATGGCTTTTAGCTTTTGCTGAAATTTTACTGTAACTCGCTTTTTTACTATAACTGAGTTAGCTTATTAGGCATAATTAAATTTAAAAAATATATAAAAATAAAACGGCATGCTAATCTAGAGCGGACAATGCAAAAGAATACAGGAAAAAAACAAAACACAAAAATTCAAAAAAACAAAAAAAAGAAACCGACAAAACGTGAACAGTAGCTACCAATCGCCGTACAGTATAAAAAAAGCCCAACACGGCGATCGGTACTATAGATGAGTTAGCTTATTGGGTATAATTAAATTTTAAAAAATATAAAAATAAAAACGGCATGCTAATCTAGAGCGGACAATGCAAAGGAATACAGGAAAAAAACAAAACACAAAAATTCAAAAAAACAAAAAAAAGAAACCGACAAAACGTGAACAGTAGCTACCAATCGCCGTACAGTATAAAAAAAGCCCAACACGGCGATCGGCAGCTGAGTTGAGTGCACCCTATGTTGCATGCTTATTGTTACTAGACTTCTTTTTTCTGTTCTTAGAAGAAGTGAGCTTTATTCTTTACGAGGTACGGAGTGTAAGTCTTAAATGTTAGACCGGTCCATATAGATGAAAGGTTAGTGCTGAAATGTCAGTTGTCCATGATTAGCAGGTGCATATGAAGTAGATAATTTTTTATCCGACGGTGACGGTATTCTATGGAATGGTTGCGCTAACGTTCGATGACGGCGCTGTTTCTTTCTTCGGGCCATGGACCGAATTTATCTCACTTGTTCTCGTTATTGTGTTGTGACGGTCGGGCGTCCTACATACACTATTTATTGACTACTAACGACAATATTTAGAGGTAGTTTTTATGTCAGAATAAGTCTATTTTACTCTCTAAGCTTTTACGTTGTCTAACTTTCAATTTGAAAGCGCAAAACCGGATGTTTGACTCCTAAATTATCAAAACTGTCTAGTTTTCACCAGTCAAGCAGTTTTCAGTAGTAGTTTGACCAGGTAGACACCACATCATTAATTTTTGGCTAACATAGCAGTCCACTCATCCATCACGTCATCTAGCTTCTCCACATCACCACAAATCTCTCATCTAGTCCTCTCTTTTCCTCCACTCCAATCTTTTTCTTCTCTGCCTGCAACTGTAGCCACGACCAAGCCACGGCCTCCTCCCTATCCTCATCTCGCTCTGGCACCAGCAAGGTCAGACCATGCTTGCTGGTGGCCGTCCATCTCCCCAAGCCGCTCCTCTACTAGTCTCGACCACTAGAAATGCAGGCGGTGTGCTTCCCCAACCATGGCCTCAGGCCTTTGGCGACCATCGTTGCCGGCTACGCACTATTCTCTAGGAGCCACTGTCGTTGTCCTTTCTAGGGTTTCCACCCCTGTTGTTCTGCTTCTTTGAGCACCACGTGCCATCGGCTTGGACCATCTTTGAGCTCTTGGAACGCTGCCACCACTGAATCGAGCCATGCAGGCCCAAAACAGTGCCATGATCTTTGGTGGCAACTGTTGGTTTGCAACATCACCCTACTCCAAGCACCGCTGCCGCCCCAACATCCGCCCCGGTGACATTGGCGTCTACCCCGCAGCCACCGACACCCCTCTCTTGCACCACAACCACAAGCCTTCCTCCTTCCACCACCGCCCAACTCCCTTGTCGCCTTAAGATTCTCCATCCTATTCTTCCCTACCGTTGCCATGAAACCCACCTCCCTCTCACTCTTGTTGCCCAAATCGAGATCCACCGTAGACCAAATTAGCACGCTGCCACCTTCCAATCGCATCGACTTCGACCATTCCCTAAATTCCTCCCAAATCGATGCTGTCATCACCGAGCTCTGTCGTGCGGCCATGGCTACTGTCAATGACAACTCTTCTCTGTCGCCACCAATGGTCACCACCCTTAAATAACCTAGCTAATCTAGTGCTCGTGGGCTACCTAACCAGGCCACGAAGCTGCCGGAGTCCACCGCCAGTGAGCTTTTCTCCTTCGCAGCCACCACCCTCACTCATATCGTTCTGATAGTCATCGTCATCTCCGTCACCTCAACCCACCACAAAATGGGTTTCCTATACTTGGGAACACATCATACCTTCCCATCAGCACAGTTCCGTCGTCCAAGCTCACCATCACCTTAGCTCCCCACCCCTCTATTTTTCACTTACCTCGAACCAAGGATGCCACATTGTCATGGCTGATCGGACTACCATGTCAGTCTAAAACCAGTGATATGGCTGACAACATGGTGAAAACCACTGATGAAACCAGTATAGGGGTAAAAAGCACCCAATTTTAAGAGTTGATGGTTGTATAACATCCGGTTTTATAGTTCGAGATTAAAACTTAGACAATTGTAAAAGTTTAGGGCTGAAGTAAAACCTTTTACGTTTCCCTTGATTGCCCTAGACATGTATGTGGTTGTATGGGTTGGTTTCTATTGAGGAATCATCGTTGACGAGTCTAATCCGATCGATCACCTCATAGATAGAATTAAATTGCACGTGAAAGTATAAAGAATAAAATAGACATAGAGATATGGGGAAACTCCTGCTATTCTTTCTTTATTCCTCTTTTTGTCTGTAGTAGTACAATCATTGGGACCCCTATAAATAGACTAAGGGATGAGGTGTCCACCATAGGCCAAGACCGGCTGACCTAGGCTCAGGTTTTCCAATACTCCCCCTTAGGTCTCATCAAAACTCCAAAAAATTTTATAGGAAAATTTGGAGAAAGAGTACATGATACACGTTATGCTGCATTGCACGAATTACCTAATTAAAAATCTTAGCCGAGAAACTTCAAAAAAACTTGTCAAGGGAAAAAAGAGTACAATCCACCCAATTTTATTCAATCTACAGAATTTATTATTTGAGTACTCGATCTTTGTGATCAAGTTTCAAAAATGAGTCTGTGAAGATTCTCCTTCTGAGTTTTGTACTTATCTAAATCTCATCATTCCAATTCCACATATGCACCTTTCAAAGTTAGATACTAGAAGTGACTTAGTGAATAAATTGACAATATTTTCACATCGCTTAGTATGCAATATCTTAACTTCATTCATCTCTTGCAATTCGTGAGCATAGAAGAACTTGGGTTGATATGCTTTGTGAGATGACTCTTCACATAACCCATACGCACTTATGCAACGCAAACTATATTATCCTCATAGATAATAGTAGGAGTTTGCATGGTATTCAATCCACATGACCGCTGGATGTGGTGAATCATCCGTCGAAGCCAAGCACATTCTTGTGCGGCTTCATACAGTGCTATGATTTTGAGTGATTTGTCGAAGTCAATACAAGACTTTGCTTAGACGATTTACATAAAATTACAGTTCTACCACACAAGAATATATAGCATGTTTGTGACCTGGCTATATGTGGGTCCGATAGGTACTCGGCATCTACATAGCTAGTCATAGTCAGGTCTTAGTTCTTTCTATAGAACAGTTCAAGTACTTTGCTTCCTTGGAGGTATCAGAAGATATTCTTTATCCCTTACCAATGCCTTTTGATAGGTTCTACACTATACCTTACTAATTGCTTTACGGCAAATGCAATGTTCGATCTAGTATAGTCTGCTAAATACATAAGTGCTCATATTGCACTTAAGTACAGGAATTCCGGTCCTATGACTTACTCCCCCTATTCTCTAGGTCTGTACAGATCCTTATCTTACTGTAAAGATCTGTCGACCATCGGTACTTTCGAAGGGTATGTCTTTTCAAAGCCGAACATTTCTAACACCTTTTGAGTGTACGCTGACTAATGCACTAATATCCCTTCAGAGATATGCTCATGCTGTAAGTCTAAGCAATACTTGGTTTTATTCTAATCTTTCATTTCAAACTCTGACTTCAGGTAAGAGCTTGCTTCCTTAATATCTTCAGGGTTTCGACGATATTCAGATCATCTATATACATTGAGATTATACAAAATCTATTCTGATATCATCGTATAAATACATAGGGACAATCCTTATTTTTCATGTAGCCTTTCTTACATAGAAAGTTGCTTAAGCTATTATACCACATCCTGCCTGATTACTTAAGTCCATATAGTGATTTCCTTAGTTTCACACTGTACATGTTTCTATTTGTTGTCTTGGTTCAGGATAGGGATACCTTCAGATACCTTCGTATAAATATCTTAATCCAAATTTTCATAAAGGTATGTAGTCACTACATCCATCAATTTCATTTCTAAATTCAAGTTCACTGCCATTGAGATTAAATATCTAAAAGTAATTCCACCCATCACTGGGGAATATATTTCTTCATAATCAACTCCTGGGCATTAACTAAAACTTTGTGTAATTAGCCTTACTTTGTATCTTACAACTTTAGCCTTTTCATTTCTCTTTCAAATAAATACCTACTTATACCCTACAAGGTGCACATGGGGAGGCGTGAGGCTTACAGGCCCAAACACTTCTCTTTTATTCAGAGGTAATAATTCAGTTTTTATTGCCTTCTTCTAATATTCCCAATCCAATCTTTTCTTACATTCAGTGAGTGATGTAGGCTCTGAATCAAGATAGATGATTGTGGCAATTTTTTATAAAAATAAATATCAACATTAGCTGTTATCCTATTCATGGACTCTCCTGTGGTCACATAGTTTATAGCTATTTCATTATGACTTGGTTCTTCTACTTGCTTACTGCTACTTCCAATTACAGGGGCAGGTCCCATTAATTTTTCAGCTCCGATGTGTGCGCACACATCCATGCTGGTTTCTCCTTCCATATGAATGTTCAAATCTGGTATACCTTTTCCTAAAGGTGTCATACTGGTGCCAGGTCTCAACTAGCTCCTTTTGTAGTTCTGGGGAAGTTTGGTGATCGGTTGTGTCAAATCCTTCTTATCTTTTTTCACCAGGCGTCCCCGGCTACTTGGAATTTAGGGGGCTAGAGTTCTCGTCCTTTTATTCTGAGGCATCTGGATAGGATTAGTGCTACCTTCAACTTTCTTCGGTATTTCAACTCTCTTCGATGCATTATGTGCAAGCACATGTGACTTGGTCACACTCTGCAAATTATTGAAATGGTCAGACAGTTGATTCGCTAATACTTGTAAATCAATGATCTTCTGGACTTTTTTATTTGCTTTACTAGTGTGCGGGTTATGTGCATAGATTCTTGTGGCTTGCCACGTAATTTCTTGATATTTTTTATCAAGGGGTTGATTTCCTCCCCCTAACATCGAGAAACTATCCTCATCAAATATATTGTCAGCGAATCGAGTAGTATGCAAATCTCCCATCATAGAGTCTAAATACCTGATTATGGATGTTGTCTCAGAACCAATGTATATCCTAGACTATTGGAGAAGGCCTAGTACGCTGTAGTGAGGGTATAGATACATAAACTTTGCAACCAAATATGTGAAGATGAGAAATTTTTGGTACTGACCCTTGATGGATGTTATATGCTGATGGTCTAAAGTTGATGAGAGTTACTGTATGTAGAATTGCATGTCCCCAACATGTAGTTATTAAATTACAATTCTGTAAAAGCGGTTGAGCAATAAATTTAATCCTTTTAATTAATACTTCTGCTAGTCCATTTTGGGTGTGGACATGTGGTGCAGAGTGCTCAACTTTAATTGCCATTGCCATGCAATAATCATCAAATGCCTTCAAGGTAATTCTCTAATATTATTCATTCTGATGGACTTCACATGATAATCAAGGAAATTATTTTTAATTTGAATCATCTATGAAATTAGCTTTGCAAAAACATAGTTTCTTGTACACAACAAACATACTTACGACCATTTGGAGGAAGCATCGATGAGCACCACAAAGTATTTAAATGGCCCTAACAGGGGTTGTATAAGACCGCTAATTTCCCTCTGGATATGTTCTAGGAACACAGGGGCTTCATCCTTCACTTTCAGGTAGAAGGACTAGTAATTAATTTCTCGGTGGCACATGTGGGGCACACAAAATCTTCTTGATTCAGAAAATTCTTTGTGTTGATATTTTATGTCCCTGTGAATTGTTAATTATATTTCTCATCATCCTAAGATCTAGGTGACCTAATCTATCATGTCAGAGGTAGAAAAGTTCAAAGCTTCTAAATATGGTTTTCAGGGCTGTATAGGCTGCAGGTACCTTAATATTAGTGTAGTATAGCCCAGTCTTAAATGAAGGAAGTCATCCTAATACCCATTTTTCACTTTCTTCACGCTTTGTAATGAGTGTGTATTACTTATTGTACTCTTCTTCAGTCTTTACGTAGAAACCGTTAGCATGAATATCGATGAAACTTACGAGAGTTCTAGCCGATTCTGGGTACAATAAGGCTTCTTCAATGACAAAAGTTGTGCCAATCGGGAGTATAATTTTGACTCTTCCTAAGCATATTATACAAGCATCGCTATCCACGATTGTCGTAAGACTACCAGCATTGTTGCTAATCGATTGAAAGAATTTTGTCTCTTTCAGGATGTTATTTGTTGTGCCACTATCAGCTAAGCACACTTTCTCCGTAGGGCGCTACACGTGTTCTAATGTAATGTACTTTTATTAATATGTAGTAGGAGGCAATCAAAACATAAAACAATACTTTAAAAATATCAGAACATACATGCTATTGTTAACTAAATAAATGAATGAATTAAATAACATCATGCAACCATCACAAGAAATAAATTGTTTAAGGCTTTGCATGAGCATACAACCATCATCCATGCAAAAGAATGACTTATTCCATCTACACACAAAATAAATGACACTTAGAGTCTAAATGCATTCTATGCACTAAACTGAGTCTACCAAGAAGTCAAAGAGTTTAGCTGCTATCTTCTTAGGGGTGAGATTCTCTTCCTAGGAGATCATGATGGCGGCTATTGCAATATCAAGGGGGGATGCGACTGCAGGCATGGAGTCAACCTCCATGGTACAAGCAGTTGCTATGAGTCCTTCCCCTTAATGAAGGAAAAGTAGATTTTATGCTGCTCTATGCCACACTCTTCCTTTTGACCTAAAAAGCATTGATGACATGTTGCGGTTTTGTACAGATCTGCTATCAATGCCCCTACTTGACACACATCTAGCAAGTTTGGTCTCGTTGGCCATATGGCTTATCATTCCGCTTTGGTTTGCTAGTCTTCTTTTTCTTTGGAGCATTTGGCTTGCTTTTTTAGGCTATGACCTTGCCCTTTCTTCTCTTTTTCTTTATTATAGGCTTTCCTTGAAACTCGCAGTGTTGGCCTCACGGCCAACTGAGCTCCCGGGTGGCTAGGCGATGAAATTCTTGTAGAGAAGTTCATCTTGGGCCTCTACAACTTGCATAATATCTATCAATTCAGCATACTGATTATAGCTATTTTGACGATAGTTGCAAGCAGACTGCACTACACTGGGGAGGAAGGTGGAGAGGGTCTTCTCAATCTTCTGTTTATCTGTGACCTGCGTGCCACAGAGTTAAAGATTGGTATAAATTCTATGTAGAGAAGAATTATACTCCCCAACCGTTTTGAAGACAACAAATCTCAGTTAGATCCATTCCTATTTTGGTTGAGAAAGAATGGTGTACTTTAGCTTTTCGAACCGCTTCTTTAGTGCAATCCACAAGGCTAGTACGCTCTTTCTGCCATGTACTCATTCTTGAGTGTGAGGTAGAGGTGGTGCCTGAGAAAGTGAAGTGTCTAATTATTTTCCTCAGGAGTGGGTTTGGCATCCTTCGATGCACCAATCCCAATAGCAGCGCAGAGCTTTTTGGCTCCAAGTACAATCTCAATATCAGAAGCCCAAGTCAAGTAGTTTTGATTATGCTGGGCTAGCTCATCGAACTCCTAGATCATGATGTCTGTCATATACATGTACATGCAAGAAGTACCAAAAATTTATTGTAGGTAAATATGCATCAAATAAATTGGATAATGGTACAAAATACTCTTGTAATGTTCCAAAATTTTCACACATTTTTTTGTAATTTTACTACTAATCACAGCAACCAAAGGCAATTTAAGTAATTAGGATTAATCAAAATGGTAAATAGATATAGAAAAGCATATAAATTAATAATAATAGTGATAAACATGCTAAAAACAATTCAAAATCTACATTCCCAAGGTCCTTTTATGTTGAAATATGAATTTTTAGTGAATTATGCAATTTTCGAGGGCTAATCCGCTAAATTTCAATTCTGAGAATTTTTTGTGCAATTTTCAGAAAAACCAGGGGCCTATACATAAAATTCAAAGGTCCTCCCTGTAAGTTTCAGAACTCTGAGGGTCCATTTGCAAAAAAATATTTTTTTTCTTTTCTCTTTTCTTCTCTTTTTTTCTTGTGCGTAGCTATTTTTTCATTGCCTTGGCACAATTCAGCTCAGACTGGCCTGTTTAAAACACGCATGGGGAGGGGATAGGGTTTCCCTACCCTATTCCCCATGGTGTTGGTGGCACAGGCATCCGGGAGAAACCGCGACGTGCGTCATGTGGGAGCCGAGCGGTGGCGGTGGCATGTGCCTTGTGTAGGAGGTGTACGGGAGCTGAGTGACGGCGGCGACGCATGCCTCATGCAAGAGGCGAGTGACGGCACGACTTCGGCTGGCAAGGCGGTAGGCGTGGCAGCACAGCCGCATACGGGCAGCGTAGAACCGCGGCACAAAGGTGTAGTCACGTATGGGCGGTGAGGAGGCACGATCGCGTGTGGGCGGCGTGGTGACGCGCATGGTGCACACATGGAAGCGCCGCTGTGGGTGGTGAGGGCTCCCGACTGTTTGTTTTCATTTTTCTCATGATGAAATCAATTATTCCTCTTTTTTTCAATCATCTAGTCAGCATTCTGCCAACGACTACAAGTTAGCTTGCGAAGATTAGTGGAACTTTGCATCGTGGAAACAAACTAATCTAGAATGCAAAATTATATGGGATAAAAGCAATCTAGAAAGTGATTCAATCTATAAATGTCGTGCTTCGATGATTATATTTTGATCCACTAGAGCAGTTCATGCTGATAACGTGTTGAAGAACCGTCACTGCCGAGTCCAGTCCGATCAATCACGTCATAGATAGAAGTAAATGAGACACGGAGATATGGGGAATAAAAGAGACGCAGAGATATGGGGAACTCTTCCTATTCATTCTTTATTCCTCTTTTTGCCTGTAGTAGTACAATCATTGGGACCCCTATAAATACACTAAGACATGAGGTGCCTACAATAGGCCAAGGTCGACTGGCCTAGGCCTAGGTTTCTCAACAATTTCTATGGAGTGGTTGCGCTACTGTTTGATGACATGTTGTTTCTTTCATCGGGCCATGGATCACATAGCAAATGCAAATAGAAGTTATGTGCATGCATTTTTGTAATTAAACCAATTTGTTTTGTATACCAAATCAACTGAAAAATCCTAAAACTTATTGTGGATATAGACTACAGTGTATTGGATCACCCTTTAAATTCTAGAGAAAATAAGGGAGATGTAGTTCACCATTTGCTCGACCAAATCTTCTCCCTTGTAGCAGTTCACTTTTGCAGTACTGCATCACCCTTTGCATGTCAACCATGCTCTAGAGAAATAAAAAAATATTTTTTTCAATAGTACCTTTTTTTTACTTTTTTCTATTCTGTTCTAATATATAACTTATCAGATATTTCTTTTTTGTTCTCCTAATTAGGGCTAGCCAAAAAGGTCGATGCTTGTGAGTCACTTGGGCTCGTAGGTGGCTCGGCTCAAGATCAGAGCACCACCCAGCGAGCCAAGCCGTGGTATGAGCTCGGCTCAGTAATGGCTCGGTAGCTCAAACAAGCGAGTCACCAGACTCTAATCTGCACTACACATCAGCACATGCACTAAGCCAAATCTTTTCTCCCAGTCCCCCGTCCGCAAGCCTTTACTGCCGATCTGCCGCCGCTAGATCTCCTTGCCTGCCCGCCACCAACGTTCTTGCTCCCCCGCCCCATGTGCCACCATCGCTCTTTCTCCCCCCTTCCCCCGCGTCGCTGCCACCCCACATCTCTCCCGATTGGCCACCAATCTTTCTTCCTGCCCGTCCCCCGCTACCGATCTTTCTTCCTGCCCACCCCCCGTCGTCGATCATTCTTCCCTCCTGTTTGCCATCACCGCCCTCCACTCTCCCCCGATTCGCCCCCGGCCCCCAAATCTCTCCTGATCCACCGGCACCCCCAACATCTCTCCAGATCCGCCGGCAACTACCCCCAACATCAACGACATCCTTGTTCTAGGTGCATGTTGGATTCTTATACTTCCTAGACATGAGTTTTAGATTAATAGGTGCTTATTTGTGTTTGTACAAGTTGTAGGTGCCATGGTTTGCGGAATTGATTGATAGAGATTAGAGAATACCTATGAACTATATGTAGCCTATGATGATGGTGTGTATGATGTTCTGTAGAATGATTTCAAAATACTTGCATGATTCTGATGGTCACATGAGTTTGATATGCGCACCATTGTTATGTTCACACTATGTTTCTTCTTCTTAAAATGAAAGATGCCCAATCTGTTTACCTTGTGTTCTAAACATGTAAAATAGGGATGCCTTGGTTGTTTTGTTTACCTTCTGTTCTGAATATGTGAAATGGATTTTACCTCCTCTATTGCAAGCCACTCCACAATATGTGAAATAGGGATGCCTTGGCTGTTCTAAAGGCCACTATGCAACGAAGCCAGTGCTTGCCTTCTTAGCTGGGTATAAGAAAAAAAACTAGTTAAGCTCTAAAAACTGTGAACTGGAGAACAAATAGCCTACTACATGAAAGCTAAAAGTACAACAAGTAGTAAGTAGTGAAAAACAATACTACCATAGAATCATCCTATGCCCAGAACCATAAAATTGCGACGTCTTTTTGTCAATTGGAGTTAGCATTTTCTTTGCACTAATTTTGTCATACTTCTATTTTGTCATGCCAGCTTTCATACCACATCTGTATTACGGTTCAGTAGTTGTTTGGCATGCATGCATTGACTTTTGAGCTTGTTTTTGGTTATAGCATTCATGTCATCTTGAGGAGCTTGCGAAGTCTTGAGGAGCTTGTGTAATCTTGTGGAGCTGCATGGATCGCCAGCCGAGCGTTGGAGAAAGGAAGTTCGCCACCGTTGGCCTTGTGGATGACCTTATCAAATCAGCGATAGAAGCCTTGGTGAGTATCATTCTCTCCAATAGAAATTTGAGGTTTAATGTGAGTTTAAAGATTGATGCATGTTTGTTGTCTTAACAATGTTGCATTGATCCACAATTATCAGGTGACGAATTGGACCCAGAAGGTGGCCAGTGGGATTGGGGCATGGATGATGATGATGTTGGTCCTGATGGTGATGAGGAGGGCGCACCTCACATATTTTGGTGGAATCAAGTGAGAATGAGGAAGCAGCTGAGGCAGATGATGCAACTGTCTCAAAGATCGAAGAGAAGGACAAAAAGGAAGATGGGTTATCCAAAAGCTCCCTGTGCAAGTGGCAGAGCATGACGATCAAAATGTTAGAAGAATTTTAAGGTGGTGAGTAGGCCGTCCAAGAAGAAGAAAGGGGAGACTGAGCCAGCGGCGAAGTGCATGTTTTGCTACAAAGTCATGTCGTACAAACAAGGAGGTGCTACTTTGCATCTCATGAGGCACATTCCAAAGTGTGCACCTTATTTAAATAAGGTGGCTAAGATGAAAGCTCAAGCTAAGCGCAGCTTTGGTCCCACCAAGGCAGATGATTCTTGTTTATCTCTTATTGTCACTTCTAGTGAATATGATCATGATAAAACTCGTCAAATAATTACTAAGATGATAATTATCTGTGAGTATCCATTTAGGATGGTAGAGCACAATTAGTTTAATGTGTTGATGAGGTATTTAAATCCATCATATTAGTTCATTAGTAGAAAAACAATAAGAGGTGAATGCATCAAAATCTTTGAATCTAAGAGAGAAATCCTTCGCAAGAATCTCAGAAATGTTCACCATGTTAATTTAACTTGTGATCTATGTGCATCTAACCAAAACATTTGTTACATGAGTTTGTCAACGTGAAGATTACATTAAGTTTGCCAATATTATAGTCCTTCGCTGAGGTGACTAGTGTATTTTCTGCATCAACATACCCCCATAACAAATGTTTTCTATCCATACATTGTCAACGTGAAGATTGCATTAAGAGCTTCACTTCAATATGGAGATGAACAGTTGTAGAATATGGCAAATGCAATGCTGTAGAAATTTGACAAGTATTGGGAATAAAAGAACAATGTCATGGTTCTTGCTACAATTCTTGATACCAAGTTTAAAATGGGAGTCGTTAGTTGGTATTTTTCCCAAATGTATGAACCATCGAAAGTTGCAACCGAGCTTGATGATGTCAAGTTCAAGTTGGAAGATCTATATTCACAATATGAGATGGATCATCGCCATAGCAAGGCTGCAAGTAGAGGTCCTGAAACCTCCTCTTCAACTGTGGATACATGCAACATACTACCCTCTATGTCATCTCAATTTCAATCTTTCGTGTGGTCAACTTCTACAAAGCCATTGAAGTTTGAGTTCATCTATCTCGATAAAAGTGAGAGTTTAGAAAACAAGAGTTTCAAATTGCTTGAGTGGTGGAATTTGAATGCACATAGATTTCTGGTAGTATCAACGATAGCGAATAATTTTTTGATTGTGCCAACCAGCTTCATATCTTCATAATCAACTTTCAGTACTAGAGGTAGAATTCTAGATACTATCGGAGTTCCTTAAGGCCGGCGATGGTTGAGTACTTGGTGTGTGCTTCTAGCTGGCTAAGAGGTGGTCGAAATGACACGCTGGCTCTAATGGCTGTGGTATGTCATTTGCATACTTGTACATGTCATTTCCACTCTTTTTTGTTTGTTACATCATGGCTAACACAATTACAATATCTTATTTCAGGAAGAAGATGACGTGGGTGATGTTGAAACCATTCCAATTCCTTGAGCGTCGTATAGAGCAACTAGTGATTTTGATTATTGACTTGTTACATGTTAGTATACTCTTTGGCACTATGTAGGTCTGTATGCACTTGTACTCGTAGTTCAACACAAATGACACTAGAAAGGACAAAATAAAGGTGGAGAACAATCAGTTTTCATGCCTTTATCCATTGGTTATGGGTATTTTATCATGCAGAATAGCACCAACATTATAACTTTGGTTGGTTGCCATGTGTTATTTCGTTAAATCTGAAGCCTATAAGACAAAAAAAAATGTGCTCTAGTTAAATGAATAGGGTAACAGAGAGAGTATTTCATGTCTTGACAAAATATTATACAAAAACACACAAGAAACTAAAAGGTTGAAAATAGTTAGAATCACAACGCTAATCATGAGACTTTGCCTATTGTTATCTTACTACACAAGGATTTGAGCTTTTGAGTTTTACATCATATTTCAGAATCATTAGCTTTGTGGAGTAGTTCTATATTGTTGTATTTTAATCTTATTTACCTAATTTCACTTACAGCCTCAATTACTTGCAGATCTCAAGAGGACATTTCATTGTAATATGAAGTCTCTTTTGGGTCCAGTGAGCTTAATGCTCATGGATAGAGCTGATACATCAGGCTTTGTCAGTGCTAAGAAAAAAATTAACTAGATGATGGATATGTCGAATTTTGAATGTAGTCTTTTGGGGCTAAGTTTGAATGCAGTCTTTTGGCCAAGTTTGTGTTACGTTGACTTATCCCATATTTGAATGCTCACTATGCTTGATTCTGCTAATTACCATATGTGTGAAGATGCTTAATGCTCACTATGCTTGATTCTGCTACATGTGTGAAGATGCTTAATGCTTACTATGCCTGATTCTGCTTTATTTCAGTGATAAATGGAAGTCATTTGATCCTTTTATTCTTTTATGTCTCTTTCCTTATTATTACTTCTAGCTGATATTCAAACCCTAATGCATACAGAATATAAAGTAGTAAGCTCATTACTTCTAGCTGATATTCTATCCATACTGTTTGGCTTGATGTTTTCAATTAAAACAAATGACAAATTGACATTAGTTGCTATTACCATATACCAGTTGTTAGAGATACTCGCAGATTCAAGTTTCTTAACCATTTTTTTCTTGCTAATCCTAGCATCATTAAGTTGATTTGGTCTAGGGATGAATACGGATAGAATAACGGCCAAAAGTCGGTGCTAGTCAAAGGGAGCCATTTTATCTCTTCCTGTACTAGTTTGTATCTGGCATTTGTTTGATGCATGTTATGAGCTTACTTACTATCGTGATAAGTTCATTTACATGCATAAGAATTAGGCCATTTTAAGCTACTTTCAGGTTATTCTGACCATGTTATTGTCCCCATGATATTTGAAAACATGTCTCATTTATTTGTGCTAATTCCATGTTCTGAACATCTAAGTGGATTGTAGCAATTTCTATGGAGTATTATCTTATTCACGATAAAAGGCTATATTGCAAATATTTTTCAATTCATTTCAGTATCACAGATTGATATAAATCGTTTCCCTAAATCATTTCAGTATCACAGATTGATATAAATCTTGTGCCATTCTTGTCCATTGCTTAATTGTGCCATTAAATATGGCAAACGTGCCAATCGGATCGTGTGTTGATTGGTTCTGGGCTCTGATGTTGTTGGCAGGCGTTGGGCAGCTTGGCTCGCAAGGGCTCGTGAGCCGACTCGAGCTAGGAAATGAGCAGAGCCGAGCAGCTCCTCCAGGTGAGCTTGGCCGAGCCTGGCTCAAGCCGGCTTGGCTCATTTTTAGCTCTACTCCTAATACAAATTAAAAATTGAACTTGAAATTAAGAATTGAGAACAACCTACTCAATTGTTTTAGAATTAATTACGTTGATTTGATGCTTAAACCAAAATAATTTATATGATGGCACCTGTCTCATTGTTTAGACGACATATGTAACCCCCTTTTTTTGGCCTGTTCATATTGATTGCGACTTATGAATTTTGTCTAAGATTGATAATTTTTAGATAAAAATAAATAGTGATGGCTAAAAGAAGTGATTGATAATTTTTAGATAAAAATAAATAGTGATGGCTAAAAGAAGTGACTTTTAGGAGTGAGCGAGTGGTGGAAAAAGTAAGATGCATTAATGAGATGGGAATAGAGCAGTGAGGTGTGTGATACGTTTGTGATACTCTACTTTATCTCCAGAGGGCATGGAGTGAGAAGATGGTGGAGGTGGCGAAGGATCAAGGAGGAGAATTTATACACAATTAAGATTTTTTTTCCTTATCTTGGTGATATATAAAGTGCAAATGAACTAAAAAGTTACCAATTATTTTAGAATACAGAGTATTGCATCACCACATAACAAGTAAAGTTTAAACTAAGAAATAATTTCGTAGGAATAAAAAAGAGAATTTTGTTGTGAAAATTACCTTTCGAAATTGCGTTTTTAAAATGGAAGTATACTAAATTTCTACCTTCACATTTAAAAAAAATATTATTCATTTTTATTTTATATTTAAATTAAAATGGTTTGCATGGTTGAACTTGACGCTTAAATTACCCGTCAATCTATTTGATCTAGCACATTTTCCGCACACATAGTTTGTAGCTTTAGGCACCGCTCAATTTAGCTTTGGACTTCTGCTTTTTTTACTATTAATTAATTTTGTCTTTTTCTGATTTTTTTATTTTTTGGGTTTTTTTATCTTTTCTTTTTTCCGTATTCCTTTGCATTGTCCGTAATAGATTAATATATTTTTTCTATTTTTAAATTTTTTTAAATTCAATTATACAAATAAGCCAACTCAACTGCAGTAAAAAAAGTCATAAGTCAATACAATTATGAACACCCCTTTAATTTGTGCACACCATTTAGGGGTGATCGTTTTAGCGATGGCTTTTGGTTTTTGGCTTTTTTTATCGTAGCTAGTTTTTTTTACTGTAGCTGAGTTAGTGGATAGTGTAGTAAATAGTGAAAAAAAGCTGAAATTAGAAACTGAAACTTTTAAAAGCCAAAACGATCACCCCTAAAGTGTAACTTGCAACTACCTAGACAACCCCTATTTGTACCACCCAAGGGTAGATTAATAATTGTTTCTCCGGATCATATTGATCTTTTGATCTTCATTTGCGGTTATCTCTTCTAGATGGCAAGATCATTTGATCTTCCCCGAGATATCTGCACTAGTATACTCACTACGAGAGGAAACTAAAAAACGACTTCCTGTCTAAGAGATGATAATTTGGACATGATTTTTTGGTTATATGTTTCGAGATAGTGGTGAATGATTGAGACGTCAATGTAGATAGTGTATATTATTTTAGGTTCAGAAAATCGTTGGAGAAGTAGCTATGTTTATTTCGACTTCCAAAGAAGCCGAAGTAAAAAACCATAAAAAAACAAAAAGGTGGGTTCTTTTGAGATGTAACTTACGACTGTTGGTTTAAAATTTTGAATTCTAACTGTTCATAAAAAAAGATTATGAAGAGAGAGAAATAGTCATGATTTTATCCAGTATAACTGAAGTCAGTACAGTATATACTATAATCGACTGATAGACTCTGTCTTAAAAATATAATATTTAAAAATTAGTCATTATAGTAAAAAAAAAAAGCAAAAGCTCTGCCTAACTTCTTCGTGAGGAATGCAAAAGTAAACTGCAAGGCTAGCATTCATATTGTTCGACTTCGATCAAAGAGCCAAATCTATCTTTGCCCTCGTGCTTGACCCGGCAGGCTGGCATTTTCACTTATGCTTATGCTTTAGTTTAGATTACTATAATAATTAATTTTTAAATGATATATTTTTAAAACAGATTTTATAAAAAGATTATAGTAGCCACTATATTAAATTTAGCTATACCTATTAAAATTATATATGACTATTTTTCTTTATGTACTATCTTTTATAATCAACTAAAATTTAAAAACCATAAATCAAAAATCATAGTTACAAAAAAAAAACCACACCCTTCCGGTCGATAGAACGTAGTGCGTACCCTGACGCACAATAGCTGCCAAATGAATGAGAAAGGGACGGGAGAGCTTCATACGTTCCAGCTGGGACACTTCGGATATGGATCGTCAAACGTTGATTGATGGTGACTCTGCTCGTCGTCGGCGAGATTTGGGCTGTGCTCATTCTATCTTTTAAACCTAAGTTTATAGTTTATTTTACATTATAATAGTTTTTTACTATAGCTATTATTATTATTTTTCAACATAATTAAAATTTTAAAAGTTAAAAAAGTTATATCATCACAGACGTCCCTTATTAAACTTCTATGACCTTCTGATTGTTGTCTAGAGGGTGTTGGTAGTTGGTGTTTTAGTCCTTGTTGTTTGATACTTCTTAGGGCAGTTGTTAGCATATGTCCCATTTTATGGCAGTTAAAATAAGTAACTCCTACTGCTGAGGTTGGATTGTTCTGTGGAAAATCAACTGTCAAGATTTTGTTGTCCTCAGTATTAGAAGAAGTGTTGGCCGGGACTAGCTCTCTTGTTGTAGGTGATGGCTAAAATCTGTAGGCGTGTGGTGTAGTTTCTCTAGATCTGGGAAAGCCTGTGGTGTTCAGGTGTTGGGCAGGCATCCGTCTCTTTCGATTCTCTATCTCTTGGTACTTGGATTTCTAACGAATAGTTTTGCTGACAAGCTTGTGAAAATCATAGTAGTCGTTAGAGAGGAGTTGAACGGACAAATCGTCTGTTTGGTTTCATTGTAGTAACATCTTCTGGTGCATAGTGTGCTAGCTGGTTGAATTTATAAAGATACTCATTCATAGAGTGCTCCCTTCTCGTAGAGCTCGGAATTTTCTCTTCTTGAGAGTGGTGGTGTCGGTGAAGACATGAGCTTTGCAGAAGTTTTGCATGAACTCATTCGAAGTAATGGTTTGTGTATTGGCGTGAGCGACGGTGATGTTATCCCACCATTTTAAAGCAGGTTCATTCAGCTAGTGAAACGCAACCATAACTCTTTCTCGATCACTGTATTAGATAATGTTCAACTTTTTCCCGTGCCTTGACGCCAATCATCTGTGTCCATGGCTCGGTGCTGCTGGAGAAGGTTGGGGGACGCATCCTCATGAACTCTAATAGTCTAGAAGGTGGAGCCTGGGCTAGTGGTGGCGGAGGAGTAGGTTGTGCAAGGTTGTTGATGGTCTGTACTAGTAGTTGAATGAGCTGATTCTGATTAGCCATCATTTGACCCCAATCGGGTCCTCCGGTAGGTGGTGGTGGAGGGATAGAGTAGACTGACTTCTTTGAGTTCCAGTGTTGCTGTTGTTGCTATTGCCGTTGTTTCTAGTATTCACCATCTGCTTGATGCTTCCAAGGGTTAGAAGAGAAGAGAAGAGAAGACTTAGGTAAAGATGGAATATGGGTAGTTTTGCACAGTCCAACACAGAACACCAATTTTAACAAAACCTTTATTAAGTAAATAACAATTAACAGTTATTGCGGCTGCCGACAAAAGAGAAACTGATAGCTCACAATATCGTCTACTAGCTAGCTTAACAACTTAAAAAGGTAAGAAGTTGTCTTGGTGTGATCCTTTGTGGCTCTTAAGGTAAGAAGCTAACAAAATTCTTTACAACTATCTAGTAGAAGACATTCTAAAATTAAGCCCCCACAGCCATATCAATTAATTAAGCAAATAGTTCCCATAGTCTGATCAGCTACTATGCGAAATGATCATGAAGTAGTGCAAAGGAGGGTTAATTAGTTTATCCATAAAGCCATTGTGCAAAACCAACGCAAACAAAACCAATACAGATTAGTACAAAGCACAAAACATGGCTAACTAGTTAGCACGCTGCTCTTCTTTTCTCTGAATTATTCTCACATTCGGCGCACTGTGGCCGTGCCACACCACGGTAACCGGATCGCAGCCGAGCTCAGCGCTGCTTGTACACGCGCACGTACGCTTGCGGGGGCGGCGCTCACGCGCGGGAGAACGTGGCGTGCGGAACGTGTGTGTCACCACGCTGGCGAGATGCGGACGCACACAGGGGTCACAGGTGAAAACGGGTTAGATAGTGTTTAAATTATATTTATATCTATATTTTTTAGATTTAAATATAAATTAAACAAACGCTAAATATGAATATGAATTGGACAAATATCAGATACAAATTTGGATCGAATTCGACTATTTTTCGAATTCCAATAATTATTCATGACCTCTCCTATTTAAAACATGACACCGAATTCTTTTAATATTTTAAATTGATAAATAAATGACCCAGTAACCCTAACATGTAACTACATATTAAATATTGACTGTAACAAATGAATCATTTATCTCACGTATTTATATAGTGCAGCTTTTGAGGACAACTTCATATCTTATGATGCAATGAAGTTTAATAAATTAATATCAATTTTATAGTAATATTTATGCCCTTTTTCGTCTAGTTTATCATGTAATCATTGATCATTGCTGCTATTTTATCACTAATCCTAATTAATTTTAGATATATTGTAAATAAATCAGTTATAAACATATCAAATTCGGCTAAAAAGAGTATGCAAAAAACTTTATTGAGGGATGTGCCAAAATAAAAAAAATATGAAATGCCAAATTGAAGTTCATGATGACGGGCTTATCGAGATGATCGAAATGCATATATATATATATATATTAATTTGGAGGTCAAATGCAAAAGATACGTATTAGCAGTTGATGCTATTATACCTATTGAATTCGGATCTTATTCGGATATCTAGATCCAAATCTACGCCAACCTATACCAGATTCGTATTCGTTTCTGAGTATTAGGTATCCGGATCTAACATATACAGATTTGTTCTGTATCTAGATCTAGATATTAGATATCCGGATATGATATATTTAGATTTAATAGCCAGATATCTAAGTAATATCCGGACTCATTTTCCCCTCTAGTCATGCGTGGACGGGCGCTCGGCGGCGCAAACAAAGCAGCATGCGGCGACGCGTGGGCCTAGCGTGCGGTTCGCGCTGGCTATCTAGCTTCGCTGTCGTGCCTGGCCCGGCAGGCTGGCACTGTTAAAGTCTTCCGGTCTATCGACCTCTGCGTTGCGTGCATGTAATTCAAGAACGTAGTGCGTGCCCACCTTGACGCACGAAAGCTGCCAAATGAATGAGAAAGGGACGGGAGTGCTTCATACGTTTCCAGCTGGGACACTTTGGGTATGGACCGTCAAACGTTGCTCGATGGTGACTCTGCTCGTCGTCGTCGCAAGACTTGAGATTGTGTGACTCTGCTCGATAGTGAGGCGATACCATTTTTTTTTCTTTATTAACAACCAGTTCACTTTAAGTTCACATTCAAATTGCGTGTAGGAAGAAACAAAAAATAGAATTACGTGACAAACATAAACTAAAAGAAAACAAGAAAAGAGAAAAGGCCACAACTTACAACTCACAGCAAAATTGTTTATTTCATTTCTCCTAACTCATTTTGAACTTAAATTTGAAAAACTTTATTGGCTGATGCAATACTCCATAGACCAACTCCCTAATTTTTATTTTAAAGAAATTTTGATGTTGATTTAGTGCCCAAACCAAACAAACTGGTCGCTAACATTGTACAGATACCGCACAATGTCTTTTTACAGCCACAACACGTTGTCACAATTGTTGCATCGTTTTATTATATCACCTCTATATTTTATTGCAAATAGTTTTGACAACTAATGGCTAATATGTTATTGCGAGATAGCGCACAGATAAAATCAACTAGTATCTCTTGCTTGTTAACAATTCTGATCATTTTTGTGACCTCACTGGTCTCTGTTTGACCATATTACTTAATTATGCAGAAAATTTTAGGATATGTCACTCCATGTCCGGATATGGGACTCACAAATCAATATTGTGCGGGTTCTTTTGAGTTGTGGTTTATAGTTGAATATTTTGAATTCTATCTGTTCGCAAGAGAGATTACGGAGAAAGAGATATTCGTATGCGATTTTGATTGATATAGATGAAGTCAAGATAAATCTACTATAATCGATTTATAAACTCCGTTTTAAAAAAACACTCTATTTAAAAGTTAGTTACTGTAGAAAATCAAATCATAAGTCCAAAAAAACACGCCCAATAAGACATGGAGTGGCTGTCCTGCAAACGGTCTCTGAATTAGGTAAACACGATAAATTTGAAATCATTCTTCATTGAACATAGATGCATCATTCATGCTAAATGGAGATCGAAGAGCCCATAGATTTTCTGACAAAAAAAAATTGTATAGTAATACAAGCATCCCATCATATCTTGTGTCATTTCTCCAAGGTTGGTACTGGAAAGGAGCAAACCTTCAGGAAATTAATCGGAAAGTAAGCAAAGATAGAGACACCACAAAAGACCAATTTGACAAGGTTACTTCCTTTTCTTTTTTTGGATATTCTAATATACTAATTATAAGATACTTTAATGTAAAGCATATGAAAAAATTGCAAGAGAGTATAGTTTTTAACATATTTTAGAAATATCTTCGTATACTCCCGGGAGCAATGTGAAGTCTTTTTTTTACTCCCCGGAGTAGTTTCTCCCTATATTATATCTCACAGCGTAGAGAGTATCTCGCGCAACAGAGAATACTTACGTGCAGTATACAAGTATATAAGACCATCTAGATGGTATGTATATTTTTTTTACACATGCTCTTTTTTATATGCTTATATAAAGGTATTTGCAAAATATACTAAAACTATAGATTCTCTTAGATTTTTTCGTATGGTTCATATTAGAGTATCTTATAATTAATATACAAATATATATAAAGTGGTAAAGGAGTATTTTAAGTTTGTTTAGATGGTATATTAGAGGTGGGAGTAACTTCACTTGGGAGTAGAAGGTATTTTTCACACACACACATATATATATATATATATATATATATATATATATATATATATATATATATATATATATATATATATATATATATATATATATATGGGAGCATATCTAGTGTTAAAGGTCTATTCAGGTGTTAAAATGCTAAAACTTCTACAGAGTTATCTGATCTGTCATGTACGGCTCGGATCAAGGAGGGTGAAACCCCCACCTGATTTAATTCATTTAATCAATCTTTCATAAAAACCCTCCGCATATATTATTTTTATGAGGTGGGGGTTCCACTCTCCTTGATCCGAGCCGTACAGATCAGATCAGATAACTTTGTAGAAGTTTTAGCATTTTAACACTGAATAGACCTTTAACACTAGAAATGCTTCATATATATATATATATATAGGAAAAATACTTTCTACACCCGGGTGTAATTACACCCACATCTAATATACCACCTAAACAAACTTGAAATACTCCTTTATCATTTTGGATATACTCATATACTAATTATAAGATACTTCAATGTGAATCATATAAAAAAATTGTAAGGAAGTTCATAGTTTTTAATGTATTTTGTAAATACCTTTATATATGTACATAAAAAGGAGTATGTCTAAACAAATATACATACTACCTCTGAAAAATTGTTCATATCACCTAGATGATCTTAAATACTCGTATACTATACATACATACCCTCCGTTACGTAAGATACTCTCTACGTTGTGAGATACAATATAGGGTGTAATTACACCCGGATGTAGAAAAGAGACTTCCTATATATATATAACCCCTCTCCAGCCATCCTGTTCAAGCCAAACACCAGCGCCCCCCAGATCATTTGGTTAGTGTCCTGCCCATGGCAATGTTCCACAGAAAAATGCAAGCCACACTAGTGCTTCTCATCTTGTTCCAGCCATGCCTCCTTTGCCTCCAAGCAGATGCGGTGCGGCATGGAGGCATATCTCTAAGATCCCAGAAGACGGCCCTCCTCCAGTGGAAATCTACTCTACGAAGCACACCTGCTCTGAACTCATGGCAGCAGCATACCAGCCCGTGCAATTGGACGGGCATCGCGTGCGGTGTTGCTCGCCGTGGCCACCGCATGCCCCTGGTGGTGGCCAACATCTCCCTACCAAACGCGGGCATCGGCGGCCGCCTCGGTGAGCTCAACTTCTCGGCGCTCCCATCCCTTACCTATCTGGACCTTAGCTATAATAGCCTTAGTGGTGAAATCCCACCCGCCATCTGCTCTCTATCCGCTCTCTCCTACCTCGATCTTACCAGCAATTTGCTCCATGGACAGATACCATATGAGATCGGAAACATGCGGCGCCTTAGCCAATATCTGGGGCTCTCCCTCAACAACCTCACAGGTCACGTCCCTGCATCCCTTGCGAATCTAACCATGCTAGTTGATATCGCCATCCACCAAAACATGATCACTGGGCCAATCCCTGACGAGCTCGGGAAGCTCGGCAACCTGGAGTCCTTCGAAATAAGTGATACTTTGGTGACCGGCCAAATACCTGCCAGTTTTGGCAATTTAACCAAATTAAGCCTCCTCTACCTCTACAGCAACCAACTATCGGGGCCCGTACCATCTTCTCTAGGCAACCTCAGAAACTTGCAAGATCTTGAGCTCTCCAACAACCACTTTAGTGGTGGAATTCCAATCTCTTTTGCTAATCTCACCAATCTGAACACACTTTACCTCGTCGAGAACCAGCTCACGGGCTTTGTTCCCCAAGAGATAGGGTTGTTGTCCAGTCTAAGTAGATTAGCTTTGTATACGAACCAGTTAAGAGGCCCCATTCCTCCTGCCTTAGGGAACCTTACCAGGCTAAACTACCTTAACCTCATCGAAAACCAATTTGTGGGTTTCATCCCAGTTGAGTTTGGGAATTTGGTGGATCTTGACGATATGCTTTTATCTGAAAACCAATTTTCAGGCTCAATTCCTGCAACTTTCGCGAACCTCACAAGAATGAGAAAGTTGTCACTTTTTGATAACAAGCTGTCAGGTCCTCTACCTCGAGAATTTGGAAAACTTACACATTTAATAGAACTAAATCTGGATAACAACTCTCTCTCAGGGGAATTGCCTTCAGACGTTTGCAAAGGGGGGCAGCTCCAAAGTTTCAATGTTGCTACAAACATGTTCACTGGTCCTGTTCCTAGAAGCTTGAAAACATGTAGGAGCTTAAAGAGTCTTATCCTAGCATCCAACCAGATCACAGGAGATATATCCGATTTTGGGCCATATCCACAGCTCATTGAAATAAACATAGAGAAAAACAACCTTCATGGAGAGCTATCTAAAAATTGGGCTGCAAGCACCAACCTGACCTCACTGGTACTAGCAGAAAACATGATAACTGGAAGCTTACCTCCTGAGCTCTCAAAACTAGTTAGATTGGAAATTGCTGTACTCCATTCTAACAATTTAACGGGTGAGATACCACCAGAAATAAGCAATCTAGCCAATCTGTATCAGTTCACCTTAGCGCGAAACCAACTTTCAGGACATATACCATCTACATTTGGTCGAATGAGCAAGTTACAACATCTTGATATATCTAGAAACAAGTTGAGCGGGTCGATACCGGAAGAGCTTGGGAATTGCACTGATTTGATATTCTTGAAGATTAACAACAATAACTTGAGTGGAGATTTGCCAATCACCATTGGAAATCTGGCGACGTTGCAGATCATGTTGGATGTTAGCAGCAATAAACTCACTGGGAGACTGCCTGCGCAGCTCGGGAACTTGGTGATGTTAGAATTCTTAAACCTCTCCCACAACCAATTCAGTGGAAGCATTCCATCCTCCTTAGCAACCATGGCTAGTCTGTCAACACTTGATGTATCATACAACAACTTGGAAGGGCCTCTTCCAACAGGAAAACTATTTCGCAGTGCTTCAATAGGCTGGTTTCTCCACAACAAAGGTCTATGCGGAAATCTCTCAGGCCTGCCACCTTGTTCTTCAGCTCTGACACCGGAGCATCAGGCAGGAAAAATTCGAAGTTTGGTGCTAGCTATTTCCCTTCCTACATGCATGGTCATTATTATTGCAAGTGTGATTATAGTTATTCATAAAAGGAAAATACCACAAGAAACCACAACCATACAAATAAGAGACGTGCTTTCCGTGTGGAATTTTGATGGGAAACTAGCATTCGAGGATATCACTAGGGCAACAGAAAATTTTAGTGATAGGTACATCATTGGGTCGGGGGGGTATGGCACTGTCTACAAAGCTCAGCTTCGAGGAGGGAGATTGGTTGCAGTGAAAAAGCTTCATCCAATTGAAGAAGAGATGAATGATGAAAAGAGATTCCTCGTTGAAATTGAAGTGTTAACAAAGATTCGACACCGAAGCATCGTCAAGCTATATGGGTTTTGCTCCCATCCACAATACAAATTTCTAGTATATGATTACATTGATCAAGGAAACCTTCATGCAGCCTTACAAAACGAGGAGCTAGCAAAGGAATTGGATTGGCAAAAGCGAGCTACTATTGCAAGAGACATGTCTCAAGCTATATACTACTTACACCATGAATGCAGCCCGCCAATAATCCATCGTGATATAACAAGTAACAACATCTTGCTAGACACAACTTTCAAGGCGTATGTTTCAGATTTTGGCACAGCAAGGATGCTAAAACCTGATTCGTCGAATTGGAGTGAACTAGCGGGGACATATGGTTATATAGCCCCAGGTATGTGATTAATTTCTTCTTGCGCATAGCATACATATTGCCATGTTTACTTGCTAGCTATATTCCTAATTTAACCCTAGTGCCCTCTTTTACTGTAGAGCTTTCATACACTTCGGTGGTGACAACGAAATGCGATGTCTACAGCTTCGGTGTCGTTGTACTGGAGATTGTGATGGGGAGACATCCAAGAGACCTGCAGCCCCTTGCTTCTCTTGGACAGCATCATAAGGTTGCAATGGATATCTTGGACCAACGCCCACCATCACCAACAATGGTGGAGGAGGAAGACATTGCTCTGCTTGTCAAAGTGGCATTTGCTTGCCTGCAAACTTCTCCTCAGGCAAGGCCGACAATGCAGGATATCTATCAGATACTGATGCACCGCCGCTCTTCTTATACTTTTCCCACACCTTCGGATGCACTTATAGTAGAACATATAGCGGATGAAGAAGTTTAAGATGAGTTGTCCCTAGATTAATAGTTTTGAGATTGAATAGCTAAATGTAGTCGCAAGTGGAAACTTTATTATCGGCCACTAAACTTTATTTGCCCTTTCCTTTTCTGGGGTGGAAGTTTTTCTAGGTCTTTGTTGTTTTTCCAATGTACACATAACAAGGGCTCTCTAAAAAGCTGGACATAACTGTGGGGGTACAATAAATCTTCAGTGTTGTAATAAATGCAGTATTAACCTAAAAATTATATTTACCATTTTAGGGTGTGTTTGGTTTGTGCCCAAATCAGCCCTGCCAAAATTTGGTTAGCCAAAATTTTGGTCAAGGTTTTGGCTACCCACAATTTGGTCAAGGATTGGCAAGAAATACATGGGATATGACCATACAACCATAGGCTTGCTAAAATTTTGGCAACCATCCAAACAAGGGCCAAATTGTGGAGACTAGCCAAATTTTGGCAGGGTTGGGCACAAACCAAACACACCCTTAATTCCTGACTTTACTACAATACAAACATATCTATAAGATTAATTACCATGTATATATGGAAATGTCTTTGAGCGTGGTTTTAGGTTTGACGATCACAAAGTTACATGCCAAAGCAGTTTCAGATTGGGAGTCTGACTTGAGAACAATCAGCAGTAGTCCAAACAACAAAAACTCCTAAAATGTAGCACCGAAAATTTTAAACACAAATACCAATACAGAACAGCAGCTAGGTAGTCATAACGAACTACTTTAATGTCACAAACTAGTGCTAAAACAGCTGCTATATGCAAACCGGTAAAGAACAGAGAGCACTGCTACTGAAAGTCGATACAACAGACCACTAATTGTCCAGCAAGTTAACGCAAAGGCTAATACTTCACTCTGCCCAACAGAAGGAAGCTAGTACAGGAAACGAGTACTGCTTAGTGCTGCCAAAATTAAGTTGAATCCTGACAGAGAATAATCACAAGCCTTTCCGTGTAATACCAAGTTCAGACAACTATAACAGTAATTAACCATGGGCTAGTGTGGATCCTTGTTTGCAGTACTATAACAGTAATTAACCATGGGCAAGAAGATGCGGACAAGTACTGACAAGAACTGAACAAGTCAAGAGGGGGCTCAAATCCTGAACTAGTATCTACAACTAGTTGGCTTCAGCCAAACTGCCGCCGCCAAGAAGCACAGGATACTAACAGAGCTAATAAGCAACAGTAAGAGAACTAGTTCAGGTAAATACTGCAAGTGAAAAATCAAAGGGAGAAGTTCTCACTGACCGACGAGAATGAGCGCCTCAACAATGATAATGAAAAGGTGGAAATTTTCAACCAGAAATTTCTTGCGCACAGAACCAAATATTTGGTAATTTCAATTTCAAAAATTTGTTGAAAAGTGAAGTTCAAAATATCACTCAATCAAAATAAGAGCAGTGCTTGTGATGTGTCATCCACTCCCCTTGCCTTCACATCACCACGCTCCTCTCGGCCTGTAGGCATGCCCTCGCCACCACCATGTGGCCTTGAACCGTGAACTCAGCACTCTACCTCCACTACTACTAACTAGGGATAAAAATAGCTTAGATATGATCGAATAGTCTTAAATACGAACATAAATTTACATTCTAAAATAAATATAAATGCGAAATTGAATGCTTTTGAATACGAATACGAATCGAATATCGTAATAAATATAGATTCGAATTGAATATATACTTAATTTGGTCGAATACGAATATCCTCTTACAACTTCTGTAACAAATCTCGGTACAGCAAATTTATGTAACATAATTAGATGACTACACCATCTACACTACATATCTATATAAGAAACGGATCAAATACGAATCGAATAGTTTTGAATACGAATACGAACATTCTCAAATACGGATACGAATATTTTCAGATACGGATTTTGATTATCACATTCGTGTTCAGATAAAACGAATTATCCGATACCATTTCCCATCCCTACTTCTAACCCCTGCACCCATTGATCACCTTCTTTTCCGGTCTTGGACGGCTTACCGACGCTTGATCCACAAATAACAACCGCCTCCTATCGTCGTTGCAACACGTAACATGCACCACCTTCCGCCGATCGAGTGACCAGTGGCACCACCGCCAGTCGTCTCCAACCATCGGGGCACTAAGCCCTAAGCGTAGCTCGACACCTAGATTAAGGACGCTGTCGATTGAGGAGCTAATAATCCGACTACAACTTGATTAAGACTGCGATCAAGTCTGCTTTTTTCTAGCGGTGGCGATGGGCTGTGGCGATAAGAATACTGTGCTGCACTGTTGCGGTTTTGTCTTGTTGCTTTTTTTTGTTTTTTTGAATTTTTGTGTTTTGTTTTTTTTCTTGTATTCCTTTGCATCGTCCGCTCTAGATTAGCGTGCTGTTTTTATTTTTACATTTTTTAAAATTTAATTATACTCAATAAATCAACTCAGCTACAGTGTTTTTTCAACAAAAATCAAAAGTCATCGCTATTCCGATCACCCCCTAAAACCTCCCCAATTAAAAGGAATAAGCACGTACCATTTGAATTTTATTTTATTCATCATCATCCACCCACGCCACACACAGCAAGCCTGCATGCATGAGAACGGCCGGGAAGGCCATCCCCGGCTGGCACGTCGGCTCCTCCGGCTGCAGCGGGATGATTTTGCGGTGATCGTCGGCCGTTGACGTCGTCACGAGCATGGATAGGAGGAGGAGGACGGAGAAGAGGAGCTTAGCTGATGCCCATTTTGCACTCTATTAAATTATTTGCAAACACTATATATGATCTCTCTGTATATATGGGATGTTATATATCTAGAGACCGAAGAAACGGACGGGCAGATAATCTTTAGCTGTTTATGAGCAAACATAGGAGAAGTAATCACACCAGTGGCTTTTCCGCATCTGCTTAATCTGTCTTTGTGTATGCTTTCCAGTGTATGCTTAATCTGTCCCTGGGATCAATGAAGACATGGGTTATATTTGGTTGGACACATAAAGGGATACTTTTGAAGGCGAGTCCTACACGTCTTATTATCGTAATCCAGCTTGTTTCTACCACTGGGTTTTACATCGCAACCAGGGTTATAAAAATCAGGAAAAAATCGGTTATACCAGCCACCCTGGTTGGAGTTCAAACCGGTCTTAAATACTTTGTTTTTCACCGAGTCCATCCAATTTACTCTGATTTATATTGATTTTGGCTGATTTTTATTTGAAATTTTCAGCTAAAACTACCGAAATTTTCTGAAAATCAGTGCTACTGGTCCTACTAGACCCCGATAAAAATTCAAAACCGATTTTGAATTTATTGCGTTGGCTACCATACTTAACTAATCTAGATAAATTTATTGCTAATTGAAGACTTGAAGTGATGGTGGTATGGTTCACTGTATATTCCTTAGCACATATTATCCGCCTATATTATCCGTTTCTAATCCAAAACCATCATGTATCCATCCTGATGGTACTGTATCCAAAACTTTGAATACATCAAATTCGTATTCGTATCCAACATTACTACATTGGACTCCAAATCCAAAAACAATGGTTAGAATACGGTATGAAAAATATCCATCTGAATCCGACCCGATTACACACCTAATTTATACGATGGTTAGATATCCGACTCGGACATCTAGTCCGTATAGTCCTTTTCTTTTATCTTGACGTACTAAGCACGACAGTTTGCTTAATAATTAACCCAGAACTTATGAATCTGTTTTCTCCCCCGCTGTTTCTACTCTGCCTGCCCTGCTCCAGCTTTGCTGCTACCCTAGGCAAGCATGTCAAACTGAGCCAACGTGGTACCGCGGTTGGGCTCAACCTGTCAGTTTGTGTGATTTCCTAAACAAGGGGTTCTTTCAAACATAAGGATCATAAACCTGTGCCGGTTTATGTGCCACAAGCCAAGATATAAGGGTTTTTCAGCAATGATGACTATAACACATGTGGCTTCTACAATTTACTCTTTAAAGTACTCCCCCGTTGGGATACAAATTCATTTGCAGCGAACAGAACCGAAAAATGACAAATTGCAGATGTGAATAGTAGATGGAAATTTCATATGTGCAATTTGTCATTTTTTTTTGTTCTCTCACTTCTCCGTATACTACGGATGAGTTTCATATTAAAAATTTGCAGGTACGTAATACACAAATACTTTATGTATGTATGTACACACATTCATACATATGAATACATTTGATCCACCGATGCAGCTAGCACTTATTAACGGGGCAGCTTATAGTGATACATGTATGGTCTTGGTTGGGCTTCACTTCAGTACTTGGGGCTTCACCATCGATCAGCCAGTAGAACCGCGCGTCGCCGGAGTTGGCCCGCAGGTCGCACTCCGCCGCCGTCATGAGTGTGGCGGCGAAGCCGCGCAGGTCCACAAGGCGGCCCTCGACCATGCTCCCCTCCGCCGTGCGCACGCCGTCGAGCTAGTGCGGTGTGCCGGCGGCAGCGGCAAACGGCGCACGACCGAGTGGCAGTGAGGCACAAGGGAGGAGGCGCTAAGTTGAAAACGCCAAGGCCAGGGGAAGACGGATTTCTCGAAAAGGAAAGTGGAAATGAAATAAAGGTTTCTGGATTTGGAAATTTTTTGAATTCAAATAAAATCCAAGAAATTTTTTAATTTTTGGGTTATTTCACTTTGTGGGTTGGAGATTACTTTTCATGACTAGTTTCGTAGAAGGGAAAAATCTTGTAATCCACTACGTTTATTTTCTTTCCACACTTTTTACCTCTAAGATCAGCATGGACCCAGGTGAAGTGCTCCATACGCGTGCAACATAATGGATTTAACTTTCCGATCATGGCTATATATATAATAGGAGCATATCTAGTACAAATGGTTTTTTCAGTGATAACATGCAAACTAGCAGCAAGCCCATTAGATTATCTTCTACGGCTCGGATTTGTGTGGGTGGAAACCAATAAATTACATATACGTTTTTTCACAAAATCCCCTGCAATTGACAACCAAATTTCACAAAATCCCCCCTCCAATCTCCCGGCGCCATCCCCGCCACTCCAACACTATGCTGCCACCCCCTCCACCATCCCCCGGCGTCCCCCCGGGCACGTCGCGCTGCCCCCTCCACCATCCCCGCCCACCTAGCCTCCTCGCCACCGGCCCCTCCACCATCCCCCCAGCACCACCCAACCTCCACCATCAACTCCGCTCCTTCCCAGCCTCTCACCTCCCTCCTCCCCTACGTAGTCCTTCCTGGCTCCCTTGGTGCCACCCCCTCCCCCCTTCTCCCCTGGCATCGCCCTCTTTGGCTTCCCTCGGCGTGGCCCTCCCTAGCCTCCCACTGTCCCCCCCCGCCCCCGACAGGGGTGGAGCTATAGTAGATGCATGGGGGTATAATTGTATCTCCAAAAAATTTTACACAAAAATCTAGTATACATCTTTCTTAATATATATATATATATATATATATATATAAAATATACTAGAAATATTTACTAACAATTATCGATGATTTCTAGCAGCCCAGCCCTGCCCAAAGCGAAATTAGTGAATCAAGCCAAGTCAACCAAGCCCAAGATGCCACCAGCGGCCCATTTGGCCATCCTGAGTTGACCTCACTTCCTTAGGGCTCAGAGCCTCAGACTCAAACCGGTTGCTGCAGGAGTGTGCCCTAGAGTAGACAGTAGAGACCAGCAGCTCCTCCACTCCTGGGATCTAGTCTCCGGCTTGGCCGCACCGCCTGCACGAGCCACGGCGTCCACGCCAGAGGTTTGTTCGCACATATGCGTAAATTTCTTTTGCAATTAGGAGCCTGCTGATGCTTGTGTTGCTGTCTGATTTGGGTCTAACTTCTAACTTGTCGAAGGAGTGTATTCAAGCTTGATGAGCTTGGATCGGAGCTGACGAGATGTTGCGCATCGCTTGACTTGGCGGCAGATCCGCTTGCTTCCTTGGTGGACACAGCATTCGTCGGTCGTTTAGGTAAAGCACCACCCTATTGATCTGCATCGTTTATGATTTTTATATCTGTACGTTGCTATGGCTACACCATGTTCACTTGTAGTTCTATCAGAGTGTTCACATCTTGCTAATTGTGCGCGATCGAACTCCTCAACTCCCCAATTTCTTTCAGATGTCTGTGTTAATTACTTAATTTCAAATATGTTAGCCTTGCTGTTTTTGTAAATGGATATTCCCTAGTACATTTGCTTTTTTTCAGTTTGGCAAAGAAACGAACTTGGCACTGCAATGTCCCTTTTATTGACACCATAATGTTCCCTTTTGTTCTTTCTTTCCTATGATCCAGTCAGATAGGTTTTTTTTTATATACTTATAGGAGCGTTAATATAACTGTATTCTTCTTGCTGGTTATAGTGTTAACATGTAATTTGTTATATTTGAATTTATGTTAGAATGGATGTGCCTTAAGTTCACACCCCATTGATACGGAGTCGCATGATCTTCTCAACGTAAAATGGATACTCGCGAGAGTCTTGATGACGTAATGATCCTTCAATACCAGTGCAAGGGACGAACACACTTTAATCTATCAAAACATTCTCGTGTTGATTTCGTCGACCACCAAACGAAGATCTATTATGCACCTAATTCCCAGTGGAAAGGATGAACAATCTTGATTGAGGAACACATCTAATTCTCCTTAGAATTTTGGCAATCACAAAGAACTCGAATAAGAACTTTTAGTAGATTAATTTTTATCAAATGTGGTCTGCCCAACAATAGGAGAGTATAAGGATTTTTATAGTATCTTCCCTATCACACGTAAGGAAAACCTTGGTCAAGCCAATCTCTTATTCGATCAAGGTTTCCTAATCTAATTCCTAAAATTTTGCTATTCGGTTTCCTTTAATTTTGGGCTAGCCCCTATCCGATTACAAGACCGAAATTTTAGATGGATTCGGTTATGTTTTTGGCACGCAAGCCATATCTTGCTCACGCCATGAATTTTGTAATCATATGGCCTTCCGTTGGATCGATGGCTGTTTGATTTTGAACTCCCCTGGCCGTATGGCAATCTGAAGGGCTCTTTCCTCTAGGTTCCCTTAAAGTTTTGCTTTCCAAGTCTTCACATGAATCATACCTAAGAATACATAAAATACTATATTGAGGTAGTATCCCAATCTCATCATCAACTAAAGAAAATTAATTTCTTAAGAAACAAAAGCACATTTTTGTTTAAAAACTTGGCTCTTGCCCTCGTTATTGAGCCATCAGGTTCTTAGACATTTTCATGCACGCTTGGAGTGGAAAATGTATATGTAATGGGGATGTCCTCATCATCCTCTTCCTCTTGAAAAGGAGTCGTCCTCGACTCTATGTCATCTTGCCCAAAGAATGATGACAAATCAACAGTATTAAAAGTAGTACTCGCCCCATAGTCGTCTCTCAGAAGCTTTATCTTATATGCATTATCATTGATCTTGGCAAGTACTTTAAAAGAACCATCACCACGGGGTATTAATTTGGGTTTTTGCTTCTCCAGAAAGCGTTCTTTATGAAGGTATACCCAAACTAAGTCACCTAACTCAAAAAGCATTTTCTTGCAAGATTTGTTAGCTTTAGAAACAAAAGCACATACATTCTTTTCATTTACCTCTTTAGTCTTTGTATGGAGCGTTTTCATAAAATTAGCATGTTTCGAAGCCTCCATATTAGTACGTTTTTGTAAGGAAAGTGGCATTAAGTCAAGTGGCGTAATTGGTTTGAAACCATACATCACCTCAAATGAATAAAGTTGAGTTATAGAATGCACCGCCCTATTATATGCAAATTCAATGTGCGGTAGACAATCTTTCCACTTTTTCATATTCTTTTTTATCATTGTCTGCAACAGCATTGAGAGTGTATGGTTGACCACTTCTATTTGTCCATCTGTTTGAGGGTGACAGATCATAGAAAACAACACTTTAGTCCTAAGGTTAGCCCACAAAGTCTTCCAAAAGTAGTTCATAAACTTGATATCACGATCTGAAAAATAGGTCGGCTACATGCGACATATTGTCGCTCTTATGATAGAAAATAAAATATGCTATTTTAGAAAACATATCAACAACAATAAAAACAGAATCCCTCTCCTTCTTAGTACTAGACAATCCCAATATAAAATAAATACTAATATCTTCCAAAAAGCATTAGAAACTGAAAGTGAGTATACAAACCATGCGGATTGAGTTTCGACTTCGCCTTATGGCACATGATGCATCGTTGAACAAATATCTCGATGTCTCACCTCATCTTAGGCCAATAGAAGTGATCGGCCAACATCATGTACATCTTCTCTCTTTCAAAATGTCACATCAGTCCTCTTACATGAGATTCTTGCAATAGTAGCAAACGCACAGAAGATTCTGGAATGTATAACTTGTTCATACAAAAGAGAAAACCATTATGAACATAAAACTTATCCCACCCTTTTTCATCTTTGCAATTAGAATGTGGTGCAAAAAAGTCATGATCTGAAGCATGTAATTTTTTTAAGCTTTCTAATCCTGGAACATTTACTTTCAATTGAGTGAAAAGCACATGTTTTCTAGACAATGCATCGGTTACCACATTTTCTTTGCCTTTCTTGTATTTGACAATGTAAAGAAAAAATTTCTTGAATTCAACCCATATAGCATGTCTACGATTCAATTTTGCTTGACCTTTCAAATATTTTAAATCTTCATGATCAGAATATATGATAAATTTCTTAGACCAAAGATAATATTGCCATGTTTCTAACACACGTACAAGAGCGTACAATTCTTTATCATAAATAGGGTAATTTAATTATGCACCATGAAGTTTCTCACTGAAATGTGCAACAAGTTTTCTTTTTTACATCAAAACATCACCAATACTGATTCCAATAGCATCGCATTCAATCTCAAAAGTTTTAGTGAAATCAGGTAAAACAAGCAATAGTGTTTCAGTCAAACAGTTCTTTAATTCAACAAAGATTTTATCTTCTTTTTGTCCACACTCAAAAATAACTCGCTTTTTATTTAATTCATTTAATGTGTTAAAGTATTTGACAACTCATCAGTAAAAACTAGCAAGCCCACGGAAGCTACGAATTTGACTAACATTCACAGGAGTAGTCTAATTTTGAATAGTTTCAATTTTAGATTCATCTACTTCAATTCCATGAGCTGAAACAATATAACCTAGAAACACAACCTTACTAGTACAAAAGGTAAACTTCTTAATATTATAATACAATTGTTCCCGTCTAAGCACCTCTAACACTTGTTTGATGTGTTCAACATGATCATCCAAAGAGCGGCTATAAATTAAGATATTATTAAAGTAAACTACCACAAATTTTTCAATGAAGTATCGCAAAACATGGCTCATTAAGCGCATAAAAGTGTTAGGAGTATTAGACAAACCAAAAGGTATCACTAACCATTCATACAAGTCAAATTTCGTTCTAAAAACAGTTTTTCATTCATAACCATGTTTTATTCTTATTTAATTGTAGCCACTACGCAAGTCAACCTTAGAAAAAAAAAGTAGAACCACTTAATTCACCAAGCATATCATCTAGCCTAGAAATAGGATGATGATAGCTAATAGTTTTGTTGTTTATAACTCTACAGTCTATGCACGTTTGCCAAGTATCATCTTTCTTAGAAACAGGAATAACAGGAATGACACAAGGGTTGAAACTCTCACGTACATACCATTTGTCCAAAAGTGCTTTCACTTGTTGCTGAATCTCCTTTGTCTCCTCGAGGTTATTGCGGTATGACGGTCAGTTTAGAAGAGGGGCTCCTGGAACCAAGTCAATCTGATGCTCAATACCTCGAATGGGTGGTAGTCCAGTGGGTATCTCCTCCGAAAATACGTCGTCATAAACCTGCAAAACTTGAAAAACAACACTAGCAAGAGAGGTTAAATCATTAGTAGTCACTAAAACTTTTTATATAGCAATACAAAGTGAAATATAGTGAGAACATCTCTCATCTCCCTCAACTTAGATTTTGTTGCCATCATCACTAACTTTTTCTCTTCCTCAATGTAAGCTTTCCCACTCAATTTTAATTTTTCTCAATCGCTCACCATTTATGGAATTACGGTCTTTTGTTCATTCTCTCTTTCAATCCCTATTTGCACTTCTTTCTTTTGAGTATTTTTAATGACAATTGAGAAGGGGTCATAGGCCGCAATGTTATTTCTTTACTATTCCACATGAACTTATATTGATTTGTTTTACCATCATGAATCACAAACCTATCATATTGCCGCGGCCTTCCTAAAAGTAAATGACAAACATCCATAGAGACCACATCACACTCTACAGTATCTCAGTAATTACCAATCTGAAAGCTAACATTAATAGTGTACCCAACATTCATAGAACCATCATTATTCAACCATTGCATTTGATTCAGATGTGCATGTTTCTTGTATTTCAATTTAAGTTTGGTGTAAAGTTCTTTACTAGGTAGGTTATAACAACTACCACCATCAATAATAACTTTACAACACTTACCATCTTTACTTACCTGAGCTCTTGTTCTGAAGAGATTGTAGTGCTGTTCATGGTTAAATTTGGCTTGAACGCTTAATACTGAATGAGTGCACACAAGAATAGGACCAGACTCAGGGTCACAATACTCATCTCCATGTGCTTCCTCTTCTCTTTCTCCCCCATGGCTATCCTCATTCGCCTCAAAATCAGCAAGATACTCTCCATTTTCATCACTAGTAAAATCATATTCTCCATTCTCAGTTATCAACATTAACTTGTTATTTGGACAATCCTTTTGCATGTGACAGCATCCAAAACACTTGAAGCATTGGATGGAGCTACTCTTGGCCGTAGAATCAACAGAAGAAGATGATGAAGGAGCCGGTCCTCTCTTTGAATTGGAAGGAGTGATATTCTTTGCACTTGGAGCAGCACGTGTACTAGGAGCAAAATTTCCACTAGAGCGATTTGTTTTAAATAAATTGAAACAAGATGTGGATTTACCTCCTATAGGTGCTGTTTAGGGCATGAAGGATGATGTTCTTATTGTTCGCATGTCTTGTTGTACCTGTCTTTCAGTCTTAGTTGCTCGATGTACCAATTTCACTATGTTGTTGTAAGGCTGAAATTCAGTGATGCGCTTGATGGGAGGATGTAAAACAGTAAGGAATCGCGCTATTGTTTCTCTTCTTACTCATATACAATAGTTCGAATCATGGTAATTTCTATCTCTTTATAGTATTCCTCCACACGGAAATTTTCTTGCTTTATTTGCTGCAATTTATCAAATATATCATGTTTATAATATTTGAAAACATACCTTGCTCTTATGTGGTACTTCATCTCTTCCCATGTAGCGATAGGAGAATCGTCGTACTTTCTCTTTTGATTTTGAACTTATTCCCACAACGTAAGTCCCACCATGTGAATTTTCTTCTCCTCAGAATAATGATGCAAGTGAAACACCTTGTCCATCTTGAGCTCCCAAGTAAGGTAATTCTCAAGATCATGTGTACCTGAAAATGTTGGCATCGTAATTTAAGTTTACCAAAATTTTCCTAATTTGGTTGTTCGTTGTTGTATCGGTTACGGCGGTGGTAGCCGTCGTCGTAGTGAAGAAAGTTGTTGTCATCAAAACGAGGTGCTTCCCCACCATAGCCTCCATGTCTATGGCCCCTCCCCAAACCATGGAAACCACCCCCTTCACCTCTTCCAAGAAGGGGTGGACGAATAGCATTGGCCACCACGCGGTCTCACCTGTGTTGAGCTTCTCGGCCACCTCGAGCAGCGTCTGCTCTCTCATCTCGTAGAGGTATGACACCCCCTAAATGAATATTGTCTTTCTCTTATTGAGATCGAAGTGTGCGCACCACATCGTTCACAATATTAGTACATAGTACATTCATTTGTTGATTCATCTCGATGCACATGTCTTGTGTGGAGTTAAAGATCTCTACCTTGAGTTGCTCCTCTCAGGTAGAAGTAGTAGCGGCAAACTCATTATGCAAAGTTCTCCTCAAAGTTTGGAATTGAAAACGAGTCACCGGGAAATTCAAATAATGCTCCTCTCCCATATTGTCGTCTCCATCTGACATGGTTAGTGACACAAAGAAGACACAGGAACAACAAATATTTGTATGATATGTGGAGTTTACTCAATCACACTTTTTCCTCTCCGAAGTAAAATTCTTACCTTTTCGAAGTGAACTAGGCTAAAAGAAACTTTCACTTGGTGGTAACTATAACAGCAAGTGATGATCAAGTGGATTTAAAAGTAGTTCACAATTTCACGACAAAGGATATTTAGTGGAGCTTGGTATGGAAGTGTTTCTCCTATATAATCTGATTTTGAAGATGTTGTAAAATTAAGTAATAATCTAAGTTAAAAATTATTGTCTAGGTGCTGATCCGAATTATATAGTATTTGAACGCACATACAACATTCAATGTGACTCAATGCATGCAAAGAAATGAGCTAAATAGAAGTAATCTGGATAAATTAGCTTCTTTTGCACCAGGTACTAGGAGCGATGCTAGTCAATTGCAATATTATGAAAATAAGGCACAAGATTTTTCAAGAAATTAAATATTTCAACTGAATTTATAGCATAAAAAACTTACCTAAGTTTAGCCTTTATATCACATTTTTGCCATTTTTTTGCTCTCTTTTTTTGCTATCATGCAACTGACTCAAATAGATTCAAAATTTTATTCTGAGTCTAATGAGGTATGTGAGTCACAAACTTTTTGAAAAAGGTAGGGGTATAAAGGTAATTAAAAGATACTCTCTCTCTAATTTTTTTTGTGTCAACCGAATGAGTGATGCATGAACCCAAAATAGTATTTAGTTGAAATAATTAATTTAAGATCAGCCCAAATGCAATGTGAGTCACAAACTTTTTTGGAAAAGGTAGAGATATAAAGGTAATTAAAAGATACTCTCTCTCTCTCTAATTTTTTTGTGTCAACCGAACGAGTGATGCATGAACCCAAAATAGTATTCAGTTGAAATAATTAATTTAAGATCAGCCCAAATGCAATTATCAAAAATTAGTCTCAAGTATTTAAAAAAACCCTCATTGAAAATTCAAATAGCCTTGGCGCCTTCTGCAAAGATCTTCTTCAATTTGGACGGTCCAATCTCCTTCGGACGACCCGATCTGCAACGCCCTTCGGATAGTCCAAAACTTCACTGCGCCTTCTAAGCGTCGGATCGGTTTCGGATGGCCCGATCTGTCGTGCTCCTTCGGACGGTCCAAACCTACACCACGCCTTCAGTGCATTCGATCGAGATCAGACGGTGCGGCTATTGGCGAATGCGTCGGATGGTTCGAACGTCTCACGTGGCATCGGATTGCCCGATCAGGATCAGACGATCTGAACGTGCGGCGGGGAACTTCGGACAGTCTGAACATTCTCACGATGGTTTCGAGTAGCTGATCAGGATCGGACGGTCTGAACGTTCAGCGGGGGAACTGCAGATGGTCCAAATGTGTCCGACTAGAATTCTTTACGGTGCACAACTTTGTAACAGCTAGGGTTTTCTTGCGACCGAATCAAACAAGAAAAAGAAAACTCAAATATGTTCGGATATGATAATATTTTAGGATGTGCAAAGATTTGTCGTGGCCAGCAAGATCAGGAATTCAAACGGTGAATTGAATCTTTTTTATGCTAATTGAAAGATCAACTAGCGGATTTTCAAGAAAATTGATATGCAAAGAGGAAGCTACGCAAAAGACACGATGATTAGCACATAAACAAAATTTCTGATGGATCAAAACATAACAAATCTCATAAAAATGACAGATATGAAACTAGGGGTTGAATTTTTTTCTATATTTTTGCGAGGCAATTTTCGGCTATAATGGACGATAGTGCATGAAATAATGGACAAAAATTTAAAGGGGTAAGATCCTACCGAGTAAACCGTGCTCTGATACCAACATGATATAGGGTCGTCCGATCTTCTTGATGTAGGATGGATACTCACAAAAGTCTTGATGAATCGTAATGATCCTCCAATGCCAGTGCAAGGGTCGAACACTCTTTAATCCACTAAAACACGCTTGCGTTGATTTCGTCGACCATCAAGCGAAGATCTATCATGCATCTAATTTCCAACGGAAAGGGTGAATGATCTTGATTGAGAAACATGCCTAATTCTTCTTAGAATTTCGGTAATCACAAAGAAATCGAATAAGAACTTTTAGTAGATTGATTTTTATCAAAAGTGGTCTGCATAATAATAAGAGAGTAAAAGGGTTTTTATAGTGACTTCCCTATCACACGAAAGAAAAGCCTTGACCAAGCCAATCTCTTATTCGGTCAAGGTTTTCTAATCTAATTTCTAAAATTTTGCTATTCGGTTTCCTTTAATTTTGGGCTTACCCCTATCCAATTACAAGACCAAAATTTTAGATAGATTCGGTCACGTTTTTGGCACGCAAACCATATCTTGCTCACGCCATGAAATTTGTGATCACGTAGCCTTTCGTTGGATCGATGGCTGCATGGTTTTGAACTCTCCTGACCGCATGGGAGTCTGATGGACTCCTCCTCTAAGTTCCCCCAAAGCTTTGCTTTCTAAGTCTTCATATGAATCATATCTGAGAATACATAAAATATTAGTTTGAGATAGTATCCCAATCTCATCATCACTTAAAAAAACTCCTTAAGAAATAAAAGCACATGTTTATTTAAAAACTTGGCTTTTGCCCTTGTTATTGGTCTCTCGGATTCTTGGACATTCTCATACACGTTTGGAGTGGAAAATGTATATGTAATGGAGATGTCCTTATCATCCATCGTCAAAATCTTAGCTCCGCCACTGCCCCCCAACGCCCTCCCTGGCCCCCTGCGCCGTGCCCCGGCCCTCGGCAACACCCCGGCCTCCCAAGGCACCGACGCTGCCCCCTGGCTCACATTATGTAACAGTTCCTCACACACTGAGCCTCCCAGATCAGTTATATCATCCTGTGTTATACTTTCAGTTACAAGATCTTTTTCGAAATGACAATTAACAAGTGCTTTAATCTGGATATTTTTAATGCAAAATTACAGATGAAACTTGCAGAGCTACTTGAAGAGGAAGGCGCTGATACCATCCAGACTGAAGGTGGAAAGTGTTCTAGTCCGACAAAGCCTGGAGTGCTTGGACTAATTGAAAAGGTAGCGTAAAAGTACAAAAAAAAAAAAGAAGTAGCTATTTTATTGTATCATAAACTCATAATTACTGTTCAACAAATTGTAGGCAACACCAACATTGGCCGCTGCATACTCCATATCTCGGGCAGTCAGCATTCCAGTGACGTGTGCATCAGGGCTAAGTTCAGTGACTGCACCAATTGCAGTAACTGCCGGAGCTGCCGGTGTGGTATGCATCTTTCTCTGAAACTGCTGCAGAATGGTAGTGCAACTTGTAACCCAAAATAAACCAACATTGCTCCAGAACATTTTGCATCATAATAAACTATAGCTTCTTCTTAGCTCCTGTGGATTTTCGTGTTTCAAATATTTGTTTCTGCTTGTTGGAGCCTGTGAGAGAGTTTTCACTAGAGCTTTTTTTTTCCTTCTGACTGCAGGGAGTTGGTTCTGCTGTTAACAAACTCAACGACGTCGTGGCAATGATCGCCGAGGTGAAAAGTATTGAGAGGCTTTAGGGGTGGCTTCAAGAAATGTGTCTGCAGACTTGAAAACAATTCATCATTAGTGCTAGGACTCTCCTTTTTGTAGCAAACTCGAGCAGTCAATAAAAACCAAAATGTAGCACTCAAATGGTGAACAATTTTGCATCATCTTCTGTCTGCTGCCTTTTGCCATGGTAATGCGAATGCACCAGAGAAGCGTTCATTCAGTCGACGAGTGTTGTCAGGCTTGCTGGAAGAGTGATGCAGTGACGAATTCCAGTCGAAGTCGAGACAGTGAACAAAAAACCTGTAAAAAAAGTGACCATAGTGGATAATAGAATTGTACAAGCATCATCTGCGATGTATCTTGTGCCCTGACGCTTTCTAAACTCATACCAAGCTTCAGATAGGTGTTGGTTTGGAGGACATCATTTGTGCAATCAGATATCATATCTCTCGCAAATTTGTCTCCTCTGTTTCTCCAGCGCAAAAAACTTTCTTAGAAAGGCTTAGCTTAGAAAAATCCACAGAACCCCAATCGCTTTGCAGCTAAAACAGCAGACAAATTCTCAGACGAACTCTCTGCGACCACAGTAAACGGTGGTCGCCCTGCGTAATTGAAGCACCCATAGTCATGTCAGGTAGCCCGGTGAGCAGGCGCAGCAGCTCTCCGGCCGTCGCGGCAACTCGCGAACTGTCTCTGAAAAGCACACAGACTGCTTCTTTTTATCAACTGGTCGGTTCTTTTTTGCTACGGCTAATGATTTTTTGACTTTTTGCAATAGAGATTGCGGAAAGAGAGATACTAACTTGCGATTTTTTATGGTACAAATATTAGGTTTTTAACGTGTACTATAATTAATTTGTAGACCCCGTTTTAAAAAAATACTCCGTTTGAAAGTTAGATAATGTAGCAGAAGCCAAAAGTCAAAAGTTGAAAAGAAGGCAACTGAAACGCACACAATCGCATGCTCTGAAACTGAAATGCTGTGTCCCTACCGGCATTTGGAGTCACTGACTCATAAAAGAAAAAATTCATCATATACTCTCCTCATAGATGAAAATCTAGGATATACCATTCTACATATCCAAATTCATCATATACCCTCCTACACATCCAAATGACGAGACTACCCCTCCTCCTATAAATGGCGAGAGGAGGAGGAGGAGGGGTAGTCTCGTCATTTGAAGGAGGCAAAGAGGGTATTTTGTAAAGCAAATAGATTGGAGGATAGTATATGATGAATTTGGATGTGTAGGAGGGTATATCCAAGATTTTCATCTATGAGAAGGGTATATGATGAATTTCCTCCCATAGATGAAAATAGTGATGACTTGTAATAAGAAATTTTCAATAACAAATGGAAAATCACTTAAAACTCAAGTCTCAGCATTGACATTCCCTCATCCAAATTTGAGGGCGTAGTTTAGTTTTCTTTATTTTCCAAATAGAAGTAACTTTCTAGTCTCGCAAGTTAGCACAATACTAGTACACCCTTTCAGCAGCACCAAGCCACCGACTGATGCAAGGTTTAGTCAAAAACCAATACGGTGATTTGTATGCGAGTGCAACAGCTCCACACCCAAAATGATGTGTAAATCATGCAATCTTATCGGCGCTTATTGCCAGCCGCAAACTCCCAAGCTTGCAGTATATGATTCACGATTTCCTCCACACCGACTCCATGTTTCACCTACACGTAGTACAAAAGAAACATGTGTAAATATACATAGAAATCACAGCTATGCAAGGTTCAGTTAAGCCACATTGTTTAAGTTTTTTAGTGATATGTGACAATCACATGGATTCAAAGTTACAGCCAATATGATTGGCTATGCAAATTCCAACAAACCCATGGCTTATTGGCTAAATGAAATAGCACGAACCAAGACTTTTTTCGGTTTTTTTTTGTTTTAGGATTCATCTCCTTCTGCATATTTTCTGACCCAACAAATTGCACTAACATTTGATTGAAGCACGAACTAAGAACAATTTTTATTGGAGCAACAACAAGAAAATCTCACCGCCAGAGAGCTGGGACGTGACATCGATGCTTGGGGGGAGGCCGCGGGGTGGCGCCGGGGCCAAGGGAATTTTTTTTAAATAATCTTTTTTTATTCAAAATAACATAAATATATCTGTGCAAATTTTTTTTTTACAAAAATGACATCCAGTCGCTCAACCGTTGGGCGATTGTAACCTATCACCCAACGGTCACACGACACGCAGCCAGTCCATGGGTGGTTAGGCGACAGGTTGCAGTCGTCCAACAGTGGGGCAACTGAGACCTATCGCCAATTGGAGGTCCAGTCGTCTGACCGTTCAACGACTGCAATTTCAGCTTATTTTTGTGCAACTGCCCCCCCCCCCGACCTGCGTATGGGGGTAAATGATAATTCTTGTATGTAAGTAACATTTATCAAATTTTATGTTTAAGTTGTATTTTTTGGAAAAAAATAACAGGAGATAATATCGGTTGATCCATTTGTGATTTTAGTAGATTATAAATGGTACAAATTTTGTTATAATCATAATAACATTTTTGCGATCGCCGTATATTGATATAGTGCAAGAAATTTTGTGAAAATTATTTTGAGAACAATTGAGATAGCAACGATTGGTAAGTACGATGGTAAGTGACCTTGCTAGGTCGCGGGTCACTTCCCATTGCTTCATCATCTTTTCCCATTGCTTCTTCTGCCTCCTGTCCATCCCGATATGGTAAAGCAAGCTCTAGTGTAGTGTTGGGTTTGGTTGTGTAGTGTTCTCTCTCAAATCTCTTCTCTCTTGCGCATGTGAGTAGCCTGCAAGGCAGAGTATTACCTTGTCTTTCAAAAGAGTTGTTGATGAAAAGCTGCCCCGTCAGATCTGGTCACAGTACAAAGCTACACCCTTGGTCTTATCACTATGAAAAGCTACCCCATTTAGTCTTGTCACTGTGCAAAGCTACCTCGTCTAGTCTTGTCACTGCGCAAAACTGCCCAGTCTAGTGTAGTCACTATGCAAAGCTGCCCCGTTAGGTCTAGCCACTGCGCAAAGCCACGTCGATAAGTCTAATAAGTGCGCAAATCTACCGCGTCTGGTCTTGTCACTGCACAAAGCTGCCCCATCAAGGGTAGTCACTGTGCAAAGCTACCCCATCTGATCTTATTACTACATAAAGCTACCCTGTCTGGACTTTTGACTTCATAAAGCTACCCTATCTTGTCTTTTCAATACGTAAAGCTGCCTCGTCCGATCTAATTTCTGTGCAAAGCTACCCTGTCAAGTCTTATCACTGCGCAAAGCTGATCCATGTAGACTTCTCACTTCATAAGGCAAAGGGTTGGCATGGTGTGGTTAATTTCAGGTGAGTAGCTTACAAGGCAGAGTGTTGCCTTGTGTTTTCGAAAAGTTGCTGACAAAGCATAGAGTTGTCACGGCTAACGTTATATGGAGCTTTCACGCCCTGCTTTGTAGAGTCCCTTATTTTCGGTCCAAAAATCCGAAGAGGTCAGTGTTGTTTAGTCGATATGAAAAGTTGGCGAGATAGAGTGTTGTCGCATTCTACTTTGCAGGGAGCTGTCATGCCATGCTTTATGGTCCACAGGCCAGTTTTTTCTAGGGCACAGCTACACAAAGGTTGCATATCACCCAGTTTGTCATAAAGCACACTGCCTCCCCCCAACAAGCTATAAAATGCACACCCCTCCCCCCTTGATAGTATGAGTATTCCATGCAGTGAACTATAGGAAGAACTACCTTGTCCATCATAGACTAACATACTATGGTAGACGTCGAGGGGCCAGTCAAAAATGGGTCACCAAAGAAAGACCTTCCGCTGGAAAGGAGGGAGGACTTCGGCCCTAACTACCACTTAATGCCAAACAACTAAGTTCAATCGGTGTGGTCGAAATACAGACACAAGGAGGATATGGTTGTGCAGGTCACAAAGGCCATTTCGATGGTGGAAGACATTTCTTCTATGCCCACACTCTAGGATACATTTAGGCAATCGATCATTTTCTATTACTACTAATAGAGTCTCGATGTTAATGCTCCTTTCCAGGAGGTGGGGAAATGCAATTTTGTTTGTTTAATCAATACTTGTAACATCCTGATTTTCAGAGATTTTTAAAACCTTGAATTTAAAAAAATAAATTTCTAGAATTTTTCTGAATTTTAATCAAGCTTAAATTGAACTTTCAAAATTTTAAATAATTTAATGTGATTAAATTAAACCTCAACATTAACTGAAAATATTTTAATTGAGTTCCTTGTGTCACAAGAAATTTCCTGGAATTTTCTAAAATTAAATTAAGCTTTAAATGAATTTTAGAATTTTAAAATAATTTAATCTGAGTAAAATAAACATCAACAAAAGTTGCAAATATTTTATTTGGATTCCTCAGGTCTTAAGGAATTTGTTGGTATTTTTGGTGAATATTTGGGTTTTATTTGCTATTTTCTAGAGCTTCTAGTATTTTATTTGAGTTTCTGGAAAAGAATAAGAAAAGGGAAAACCACCGCCGCCCGATCCTTCTCTCCCCTCCACGCGTCGCCCATCCGCGCGCGCACCCAGCCGGCCCGCTCGCCCGCCCCCCGCCTCTTCCTCCGCCGCCGGATCCCCGCCCGCGCCACGCGGCAAGCATTCGCTTGCCCCCATCGCGCCGCTCCCCGCCGCCCAAACCCTAGCGCGGTCCCGCCTTCCGCGTGTGCCCGCCGTCCGATCCCTCCTCGGTGCCACGCGGTGGCACGAGCGCGGCCTCCCGCCAGATCCCGCGCGCTCGCGTCGCCCACGCCCTTCACCGCTCCGCGCCGCTCGATCGCCCCCCTCTTTCGCCTCGGTTCGCGTGCTCGGCGCGCCGCCGCCTCCCTACTTCGTGTTGCCATCGCCGTCCGCGCGCCGCCTCACCCGAGCCCGCGCCATCGCCGGAGTTCGCACCGCTGGGGACCTTCGTCGCCTCCGTCCGTCGCGCTCTCACCGGAGCTGCCGCCCCGTCGTCGTCCTCGCCGCGCCGACGGTTCCGCCGACGCCATCCCCGGCGTCTGTGCACCCCGTCGCCCTCCCTTTCGACGGAAAGCCGCACCGCCGCCCGCTGACCCTCCGCCGTGCGCAATGGTCGCCGGAAACCACCCTGCCGCCGCTCGCCTCGCCGGACGCGACCGCGCACCCCGCCTCGGTCCGCGTGCCCGACCACGGTCCCCGCGCTCGCCCGCGCCGCGTTGCGCCCGCTTCCCAGCAGTTCCCCCGGATCTGATCTGACGACCTGGATGCGCCCACGTGGCCACACCGCAGCCGTCGGATCGAGCCGCCGCCGCCGCGCGCTAAGCCGCCCACGTCAGCCCTACCCACGTGGCACGCCACGTCAGCCCTAGGGCCACGTGGCATGACACGTGCAGCCACGTCAGCCAAAACCGCTCCTCCGAGCCACGTGGCAGCCACGTCAGCTGCCACGTCACCCCCGTGCCACGTGGCGGCACTAGCGCGCGCCACGTCAGCCCTAGCCGCCGCGTCAGCACCGTCGCCCGCATGGCACTGTTACGTGGACCGGGTTCACGGTGGACTCGGTATTCCGTGCGCCGGGTTCACAGCACAGTGCAATTTCCGAATTTCCCGATTAAACTTTAGGGTTAATTTTCCGAGAGCCCGTTCTCCGTCCTAGCTCCGATTGACCCCGTTCTTTTTTTCTAAATTCATCTAAAATCGAGCTCTAGCTTTTGGTTTTGGTTTCATAATTTTTGGAGTTTATATGCTTATCATTTTATATATTTCTTTGGTTTTGGTCGTTTTCTCTCTCGCTAGATTCGGATTCCGGAGAAGCAGGATCTACGCCCGAAGACCCGGAGTACCTCACTAAGCATAACCTAGGCAAGTCGTGTCCTTTGATCATGTTGAACCCAGTTTGCAATCTATTATTTAATTATTTTATTTTAAAGTACATTGCATCGCTATTTTTATTCAACCGTTGTAATTGGTAGTTATCGTCCCTTTTGAATTTATCCCTCCTTGATAACTTTGAACACCATGATACCCTTGTCACCATAGGTTGGGAAACATACTAGTGATGTTATGATATTTGTCACATGGGTTGGTACGATTAGATGCTTAGTCTTGCTTAAAGTTACGATCGGGTTTATCATCACATGTGAATTATCAATTTGACCTAATGAGATAAGGAACAGTGGTTGGTGCCATGTTTATTAAAATTCGTGCCATGACGTTGGTGCGTCATCGGTGATGGTTATACAAACTTGGTTTTGTACTCGGGCGAGTGATTGTGCAGTAAAGGGGAAAGTGCAGGTGCACTTTGGGAAATGTGGTAGTCTCGCCCGGGTATTGTTAAGGACTTAACTTTGTGCGCCATTGATCTGAGGTTTACCGTGCAAATCACATGTCTGGTATGGGACGGACCTGGCTGACTAATTTGGGATGTTTCAACTTTAATCTTGCCATTAAGATGAACATGGTTGCTGATTTCCATGTGACGCAAGGGGGGTGTGATGCGAAACCCTAGTGGGCAGATTGAGTTGGAATTGAATTTTGTAAAGGCCTTGTTGTGATTACCTTAAGCTGAGGCTAATCACATCGTGTGGGTACAGTTGTGCAACCTCTGTAGAGTGTAAAACTATTCGAATAGCCGCGTCCTCGGTCATGGACAATGCTCGGTGATTTCACACGAGGGGTAGTTATTTCTGAAACTTGTGAACGGAAGTGGATAGGTGTTCACTGTTGGTTTAGCTTATGGATGGGAGGTCCATAAGTGGTTAGTTTAGCTTATGGATGGGAGGTCCATAAGTGGTTAGTTTAGCTTGTGGATGGGAGGTCCGCAAGTGGTTATGTCAATTCCATTGATTATTTATTTATTACTATTTTACTTAAAGTTTGCTTTCAATCTATTTACTGTATTTACCTTCAACTGTCATTTATGCAAATTAATCTTTCAGCCCTCTTTTGGTAAGCCTTGCATACTATATTGCATTCATTTGTTACAAACGAATTGCTGAGTACCAATGTACTCACGGCTTTATGCCCAATGTTGCTCAGTTAAGGAAGAGGAGTATCACCAGCAGGAGGTTCCAGAAGGAGAGTACTTTGACGACTTCGCGAATTAGGCTTCGTTCTCCACTCGATAGCCTGTGGGCTTGTCAATTGGCCACTACGCTTTATTTTGGATTTCCGCTGCTACTCTTGTTAAGCCTTCGGGCCAGTCTATTGTAAGCTTGACCATAAGGTCGTACCTTTTGAGATTTATTGAGATTTGAGCTTTTCCCTTATTTTATCGTGTATATGGTTGTGATGACATCTATGTTTGACTGTGTGCACTAGCATGATCCTGAGACTAGTACAGAATACACAAGGAGTCCGGATTTGCATATTCGGGTCTCGACAATACTCCCAATGAACGCTATTTTGTGAGGTACGTGCATATGTTGTGGGAGCGAATCTTTGACTTGGAGGCACTGATTAAAAGTCTCAAAGAGGAGAACGATGACCTCTGTCAGCCGATGAAGTGTGAGAGGGGGCAACGAGGAGGTTATCAACATAGAAAGTTTGTATGATCCAACATGCTGCTGTGTGAACCCAAACTGCATATGTATGTGCCACTACAATGACGGCTAGCCACATCCTAGGGGCCCTCCTCTACAACACTCCATGTGGGTAGCGCGAGGCACATTCTACCAGTAGGCACGCACGGAGCCGATTGTGCCATAGTACTCTCCCCTATTGTCCGCGGTTTTGTTCAATGTCCTACAGAATGTAATCGAATGGTTGATGCCTCGTTGCAGTTACCATTTATTGAGTGGATCATTCTAGTGTTGCGTCGCGTGCATTGAACTAGAGGCGTTGACATGAATTGAATAAACGGGCATCATAAAAAAAGAGTATAAATAAGAACACAACAGTATTGCAAATATCACATAGTAAGTAAGAAATATAAGTATTATATGAATAACAAAAGTACAGCCAGCACTAGACCCCCCATCAGCACCCCCAGTAGCCCTCCTGACGTCGCGTCCCTGTCCGCATCCTCCCTTACGACCCTACTTGGCCATCTTCCTTAGCGTCGATGTCAGGGCCCCGACAAGGTAAGACGCTTAGGAGACTTGCGCACACAAGGTTCCAAAGCCAGAGGGGTGGACTGCATTGCCTCCTTTATGGCTACTGGTGTACCACTCAGCTATGACCCAAAGACAACCTCCGAGGGTGTGGGCTGAGGTCCCAGGCCTGTCGTCTAGTCACTCTAATTCGCAAAGTACCGGTCCATGTCCTCCTAGCCCGGGGAGACCTCTAACCCCTATGGGGGTATAAGACCTATAATGCAAATATCATTAGTTCGACAAGTAAAGAGATGGGAGAAAACAAAAGAAGACACAGCGTACCCTTTGCTAGCACCATGGTATGGTCAAAACCATTAGGAGGGACGTATGACACGTCGTATGCGCCCTGCATGGGGAAGCTGGAGTAGTCCGAAGGACGCACAAACTGCTACATTGACAGTGTACATGGTCGTGCCCAGGCTGACCCCTCGGCCTCGCCAGGCTGAGGCCGACCCTCCGGCCTCATCAAGGTGTGGCGGACATGGCCATGCAAAACCTCCCATGCAGTGCGATGCCGGACGGGGCAGTGCCGGAGGACGTAGGGAGTGTGCACCAAGCGTTGACGTGCCGTCCTCCGGGAGTTTAGTGCACGACAACAGGATGACAACACATGCTACCAAGGCCTGCACATGATGAAAAGCCTAGACTAGCTCCTCGCATGTGAACTCTGCACCGCTAGTGATCCTGTCCTCCATGCTGCTAGAGTCCATCCAAATCACACCACCGACATCCCCCTGCAAGGAAAACACAAAAGGGTGAAATTTATTAGCGGGATTAGCATAATCAAAGATTTAAAAATATTTAGAAATATGATGTAACGTACTGTGAGGTGAACGTCTTGCGCGAGGTACGCGGGTATGTGTCGGTCACTACTGTGACGTGTGGTGGGGGCGGGTCAATGACATGTATCAGCATGGTACATGCCTAAGGAGCGTACCAGCAAAGGTACTCATCGTACATGCTGCGATCGTAGGGGTGGCCTCCCTCATGCAATCCTGCAGTGCGCCCTTCCACTGGGCTGTCCACGGCTCCGTCTTCGCTGTCCAGTCCGTGCCTCATATTACTCCCTTCCTAGAGTGCCTATTGGAGGTAACATTTGCTTAGATGTCGTGCAACGAGACAGCAGTAAAAGGAGAGACATTTGCGGCGTAAACTCATGTATGGACGTTGTCAGGCATAGGTGGCCGGAATGGTACTGGAATGACCTGGCAACACAACGAGGACATCTCGTAAGGAGTGCTACTCTCTAGTGCCTCTGGGGAGTAGGGCTTCCAGTACATGTCGTCAGTCGTGAGCTGGTCGAATTGCTCCACAAAGGGTAGATACGTCCGTCTAACCTGAACGTGCGCGAATTATACCTGTAAGGAACACCAGTTGTGACATAGGACGATCCATAATATGAAGAAATTAATTGCAAGCGAGACTACATAACCTACTACAACACCAGAGAGAACCCATCGTAGGCTGATCCACCTCACCCCTCAATTACATCTCAGCCCCATACAGAGTGATGTCCTTGAACATGGGTCGTCCAAGGCTGAATCGCTCGAACGACCATAGCTGTAGTAGTAGCGTACACCCTGCAAGGATCGAGTTTGCCTTGGTCCTCCCGCACATGTCGCACAAGCCGCGATAGGTCGTAGCAAGTGCGGCCGAACCGCATCTAATGTGGGGGGCCTCCCTATCGGCGATGGCCCTAGTGTAAGCGATGAGGCGCGTGTTAACAAGGTTGTCGTGGCTGTTGGTGAAGAGCACCCAACCAAATTACCACAGCAAGTAGGCCTCCAGGTGTTGCAATACCTGCTGCTCGTCCGCGGATGGGTCGATCCACTCCACCTGAGTACAAGCAAAAAGTTATTAAGACCGTACTGTGGAAAGGAGAGCGCAGCAGATCGAATGAGAAGGGCATCAAACATGTATCCGGAACTGCGAGAGCCACCGCAATGATAGGCTATGCGTCTGACTCGGAGGAAAGATGTAGTACCCCTCGGTGAACCTAAGTAGAAGGACTCCTTAGAACCTATCCAGCAGGTCCACGCGCCACTCGGTCGGGTCCTCCGGTAGGAGGGCTGCACATCTCGCGATAGGAAGGCTAAGAAGCAGCAAGATGTCCTGTAATGTAGGGGCCATCTCCCCAAATGGGAAGTGAAAAGCGTGTGTCCCTGGCCGCCACCGGTCCACCAAAGCTATTAGTAGGGAGTGATCGAATGGGAAGCATCATGACCACTCGTGCTGTCGTCCCCGCCTGCTGTCTGTGGCCTACACCATCGAGGCAAGAGGTAGTAGTCCTGCATCGCTAAGCCTGTGAACCAAATAAAGGTCAGCACGTAACCTACGTATGGCGAGAAGATAAGCTGACGAAGAGCAAACCTGACTGTCTAGCATGGGTCTAGCCTCCAGGGCACTTGGAGTGTGCGCGTGTAGATCACCCCTATGTCAGTCGCCCCCTCCGCGCTCCCAAGAGGCAGGACATGCCATAACGCATGATGCCCCCAGTTGACACGCTCAGCTAGGAGGTCGTACGGCCAGTTTGAGCTACGAAATTCACGAGCCATGCCTGCAAAATGAGTTCAGTTAGCATTTACGCAAAAAAAAATATGGGATGTAAAGCAACAGTAAATATAACTTGTAAATAAACAAACAAAACAATACTAGACTGCTAAGACAATACTTACAATAGTACTGAAAAAGAGGGAACACCACAACAGTTGTACAAACGATACATGCAACGTATGGTATAGTTACTATGGCACTATGTACATCAAATGTATGAACAAACGAAGTACAAATTACAATATACAATGATTTATAATATTGAAGCCACTTTACGCACTCCAACAACTAGTAAGGAAAATCATGCCGGTGTGCTTACTCATCAGTAAAAGCCTTGCATCGTCTAGTTATGTAGCCCTCCTGAACGCAGCGCCCGTAGCGCCTACCCGGTGTTTCGGCTTGCGCTTCATTCATATCATTGGTAATACGACAGCTGTGCCACTAACCCTTTCCACCCTTCAGCATGCAACATCCAGAATCCAGGTCCTCCCCGTAATATCTAAGGTGGCGAAGTTTTCCACAACTCTGAACCCCCTAAGCTCACCACATCACGCCTACATCACTCTCTCATTGAAGAAGTACTAGGATATAAAGTTCAAAGGATCCATGTCCATAGTCCCGCATGCGACGAGGACATGAGAGCATGGCTTATGTAACAGCTTCGGCTTGTTGTGTGAGCAGTAAGCTTCGTTTACATGATCTCCAATGCATACCTCGTGAGTGACAAGAGAACGAGTCGTCTCAAATCTGACTCTATCCCGAAGAGCACATCGAAATGATGCTCCCTGCTTCCCATCACGTGCACCATGTGCAATTGGATCTTCTCTGTCTTCGCTTCCATGTATGTCGTAATCATCAAGCATTACGATATTTGTGGCTGCATGAAGTGCAGTGTTGTGGATATAGCCTCCACCTTAGGGCCATTCGACCTGAATACTTTAATAGCACTGTAGTTCCTAGATGGATCAAGCCCAAGAGGCCTATCTGAGTATGTAAAAGATAATAAGGTCCTAAGACGGTACATATAACCAGGGGTAGTATTGTAACAAGGGTACGATGGCAATATAAATAGTCCCCTTTGGGCGATCTCAGGGGCGAGACCATCTTTCCATCAACATTTTCACCAGTTTCACTATTCTCTACTGTTTGGTCTAAAACTACAACATGCGGTATTTGTATGTCTCTCCCTGAAATAGCTGATTGTGTGGTGTAGAACACCTTCCACGATGGTGACGAGGGGCTAAGAATGAAGACCCCTGAGAACCCAATTGTTCACCTCGGTAAGGTTAATCATCATTCTGTCGTACCTTGCACCGTTCCTGTCATGCAGCAGGGACCACTTCTCCATTGGCTCGGCCTCAATCCATTGCAAGAAGCACTTGATGTTCCATGAGTTCCTCCTCCTCAGACCAGTTGCGTCAGGCTCAGCCAGTGCTGTGAGGCATTCGGATTGTACCGCCCCAGGCATGGCTGGTCCCTTATTCCTCTTGTCGATGTACTTCCTGCTATGCTCATCCAACAGCGCTCATAACATGTCAAATTTTTGCTTCTGGTTCTACACAGCCAGTCTCTTGAACAACTTCATCAACGGTTGCTTTGAGAATTGCTTGAAGAAGTTCGCCCCTAGGTGGCAAATGCACCATCTGTTCCTCATATCTGGCCAAGAGAAGGGCTCCTCGGGGTCTTTCTGAAGTTTTCTTATAGCCTTCACTATCTCGGCGTGGCGATCATGGATTATGCATACACCAGAACGAGCAACAATAACTCCAACCCTAACATCTCGAAGGAATTATAACTAGCTGTCGTAATTCTCACTTTCAATAAATACGATGGCCACGGGCAGAATTTGATTGTTACTATCAACGCCAATGGTCATAAGGATTTGACCCTTGTATTTGTCGGTCAAAAAGGTCCTATTAATTGAGATCACTGGAAGCATATGCCTAAATACCTCGATACACGCACCAAAGACTAAGAAGGTCCTCTGCAACACTACAAAGCCTGGCGGCCTTGTAGATGGCTTATCCTTCACAACAATATATGTGCCTAGATTCCTGTCCTGTAGCACCTAAAGCATACGAGAAATGTTGTTGTCCACTGCCTTAAAAGACCTAAATGGTTTTTCCATAGCCTTCTACTTCACACGCCACACCTTCGCACAGCTAATCTTGTACTTAAATTTCTTCTCGATAACCACCATGATGTGTGTGGCCTCGATATCCTTCTTCTTACTATCTCTCCATACATCAAATTGGCTATACAGGAGGACGTTAGGTTATGATGCCTTGGCAAAACACTGCTGAGAATGTAGGAGTGCGGCTCCACCTTCGAGACAATCCAGTGAGTCTCATACTTCGGTCTACGCTCCAAAGACAACTAGCCTGCTCGAACTTCACAATATACTGCTCCTGGCCAGATTTCATGACCCAAAAAGTCCACTACATGGACAAGGCCCACAGCTTGATGGAATCCTGCAACGATACCTTGTCAGCAAACATTAAGTGCAACTAAACCTCTATACCATGATACTCCTACGGTGATTTGTGCTCGTCATGCATAGCAACATCCTCAGCATCAATTCTATTTCATTCCTACGGGATGGGAGCTTTGTCCTCATCAAAACTATCCTTGTCGTTCTCCTGTATAGTTTTCTCTTTAGCACAGGCCATCCGATCATCACTCTCCATTTGATGCACTATGTACTTCATATGCTCCTCTTCATCAACCTATCCTGTAGACTCACCATGCCATAACCCTTCTTCTCCTCCATGTACCGCATCATCCTTGTCACGAGCAACTTTCTCCGCAACAGCCTCTGGGTCCTCTTCACCAACATGTTGACCGCCCGAGCTGCTGACACCACCCGAATGATAGCTATCGGCATGGCCTTGCACAAATTTTATTGGGCGTGGTTGCACAAACAGCACACACTCACATCCACGGTGCCGGTAGGCTTGCACAAACCCCTTCCACGTAACAGTGTGCATCAATGTTCTCAACTCGCATCCAATATCCGTGGGAGATGGGCTCCAAAACCCTTGTATGACAACGCTGGAAACTTCAGGGTCCAAGTAGAAGCTACGGGTGAGCCAGTACATTACATCTATGATTCGAGCATTCTTGTCGTCCAGGTGTATCAGAGTGGCTTACGTAAAACTACTCAAGTCAACACCGTTCGGACCTTCACGAATGGTGTCGACATTGTAATGTACTTTCAATGTAGTGGGTATTGGCATTGCTGATGTCTGTCTGCAAACATTTTCAATGTTACAATTAGTCAAATCACATCACACGGCATGGAACTACTGTTGTAATATAATTTATATCATGAACTGCTACATTACCCTCATAGCATAATCCTTCCTCATTCACACTGACACTGCTCTCTTTCCTCCGTCCCAATACGCATCAACTCCCTATCTGCTCCCACGCGCACCGACGTCGCTCTTCTCTGACTACTCGAGCTCTCTCCTACTGTAAATAATTCCTAATGGGTTTCGACAATTCATATGACATAACTAATTTAAATGCCAATATACCACTTGTAATGATACGCGTGTATTTTCTATGTCCTAATGATATTAAATTTATTCCTAATTAATCATAAATGTTATCTAATAATGTCTTGCACAAAGCAAACTATTTACTGTATATACAAATATTTACTAAATTGTCTACAACTATAATTTTATATGGATGCTAATTTTGTACATAATATTGACTAGATTTTCTATAACTATGATTTTCTATGTACGCTAATTATATACAACTATAATTTTGTAGTACCCTAATTTTAAAAAACTATCATTTTCTACAGATGCAAATTTTATATAACTATATTGACTAAATTTCCTACAACTGTAATACTAACTAAATTTTCTATAACTATAATATTGACTAAATTTTATACATCTAAAATTTTCTAAGAATACTAATGTTCTATAACCATATAAACTATATTTTTTATAACTATTTACTTCATATGAAATTTTCTATGGATCCTAATTTTACACTAAACAAACTATTTACTTTATATAAAAATATTAACTAAAATAAATAAAATATTTTACCTCGCAGAAGTACCGAAACCTCTCCTTCTTCCTCTCCCTCTCCTTCCCTTCCCTTCCCTCTCCTCTCCTCTCTTCTCTTCTCTTCTCTTCTTTTTCTTCCCCCTTCTTTTCTCCTTCGAATGCGTTGTGCGGCCAGGGGGATCGGCGGCGCAGTCAACTATATAGCGGACACAGTCACCCAAAGGTTGGGCGACTGGACCTCTAGATGCCTAACATTGGGTGATAGGTCCTAGTCGCCCCACCGTTAGGTGACTATAACTATGTCACCCAGCAGTCCACCGACTACATGCATGTCGCACGACCATTGGGCTACAGGATCCAGTCGCCTAATGGTTGGGCGACTGAAGGTCATTCTTGTAAAAAAATTCTGTGGGTATATTTCTGTAATTTAGAATAAAATTGGATTATTTTTTAAAAAAAATTCAAGGTTAGGGGGCATTTCCGAGGGCCGAGGAGGGAGCCAGCGCGCAGCGTCAACGCTCGAGGGGCCAAGGTGGGGGACAGCACCTGGGGGGCGTCACCGAGGGCTAGGGTGTGACATCAGGGGAGCCGCTGGGGAGGGTGGCGCTAGGGAAGCCGGGGAGGGCAGTGCCGAGGGAGGCTGGGGGTGGGTGGCGCCGAGAGAGCCGGGAAGGACGGCGCAGGTGAGGAGGGAGGCGAGAGCCCGGGGAGGCGCGGAGCAGATGGTGGAGGTCAGGTGGCACTGGGGGGTGAAGGGGGCGGCGGCGCAGTGCTGGAGTGGCGGGGATGGTGCCAGGAGATTGGAGGGCGGTTTTGTGAAAAAGTGCATAAGTGAATTAGGTGCTTTCACCCATACAAATCCAAGTCGTAGAAGATAGATCTAATGGACCTAGTTCAAGTTTATATGTTACTACTGAAATGGTCATTTGCACTACATATATAATATAAATAACAGGAGCATCATGATGTCTAGGCTCCATGATTGAGACTTTCGATTCATGATTAAAACTTTTCATCCATGATTGATTCAGCATGCAATCAATAACTAATGAATGCTAACAGATTTACCTGATATATTATATACCATTGCACTTGCACATATCTAAAAACAATCCTAAAAGAGAGAAGCCTGATGCCCAGACACTATGATGCTCTATTTCTATTATATATACACATAAGTTCCATGACACACAGCATCGTCACGCGGGAATTTACGATGACAGTGGTCGTACCCATTGTTTTTTTGGAGTGTGCTAGGATGGGGCGTGATCCCTAGCAAAAATTTTGGACGCTTGACTATAATAATTTTTAATCATATTTGTAATAATTTTTTGCTACAATATTTTTTACTTCATGCATTCAATATCAACTTTTAGACGCTCGAATGTAATATTTTTTAGCCATGTTTGTAATATTTTTCGGCTGCAACATTTTTTTTATTTCGTGCATGCAAAGCTTGCTTTCAGAAACCGTGGCCATTTCATCTTCATCCCAACCAGGTAGTTTTTTTATATATATTCACTGGATTCATCTTTGGGCTTTGATGCGTACGCATGAGATCTTCAATCAAGGTGGGATTAATGGAAATGCGAAGGTGGGATTAATGGAAATGCGAAGCTGCTTGGGTGATGTTCGAGTTCTGGTGTCCAAGTTGGCGTATGGACGTCGGCACCTTGCAAGAAGCAAAGAGATACTTATAACAATCGCTTGCGTGATTGTGCTACTAAAATATATAAAAAGATTAACCTCAGCGATAAAATTCTAAGTACAGAATATCGAAAACGTCAGCATAAGCTGTAGCGAACTGCAAAGCACCTCCTGGGTAATTCAAGTACTAACGGAGCCAAACAACAAAGCTCCAAAGTTTACAATACGCTCTGTACTAAAAGAAGTAACCTTTGTCGCATCAAAACTGTACATTCTCTGCTCATCTCACCGAGCTGCCTGCTGTGCTGCTTGAGCTGGCTCCACAATATTCTTTGCAAGCATGTAGGTCCGCATGTTAAGATTCTTCAAGCTTTCGATAATCTGCTCATGGCTGCAAAAGATTGTTTTCCTCCATAAATGGACCATACAGAGAGATATTACTATTCTAGCTATAAATAAACGATATTAGACCAGATCACACTGTTAAACTAGTACAACCATGTAGGTGAGATCTTCAAATCAACCAAAACTTGGATGTATAAATAAAAAAGAATATAAATTGGCATATGGATCAGTATGTATGGATGAAGCAACTTACACATTAACATGACTGGTCGTCATGATAAGAGTTCCTGACACTGAATCAATCTTGGCATCGAGTTTTGAACTCCTAAGCAAGTTCATTATCCACAATTCCGCCTCATCGGAGGTCATGTTCAGCTTCTTCCCAAGCATGCTGCCCAATGCAAAACATCAGAAGAACATCTTAGATTTGTCAACAATTGAGTTCCTATATGGTCCATATAATATGAAGTTATTGCAACTTTATAAAACATATGAGAATGGTTATTGCTCCTAAACTGAATGGTTATTGAAAGTTTTGAACACTGAGAATGCTACACTTAGTTAAAACTTTAAAACTTGTTCTTAACAGGTTTAGTTAACAAGCTAATTCATGGTCTGCAAACTGAAGGGATTGCAGCAGATACATGAGGATGCAACAATAATTACTATCAGTAAGACATCACAGTTTTGTTGACATTAATAATGGAGTTAAAAAATATAGCATGGAACACCTAGCTATATACTAAATGAAGAATAATTCAAGCAGATGGCAGGTACAGAACCAGCAGTGCGACAAGCAGTACATAACTAGAAAGTGTATGAAAGTCTTAGTGATTTGATGCTTTACAATTGCACTTCCATCGATTTGCCATTGTAACTGAAAGCAGAAAGCCAGAAACACCCACCTGATATCGATGCAACGATGAATACAGCAGTAGGTCTCAAAAATAAACAGACGAGCATTTTCAAGGAATTCATCTCTCAAAGGAACAGTGATGAAACTTCCTTCTTCAATGCGCTTTCCCAGAAAAGGATCATTCAATATAACCTAGAAAGGCAGCCAGTCAAACATAAAAAATAAGACACAAGTTCTGTAACATGATAGTGTGATCATTATTGACAAAACAATGCTGTCATATGTCATGTCACATTGTCCACAATTTCATAAAACAGACACAACTAAGTACGATAACTGAGATAAGCACTCTATCATATAAGAGGAAATGTAGGATACACAGTAACAACCATAAGCAAACTGCCAACTGAAAATTATTGCATACATATGATACATCTCAGGTCACAATAAATAAACTTTTGACTTGTTGAACACAAAACATTTTAGTCAGATATCATATGAAAGCATTAGTGGTTGAGTACTCATAATGCAAAAGGAGCTTTTGCCAACAAAAGAAAAGGTAATACATTGTCTTTCAAGCTTTTCAATATTTCAACAAGTACACATGAAGCTCAATGAATAGGATGAACCATCAAAATCAAAACATGAATATTCTTAGAAAGGCCTCTTAACTTACCTGCTCACACTCCATGAGTTTCTGTTGTGCACCATCAAAATCATAGTTGACATACAAGCATTCCAGGAATTCAGTTATGGGATCCTTGTAGCAATGCTGCTCCTGCTGAATGACTTTAATCAACTCTTTAAGCATATTCCGTCTCCTTTTGTTCACAACCACTGCAGTAGCAACGTATCTCAGAAGATGGTGTGCATTCGTCTGAATAGCATTCAAATACCTGGAAAAAAAATAAGTATGAGTTTGAAAATTGGCTGATATAACCTTGACATCAAATAAAAACTAGTTTTAGTTGAACTGGATAAGACAACATGAAAGAATAGATTTTTAGGCAAATTCGAATTTCCCAAACAACCTATTTCAAAACCATTTGTGAACAACAAACTGTTCCTATGGATAGCACCCAATCACATTTCAGAGCAACAACTCACCCATATGAAAAATATACAAATACTGACTGCTTAGTTAGCAGAATGGTAGGCTTCTATATTCAACTTTAAACCATGAAAGAAATCATCAATATCATACTAGCGATAAAACATCATTTATATGGTAATTTTTCTAATGACATTGCTTACTCAACTATTTACTAAAAGTTGTAACAACATAAGGGGTGAGAACTAAGTCATTCTGAGCTTTTAAAGGACAGACCTGTCCTGGAAGAACAGATCAATGATCCCATTTCTGCCATTTTCATGGTTAAAGAAGATGAAGAGACTCCAATGCATCAGCCATATCCTATTCTGGAGTTGATTTAAAGGTGATGAGAAGTTCTGCAAAAAAACAGAGAAGAAACATAATTAGTTATATAAAATATGCTAACAAGAAGGGGCACACCATGAAGCATTGAGAGGCAAACCTTTGAATCAATAATCTCCTTCAACCGATTGAGCTCCTCCAGTGCAACATCCCAGTTCTGCATCAAAATCTCTGCCGCCAGCTTTCCCCACAAGGCACTCAAGCTCCTCTCACTGTTTGTGCACAAAGCACGATACTGATGCAGGTAAACAGCAGCATCTGAGTAGTTCCCGCACTCAAACCAAAATTTAGCATACTGATAAAAAGCTTCAAGCTGATCAGGACCAATCTGCATTGTTAACAATAATTCAATTAGTTGGTTAGCAAAATATCATGCCATAGGCCCATAACGATACAATGTGCCCACCTTCCAACATTTCTACTGAATTCTAATCTTATTATGATCAGAGATTCAAAATTCTTCCAAATTCTAATCTTAGTTATTATGCACAGAGCTTCAACAAGTCTTCTAAATAATAATATTAGTTATTTCCTTAACAAAGTAACAATAAAAGCAAAGAGGAAAGCTCTGAGTTGTTCCTCCCTCAAAAGTTGCATGTATGCAAAACATACATCACAATCCTGCCCAGTCAAATTAGCACACTCACCAAACTTAAAAGACGATTTTCAATCATTCTAGACACACAATCCACAGAACGATTGTTTTCAGAAATCTCTGAACAAACCTCGCACAAGCCACTAGGCATTACACATGTCCACAATTTTAGGGACCTGCACCCCAACACCTCAAATTCTGAAGTATGGATCCCACCAAGCTAAATCAATCTCATAATCCTAATGTGACCAGCTGCAAATCGAAATGAACAGTGAACATATCCACACAGCTAACAAAAAGGCACTCGCTACATGTGGTTTCACTAATGTAACCACATTTCACCCATCATTGCTGGCACACAGATCTAACACCCCCCCCCCCCCCAACACAGTACTAACTTGAAAACCACCCAGCTTGCGACACCTGAAAACTCAAAACCAATAAGCCAACTGAATCAAGAATCTCTCACAACATAGCAAAGGAAAGAACATACGCTCAAAACTAAAAAATCAAATCCCGTCTAACATCACCTAGTCCCAAAGATCTATTTGCCGTCAAAAGTAATACCAATTTCACAATCTTTTTCAAGGGAAACACAAACCTAAACCAACTGCTAAACAGCTCAGGCTCATCCTACAGGAACCACACCACAAGCCTAACGTCACATTTGACAGACACTACCAACCATTGCCCAAATAAACGGACTAGGAGCAAATCAAACAACTCGCAACACACTCCTAACTTCGAAACTGAGCCTCGAATTCTACCTAATCCGACTAAATCAATAACCGCAATCTGCATACTCCGCGACCGAAATCATCGGTATAGGGTCAAAACCAAAGGAAGGTGGAAGGAATATCGTAGATCACGGACCTGGAAGCGCTCTTGGAGCATGTGGATGTTGTACTGCTTGTCGGGCCTAAGCTCCTGCACGAGGCTCGGGTTGCTGAGGAAGGCGACAAGAGGGGCGATGGTCACCTCGAGGGACCTGAGCCTGGCGACGACCTCGGCGCGGCGGGCGACCATGTCGGCGGGGACGTCCTCAGTGGCGTGGAGCGACTTGTGGATGTCCATGGCGTAATCGACCATGTTGGTGCCGCTAAGGAGGTGGATCTTGGCCTCGAGGATCTCGTCGTCAGCGTAGAGCTGCCGCTCCTGGAGGAACTCCAGCAGCGGGAACACCAGGTGGCGGTCCAGCTGCGCCGCCATGCGCGCCGTCAGGTCGTGCTCCGCCATGGCTGCTCTCCCGCTAGCGTGGGCTAGGGCTAGGGCTTTTAGGGTTCGCGGGTGGCGGCGCGAGGAGGGGAACACGAGGAGGGTTGGCTTTGCGGTGGTTTTGTGGTTGGGGAACGTGTGCGGTATGGTCGCCGCGGTGCGTTTAGTACTTTAGCGATCGGTTTTCTGGGGATCGGGCGATCGGATGCCGTTGATTATCGTACAATCTCATAGGACGGGCGGGACTTAAGGCATCTTCAATAGTGCTGAGTCAGTTAGCTATTTGTATGTACACATCAATATATATTCTATGTAGAGGAAAGAGAGTATGCAAAACACAAACAGCTAGCTACTATTTCATCTCTAGTCTATAACGTAAAACAAGGCAGTCTCTATAAATGACTGTGTGTGCATGTAAACATCAAATAGCTATCCTTATAGATAGTTTTTTGAAATGCTAGCTTTTAGTGTGTACTATATGAATGATGTGGAAGTCTCCTAGCTAGTTGCTAGCTAGGACCATTGGAGATGCCCTTAGGGGTGCGGTTTATTCAGTTTTGGTGGTTCGGTTTATACGGTAAAAAAACTATTTTAATTTTTAAAAGTTGATAATCAAATTAAGTAAATTAAAATAGAAAACTAAACCTAATTAATCAAATTATTTTGATTCGGTTAATTTCGTTTTTCAGTTAATCGAAATATACACAACATTTTAACGTATAATAACATTCTTTAATCTAATGTTATCATACCGGATTTATTTTTGAGTGAATGATATATTTAGAAACTACTAATGTTCTTCCTTTCGAAATGTTGAAAAATACCAACAAAATTAAATGAGAATAGTCTTTGTTTATTACAAATTCACATAAAAGAAAAATAATATTTCGGTATTTCGGTTAATTCGGTTTTTGTGACTTCAAAACCTCACTAAAAACCAAAAACTGAATAGCACGAAAATATAAATCGCATCGAATATCATACACCGAATAAACCACAATTTTTGGTTTTTTTTGTTTGGTTCGGTATTTCGATTTCGGTATAAAAATACTCACCTCTAGCGAGATTATACGAAATAATAAGATCCTTTGTGTTGATTATTGATATGGTATCCGAAATAAGTATGTGTCACAAACATTTAGGTCACTCTCGGAGTCGATGACAACCCTAGTTGATGACTTAGCAACCGTAAAAATCGATTCATGTTTAATTGCTACCGTTTTTCTTTGGGTTATTTTTGTAATGTACTCATAAGCAAATGTTGGATCTAATGTAATTAGATTTTAAATGATATGTTTTTAAGGCGATGTTTACAAATCGATTGTAGTAGATAGTGTACCGAGTTCAACTGTATTGGACAAAATCGCATATGATTTTTTCTCTCTCTTCATACTGTCAATCACAAACAGCTAAAATTTAAAAGTCATAAACCAAAATCCATAACTATAATCTAAAAGAATCTACCCTATATCCAGGGGTGAAGCCAAGGGGGGCTTAGTGAGACTTGAACCTCACCTCCCCCGGGTAGAACCCTCCCTCCTCCCCCGCTGCTGTTTACCGAGAGAGCCAGCTGCAATGAATGAAAATCATGAGACAAGCCTGGTAAATGATCAGCCCACTGGCTTAAGAGGCTCAACAAAGCCCACCAAAACACCAACTCACAAACCTAGCAAATGGCAATTGGATCTCTGGTCTTCCATTCACACAATGCAAAAGGGGGGTTGGGGGCGACCGGAGGGCGCGTGCAGAACAACATAACGGTGGCCGCGGGGCAGGGGAAGCCGGGATCGACCGGATCTGGAGGCGACGCCGACGAGGAGGGCCAAGCGGGGGCAGGGGGAGCTGGATCGGGCCAGATCTGGCACCTGGCGGCGACGCCAGCGAGGGAGCGAAGGGGGAGGCCGGAGGCAGGGAGCGGAGCGGAGGGCGGAGCTGGGGGGCAACGAGGCCGGGAGCAGAGCGGATCAGCGAAGGGGGGAGGTAGGGAGCGGAGCGGAGGAGAGAGGCCGGAGGCGGGGGCAGAGTGGAGGGGGGGACGGGGAGCGGAGCGGCCGAGGCGCCGAGCAGTGCGGAGAAAAATGGGGGGAGGCAAGGAGTGGAGCGGCCGAGGCGCTGAGCGGTGCGGAGAAAAATGGGGGGAGGTGGGGAGCGGATTGGCCGAGCGGAGAGAAAATAGGGGAGCGGCCGATCGGGGCGATGACCGATGAGGGAAATAGGTTGGACTGAGACTTGAGTCTTCACTTCGGTCTTAGCTAGTTGGCTGTCTCTTGTGACCAGAGAGGGTAAAGTGATCGGTAATTGGTAAAGTCCTCATCTTTTAGTTGATTACTTGATTAGTTCTTCTGTATTGTTTGTATTGAGTTAGAGATTATATGTATATGCTATATCATTGTCAATGACCAACTTGAATTGCTAGAGATCAATATTAAAATTATGATTTATGTGTTCCGATTAGAATGGATGTGTCATATTTTGTTGATAGATTTGCTATATTGGAGACAAACTTTGCGTCATAATTTAATCTTGCATGCTATTGATATGTTATGTTTTTTTCAATGTTCATGATCATTTATAATTAGTTATCGTATCACTAATTTTACTATTTTTTATATGCAGATGATTAATCTATACTCATCGAAAGCATATTTATATATTTTCGGAATGCGCTTTCTATTACTGAGGTACTTTTGTTGTATTTCTCTCTCTTTAGCTTTATTTCTCTTGTATTCATGAATGAATTTGAATTGAACAAAAGTAAAATATTGTGTTTGTGACAATCTAACTTTGTGCCCTAACCCCCCTCCTTAATTTTGTTTCTAACTTCGCCACTGCCTATATCTGTCGTGGAGACCACGACCTGACATAAATGGGAAGGAGTGTAAACTAAATGCCCATTTCGAAAGATATTTGAGTGATGAAAGCCCAACCCATATCTCCAAACTCCATGAGTACACACAAGTCGTTCAAGTATCCACTCAAGATAAAACAGGGCAGAGCAGAAACTTATCTGACTACACTTATAACTCGTTGCCACACGTGGATGCTCGTCACCGTAGCCCAGCTGCCTCTCCCCACACACCTGCCTCATCAGCGATCCCCGCTGCTCGGCGCTGTGCTGCGAACCCCTAAGGTGCTTGCCGCCGTGCTTCGCTCGTGCGTCATTGCCTGCCTCCGTGCGCAAGAGTAAGAAAAACGCTGGCCTGGCCTCCCTGCCGCACACCACGTGTCTGGCGAAAGGCCTCACCCTAGTAGAGACCAAGGAGTCGGCTGACCTTCTGTTCGCTCTTGTGCAGCAGAGAGACGGCGATGCAAGCGGCCCACGTGGCAGTGCACGGTGGCGTGTTGGTTGTTGGTGGCTGCTCCCATGGGCGGACGCATGTTGAGGGATGGGGGCACAGCCCCGCGCCGATTTTAATTTTTATTACTTAAAATTCAAAATTACACAGTGTGTACCTCACATATCATAAACTAATGTCCTAACATGTCAAAAACTATATTTATCAAAAAAGAAGGCTTAAACATATTGACAAACAGGAAGGAGATAAGAAAAGAAAAACATCTATCATTCTGTGATTTTAATTTGAACCATTTGATGAGACTAGCTAAGTTTTATCCTAATAATTTTAATTCTAGGGATTTGAGGGATCTTAACCATCATCTTTGCCTCTATATTACTGATGTGCAAGCAGATGATAGATTCTCTAACATAGAGACCATTAAGGAACTTTCTCAGGTAATGGTTGAGACAAGTAAACATATTTGCTATCCTTTGGTTTATCGACTTTCGAAGTTAGCACTAGTTTTGCATATCACCTCTCCTATAGTTGAGATATGCTTTTCAGTTATGAAAATTGTGAAAACAGCTTTACGCAACCGCATCGGTGATCAGCTCATGAGTGATAGTCTTATTTGCTATGTGAAGAAACATGAAATGGAGGGAGTTACCAATGATTCTATAATAAATCGTTTCCAAGATTAAAAATCGTTGAAATCAACTATAAATGTAATTTTCTTCACTTTATTCGATTATTATGTAATTCTTTTACTTGAAATTTTACTTACTTATTGTTTTTGTTATATATTTTATAGGCAATGAGGTGAGATGTTGTTTTTTGCCGATGCTAACCATTTTTGTTCTCGGATTTATCTTAGATCCTTCACTAATAGCAGGTTTCTTGATTTTGGTATATTGTCTGACAAACATTTATTTACTATTGAACTTTGTCATAAAGTTAGTTAATATTACAAAATTTAGAACACATTACTATCTACTACATTATTGATAAATACATTGATAAGTATGTATATAAAATATAAGATCTCTATGCTATTTTTGTTCTAGATCCGTCGTTGCTGCTCCAAGTCCCGTCTTCTTTGGCGCTTGTTTGGAATAGCAGGGGGCTGGGGTATTTTTGTTCTTGAGTCTCGACTGTTGTGCCTCTGTTGTGATCCTCGCACGTTGTGTTTATGTAATCGCTGAAACAAAACCAAAATTTCAAATTTTGATTTCTTGCTTTTCTTGATTTCTTGCTTGCTCCTAATCCCTTCCCAGCCCAATCCCGCACCCAGTGGAGCCCAGCCCAGCCCGTCCGCGCTACCAGCCAGCTCCCCAGCGAGGATTTTTCGCGCGGCACTGTTCATCGTCCGAAAACGGTCGCCGCCCGATCTTTTCCTTCGCCCGACCGCCTCTAGCGCCTTCCCGCGCTTGCTCGCCCCTGCCAGCACCTCCCCCACCTGTCAGCAACAGTGCAAAGCCCCTTAATTACCCTCTCCCCGCTGTCCGTCCTTTCCCGTTGAGAGAACCGCCGCCGCGCCCCTTTTCTTCCCTCTCGGCCAGCTCCCCTCTCCCAGCCGTCCCGTCCCTCTCTAACATGCTTGACCGCCGCCACACTACTCCCGACACCCGCCATAACTCCCCTCTACCAACCACGCCACCTACCCGCGCCAGCTCGAGCTTCTCCCGCAAGCTCCTCCCGCCGCCAAAACCAGGGCATGCCCGAACCGCCTTACCCCGCCTATTTAAACCCCCGAGCTCCCTCCACTGGATAGCCAGCGCCAGCAGCAACCTCCAGCCGCGCCCGATTGCCCCCAGAGCCCCCCTGCCGCCCGGAGTTCCAGAAGACCCGAGGTGAAATTGAAATTGCAATTGATCAATTTATTCGATTATATTGCAATTCCTCTCTACTGATGCCTCCTAAGGATCCCAGAAGCACACCCCAAGCTTTCCCGAAGCTCCCGTGACCTCTCCTGCCCTAGCCATGAGCGCCGCCGCCCAACCTTAACTGGCCACCGTGGACAGCTCAAGCCGAGCTCTCCCCGGCCAAGCCGCCGACACCACTAGCCTCCCAGAACTCCCTAGATGCTTAAAAGTGGATAAACCCGCCCCATTGACCATTAGATAGCATGTTTTCGTCCAAAGAACCGTCTCGGTTCTCGGAGCTGTCGCCGGCGATCGCCGGAATCCTAGCCGCTGTTAGAACCAAAAATGGGAACCCTAGAACCCCGAGTCCAACCCTAAACCCCAAAATTGCCGCGAAACCCTAGCTCCTTCCTGCGCGTCGCTCTCTCCTCTGTCTCGGCTCGGTTTGAGTGGTGGAGCTAGACGACGACGCGACGTGGCCCGATCTCGCCTCCGCTCCCGAGCCATCCCACCGTCGTTAAAACCCGCGCGCCGACCGCTCGATCGGAATCGGACGGTGGTCGCCCGCGGGCGTAAGTCAACGCCCCGATGGCGCGCCCGATCTTGTGGCGCTACAAGACGCTGCGTCGATCCAGCCGGGCCCGGGCGATCGTGGCCGTCCCTCGGGGATCCCACGGTGGTCACCACGCCCGCACGACCGCGCTGTTGCCCGACCGCGCCCGACCGATCAGCTCGGCTCGACCGAGTCAGCTCGCCCGCGCCCGAGGAATAGTAACCCGAGCCCGATGAACAGTACCCGACCGAGCCCAGTGAACAGTAAACCCTAAAATCGAGTTTATACTCGTTTGAACCGGTTCGATCCCACGAGTCCATTTCCGAGGCCCGTTTCCCCATACCAAGCTTCTTTAAACCAGAACCTTTTAATTTAAGTTTCTTTTGTTATTTTTGAGTTGATTTTCGGTCCGATTTCGATCCTTCCGAAAATGGACCTGATTTAATTGTTTATTTATTTATTTGCGTTAGTCGCCGATCCAGCAACGCAGGAGGAGGAGACGTCAGTCCCAGCTCAAGATTCGGCGGAGTACGAGTTAGTTGAAATATCCGATCCGCAAGGCAAGTCGCATATATTTTTGAACATGCTGATCCTATGCATTCCGATTTATTTATTCGTACATATTTTCATTATGTTACTTTCATTCTGTTATTTTACATACAGCAGATAATTTGGAATGATCTGATATATAGCTATGTCCTACCACCCAAAAAGCTTGATTTAACTTGAAAACCATATTACCTTGATAACCCTAGTACTTAAAATAGTACTCTGTTAGCATACTATATTACTGTAAGAATCACATTGTACCATTATATAGAGGTTTTGGTTTAAGTCAAAAACCGTGGGAGTTGGAATTAGGGTAAGAGCGGATCACAAGTATAGATCCGCAGACCCTAACGAACGATGGAGGCCGGTATTGGATTGGTGGCAGTACCGTGAGTACTGGTATGGGTTGGAGGTTGGTTGATGCCTCAGTTAAAATATAAGGACTAGACCCTTGTGCTAAATGAACGACACAAGTAACCGCCCAACCACAAGTGTTGACCTAGTCAAACCTGGCCTAGTAACTGCTCAACTTCAATTGAACCTCTGCATCTGGTAAGGGGGAGTCGGAGGGTGAGTTCGTATGGGAGGTGGTTAACCATACAATCAGAGGGTCGCATGAGTCGGACGAGACCCGCGGGGTCATCCGAGCTTACCGGGATTTATACCTACAGGGCAGAGACTATATAAAGAATTGAGCAGTGAACATCCTTGTTTTCTTAACTCTGTCGTGGGAGTTACGAAATCTTGTGGGTAAAGCAGGGCAGCTTTGCAAAGCGATTATAACTGATATCCGGATACACCGTGCTTCCGGTTAATGGAGCTGTGTCTAGTGGGTGAATCCAATTATGAGGCATAAGTAGTTTTGATGAGAGTTCAGTATTAATTGATAATGGAAAATCAAGCTTAAAGAAAATCCCCTCTATGTTTTTGCAAGAGACTTTTATGTGTTCTAAAGCAAAATCTGCATCCACATAAGACAATAGCCATAACCCCCGTTCACTTGAATTACCATGCATATAGTTATAGTATGATTCCGTGCGATTTGTTGAGTACGGTGGTTGTACTCATACTTGCTAAAAACAAAAACAGAAACCGCAACTTTTGAAGAAGCAGGTGAAGACGATGAGATGGTACTTTACGAAGTTGATGAAGCGTGGAATTAGGGTCGTTCTCCGCTCAGGCGTGCCTGTGGCTTCTTTTGTGTAATGTATCTAAATGCCGTGGGCCTAGTTGTAGTACTTGGCTTTTAGCCCTTATATTGTAATAAAGTTGCTTTTGCCTTAAAGCTTGTGTTGGCACTGTCACACATCTGTCGAAAATACCCGCAATTGAACAGTCCTGGGCAATTGCGAGGATTTATTAATACTCCCGGAGACGGGGGCGTTACAGAGTGGTATTAGAGCCCGCTTGCTTGACCGTAGGAAGACCCTAAGTGTATTAAGGTCATTTACGAAAACTATTTTATTTATAAAAATGAGTTATAAAATATCTATATTACTCCTGTATAATATTTTTTTCTGTCCATCTCGCCTGTTGATCTTATTTTAAAAGTTAAGTTTCATTTTCTAATACTATTATTATTACTCTCGCCTTGTTCAAATTTTGGCGTCAGGTAAGATGCAGCGCCATGTTCACCCGAATCCTAAAGCTTTGCTTGGATGGGCCGCTCTCCTATGGCGTATGCAGAAGTATCTTTATGCGACGGATCGCCAGCGTCCGATATTTTGTGTGAGAGCACTGATGGTTCATGGTCGTTTGTATGATTGGAAGGCATGGGTATACTTGGAGCCGCTACCCCTCAGGCCAGATGTGCGACGGAAGTTTACGGTCTATCGCCATAAGGAATCAGACGCCATCCATGATGCAGCGAAGAAAGCGGTGAAGTATCTCCGTCGATACTACGATGAAGAGTTTGACGAGTCGCCGTTTCACCTCATCCCGCAGGAAGACGAAGAAGGAACTGGTACCCTAGTACCGAATCCTGAGTTAGAAGATGATCCCAGGATGAAAGAGGTTGCGTCGGTCGTCGCCTGTCAGGAGAACATGTATGCACGGATGACTGAGGAGAATCGGAAGATGCACCTTCAGCTCTACTCAGCTCGACAGGAGGTTTGGATCTTAAAGAAGAACCTGCGACACTTTCAGCAGAAGACTAGAGATGAAGCCTCCAGGTGCGGTGAGACACCAGATGGCCCAGCGAAGATTCTCAAGGAGTCGACAGAGATGACGGCGCCTCAAGGCCGTCAGTTCATCGTAGGATCTACATCCCGCGTCCCCGAGCAGCCCAGAGCAGTGAACGGCGAACCTAAAGGCAAGGAGCCCGCGATGGACGATGAGGAAGAAGACCTGAGGAGAGGGAGTGGTGTTCTCAGTGATCTTCCTTAGAAGATCGTGGCTTAGCGTGAGTCGAGTTGCGTTAGAATAGCCCGACCTTTTGTAGTAGCAATTTTGGTATTGTAAAACGAGTTGTGGTATGAACTTTGTAGAATAGTATGTACCCAACTTGTATGTGGAATGAATAAAGACTACTTTGCTTATGTGATAATTTGTTTGCTAACAAAGATCTTTAAGTCTACCTTTTCAACCTTCAGTTCATCTATTTCATCCTGTAGACTTATCTATTTCGCTCCGATCTTACCCTAACTCCAAATCCTTACTTACCTATCTAACTTTCTTAAAAACTCGCTGCAGATCTGAGCTCTCAATTCCATTAAGGAGTTTAAAATGGCTGACACAGGAGGAGGATCTCACCAGGCAGGTGACCCTCGTCAGGAAAATGCACCACAACCAAATCTAGCCGACATCTTAGCTAAGATGGAAGAGAACAGACATCAAGCCGAGCTGAATCAAGCTCGTATGATGGAACAACATTCAAAGTTATTGGAATTAATCGCAATGAGAAGCGAAGGAAGTGGTAACCAGCAGGCAGCCCCTGTTCAGTTTTCAGCACCCGGCCAATCTAAGTGGGCCGATTTCCAGAAGACTCGACCCCCAACCTTCTCTGCTTCACCCGACCCAATGGTAGCAGAAGATTGGTTTAGGGATATCGAGAGAAAGTTGAATACAGTCCAGTGCAATGAGAAGGAGAAAGTACTATATGCGTCTCATCAACTGCAAGGTCCAGCAGCAGCTTGGTGGATGAATTACCAGACCATGCTCGGAGATCGAGATATAACCTGGAAAGAATTCGAGGATTCCTTCCGCCAATCACATGTACCTACTGGTGTAATGGAAGCTAAGCGTCGAGAGTTCCTCGCGCTGCAGCAGGGAAATCGCTCGATTACTGAGTATCTGCACCAGTTTAACACATTGGCCCGTTATGCCCCTGATGACGTAAAGACTGAAGAGAAGAAAATGGAGAGATTCAAAGAGGGATTACAGATAGCCTTGAAGCACCATATCTCAGCTATGGATTTTAAAGACTTACCATCAATGGTGAATAAACTTATTATGTCAGAAGAAACCCAGAGACAATTGGAAGAAGCACAGAAAAGGAAAATAGTACATGTGTCGCCATCACAAGAGGCCCCTCGAAAGCGGATGTTCATAGCTCCGCAATCCAAGGGACAGCGAGGAAAGAAGTATGTGTTCAAGCCAAAATCACAGTATAAAACTGGTCAAGGATCTATGACTCCTTAGCAGAATGTTAAAGCAACCACTTTGAAGTGTTTTAAATGCGGAGGGAATCACCTGCAAAGGTAATGTCCGCAATTGAATGTAATTTGTTATCACTGTGGTCAAGCCGGCCACTACAAGAATCAGTGTCCGAAAGGAGGATTGCCGTCAGAGGTAGCAAAAGCACAAGTTCAGGCATCGTCCACACAGCGTCAGTTTATAGCGGTACCAAAACAAGAAGAAGGACAGAATCGTCAGTTTATAGTCAAGCCAGCAGGTACACAGGGTACAATCTCAACGTCAAGTACTGATAAGGGTAAAGGAATTCTGAAGCCAGTACAAGGAAGGATCAATCATATCTCTGCGGATGAAGTAGCAGGAGCCAACGATGTTATCGTCGGTACGTATCTTATTAACTTAAAACCCTCATTGGTTTTGTTTGACCCTGGTGCTACGCATTCGTTTCTTTCTATGGCTTTTGTCATGAAAAACCAATTACCATTCTCAACTCTGCAAAAATCCTATTCCTTTCAAACTGCTGGAAGTAAAGTGGAATCTCGCTTTGGATGTAAAGATTTGGACCTAGACATCCAAGGAGTTAACTTTAAAGCAGATTTGTTAGTATTGGAGATGAAAGGACTGGATGTTATATTAGGGATGAATTGGTTGACCAGATGTAAAGCTAATGTGGATTGTGAAAATAAGGTAGTAACATTAGTGAATTCAGAAGGACAGAGGGTAGTAGTAAAAACAGATTCAGTGTTGGTGGAAAAGTTAAAAACCTATCCTCATAGCATAATGGTGGAAGAGGGAGTCACTCAAGTGCCAATAATTCAGAGTACCGGATGTCTTCCCAAAAGAGTTACCCGGAAAACCACCTGACAGACCCATTGAGCTAGTTATTGAATTAGTACCTGGAACCAAGCCGATTACAAAGCGCCAGTATCGAATGTCAGCCCAAGAACTAAAAGAGCTTAAGAAACAGATGGATGAACTATTGGAGAAAGAATTTGTACAACCTAGTGTATCCCCTTGGTCAGCCCCAGTGCTATTTGCTAAGAAGAAAGATGGGAGTCAAAGAATGTGCATAGATTATCGAGGGTTAAATGCAGTAACCATTAAGAATAAATATCCTTTGCCGAGAATTGATGACTTATTTGACCAACTCAAGGGAGCTAAGGTATTCTCAAAAATTGACTTGAGGTCTGGGTATCACCAGCTGAAAATCCGAGAACAGGATCGTGAAAAGACCGCATTTACTACAAGATATGGATTATTTGAGTTTACAGTAGTGCCATTTGGTTTGACAAATGCCCCGGCATATTTTATGAATTTGATGAATATGGTGTATATGGAGCAGTTGGATCACTTTGTAATAGTATTCATCGATGATATACTGATATACTCCAAAACAGAGGAAGAACATTGTCAGCATCTTCACATTGCTTTGAGTAAATTAAGAGAACATCAGCTATATGCAAAATTCTCAAAATGCGAGTTTTGGATGAGAGAGGTTGCCTTTTTAGGACATATCATTACAAAGGAAGGAGTGAAGGTAGATCCGGAAAAGGTTAAAGCAGTAATGGACTGGAAAGCACCAACAACAGTATCAGAGATTCGAAGTTTCTTGGGATTAGTGGGTTATTACCGCAGGTTTATAGAAGGGTTTTCAAAGATATCAAAACCACTCACTCACTTGCTAAAGAAGGAAGTTCCATTTCAGTGGACCAATAAGTGTGAGGACAACTTCCAGGAATTGAAGACAAGATTGACTACTGCGTCGGTTCTAACACTACCTAATCCTGAGAAAGACTTTCAGATTTATTGTGATGCCTCGAAGCAAGGAATTGGTTGTGTACTTATGCAAGAAGGCAAAGTGGTAGCGTATGCGTCGAGACAGTTGCGACCGCATGAGAACAATTATCCGACGCATGATTTGGAATTAGCAGCAGTAGTACATGCATTAAAGATATGGAGGCATTATTTATTGGGAAATCGATGTGAAGTCTTTTCGGACCATAAAAGTCTGAAGTATATATTTACTCAACCAGACCTGAATCTCCGGCAGCGAAGATGGTTAGAGTTAATCAAAGACTATGACCTCGATCTACTATATCACCCTGGTAAAGCAAACGCGTGCCGCGACGCGTTAAGGTAAAGAAGTACTATAATGTAGCTACCATTATGGAGTGCTCTACACCATTACATAAGGAGATGCAACGACTAAATTTGGAGATTGTTGAACAAGGTTACGTAGCAACCTTAGAAATTCAACCAACCTTAATCGATCAGATTAAGTCGGCACAAGAAAAGGATGAAGAGATACAGCAACTTATTAAGAGAAGTCAGGAAGAAAATTCAACCAAGTTTGTTATGGACGAACAAGAGATTTTAAGGTTCAGAAATCGTTATTGTATACCCGATGATAAAGAGCTAAAGGAATTAATATTGAGAGAAGCCCACTGTCTCAACTCACTATCCATCCAGGAGGTACTAAGATATATCAGGACTTAAAGAAGAGGTATTGGTGGGGCAAGATGAAAAGAGAAATAGCAGAGTATATCGCCCGTTGTGATACTTGTCAGAAAATAAAGATAGACCATCGGAAACCCTCGGGATTGCTAAACCCTTTGCCAATCTCAGAGTGGAAATGGGATGATATCGGTATGGACTTTATTACGGGATTTCCTAAAAGTCGAGAAGGTTACGATGCCATTTGGGTAATCGTGGATCGACTCACGAAGGTAGCACACTTCATACCGATTAAACAAACTTATGGTAAAAATAAATTAGCCGAACTTTATTTAACAAAGATTGTAGTACTGCATGGAGTACCGAAAAGGATTGTATCCGATAGAGGAGCACAGTTCACATCTGAATTTTGGAAGAAATTGCATGAAGCTATGGGGACCGATTTAGCATTCAAGATGACGTATCATCCATGCATCGACGGACAAACGTAACGAGTAAACCAAATCTTGGAGGATATGTTACGAGCATGTGCATTAGTGTATGGAGCAACGTGGGATACATGCTTACCATTTGCAGAATTCTCATACAATAACAGTTATCAGTCTAGTATCAAGATGGCACCATTCGAAGCACTATATGGAAGAGAATGCAGGACACCCTTGAATTGGACTGAGACCGGAGAACGACAGTTCTTAGGACCTCAAATTGTACACGATGCAGAAGCCCATGTCAGGATCATTCGAGACAATATGAAAATAGCCCAAAGCCGACAAAAGAGTTATGCCAATAATCGTCGATTTAGACTTGAGTTTCGAAATTGGAGACTTGGTATACCTCAAAGTTACGCCATTTAAGTCTATAAAGAGGTTTCAAGTTAAAGGGAAACTAGCGCCAAGGTACATTGGTCCGTTCAAAATCCTCGAAAGAATCGGAGAGGTGGCTTACAAGTTACAATTGACACCAACCGCAAGAGTGCATAATGTATTTCATGTATCTCGATTCTAAAATGCCTTCATCACTCTACAGAGCAAGTACCAGTCGATGATATTGACTTACGAGATGACTTGTCATATGAAGAGGAACCGTTTCAAATAATAGAAACAACAGAGAGACAGTTGAGAAATAAGAATATTAGATTGCATAAGGTGCAGTGGAGGAACCATACAGCAGATGAGGCGACATGGGAAAAAGAATCCGATTTACAGCGAGAATTTCCCAACCTACTACTCGGCCCGAGTTGATCTCGAGGACGAGATCCTTTTTAAGGAGGGTAGGTTGAAACAAAACCAAAATTTCAAAATTTGATTTCTTGCTTTTCTTGATTTCTTGCTTGCTCCTAATCCCTTCCCAGCCCAATCCCGCACCCAGTGGAGCCCAGCCCGTCCGCGCTACCAGCCAGCTCCCCAGCGAGGATTTTTCGCGCGGCACTGTTCATCGTCCGAAAACGGTCGCCGCCCGATCTTTTCCTTCGCCCGACCACCTCTAGCGCCTTCCCGCGCCTGCTCGCCCCTGCCAGCACCTCCCCCACCTGTCAGCAACAGTGCAAAGCCCCTTAATTACCCTCTCCCCGCTGTCCGTCCTTTCCCGTTGAGAGAACCGCCGCCGCGCCCCTTTTCTTCCCTCTCGGCCAGCTCCCCTCTCCCAGCCGTCCCCGCCCTCTCGACATGCTTGACCGCCGCCACACTACTCCCGACACCCGCCATAACTCCCCTCTACCAACCACGCCACCTACCCGCGCCAGCTCGAGCTTCTCCCGCAAGCTTCTCCCGCCGCCAAAACCAGGGCATGCCCGAACCGCCTTACCCCGCCTATTTAAACCCCCGAGCTCCCTCCACTGGATAGCCAGCGCCAGCAGCAACCTCCAGCCGCGCCCGATTGCCCCCAGAGCCCCCCTGCCGCCCGGAGTTCCAGAAGACCCGAGGTGAAATTGAAATTGCAATTGATCAATTTATTCGATTATATTGCAATTCCTCTCTGCTGATGCCTCCTCAGGATCCCAGAAGCACACCCCAAGCTTTCCCGAAGCTCCCGTGACCTCTCCTGCCCTAGCCATGAGCGCCGCCGCCCAACCTTAACTGGCCACCGTGGACAGCTCAAGCCGAGCTCTCCCCGGCCAAGCCGCCGACACCACTAGCCTCCCAGAACTCCCTAGATGCTTAAAAGTGGATAAACCCGCCCCATTGACCATTAGATAGCATGTTTTCGTCCAAAGAACCGTCTCGGTTCTCGGAGCTGTCGCCGGCGATCGCCGGAATCCTAGCCGCTGTTAGAACCAAAAATGGGAACCCTAGAACCCCCTGAGTCCAACCCTAAACCCCAAAATTGCCGCGAGAAACCCTAGCTCCTTCCCTGCGCGTCGCTCTCTCCTCTGTCTCCGGCTCGGTTTGAGTGGCTGGAGCTAGACGACGACGGCGACGTGGCCCGATCTCAGCCCTCCGCTCCCGAGCCATCCCACCGTCGTTAAAACCCGCGCGCCTGACCGCTCGATCGGAAATCGGACGGTGGTCGTCCGCGCGGGCGTAAGTCAACGGCCCGGGCGCGGCCCGATCTTGTGGCCTACAAGACGCTGCGCCGATCCAGCCGGGCCCGGGCGATCGTGGCCGTCCCTCGAGGATCCCACGGTGGTCGCCACGCTCGCGCGACCGCGCCGTTGCCCGACCGCGCCCGACCGATCAGCTCGGCTCGACCGAGTCAGCTCGCCCGCGCCCGAGGAATAGTAACCCGAGCCCGATGAACAGCACCCGACCGAGCCCGGTGAACAGTAAACCCTAAAATCGAGTTTATACTCGTTTGAACCGGTTCGATCCCACGAGTCCATTTCCGAGGCCCGTTTCCCCATACCAAGCTTCTTTAAACCAGAACCTTTTAATTTAAGTTTCTTTTGTTATTTTTGAGTTGATTTTCGGTCCGATTTCGATCCTTCCGAAAATGGACCTGATTTAATTGTTTATTTATTTATTTGCGTTAGTCGCCGATCCAGCAACGCAGGAGGAGGAGACGTCAGTCCCAGCTCAAGATTCGGCGGAGTACGAGTTAGTTGAAATATCCGATCCGCAAGGCAAGTCGCATATATTTTTGAACATGCTGATCCTATGCATTCCGATTTATTTATTCGTACATATTTTCATTATGTTACTTTCATTCTGTTATTTTACATACAGCAGATAATTTGGAATGATCTGATATATAGCTATGTCCTACCACCCAAAAAGCTTGATTTAACTTGAAAACCATATTACCTTGATAACCCTAGTACTTAAAATAGTACTCTGTTAGCATACTATATTACTGTAAGAATCACATTGTACCATTATATAGAGGTTTTGGTTTAAGTCAAAAACCGTGGGAGTTGGAATTAGGGTAAGAGCGGATCACAAGTATAGATCCGCACCCTAACGAACGATGGAGGCCGGTATTGATTGGTGGCGCATCGTGAGTACTGGTATGGGTTGGAGGTTGGTTGATGCCTCAGTTAAAATATAAGGACTAGACCCTTGTGCTAAATGAACGACACAAGTAACCGCCCAACCACAAGTGTTGACCTAGTCAAACTGGCCTAGTAATCGCCAACTTCAATTGAACCTCTGATCCGTAAGGGGAGTCGGAGGGTGAGTTCGTATGGGAGGTGGTTAACCATACAATCAGAGGGTCATGCGAAGCCTGGACGAGACCCGCGGGTCATCCGAGCTACGGATTTATACCTACAGGCGTAGACTATATAAAGAATTGAGCGTTGAACATCCTTGTTTTCTTAACTCGTCGCGGAGTTACGAAATCTTGTGGGTAAAGCAGGGCAGCTTTGCAAAGCGATTATAACTGATATCCGGATACATCGTGCTTCCGGTTAATGGAGCTGTGTCTAGTGGGTGAATCCAATTATGAGGCATAAGTAGTTTTGATGAGAGTTCAGTATTAATTGATAATGGAAAATCAAGCTTAAAGAAAATCCCCTCTATGTTTTTGCAAGAGACTTTTATGTGTTCTAAAGCAAAATCTGCATCCACATAAGACAATAGCCATAACCCCCGTTCACTTGAATTACCATGCATATAGTTATAGTATGATTCCGTGCGATTTGTTGAGTACGGTGGTTGTACTCATACTTGCTAAAAACAAAAACAGAAACCGCAACTTTTGAAGAAGCGGGTGAAGACGATGAGATGGTACTTTACGAAGTTGATGAAGCGTGGAATTAGGGTCGTTCTCCGCTCAGGCGTGCCTGTGGCTTCTTTTGTGTAATGTATCTAAAGGCCGTGGGCCTAGTTGTAGTACTTGGCTTTTAGCCCTTATATTGTAATAAAGTTGCTTTTGCCATAAAGCTTGTGTTGGCACTGTCACACATCTGTCGAAAATACCCGTAATTGAACAGTCCTGGGCAATTGCGAGGATTTATTAATACTCCCGGAGACGGGGGCGTTACAGAGTGGTATCAGAGCCCGCTTGCTTGACCGTAGGAAGACCCTAAGTGTATTAAGGTCATTTACGAAAACTATTTTATTTATAAAAATGAGTTATAAAATATCTATATTACTCCTGTATAATATTTTTTTCTGTCCATCTCGCCTGTTGATCTTATTTTAAAAGTTAAGTTTCATTTTCTAATACTATTATTATTACTCTCGCCTTGTTCAAATTTTGGCGTCAGGTAAGATGCAGCGCCATGTTCACCCGAATCCTAAAGCTTTGCTTGGATGGGCCGCTCTCCTATGGCGTATGCAGAAGTATCTTTATGCGACGGATCGCCAGCGTCCGATATTTTGTGTGAGAGCACTGATGGTTCATGGTCGTTTGTATGATTGGAAGGCATGGGTATACTTGGAGCCGCTACCCCTCAGGCCAGATGTGCGACGGAAGTTTACGGTCTATCGCCATAAGGAATCAGACGCCATCCATGATGCAGCGAAGAAAGCGGTGAAGTATCTCCGTCGATACTACGATGAAGAGTTTGACGAGTCGCCGTTTCACCTCATCCCGCAGGAAGACGAAGAAGGAACTGGTACCCTAGTACCGAATCCTGAGTTAGAAGATGATCCCAGGATGAAAGAGGTTGCGTCGGTCGTCGCCTGTCAGGAGAACATGTATGCACGGATGACTGAGGAGAATCGGAAGATGCACCTTCAGCTCTACTTAGCTCGACAAGAGGTTTGGATCTTAAAGAAGAACCTGCGATACTTTCAGCAGAAGACTAGAGATGAAGCCTCCAGGTGCGGTGAGACACCAGATGGCCTAGCGAAGATTCTCAAGGAATCGACAGAGATGACGGCGCCTCAAGGCCGTCAGTTCATCGTAGGATCTACATCCCGCGTCCCCGAGCAGCCCAGAGCAGTGAACGGCGAACCTAAAGGCAAGGAGCCCGCGATGGACGATGAGGAAGAAGACCCAGAGGAGAGGGAGTGGTGTTCCTCAGGCTGATCTTCCTTAGAAGATCAGGTGGCTTAGCGTGAGTCGAGTTGCGTTAGAATAGCCTGACCTTTTGTAGTAGCAATTTTGGTATTGTAAAACGAGTTGTGGTATGAACTTTGTAGAATAGTATGTACCCAACTTGTATGTGGAATGAATAAAGACTACTTTGCTTATGTGATAATTTGTTTGCTAACAGTATCTTTAAGTCTACCTTTTCAACCTTCAGTTCATCTATTTCATCCTGTAGACTTATCTATTTCGCTCCGATCTTACCCTAACTCCAAATCCTTACTTACCTATCTAACTTTCTTAAAAACTCGCTGCAGATCTGAGCTCTCAATTCCATTAAGGAGTTTAAAATGGCTGACACAGGAGGAGGATCTCACCAGGCAGGTGACCCTCGTCAGGAAAATGCACCACAACCAAATCTAGCCGACATCTTAGCTAAGATGGAAGAGAACAGACATCAAGCCGAGCTGAATCAAGCTCGTATGATGGAACAACATTCAAAGTTATTGGAATTAATCGCAATGAGAAGCGAAGGAAGTGGTAACCAGCAGCAGCCTGCTCGCCAAGACCCGGCCAATCTAAGTGGGCCGATTTCCAGAAGACTCGACCCCCAACCTTCTCTGCTTCACCCGACCCAATGGTAGCAGAAGATTGGTTTAGGGATATCGAGAGAAAGTTGAATACACCGATTGCAATGAGAAGGAGAAAGTACTATATGCGCCTCATCAATCGCAAGGTCCAAAGAGCTGACTTGGTGGATGAATTACCAGACCATGCTCGGAGATCGAGATATAACCTGGAAAGAATTCGAGGATTCCTTCCGCCAATCACATGTACCTACTGGTGTAATGGAAGCTAAGCGTCGAGAGTTCCTCGCGCAAAGCAGGAAATCGCTCGACATCGAGTATTCGCACGATTTAACACATTGGCCCGTTATGCCCCTGATGACGTAAAGACTGAAGAGAAGAAAATGGAGAGATTCAAAGAGGGATTACAGATAGCCTTGAAGCACCATATCTCAGCTATGGATTTTAAAGACTTACCATCAATGGTGAATAAACTTATTATGTCAGAAGAAACCCAGAGACAATTGGAAGAAGCACAGAAAAGGAAAATAGTACATGTGTCGCCATCACAAGAGGCCCCTCGAAAGCGGATGTTCATAGCTCCGCAATCCAAGGGACAGCGAGGAAAGAAGTATGTGTTCAAGCCAAAATCACAGTATAAAACTGGTCAAGGATCTATGACTCCTTAGCAGAATGTTAAAGCAACCACTTTGAAGTGTTTTAAATGCGGAGGGAATCACCTGCAAAGGTAATGTCCGCAATTGAATGTAATTTGTTATCACTGTGGTCAAGCCGGCCACTACAAGAATCAGTGTCCGAAAGGAGGATTGCCGCCAGAGGTAGCAAAAGCACAAGTTCAGGCATCGTCCACACAACGTCAGTTTATAGCGGTACCAAAACAAGAAGAAGGACAGAATCGTCAGTTTATAGTCAAGCCAGCAGGTACACAGGGTACAATCTCAACGTCAAGTACTGATAAGGGTAAAGGAATTCTGAAGCCGGTACAAGGAAGGATCAATCATATCTCTGCGGATGAAGTAGCAGGAGCCAACGATGTTATCGTCGGTACGTATCTTATTAACTTAAAACCCTCATTGGTTTTGTTTGACCACGTGCTACGCATTCGCTTCTTTCTATGGCTTTTGTCATGAAAAACCAATTACCATTCTCAACTCGCAAAAATCCTATTCCTTTCAAATCTTTGAAGTAAAGTGGAATCTCGCTTTGGATGTAAAGATTTGGACCTAGACATCCAAGGAGTTAACTTTAAAGCAGATTTGTTAGTATTGGAGATGAAAGGACTGGATGTTATATTAGGGATGAATTGGTTGACCAGATGTAAAGCTAATGTGGATTGTGAAAATAAGGTAGTAACATTAGTGAATTCAGAAGGACAGAGGGTAGTAGTAAAAACAGATTCAGTGTTGGTGGAAAAGTTAAAAACCTATGCTCATAGCATAATGGTGGAAGAGGGAGTCACTCAAGTGCCAATAATTCAGGAGTACCCAGATGTCTTCCCAAAAGAGTTACCTGGAAAACCACCTGACAGACCCATTGAGCTAGTTATTGAATTAGTACCTGGAACCAAGCCGATTACAAAGCGCCAGTATCGAATGTCAGCCCAAGAACTAAAAGAGCTTAAGAAACAGATGGATGAACTATTGGAGAAAGAATTTGTACAACCTAGTGTATCCCCTTGGTCAGCCCCAGTGCTATTTGCTAAGAAGAAAGATGGGAGTCAAAGAATGTGCATAGATTATCGAGGGTTAAATGCAGTAACCATTAAGAATAAATATCCTTTGCCGAGAATTGATGACTTATTTGACCAACTCAAGGGAGTTAAGGTATTCTCAAAAATTGACTTGAGGTCTGGGTATCACCAGCTGAAAATCCGGGAACAGGATCGTGAAAAGACCGCATTTACTACAAGATATGGATTATTTGAGTTTACAGTAGTGCCATTTGGTTTGACAAATGCCCCGGCATATTTTATGAATTTGATGAATATGGTGTATATGGAGCAGTTGGATCACTTTGTAATAGTATTCATCGATGATATACTGATATACTCCAAAACAGAGGAAGAACATTGTCAGCATCTTCACATTGCTTTGAGTAAATTAAGAGAACATCAGCTATATGCAAAATTCTCAAAATGCGAGTTTTGGATGAGAGAGGTTGCCTTTTTAGGACATATCATTACAAAGGAAGGAGTGAAGGTAGATCCGGAAAAGGTTAAAGCAGTAATGGACTGGAAAGCACCAACAACAGTATCAGAGATTCGAAGTTTCTTGGGATTAGTGGGTTATTACCGCAGGTTTATAGAAGGGTTTTCAAAGATATCAAAACCACTCACTCACTTGCTAAAGAAGGAAGTTCCATTTCAGTGGACCAATAAGTGTGAGGACAACTTCCGTGAATTGAAGACAAGATTGACTCTCACGCGGTTCTAACACTACCTAATCCTGAGAAAGACTTTCAGATTTATTGTGATGCCTCGAAGCAAGGAATTGGTTGTGTACTTATGCAAGAAGGCAAAGTGGTAGCGTATGCGTCGAGACAGTTGCGACCGCATGAGAACAATTATCCGACGCATGATTTGGAATTAGCAGCAGTAGTACATGCATTAAAGATATGGAGGCATTATTTATTGGGAAATCGATGTGAAGTCTTTTCGGACCATAAAAGTCTGAAGTATATATTTACTCAACCAGACCTGAATCTCCGGCAGCGAAGATGGTTAGAGTTAATCAAAGACTATGACCTCGATCTACTATATCACCCTGGTAAAGCAAACGTCGTCGCGGACGCGTTAAGCAGAAAGAAGTACTATAATGTAGCTACCATTATGGAGTGCTCTACACCATTACATAAGGAGATGCAACGACTAAATTTGGAGATTGTTGAACAAGGTTACGTAGCAACCTTAGAAATTCAACCAACCTTAATCGATCAGATTAAGTCGGCACAAGAAAAGGATGAAGAGATACAGCAACTTATTAAGAGAAGTCAGGAAGAAAATTCAACCAAGTTTGTTATGGACGAACAAGAGATTTTAAGGTTCAGAAATCGTTATTGTATACCCGATGATAAAGAGCTAAAGGAATTAATATTGAGAGAAGCCCACTCGTCTCAACTCACTATCCATCCAGGAGGTACTAAGATATATCAGGACTTAAAGAAGAGGTATTGGTGGGGCAAGATGAAAAGAGAAATAGCAGAGTATATCGCCCGTTGTGATACTTGTCAGAAAATAAAGATAGACCATCGGAAACCCTCGGGATTGCTAAACCCTTTGCCAATCTCAGAGTGGAAATGGGATGATATCGGTATGGACTTTATTACGGGATTTCCTAAAAGTCGAGAAGGTTACGATGCCATTTGGGTAATCGTGGATCGACTCACGAAGGTAGCACACTTCATACCGATTAAACAAACTTATGGTAAAAATAAATTAGCCGAACTTTATTTAACAAAGATTGTAGTATTGCATGGAGTACCGAAAAGGATTGTATCCGATAGAGGAGCACAGTTCACATCTGAATTTTGGAAGAAATTGCATGAAGCTATGGGGACTGATTTAGCATTCAGTACAGCGTATCATCCACAGACCGACGGACAAACAGAACGAGTAAACCAAATACTGGAGGATATGTTACGAGCATGTGCATTAGTGTATGGAGCAACGTGGGATACATGCTTACCATTTGCAGAATTCTCATACAATAACAGTTATCAGTCTAGTATCAAGATGGCACCATTCGAAGCACTATATGGAAGAGAATGCAGGACACCCTTGAATTGGACTGAGACCGGAGAACGACAGTTCTTAGGACCTCAAATTGTACACGATGCAGAAGCCCATGTCAGGATCATTCGAGACAATATGAAAATAGCCCAAAGCCGACAAAAGAGTTATGCCAATAATCGTCGACGAGACTTGAGTTTCGAAATTGGAGACTTGGTATACCTCAAAGTTACGCCATTTAAGTCTATAAAGAGGTTTCAAGTTAAAGGGAAACTAGCGCCAAGGTACATTGGTCCGTTCAAAATCCTCGAAAGAATCGGAGAGGTGGCTTACAAGTTACAATTGACACCAAATCTGGCAAGAGTGCATAATGTATTTCATGTATCTCAGTTACGAAAATGCCTTCATCACTCTACAGAGCAAGTACCAGTCGATGATATTGACTTACGAGATGACTTGTCATATGAAGAGGAACCGTTTCAAATAATAGAAACAACAGAGAGACAGTTGAGAAATAAGAATATTAGATTGCATAAGGTGCAGTGGAGGAACCATACAGCAGATGAGGCGACATGGGAAAAAGAATCCGATTTACAGCGAGAATTTCCCAACCTACTACTCGGCCCGAGTTGATCTCGAGGACGAGATCCTTTTTAAGGAGGGTAGGTTGAAACAAAACCAAAATTTCAAAATTTGATTTCTTGCTTTTCTTGATTTCTTGCTTGCTCCTAATCCCTTCCCAGCCCAATCCCGCACCCAGTGGAGCCCAGCCCGTCCGCGCTACCAGCCAGCTCCCCAGCGAGGATTTTTCGCGCGGCACTGTTCATCGTCCGAAAACGGTCGCCGCCCGATCTTTTCCTTCGCCCGACCACCTCTAGCGCCTTCCGCGCTGCTCCGCCCGCAAAGACTCTCCCCACTGTCGAAAGAATGGTGCAAAGCCCCTTAATTACCCTCTCCCCGCTGTCCGTCCTTTCCCGTTGAGAGAACCGCCGCCGCGCCCCTTTTCTTCCCTCTCGGCCAGCTCCCCTCTCCCAGCCGTCCCGTCCCTCTCTGACATGCTTGACCGCCGCCACACTACTCCCGACACCCGCCATAACTCCCCTCTACCAACCACGCCACCTACCCGCGCCAGCTCGAGCTTCTCCCGCAAGCTTCTCCCGCCGCCAAAACCAGGGCATGCCCGAACCGCCTTACCCCGCCTATTTAAACCCCCGAGCTCCCTCCACTGGATAGCCAGCGCCAGCAGCAACCTCCAGCCGCGCCCGATTGCCCCCAGAGCCCCCCTGCCGCCCGGAGTTCCAGAAGACCCGAGGTGAAATTGAAATTGCAATTGATCAATTTATTCGATTATATTGCAATTCCTCTCTGCTGATGCCTCCTCAGGATCCCAGAAGCACACCCCAAGCTTTCCCGAAGCTCCCGTGACCTCTCCTGCCCTAGCCATGAGCGCCGCCGCCCAACCTTAACTGGCCACCGTGGACAGCTCAAGCCGAGCTCTCCCCGGCCAAGCCGCCGACACCACTAGCCTCCCAGAACTCCCTAGATGCTTAAAAGTGGATAAACCCGCCCCATTGACCATTAGATAGCATGTTTTCGTCCAAAGAACTGTCTCGGTTCTCGGAGCTGTCGCCGGCGATCGCCGGAATCCTAGCCGCTGTTAGAACCAAAAATGGGAACCCTAGAACCCCCTGAGTCCAACCCTAAACCCCAAAATTGCCGCGAGAAACCCTAGCTCCTTCCCTGCGCGTCGCTCTCTCCTCTGTCTCCGGCTCGGTTTGAGTGGCTGGAGCTAGACGACGACGGCGACGTGGCCCGATCTCAGCCCTCCGCTCCCGAGCCATCCCACCGTCGTTAAAACCCGCGCGCCTGACCGCTCGATCGAAAATCTGACGGTGGTCGTCCGCGCGGGCGTAAGTCAACGGCCCGATGGCGCGGCCCGATCTTGTGCGCGCAGCGCCGCTGCGCCGATCCAGCCGGGCCCAGGCGATCGTGGCCGTCCCTCGGGGATCCCACGGTGGTCGCCACGCTCGCGCGACCGCGCCGTTGCCCGACCGCGCCCGACCGATCAGCTCGGCTCGACCGAGTCAGCTCGCCCGCGCCCGAGGAATAGTAACCCGAGCCCGATGAACAGTACCCGACCGAGCCCAGTGAACAGTAAACCCTAAAATCGAGTTTATACTCGTTTGAACTGGTTCGATCCCACGAGTCCATTTCCGAGGCCCGTTTCCCCATACCAAGCTTCTTTAAACCAGAACCTTTTAATTTAAGTTTCTTTTGTTATTTTTGAGTTGATTTTCGGTCCGATTTCGATCCTTCCGAAAATGGACCTGATTTAATTGTTTATTTATTTATTTGCGTTAGTCGCGATCCAAAGAACGCAGAGGAGGAGACGCGTCGATCCAACTCAAGATTCATGAGTACGAGTTAGTTGAAATATCCGATCCGCAAGGCAAGTCGCATATATTTTTGAACATGCTGATCCTATGCATTCCGATTTATTTATTCGTACATATTTTCATTATGTTACTTTCATTCAGCTTATTTTACATACAGCAGATAATTTGGAATGATCGATATATAGCTATGTTCTACCACCCAAAAGCCCGATTTAACTTGAAAACCATATTACCTTGATAACCTAGTACTTAAAATAGTACTGCTTAGCATACTATATTACTGTAAGAATCACATTGTACCATTATATAGAGGTTTTGGTTTAAGTCAAAACCGTGGGAGTTGGAATTAGGTAAGAGCGATCACAAGTATAGATCCGCACCCTAACGAACGATGGAGGCCGGTATTGATTGGTGGCGCATCGTGAGTACCGGTATGGGTTGGCGGTTGGTTGATGCCTCAGTTAAAATATAAGAACTAGACCCTTGTGCTAAATGAACGACACAAGTAACCGCCCAACCACAAGTGTTGACCTAGTCAAACCTGGCCTAGTAACTGCTCAACTTCAATTGAACCTCTCGTGATCCGTAAGGGGGAGTCGGAGGGTGAGTTCATATGGGAGGTGGTTAACCATACAACTGTAGGGCTGCGACGAGTCGGACGAGACCCGCGGGGTCATCCGAGCTTACCGGGATTTATACCTACAGGGCAGAGACTATATAAAGAATTGAGCAGTGAACATCCTTGTTTTCTTAACTCACGCGGAGTTACGAAATCTTGTGGGTAAAGCGAGGCAGCTTTGCAAAGCGATTATAATCGATATCCTGATACATCGTGCTTAGGTTAATGGAGCCGTGTCTAGTGGGTGAATCCAATTATGAGGCATAAGTAGTTTTGATGAGAGTTCAGTATTAATTGATAATGGAAAATCAAGCTTAAAGAAAATCCCCTCTATGTTTTTGCAAGAGACTTTTATGTGTTCTAAAGCAAAATCTGCATCCACATAAGACAATAGCCATAACCCCCGTTCACTTGAATTACCATGCATATAGTTATAGTATGATTCCGTGTGATTTGTTGAGTACGGTGGTTGTACTCATACTTGCTAAAAACAAAAACAGAAACCGCAACTTTTGAAGAAGCGGGTGAAGACGATGAGATGGTACTTTACGAAGTTGATGAAGCGTGGAATTAGGGTCGTTCTCCGCTCAGGCGTGCCTGTGGCTTCTTTTGTGTAATGTATCTAAAGGCCGTGGGCCTAGTTGTAGTACTTGGCTTTTAGCCCTTATATTGTAATAAAGTTGCTTTTGCCTTAAAGCTTGTGTTGGCACTGTCACACATCTGTCGAAAATACCCGTAATTGAATAGTCCTGGGCAATTGCGAGGATTTATTAATACTCCCGGAGACGGGGGCGTTACAATCGTGATTCCTTCAGATTCCGTGCTCGCAAGAAAGAAGAAAACATGCTAAACTTCTTTGCGTTTGGTGCCTAGTGCTAAGAAGTGCGCTTTTTTTTCAGCTGGAGATTGTGATGTCGACTCCTGGAGTGCTTGAGGTGGTGACCTTATCACCATTCTTCTGCAAGTTTCCCTTTCCCCGTGATCATTGCTGCTTGCCAGTTCTTAACTGATTGTTAAATCTTCTTGTTGCAGGCAATTGAGGATCTGCGCAGGAGTTAAAGAACCCTAATCCTAATCAACTCACAACAGTGCAATTATCAACGATTAGAATTAAATTAATAATTGTTACAATGCATTAATTACAAAAATGAGTTATAAATTCAATTTTCAAAATCTCAAAGAAGTAAACCTAATCTAATTATTGCGTCTTCTTTTACAAAAAAAAAATGGAGTTAAAGAAAATCTAGTTTCAGAGAAAAAAAATTGCCGGTCGGAACCTCACCAATTGTAGGCCTCATCATCTGACATTTCAAAAATCCAAAGCCCACATTATCCCGAACTCACCTTAGCCCCTAAATCATTCCAAAACAGTGCAAAGCTCCACTCCAGTCTTGCAATTACTAGATTTTGGCAAGCCCTTCATCGTCGAGTGTGACGTGTTCGGCTCGGGAGTTGGGGCAGTGCTACATCAAGGCACGGGCTCAATCGCATTCAGTCGTCCGATTAGGGCACGTCATTCCAAATTGGCGGCATACGAGAGGGAGTTGATCGGGCTCATCCAGGCCATCTGTCATTGACGCCATATCTATGGGGATGTGCCTTCCTCGTCCAAACCGACCACTACAGCCTCAAGTTTCTGTTAGATCAACGCTTGTCAACTATTCCGCAACATCAGTGGGCGAGTAAATTGGTAGGCTATGACTTCACGGTGTAGTACAGACTGGGTCGCCTCTACACGGTGGTAAACGCTCTCGATTGGCGCGACGGCGAGCAGCATCTTTCAGCCTTGCCGACCGCTGCTCCTGACGGCTCCACAGCTGGACTGCACGCCATCTCCACCCCATATCTAGACCTCTTCGATGAGCTTCGATAGGCAGCAACAACGGACCCCAGTTTGGTGGCACTCCGAGATGAAATTGCAACGGGGCAACGCGATGAGCACTGGGCGGTCAACGACGGCTTGGTTTTGTTCAACATCCGGCTTTACCTCCCACCGGCGTCTCCTCTCTTGCAATCGGTGCTAGCAGCAGCACATACCGCCCATGGTGTGCAAAAGACATTGCAGCGATTCAGGGCAGATTTCCATACACCGGGGGCTCGCCAGCTCATTCGGACCTTTATTAAGGACTGCATGATCTGCCAGCGTAACAAGACAGCACCTCCATCCAGTCAGCCTTCTTCAGCCATTAGCAGTCCCCTCTCAGATCTGAACAGATGTGGCTATGGATTTTATTGAGGAGTTACCACTAGTCGGAGGAAAAACGGTCATCTTTGTTATGAATATTGTGTGCATCTATTCATGAGGCCCAAGGGGCAATATATATACAGGTACAAGGGGATGTACAAAAGGAATACAACACAGCATAAAAGGAAGTAGCATATTAGGAAACGAATAGGAGTCCTAATCCTAATCTATTTCTATCCTTAACACCCCCCCTCAAACTCATGGTGGATCAACAACACTGAGTTTGGAGAGGTAAAAGTCATCTTGTGCTCGAGTCCGCCTTCGTGAAGAAATCCGCTATCTCAAGCTCCAAGGCACATATCAAGAGTAATCACCGATCTTGCACACAAGACCTCATGAAGGAAGCATCAACACCAATATGCTTGGTGAGCTCATGCTTCACAGGATCACGAGCAATACTGATAGCACCTGTACTGTCTGACAAGAGAGGAGTCGGTGTAGTGACAGAAACACCAAAATCCTCAAGTAACCACCGTAGCCAAGTAATCTCTGTGTCAAGAGAGCCATAGCTCGCAACTCACCTCTGCACTCGAGCGGACACTGCGATCTGCTTCTTCGCCTTCCGGGCAATAAGAGAACCACCAAGAAAAACACAGAGGCGAGAGAGACCGCGATCGAGGGATCGCGGCCCAAGTAGCATCCGAATAGGCTCAAGTCAGAACGAATCGAACGTGGAAAGAAGAGATGGCGAGAGATAGTCCCACGAAGGTATCGCAGAACGCCAAGAAGGTGGTCAGTAGTGGACCCGAGTGGGAGCTGAAACAAACCGACTCGAGAATATGAACGGATAGGTGATATCCTGACGAGTAACACAAGATAAACAAGACTCCCAACAAGGTGACGATAAGCGAGTCGGATCGTAAAGAGGCTCGCCATCCGAGGGTCGGAGGTGGACATTGAGCTCCATGGGAGTCTCAACAATCTGTTGTCGATCGAGAGAGAGCGCGATCAAGAAGATCTGAATATATTTCTCTTGGGACATAAAGAAACCATCCGGAGTGGAAGTAACCTCAATCCCAAGGAAATAACGAGAGGACCAAGATCCGACATAAGGAACCGCTCACTAAGACGAGCCTTGACAAAGGCAATAAACTCGAATCATCTCCCGTAATGATCATATCATCAACATACGTAAGAAGAAGAGTCCGACCACGGACGAAGTGTGGACAAAGAGCGCAGGATCATGATCACTAGCGGAAAAGCCAGCAGCAGTGACCACAGAGGAGAAGCGCCAAACCAAGCACGAGGGGCTTGCTTAAGGTCATAGAGAGAGCGGCGAAGGCGCATGCACCATGCCCTCGAGAATGTAATACCCGGTGGCGGATGCATGTAGACCTCCTCACGCAACTCACCATTAAGAAAGGCATTCTTGACATCAAGTCGAGAAATGCAGACCGCATGCGACGGACGCCACCGGCGTAAGAGTGCGAACGGTGGTCATGTGGGCCACGGAGCAAAAGTCTCGTCATAGTCAACGCCATGCTCTGCTGGAAGCCACGAGCAACAAGACGCGCCTTGTAGCGCTCAAGAGAGCCATCGAGCGAGTCTTAATTTTATAGACCCACTTACACGTGATGGGACGAGAATGAGATGGCAAAGGAACAAGATCCCAAGTACCAGTACGCTCGAGGGCAGCAATCTCTCGGCCATGGCAAGCTGCCACTCGGGGTGAGTAGCGAGATCCCTGTGAGGAGACAAGCTCACGAGTAGCTGCGCCAAACCAAGGCAAAGCGGGCAGAGGCCGAATCGACCGCGATCGCGGAGAGCGTAGCGAGGAGAAGATGACCCATCAGGGGACGATGGAGCATCAGAAGAAGGGGGATCATCAGGAGAAGATGACTCAGCTGGAGAAGCCTCAACACGAGGTCGACGAGTGTAAAAGAGAAGGGGAGGTATCAGAGGAGAGGAGCACGGGAGTCGGAGGAGACGACGCAGCGGTGACAACGGTGGAGAGGCCACGGGGAATATGTGGAGACTCGGTGGGACAAGTGGACGAGGCAAAGCAGATATTGGTGTATCCGAAAGGTCAAGAAAGACAGAGACTCCGCAGAGGGAGTCGAAGGAGAGGCAGGGCGTGGGTAGAATGGACGAGACTCGTCGAAAGTCACATCCCGAGAAACCCGCATCCTTCGACCAACCGGATCCCAAAGACCGATAGCCCTTGTGCTCGCCTCAGATCCCAAAAGACACACTCAACAGATCGAAGCGGTTAGTTTGGTACGTTCGCGAGGGGCGAGGAGAACGTAGCAAACGCAGCCAAACATATGAAGGGCGAGTAGTCGAGCGCGAAGACCACGAGAGGCGCTCAACGGGATCGCACCAAGAGCGTAAGATGGCTGGATGTTGATGAGATAGGTGGCGGTGGAAACGACCTCGGCCCAAAAGTGAGGTGGGGTAGGCGCGATCATCAAAGTGCGAGCCGTCTCAAGGAGGTGACGATGCTTGCGCCGGCGACACCATTCTCGAGCATGAGCACCGGGACAAGAGAATCGCGAGAGTCCTGCGTAGCAAGGAAATCGCGCAGTAACGAGAAAGATACTCGCCAGCAGAATCGGCCACGAAAAACACGAATAGGAGTGGAGAAGCGTGTGTGGATCATAGTGGCAAATTGTTTATAGATAGACAAGACCTCACTACGAGAAGACATGAAATATATCCAAGTGTGGCGAGAAAAATCATCTATAAATATGATATAATAACGATGACCCCTTTCAAACGAAGGAGCCACCCAGACATCCGAATGAACAAGATCAAAGGACGCCGAGACACGACTCACCGTGTGAGGATAGGAAGCTGAATTTGTTTACCTAACTTACACCCTCGACAATCTAAAGACACGTCTCTGAGATGCACCCGAAGACCACGATTTAACTAAGGATGACAAAGTAGATCCACACGATGACCAAGACGGTGATGCCACCGCTGAAAAGAGCCGAGACGGCGGCGTGGCGGAGAGATCGGCGGCGATGGTGGCAGCGGAAGGAAGGTGAAGCGAGTCAAGCTCCCAGAGACGCTGTGTGAGTCACGGCGCCGAGGGCCGAACCAACCGAGCTCCGTGTGGCGGTCCCGAACACAACAAGAGTCGAGTCGAGAATGACACGATAGCCAAGGTCGATGAATCATCCCAGCAGAAAGAAGTCGCATAGTGAGGCGAGGAATATGAGCAAATGAAGGAACATGAAAGGACGAGTTGCTAAGAGATCCTCGACTGAGAGACGAAAGAGATGTACCATCGCAGAAAGAACACCGATGGAGAATCAAGAGGTGTAATAGATGACAAAGTAGAAGCATCGGAGTCATGTGAAAAGATGCTCCGTAATCAAGAATCCACGGGAGGTACTGATCGTAGAGGGTGGTTTCTCGCTCAAGAGTCGAGCGTAACTCGCAGAACTCCGCCGAGGAGAACTCGAGCGGCAAGCAAGCGGCGAAATCCGCTATCTCTCGCCGGTGAAAGAAGCTCAAGAAGTCGATCGCGGCGCCGTCGTAGAAGCACCGGTGCCAATAGAAGAACGGCGTGAAAGATGCCGCTTCTTCTTATAGCATCGACTCAAAGTGGCCGCCTTGTCGCAGAGGGAATGTGAGGCGGCCACCTCGGACGGATGACGCCACCACCACCGTGGGCGGCCGCCGAGGAGGCAATGGTAGCAGTGAACAGGCGCGAGTGCAGAGGGGAGTGGCATCGCACCAGCACCACTCGACGAGTCTCCTCTCGCGCGTATCTCGGTGAGAGCCTCGGAGAGTGACACGAGGGTGGCGTGCAAGAAGCGAGCACGCCTTTGCTCGAACTCGGGGCGAAGACGAGTAAGGAACTCGTGACCCGCCAAACTCCAAGTCGGACGTATATCCAAGCAAAGACGGACAGAACGACAGCGACCAAGAAGCGGAGAGTCCAAGCGACGCCGGATAGCGAGCTCGAGCGTAAAGGCATCAACAGTAGCATCACCTGCCAAGAGAGTGCTCTTGGCGAACCACGGACAGTGCAGGGGCATCACCGGAGGGCTCGTGCGCCGACGAAGATGAGTCCACATCAGGAAGCCGAAGGAGTCCCACAACCTCGTAAGAGAATCGAGGCCGAGATCGCGATGAAGACAAAGAAGGCTCGGCGGCCGCCATCACACCACCGAGTGTAGGTGGTCGACGGTCCTTGTAGAGATCCGAGCCTCCCGGTAGGCGAGGCGCTTCATCATCAACAACCGAGCAGCCTCGGTAGCAATCTTGTCGGCCGTCGGGGCAATGCAACAGCGTGGCTCCGTCGGAGGAATAGGGCAAGGCGGGCAGGTGACATCGCCAGAGAGGACGCCCCAGAGACGTAAACCACGCATGTGAATGCGCATGTGAGACACGAAGTCGGTGTAATTAACACCATCAAAGACCACCGGGCAGCGAGGGAGGGAAACGGTGCCCATTGGTAGGCGGCGCCGGGCGGCGCGGCGACCAATACAACGGTCTAACAGCGGCGCCAACGGCGCGCGGTTAGATCGACGTTTTTTTTTTTTTGAAAAGAAAAAGCCTAGTAAAGTGGCCGTCGGCCCACACTCACGCACACGCACACACCCGGCACCCGAGCGGCGCGCACGCAAAGAGGCGGAGGCGAGGCGGCGGGGCGCGCGGCGGTGGCGCGGCGGCCGGCCGGGAGAGGCCGCGGGCGGCGGCGGCGTGGCGCGGCGCGCGCGTGGGCGATAAGCGCGCGGCGTGGGCGGCCGCCCGGCGGCGTGGCGGCGCGGCGCGGCGTGGCGATAGCGGCGCGGCGCGGCGCGCGGGCGAGGCGAGCGCGGCGACGCAGTTGAGGCAGCGCTTCGGCGCGCGTGGAAAGCGGCGCTTCGCGCGCGCGTGGAAAGCGGCGCTTCGGCGCGTGGAGAACTGGCGCCGCGCAGCGCACGGCGCTGGCCGGGCGAGTAGATGCCGGCGAGGCGGCGCGGGCGCGGCGCGAGTAGCAGCGCTCGGCGCGAGAGAGAGCGCGCCGACGGGAGAGGCCGACGAGAGCGGCGGGCGACGTCGGGGAGAGGCACGGGAGCGACGGCGAGCGAACCGAGGCAAACCCTAGGTAGGCTCTGATACCATGTTATGAATATTGTGTGCATCTATTCATGAGGCCCAAGGGGCAATATATATACAGGTACAAGGGGATGTACAAAAGGAATACAACACAGCATAAAAGGAAGTAGCATATTAGGAAACGAATAGGAGTCCTAATCCTAATCTATTTCTATCCTTAACAATCTTGACCGTCATTGACCGCTTCTTCAAATTTGCACACTTTATTCCTTTGGCTCACCCATACATTGCAGCCACGGTCAGCAGGGTCTTCTTCAACGAGGTCGTTCGCCTCCACGGCATACCCAGTTCCATCGTCAGCGACCGAGATACAGTTTTTACCAGCTTATTTTGGTAGGGGCTTTTTCGTTTGTCTAATGTTAAGCTGCACATGAGCTCCGCATATCATCCATAATCTGATAGTCAATCTGAGGCTACCAGTAAGGTGATCACCATATACCTGCATTGCTTTACTAGTGATCGGCCGAAACAATGAATTCCCTGTCTTCCGTTGGCAGAATATTGCTACAAGTCATATCATTCTGCTCTTTAGACTACGCTTTTCCATGTGGTCTATGGTCGCGATGAAAAAGGGGATTCGCGACTGCTGGCCGTTGACAAGTCCATGGTGGAACGTGATGCCTTCTTGGCGGAAGACTCTGAACATCTTCTACAAGCTCAACAGATGGCAAAATCTCAGTATGACAAGCTACATCGTCCTGTAGAGTATGCGGTGGATGATTGGGTCTGGCTCCGTCTTCATCGCTTAGCAGCTTCCATCTCATCCACATCGCCAGGGAAGCTAAGTCCGCGCTACTATGGTCCCTATCAAATTACGCAGCGCATCGGGGACTCGTTTTTTCCGGAGGATAGGAGAGATGTCATGGTAGGGCAGCACTACACCAGGAGGCGCAAGCAGCCGAGTACGGCAGCAGAGCCAGGGCCAAGCGTCAGGCAGGAGGGAAGGGCTGCGGCTGGGAGGCAGTCCGAGTTCGGAATAGCTGCGGCAAAGGGAGAGCCTGTGTCAGATAAGGAACAGGATCCAGACGGCACAGCTGGGCTTCCTTTCGGTTTGAATTAAACCTTCTATCTTTAGTGTTGCTTTCCAGTTCAGTTCACAATAGGTTTGGTATTAGAGATTGATTGCCTCTTTCGAGTCAGAGATAATTGTTAGGAGATTACCCATATATGGGCTATCGGTTCATTGAGGAGAGTTTTACCATCTCTATCTTCTCCCTTGCGGCTGTGCGCCAGCCGACGCGCCACCATCTTCCTCCAGTCGGCACGGCGCCTCCTCATTGGTGACTGCTCATCTCACGCCCTTCCGTCACATCCTTACAACCTTTGCAGCCGGAGTTCGGGCTGTAACAATACAGAACCTGAAAAGATCTTTTCTCTTGTTGGACATGTGAAGCATCCCAATACAACTAAAAAAAACTTTACAGAACACATTATCTACATCCTCATATTTTTTTGCCTCTTACTTTCTGTAACCAAAACCCTCGCTAAAAGAAAGGTAATATATAACATTGGTTCTTGTCAAACTCACAGGCAGACCAAACAAATTTTTCCCACCTCTTTCATTGTTACGAACATAAGAGTTGTACCTCCATGAAAGTCCAGCAGGAGAAAGCAAACTAAAAATGCATGCTAGTTTAAGCTGCCAGTAGTCACGTATGAACATCTCGAGGAAAAGGAAGTTGAAAAGTATGACAAACGGAAAATATAAATAACAAATTCTCACATCACCAATAGAGAAAGCATCGTGCTTCTTGTATCAAAGCTTAATAAGCAACTGCAGCAATCATATGTCGTTTTTCTTTTCATACATGTTTTTCTGCAAGAGCATAGCACCCATCTATGTTGCTAACTACCGTTTATGTTTTGCGTGCAAGGGATACATATTTTACAGCAAGCTTCATGTATAATGCATCCATGCAACTGCACATGTGCGCACAACACAACGACCTTGTATTCTAACTTGTCTAAGGGCAAAGGAATAAACATATGGAAATGTACATATCTTGAAGAGAAATATCTTGTGGCAGATGATATGTATAGGAAAAGTGCAAACCTTGTCCTCCAGCACAGAAACCTTATTCACATAGTTCGGAGCCACACATACCATGCATGGAAGGTAGCAGGGTAGTGTCCTAGGATCTTTCCACAAATATACTGGGGCAAATCTCCAATCACCACGGCAAAAAGATTGATATATCATCTCATGTGGTTCAGGCTTACGCTTATATTATATTTACCTGTGCTAAGCAGAGGAGCCCAACGCAGTTGTGGAAAATCCCAGGGGCTCTCCACAAAAATTATGCTAAGCGGAGGAGCCCAGCACAGTTGCAGAAAACCCTAGGGGGCTCCGCAAAAATGCTGGCGTGGCGGTCTACTCGCATCAATATCTGCCGCTTTAATAGGATAGATATTTGCTGTTGTGAAGTAAAATCAATGGACTTTCTCGCAACCAACAATCTTAGTTCAAATCAACTCAGCCAAAAACGGAATCAACAGTGATACCATTCATGCCAACAGCATGGAGCACAACAATAAATTTCACTCGCAAAAGAAAGAAGAAAAAAAATGGAAGAGAGATCATCTAGAATTAGACTGTTCTGATTCAAGGCATAATACTGTTGATCCGATTCAAATACGGCACAGCACAAACAGTAAATAGATTGTGCCGATTTGGCTTTATTGGGTGTACCGTGCTTGGGCCGGCACCTTATCATGGTAGACCGGCCTAGCACGGTATACATAGTAACTCTCCTATGATAGTACATTAAAATTACTTATGGTTGATAGTAGAATTATTTTTGTTAGGATTACCACACTCTTTTGAGTTCAGACGGGTGACTTGGTAATATGACTGATAGTAAAATTACTTATAACTGAATAAAAATACTTACGATTCAACGACTGACAGTAAAATCAATAGACTATCAATGATCCGCTTAACTAAACGTGTCTAAACCAGCCCGACATGATCCAACCCCTCTCTGCAGCCGTTTGGCCTGTCTTAGCTTTGCTGATTCGATTTGGTTGTGGCGCCGTACTGTGTGTTTTGCTTTGTGCTTCGTGCAGTTTTGATTTGATGACTCCGTGATGTCACCCGATGTGTTATTATTAGGTTCTCAGTTCCGGTTTAGGCCTGCTTATAATGCACGGCCTCATTTCATTGGTCTTGTGCAGAAGCTGTAGTTGTTTCTTTAGTTCTTATGTGTTAAATTGTATTGGTTTGGGCGAGGAATATTGGAATAGTACCATCTGATGATCTGATCACGTGTGAACCGGAAAATTTATAAATTCCGTGTCTATATATACCACTATTTTATGATGACTGTATATAAGTGGCAAAGGCAAACTTTGGGTTGCAACTTACTTTTCTTTAGGGGCTGAGTCTTGAATTTCGAAAACTTTGTTTTTCTTTTCTTTTTCAGGATGAAGAATGTTTCTCATGCGTTTCCTATATGTCCTGGATTCACGGATACTAACTTGACCGGTGGTTCTTTGAGTGGCTCACGAGATAGTGGTTGCCAGATGTTGTTCCAAGTACTTCCGTGTAATACCACTAAATTGCAAAATTGCAAAAGAGAGAGAATTAAGGAAAGGAAGGGCGGTTTTGCCGTTAGACCCATCAGCTTTTAGAATGCCGAATAAATAGCGCTCGTAAAGGTTCCCATACCACCCAGAAACGGTCGGCACCGTCTAGAAAGCCGCATAACAACAGCGCTCTCAGCGGTTCCCAGATCGTCCAGGGGCCGGTTGGCACCGTCTCGCGTTGTGGATTTTTGTCATTCGGCATAAAATTCCTTTGTACCTGTGACCGATTTACCTACCGCAGTAGAAGAGCACCAATTATTATAGGGCTGCCATTGGACCAGAAAGCCCCTAGTGCCATATCCAGCTAAGGCTAAAGTGGAGGGGCAGAAGCGGCATTTCACTATGAGAGTGATAGCCATGCCTCTTAATTAGACAAGCCATTTCACCCACTCACTATTCAAGCCACTCCCCATTTCATCACCTCTGCCACAACCAGAACCAGCAAGCCCATTTCCTTTCCCCAACCGAGAAACCAAGCGACATTTCACCATCTCCTTCCTCAACCGAAAGTAAGCCAGCCAAATAAGAGTTAGGGGAGGAGAAGCCTGAGGAGAGGGGCACGGAGACGAAGGAGTCAAGGCGGCGGCCGTTGGCATGGAGCCTTCATCGACCGTCAAGACGCTCTAGGAAGGCTGGACGTCAACCCGACCGCAAGCCGACGGTAGCCGGCAAGAGCAGGTCTTTCCCCACCTCTCCTTCAAGCACACCCATGTCGCGACTTAGCACAAGTCCCCACATAGCACCACCATAGTACAAACACTATGAAAGCAAAGGCAGCCAGAGGCTAGAACACATGCATGTAGAAAGTAGGGGGAGGAAGGTGCACTGCCCTGAGTAGTGGAAGTCAGCCGCGGAGCACCGGCACCGCACTGGTGGTTGGCGGCTCCGTTGGGGGCAAGGTGCTCGGCTCTCGGCTAGCTGCAAGCCGGGGCCGACGAGCCGAGGGAGGCATGGCGGCGCAGGTGACCGAGGGCGGAGGCGCAGGCGGCATGGGGCCGGAGTCGAGGACGGCGGCCGCTGGCCGTGCCGACCGGGCGGCGGCGCCCAACGCCCCACCACCACGTGCGTGCAAGGGGATGCGACGGATCCGGTTTGGGCTAGCCGGATCCGAGGCAAGGAAGAAGGGGGCGAGCAGGGGGAGGCCGGCGAGTTGGGCTCGCCCGCGCGCTGTCGCGCCACCCGGGGAAGCGCCTGGAGGCGGCCTCGCACGAGTGAGAGAGAGAGTGAGGGAGTGGGAGGAGAAGGGAGGGGGGCCGGCGGAGGAAGCCGTGGTCGGCGGCGAGCGCCGGGCCGGCGAGCCCGGAGCACGGCCACGCGCGGCCGCGCCGCCAGGGGAAGCTCACGGCCATTTGCGCGAAAGAAATGAAAGGGAGAGAGACAGACCAGGTAAAAAAAAGAAAAGAGAAGAAAAGAAAAAAAGAGGGGTTTGGTACCCGTTTGACGGATCCTTGACCCCGGGCATTTTACGCTAGAACCGGGTTATGCAGGCAGTATCGTCGTCGTCCTTCTAATCTCTGATTTCGTTATGATATGTTAAATCGGATTAATTACTTGTTCAGGTGGAGGCCCTGAGTCGACGTTGTCTGCACGTCGCTTCGCTCTGCTTGATTAACAGGCAAGTATATGGTAGGGCGGTAGACCGAAAGGTTTATGAAAATATGTGATGCTTACCTGATATGATGGTGTTTACCTGGAAATGTGATGTTTACATGACATGATGTTGCACGGTAAGTGACGGTAATGATGATGGAGTAAGGTGGGCCATGACGCTTACCTGCTATTGATGTTAATGAAGAGCATGATTATGATAATAGGCATATGCATTTACATTATGTGCACTCAAGAGTGAGGGCGGTGAGAAAGTCCCTAGCTATGAGTAAAGCTAGTGGATTAATCCGGAGTGCTCTTGAGTAAGATCTACTTCGGTAGGCCTCCACGGAAGTGGAGAGACCCCGTGCCGATATGGGTGGGTTCAAGATTTTAGGTGAACATCGTCGGGTGTTCACTCGGCAATAATGGTATTTGCAATGTGATGAGCAAATGTGCATGTAGAGCAGTGTGGCATTGTATTGATGATGTGATAATGTGGGAACATGAAAAATACATGTGGATTATGTATGATCAATAGGGAACCATGAGAATAATGATATGAGTATGACAATGCACGTAGAGCATGCTATAGTTGGATTCAATTGTTTTCTTGATGTGTTAGTATTTATCGTCTTATTATATACTTGCTGGGTCATTGGACTCACCCTTACTTTGTTGTTTTATTTCTAGATGACCGTTGAGGACGTCTTGCTTGGGCGGGTGTAGCACATGAATAACTTCATGTACTTATAGTACCTCACATATCAGCTTTTGTTAATATATGTAATTCCACCGGTAAGCTAGCATAGTTGAAAAAAAAAGGGTACGGTGTAAGTGCTTTGCTTTATTAGTATGGTAGAGTTTGCTTAAAATGATTAGCAGATGTTTTAGATATGATATTGTAATGCAATGATGGTAGCACTCTAGACTCAGAGGATGGGTGGGGTGTTACATTCCGTTTAGGTATTCAGGAACTGTTATCACCTTGATTCGGAGATCTTCCTCAGAGCCTGCAGAGAGGCTCACCATTAACCAACAGCAAAGTTGATGGTGAGTTCTGTTATGAATATTGTGTGCATCTATTCATGAGGCCCAAGGGGCAATATATATAGAGGTACAAGGGGATGTACAAAAGTAATACAACACAGCATAATAGGAAACAGCATATTAGGAAACAAATAAAGGTCCTAATCTATTCTATCCTTAACACCCCCCCTCAAACTCATGGTGGATCAACAACACTGAGTTTGGAGAGGTAAAAGTCGTGGTTTGTGCTCAGTCCGGGCCTTCGTGAAGAAATCCGCTATCTGAAGCTCAGAAGGCACATATCAAGAGTAATCACCGATCTTGCACACAAGACCTCATGAAAGAAGCATCAACACCAATATGCTTGGTGAGCTCATGCTTCACAGGATCACGAGCAATACTGATAGCACATGTACTGTCTGACAAGAGAGGAGTCGGTGTAGTGACAGAAACACCAAAATCCTCAAGTAACCACCGTAGCTGGTAATCTCTGCTGTCAAGAGAGCCATAGCTCGCAACTCACCTCTGCACTCGAACGGGACAACTGCGATCTGCTTTCTTCGTCTTCCGTGCAATAAGAGAACCACCAAGAAAAACACGAGGGCGAGAGAGACCGCGATCGAGGGATCGCGGCCCAAGTAGCATCCGAATAGGCACAAGTCAGAACGAATGGAACGTGGAAAGAAGAGACGGCGAGAGATAGTCCCACGAAGGTATCGCAGAACTCGAAGAAGGTGGCTGTAGTGGACCTGAGTGGGAGCTGAAACAAACTGACTCAGAATATGAACGGGATAAGTGATATCCGGACGAGTAACAGCAAGATAAACAAGACTCCCAACAAGGTGACGATAGCGAGTCGGATCAGAAAGAGGCTCGCCATCCGAGGGTCGGAGGTGGACATTGAGCTCCATGGGAGTCTCAACAGTACGCTGATCAGTGAGAGAGGCGCGATCAAGAAGATCCTGAATATATTTCTCTTGGGACATAAAGAAACCATCTGGAGTGGAAGTAACCTCAATCCTAAGGAAATAACTGAGAGGACCAAGATCCGACATAAGGAACTGCTCACTAAGACGAGCCTTGACAAAGGCAATGTACTCAGAGTCATCTCCCGTAATGATCATATCATCAACATACAGAAGAAGAAGAGTCCGACCACGAGACGAGGTGTGGACAAAGAGCGCAGGATCATGATCACTAGCTGAAAAGCCAGCAGCAGTGACCACAGAGGAGAAGCGCTCAAACCAAGCACGAGGGGCTTGCTTAAGGCCATAGAGAGAGCGACGAAGGCGGCGCACCATGCCCTCGAGAATGAATACCCGGTGGCGGATGCATGTAGACCTCCTCACGCAACTCACCATTAAGAAAGGCATTCTTGACATCAAGTCGAGAAAGCAGCACCGCTGGCGAATGACGCCACCGGCGTAAGAGTGCGAACAATGGTCATGTGGGCCACAGGAGCAAAAGTCTCGTCGTATTAACGCCATGCTCTGCTGGAAGCCACGAGCAACAAGACGCGCTTTGTAGCGCTCAAGAGAGCCATCGAGCGAGTCTTAATTTTATAGACCCACTTACACGTGATGGGACGAGAATCGGATGGCAAAGGAACAAGATCCCAAGTACCAAGCGCTCGAGGGCAGCAATCTCTCGGCCATGGCAAGCTGCCACTCGGGGTGAGTAACACATCCCGGTAGGAGACAGCTCACGAGCAGCTGCGCCAAAGAAAGGCAAAGCGGGCAGAGGCCGAATCGGCCGGCGATCGCGAGAGCGTAGCGAGGAGAAGATGACCCATCGGGGACGATGGAGCATCGAAGAAGGTGGATCATCGGAGAAGATGACTCACCGGAAGAGCCTCAATACGAGGTCGACGAGTGTAAAAGAGAAGGGAGGTATCAGTGTGAGAGGAGCCCGGGAGTCGGAGGAGACGACGCAGCGGTGACAACGGCGGAGAGGCCACGGGGAATATGTGGAGACTCGGTGGGACAAGTGGGCGAGGCAAAACAGATATAGGTGTATCCGGAAAGGTCAAGAAAGACAGAGACTCCGCAGAGGAGTCGAAGGAGAGGCGGGGCGTGGGTAGAATGGACGAGACTCGTCGAAAGTCACATCCCGAGAAACCCGCATCCTTCGACCAACCGGATCCCAAAGACCGATAGCCCTTGTGCTCGCATCAGTATCCCAAAAGACACACTCAACAGATCGAGCGATCGGTTTGGTGCGTTCGCGAGGGGCGAGGAGAACGTAGCAAACGCAGCCAAACATATGAAGGGCGAGTAGTCGGAAGAAGACCACGAGACGCTCAACGGGATCGCACTCAAGAGCGTAAGAGGGTCGGATGTTGATGAGATAGGTGGCGATGGAAACGACCTCGGCCCAAAAGTGAGGTGGGGTAGAGGCGACGATCATCGAGTACGAGCCGTCTCAAGGAGGTGACGATGCTTGCGCCACGACACCATTCGAGCATGAGCACGGGACAAGAGAATCGAAGCGAGAGTCCTCGCGCAGAAGGAAATCGCGCAGTAACGAGAGAGGTACTCGCCAACAGACCGGCACGAAAGACACGAATAGGAGTGGAGAACGTGTGTGGATCATAGTGGCAAATTGTTTATAGATAGACAAGACCTCACTACGAGAAGACATGAAATATATCCAAGTGTGGCGAGAGAAATCATCTATAAATATGATATAATATCGATGACCCCTTTCAAACGAAGGAGCCGGACCCCAAACATCCGAATGAACAAGATCAAAAGGACGCCGAGACACGCACTCACTATGAGGATAAGGAAGTGAAGTTGTTTACCTAACTTACACCACGACGGTCTAAAGACACGTCTCCGAGACGGACCCGAAGACCACGACGAACTAAGGATGACAATCGAGATCCACACAGATGACCAAGACGGTGATGCCACCGCTGAAAAGAGCCGGTGAGACGGCGGCGAAGCGGAGAGACGGCGGCGATGGTGGCGCGGAAGGAAGGTGAAGCCACCAAGCTCCCGAGACGCCGTGAGTCACGGCGCCGAGGCCGAACCAACCGAGCTCCGTGTGGCGGTCCCGAACACAACAAGAGTCGAGTCGAGAATGACTCGATAACCAAGGTCGATGATCATCCCAGAGAAAGAAGTCGCATAGTGAGGCGAGGAATATGAGCAACGAAGGAACATGAAAGGATGAGTTGCTAAGAGATCCTCGACTGAGACGAAAAGAGATGTACCATCGCAGTAAGAACACCGACAGAGAATCAAGAGGTGTAATAAAAGACAGAGTGGAAGAATCGGGGTCATGTGAAAAGATGCTCCGTAATCAAGAATCCACGGGAGGTACTGACCGTGTAGGGGTGGTTTCTCGCGCTCAAGAGTCGATGAGCGTAACTGCGCGAACCCGCCGAGGGGGAACCTCGCGGCAAGCGGCGCCGAAGTCGGGCTATCTCTTGCTCGGTGAGAAAACTGCCAAGAGGTCGATGCGACGGCGACGTAAAGCACTAGTGCCGAAGAAGAACGGCGTGACAGATGCCGCTTCTTCTTATAGCACTGACTCAATGTGGCCGGCCTTGTCGCAGAGGAAGCAGTGAGGACGGCCACCTCCAGACGGCGGGCGCCACCACCACCGTGGCACCACCAAGAAGGCGATGGAAGCGGTAGACGAGCGGCGAGCACGAGGGGAGTGGCATCGCATCAAAGACCACTCGACGAGTCTCCTCTGCGCGTATCTCGGTGAGCCTCGAGAGTGACACGAGGGTGGCGTGCAAGAAGTCGAGCACGCCTTTGCTCGAACTCAGGGGCGGCGCGAGTAAGGAACTCGTAGACCCGCCGAGACTCCAAGTCAAGACGTATATCCAGCAAAGACGGACAGAACGCGGCAGCCAAGAAGCGGAGAGAGTCCAACGGACGCCGCATGCAGCAGAGCTCGAGCGTAAAGGCATCAACGATAGCATCACCTGCTGAAGAGAGTGCTCTTGGCGAACCACGGACAGTGCACAGGGCATCACCGAGGGCTCGAGCGCCGACGAAGATGAGTCCACATCCGAAAGCCGAAGAGTCCCACAACCTCGTAAGAGAACCGAGGCTGGATATCGGCGATGAAGACAAAGAAGAATCGGCGTCGCCATCGCACCACCGAGTGTAGGTGGTCGACGATCCTTGTAGAAATCCGAGCCTCCCGGTAGGCGAGGCGGCTTCATCATCAACAACTGAGCAGCCTCGTGAGCAATCTTGTCGGTATCGGGGCAATGCAACAGCGTGGGCTCCGTCGGAGGAATAGGGCAAGGCGGGCGGTGACATCGCCGAGAGGACGCCCGAGACGTAAACCACGCATGTGAATGCGCATGTAAGACACGAAGTCGGTGTAATTAACACCATCAAAGACCACCGGCAGCGAGGAGGGAAGCGGTGCCCATTGGTAGGCGGCGCCGGCGGCGCGGCGACCAATACAACGAAGTCTAACAGCGGCGCCAACGGCGCGCGGTTAGATCGACGTTTTTGGAACCGGAAAACCCTAACTAATAGTGGCCTTCGCCCGCTAGCAACACACCCACGCACACACGCACACACGCGAAGCGCGAGGAAGCGAGGCGGCGCGCGGGCGCGGGCGACGGCGGCGCGGCGCGGCGGCGCGCGCGGCGGCGCGGCGCGCGGCCGGCGGCGCGGGGCGCTGGCGGCGCGGAAGGCGGCGGCGCGTGGAGGCGGTGCGGGAAGGGCGGCGAGGCGGAGCGGCGCGCAGCGCCGGGCGGCGTGGAGAGGCGGCGCGGCGCAGAACGGAGAGTCGGCGCGGAGGCCGACGGGAGAAGGAGGCGGCGGCGCGCGAGGCGACGGCAGCGCCCGCAAGCGGGCGCGCGCGGCGCGAGGCGCGCGCGGCCGGAGCGCGGCCGGCGCGGGAGGCGGCGACGGGCCGGCGCGGGAGGCCGAGGCGACGTCAGCCACCAGTGGGCGGAGCGGAGGCGGCGCACGGGAGTCGGCGACGGTGGTGCAGAGTCGACGACGGCGCACGGAATCCTAGGCAAGCCAAAACCCTAATTTTGGCTCTGATACCATGTTATGAATATTGTGTGCATCTATTCATGAGGTCCAAGGGGCAATATATATAGAGGTACAAGGGGATGTACAAAAGGAATACAACACAGCATAATAGGAAACAGCATATTAGGAAACAAATAAAGGTCCTAATCTATTCTATCCTTAACAAGTTCTTGGGTCAAGATGCAGCTGATGTACCAGATGACAATTTCGATAGTCACGATGAGCTGACTCACGGGAATGGTATCATTGATGCATTCAGGAATCTAAACGAAACAAAGGGCAAGATTCCTGGGTCTTTGATTCCTAAAACGGATGGCAGTGGTGATACAAAATTGGTGCTCCTTCAAACTCTCTTAAAACCGTGCTTGATAAGTGGATTGAAGATGGTAACCATCTTGAAAGAAATGAAGTCATGCTGGTCTTGTTCCTCCTCAGGAAGCAGCGACTGTATTCGAAGGCTTTGCAGGTACCTGTTTTGACAACTATGTAATTACTATGAGTCTATGACTGTTGTATTGCATCTCATCAAATGTATATTTTTAGTAAAATACACTACAAGTTTGCAACTATTGGTAAATTCAGCAGTCTTTATTTGGCATTTAGCCTAAGTTACCTTCTTCCCTGTGCAGTCTCTTAATGTTCATGGCACAATTCTCTGTCCAAGTTGTTGTACAGAGTGGTTCATACGTGCATTGTCTGGTGTGCAGTGTTGAACTGTATTATATAAGTTGTTTTATGTAAATTGCTAGTAGTCATTCAAGCTCAAATTTCTCAAACTAATTGGGTGTTGATGTGGTTTATGTTGCCTCTATCCTGGGATTCTTATTGTGGCAATTACTAAAAGATAAAACATATGTCAAACTCCTGTCCATGCTAGATCATGGAAATTGGAACCGAATTCTATGCTGAGACCCTCAAAATATTACCTTTCTGTGGCAAAATGGCAGCATTTCTATCTTACTACTATTATTAAGCACAAAATTAGTCTTATTTGCTGATAAGCTATTAAAAGGAAGGCTTTGCAGGTATAGCAGCAGTTTGCTCGAGGCTGCTATTTATTCATGAAATGTCACTTCCTTTATAGCAAGTTCTGGATTGATAAAAACACTAGCCTTGTTATTTTTATGAAACATGTGTTCTGGATTGATAAAAACACTAGCCTTGTTATTTTTATGAAACATGTGTTTTGCGTGCAGAAGTTTCAAATAAGCTTGTACTTTGTCTGTCTGATGGGGAATTGGGCTCAGTGGACGAGGCTTCACAAGGAGCTGTACTAGCTGATGTCCTTCTCAATCTGGACATGCCATGTATTGAAACATTGGTACTAAGTAGTAAGTACTAACCCATTATAATCGCTAAGTTTGTCGCAGGAAACCAACACAAGCATGAAATTTGCCTTTTATCAGCTGGTCTGGAGTGGTTGAAATATATCTTCAGTTATGTTGTTGCCATTGATGGTTCTAGAGTAGAATGTAATTAAGAACACTTGAACTAATTCTGAATACATCAAGAAACTTGGATTATTTGTTGATTCAAGCTTTCAGTTTTATTAAATGTGTCATGTTTGGCTCTCCTGTTTAATCTGCTGACACAGCTCGTCATGGGCCGGCTGTTCGGGCCCATGGAAGTGACGCAATGGAGGACAGATTACTTAGCCCTCAAGTATGACTTAGTTATAGATAAGAATAGAATCTTATCTATTAGAAAGGTTATCCTTATTAGTTGGAAAGATTAGATTGGATTGTTAGGGGCTCAACCTCTATATAAGGGGAGCTGCATGCTACCATTATCAAGCAAGTAAGAAGAATAAAGAATTGATTTAGTCTCTCCCCAATGTTCTAGCATCCATGTCTATGGTCTCCTCCTCCTAAGATCCCCCCCCCCCCTTCAGCCGTGCCGTCCCGGCCCTCCTTTGTACGGTAGTTACCCTGATGAACTAATGTTCATCGAAGCTCTAGAAAATCAATGTGACATGTCCCATTGACAGATCTAGATGGAACTGGAATGATCCCTTTCATGCTTGCACTCTTTGATATTCTGGAAAACAGGGACACTGTTTCCATTATAGAATTACTACATGTTGTTTAGTGCTGCAATCATTTCGAAGCGATCACTTAGCTGGAAAATAGAAAAGGATGTTAAATATTTTATACAGCAGATTTGAAGAAATGATGAAACATCAAGTTGCCAGATTACCACTAGCATAGTATTTTGTAGACAATATCCAGTATGGCCTTTATGTCTTACTCTTATGCGGCTGTCTTCTTTAAAGGTAGCAGTTGAACAAATTGATCAGAATTCAAATATATTTAATTTATATTTGTATTTTGAAGTCATCTTTGCCTTTTGCTTAGCGCATGCCGTGTATTGCCTTTTTCTTGCCCATTTCTTTCTGCTTTGGTAAACACATTTGTCATATTGGTTATGAAATGTTAAATGGAGGGCAAGACTCTAGAAGCCTCTGACAAAATGTGATGTGTTATGTCTGTCATTTATTTCACTTTTTTGTTATTTTTTTATATCTCATGTTAGTTGTTGATGTACCTTTGGATGGTAGGGATTAGCCTACCAGGACATTGTTATCATGTTAGGCTCTTTATGGCCTAATCATTTTTTGGGAATTCATCTTAGGTTTTACATGCAAGAGTGGACATTTTTCTCATGGAAATAGTCCGTATGTATAGTGTTCAATGCTAGGAGCATAATTGATCTGCATTTTTCACTATATGTTCTAACCTGTAGTTTTTCCTATTTTACAGCAATTTCACTAGCTTTGCATCGGTTCCTCAATGAAATATTTTTCTATGTATGATTCATCAACTATCACATGCATATATGCTCTGTCTACAATCTGACCTAGATACACAGCTGACATAGGCCACCTTTGCATATTTCATCTTTTACTTTTGTAGAATCGTGGAAACGCAAACACACTTTTTTAAAACATATCTCTGAATGTTTGCAGTTGATGGAGTGGATAGAAAGAGGAAAACTACTCAATTTTGAAGAACGTGACTATGCTTGTCATCTTGATTTGATTGCACAGAACCATGGTATTGACTATTGAAAATGCTCAGAAGTACATTGAACGGGTTCCGGAATCCTTTAGGAACGAGGTGCTCTAGGAAACTCTGCTCGTGAACTGTGTGTGTGTGTGAGTGATATCCATAAGGCAGAAGAAGTCTTCAAGAACATAAGAGACCTCTCTTACTGTCTCTGCTTGCAACCAAATGATATTGCTGTACAAGAGGATTGCTCGCAGTAAGGTAGTTGATATACTCATGCTGATGGAAAAGGAAAATATCAAGCCTTCTCACTTCACATACAAGCTCCTGATTGACTTGAAAGGGCGATCAAATGACTTGCCAGGCATTGAGCTGGTCTTAAACGAGATGAAGGTCAGTGGTTTTGAGCCAGATTTTGCAATCCGGACAATGGTTGCAAAATTCTACATATACGGGGCCTCACAAAGAAAGCAGAAGCAGTTATGAAGGAGATGGAAGTGGAGTATAACAAGGATAAATGGCATGCCATCAGACATCTTTTTCACCTCTATGCTGCCCTCAGCAAGCCAGATAGTGTGGCGAGAATATGGAAGTTGTGCACAGAACCTAAGTTGGAAGACTTCTTGGCTGCAATTGAGGCATGGGGTAAACTTGGGTGTATTGAACAAGCGGAGGAGACTTTTGAGGAGATGCTAAAGACAACACCAAAGCTATCTTCCAAGTACTACAATGTGATGCTGAATGTGTATGCAGAAAATAAACTTGTGGCCAAGGGCAAAGAGTTTGTAGAAAGGATGTCTTTTGATGGGTGTCCAAATGGCCCTCTAACCTGGGATGCGCTTACCAAGCTCTGTGAATTCAGGTGAGGTGGGGAAAACCGACTCATTTCTGCTGAATGTGACAGAACAAAATCCTGACAGAAGGCCCCTTTACAGCTCGTACATCTTTTTACTGATGGCATATGCAAAAAGGGGTGATATCCATAACTCTTGAGAAGATATTTGATAGGCTGAAGAAGATTGAGTACCCAGGAAGGGCACCACCTTATGCTGTGTTACTTGAAGCTTATGTCAATGCCAAAGTTCCATCCCATGGGTTCAGAGAGAGGATGAGAGCTGACAATGTACGTCCAATCAAGAAAGTAATACAACATTTGAAGTTTCTTGATAAGTTTCGGAAAGGAGGCATTTGAGAACTGATGGACTAATTTTTTGATTATTTTTGAGATGGGTCACATTTGGCATTTCTTGGGGAAGTTCCACAGAAAGGAGGCAACTGGGAGGTGGTAGACTGAAGAATAGAAGAATCCATCATGCTTTTGCTGTCTTCTCGATTTGATTTGTGCTCTTGGTATGCATGATGTTCTGATGGTACAAGATGAATGAAGTTTTAGGCGATTTGCTATTCTGAAATGGACACTTTTCTTGACGATATAGGTGCTTAACAGCATGACTAATAATGAAGGGAGATGAAAACAGATACTTTTAGGGGCATTTGCTTCCTTGAAATTTTCACTGATTTTTTCTGTGCATTGTAGACCCAGATAATGAAATATAAGACCTCAAAATTCATAATTGCAAGGATGTATAGAAGCTGACATACTCATGCTGATTTAAAAGGATCAGCAGTTTGGGGAACAGAATTCTGAAACTCTTCTGACTTGGTGAGGATGCATGGCTGGACACCCCAAGCTGGTATTTGTTGCTGTATTCGCCCACAATTCCACATAAGCTGCTAATAGTTATTATGGAAAACTGCTTGGTAGCTCAAGTAATGGCATGTATTCTTAACATGCTAAATTTTCCTAAAATTTGAAGTTGAAATGGTTCATCGCCAAAATTGGAACTCAATTACGGGGCATCGACCACATCTGCGTTTGCAAAATGTGAATGCAAAAATGTGACCACATCTTGCAGAATGTATGTTGCACTGGTCATGCCCCGTGTAGATTGAAGCCAACAGAGACTATTGGCCAAATCTTATGTTTCGGGGATAGGCCTGTTTGGTTCGCAACTTAGTAGCGTCTATATTTATTTATTTTGCCTAACCTGTGAAACTTCTGGCGGAGAAAAACACCACCACAATCAAACCTGCTAAAGGGAATCATCTAACAACTCCCTATCTATATACACACATACACGATAGCGCTATTCTGCGTACACGTATATTCTACGCGCAGTTTTGTGCCCTAGAAAGCTATCATCGGGTGTGTACTGTAAGCGTTCGGTAGTAATTTCACTCGCTACTGATGGTAACTTTATTTAGAAATGTTAGTAACTTTCTGGCACTGTAAAGATTTGATAATAACTTTATTCAGAACCGATGGTAACTTCATTAAGAAATATCAGTAACTTTTCTGTATATTTTACACCTGTACGTTGGTGTGTGTGTATATATATATATATATATATATGAAAAAGAGTATACTCAAACAGATAAAGAGGTATAACAATATTATTAAAATAGTAAACGATAAGTAGAAATATGTACTTCTAAGAATATATGTGTGTGTGTCTGGCAACCAAACATCGGTCTAACTCGATCAGGAATTGTGGTAAAGTGTGGCAAACTTTTGCTTCAAATCCAACAATCATTAAATCTTAATGCGTCGGGGTTTATAGTTAACCAGCCAAAATTTTAGCAATAGCAAAATATTGACGAGAAGTTAGATACACCATACTATAGGCCGATTGTTCGTAGCAGTTGGATCTGATACAACCCATACCAAATGCGATTTGCAGGGGTTTTATTTTTCCATGTCTGCTTTCAGGCGTGAGCTATAAACTTCATACACACAAATTGATCATCTATTATACGAATGTTTGGACATCCTAGGTCAACCGGAAACCGAGCGCTGCTTGGTTGGTGGAGGATGTCATCGAATGCCCCATCCACACGGGTCCAAACCCAGATGGCTACTTTCTTTTCTTTCTTAAGTGAACGCCAGATCTCCTGGCCAAATTACCAAAAAAAAAAGAAAAAGAAAAATCACAGGGACCTAAGAAGGTGGCCCAAGCCTACAACTCCTACTTACATTGTCTATTTCGGTTTCTCTCTCATGACCTGCAGAACTCTTTTAGATTTATAGTTTTTGGTTAATACTATATTAATTAGTTTTTAAATAGTATATCTTTTTAAGATATGGTATACAAATTGATTATAGTAGATACTGTACTGAATCCATCTATATAAGTTAAAATCTCATACGAATCTCTCTCTATCTTTCTCTTATAAATAATCAAAATTTAAAAATTTAAATTAAAATTATAAATCATAGCTCAAAATAACCTATCCGAGGAACTTTTCTTTTCAATTAACATTAGCACTGAAGAATGGCACGGTATCGCAGCACGGTGAGCGTCAGAGCAGGCAGCCCAAGCCCACGGCCCCAATAGGCTCCACACGGTGAGCTCGTCCTCACTTCCGGAGAGAGACAAGAAAATGGCCGCGGCGGCGCTCCGTCCGGCGATCCTCCGCCACATCCGCCTCTCCCCCTCCCCGGCGGCGCCACTCGCCGCGGCGGCGGCCCAGCCCCACGCCCTGGCGCGGTGGCTTGCGCGGCCCATGTCCTCCCACGACGCCCACCTCACCCGCGACGAGGTCGTCGACCGCGTCGTCGACGTCCTCAAGAGCCACCCCAAGGTCGACCCCTCCAAGGTAACACCAGCCCCAAACCTAACCACCACCAAATCCGCATCGCGTCGCGCCGACGCGGTGCCCTCCAAACCCTAACCCTAAGAGAGAGCACGGTTCTTGGTGGCGGCTGTGGTCGCAGGTGACCCCGGAGGCGCACTTCCAGAAGGATCTGGGGCTGGACAGCCTAGACACGGTGGAGGTGGTGATGGCGATCGAGGAGGAGTTCAAGCTCGAGATCCCCGACAAGGAGGCCGACAATATCGACTCGCTCCCGCTCGCCATCGAGTACGTCGCCAACCACCCCATGGCCGCCTGAGCTAGGTGCATCCGAGGTGATGGTTTTCTTGTTTTTTTTTTCGATCGGGGGATGAATAATTGGCTGGAGTGGTTCAGGAAAACTGGTCCCTGGTGTTCTGCGCTGTGTCACCTTGGATCCTGATCTTTAAACGTTAACATTTTGTTCTTGTGACAATACAATGTTAGATTCTTGCTCTTGCGTTTGTTATATGGTATGCGATGTTGTTGATGACCTAGTTTCGCTGGTCACAAGCTTGCCCTTTGTTGCATTGTGCAAATTGGGTTCTCCAACGCATGTTATTTTCTTTCACCAATTTTCTTCCATCTGTTTATCAGAGCCAACCCAAAAGTTGTGAACAAATGATGGTTCGTTGCTTTTGGAAATTGATGCAAGAGATGGCAGTTCTCATAGTTTCATGACAGATGTTATGTTGCCTTTTTCTTACCCCTATTTGTATATTGATGTTTTCAGTGTGGTTTTGTGTAACAAAATTGTAGTTTGGTTTGTGAAGAGTGCTGCAACTGTTGCATGGGAAGGAAAGCAGAGTTCAATAAGGCCTTTCAATTAATCACATTGTCCTAAAATCCAGGAATTCCATATATACAAGCTTCCGATGTAAGTAATTGCAACATATGCTTCAGTTTGTACCTTGCACTTACCCAACCATTCAGTGCCTTAATCAGGTGTTTTCAAATTCAGTGCCGGACTGGTTACCTGCTTAGCACTAGTTGGTTGGCGTTGTAGGTAACCATGCTTTTACTAGATTGTACTCTACTTGAGCTGGAGTTATTTAGCAGCAACTGACCAAAGACCAGCTGCATTCTAGTGAAACATAGAAAATTGTTGAGTTATGATTTTTTTTTCATATTTTCCAAACAGTAAGTGAAATTTGGTAGGATGCCATGACTGATATGCTCCCTTGCTTAATGCTTTGTCATATTCTGATGAATAATGCAGTAGATGTTGAGTAGTCATTGTGTTGTTTGGTCAGTCATCAAATATGCCGACTATTTTTGTCATTATGAACTCCACAATTAGTCAATTATTGTCTACTTTCATGAGGAAAGTATATTAGTGGTTAGTCATTTGTGCGACAGCCACAACTAAATAAGCAAACTAGGTAGATTGGAGCAATGTTTGATACACTAGAACTTAACCAGCTTCCACTAGTTCACCAATATTTTTTGCTGCTTATTGAGAGTAATTTTTGCAGTGTTGACATGAACAGAAAGGCGAAAGCCCCATCCCCTCCTCCATTAAAGCTCACAAAAAATGCAATCTTAAACCTCTTTGTTTTGTTTTTCATAAACATTAAAAAATTACATTTGCATTCAACTTGCAAGGCTAGTGAAGAAAACACCTCACAAAAAATGCAATCTTAAACCTCTTTGTTTTGTTTTTCATAAACATTAAAAAATTACATTTGCATTCAACTTGCAAGGCTAGTGAAGAAAACACCCGGTTTAGTATGAACTATGAATTATTCGTACTTGGGTTTGAATTGGTACTGAATCCATGATCTGGATGTCATTGTAAGAGTTAGGCCTTGTATTACCAAAGGGCCCAACAGACTAATATATATCCATGTACAGTATGCAAAAAGATCTCTAGACTATACATATATCTAACACCTCCCTCAAACTCATGGTGGATCAACATCACTGAGTTTGGAAAGGTAGAACCGATGCTGAGCGCTAGTCTGTGTCTTGTTGAAAAAATCTGCTAACTGAAACTCTGAGAGCACATATTGAAAGTCAATAACGTTGTCTTGCACCTGCGATCACATATATGAAGTATTCACTCTAATGTGCTTGGTAAACTCATGCTTCACGGGATCTCGAGCAATGCTGATCGCGCCAATACTATCTGATAAGAGAGAAGTCGGTACAGTAGTGGAAACACTAAAATCTTCAAGTAGCCACCGAAGCCAGGTGATCTTAGCTGGCAACAACGCCATGGCGCTCAACTTAGTCTCAGTGCTCGAACGAAAAATGACAATTTACTTCTTGGTCTTCTAGGCAATCAAGGAGGAACCAAGGAAAACACAATAGGCAGAAAGAAACCGGTGATCAGAAGGATTACTAGTCCAGGTAGCATCAAAGTATGCCTAAAGGTGCAAAGAACTGGAGCGAGGAAAGAAAAGGCGATGAGTGATGGTCTCGCGAAAATATCGTAGAACACGAAGAAGGTGACTATAGTAGAGCTGAGTAAGAGCAGAGATGAACTGACTCAAGATGTGAACTAAGTGAAAGATGTTAGGACGAGTGATATCAAGGTAGACAAGACTACCAATAAGATGGCGATAGCGAGTGGGACCCTCAAAAAGCTCGCTATCGGTAGGTCGAAGTTGAGCACCAAGCTCCATAGGAATATCCACTACACGCTGATCAGTAAGGCAGGCGTAAGGATACCCTGAATGTAACGCTCATAAGAGAGATAGTAGCCCTCGGGCGTAACAGTGATCTCAATCCCAAGAAAATAATGAAGAGGACACAAATCAGACATCAAGAACTGCTCACGGAAACACTTCTTCACAAAGGCAATATACTGAGAGGCATCACCAGTTATGATCATATCATTGACATATAGAAGGAGGAGCGTCCGACCTCGAGAAGACGTGTGAACAAAGAGAGCAAGGTCGTGATCACTGGCGGAGAAGCCAGCTATAGTGACAACAAAGGAGAACTGGGCAAACCAAACATGAGGGGCTTGTTTTAACCCAACCTTCGACTGGATGAGCACTCTAGGACGGGATGGATGAACCTTCAGAATGCAAATCATGTGGAGGTTCTAGCGGAGTGTCACAACCAATAGGTGATGCCGATTTCCCTGAATCTAGGACTATGGGACTGGCTGAAACTGGACAGGTTGTCGCTGCTGGTGGACTTGGACTCCTTAGGGCGGAGTCCCGGACGTGTCGTGAGTCGTGTTCGCCATTAGATTGATTCTTGCCATCTAGAGGAAATGAGTTCTCTCGTGAGCATACTGCTGTAGGGGATTTGGATCCCCCTTAGCCTTTTCCGCAATAGAATCTCTGGGATCCCCTAATGGATCTCCAGCGACAGCCTCACTGTCGGAAGCAAATAGCACTTGCTTGTGGTCATAGCAAGCCTTTATATCGATATCTGCATAGTCCTCTAAGTCGAACCAGTTCTCCTCATTCCATTCTCCTACTATGATGGTATCAGAAGGAAGAGAATCCACCGACAAGGAATTTACTGGAGCCTTGAAAGAAACTTTCCCCACGAACGGTACCAACTGTCGATGTTTAATATCGATCTTACGTATAATTTCTTGGATTTGGGGGAAAGTTCTCAAGACCCTTGTATGATTATGCAAAGTAAAGATACAGGAATTTTTATACAGGTTCAGGCTTTCTTCTGGGAGAATAATAACCTTACGTCCTGTGTTACTATTACTGAGAAAGAGTTTACAAGTGTGGACGATGCGAAAAGTCTAGCACTACTTCTAAAACTGATTTCCCCTTATCCTTTTTCAATATCAACGCTTATATCAGTGACGAAATGGTGACTGTTGTTTCTTGCCAGAAAACGCCTTGACACTGGGGAGTTAGCCGCTGAATGGTGGTTATTGTCAGAGAGACGTTGGCAACCGTTCGCTGTAGGACGGTTGTTATCATAGAGACGTAAGCAAGATCATGTGCGGTTATGGAGTATAAACACACATTCTAATTGCCTTGTTAGATAAACCCACTGTGAGAGTAGGTTAGTCGAACATAGGTGAATAATTGGAGAGTTGTAGCATAACTTATGACGAAATAGCCGTAGCAGATCTTATGATCAGATAGTTGTAGCAGAACTTACGACCAGGTAATCATAGTAGAACTTACGACTAGTTAGTTATAGCAGAACTCACGATTTGGTAGTCGTAATAGAACTTATGACTATGAAGTATTCGCAGTAAAACTTGTGACTACCCTATGGAATTTCTCCCTTATCGTTAAGGGTATATTAGGAGAATATGATGACATAATAAATAGAGAAATATTATATCCTTGTCAAAGGGCATTAGAGTTATTTATCAAAGATAAATATTTTTGTAATATCTAATAGTATAATTACGTGGGTAATTCCTTTCTAGTTGCCATGTTGATATGCTTATAGGGAATTATATGATGTTCCTTTTTAGTCTATATATTAGTGTTAAGTTCCTTGCCTTTCAGTACTAGATTATCAATGATATGTATGTACATCCTTATATATGGGCGTTTAAGAGGGATCGATGTCTACCGATCTGAGATTAAAAAAAACTATGAAGATAATTTTAGGCCTCTCAATTGTTAAAACCAAACTACATTTTCAACCCCGATGGTGGTATTCATGGTGATTTTAGACACATAATTAAGCTATTTCTTTGTTAATGTGGCATCACCAGTCAGCATCACATCCGGTTACTAAGCAAATAAAAAAAGAGAGTAATTACACATACACGGGGTTACGCAGCAAGGCGGCTATTGTTGAGAAGGAGAGGGAGGGTGGAGGCTGACACATTAGCAATAGTGGGTTTTTTCTTTTTAGCTTTTAAAACTATTTTTTGGTTTTTTTATATTAATTAACTTTTAAATAGAGTGTTCGTTTAAAGTGAATTCTACAAGTTGATTGTAGTACATACTATAGCTACTTCATTTATATCAGTCAAAATCGCACACGAGTTTTTATTACTCTGTATTCTCTTTCACAAATAATCTAAAAATAGTAAACCATAAGATAAAACCAAAAAACAGTCCTATATCAGAAGTAGGGGTGCAAATGGGTTGGGTTAATCCCGACTGATCCAGTGTCGAATCCGGTTGGTATCGGATTCGGGAAGGGAATTTGGTATTCGGTTGGATTCGGATTTGGTAATGAAATTAGGAGAGCTGCTATCCGACCGAATAGTGTCGGTGTACGGATATCGGATAATTATCCGATCGAATATCTGGATCTAGATATCGGATAATTATCTGGTCCGATATTTGGATCCAAATATTGGATAATTATTCGGTCGGATATTCGGATAACAGTTATTTTGCATGAAGGCACTCATGTCAAATATTATTTAGTGTAATAGTTATTTTGCATTCTTTCCTACAATATGCTTGTTGAAGGCTGTTGACATTGTAGTTTCGCATGTTCCATTTACTGATATTGGTAAATACTTTTTTAATAATATTATTGCATTTATTACGAGTTCACAGTAAGGAAGCTGTATACTAACTTCAATGCCTTATTGGAGGAAATATGGGAACAATGAGAAATTTATCATAAGAGAAAATTTCTAATGCACCCTTTTAATCACTCTACTTTTTTTAACAACGCATCATCTAATAATTTGGTCCATTAATCATTATGTTGAATTTGTGCTGTGTTAGATTGTTGGTTAATGAATTATATATCAATTTATCATTTATGATGAACTTGTATTGTACTGAGAACTTATGTTGAATGTATCGTTTTGTATAAGTGTGCTATCCGTTTATATTATCCGTTATCCGATTTGAATCCGTTAAGTATCTGCCCTGATGTTACCGTTTCTGAAAATCCGCATATTCCGAATTCGTATTTGTATCCGGGCTGATCATATTCGATACCAAATCCGGCGAATAAAAATATAGATTAGAATATAATATAAGTAATATCCGTTTGAATCTAATTTGATTGCACCCCTAATCAGAAGCTTCTAGCTAGCAAGAGAAATAAAGGGAGGGGGAAGTTATTGGTACATTGCCGTGTTAGTACTCATGCTGGCTGGCTACGATGGCAGCCCAAAACTTGGGTTGTTTCAGGTTAAGGGTGTGATTTGACATGTACGAAGAGTTAAAGGCTGAAAATTAAATGGTTTACGAGTTCTGTGCCGAAATGAGACAAGTTGAAGAAGGCTAGCCGTGCCGGTGTTAGCCTTATCCGCTAGGTTTAACTCTCAGATTTAGCGTTGATGTTTATCGATTTTAGTAGTATATATATACATATGTCTTTAGTGAGAAATTACGTACTCGTGCTAGGTAAGGCTTTGGGTTTCTCCAATAATTTTCAAGCATGTATAAGGATCAAACACATACGTGTGTGCACGTCTATAGTATGAGTGGTGTATTGAGTGTGCATCTGTCTTGTACTATCGAGAGCACATACAATTTTTCCCTTTTGGAAAAGAGAAAGAAGCCGAGTTAACGGCCCGGCGGTCGAGCGAGTAATGGGTCAAATTTATGTTCTTTTTTTGGGCACGCATGAATGCTTGCAGATCTTAAAAGTTTCAATGATGGGGCATGCATGGACGCACGTGAGGGCATAAATAAAAGCCAGGCATATTACTGAGCCACAGGAAAGGATAATAAGAGTATGTATAATAGCCTATCTATTAAGATTATTTTTTAAATTTTTATCTTATTTAAAAATAACATTAGAGATAATTTTTTTAATAGTAAATTATTTCTCTAACTATTTTATACTATTTTTACTATAACTTCTTGTCTCACACCATCTTACTATTTGCATTGATTTGTAGACTAAGTCGCATAAGAGACATTATATTATCTCTCTTCATCTGCTCTTTGCTCTACATAGAATTTTTCTTATTTAATATATTTAAGAGACAACTATGATAATACTATTAAAGATGCCTGATAAATAAGGCCATCCTAAATGATACCTAACTAATGGAAAATGGTCACGCGCTGTCAGTTCAAAAGCGGCACAGGCTAGGCCACCTGATCCGACTCCTTTACTATTGGAGCGTTGGCGGCAAGATATGGCCTCCGTCTAGCGACGAGTCGAGGTTTCAGCAAGAAGCAAACAGAGTTTAACTTCTCTAGACCGATCAGACCGCTATAGAGAAAGCGGTTTGAGCGATCGAGCGGTCTGACCACCGCAACGACCGGTCTGATCAGCCTCTGGTCAAAATGCAGGCCTGAGGGCGGTCTCACTGCACACCTAATTCCAAAAGTAGAAATTAGCCTGGGCAAAAACTAAAAATAATGTATTCTCCAAAATATATCACCAAATGATATGGGACTTTGTATGCACCTTACTGAGGATATCAAGAACATAATCCATTCAATGATCACATGGATCTTGGTTAAAGTTCCAACGTTTCTTCAAAATAAGTAAGGTTGCATCAAAATCGAGCAAAACTTAATAACTTGATATAAGACTTGCTCATGGGTTGAAGGTGACCAATATGGCTTTAGATAGTTCACACATATCACAACAAGCAATAGCATCTAAAGATTCAAGACCAAAACCTTAGGGACAAGAATCCTCAAGTAGAGCAGACAAACTTCACAATGTTACAAACCTTAATGCCTAGATGGATAGGATTATCTCTATCACTCATATGTCATTGGCACACAGTTAAATCAAGAGGGGGAGAAGAGGTAAAGAACTAATAAGAACAAGAGCAAATCAACTAAGATAAGAACACTTCATGTAGTATGAACAAGTATGAACAAGATTGATCTATTGTAACATATAGATATATGTTTTACAGCCAATCCATCATGGAGGACGAAGCTCTCTCTCCCAAAAGCACTCATCCAAAAAGTTCCTCTACAAAGAAGTCTCTCTCTCAAACCCTAAAGAATGGACATTTGGTTAGCCTCTCTCCACTCCCCTAGAGACATGCCTCCAACACATCCCACTCATATAAATAGAATAACTAGCCCATATCTATTCCTAATAGATACAATCTATTAGCATAACCGAAAAAACCCATTAACCTCACACACACCAGGTTTTATACTTACACATGATTTATACACGTTTTTCAAATCGCATAAGTCTAAACTTGCTAAGGAGCAAACTTCTATCCACTTGGTCTCCTCAGCATCTTCTTGACCTAAATCGCTCTCCCAATACCCTCCAAGCACCGCAATTTTGGTCCTATCACCGTTTTCGGTATTTTGGCTTTCCCGCCAAGACACCATCACTTTGACAGTGAACATCATTTGTTCGCTGAGTTTAGTCTATAGTCATCTCCTCTTTTGTAAGCAATCCACATGTTTACAATGTATATGTTTACTAATGGCTCATGCATTGGTAAGTTTCTCTGTGTCAGTTCCTCCGACCGCACCTCACTTGCACTGATCGCACCATTCGATGAACTGTTGCTCGAACCTTCTCTTCAACATCTCTTATCTTCCTGTGCTTTACTTAAGCCCAATCATCCTGCCTGGTTTCCTTGACCATATGTCAGCTCATCCTCGAGCCTAGTCCTGATTTACACCATCGACCATAGTCGCCTCCAAACTTTCCTACACATCAAAGACTAAGAAATCATTTTTTGAGCACAAGTCTTTATAACTCACCTACGTAAGTACGAACATGCTTTATACACCATAAGTGCAATAACCTAGAAATCTAAAATTCAACCCGTGACCATTTTCACAAATATCCATAAGCCCTCCGATAATTTTAGACAAAACCAGTCTGTCCTCCATTGATTGGCACGTCAGAGCGCTCTGGTCAATCCAGTCAAACATCGATAACAGAAGAGTCGTCAGACCACGACACTCATGCCGGTCTGACCGCTCGGCCTACCCTGGTTAGACCGCCACCCATTGGCCAGTCGGACCGCTCCCATTTCTCTCGTGTACACAAGCGAGCACATATCTGAAAAAAACAGCTGCCAACTAAAAATCAGTCGCACTGGACATGCGGTCCGACCGCGCCCCAAAATCCGATCGCATTAGACACTGATCAGATCGCCTCTGCAGTCCAATTGGACCATTACTGACAAGCAGCAACTCTGAAACAAGTAAACTTTCACAAATTTAAATCTCAACTCGACGCGATTGTTAATTGGTCAACACAAATCAACCATGGACATTTTCAATATAATTCCAAATCTTGCTTTACCGTAATAAAGCTCTTGTGTTCTCTCTCAAAAACAAATAAAAATCCCAAATAGTTGTGTATTGGAAACGACATCTATTTGGAGTGTATATATATATACGTAGCTAAACCTTCCCTCAAAAAAAGAAAAAACATACCGGATTTTTCTAAAAAAACATAGTTAAACCAGTCAACTTAATTCTATGTTTGTACCAAACTTAACTACCGGCATGAGCAAACACCATCAACTACTGGCGTCATCTGATCTGCCTGAAACCTGCACGCACGTCAGCATGTATGCAACTGGGTCCCACCAGTTGGGTCAAGGTCAACAGGTCACAACACGGGCCACTACCGGTCGGTCCAGATAGTTCAGCTTCCGTTCGACGCTTGTGCTGCATGCATCTTCTTGGAACTACTCGTACTAATTAAACAAGATATATCTAGACTAATCAGCGGCCGCATGCATTGCATACGCGGTGACATCACTTCCTGCTTCTTCAAGCTAAAGCTATACAGCTGCCGTAACGGCCAGCATCATATATATGCTTCCATGTGTATGCTTCCTGGCTAGCTGGTAACTACTAGACGCTTCGAGCTAGTCTCTCTTGAGATCCACGGAGTATATAACTTACATTTAAACTAACATATTATACTTCTTTATCATTTTTTTAGTATATTAAAATAGTAATTCTATGATGCTTCAATGAAATATGCTGGAAGAAATTTCATCGGAACAATTTATTTTTGCTATTTTTCAGCTATACAAGGAGTATATATATAAATTATGCTATAAAAGTGGACTTTAATGAAATTTTTTATATAACTCACTTTAGAGTATCTTATAATTATTATTAGAATATGCTCAAAAGGATAAAGATGTAGAACTTATTCATTTCTGTGGTATATTATGAAAAATGGGAGTACATACTCCCAGAGTATGGAACCATTTTTCTATACACATTGTAACATTATTCTGTGTCTAAGCATATAATAAGTTATTTTACGCTCCGGCTGTAACGGGAGTCTCACAACTTGACCATGCCCAGCTGAAGAATATAGCCCACCATTATGTGTTAATGGTGAGTTCTAACAACTGACGATACCTGTTTGTGAGACTAACATTATTCATGATATGGTGAAATAGGTTAGGTTCTATGAAGAAGATGACTAGAGAAGGTGTCATGAGTTGAACGTTATCAAGTCAAGATTCAGGATGGCATCATGTGTAAATGGTCATCAAGTCGAGATCCCAAAGTGGTGAATGGCTTCATATATTGAAGGCCATCAAGTCAAGTGGACAATATTATATGTTGAAGGCTATCAAGTCAAAGGGTTATATCATATGTTGATGCTTATCAAAATAAGCACCCGAATTTGAAATGAAGATGTTTGTCATTAAGCTTCAAGAGCATATGCAAGGCAAAGGTATAACTAGCTAGGCTAATGATGTATTTCTAGTCTTTTATCGGTCTCGGTGTTTGGTTAGGAGATCAGATTGCTAGTATAGATTACCGCACTATTAAGAGGGGTCATGTCTAATAGCTTAAACCTTATCATGTGTTGATAGCTCAAATCCACTTACTTTAGCTCTCCATGGCATAATGCTTATGTTTGCAAATGTGTTATCCAAATAGTTGAAGCCTACGCATAATCTTTGGAACATGTGATTATAATTTGCAAATGTGTTTTGAAAATAATTGATATCCATGCACCTACTCTTTGTGGCATGATGCTTAATGTTTGCAAATATGTTTTGCAAATACTTTAAACAGATGCATAATCCTTTACCATGTCACTTAAGTTTACTAATGTGTTTTGCAAAATGTTTAAGTTCTTATACCTAAATCTTGTGTCATAATTCTAAAGTGTGCGAATATGTATTGCATCTTATTGTGAATCATATTTTAATCCTTGTGTGCATGGTACTACGGTTTGCAAATGTATTTTGCAAATTTGTCGAAGTTCATGCATCTTCATCTGCTGGAAAAATTCAGGGTGGTACGACTGGCTCTGTGTGAGCGGTCAGACCGGCTAGCAGTCTGAACGGCCATGACTTGGCAGTTTGACCGGCCTTTGTGGTGGTCAGATTGGCCATGCGGTATAACCAGGCTGTGTGCCAGTTGTTTTTATCCAGAGAGCTATTTTTCTCTGATCTTGTTGAGCGGTACGATCGGCCCGTGTGGTGGTCTGATCGGGCAGTGCAGTTTGACTAGACATTGTGAAGGCAGTCTTAGTGGCCGTGGCTATAATAGCTAGTTTTTTAGTTGTTGACAGGAGGTCGGTCCGACTAGTCTTATGCATGTGGTATTGCCGCTCATCCTGGTTTCTACTAAAAACTTGTCTCAATGGCTAGTTTTTGTGTGTAGGCTATAAATACCCACCTTGGTTTGTTGGGAGAGCAAGACATGATCTTTTGGCATCCTATTCTAATCTTTTGAAATATTGAGAGTTTCTTCTCTTAATTGTGTATTTATTGCACCTTGTGAACAAGGAGAGAGATATGTATTTGTATGTGTTACATCTAGAGGTGAATTATATGCTCAGGCACATAATAGGCTACATACCCATCTATAACAATTCAAATGAAAAAATATATTTCAAAAAACATAGTCAAATTCAAAAGATTTTGAACTGATTTAGATCACATACTTTACTGATTTTTATATAAAATCATCACATACCTACAATCAAACTGTCATAAAAAGGCAACTACAGTTCACATTTAGTTCAAACATATTTGAACTAGTTAAACTTGACATCCAAAAAATTTCAAAATTTTTCTCATACGATAAATAGAAGAAATACCTATTTTAGATCATGATGCCCTGACACCACATACACACACACACACACACACACTTTTGATGACGAAAATACAAATATTATTTTGATATAAGAAATTTAAATACATATTTACATATATTGGTGGTCAAAGTTTAAAGATTGATTAACCGTAAATTCAAGGCGACAAGTAAAAGAGCATTTGTACTTTACACAGGCCTTGTGGGCATTTCACTGTCAATCACAATAGGCAATAGCTACATATAAGCATCCATCTAGCTATCACAACATCTTTTGTGTGGATGTAATTTTAAGCAACCATGCAATTGTCACCACAAGATAGGGATGGAAATGGATCGATACGAATTGAATATTCTCAAATACGAATATGAATCCATATTTTTAAAATAAATATGGATACAAATACAAATTCATATTTTTAAAATGAATACAAATATGAATTCAAACATTCTCGAATACGAATATGAATTCGAATCGAATATATACTTAATTTAGTCAAAAATGAATATCTTAAAACTTTTATAACAAATCTTGGTAGAATAAATTTATATAGCATAACTACACATTTACATTAGTGAGCTCTCAAAAAAAATTTCACAAAAGGCCCCTACGAATTATCATTTTTTTCTTCGATTGGCTAGCGCGGTGTGATGCCGTTCTTCCGCTGCTAGTTCATCTAATGGACAATGAGGACGGTTGTCATCACAACCTGTATGTTGTTGTTTTCATTCATGGAAATCCCATTAATCGTTTTTTAAAAAAATCGCTGTCCTTTGGTATGTATAGCACAATCGGACCTACTAGAATATTATTATTTTGAAATTTAAGAGAAAAAAGAGCGCAGAAATTAAAACCCTGTTCGGCTTAATTGAGGTTGTTCGAGATGTAGCACGCGTGCCTTAATTTTTGTATGGTGATATGTAAATTAGTCTGGCGGGTGGGCCCGGGCTGAAAAGTCCTGCAGTGCGTGCATGTGATGTTCCATGTGTTGTTTGTCCTGAACCTGAATGAGCATCTGAGCAGCTGCCGATGAGCTGATCGATCGAGCACGGCACGCCATTAATTTGGACCCGGTCCACGCATGATGGCGACATAGTGACGCGGATAAACCGATACAGCATCAGCAGTTCGTCCTAGCTAGCTAAGCATGTACGAGTAGTGCCTCTCCATCAATTATGGGCATATTTTTCTCAGCTTTTCAAATTGATTTTTGATTTTTATTATAATACCTAACTTTTAAATAGGGTATCTTTTCGAGATAGGCTTTTGCTATAGTATCTAACTTCCAAGCAGACTATTTTTTAAGATATAGTCTACAAGTTAATTGTAGTACACATTAAAAGCCCAATATCTGTACCATCCAAAATCACAAGCAAATATCTTTTTCCGTAATCTTTATCACAAATAACTAAAATTCAAAAATTTTAGCTAAAATCCATAAATCATAGCCATATTAAACAAACCCTATATATATACTCAGACAAAGCATGCTAATCGTCCGTTCAATTTAGCTACACACATGGCTTTTAGTTTTTTCTGTTAAAATGGTACTGTAGCATTAGTTAATTTTTAGTTAAGATATTTAATTAAATAAAATTAAAAAAGAAAACCATTATATCTACTAATAACGTAAAGAGAAAAAAAGAAAAAGACACACTAAGAGGTTAACATGTTTAAAACAATTTCTAGAAGCTAAAGATTATTTAAAACTGGCCGTATATAGCTAGCTAGCGGAATCATCGCATCAATTAATTAGTCGTGGATTAGCTTTACTGGTAAGTGTATTAAAAATCCATCAATCGCGACGACCGATCCAGCTGACGCCATGCTGACGTATATGGATTCGTCGTTGCGTTGCGTTGCGTACCTATAAATAGCCGCGCGCCGGTGCTCACCCATCCCGCCCCAGGCAGCTAGCTCCTGCTGCAATCTAGCGACGCCTCTATACATATAGAATATTATAGATGGATCGAATGGGCAGCGACACTGGAGGCGGCGCCAGGGACGCTAACCCGAGGCCGCACTGGAGGCGGCGGGACCCCTCGGCCACGGTGGTGTACGTGGTCCATCCCACCCAGTTCCGCAGCGTCGTGCAGAAGCTCACCGGCGCTCCGCCCGCCGGGACTACTCAGCAGCACAGCTCGGCTCCTCCTGCTGCTGCTCCTGCTAGTGCCAATGCGGCGGCAGAGGCGGCGCAGCGGCGCGGTGTCGACGAGCACAGCAGCAACAGGCGGACGCTGGGGCAGATGCACCACGAGTGCGTGGCCTGGGCCGACAGCGCCGACGACTTCTAGCGAGCTCGCTACCTACTTCGTTAATCCAGCCGGCCAACGATCGATCAGCATATATAGTATTCCTTCCAGGCTAGCTTAGCTACGCACTCCAATCCATCAATTCTAGCTAGTTTAAATACTTACTTATCCATGCTTGTATCCATGCATGCATATACGCGTGCGTATCATGTATCAGGACCAAATAAGTACGGAAGCAATATACATATATGGATCCATCACCTCCGTTTTATACCACTGCGTATGCTACCTTTCTATTGGGGCTGTGTGTGTTAGAGGAACCAATGGTATACTACTGGCCCCAATTAAGAACAAATTAAAATTCAATATGATACTTTCTCCGGCCGTAATATAAGTTCATGCACGTACACCTAGAAAGCTTACTAGACAAGTAATATTTAATAAAATTAGACCATAGTTGCTCCTATGGGATAAACATAAAACCATTCTTTCTATTAGAGATAAATATAATATAATTATATTAAATATTACTTAAATAATATACCTGTGCCAGATTTATATATATTACGTACTTAATTGGTGTAGGGATGCTAATCCTAACACGTAGGCCAACGTACCTACTCCCTTCTGATTTTAAGTGCAAGTTGTTTTAGCCTCTGAATCTAAATGTAATTAATTCTACAACTTCGAAGTATATTTATATGGTTTTGTTGTAACATCCTAGTTTTCTGACTTTTTACAGTTTTTTAAAATAATAATTATCATTTGAATTTTTCTTGAATTAATTAAAACTTAATTTGAATTTTAAAAATTAAAAAGATTTAATATAAATAAAGTAAACATCAATTAAATTAAACCCAGTTTTGTTTGAATTCTTTGTGTTGCAAGGAATTTTTTGTGTTTTCTAAGATTTTTGGAGTTTATTTGCTATTTCTTTGAGATCAATTTGAATTATCTCCTTTTTCTGATATTCAAAAATTACCAAAAAATAGCAAAAGGAAACAACTGCAGAAGAAGCAACTGAAGAAAGCGAAGCCCAAACCTGCCCACAGGCGGACGACAATAAGACATAGCCTAATCATCCTGGTCCTCACCGTAGTTGAAATCATCATCCTCTGAGATGATGAAGTAAGGGTGAGTACAAACTCGTACTCTATAAGTCACACCAAAAAATACAATATAATGATAAATGCAAAAAAGAAAGGCTTATATGGTTATTTGAGCATAAACAATATTTTAAGAAATACAATAAGTAGATTAAAATTGCTGACTTTGATACAGAAAATAAATATTGTAATTCAAAATATTATCATTAGTGCAGGCACCGATCTAGCTCCAACCTAACTACGGGTATCTCACCTGGACCATTCTTTTCGAAAAAGATACCATATTTTCAACTAAAATCTCTTTATGAAAAACCAAATCTAATATGTGAAAAATCTTACTCAGCATACCCTTGACTGTGGGCACAACTATCACGAATAGTTCATACACTCTGTAGAGGTAGTACAACTTTACCCATAAGATATGATTATCTCTTATTGTCGGCCATTACACACTTCCATAGACATGCGACTGAGTAAATAAAAAAGGTCTTTATAAAGCTAAGCATTCAACCTGGCCTTGCCTCCACTAAGATTTCACCCCAATAAGGAATCCTCCAGATCGGAGCCCCCTCTTGTGCCATGTGAGATTTCCCATGGCCTACACTATACTCACATTCAGCCTATAGTGAGCTCAGGTTGAAACCGACTAATTAGTCAGTAAGGACTGTCTCACACTAGTCTTGTGGAGTACGATTGAGCTTTGTAGCAGTAGCTCACAGATCGGTCCTTAATTTGACTTAAACTCAAACCGTATACCTCTTGTGCCTGACAGTCAACATTGTATCACTGAACAACAATACATGCCAGCAACCACCACCTATCCATTAGCCTAAGTCTAAACTAAGTTTTATATTTTATTTTAAAACATTTCATAAACCTTCTTAACTCATCGAAGTCAGGAATATATTTTAAAAACTTATCATTTCATATAAAAAATTATCCTAACCTAAAGTTATATCTATGTAGGTCTAAGCATTCGCTACAAAAGTTCTCTAGTCATACTAGTGTACTAACTAGAGTTTTAATCTAAGATGATAAGGTATAAAAATTTGCAAAGTCAAAGGAGTCATGACAAATGGGTAATAACTAAAGTAAAATTAAATTTAAAATACAGGGATTAGAAATAAAGTATGCAATATAATTTTAAAACAACATAAATTTATTTGTAAACTGGGATCAACATAATCAAGAATGTGTGATTTGCCTTGCTCTGCAGTTTGATGCGAATAGTCGTCGTACAATTCTCCAAAATCGTCGCATTCTACATGTGAAAATAACTCTTTTGTGGCATCAGCGGCAACTACTCTGAGCATAAGCTAGTGGCTAAAAAACAGGAGGCAGCAGCCAGCGAGCTTAAGCAAGGCACGTAGTGGCGACTAACGACTTCGGGCAAGGCGCGGGAGGAGCGGCAGCCAGGTGGCCATTGTTGGTGGCCGGTGAGGTTTTGTGTGCCTCGGGTGACTATGGCGGTCCGGCGAAAGTGGCTAGTGGCGGCGGACGAGCAGGAATTGCCCAAGCATGACGGTGTTGGCAGGATAGTCTCGACCAACGAGGAGATAGCTGGGCACAGGAGCGGTCGGCGGCCTCGAGCTCCCGGGAGTCGGTGGTGTGAGCTCCTGAGCGTCGGTGCAGCTGGACAGCTTCGAGCCCATCGGCTTTAGGCGCCGTGGTTTTTTCGTCGTCGGCCAGATGTGGTGGCTGGGTTCAACGGCGACCATGGCGCAGTGGGTGTCCTGGTGTGGCAGGTTTGGCTGGAGTGGGAGAAGCCGAGCAGTTGGCGTTTTGGCAGCGTTAGCAGCTTTTGGCGGCTGGCATCTCGGCGATGTCGGTGGCTGCAGCGGTTGCAGCCGTGCACAGCTTCGGGCAGCGTCGGCACACATCAGGTGGTGTCGCTTTACGCGGCGGCGGTCTCTAGCAACTGGTGCATGACTTTTAGGCGATGTGGAGACCGACGGGCGACTTCTAGGTGGTGGCTGCAGCGGTGGTAGCCGTGGTGAAGCCCTCACCTGTGTTTTTCCTTTCGTGACTATAGGACCGAAACATGGTCCCGATTTCTAGTGCGTCTACGAAACCGATCTAGAAACTAGATGATGATATACTGAAATCTAGTTCTAATACATATTACGAATCAATATACTGATGTGAATAATTACTACAAGATTGATCTAAACATGGCATTGCTAGAGAGTATAAAATCAATCTAGATTGAAAAATATGAATAGTAATGCATGATAGATTGGTTCACGATTTGCATACCGTGCACGTTGTAGAGCGGGTCGTACTGATAATGTGTTAAGAAATCAATGTAGAACAGATAAACAACAACGCAATTATACAATCAATCAATCACCAAGACAACGTAGATCAATCACAGGAGACTCCAATGAGAGAGAACACTAGAGTAGTCTTCTATTAATTATCAGAAATGATTACATGCTATAAAAGTTTCTTTATTTATAGTCTAAATTCACTAAAAATGATTTTAATATTTGTCCACACAAAAATACTCTAAGCAAAAGCTAGAAGTTAAAGCTAAAAAAAAATCGAAATGAGTAGAGCCTTAGATTTGTAAATGTATATCGGGGTGATCGTTTGACTTTTTCGACGACTTCTAACTTCACTTTTTTCACTATTCACTACACTATCCACTAACTCAGCTACAGTGTTTTTTCAGCCAGCTACAGTGTTTTTTCAGCCAAAAGCCAAAAGCCATCGCTATTCCGATCACCCCCTCAATCGAGTTGCCTTGGCTCACTGGCAAAGGCGCACGTCACGTCCCACGTCATTCAGTCGGATCCTCTGCGCAATGTTTGTTTGTCCACAGCTCGATCGTAATAGCTCTGGCTAGTCGAGTAATTAATTCCTTAATTAGTCCTTCCACGTTGACTTAATTTGTTGGTCTTAATTAATTTGACCAGCAGCTAGCTAGCTCAGTGTGTCAAGTATGTACGTACATGCAGTCGTAATTGGACATACATATAATATATATGTATTCCTCCACTTGTGGGCCCGATCTAAAAGCGTATACAACAGTTCATCATCAACTGTTTATAAAATTTGTTATGTAGGATATTAGCTGCGGTAGATGAGAGAGAAATAAGTGAGAGAGTATGATCCTTCACTACTATAGAAATCATCATCACAAACGGTTCTAAAACGTCATCACAGACGGTTTTTTGAACCGTCTGAATTTATGGGTCAGTGATAATCAAAAGTTATCACAGACAGTTAGTGAGCCGTCTACGATAAATATAATACGGATGGTTTGTTACTAGAACCGTCTGTGAAAAACACTATCACAGATGGTTCTATATATAGAATCGTCTGTGATACTCGCACATCACAGACGGTTCTAAGTTTAGAACCGTCTGTGATGTGTGAGTATCACGGACGGTTCTATTTTAAAACCGTTTGTGTACTCACACATCACAGACGGTTCTAAACTTAGAACCGTCTGTGATGTGTGATCATAGACGGTTTATACTACAAAACCGTCTATGATAGTTCACTCTATATCTAAATTTTTTTTCTATTTTTTAGTTAGCCTCAGGAATGTTAGCTATGCTTTTTGAAAACAAGCAAATACGATATCAAACATAACAGAGAATATTTTATTTTCATTACAATACACCATTACAACATCACAAGATTACAATCCATCATTACAACATCATAAGATTACAATCCACCATTACAACATCACAAGATTACAGTCTACCATTAATTAAGAACCGTCTGTGATACAACGGAATATCATAGACGGTTCTTAAGTAAGAACCGTCTATGATATTGGCAATATCACAGACGGTTCTTGATAAGAACCATTTGTGATAGTATCATAGACGGTTCTTATCAAGAACCGTCTGTGATTGCATTTAATACAGATGGTTTTTATGAACCGTCTGTGATGAGGCGTCTAATATAAACCTTTTTGTAGTAGTGCTCGTGTCGTGAGTAGTCGACTTAAGGCGCAGAAAACAAGGTGTATCGGGGACTCTGAAGGGGTATTCGAAATAGCGATGTCTTATGGTTTCTGGCTAAAATTTTACTGTAGTTGGATGATTTTTTTACTGTAGTTGAGTTGGTTTATTGGGCATAATTAAATTTAAAAAATATAAAAATAAAAATGATATGTTAACCTATCAAGGATAATACAAAAGAATACAGAAAAAAATAAAACAGAAAAATATCAAAAAAACAAAAAAAGGTAAAAGACAAAATCGTTACGGTAAAAGAGAAGCTAATGCTGGCTTTTTGAGAAGTTGAGCAGATGTGCATTTGTATTGCTGCCATGTCGCTAGCACATGTTTTGTGGGTCAGCAGCGATCCCATGCGACCATGCAGCGAAAACAAGGCGCGCCCTCTCCTCCAAATTACTCGCGCCCCTACCAAATTCGTGAGCTCCGCCCGCCAAACTCCATTGCCAGCCCAGCCACTTCTGCCGCTCAGGATGCCTCGATGACCTCCTGAGGAGGATGCAACACCGCTGGTGCCGTCTCAGGGCAGCTCAAAGCCGGTCGGAGTGTGTGGGCGCCGCCGTCTCCACCTCCGTCGTTTCGTAGGCCGCGCTTGTTGCTAGTAGCCCTGATGCATGCCTCATCTCCGCCCATGGTGTAGATTGACAGGGGATCAGATCTGACAGCCATGTTCAATTTCTCAGATCTACAGCACTTGTAAGGCTCCCCTTCCCAAATTTGTACCTATTCAATCCTTTGTATGGTAACTCGAGTTCATCTTAGTTGAATTTGTTCCATAGTGACTGTAACATCCTTTTTTCTGAAAAATTTAAAGCCCTGTTTTTTTAAAATGAATTTTTGGAATTTCTCTGAAATTAATAAAACTTAATTTGAATTTTTATAAATTAAAAAATATTTAATATGATTAAAATAAATATTAACATAAGCTCAAAATATTTTATTTGAGTTCCTCAGATCTCAGGGATTTTTTTGGTATTTTTGGTGAATTTTTGAGATTTTCTGCTATTTTCTAGAGCCCTTTTCTCTTTATTTGAATTTCTAAAAAAAAGAAAAATCGGAGAAACTCCCCCCAAATCCTCGGGCCACTCCCCGCCACCCGATCTGCCGCCAGCCATGCGTCGGCCATCCGCCTCCTCTCCTGCGCACCGCCTCCCGTGCCCGCTCCCCGCCGTCCGATCCCTCCCACGCCCACATGGCGCATCCGCGCCCGCTGCTTGCACCGCCCCGCTTGCCCTAGCGCCGCACTCCGCGCCGCTTCGGCCGCAGACCGCAGTTGTCCAATTCCCGCACCTTCACCTCGACCGTCCACGTGTCGAGGGCACGGATTTCGTCTTCGAGACAAACCCGCCGCCGCGCCGTATCCCTCCCGGCCATCCTCGGTTCGTGTGCCCATTTAAAATCCGCCGCCACCCTCACCTCCTCCCACTCGCGCCGCTGCACCTCGTCGCCCCGCCGAAACCCTCGCCGCATTGGTCCTCGCCGCCGTCGACGACGGAGCCCCCGTCGCTGAACCCCGCCGGTGATGGCCGCCGCCCTCTGAGTTCCACCGTCGCCGCTCCTGCACCCCACCGGACCGCGCCGCCGTGTCGCCCGCGTGCCGCCCCTTGGACCCGCACTGACCGCACCGCCCGCCCCCGCGTCGGACCCAACACCCGCGCTCGCGCCGCGTCCGCGACGCCTCATACGCTGCGCCCACCACGCGTCGTAGATCTGATGGGTGCCGCCCCCAATCTCCACCGTTGTCGGGACCCGAATATGCAAATTCGGTCTCTCTGTGTAAACTGCACTAGTCCAGGATCACGCTAGTGCACACAGTCGAACATAGATGTCATCATAGTCATACACACGATAATAATAAAGGAAAACTCGAACATCGATAAAATATCAAGGGTACGACCTTATGGCCAAGCTTACAATATCTCTAGCCGGAAGGGCTTAACAAAATAGCAGCGAAAATCCAAAATAAAGCGTAGCGACCAATCGACAAGCCACAGGCTATCGAGTGGAGAACGAAGCCTAATCCGTGAAGTCGTCGTAGTACTCTCCTTCTGGCACCTCCTGCTGATAGTACTCCTCTCCCTCAACTGAGCAACATAGGCGTAAAGCCGTGAGTACATTGGTACTCAGCAAGTCGTTTGTAACAATAAATGCAATATAATATGCAGGGCTTACCAAAGGAAGGCTGAAAGGTTAATTTGCATAAAGGCATTTATTGATGAAATATATTAAATAACTTGAAAGCGAAAGTTAACTGAAAACAGTAACAAAAGATAATCAAAGGAATAAACAAGAACCACTTGTGAACACCAATTCACAAGTTTAAACCAACAGTGAACTACCTGTCCACTCCCAACATAAACCACCAAGCTATAATTGAAACACTAACCCTCGTGTGAAATCCCCGAGCACTGTCCATGACCGAGGACACGGCTATTCGAATAGTTTTACACTCTGCAGAGGTTGCACAACTGTACCCACACGATGTGATTAGCCTAGGCCTAAGGAAAATCACAACAAGGCCTTTACAATGCTCTACCTCAACCCAATCCTGCCCGCTAGGGTTTCGCATCACACCCCCCCTTGCGCCACATGGAAATCAGCAACCATGTCCATCACAATAGCAGAATTGAATTGAAATATTACAAATTAATCAGCCAGGTCCATCCCATAATAGACATGTGGTTTGCACGATTAAGCTCAGATCAATGGCGCACAAAGTTAAGTCCTTAACATTACCCGGGCGAGACTACCACATCCCCAAAGTACAACCTACTTCCCCTTTATCTTGCACGATCACTCGCCCGAGTGCAAAACCAATTTGTATAACCAAGCCAACGTCACACCAATACCGTGGCACAAATTTTAATACACGTGGCACCAACCACAGTTTCATATGTCATTAAGTCAAGTTAATAGTTTAACATGTGTGATGAGACCAATCGTAAATATAAACTGGCTAAGCAATCTAATCGTACCAACCCATGTGATAAATAAACTAGCATCACTAATAAATCTCCCAACCTATGGTGACAAAGGCATCATGGTATTTCAAAGTGTCAAGGAGGTATAATTGCAATTGGGACAATAACTACCTGTGCAACGGTTTGAATAAAAATAGCAATGCAATGTAATTTAAAGCAAAATAATTAAATAATAGTTTGTAAAATTGGGTTCAACATGATCAAGGGACACGACTTGCCTTCGTTATGCTCGTGAGGTACTCTGGTCTTACAGCGCGAAACACTGCTCCTCCGAATCCGAATCTAACGAGAGAAAAACGACCGGAAACAAAGAAACACATAAAATGACAAGCAAAAGAACTCAAAAAATCACAAAACCAGAACCAACAGCTAGAGCTCGATTTTAGATGAATTTAGAAAAAAGAACGGGTCAATCGGAGCTAGGACGGAGGAGAACGGGCTCGGAAAATTAATTCAAAATTAATTCGGAAAAATCGGAAAAGTTCTTGTCTTTGTGGACCCGGTCCATGAAATTCGAATCCACCGTGGACTCGGTCCACGTAATGATGCACGGGGCGCGGTGGTCGGCGCGGCGGCGCGCGATGATGTGGCGGCATATATGCCGCCACGTGGCGCTCGCGGCGTGGCGGTGGCGTGGCGCGCCACGTGGCTCGGGAGGCGGCTAGGGCGACGTGGCGCCGACGTGGCATGCCACGTGTCGTGCCACGTGGCCTAGGGCTGACGTGGCACGCGCTGCTGTGCCGCCACGTGGCTAGGCTGAGCCGGCGGCTCGGCGCGGCGGCGACGGCGGATCCGACGGCGGGGGCGGCACGCGCGGCGATCGAGCCTCGGCCGGATCTGCGCGGCGGCGGGATTGCGCGCGCGCGGCGCGAGCGGCGATTAGCGGCGCGTGGCGGCTCGCGCGCGCCGCGCGGCGAAGCGCGATCGCAGCCGCGGGCGACGCGTGGCCGGCGCGGAGGGCGGATCGGCGACGCGTGGCGGGTGCGCGCGCGGCGGCGACGGTCGCGGCGCGGCGCCGAGGGCGCGGCGGGGCGGGCGGGGGCGGCTGGTGCCGCCGCCGCGTCGGCGCGAGATCTTGCGACAGCGTGCGCGCGGCCGGATCGGCGGCGGGGCGAAGCGGGTGCGCGGAAAGAGGTACGGCGCGCGCGGCGGCGCGGGATTAGCGGCAGCGTGGAGGAGAGAGGGAGATCGGGCGGCGGGGATTAAATCCTTTTCTTTTCTTTTTCCAGAAATTCAAATAAACTTCTAAAAGCTCTAGAAAATAGCAAATAAATCCCAAAAATTCACCAAAAATACCAGAAAATTCCTTGAGACCTGAGGAACACAAATAAAATATTTTCCACTTATGTTAATGTTTATTTTAATCACATTAAATCATTTAAAACTTTAAAAATTCATTTGAAGCTTCAATTAATTTCAGAAAATTCCAGAAAATTTATTTTTGAAATCCAGGCTTTAAAAATCTCAGAAAAACAGGATGTTACAAACCTTACCCCCTTAAACGAGATCTCGACCCCGAGATCTGGGCCAACTAAGAGAATAGGTTCGGGAACTCCGCTCTGAGATCCACCTCGCGCTCCCAGGTGGCTTCCTCCTCGGAATGGTTGCTCCACTGAACTTTGCAAAAACGGACCGCTTTATTCCGGGTAACTCGTTCTGACACTTCCAAGATTTTGACCGAGTGCTCTTTGTACGACAGATCCTCCTGCAGGTTAACGGCCTCAACTGGCACAACCTCCTGCGTGCGCGCAGCATTTCTTGGTGGGACACATGGAAGACGTCATGTACCCCATCGAAAGACGCAGTAGCTCAAGCGATAAGCAACCTCTCCCTGCGTTTGAATCTGAGCGGACCAACATATCTCGGTGCAAGCTTCCTTTTAGCTGAAATCTCTTCACACCCTTGAATGGTGTGATCCTCGGATACACAAAGTCATCGGCTCAAAACTCGCTCTTGGCGTCTCGTATCTGCATAGCTTTTCATGCGGCTGCCTCGGCTTTCAACCTTTCTGAATCAAGCGGACCTTATCCTCGGCTTCTTTCAAACAATCGGGCCAAAACTCGACCTTCCCCGTCTCTTTCCAATTGAGAGGGGTCTCGCATTTCTGCCATACAATGCCTCAAACGGTGACATCTCAAAACGGCACGATAATCGTTGTTGTATGAGAACTCGCAAAGGGTAAACAATCGTCCCACTTAGACCCATGATCAAGCACACAAAGCTCTCAACATGTCCTCCGAATCTGATTAACTCGCTCTGCTCGACCATCATGCAGGGGTGATATGTCTTATCTTGAAATTCGGTGAGTTCCCATAGCCTTATGGAAACTACCCCAAAACCGAGAGGTGAACTGCGATCTGATCGACACAATCTTCTTGGGCACACCATGCAAGCCGACAATCTGGACATATATAGTTACGCTTGTCTGTCACCACTGTAAGTCGTCTTAAGCGGAATGAAATGAGCAACCTTGGTCAAACGGTCCACAATGACCCAAATTGAATCATGACCCTCTTTGGTTTTAGGCAAACCGACTATAAAGTCCATACCAATTTCTTCCCACTTCCACTCAGGGACTTTCAATGGCTGTAGCAAACCTGCAGGTCTCTGGTGCTCTGCCTTTACTCTCTGACAAACATCACAAAGGGCTACATACTCAGCGATCTCACGCTTCATGCTTGGCCACCAATACTTATCCTTAATGTCTTGGTACATCTTGGTACTGCCTGGATGAATCGAATATAGTGACTCATGAGCCTCTTTTAATAACACATCCTTTAGTTCTTGCTTGTTGGGCACACACAAACGCTGCTTGAACCACAAGGTTCCCTGATCATCCACTGAAAATCCTGACTCTTTACCTTCACTTAAATTCTTTCTGATCCGCTGAAATGCCTCATCATCTGACTGAGCCTGGCGAATCTGACCATCCAAAGTAGGCTGCATCTCCATAGCTGCCAAAAATCCTGGCTCAACCAACTCAAGGCTAAGCTTCTGAAATTCCTCATGCAAAGCTGGCTGACTCTCTCGAACCATCACTGAATTGCAGATATACCTTTACTCGCTCAAGGCATCTGCAACAACATTAGCTTTCCCAGGATGATAATGTATGCCCACATTATAATCCTTTATCAGCTCTAACCACCTCCTCTGCCTGAGGTTAAGCTCGGACTGGGTAAAGATGTATTTCAGACTCTTATGATCCGTGTAAACCTCACATCTGTTACCCATCAGATAATGACGCCAAATCTTTAAAGCATGCACTACGGCTGCCAACTCTAAATCATGGGTAGGGTAGTTCTCCTCATGCGGTCTCAACTGGCGTGAGGCATAGGCTACCACTCTCTTGTCTTGCATCAAGACACAACCCAAACCTTTGCGCGAGGCATCGCAAAATATCTCAAAATCCTTGTTTATATCAGGCAACACAAGCACTGGGGCTGTGGTTAAACTCTCCTTAAGTTTCTGAAAACTTTTCTCACATTCTGGCGTCCAAGTGAATTTCTTTTCCTTTTTGAGCAACTGCGTGAGGGGTCTGGCCACACTGGAAAATCCTTCAATAAAGCGACGGTAGTATCCTGCCATACCCAGAAAACTCCTGACCTGGGTAACTGAAGTGGGTGACTGCCAATCCAAAACATCACTTACTTTCCTGGGTCAATCTGCGACTCTTCTGCTGTCAACACATGCCCTAGAAAGGCGACTTTCTTCATCCAAAACTCACATTTGCTGAACTTTGCATACAACTGATTATCTCTCAATTTCTGCAATGCTAACCTCAAGTGCTCCTGATGTTCCTCCTCATGCTTGGAATATATCAAAATGTCGTCAATGAACACAACGACAAACTTGTCCAATTATTCCATAAACACTTTATTCATCAAATACATGAAATATGCTGGAGCATTAGTCAAACCAAATGACATCACTGTGAACTCGTATAGACCATAACGAGTCGAGAAGGTCAGTCTTGGGTATGTCCTCCTTACGTATCCTCATCGATGATATCCTCGATCTCAAATCAATCTTGGAGAACACTCCTGCTCCCTTAAGTTGGTCAAACAGATCATCGATCCCGGCGAGGGTACTTATTTTTGACGGTGAACCTCATTAAGTGCTCAGAGTCCACACACATGCGCCGACTACCATCCTTTTTCTTGACGAACAACACCGGCGCTCCCCACGGGACGAACTCGGTCGATGTAACCCTTATCCAAAAGCTCCCGAATTTGCTTCTTCAACTCGCTAAATCATTGGCTGGCATCCGGTAGGGTCTCTTGGAAATCGGAGCGGTACCTGGCACAAGCTCAATCAGAAACTCAACCTCCCTCTCTGGTGGCATACCTGGAAGATCATCTGGAAATACGTCGGGGTACTCTCTGACAACGGGTACACCCTCCAACTGGATTACCTTACTCTGGCAAATCATGACTGGCTCTGGCTGGCACTCACTGGCTGCGAATCGCACCTTTACTCCATCTGAATTGGTCAAGGTTACCGCTCTGCTCCCACAGTCTAACACTGCCTGCTGCTTCTGAAGCCAATCCATTCCCAAGATTACATCTAGGGACTGCATATCCAACAAAATCAGGTCGGCCCTGAACTCAACTCCCTGAATGGTTATCCTAACTCCTTGACAACCTAGGTTGGACTTCAACTCGGATCCGGGGGATTGGATTAAAAGAACAGATCCAAGAGCAACAGTTTTCAATTGTTGCTTTAAAACAAAACTCCGAGAAACAAACGAATGCGAAGCTCGAAATCAAATAAAGCGGTGGCGGAATCGAATGTGCGAAACGCATCGATCACAACGTCTGGTGCTGCCTGGGCATCCTCTGCGGTGACGTGGTTCACCTGACCTCTCACCACCGGCGTCCTGCTGGCCTGTCCTGAGGCCGGGGGTGCTCCTCGCCCTGCTCCCGGGGTAGGGGTACGACCGGGTGTGGCTCCCAAGTCAAAACGAACTGGCGTCGGGGCCTGCCTCTGAGGGCACTTGCTAGCATAGTGTCCCACCTCATGACACTTGAAGCAAGTGATGGATGCAGCTGTTATATTGCTTTTCTGCTGCTGCTCCACTGGAACCACTAGGGCGCCGTCTGGATCAAATCGCGCGCGGTTCGAGCCGGGTCCGAATCAAGAAGGCTAGCTGCTGCTGCTTTGCTTCTTTGTGGCACTCGTGCAGTGGTAGGAACCAAAACGAGGCCTCTGAGATCTGGTGTGATGTGATCCTGCTGGATCAACCTCCTCTTGCGAGACTCCTCGAGCTCGCGCGACTCTACTCGATGAGAATGGCCTTATCCACCAACTGCTGAAATCGGCATAGTCGCGTTGCCTCGACTTGCACCTTCAAAGCCGGGTTCAAGCCTTTCTTGAACCTCTTCGCGAAGCTGCATGCATCCGCTACATCCTCCCGCGCGTGAAGCGAGCCAACCGAGTGAATTTATTGAGATATTCACTCACCGACGAGTTCCTCTCTGGAACTCCCAAACTCATCCTTCTTCATCTCAACCACTCCTCCATGACATGAGCGGTGTGGAAAGCCTTTGCGAATTTCTTCCGTGATGTTGTCTTTGGTTCTCATGGGCGGCACAAGAGTTCTCCCACCACTCTGCTGCTGGTCCCTCAAGGCGATGTCTTGCATACAAAACCTTCTCCTGTCGGTGCCAGAGCCAAGTTCAGTTTCTTCTCAATCGAACGGACCCAATCGTCGGCCTCAAAGGCTCGATGAATCGGAGAAAACCGCGGTCTCGTCCTCATAAACTCTGCATAGCCGGTCTGCCGACGAGTCTTGGCGGTGTCGCTCTGGTCTTTGTCGCCGCATCATAGTCCGCATACCTCGCATCATAGTCGTGCATCATCGTGTTCGCCATCAAGAATCGATCGAGTGCAGGATCCAAGGCAGTGGCACCGGCTGCAAAGACCTCGTTCTCTGGGTCCTGGTTCCCCTGATTGCGGCTGGAGGAGTTCCTGGTATCAACCATCTTGCTCTGAAAAGAAAACAACTGCTGACTGACCAAAGGTAAAAGACGAGAGGGAAAAGCATAGATAAGGGGGGGTAAATGCGTCTAAGGGGGTTTTGCTTAATGGAGACCTAACTAAACAAACACTTAGCCAAAAGGCTAACTAAGAAACTGAACAAAAATAAACTCCAATAAAAGATTTGATATGATCGCAATATAATGCTTTTAAGGCAATATTTGCAGCTCACATCGCACACAACTGCAAATAAAATCCAACGTGTCTACTCGCACTATCTACTCTGAAGGCTCCCACTCGGGTCCTGACAAATAAGGTACACTGCTATCGTCCTCGGAATCACTGTAGACAACCCACGAGTTGCGGATCGGCGGTGACTGCTCTCTGACTGGGGCTGGAGCGAACCGACTGAGGTAGGCGCGACGATCTCCGGTGATACGACGTCTCTCCTCTGGGCTCGGCGGTGTAGGCGACGGTAGAGGTACTGGTGGCTTGCGGTCGGGGCTCCTCCCGGCGCATCGCTCGTAGTCTCGGGGTGGCTCCGTCATCGCTCCTTGAACTTCCGGACGAGTCTGGCCATGTTGATCTTGTATAGCTTGCAAAGTCGACGGATGGCTTTGTGCGCAACTCCTTGTGCTGACATCTCCCCACTAGCACCGGTGTTCTTGAAGCTGTGATGTAGCACCTGCTTGCCGACTCGGGTGGTGAAGTATAGCCTGGAGATGCTCCCGATGCGTTGACCTTTTTGCTTCTCATCCTTGGTGAGGTAGACGGGCAGTCTCTTAAATCCGAGGCACCGCAACAAAACGCGTAGAAGTGACCTCCATCCTCCTGTCGGGCTGTAGGAAGTTTGGGACATCTAATGCATTTATGAAGGAAAGATCAGTTTATAACTTTAGGAAAACAAATTTTGCAAGAGTTGGGGCGAGAGATAAGAATCCTTAAGAATGAGGTAAGAAGATAGAGATATTACTAAATATCAAGTTTAGTTGGTTTGATTTAGAAAATAAATTTTTGGGTTACGACCAATTTAACTAGGGCTTAGTTCACTGATCGATATGGCTCGATACCATCTCTGTCGAGACCGAATATGCAAATTCGGTCTCTCTGTGTAAACTGCACTAGTCCAGGATCACGCTAGTGCACACAGTCGAACATAGATGTCATCATAGTCATACACACGATAATAATAAAGGAAAACTCGAACATCGATAAAATATCAAGGGTACGACCTTATGGCCAAGCTTACAATATCTCTAGCGGAAGGGCTTAACAAAATAGCGGAAATCCAAAATAAAGCGTAGCGACCAATCGACAAGCCACAAAGCTATCGAGTGGAGAACGAAGCCTAATCCGTGAAGTCGTCGTAGTACTCTCCTTCGGCACCTCCTGCCGATAGTACTCCTCTCCTCAATCGAGCAACATAGGCGTAAGCGGTGAGTACATTGGTACTCGGCAAGTCGCTTGTAACAATAAATGCAATATAATATGCAAGGCTTACCAAAGGAAGGCTGAAAGGTTAATTTGCATAAAGGCATTTATTGATGAAATATATTAAATAACTTGAAAGCGAAAGTTAATCAAAACAGAATAAAAGATAATCAAAGGAATAAACAAGAACCACTTGTGAACACCAATTCACAAGTTTAAACCAACGATGAACTACCCGTCCACTCCCAACATAAACCACCAAGTTATAATTGAAACACTAACCCTCGTGTGAAATCCCGAGCATCGCCCATGACCGAGGACACGGCTATTCGAATAGTTTTACACTCTGCAGAGGTTGCACAATCTGTACCCACACGATGTGATTAGCCTAGGCCTAAGGAAAATCACAACAAGGCCTTTACAATGCTCTACCTCAACCCAATCCTGCCCGCTAGGGTTTCGCATCACACCCCCCCTTGCGCCACATGGAAATCAGCAACCATGTCCATCACAATAGCAGAATTGAATTGAAATATTACAAATTAATCAGCCAGGTCCATCCCATAATAGACATGTGGTTTGCACGATTAAGCTCAGATCAATGGCGCACAAAGTTAAGTCCTTAACATTACCCGGGCGAGACTACCACATCCCCAAAGTACAATCAGTACTTCCCCTTTCTTGCACGATCACTCGCCCGAGTGCAAAACCAATTTGTATAACCAAGCCAACGTCACACCAATGCCGTGGCACAAATTTTAATACACGTGGCACCAACCACAGTTTCATATGTCATTAAGTCAAGTTAATAGTTTAACATGTGTGATGAGACCAATCGTAAATATAAACTGGCTAAGCAATCTAATCGTACCAACCCATGTGATAAATAAACTAGCATCACTAATAAATCTCCCAACCTATGGTGACAAAGACATCATGGTATTTCAAAGTGTCAAGGAGGTATAATTGCAATTGGGACAATAACTACCTGTGCAACGGTTTGAATAAAAATAGCAATGCAATGTAATTTAAAGTAAAATAATTAAATAATAGTTTGTAAAATTGGGTTCAACATGATCAAGGGACACGACTTGCCTTCGTTATGCTCAGCGGGGTACTCCTGGTCTTCTGGCGCGAAACCTGCTCCTCCGGAATCCGAATCTAACGAGAGAGAAAACGACCGGAAACAAAGAAACACATAAAATGACAAGCAAAAGAACTCAAAAAATCACAAAACTAGAACCAACAGCTAGAGCTCGATTTTAGATGAATTTAGAAAAAAGAACGGGGTCAATCGGAGCTAGGACGGAGGAGAACGGGCTCGGAAAATTAATTCAAAATTAATTCGGGAAAATCGGAAAAGTTATCTTGTCTTGTGGACCCGGTCCATGAAATTCGAGTCCACCGTGGACTCGATCCACGTAACGATGCACGGGGCGGCGGGTCGACGCGGCGGGGCGCGGTGGCGTGGCAAGCGGCATATCTTGCCACGTGGCGCCGCCGGCGTGGCGGTGACGTGGCTGCCACGTGGCTCGGGGGAGGCGGCTAGGGTCGACGTGGCGCGGCGTGGCATGCCACGTGTCGTGCCACGTGGCCTCAGGGCTGACGTGGCACGCGCTGGTGCCGCCACGTGGCTAGGCTGAGCCGGCGTCGGCGCGGCGGCGGCAGCGGGATCCGACGGCGGGGGCGCGGCACGCGGCGGATCGAGCCTCGGCTCGGTCTGCGCGGCGGCGGGATTGCGCGGCGTGGGCACGGGAGCGGGCGATTAGCGGCGCGTGGCGGCTCGCGCGCGCGCGTCGCGGGCGCGGCAGCGGCGCGGCGGCGAGCGGATCGCAGCGGCGGGCGACGCGTGGCGGGCGCGAGGGCGGATCGGCGACGCGTGGCGGGTGCGCGCGCGCGAGGCGACGGGTCGCGGGCGCGCTGGCGCAGCGCGCGCGCGGCGAGGCGAGGCGAGGCGAAGCGGCGGCGGCGAGGCGATGCGGCGACGCGGCGAACGGCGCGGAGCTCACCGCGGCGGCGCGGCGGCGCTATCGCTCCGGCGACCTCGGGACGGCGCGACGCGCACGGCGGCGGCGGCGGCGAGGCGACTCGCGCGCGCAGGCGAGCGAGGCGGCGCGGCGAGGGTTTCGGCGAGGTGTGCACGCGAACCGAGGACGGTCGACCGGTTTTATCACGCGAACCGAGGCGCCCAATCCGATTCTGGCGGCGGCCGCAACGCGAACAAGTTAGACGGCTAGGATGCGCCACGCGGCGAGATCGGACGGCTGTGATTGGTTAGGGTTAGGGTTCGGGTTCGCGCGGCGCGGAGCGGACGGCCTGTGATCGCGCGGACGCGCGACGGCGCCGAGGGCGCGCGCGGCGGCGCGTTGGTGCCGCCGCCACGTCGGGGCGATGATGCGCGACGCGTGGCGCGCGCGGATCGGGCGGCGAGGCGAGCGGTCGCGGAAAGAGGTACGGCGTGGGCGCGGGATTAGCGACAATGGAGGAGAGAGGGAGATCGGGCGGCGGGGATTAAATCCTTTTCTTTTCTTTTTCCAGAAATTCAAATAAACTTCTAAAAGCTCTAGAAAATAGCAAATAATTCCCAAAAATTCACCAAAAATACCAGAAAATTCCTTGAGACTTGAGGAACACAAATAAAATATTTTCCACTTATGTTAATGTTTATTTTAATCACATTAAATCATTTAAAACTTTAAAAATTCATTTGAAGCTTCAATTAATTTCAGAAAATTCCAGAAAATTCATTTTTGAAATCCAGGCTTTAAAAATCTCAGAAAAACAGGATGTTACAACCGTCGATCCAGATCTGGATCGACGGCCCAGATGTCGCCACGTGTCCCTTCCTCCATCGTTCGATTCAGCCACGCCGCCACCGCACCCGAGCCACCACGTCAGCCCTAGCCACGTCAGCCCTAGCGTGCCACATTAGTGTCACGTGTCCCGCCACGTCAGCAAAACCCGTCCCTCGAGTGCCATGTCAGTCGTGCCATGTGTCAGCTCCGCACGCTGCCACATCAGCCCTAGGCCGCTACGTCAGCTTCAACCCCCCGTGCGCACTGTTTCGTGGACTAGGTCCACCGTGGACTTGCTTTTTCTGTGCACCAGGTCCACAGCACAGTATAATTTCTGAATTTCAGCATTTTCTTTAGATTTAAATTTTTCGAGAGCCCGTTCTCCTCCGTCCTAACTCCGATTGATCCCGTTCTTTTTTCTAAATTCATCTAAAATCGATCTCTAACTTTTGGTTCTAGTTTTAAGGTTTTGGAGTTCATTTGAATTTTATTTGATTTATTTTTATTGTTTCAGTCGTTTTATCTCTCGTTAGATTCCGATTCCGAAGGAGCAGGAGCAACGCCAGAAGACACCGAGTACCTCGCTGAGCATAACCAAGGCAAGTCTTGTCCTTTGATCATATTGAATCCAGTTTATAATCTATTATTTAATTACTTTGTTTTAAGTTACATTGTATCGCTATTTAATTACAAACTTTGTATATTGTAGTTACCGTCCCATATTGAATTACCCCGCCTTGTTATTTTGTATGCTATGATGCCATTGTCACCATTGGTTGGAAAACTCACTAGTGATGCTATGATAGATGTTACATGGGTTATACGATAGAATGCTTAGTCTGCTTAATTTACAAAAGGGTTTATCATCGCATGTGATTAATTAATCTAACTTAATGAGATATGGAACCGTGGTTGGTGCCATAATTATTAAATTTGTGCCATGATATTGGTGTGGTTATACAAACTTAGTTTTCACTCGGACGAGTAATCGTACAGTAAAGGGGGAAGTGTAGGTTCACTTCGTGGAATATGGTAGTCTCGCCCGGGTAGTATTAAAGACTTAACTTTGTGCGCCATTGATCTGAGCTTTATCGTGTAAACCACATGTCTAGTATAGAATAGACCTAACTGATTAATTTGGGATGTTTTAATTTTAATCTCGCCATTGTGATGAACATGGTTGCTGATTTTCATGTGGCACAAGGGGGTGTGATGCGAAATCCTAGCGGGCGGAATTAGGTTGGAATTGAACTTTGTAAAGGCCTTATTGTGATTTCTTTAGGCCGAGACTAATCACATCGTGTGGGTACAGTTGTGTAACCTCTGCAGAGTGTAAAATATTCGAATAGCCGCGTCCTCGGTCATGGACAACGCTCGGTGATTTCACACGAGGGGTACTGGTTTCATCTAAACTTGTGGTTTCTGGTTGGTTAGTGAACAGGTAGTTCACTATTAGCTTAGCTTGTGGATGGGATGTCCACGAGTGGTTTACTTCAATTCCATTGATTATTTATTATTGTTTTTCGTTAAAGTTCATTTTTAATCTATTTATCATATCTATCTTGAAATTTTATTTACGCAAATTAACCTTTCAGCTCTCCATTGGTAAGCCTTGCATATTATATTGTATTCATTTGTTACAAACAACTTGCTGAGTACCAATGTACTCACGGCTTTATGCATATGTTGCTCAGTTGAGAAGGAGGAGTATTATCAGCAGGAGGTTCTAGAAGAAGAGTACTTCGACGACTTCACGGATTAGGACTTCATTCTCCACTCGATAGCCTGTGGACACGTCGATTGGCTACTGCGTTTTATTTTGGTTTCCGCTGCTAGATTTTGAACCCCTTAGGCTAGTGATATTGTAAGCTTGGCCATAAGATCGTACTTTAGGTATTTATCGATATTTGAGGTTTTCTTTTATTTTAGCATGTATATGGTTGTGATTACATCTATATTTGACTGTGTGCACTAGCGTGATCCTGGACTGGTGCAGTTTATACAGAGAGTTCGAATTTGCATATTCGGATCTCGACAGTGACTACGACAAGTTTTAGTTTTATTTTGCTATCATGTAGCTGAAAATTTTGGCTGTCTGCTTCCAGTGGAAGTATATGATGTACGTTTTGAGCAATGTGCTTTATAATTTCAATGTTTGAAGATTTATGAAGGTACAAAACATTCAGTAATATTAGGCTAACCCAGTACCTTCCCAGTTGATCTCATTCAGATATGGCTCTTTTGTTGCAGCTAGTTATGGACACATTGCCGCAGACCTTGCCTTATATCTTTGTGACCTTCTTTAGTTTGTGTGTGACATTAGCGATGTTGATCAATGCATGCTTTTGCATGTTGTGATACTTGTATGGTTGTGAGCTTTTTTCTCTAAAATTTATGCTACTGAGTATGATACTATCATATTCAATCTATGTCAAATTATGTGCTTCCTGTATCACGATTTGTGTAGTGTTGAGCAATAATATTTTGTAACATCCCAAATTTGCGATTTGCAAAATAATAAAAATCCTTTCTTATTTTGGTGAGTTCCAAAAATTTCGTCTGGCCTTTGGCCCATTCGGCTGTCCGACCCATTCGGCCGTTTCCCCTAATCCCCTTCTCCCTCACTCCCTGGCTGCCCCTCTCCCTCACTTCTCCCTGCCGCCGCCAGGACCTTCCTCCTCTTCCTTCTTCCTCCTAGCGGCTGCCTTCCCCTGTGCCTTTCCTCTCCTGGCCCGTCTGGCGCCTCCCCCTCCTCCTCCCTCTGCGAATCCAGGCCGACCTCTTCCTCCTCCCTTCCGCTCAGCCCGGCCCGGTAAAGGAATACGCGTAGGCTACGGAAGCAGAAAACAAAATTTTTCTACCCCGCACCCAAGAACATCATGCTAAGAAGGATCATGGATCGTTACCACTTAGACGCGCAGCGCAGCGGAAGATGAATTGGAAACCGATCCAATCACGCGCGTCGAGGTAGTAGTGGAAGTAGCCGATCGTCCCGAACAGATCGTCTCCTCCACGCACGCCGATCAAGATCGCAACGAGCGGCGCCTCCACCGGTATCCACACGTCCCGGCCGGGCGCCGATCGCGAGTGTACTAGCACTCGTGGAGCGCTAGGGTTTGGCTCGGGAGGTGGCGGCTAGGGTTTTGCTAGATGTTAACGAGGGCGAAAACCTCACCCCTCGCCTCCATATATATGACCTCCTCACGTGGGCCTTACGGACCAAGGCCCATTAGGAGTCTATTCGGATCTTTATCCGAATTGAGCCCATATCCGAATCATATTCGAATCGGTGTTCCAACCCGTTAAGCGTGCGACCAGCAGGTTCACGTATACTTGGTCGTGACCCGAAACGCCTTCCGGTCACCACATTAATAGCGGCCTCTAGTAAGACATATTAACCCCAAAGTATATGTAAAGATCATATCACTGAACTCGTAATGTTCTCTCATGTACGAATCCCTTTGCCTCACGATATAGATTGAGCTCAAGGCGAGACTCGTGTCATCCTTTTAATAGCTCAATCACTCTCTCGATTCCGTGATGGATTATAAACTCGTGATTGACTCCTCAATCACCTTGGCATGGCCATGCACTTTCATAATCCATTACATCGAGGCCCAGAGATATCTCTCCCATAAGGAGGGGCAAATTCTATCTTGATCATTCACATCCCACTACATGTTTTATGGCAAACCCGAAGACTACTTTTATGACTACCCGATTCACGGAGTAGTGTTTAGTAGTCCCAAAATAAGCTACTACTCATGTTGGGAACCATGATGATCTCAAGTCTAAGGACTCTACATAAACACTACTTGAGACCAGCGATGACACATGGAATCTCTGCAGTGTCTCATGGCAGTCTATCAACATATGTTCACTAACACATGTCCATATTATTGATTTGGTATCACCATACCATGATCCATGAGACATGATCATCAATCAATACATATCTTGATCTTTGTCTTTGAATCATATTTGTTCCTCATATGATATACGATCGGGGATCATTTAGAAATAGCAACATCTTAGTATTTAAGAGTCTCATGAATAAGTCACATACTCATTGATCAATAATGATGATGTCTATTCCAAGGAACAAAGTAATGTATCATAAACATAGTATGTGATATATACAACATCTCCATGTTGCCTCTAGGGCATATCACTAACAGCTCCCACTTACACTAGAGTCAACCATGTAGGTATCTAATACCCATTGCCTAGTGTGAGCCTCATGCTTTGGTGGGAAGCGGCTTTGTCAACGGATCTGCAATGTTCAAATCCGTTTGTACTTTGCATATCTTCACATCGCCTCTCTCACTATCTCGCGGATGAGATGAAATCGCCGTAAATGTGCTTGGACTTAGTGCGATCTAGGCTCCTTGGCTTGTGCAATGGCCCCACTATTGTCACAAGATGAGGTCCATTGGGCCGAGGCACTAGCCATCACACCAAGCTCGAAATAAATTTCTTGATCCAAACAGCCTCTTTGGCGGCTTCGTGGCTGCTATGTACTCGGCTTCGTTGTAGAATCAAGAACCGTCTGCGCTTGGAACTCTTCCACTTACCGCACCGCCATTCAGCGAACACAAATCCAGTTGCGATCTAAAATCATCTTTGTCGGTTTGGAAGCTAGCATCGGTGTAACCATTTACAACGAGCTCTTCCTCACCTCCATAGACAAGGAACACATCTTTAGTTCTTCTCAAGTACTTCAAGATGTTCTTTACGGCAATCCAGTGACTTTCACCGGATCGATTGGTATCTACTCGTAGCACTTAAAGCATCTGAAACATCCGGGCGTGTACAAAGCATGGCATACATAATGGACCCAATAGCGAAGCATATGGAATCGCATTCATTTTATCCCGCTCATCGGTGTACTAGGACACCGATTCTTGCTAAGATTTATACCATGTGACATAGGTAGAAAACCTTTCTTGGAATCATGCATATTGAACCTTTTCAACACCTTGTCAATGTACGTATCTTGGCTTAATCCAATTAGCCTTTTGATCTATCTCTATAGATCTTGATGCCTGAATATATGTCGCCTCTCCTAAGTCTTTCATAGAGAAACTATTTTTAATGAAGACTTAACAGATTCGAGCAAAGGAATGTCATTTCCGATCGATAATATGTCATCCACATATAAGACCGTAAATACGAGTGCGCTCCCACTAGCCTTTTGTAAACACAAGGCTCTTCTTCGTTCTTGATGAAACCAAACCCTTTGATTACTTCATCAAAACGAATGTTCCAACTCCGAGATGCTGCTTTAATCCATAAATGGATCTTTGGAGCTTGCATATCTTTCCAACGATTGCGGATCGACAAAACTCGTGGGCTGTGTCATGTACACATCCTCACTCAGATTTCCATTAAGAAAAGCTGTTTTGACATCCATTTGCCATATTTCATAGTCGAAATATGCAGCAATCGCTAGAATGATCGAATAGACTTTAGCATTGCGACGGGCGAAAAGTTTCATCATAATCAATACCTTGAATTTGTTTGAAACCTTTGGCCACTGTCGAGCTTTATAGATGTGAACATTTCCATCTATGTCTATCTTTTCTTGAAAACCCATTTGCATTCAATGGTTTTAACACCATCGTGGATCAACCAAGTTCCAAACTTGATTCTTGTGCATGGATTCAATTTCGATCTCATGGCTTCAAGCCATTTCTCGAGTCCGGTCCCACCATTGCTTCTTCATAGGTCTTAGGCTCATCGTTGTCTAACAACAATATGTCCCGTTGTTGAGTAGTCAAGAACATGTACCTCTCGGTGCACGCGTGACCTTCGACCTCGTGGTGCTAGTGTGTCCACAACAGTTCTTCAACAGTTTGTTCATCTTGTTGTGGTTCTCAGAGGAGCTGAAACGTTATCGTGTGTTTCTTGAATTTCTTCAAGTTGCACTGTGCTCCCACTATCCCTTCTTGAGAGAAACTCTTTCTCTAAGAAGACACCATGCCGAGCGACAAACACTTTGCCTTCTCCTCGATTATAAAAGTAATATCCTTTTGTTTCCTTAGGATACCCGATAAAGAAGCATTTATCGATTTAGGAGTGAGCTTATCAGATTGTAAACGTTTTACATAAGCCTCACATCCCCAAATCTTAAGAAAAGACAAGCTAGGGCGTTGTCTGTCCACATCTCATATGGTGTCTTTTCTACGATTTTGATGGAACCTGTTTAGTGTGAGCGCTTTGTTTCAAGAGCGTACCCCAAAAAGACAACGGAAGATCACTTTGGCTCATCATGGGCGCACCATATCTAATAAGGTGCGATTTCTCCGTTCGATACCCCATTCCATTGAGGTGTTCTGGCGGAGTCAATTGTGGAACAATTCCACAATCCTTTAGATGATTGCCAAACTCATGGCTCAAATACTCGCCTCCACGATCAGATCGTAGAAACTTGATTGTCTTGCCTAAATGATTTTGCACTTCATTTTGGAATTCTTTGAACTTTTCAAAGGATTCGGACTTATTCTTCATCGGTAGATATACCCATATCTACTAAAGTCATCGATAAAAGTTATAAAATCAAAACCACCTCTGTCGTTAAGCTCATTGGTCCACATACATCGGTATGTACAAGTGCCAATAAGTCATTTGCCCGTTCACCTTGACCGGTGAAAGGTGCCTTTGTCATCTTGCCAAGTAAACAAGATTCGCATGTCTCTAATGATTCAAAATCAAATGAGTGCAGAATACCATCTCTATGGAGCTTCGCATGCGTTTCTCATTTATGTGACCTAGCGGCATTGCCAAATAAGCGTGGGATTCAAATCATTCTGACGTTGCCTCTTTGCATTAATGTTATAGACCGTGACCCTTCAAGAGTAAGAACGTATAACCCATTCACCAATGGAGTATGACAATAGAACATATCTTTGAAATAAAGAGAACAACCATTGTCCATAGATTTAAAGTCATAACCTTCTCGCTTGCAAACATGAAGCGAAATAATGTTCTTTGAAAGAGATGGAACACAATAACAATTATTCAATTCCAAAACTAATCTCGAAGGTAAAGACAATGGCATGGTGCCAACAGCTACGCAACAACTTTTGCTCCATTGCCAACGCGAAGATCCACTTCGCTCCTCCTCAAACTTCTACTTCTTATTAGCCCCCGCAACGATTTGCAAATGTGAGCAACCGATCCGGTATCAAATACCCAAGAATTAGTGGAAGAAGTAGCAAGATTGATTTCTATAACATTAATACAGGGTGGAAGTCATACTTCCCTTCTTCTTCTCAAGATCCTCCAAGTACTTTGGGCGTTCCTTTTCCAATGTCCCGATTGCTTACGAGTAACAATCTGCATCGGATGAGCATCGCCCTTCTTGTCTTTCTTGGCCTTAGAATTGCTCGCGATCGCATCGAGCTTTCTTTCTTTTGACCGCGATTCTCTTGACATAGGGCTTGCCCTTGCCTTTCTGCATCATCATCACATGATTGCTGCTTTTCTTAATGCTTTCTCGCAGATTTTAGCATCCCATGCAACTCACCCAGGTCTTGTCAGATTGTTCATGTGAAAGTTCATTATGAATGGCTCAAAGCTCGGGGAGCGATCGAGAATCACATCGTGAGCCAACTCTTGGCTAAGAGGAAAACCAAGCTTTTCGGACTCTCAATGTAGCCAATCATCTTAATCACATGAGGGTGACGGATTCCCTACTCGCAAGCTCGCACGCAAATAAGGACTTTGAAGTATTGAACCTCTCACCCTTGCTTGGTTCTCAAACATACCACGTAGCCCCACAATGATATTGTAGGCATCTGTGTTCTCATATTGCTTCAAGCTCGAGAGGACATTGTGGCAAGCATGAGACAGCTCACATCAAGGCAATCATTCGTGTGCTTCTCATAAGCTCTCCGTGCAGCCATAGTAGCATTATCGAGCAAGTCTTGGGGTAAGGAGACTCAAGGACATACTCCTTGCGCTCTTGCTTGAGAACAATTCTCAAGTTGCGATACCAATCCAAAAAGTTTGTTCCATTGAGTTTTTCTTTCTCAAGAACAGATCGCAAATTAAAAGTCTTGGATGCGGCGTTAGTGACATGATCTACAACACAAGAATATGCAAAGTTTAGCACTATGTTTATGTTCATCTTTTATTAAACTATTTAGCAAAAGACTCCCACTATGAGTTTTCCAACAAAAACTCCTCTAAGTTACATAGTGGGTAAAGATCCTCATTTCACTAATTCCTAGTGAGCTTTGGCATCACGGCTAGAAAACTAGTGACATGGGTAAGCAACACTTTGCTAATCACATCCCTATGTGACTCTATTTTGGGTGACATCAGTATGCCTCGGCCCCAATCTATGCCCCAAGGTCCAAAACTATTTTGATAACCTTGTTAAGTAAACCAAATGCTTCCGCATGTAGATGTCCGACATCTACCCCAAATGATGATGATAACCGATGGCACTCTACTTTGGTAGACCTACCATGCGGTGATCATTATCTTTGGTGCAACATATGGAAGGGCATTAACACCTAATTTTAAGAGGATTCTATCCTACCAAAGCAACATATCACATATATCATTGCATAAGAATAAGATAGATAACATCATAGATAAACACATTTAATCGTGAAGTAGTATGGCCCAAAAATGGTGATATCCATCTCCAAGTAGGTGTAGACGATCTCCATCCTCCACATCACTCCTTTAGGCCACCATGCTTAAAAGCTTGTAATCTCAAAACTAGGCTACTACCTATAATAGCTAGAAATTGAAGATTACAAAGATAGATTCAAGCATTAAGGTCGACACGCAGGTCGTTAAATACAACATATACAGCTAACAATAGCTGAAATAATCATGACACGCAGGCCATGAACGAATGTTACATGCATCACATACATCTCATACACTCAAATAAGCTGTAGGGCCATACTATTCACATCATTCTCTGCAAAAACAAGTTAGACGTAGAACCGCATTCTACCTAACGATGTGAACCCAAGACGCTATACAAGGGGGGGATACACACGGCGGTCCCGGCCGGCCGTCGTGGGGGGTCGAGGGGGCCGCCATCAGGTTCGAGGGCAGCGCCCTGAAAACCTCACAGAATTACATAGATCGCATCTATGAAATCGCTATGAAAATCTTATCGAGCCGATCGAATCAACCCAAATCCGAGCCATTCAAAATGTCTCAATTTTCATTAGATCAATCATATTGATCATCGCGATCGGTATACTTGAGGAGACCACAACACAAGACCTCGATCTGTTGGCTCGATCTCATCGATTGTCGCGCAGTTAGCCCCGATGGTGATTCCAGCCGGTAGGGGCAAGTCGCGCGTACATCAAAGAAGGAGCACGAACTAATCTTTTTGGCCTTATGATGCTATCAACTCATACCTATTTCAACCCCTTATGACCGATTGATCTCATCAACCCGTGCTACCTGACTTAGACTATAATAGATCCAATCTACTACTATCGCATATCAACATATGCGCGATCCAGATGCAAACTAAGCAAGATGGCTCGATACCACTAAAGGAATACGCGTAGGCTACGGGCGAAAACAAAATTTTTCTACCCCGCACCCAAGAACATCATGCTAAGAAGGATCATGGATCGTTACCACTTAGACGCCAGCAGCAGCAATGAAGATGAATTGGAAACCGATCCAATCACGCGCGTCGAGGTAGTAGTGGAAGTAGCCGATCGTCCCGAACAGATCGTCTCCTCCACGCACGCCGATCAGCACTGCAACGAGCAGCGCCTCCACCGGTATCCACACGTCCGGGCTGGGCGCCGATCGCGAGTGTACTAGCACTCGTGAGCGGCTAGGGTTTGGCTCGGGAGGTGGCGGCTAGGGTTTTGCTAGATGTTAACAGGGGCGAAAACCTCACCCCCTCGCCTCCATATATAGACCTCCTCACGTGGGCCTTACGGACCAAGGCCCATTAGGAGTCTATTCGGATCTTTATCCGAATTGAGCCCATATCCGAATCATATTCGAATCGGTGTTCCAACCCGTTAAGCGTGCGACCACAGAGGTTCACGTATACTTGGTCGTGACCGGAAACGCCTTCCGGTCACCCCGTTAATAGCGCCTCTAGTAAGACATATTAACCCCAAAGTATATGTAAAGATCATATCGGCTGAACTGTAATGTTCTCTCATGTACGAATCCCTTTGCCTCACGATATAGATTGAGCTCAAGGCGAGACTGTGTCATCCTTTTAATAGCTCAATCACTCTCTCGATTCCGTGATGGATTATAAACTCGTGATTGACTCCTCAATCACCTTGGCATGGCCATGCACTTTCATAATCCATTACATCGAGGCCCAGATATCTCTCCCATAAGGAGGGCAAATTCTATCTTGATCATTCACATCCCACTACATGTTTTATGGCAAACCCGAAGACTACTTTTATGACTACCCGATTCGGAGTAGTGTTTAGTAGTCCCAAAATAAGCTACTACTCATGTTGGGAACCATGATGATCTCAAGTCTAAGGACTCTACATAAACACTACTTGAGACCAACGATGACACATGGAATCTCTGCGGTGTCTCATGGCGAGTCTATCCAACATATGTTCACTAACACATGTCCATATTATTGATTTGGTATCACCATACCATGATCCATGAGACATGATCATCAATCAATACATATGCTGATCTTTGTCTTTGAATCATATTTGTTCCTCATATGATATACGATCAGGGATCATTTAGAAATAGCAACATCTTAGTATTTAAGAGTCTCATGAATAAGTCACATACTCATTGATCAATAATGATGATGTCTATTCCAAGGAACAAAGTAATGTATCATAAACATAGTATGTGATATATACAACATCTCCATGTTGCCTCTAGGGCATATCACTAACACCCGGCCCCTTCCCTCGCCCCGGCATTTGCTCGGCGGCCTGGCTCCTGCCTCCTTGAGCCATCCTGCCCTGCGCCGCGCCATACTCCTAGCGCCGCGCCTACCACCGACCCTGCCTGGCACCCATCACTGTGCATCACTTCACCGGCCTCGTCATGATACCTGCTCCGCCTTCACTCCTCTTCATTGAATCCTAGCGACTCGCCGCCTCCTCTTGTTAGCTCCGACGCCGCATTCAAGACCTCCACCGGTCGGCAGCTACCCCGCTCGCCTCTCCCTCTCGGCTTAGCCTCACCACCCGCCGCTATCAAAATCCTCGGGCCACCCGCTTTCCCACAGTGCCACCATCGAAGGCCCGAGTTATGAGCTTCAACGGCCTCTCCCCTCCGTCGCCTATACAAGGGCTTAAGGCTCCCAGCATTTCCCCGAGCCTTCACTTCTTTTCTTCCAAACCAAAGCAGTGCTTCTCCCCTTCCCGATTGAACTGCCGCCGTTGGACTTCTCCCGTGCTGCTGCGCCTCCGATTAATTGTCGGCGCCTGAAGCTCCTTCTCGACATCCTGAGGCTGCTCCAACCACCCATTGGATCTTCGGTCGGCTCCAACTTGCCGCCCACTGCAGCCTCCTCCAAACCACCTACGGCCTCCGCCGCTAGACCACCACAACGCCCCCCGGCCAAGCCACCACCTTGGTAAGATTTCCCCTTGCCCCCTCCTACTCGTGCGCATTCAATTTCTCTTTCCTTCCTCCTCTGATCGGCGTCGCTTTGTAGCACCGTCGAGCCCGCTGCCCAGCACCGCCGACGGCCCCTTCGGCCCCATCGTGCGCTGCGCCTCCCCCTGCTGTGTATGCGCCAGCTCAGGGAGTCCCTACGGTCACCAACGCCGACACCCCTCCAGCTGCCCCTCGCCGGTGCCGCTGACCCCCCCCCCCCAACCAGGCACCTCCCTCCCTCTCTGTTATCCCCGGCCGAGCACACCTCCCTCCTCTGCCTCACTCACTTTCTCTCTTTTGGTATGACAGATGGGCCCCAAGTGGAGATGCTAATTGGCTAAGGAATGATTATGTGTAATCTTTCTGCATATTAAACTTCTGAAGATTATCATTGATATCTGGAGGTTGCTCTGTGGAATAATCGGATGAAGCATGTTCTGTAATTTTCTTTGAAGGTGAGGATGTGGTATTGTAATCAATTAGAGATGCTGATGTTGACCATGTGTTCTTTGTCGAAACCTTGCTTAAAAATAAACATTGCCTGGAGCTAAGAATTCTTGTTAACTCGTATATCTTTATCCCGAGCAATTATAGGCTAAAACAAAACTAGCTCATTAATTTAACTATATTTGTGCATAAAATGATAACCGCAAATCAATTCTATTTAAAACCTTGACTTGTAAATTAGTAATAATCTAAAAAGAGGATTTTGTTCTTGTATAATTTGCAAAACCCTTGCTCAAGAATAATACTACTCTGGGAACTAAAGTTTCATAAAGCATCTCTTATATCTTGATCATATATCTGCTAGAACGGACTCCGCTCAATAACTTCAACTATATTTGGTACATAAAATGTTAGTTCACAAATTGCTCTTTGCTAAAACCCGTAAGACTTCTTGTTTGTTCATAAAATAATTGCAATTCCAACCTTCAACATCATCTGTAAGTTGCAAAGATTCAGATATCATCTAAGAAGCTAGTAAACCTAAATAAAGGGTTACTCCTCTCTACCGCAACTAAATTATGTTGGAGTAATCCTAATAATCACTCTAAGTCCACTTCTTGCAATATTAAAGCATAAGTGTCATTCATTGAACTAACCATGACTAAAAATATGGTAAAATACAACCTTGCATTCCAATTAATCCGATCATTCTCCAATACCTAAAAATAAATTAAATATTGCAATCTTGTCAACCTAAACCTTGTCAAGTCCTAGCTCTCACCTTAATTAAATAAAACCTTCAAACATCTCAAATGGAGTTATTATTCATCTCAGTAGACACCTCAATTCCTAAATCTTAATAGGATAAATAGCTAAATCCACACTATAATTAAATTAGCAAAGTGCTTAAATTCAAGTTTATGACAAATCACCCTCTCCGGCAATCTTTCTAAAGATACCAAAGTCATGTTTTAACTTATGGAACTTCCTTGATAAATATATAATTATATAAAAGAAGTTATAAAGAAACAAATCGAGTCCTTTATCTTGAGCCCAGCAGAATAACCCTGCGGGTGATCCTTTATTCAACTTCCTTCTCTTTTATAAAATTTTTCCCTCACGGTAAAGCTATTCAATCGACTCCTTTCTATCAAATAAATCCATTCACATCGCTCCCTCTCTACTCTCAATTTATGAATAACATTAAATAAATTCAATTAAATCAAGCTTTTGCCGCAATTGGATTTATTTGGTTCCTCCATTTTGTTGCCACGTATTAGAAGCTGCAATATGAAGACGACGAGCTCAAGCGAATTCAAATTACCGTGAAGATTCAAGAATTAAATTATCGACTGGTTATTTAAGCAGGCTTTGAATCAAAACAAGGCTGCGGTAAATAAGCCAGGCAAGTCATCACTTTGACCATATTGATCCCACGTTTTATAAAAGTTATGTTCTTTTAAATTATTAAAATGCATGCTTACATTGTTATGCAAATTATATCAAATGTAAGGTAGATATTGTCCTTTATGCTACCAATGTTATTAATATGATATCTTTTACCATTTGATTCAAGTAATCCTTGTCGCCCTAGATAATAATGCTATTAGCTAAGTCATATGTACCGCTAACGGAGTCCAGAGCTAGGGCATTAAATTGTCCGGCTCATCATTATTTCGTCAAACAATCAAATTGATCTTGGGTAGTCATGGGATGTAGATGACTGATAGTTTTGGTATAGATTATCTTGTGCTTCTCAAAACCTCAAAACTTGCTTTACCTGTCTGGGTGGTTTGTAAGAGTTAGGGCTGTGCATTCGGTTTTTTCGGTTTATACGGTTCGGTTTATACGGTATATACGGTAAATACGGTGTTAGTAATTCGGTTATATACGGTATTTTTAGAAATACGGTTCGGTTTTGGTAAATCCCAATTTATTTCGGTGTGGTATCGGTAAATACCGTATTTACCAAAGTTAACGCGAATTGCTAACGATATAGCGACTAGCGAGATGAGTAGACGATAATACATATACTACTAGCCAGCAAAAACCGATGGGAGTAACATATAATACATATACTACATATACCGAAGTATAATACATATTTACCAAAGTATACTACATATACTACTAACATATACTACTACATATACTACTAACATACACTCAATTTGTACTAGTTCGGTTTTTTCCGTTTTTTTCTATTTTTAGCCGGTTTTTCCCGAAAAAATCGAACTAAAAAAAACTCTAAAATCTGATAACCGAACCGAATACCGAAAATCGGTCAAACCGAGTTGACCGGTTCGGTTCGGTTTTTTCGGTCCGGTTTTTTCGGTTCGGTTAAAAAATGCACAGCCCTAGTAAGAGTGGCTGGTGCAGATGTAGCACGAAGTATAGGGTTGTGGAAAGCACCGTCTGGACAAATTAAGGACTTAATCCTGTGTTGACCTCTCCATGTAAAATAGTGCAAACCACAAGCTGACAAAGTGTAGGCATGGCTGAATAATTTACCAAACCCTCTAAGTTATCTCACAGGTCAGACAAAGAAGGAGAGTAGGGTGCAGGAGACCAAAGAAGGTTCTGCCTAAAGGGACACCGTGTAAAGGTGACGTGCGCATAGGGTGGCGTTGTGGATGAAGCATTCCGGCTGCGCTAGTCGCTATGTGTGGCATCCCGCATAACCTATGGATTCAACCCCATGGGGGTGAGAAGCTTAGGGGGAAAGGTATTGTAAAGGTCATGTGATAACTCGGTTGATCTGCACATCTAAGGAAATATGCGGGATATAACCATTGGGTTATCTCTTGTGGGTAAAGATGTACAACTCTGCAGAGTCTAAAACTATTCGAATAGCCGAGCTCACAGTCAAGAGCGGACATGGGAACTTCCTCGAGTTAGTTCTATTTCAAAAACCATTTTTCGGGCGGGATGAAAACTAAGTAGAGAGATGTACTCTACTTTGTTGGATTTTTCCTGGAGAGATGTACTCCAGTGATAACTAGGATGGATGTAGCCCAGTAATCAAAATTAGCATTGGTGGAGGTAACCATACAAAGTAAAAGGTGGACGTAAGCGCTACTATTAATATTGCACTCTCTCTTTATAACTTGCATTTTAGTTAAAATTGCTAAGTCACAGGAATTTTACCTATTGTATTGGAAATGCTATTTAGCAAATAAAATAACCTCAAGTCTTCTTTCACAGCCTTGCATGTAATAGTTATTAGCATTGCATTCTGTGTGGTGGCTTGTTGAGTACAATTTGTACTTACTGTTGTTAATTACCCTTCAGTCAGTCAAGAATAGAAGAAAGCCCTGCAATACTTCAAAGGGGTCGACAGAGATGATATCTATGAAGGCCATGGACATAGGTCGCGAAACCCCAATTGGCTGCCTGTGGGCAAGTCGTGAGGGTTCCACTTGTGTGAAGATTTCCGCTGCTGCATTCTCTGCTTTCTCGGCCTAATCGGCCCATGTAAGTTATTACTGTATGAATTATGCTTCCGCCTAATATGTTTTTGATATACAGTGATGTAACTGTGAGCACTAGCTACTGATCCAGGGAACAGTGCAGAAATCACAGAGGAATTCGGGTTTCTAGATCCGGTTCCGACATATTTCGACTTGCTTTCAGTGTATGTGGGTGTAATTCTCTTCTCTCTAAAATGAATCGGCAGATCTAGCTCCAGCCATCTGTCTCGAAAAATATTTTGGCTTGCTGATTTGTTGCTAAGTGTAATCAAGATGCTTGTAAGCTCTAGAATTCTATTGCAGAGGTCCAAGGATTTGCCTAATTGGTTCTTTCATATATTTGTGTCAAAATTTTTCATTTCAATGTGTCAGATAGTAGCAAAATTCAGACTTAGTTGATTTCTTGATGAGTGAAAGCACTCCGCTTCAGATTAGCTCGCAGTGTGAAAGCACTTAGGCAAATCGTAGTGTACTAGTTCCGTACAAATTCAATTCCATATGAATGTATTTATCATAATTTATCTATTTCACTCGGCAGCGAAACTTTAGCGGGCAAGCTCGGTTTATGATTGAGCATTGTAAAAGTCTTGTCATGAAATCTCTGCCGCACACTAAAGAAAGTGTGTTAATGGTGTGGTAATATAAGATGGTCATGTCTTGTGGGTAAAATTGATCAACCTCTGTAGAGTGTAAAAATATTCAAATAATTGTATCCTTGGTTATAAATAATGCTCGGTGATTTCACACGAGGGGTAGAATTTCATAAAATCTTGGTTGGGTTTGCTTTGGAAGTAAATGGACAGTTCACTTATGGTTTATTCAATTCCTTGAATTAATCACTTAACAATCATTTTCAACTAGTGCATTTCAATCTATTAACTATATTTACTCTAAAGTGTTACTTTCTGTAAAATAACCACTCAGCCATCATTTGATAAGCCTTGCATAATTATATTACATCTTGTTATAAACAACTTGCTTAGCACTTTATGTACTCATTGCTATATCCATTGTTACTCAGTTGCGGAAGAAGAACCATTTCAGTCAAAGGTATTTGAAGGAGAATTTTTCGATGACTTCTCAAATTAGGATTTTGTTTCCCAGTCGATTGCCTATGACATATCAAATAACTATTACATTTATTTCTATTTTTTGCTGTTAGGTAGTTTTGTTAAGCCTTTCAGGCTATTATTTGTAAGTTTGGTCATAAGGTCGCTACTTGATAATTAATAATATTTGAGTCTTTCTTAGTTAATCATAATCATGGTTGATATTTTATCAATGTTTCTACTATGTGCATTAGTATGGCCCTAGACTAGTGCAAAATATACAGAGAATCTAAATTTGTATATTCGGGTCTCGACAGGATTGAGTCTCGTGAAGATTGGAAGACTTTGAGATGCGTCTGTGAGACGAGGAAGTAAAGGGCATCTACAAATTAGCATATCTTGAAATAGTGTGCAGGTTTTTACAAAATTAATCAATTCTGTTTGGTAGATAATATATGGGGTTTGATATTTTTAATGAAGTTCAATATGACTGATCCTCACAGTTTTGGAGGCGGCGTGGCATGTATACTATGTTAGGACTCGGTGGCCGCTACATCAAGCTGTTGGATGCGTTTTTCGCCCGTTGGGTGAAATTGTATTGTAGCAACTTTTAGTTTTTTTAGTATTTCAATTAAAGGTAAATGAAGAAATATGAAGAAAAATAAAAACACCGTTATATCTTCACAAGCAATGCAAAGAAAAAAGGAGAAGAAAAGCAAAATTAAAAAAAGTAAAAAAAATTAAGAAGCCGACATGTTTTATGTGACTTCTGACTTCTGAAAGTTATATGTTAATGGTTGGATGATTAGTGACAACCGGATGAGTAAGCTTTGCTAACAATTAATTTCAAAAATAAATACTCACATCCAAATGAGTTAATTGATTAAGAAAACTTATTCTAGAGTATACAATTGTTGTGTATAACGGCTAGTTTTCTGACCGTTGCAAAGGGAGCGGTAGTTCTGGTTTTATAATGGCAGAACTACTAAAAATCCTGATTTTTCAAGGATTTTGCTTCCAACAGTTAGTTTTTATGGTGTGAGTATATATACCTCCTTGTGGCCGGTTGGAGCAAGAGTTGCTGCATCCATTGACACTTCTTTATGCTAGTGTGAGATCTTTCTCTCAATTTTGTATGTGTTGCACTTTGTGAGCAAAGAGAAGACTCTAGATTGCATGTGTTGCATTTAGAGGTGAATTGAGTATCCATATGAGCTTGTGCATTTGTTGTACGTAGTGAGAGTGAATTATTACTTTTGGAGTTTGCCAACTCCTAGATGGTGTTTGAGACATCGTGCATGGTGATATTCTCAAAGAAGATTGTAAGAAGATCCGGCGAAGTGTGAAGGTTGGAGTTCACCTATCCGAAAATGAAAAGAGCTACTATTAGTGGATTTAAGATGGAGAGCTTAATTCGAGGAGCTAGTCCAATGTCGTTTGGACTTACCTCAATGTGGACTAAGAGAGACCGGCAAGTTTCTGAACACCACGGTAAAAGGCAACCAAGTAATTTACATTCATAAAATTAAATTGATTGCTTATCATCCTAAAATTGCAAATCTAGACTTAAGTTGTTGGTGTACTTAGGTGAGTATTATTGATTTATACGTTATTTGTGCTAAACCAATTTAAGTTAAGCTTTCACATTATGTACTTGATTTAGCTAAATAAAAATTGATATTAACTAGAAGAGAATTTTTAAGACCACCTATTCACCCCCTCTAGTCAGCCTCCTTGATCTTACACTTACCTTGCTTAATTTATTGGGGGTCTTGTTCTTGCTCAAAGTCTCGGTCTTTGTCTTTATGTGGATCTTGATCTTGTTTGACTGTTGCTTCTTTGATACTTCTAAGTATGTGAGAAATGACAAAATCCAATTGACACAAGAATACTAACAAATCAAATAGATCAAATAATTCCCAAAAAGAATTCAATAAATCTGAATACACTTAGTTAAATTCTGACATGATTAATTTAGTGATATGAGACAGTGTTCTAGAGATAGCAAGATGCAGATGGGGTCAAACGAAGTTTGAGCGAGGGAAAAATGGCATAGAGGAAAATCTAATGGGAAGGATATTAAGGAGAGATCAAGGAGGATGAATGAATATTCATAGAAATATTCCACTCCAAAGTAGAAGGCGGTTAGTCATAGCTGACTGGGGAGATACTATTGCTCAAACCTAACTTAATGACTTCTTTTATTTACTAAGGAAGTTTCATTAGTTAGGTTACTTAATGATTTCTTTTATTATGTTCTATTTATCAAGAAAGTTCCATTAGTTAGGTTACTTAATGACTTATTTTATTATTTTCTATTTATTAAGGAACCTCCATGAGTTTGGTGAGGCCTACGGGCATACCCGAGGATCTACACAGTGTACTCGGTATTATTTACCAAATATTATTATTTGAGGATTACAACGCGGGTTCTACATGCAATAGGTATAGTTTTAATTAATCATATTAATCTTAGATTTCATATTGTTGGGAAGTTCAGGCCATATTATTATTTGAGGTTTAATTGCCAATTAATCGAATAATTAACTAAATACTTAACTAAAATGTGGGATTAGTAATTTAATCAACTTCTTTAATATCCTTAACTAGAACTGCACCTAAGTGGCTGATAGATTACACTACTAGCTGCTAATTAACAGCTAACTTTAGTTAGAACACTAATTAGCTTTGATTTATATTCTAATTATATGGACTAATTATTATACCTGTTTTACTATGTTGCTATGGGACTATTTATGGTCTAGGGCTCATTAACATCATCTTTAATTAAATCTGTGCTGTAAAATTTAAATGCTAGATGCCTGTTAATAACTTTAATATCATTTATACAAAACTTATACTTTGGTAGGATCTTCAAGTGATATATGAGTTTCTTAAAACAAATCTTGATGATGTCATAATTAACCTCTATTTCTACCTAACTATTTTCGACGAAAATCTTTTAATTAAGGTGAATATTTCAATTTAAACACTAATTATCTCTGAAAAATCTAAGTATATTCCAAGGTAATCTTTAATTAAATACTTCTATTTTCAGTTAAATATTAGGACATACTATGCAAATTAATTATCTGAAATTTTAAACCACTATTTGGAAAAGGGGCCTCATGACTTTCTAGAATTATTATTTTTGTATTTAGTTTTTTCTTAAATATTTTGATTTCCTTGAATTATTTTATAACTGGAAAATGGCAATAGACAATGACAGGTGGGGCCATGAATAGTGCTTGGGCCCGCTGGTCATATACACAGAGAGAGAACAGAGACAGAGAGGGGCACTTGCCAGGCCAAAACAGAGGTGATGGCGTTGGCTCCAGAGATGGCGGCAACGGCGAGTGTTTGCCAGAGTGGCAGCGACGATAGCTAAAATGTGTTGCACGGGACTAGTGCTAACTATTGGTGGCGGCGCCATGGCAGAGGTAAGGTGTGCCAAGCTGTCAACGGCGCACAATGGCAGAGAGAATGGGCGAGATAGGCGACGGTGAACCCTAGCCAAATTAGCATATGCATGGGCATGAGTAGACTCTAGGGAACTCATCGGTAGCAATAGCGTGGTCGGAGACAGTGGCGGAACCACTGCCGGGGCAAGCCGGGGCGGCTGCCCCGGGTCCCCTGGCCGGGCAAGAACACCCCCCGGGCGGCCACCGTCGGCGGCTCGGCGCCCCACTGCCCCCGCCGACCGGTGAGCAAGAATGAAGAAGGGCAGAAGGCAGCAAGCCGAAGAGGCGGAAGAGCGGATGTAGCGATGCTGATGGCACCATTCGCGGATGGGCCTCGTCCGTGTGCCGCGCCCTGCAGTGGCCCAATCCAGTGGGCAGTGGCCTAATCCCCATCGTTGTGTGCCCGTGCAGACCCGCGAGGCTGCGATGCATTCCCCATTTGTGCAGCACTGCAGCCGAAATCCCTAACCCTCAAATCCAAAATCCCCATCGCTCTGCGGCAGTGCGGCGGACGATACGCGGCTGCGGGCCTGCGGCGGTTGGCGGCGAGGCGACTCGGCGACTGCGAGTGCTGTGGCGACGGTCGGCGGCGACTCGACGACTCCGCGCACGCGACTGCGAGTGCCAGGCTCCCAGGCGCCACTGCGCCAGTCCGCCGGCCGTCGGGTGCTGCGGCACCGGCACGGGACTGGCGGCTGTGGCTCCGTGGTTGGGCCGTGATTCTTACTTCCAGCCTTCTAAGTTTGCCCCGGGTCTCTCAAATTTCTGATTCTGCCACTGGTCGGAGATTAGCCAAAGAGAGCTGATGATGTGAGCCTGAGGCAACGCATGTGAGGTCGATAGCGCTAGTGAGCTATGGTGAAGAAGAGCAAGAGCGAACGGTTAGAAAAAAAAAGGTTAGTGAGGATGCTTTGTCCAGAGGAATTGATCGAAGACCTGTCGGTGAAGAAATGACGACGACGACAGTGGTTTTCTGTTGGAACAGAGGAAGACGTCAGCACGTGTTACTTGTACGTGTTGTGCTACGTACATTAGTGAATCCAGACATGCACCATGTCCTGTCCATATATACGTGAGAATTAAGTTAGGGCAGGTGGCACTATTCATTTTCGCAGGTGGTACTGGTGATCGCGCGATACGATGACTGCAGATTATATCGCGCACGTGCGCGCGTCAACCGTACGTCAAGGTTGCAATTTCCATTCTTTTTCCTTTTTTATTGTTGACGCGGTAAAAGTCAAAGGTCAAAGCTAGCTAGCTCTTACCACTCTTTTCCTTTTGACGCGTACGTGCGCTAGATCCTGGAAAACTCAAAAATAAATAAGTAAATCCCAATTAACCCCCCCCCCCCCCAAGTGTAAAACAACATGCATGGGAAAAAATATGTAAGTAAATAAATTGCGCTGAAAAAAATCCACCAAAGTCATATGGCCCGGATTCAGCCTACGACATCAATCCAAGCAGGCCTAGAAGAACCAGTTCTTTTCACTAAGAATGACTATTTTATATCTTTTTAAGAGAAAATCTAATGGACGGTATATATACCAAGTCCATTTTGATGGCATACCATCCAATGGTTGATCTGAAATGTCATGTCTTTTTTTTATCTCCTCCACGTGCAGATTGCACAAGACTGTTGATGTGTTGGATCTGTTGCATCAAAAGCCATTGGATGGGAGATGCTCCTGAACCTTCTTGCCGGAGCCAAACGGATGGGAAACATTATCTATCCTAAATTCACATAAGAGCCACTCATTCTTCCTCTCTCTCTCTCTCTCTCAAAATCTAGATGGGAGCTCGTGGGACTCGGTGAGGAGGCACGATGCTCGGTGATGATGGCTAGTAGCTCTCAGCAACAGGGCATGCCAAATCTTTATGGCGGCATGGTGAGAGGCCATGGTGAGATTGGCGATGGCCAAATTTGTAACCCTCATTAGCAGATTCATTTTTAGTGGTTTCTTGATTGAGCCGATGAGGCACACGACAGTGCTTAGCTCAGCGCTGTGTTGCTATGAGGCCTTGGTGGAGCTTGCATTCACAGCATGGGTTTAGGTTGTAGAGGTGCTCGACTCAACAAAACATGGCGTCGAGGCCCCATGGCAGCTCTCAACTCAGCGACATGCAGCAGTCGTGTAATTGTAAGCAAGCTCAATAGCAGATGGGAAGGCTAAAAGTCATGGCATCCCAACAAGTGTGGGGCTGCCGCAACAAGGTCGCGTGGCCACAGGTGAGCATATCGGGGGACTTTGCTTGTTGTTTGATTTTTATGAAGCTAAGTTGACTAAGTCTTATAATGTTTTATATATAAGTTTTATGGTATTTCATGAGGTCTCATAAAGTTTTTTGTAGCAGATTTATGAAATTGAATTCCAAGTTTTATGAGGTTTTATAAAAATTCAGTAGGTTTCATGACTATGTTTCATGAAAGTTCATAAGATTTCATTACTAAGTTTCATGGTATTTCATTAAATTTTATAAAGTTTTATGAGATTTCATGCTTAAGCTGACTAAGTTTTATAAGGTTTTTTTGTCTAAGTTTCATGGTATTTTATGATGTTTAATAAAGTTTCACGAGATTTAATGTCTAAGTTGACTAAGTTTTATGAAGCATGTTTGAAACTCTATGAAACCTTGTGGAACTTATAAAACTTAGATAAAATCTGATGAAACTTACATATACCGTTAGAATCGTTTCTAATGATATGTTGTGCACTAGCATGACTCTTCTTTTAAATGAGGTTGAGTTTGATCTTGAATTTTATATTGTTAAAGAACATCACCTCCCCTACATATGTTTTTTAAAATTTTGAAAACTTTGAAGCTATGATTTTTATGGATTTACAATAATTAGGTTGCTTTTACCATATACAATTCTACTATCCCAGCTTGTTCACAGTTGAGCTTTGTCCAGAGGACTGTTCTCACCCATCATCCCCATCACCATCATCATACAGATGGTTTGGTCCATTACAACGTCGTCAGTTATGTGTAACTAGATAGGAAATATGATAATGCTGACCAGACATGCAGTTTATTCACATGTACAATAGCGCCTGCCATACAGAGGCAGCAGCTAGCGTACCAAATTGGCCAGATACATACATACAGGACTCACTTAACCTAATTAACGGTATCAAACATGTACTCCATACAAGAGCGGAATGAAATCTGTTCACACCAATTCCTTAATTTAGCAAGAATGTGTAAAGACCTCAATTCTAAGGCCGTTGGATTTCTCCGTAACTACTCAGAATGCTCAGCTATGGGGTACTGAAGTTGAGTGCATCAAACCAACATATGCTTATTCCATAAAAGTCAAACTTATTACAACATTTAGCATACTAGTCAAATTTACATGATAAGGTATCCAAGACCAAAATTTATATTACATCACAAAAAGAACTTTCAAAACTTCCACAGGTGTGTCTGAGCATAGAAAAGACGTAAAACCAGCAATCATCTAATACTAAAGAATCATCGAAGTTTTCCTCGAAAGGATTTTCGTTGTCTTCTCAAGTTTCTTCTGTTAATATTTTAAGAAGTATGAGTAAGAATCTTTGCCGGCCCCAGGACTATGAATCAGACGACGGCTCCGCTCAGCTGTGGTGCCTTCAGCTCAGCCAGCGTGAGAGGTCCGGCCTGTGGTTCGCCTTCCCTGCTTCTAAGCATCTGAAGCCATTCTGCCGCCTCTACCATATCTGGCCGCTCATCTCTATCCTCGTTGGGACACTTGATTGCCAGCCTCCCCATCTCTTCAAGGATAACAGCAATGCCCCCCTCGACTGCAATCTCCTTGTCAAACATGGCGCTTCCACTGTTTTCTTTCTTATGAGCTTTCATAAGTTCCACCTGGAGGCTACGGCTGTCGCCATATCTTGCTTTTTTTTTTTTTGCTGGTGATAAGGTCCAAGAGGACAGTTCCAAACCCGTAAACGATATCACTCTTTGCTGTTAAAAGCCCTGTCTTTAAGTAAACTGGGTCCTTATATGCTATGTCCCCTGCATAGCCATCAGCATAGCACTGCGTTTGTGGACTTGTCTAGCAGCATATTGGCAGATTTGGCATCACCATGTAAGGTTTACGCCTAGATGTGTCGGTAAACTTGTCCAAAGCCACCTTTGCCAATGGGAGTGCTATAATTCTTGGTAATCCTTTTAATCTCGTCTTCTGTTAAGTTCTTTCTATTATGATTGTTAACTGGTCTTCACTTTGCCCTTTTCATTGCCTTGGATGAAGCCTGTAAGCTTGTTTTCCGGGAGCTCCATCTTATGACAGTACTAAAATTATATATTGTAGTACTAAATGTACTTCTACAAAGCTAAGTAAACAATCATCTCAGTCAAATAGATTTTTTGCAAGCTTCAAAAATAACCATATACTCAATTTCTATAGTGGACAAGACAATGGTAACTTGCAGACTAATGGCACGTCCTTTAACAATGAACATATAACCAGTAAAAAACATTATCTTTACTAAATCTCTATCAAAATCTGAATCCACGTAAATAAGTCCATCTCTAGTCTATCCAAACTGTAAACAATCATCAGAAGTGTCCCACAAATATATGAAAATCCACTTAACTGCTTTCCAATGCTCTTTGCCAGGATTAGCTATGTATCTACTAACAACACTCAATGATTAAGATAAATCAGTGTGAGAATATATCACGACATACATACGTGAACTAACTGCACTGTCATATGGAACTCTAGACATAATGATTGAGATAAATTAGGATAAGAATATACCATAGTATACATAAGTGAATCAACTACATTAGTATATAGAGTATATGCATTGCATGTGCATAATTACTAGCTGATTGTTAGAGCATATGTGGTTTTCTCCAGGTGGTGTAAGGAGCACTCAATTGTTTTTGGGGATGAGAGCACTCAGATTTTTAGATGCTAGATCGGAGTCTTAGATCAAAGCACCCATATTTTTTTGGAGGGGGTATGAGGAGATCCGTTAGATCGAGATCTAACATCCAGATTCTTTTTTTTTAGGGGAGAGGTATAAGGGATTCATTGCATAGAGATCTAACGTCTAAAAATTTGAGTATTTCTAACTCTAAAAAACACTAAGTACTCATTATAACTTCCCTTTGCCTATTGGCCCCGCGCTGCCTCCATCCAGCACTGCTAGTCTCCTGGCCGACAAAGCTTGCGAGTAGATTACCGGTTGCGCCTGGCCGACCGCGCGATCGCCATCCATACATCCTTTGCAAACACACGCTGGATGCACATATGTTCCGCGTTCTCCAGCTCTTGTATGCACAACTGACGGGTCGGATTATGAGGCCAATTCCTCGCCGCTAACTTATCGGCCGTGAAGATCTTCTGTCGTAGAAGTAACCACGCGAAGAGTGGAGCCGGTCAATGGCTGTGACCGCGACGGACTTCCACCTCATCGCCTACGTGCTAGTCCGCGAGGATCCGTACACGGTCTTGCAGGTGCTGTGCTTGGCCGCTGGGCTGCACCTTGGCACGTTCAGGTTGGTAAAGCTTCATTGTGGGCCTCACATGTCAGTAGATGCTAAGTAGTGCATGCGCATCTTAATCTTGAGCGTCGGATTAAGATTAACTTTCTGGAACGCGCTCGCAGGTTGATGCAGGAGAAGGCTTCCAATGGCTGACAGGTTCGGGTGGTCACGTGGGACACCTAACACCTTCTACGGCACCGTCGACCCTGCCGGCGTCTGGTAGGGTTTTACCGATCTCGCCGGTTTCAGATTACCACCCTGGTTCGTCATCATCGACGACGGCTGGCAGAGCGTGAACCGCGACGACAACCCGTCGCAGGAGGACGCGCCGGGACTCGTCCTCAGCGGCGACAAGATGACTGCGTGCCTCCATCGCTTCGACGAGGGCATGCGCTTCCGTGGTTACAGGAGGACGCCCTGGTGCGCCATGATCGTCGTGCGCAAGGCTGCCGAGGTGGAGGCCGCCAATAAGGCGAAGAAGAAGGCAGCGCAGGGCGGCGCCACCAACCTGTCTTGCTTTGACACCAAGATCGAACAACTGCGCCGAGAGCTCGAGCAGTTGCTTAAGCAGAGAAGAAAGCTCACAAACCGTCTATAATACTAGAATATCATAGACGAATTTATATTAAAAGCTATTTGTGGTAATCTGGATTACTACATACAGTTTTTAATATAAAACCGTCTGTGATATTCCAGTATCACATACGGTTTATCGATAAGAGCCGTCTGTGATACTCCATTTTTCCGCCACAAACACCACAGATGGTCTCCAAATTAAAATCATCTGTGATAGTGTACATCATAGACGGTTTTACAAAACCGTCTGTGATTTGACGTCTAATATTAGACTTTCTGTAGTAGTGGGCAATGACGACAGTGGGGTGGGGTTAAAGGCATTCTTGATGGACACGAGGTGGAGGTTGCCGGGCCTAGTCGATGTGTAACCATGGCAGGCACTTTGCTGCCGCGCGATGATGCTAGACGCCTGCATCGTGTCGCTGTGGCTGTCACCGGGCCTGGCGGGCACCATGGATGACCTCGCCGTGGACTGCATCATCTAGGCCAGGATAGGGCTGGTGCGGTTGGACCAGGCTGGTGCCTCTGCAAGTCCATGCACTCGTACCTCGCCGGCACCGACGTCACCGGCGTGAAGGTGGATGTCGTGCACACGCTGGAATACGTCTACGAGGAGCATGGTGGCCACGTCGAGCTCGCCAAGGCGTACTACGACGGCCTCTCCATGTCCATCACCAAGAACTTTGGCGACACGGGGATCATCGCCAGCATGCATCGTTGGGACTCGGGCATGTGGCCATTGTTGGAGGATCCGAGCTCCGAATTGAATGCACTCACTACCTCAATCGCATGCAAAGAACACTGCGAAATCGAATTTGAACACAAAGCACAAAGACGTTTTGGTGCTGCTTACCCTACTGTTGCAGCTTAGTTACTGAACTCCTAAACTCACGCCATGTCCAGCTGATCATGCGTTGAAGCGCACGTCCATCCGTTCATGCCGCGCAAGTCGCGTAGGACCTGGACACGAACTCCAGTTGCCAAAAAGCCTGGAGCCCTTTACTGCACCGCGTTTGACAACAGGCTACCGCGCATGCTATCTGATGAAAAAACACAAAAGATTTGATGCAAATCTAAACTAACTTGGGCTTGGGTAGCAACAGATTATCTAATAGCCATGGGGCGCGTCGGCGACGACTTCTGGTTTGAGGACCCCAACGGTGACCCCATGGACGTCTTCTGGCTACAGGGCGCGCATATGGTGAAGAACTTACCATGGATTCAAAAATAACTTTAGGAAATTAGCTGACCTCTTTTTAATCATGAAAACTCTACTATTCACTCGGTGGAGAAAGATCCCTAGTGATCATTGTAGTCCACAATCCAGGAGACTAACATGAATTCATGATTTTTATTTAGCACTGTGCAGGCTTGTGCCACTATACCTATGACTACTCTGAACTATCTGAACTAGGCTTTCCACACTGCCTTTAGTGTGGGGTCAAGCTCAAAGTACAAAACTTTTCTCGAGTTACGTTGCTCCATTCTCCAACTCACCTATTATCCATCGATATACCGGATCACTCACCTGGGCTCTACCAACTTCCAATAGTGTTTGGTTGGCACTGGCTCCTAGCCCAACACTCCGCCTAACACATATAGCGTCTGGGGACTTACTCATTTCCAGACTGGCGATACTGATTCTGAATTTTATCCATCTCTTTACTCACGCATATTTACTTACCCCATGTGGAGAGATGAATAACGTAACGAGGTACTACCTTCTGCCCATCCGAGATGGGGGAATGGTTGGCATGTTATCTACGGTCCTCGATCCAAGTGAGAGTCGGATGGATCCTTACATATTATCCCTACGTAAAGGGGGCTTGCCTGCCCTCTCTCTGCCTTTACAAGGTTCCCTTTACCCACCATATACATATACTTGTAGTCCCACTGCTCCTTTCAGCCCGACTACTACTAACATCTTTTCTCGTCTTTCTTTCTCTTCTCTTTTCTCTTCTCATTTACTCTTTACTCAACCTCTTCATCGATTTAATTTTCTTCGAAAACTATTTTCCAGATGCATATATACATAGCAGTGGTATGGAAGATAATTTGTACGTTTGACATACTAGGTGCATGATCAACATTTAGCTTGCTTGAGTAGTAGTATATGCTGGAATTGTCAGCAATTTGCTCCGCTTTCTCAACTTGGGCCTGCTCGAACTTTGCATTGCAGGTATATGACCTTTGATAAGAAATTATTTATTTAACTGCTAATAGTTTTAGAAGGAAAACTCCCCCCCTCTCTTTTTTTCTACCCCGATTAAGTGGATTTTTATACCATTTATTTACAGTTTGAACGACCGATCTCGATAAATTTTCTTCAAAATAAACAAAAAGAAGAAGAAGGAATACTATTTGCTAAAGAAAAAGGAAAAAACGGCCTCCTGGCCCAAAATCCCACTCAGCCCACAATCCTTCTCGATCCACGGCCTTTACTCGGCCCACGACCGCTCGGACTCCTCGTTTCTCACCCCCTGGTCGGTTACCTCACCTTGGCTGACTACTCCTCTCCTCTCTCGGCTGCCTTCACACACCTGACTACTCCTCTCCTCTCTCGGCTGCCTTCACACAACCGGCCACTCCTCTCCTCTCTTCTCTTACTCTCGGTCGCGGGTCGCTACTCCTCTTCCTCTGCAACTCCCTAACCTCGGTGGCTACTACTCGCCCTCTGCTACTCCTTCGTAGTGGCTGCTCCTCCTTCTTCGGCCTAGATCTGGACGGATCTGACCTCCGCCTACTCGTCCTCGCCGGATCTACTGCTACTGGTCTCTTATGGTTGGGTTTAGCGGCTACTTCGTCGGATCAAGCGACTACTCGCTGGATTTGGTGGGGGTTTCGCTTCCTCGACTGCTAGGCTCCTCCTACACTCAGCCGCTCCAACCACTCAACTACGTTCGGCTACTCAGACTACTTGGTTGCTCAGCCGCTCCGACTACTCGTCGGTGCTATCCTCCCCCTTCCCCGATCCTAACTCTCTTTACCTTCACCTATTTTACCTCAGTACTTTGCTTTATTATTATTATTTATACTTATCTTACCATACCCAGTTTTGGGAAACTCTAGTGTTTGTGTTGTCGGGACTGGGGTTTGGGGCTTCTTGCGCCCGAGAGCAGTCCCCAAACTCAAAGACACTCCATGGCACTAGGGTGGCCGCCAGTTGCTGTGGTAGCCACCGGTTGGGCTAGGTGAGCTTCCTCCCTCCCGCTCAACCGGATGAGTCCTAAGTGAGCTTCCTCCCTCCCACTCAACCGGATGAGTCGAGGAGGAGTAGTACCGAGTGTTGTGGATTCGACTCGGATGAAACCAAAAAGGGGAAGAAGAAGAAGGGAGGGACAGTGGGCCTACTTGCTTGCCGGGCTGTGAATGGAAGTGTTCGATTGGTGGGGGTTGCAAGGTGGTCCTCACGCGGTTGCGGTTGGGGACGAAGACGTGGTCTGTAGGACTTGTTAGGGTCGGGGTATCGCCTTGTGGTGGCCCACCTTGTCGACCTGTTGCTCTTCGATCCTTGCTGGTCTTTGCCTCCCGCTACTGTCTAACTCTTCTACAGATACCGTGTCGAGCAGGGTCTCCGGCACCGTGTTTGAGGCTACTCACACTGCTAAAAGCTGGTCTCTAGCAATGTCCGGCAGTCGACGTCGAGTGGGGCCAGAGGGAGGAGACCTTTGACATGGGCAACACTGAAGAGTGCGAAATCTACAGATACCAATCTGATGAGCTAGTCCTGATGGCACCACTGTCAGAGCCCAGTAGGGTTGTGATAATCGGAAGATTATCGAAGATATCGGTTTTACCCGTGGGTACCGGCCAAATAATTGTGAGTAGATTTGAATTGAAGCCAAGTTGCAGCCAATTTGGGGCTAATTTAAATTTAACTGAAATTCGGTCGATAATTTCAACCGATTTTCAACTGATAATTGGCAATTCTGGCTATTTTTTAATTCAAATTCTGATTCTGATTTAAAATTTTCGGCCAAAACCTTTCGAAAATTTTCAATTATCGGTGATATCGGTTTTATCGGACCCTGGCAAAAAATTGAAACCGGTTTTGAAAACCCATCAGCCAATCCGGTTCACCCTCCAGCCATCCTCATTTGAGGTCTTCACATTTTCTCCGGTCGCGATGATCGGCGGTCCCGGCTTGAAGTTCGCGTTGATTGGGCCGGTCAACACGCTGGACTGTGGTGGCACCAGTATTGAGGTGGATTACAACAATGGCACTGAGGTGGGGCTGAAGGTGGAGGGGGAGGCAGGCTGCGAGGTATGGACGCTGCATTTGAATGGGAGAATGGAGGGAAGCTGAAGGTTGACGTGTTCTGTTACTAGGTAATATGTTACCGATGCATGCAAAAATGCTTGTAATTCTGTTTTTTTTCTCTTTCGGCATCTATGGTGTGGCTATTTAGCTTGTTTTGATTTTGTGTGAAATTTGAAATATTTCCAACTTATGATAGTATGAAGATGTTTAATGGTGCTTTATTTCTAATTTTGACTTTTTGTTCTGCTGTGAGTTGTAATACTATCCATTATATAATAAAAGATTGTGACGGTAGTTTTACGACTACTAAGAAAAAAGATAAATATTCTAGAAATCTCATAGAAAAGAAAATTAATCTTGCCCTCAATCTACTGGGCCCTAATTAATGCCGAGCTATACATAATGATCATTGAATGCGGAAATGCATATATATTGTCATTGGATGTTACTATCAAAAAATAAATAAGCTAGAAATTCTGATAAAAAGAAAAATATCTAGTCCTTGATCAGATGGGCCCTAATTAAAACTAAGATATGAGGCCCAATAAAGATATATGCTACTTTGAAATTGGACTAAAGAGGAGTATCTATTTGACACTGGACTAAATTTTTTTTTGGCATTTTAGTCAATTTTTACACCGTAAGATCAAGAACTCGTAAGCGCCAGATGCGTGTTTTGTTTTGTTTTTGATGTCCACCGCTCGTAGCTCTTAATGGACCGCAAAAGCTCCTAACGTGCGCAGCAGATGGTCATAATCTGGCCCGTTAAGGTTTGTCTTCAAATTTTCTTCCTGTAGCCCAATAGTCTGTGCTATCTGACTCGCCCGTTAGGTTTTATGCTGCAGACCATCACCAAAGACGAATATTTGGAAGTAAAAATCCCCAAATATTGCTTAAGATATACCCTGCAGCCGATGAACTAAGCCCAAATATCAGCTGAAAAAAATAAGGTTGACTAATAAAAATCCATGAGAGAGTTAAAAAAAATGCTAACCTACTGCTGCTGCTGTAATAACTAGTTAACTGCTGTTATAACAACTAATTAAAGTGTGAAAACCTTTTTTTTATATACGGGACTAACCCCACTTTCCATTAACAACCAGGGGTAGACTCACCGGAGGGTCAGGTAAGGGCGTAAGGCTGAAAATAATCACGACTTGGTCTGTGGGCCGAGTTGTTTCTGCTTTGTGTTGAGTTGTGGCCGGTTTGGCCGAGCCTTTAGGCTACATCACTAGTTAATGCAGCATGTGCGTGCATAGAAAGTGGATCGTGCATGTATCGCGGATCTACCAGTAGTTTTCAGTTAGTCTGTTAGTCAGAAAAAATTCAGAGTTAAGCTTCAGAGTGTGGTTTTCCTTTCAGAAAAAAATTCAGAGTTAAGCTTCAGAGTGTGGTTTTCCTTTGTATCGTAGATCAACCGGCAAATTTCAGAGAGCAATCACACTGCGTCCAGACTCTGCTGTCGCTCCGTTGTGCTCTGCATTTTCTCTCTCTCTGTTCTGAACATTGCCTTGCTCTGCTAGATACTTCTTGCGTGTGTACAATTTAGAATCGCGTCTGAGTTGTGTGTTGGGAGTATTCGACGATCCGAGGGCTGATTCCATCAGTCGAACCGCGTGGCCTTCAACCTCTACACCTCCACCCTCAGGTACCAGATCCACGATGTCGAGGACGCCTTCGACATGCGCGAGCCGCTGCGGCCGCCGCAGACCAAGAAGCATCGCCACCACCATGACACCATCATCACCACAGGCCCGATGGTTGCCGCTGTCGATGCCTGCGGAGATCAGGAATAGCGTGTTGGCCCCGACGAACAGCCGAGGTCGGCGATACCGATGCCGCGTGGTGTGCCCGCGGCGTCCCAGCACAGGCCTGCCACGGCGGTGTCCACGAGTGGGGCTAGCCTCTATTACATGTGTCTTTGCATGCCATGCGTTCGTATGTGCAAGAAATGCTGAGCTTTAACTTATTTTATTCTTTAATGATGTATGATAGTTTTATTGTTTGCAGTTGCTGATGATAGATGTTAGTTTTTTCTACTAGTCTCTCCTAAATTTTTGTTCTGGTTCCATCACTTAACAATAGAAGAGTAGAGAGATGTAGCAAGTTAATGAGAACAGAGACTACTCAATACTAGACCTCACAGTACTTGAATGGTCTAGGACTTACCAAACTGGTAAAATTGAAGTGTGAAAACCTAACTAGCACCAAGGATACAACATGCTGTGATTGAAAAAGCAGTTAAACAAAAAATGGTTTAGGCTTATATGCAGATGAAACGAACACACTTATCAGGTGCTAAAAAAAACCTGGAATCAACCACCGTCTCCTTCAAGTAGGGGTGCAAACGGAATAGATAATTTTCGCCCGCCCGACCAACGAATACTCGCGGAGCGAATATAGAAGAGATAAACGAGTATTTGGTACTATCTGTCTCCGACTCCAACTCTGAGGAAACAATATGAAATATGATACAGAACGAGTGATATCCGTCTGTCTATATCCGTATATCAAGTGATATGAGAAAAATCTGCTGTGACTTTACTTAAGAATAAGATAACGTATAGGCGGATTGCCACATCTAAGCAGGTGGGGAATACTGAGTGCTCTTCCTTCGATATCTCGACGATTAATCTCTCTAATTCGCTCTGATTGTACTCTACTATCCAATGTCTTATATAAAGAAACAAATAATTTTCGTCCGACCGACCGTCCGAAGACTTATGGAACGAAAATTGATATCTTTAAAAATACGAATTAAATAAATACAGAACGAAGACTTATGCATACGAATTAAAAATACGAATGGAGTAGGGATGAAATACAGTAAAGGATAATCCATTTTATCTGGTATTTGTATTTGATCAAACGTGAATGTAGTAAGAAAAATCCTTATTTGAGAATATTTGTATTCGTATTTAAGAATGTTTGTATCCGTATTTGAGAATGTTCGTATTCATATTCAAGACTATTCGATTCATATTTGATCCGTTTCTATCCCTGACGGCCTCCCTGGGGATGAATATAGGAAGTAGTTTTCTGATCAACCAAAATTCACAAGTAAGAAGTGAAAATTACTTTACATAATTTCTAACTCTATGTGCTACACTAGTAACTCTTGTAGACATGTAGTTGTGTGACATAAATTTATTCTACTAAGATTTGTTACAAAAGTTTTAGAATATTCGTATTCGACCGAATTAAGTACATATTTAATTCAATTTTGTATCGTTACAACATTCGATTCGTATTCGAAAATATTTGAATTTATATTTGCTTTTTAAAAATATGAATTCATATTTATATTAAAAATATGGATTCGTATTAGTATTTAAGACTATTTAATTCATATCCGATCTCGAACGAAAATACAGAATGCACAATCCCCAAGCCAAGCCCCGAGCTCGAACAACCCCCAAGCCAAGCAAATCAAATTCACCCCTACCCAAAAAAGAAGCTCACAAAGCTCAGACCTAACTCTTCCGGTGGCTTGGTTTTCTTTAGACTTGCTGCTTGTAGCTTTAGTTTTTGCTACAGTAACTAGTTTTTAAATGGTGCGTTTTTTAAGGCAGAGTATACAAATTGACTGTAGTAGACACTGTATCGACTCCAATTATACTGACTAAAATCGCATGCAACTGAATCTTCATACTCTTTTGCGCGAACAGTTAGAATTCAAAAACAAAAGATAGAAGCCATAAGTCATATCCTAAAAGAATCCAATCGAGAATCCTTTGAATCTCAATCGGTGAGAAACGCAGAAGCCTCGCTACCTCCAAACCAGGGATGGAAACAGATCGGATATGAATTAAATAGTCTTAAATACGAATACGAATCCATATTTTTAAAACGAATATGAATATGAATTCATATTTTAAAAGCAAATACAAATTCGAATATTCTCGAATACGAATCAAATGTTGTAACGAATACGAAATTGAATTAGATATGTACTTAATTCGGTCGAATATGAATATTCTAAAACTTTTGTAAAAAATCTTAGTAGAATAAATTTATGTCACACAACTACATGTCTACACGAGTTACCAGTGTAGCACATAGAGTTAGAAATTATGTAAAGTAATTTTCACTTCTTACTTGAGAATTTTGGTTCATCAGAAAATTACTTCCTATATTCATCTCCAGGAAGGTCATCAGGAATATAAACGGATTGAATATGAATCGAATAGTCTTGAATATGAATACGAACATTCTCAAATACGGATACAAATGATCTTAAATACGAATACAAATATTCTCAAATATGAATTTTTCTTACTATATTCACGTTTGCTCAAATACAAATACCAAATAAAATAGATTATCCTTTACAGTATTCCATCCCTACTCCAAACACAACAACAAACAGGACACAAAAAACTCTCCACCGGAGATGGTTCGTCACCTCCGACCACCGAAAAACTACCCGGCGAAGTGAACTACATCCCATTTCAAATCAGACGTTGTTGCGGAACGTTGCGGTCAATTAAACTTTTAAGACTTCGACCACAAATGATGCAAATAGAAGTATTTAGATTCGTTACATGAATATGTTATTAGCGTATGTATCAAAACAAATACTTTCAAATCATTATTTTTTTTGAAAACATTCACTAACACGTGATTAAAGAAAAGTAGCGATCAAAATATGGTATCATTGTCTGAAACAACAAAATATGGTAACTTTTCACTTTTAAGTTAGGTCTCTTACCATTCTATAATTAATATGAGACTATTCTAATAATCTCCTTTATACATTAGTGTCCCTCAGCCATTCGTTATCCCTTTCACCGTATACTGACGGTCCTTCAGAGTCATAGTCTATCGGGTTTTCACACATTAGTGTCTATTGGATCAGAGATGTTAGAACCGAGTTCTGATACCACTTGTTGGACTAAAAGGGTCTTCTTATCTCCAAAAGATAACTTATGAAGTGAGAAACTCTTACACTTTTAAGTTAGGTCTCTTATCCTTTCATAATCAATATAGGACTATTTCAACAAAACATAGCTTAAATGCTTTACTAATACGTGGAGAGAAAGAGAGAGAATGGCCCTATTCTTTTTTAATTTATGACTTATAACTTTTTCTAAATAGACAAATAGGATGATTTCATTGTTGTTTTTTGAAGCAATTTATTGAAACAGTATTTTCGAAATGACTTATCAAGGTAACTTTTTTACAAAGCAGTTTGTCGATATTTGTTATATTCACACAAATAATTATCTAAAACTAAAAATTATTAGTCACCGTTATAAATCACGCGTCGCAGCCCAAAAGGACGTCAAATAAAAGGAATTCCCAAACAAATCAAACACCCCATAAGCCCGGTAACGCCCATCTTGCCCCGCTTCTCCGGTCTCTGATCCCCTTCATAAAACGCAGCCAAGAAACCACCGGCCGGAGGGCAGAATCTCCACTCGACACGCACGCACGCGCGAAAATACGGTGAGATCCTTCGATTCCATTCATCCTCGATCACGCCGCGGGAGGCGGAACCCCTGGCCGAGGAACCATCCGGAGGTTCCGCCCACCCCGATTTGCGTGGCCCAGAGCTCGCCGGAGTCGGAATGCCCTGGTGCCCGCCGCCGCTCGGAATCGGACCGCGGGTGCGTTCCTTCCTGCGCGACTACGACGCGCTCCAGTCCCTCGCCCTCGCCCTCATCTACCTCCAGGTGCGCGCGCATTCCTCGCCCCACGCTCGATCGGATCGGCGTGCTCGGCTGCCGGCTCCGAAGATCGGTTACTTTCTTCTTCTTGTTGTTGTTCTTGTCCGTGATGGGAATCTTGGGAGCGGAGAAGAGGTGAAAGGAGATTTAGGCGTGCTGTAATTTTGCTACCTTAGTGGTAAATTTTGCGCGTTGCAGTGTTCTTGGGACCCCGTGTTTACCCAAATTTGTATAGCTCGTGATGCTTGCGGCGTCAAAATATGCTGGGAAATTGAAGTTACTAGTTGAATGCGATTTAGGTGGTGGACTTCAACTTCGATTCTTTCTTATGCATAACGCAACCTTAGAAGGAGAAGTGAGAATCTTTAGTTGAATCTAATGCTGCCGTCAAGTTTGAGCATTGGTACAATTCACTGCTTCACCAGTGACATTTGTGTGCCATGGCTAGGGGCTGTGAGTTTTCCCAGGATTTTTTGTCCCTTTCTATTCCATTTGATCAGGTCGATTTGCTCCTTGGACGGGCTTCCCAAATTCAATTCTTCTTCTTTTTTACGCTTGATGGCCACCTTGGAAACAGGCACGGGTTGAAAGGAGATGACTTAGCTTGCTATTTATTTTGAGACGACTTAGCTTGCTATTTATTTTGAGATGACTTAGCTTGCTATTTATTTTTTTTACTATCTACGAGCTTAGTGATAAACTGATAATTAGGTCCTTAGTTCTTCGGGCTTCAAATTTCTACGAGCTTAGTGATAAACTGATAATTAGGTCCTTGGTTCCTCGGGCTTCAAATTTGTCTGAATTCTGGTAGTTATTTTGATTTAATTCCTCTTGGATGGGCTTGCAATGTTGGAAATGGCAATGAGAGGAAGGGCAATAACTTGATGTTGGTATCAAATCTAACTGTGCTGCAGTTATAGCATCTTAGAGTTAATTATGTGCCTTGCTTCTTGCCAGAATCAATCCCCATGCTTTGAGAAAAAAGGTTACTTGCTTCTGGCCTTCTTAGACTGAAAATTAGCACAAACTGTCCATGTTCGAGCTGTTCTTGATTGTTGCATTGCTAAGCAATTTGTTTTGGCCTAGTATGACCTAGATGAGCTTCATAATTCGACTGTTTCTTCATTTGTGCTAGCAGTATAGGTAATAGGAAGGAGAAGAACGAAGATAACTTTGTGCTGCAATCAGAAGAGTGCTTTAATTTTACTTCAGTAGTGTCATAGTGATAATTATGCCTTGGTTAAGGCATTGCAAAAAAATTTTTCTGAATCTTGGCAGTTTTTTTTGTCTTCTTGATGAAATGTTGGAATTTTTATCGGTGCAACTTAGTGAGTCCAGTAGACATTAATGTGTTGAATTTTTAATTAAGTTTGGTAAAAGAACAAGGGAAAACTGGTCCGCTTCAAATGTCATGATGCTTAAATCATGGTTTACATTCAGCATGCTTAGCTTCAATGATAGTTAGGGTTCTTGCTTTATTTTGGTTCTTTTGAATTTTATGTGATTTTAATGGTTATAATGTCGGAATGAGTTTTTGGCTTCTTGCTCAGCAGAAAATTGAATTTAATTGGACTTAAGTATTCACATGCATAATTAATTCTTCAATTTTTTAGATTGGTTGTGCACTGATTGGATCTCTTGGGGCACTGTTCAACGGGGTTCTTGTGATCAACCTGGTGATAGGGCTCTTTGCTGTTGTTGCAATTGAGAGTAGTAGCCAGAGACTTGGCCGGACATATGCTGTCCTTCTCTTCTTCGCTATCATCCTTGATGTTGCGTGGTTTATACTCTTCTCACATGCTATATGGTATGTCTTCTGCTACCACTATCTTTCAGTTTAACAACCTGTTTTTCCTTTCTGTATTGTGAATGCACACATCTGTGCACATGGAAAACATAATGGTATGATTTTCTTCATAATAAATAGACTAGTGACTTTAAGTGATATTTATTTTTGTTTCATGGCTTCATAAATTTTAATTAAATGGAGTACCAATGCAAAATAGCTGTCAAGTCAAATTATTCTGCAAGTTTTAATGCATGTAGCTGATTTCCATGTTAGTTTTTCTGCCATTTGTCAGCAGGGAAAGAGTATTGTATTGTATTCTGTTGAAGGTTCAGGGAAACCATTGTTTCTTAAAACTTGTTTTGATTGATGATTCCCATTCCATGCCTAGTTGACAGGAAATCACTGGAGTGTATTGGTAACCCTGTGCACGTTCCATGCAACCATTTAGTGTCTAGTTGTTTCAGAGAATAACTTTGCATCCGTTTCCAGTATGAATGCATGTAGTGCTCATCTGTTTTTAGTAGCAGTCAATGCATCCGTTTTCTGGTAGCTATAGAGTCATGCACTAAGTATTGCATGCATGTAACGCTAAAGCCATGATCTTGCACTAAGTATTGACTTGCATTATAAAAGGAAGAGGAGGCTGCAGTTCAGTACGGGCAGCACAAAAACATTTCTCTCCATTTGTTCCCTTTGTGTTCATTGTTGCCAGGTGCTTGTGACCACTGTTGCCAGCCGGTGGATTTAGATATCATTTGGTATCAGAGCGAGTGATCTGCGGCGATGTCGGCTCCTGCACAAAATTGATCCAGAACTCCACCACGTCCACGCCGGCGCTCACCTTCGCCCCTCGATCTGCACCGACTGCGTGGCCGCATGGCCGGCCGCGAGCTCGTGGTGCAGAAGACGGTGCGGGAGGTTGGAGGCGCGGCGTATCCGATGCTGATGATGGATAAGTCATTGTGTTGTTGTTGTGTTGTTGTTTCTTCTCTCTTTAGGACAGCATCTCCTTTAAGGACAGCATCTCCTTTAAGGACAGCATCTTGACTCCTTTAGGACAGCATCTCCTTTAAGGACAGCATCTCCTTTAAGGACAGCATCTTGACTAGCTTTAGGACAGCTTTAGACTAGCATCTAGGACTAGCATCTTGGCATATGCTTGGCTGGTTAGCGGCCTATAAATTTGTATCCCCAACCCCTCAGGTTGGTGTGGCATTTGTGTGAGAAATAAACAAGAAAATTTGCCCCATTCCCAGAGTGTCATCCTCTCGATGAGAGTAAGGATCTTGCTATCACCAACAACAAGACTCCAATGAGTAACAAGTGGTATCGAGCCATACTATCCTCGTAGCCCGAGCATCTCCTGCTCATCTCCTTCTCCGACCTCGCAGCGGCACCGGCTGTGCAAAGAAGCAGGCTCATTGTGTCCCCGCTCACTCCTCTCCGGAGGCGGCAAGGCTCGTCGAAGAAGATCTCCTCCACGCAACGGCCCCTAGTAGCGCGCCATGTCCGCAGGCGATCTCGGCCGCCGATGAGCCGCGAGCGCGAGACGTCCGAGCTCGCGGCTTCGCGCGCAGCGCGCCGAAGCGCGGCAGCGGCGCGCGGCGGCGAAAAGCGTCAAGGGCGGCGTGGCGAGCGGGCGGCAGCAGCGGAGAGGCGAAGCGGCGGCGGCGGCGGATGCGCGTCGCGGCGGCAGCGGAGGTCAAGGCTCTGCGCAGGCGTAACGGCGGCTCCATCTCTGCGATGGCAGCGCGACGAGATCTTGAGCGGCGAAGAGGAGGCGCGCGGCGAGTGGCGCGATGGCGGCCCGCCGCGCCACGCGGCGGCGCGCAGCGAGACAGACGCGAACGCGCGGTGGCGCTCTGGAGGAGCGCGCGCGATGGTGGCGTCTGGGTTGACGGAGCGCGGCTTCACGCGAGCGACGCGGCTCTCTCCCGGTTGATGCGTGGTCACCACGAGTACCGTGCCGTCGTCGAGGGCGTCGGCCCGGCGGCGGTGGCCTACCCTCACCAAGACCAACTACGTCGAGTGGGCGCGGTGATGAGGGTAAAGCTCGGTGCGGCATATGTGGGATGCAGTCCGATATGGCGACGTCGACTACGACCGGGATCGACGGGCGCTGGATGCTCTCATCGCCGCGATCCCGCCCGAGATGCGCTTCGCTTACCAACAAGCGGATGCCAAAGAGGCTTGGGACGCCATCGCCGCAAAGACGCGCGGCAGCGCACCGCGCGCGCAAGTCTACATTGCGGGCACTACGCAGGAGTGGGAGAACACGGCCTTCAAGCGGTGAGGACGTTGATGATTTTGCTCTCGTCTCAACACTCTTGCGCGAAGTTAGTGCGGTTCGGCGACGACACCTACGGCGAGAGAGAGCGTGGAGAAGCTCTTCCGCCGCGTCCCGAAGTACAAGCGGATGGCTCGCTCGATCGAGTCTCTGCTGGACCTCTCGCGATGACGATCGAGGAGGCGCTGGTCGCCTCAAGGTCGTTGACAACGATGAGCCACGGCGTCTCGGGACCCGTCACCATTGGCGGAAGCTCCTCCTCGCTCGGGAGCGGTGGGCTGCCGGCCAAGGTGGCGAGAAGAAGGGAGCCTTCTTCCACGACAGCGACCACAAGCGTGGCAAGCGCGGCAAGCCACGCAAAGACGCCCGAGCGGGCGCGAGGACGTCCGAGGTGATGACCGTGGGCGCCAGGCGGCGCTGGCGGCAAGCAAAAGGCGGCACGAGGCGACTCTTGCCACAATCTGCGGCAAGCTTGGTCATTGGGCGAGGATTGTCGGCGACCACGGCGTGGCGAGCCCATGTCGCGCGGCGGAGGAGCGGCGGCTCGTTCATTGCTCATGCGAGCACCGAACTATCTCCGCCGCACCGCGCAGTGGCTCTCCTCCACCTTGACGAGCCAAAGCACATGCCCTCCTCGGCTCACGGCTCGGCAACGACAAGGCCGACGGGTGGTGCCTCGACACCGGCGCCACCCATCACATGACCGGTCGACGGAGCTCTTCGCGAGTTTGACTCTAGCGTCCGAGGCTCCGTCAAGTTTGGGGCGCCTCGGCGTGGAAATCAAGGGCGTCGGCTCCGTCATCTTCACCACCGTGTCACGGTGAGCACGCAGTGCTCACCGGCGTCTACTACATCCCGATCTGCGGAACTCCATCATCGGCTTGGGACGGTGGATGAGAACGGCTCGCGTGTCGAGATAGAGCACGGTGCCGCGGATTTGGGATCTTCGCCGCGCCTTCTTGCCAAGGTAACGAGAGCGCAAATCGACTTTACATTCTTCACGTGCGGTGGCACAACCCTCTGTCTCGCCGCTCGTCGGGACGACGAGGCGTGGCGATAACACGCAGCGCTTTGGGCACCTTCACCGAGGCCACGGCGGCTCGGTGCTACGGAAATGGTGCGAGGCTTGCCGTGCCTTGACCATGTGGAGCGATTCTGCGGCGTCTGCGTGTTGGCGGCGCGGCGACTCCTTTCCTCGGGCGAGTTTAGAGCCAAGGAGAGGCTCGAGCTCGTGCGGGGACTTGTGTGGCCGGTGACACCGCCACACCGGGAGGACGACGCTACTTCCTGCCGCTCGTCGGCGACCTCTCCGCTACATGTGGGTGATGGTCCTCGGCGGCAAGGAGAGGCTGCGGGCGCCATCGAGCGCACGCAGTGCTGTGGAGGCGAGCGCGCCGCAAGCCGCGTCGCGTCGCGCGCCAGACAACGGCGGCGAATTCACGGCGGTGGTCGCGTCGTCTGCCGATGAGGGCATTCGCGCCACTACTCCGCGCCGTCTGCACCGCGCAGAGCGGCGTCGTCGAGCGGCGCAACCGGGCGGTTGTGGGGATGGCTCGGGCTCTCCTCAGCGAGAGGATGCCGGCTATCTTACGGGAGAGGCGGTGGTGACGGCCGTCTACATCCTCAACCGCTCGCCTACCAAGGCGCTCGGCGGCGGGGCGCCGTGACGAGGCTTGGCACGCAGCGCAAGCCGGCGGTCTCCCACTTGCGGGTCTTGGCTCCTCGCATTCGCCAAGGAGCTTGGCCACATCGGTAAGCTTCGGCGGCGAGAGCACTCGGGAGTGTTCATCCGGCTACGCGGAGGGCTCGAAGGCCTACCGCATCCTCGACCTGTCACCACGCCGTGTCCGCATCTCGCGTGGCGTTGTGTTCGACGAAGCGCGGGCCGGGCGTGGGACAAGGCGGTGGGCGGCGGTTCGACTTCAACTCTTAGGGACTTTGTTGTCGACTCGTCCACCGAGAGAGCGGGAGCTAGCGGCTCGTCTTCACCAAGCTCGCCCACTCGACACCTTGCTCGCCACCGCCCGGCGAGTGCTCCACCACCTTCCGGCACGGCCACGCCCGCTCTCTGCCCGCGGCCACACCACCGGATCGACCCCAACGATTTCGGTCCACGACGAGCGGCGCATGGTGGAGTTCGCTACTCATTGTCTCACGACGAGGACCGCGTCGACGCCTACCACGACGCGAGCCTCTGCGCTACCGTCATCGCGGGGCGACCTCCTCGGCGGCGGCCGGTCCTCGAATCGCGCGGCGCGACCTGCGGCGCGAGCCGCACCTCGCACAGGCGGCGGCGAGCCTCGTTCCGTCGCCGAGGCGGAGAAAGACGCGGCATGGCGTCTTTGCGATGCGAGAGAGAGATGGGCGCCGTCAAGCGGAACGAGGCGTGGGAGCTAGCGGATCTTCTGCCGGTCACCGCGCGATCACCCTTAAGTGGGTGTTCAAGCCGGCGGGATGGCCGGCGCCATCGTCAAACACAAGGCTCGCTTGGTGGCACGAGGCTTCGTGCGGCGGGGGGGTCGACCGATGATGCCTTCGCACCCGTCGCGCGCATGGAGTCCGTTCGTCTACTCCTCGCACTTGCGGCCCGGGAGGATTGGCGCGTCCATCACATGGACGTTAAGTCCGCCTTCCTCAACGGCGACTTGAAGGAGGAGGCCTCGTCCGTCGGCCGCGGGATTCGTCATCCCGGCAAGGAGGGCAGGTTCTCCGCCACGCAAGGCCCTCTGCGGCTTGCGGCGGGCACCACGAGCACAGGCACGCTAAGCTGGACTCCACTCTCAAGCAAATGGGGTTCGGCAGCGCGCACAAGGCTGCGGTCTACCGGCGGGGCAAAGCGGCAACGCCTGGCGGTGGCGTCGTCGACGACTGGTGATCACCGGCTCCAAGGAGGCCGAGGTCGAGGCGTTCAAGGCGGAAATGAAGACCGTCTTCCGGATGAGCGACTTGGGGCTCCTCTCCTTCTACACGGGATCGAGGTCCACCGGGACGCCTCCGTATCTCCTTCGTCGGACCGCCTCGCCAAGCGCACCGTCGAAGTGGCGGGCTCACCGATCGCAACCCACCCCACACTCCTATGGAGGAGAGGTCAAGCCGAGTCGTGAGAGCACGGCGGAGGAGGTGGGCGCGACGCAGATCTGCGCGCATTGTGGGCGCCTTCGCTACCTCGTCCACACGCGTCCGTTTGGCGTTGGCCGCCGGCTCGTCGGTCGGTTCATGCGGCGGCCGACGACGAGCATCGGCAGCCGTGAAGAGGATCCTCCGCTACGTTGCGGGCACCTTCGACTACGGCTTGCACTACCCGAGTGTCGGCGCGCACACTTCATCGGTGCAATGGCGGCGACCACGCGGCGACATCGACACGGCAAAGAGCACAAGCGGATTCTCTTCTTCCTCGGCAAGTGCCTCGTTAGCCGGCGATCGATCAAGCGGCGGTGGTGGCCTGTCCACCGTGAGGCCGAGTACATAGCGGCGTCCACCGCTCGACTCGAGCGCTGCGGCTCGCTCGATCGCTGGTGATCTCCTCGGCAAAGACACTGAAGCGGTGGCGCTCAGGGTGGACAGCAAGTCCGCTCTGGCTCTGGCAAAAAACCCCGTTTTCCACGAACGGAGCAAGCACATCTGGGTGAAGTACCACTTCATCCGAGGCTGTTTGGATGAAGGCAGCATCAAGGCAAGCTACATCAACACCACGGATCAGCTTGCGGACCTGCTCACCAAGCCTCTTGGGAGGGTCAAATTCCTCGAGCTCTGCTCTAGGGTCGGGGTGGTTCAACTTTTCCACAAGACGACGCACAAGACTTAGGGGGAGAGTGATGGATAAGTCATTGTGTTGTTGTTGTGTTGTTGTTTCTTCTCTCTTTAGGACAGCATCTCCTTTAAGGACAGCATCTCCTTTAAGGACAGCATCTTGACTCCTTTAGGACAGCATCTCCTTTAAGGACAGCATCTCCTTTAAGGACAGCATCTTGACTAGCTTTAGGACAGCTTTAGACTAGCATCTAGGACTAGCATCTTGGCATATGCTTGGCTGGTTAGCGGCCTATAAATTTGTATCCCCAACCCCTCAGGTTGGTGTGGCATTTGTGTGAGAAATAAACAAGAAAATTTGCCCCATTCCCAGAGTGTCATCCTCTCGATGAGAGTAAGGATCTTGCTATCACCAACAGCAAGACTCCAGCGAGTAACAGCTGACGCGCTCAAACTACGACGACTGGGCGTTGCTCATGAAGGTAATGATGCAGGCCAGAGGGTTGTGGGTGGCGGTGGAAGTTGGAGTGTACGATTTGCAGGAAGACAGAATGGCGCTGGAGGCCATTTTGAAGTCCCCGCCGAGCTGATGTCGACTCTTGCGGTGAAGAATTCGGCGAAGGCGGCGTGGGAAACTGTCAAATCAATGTATGCCAGGAGCGATCACATCCGCAAGGCGAAGGTGCAACGCTCTGGCAGGAATTCGACGACATCAAGTTCCATGACGCTGAGACGGTCATCGAGTTCACGATCCGCATCATGGGGGTGGCAAATCAATTGACCGCCCTCGGTGATATGCATGACAACGAGATGGTGGTCCGGAAATTCCTCAGTGTCCCGGCAAAGTTCTCACAGATCGCTCTCTCAATCGAGACGATACTCCATTTGGAGACACTGACTGTTGAGGAACTAACCGGGCGGCTCAAGATCGTGGAAGATCGCGAGGAACTTGGTGGTGGTGGACGCTCGGGGGGTGGAAGCGGTGATGGCAAGTTGCTCCTCTCTGAGTTGGAGTCCCTGGTTGGGTGGCTTAAGGTGTAGATCGGCGAGGGCTCCTCAGGCGACGCTAAGAATGGGCGCGGACGGCGACAGCGTGGAAGAGGCGGTTCGCGCACCAAGTCTGAGGACACTGGCCGTGATCTATCTCGTGGCGTGTCCAAAGATGAGTGCCGTTACTGCAAGCGGCTAGGTCATTGGGAACGTGACTGCCGCAAGAAGTGCGACCAGGAGCAGGCGCATGTTGCTCATGCTGAAGAAGAGGAGCCTACGCTGCTCATGACGCGTGTTTGCGAGCTCCAACAGGTCGAACATGCACCAACACTGCCACTGGCGCTTGAGAAGAAGCCTAGTGAGGCGGTTCATCTAAATGAAAGGAAGGTGTTCGCGCAGCTGGATCGCAACAAGGAGCAGGATGACACCATGTGGTACCTCGACACCGGAGCAACGAACCACATGATGGGCACCAGGGCTGCTTTCTCTGATCTTGATCAGGGGGTGGCCGGAACGGTCAAGTTCGGCGATGGCTCCGTGGTGGGCATCGAGGGATGCGGGACTGTGCTCTTCACGTGCAACAACGGCAAGCACCGTGCTCTAACCGGCGTCTACTACATCCTTCGCCTCACAATGAACATCATCAGCATTGGACAATTTGACGAAAACGGCTGTTAGGTGATGATCGACGATTGGCTCCTTCGCATCCGGGACAGATGGAAGCGCTTGGTGGCAAGGGTGAAGCGATCCCCGAGTCGTCTATACCTTCTTCGGCTCAACCTTACGCAGCCTGTGTGTCTGACGACCCGGCATCAGGAGGATGCGTGGAAATGGCATGCGCGCTTCGGGCATCTTAGCTTCGACGCCCTCAAGCGGATGGCTGACAGTGAAATGGTATGTGGTCTCCCTCGAATCAAACATGTTGATCAGCAATGCGACTGCTGCATCACCATCAAGTAAAGGAGGGCACCATTTCCGCCGGCGACCCAGTACCATGCCACCGCTCCACTCGATCTGATCCATAGGGATCTGTGTAGACCAATCACTCCAGCTACGCATGGCGGGAAGCGTCACTTTCTGCTACTTGTGGATGATTATAGCCGCTACATGTGGCTGATCCTCCTCGGAGCAAAGGATGAAGCATCTAAGGCGATCAAGAACTTCCAGACGTCGGTGGAAGTTGAAACCGCTCACAAGTTGCGTGTACTCCGCACGGACAATGAGTGTGAGTTCACTTCTGTTGAATTCGCGGAATACTGCGCAAGTCGTGGCGTGCAGCGGCATTTCTCTGTGCCGAATTCACCACAATAGAACGACATAGTGGAGCGAAGGAACCAGACGGTCCTGGTCATGACGCGTAGCCTCCTCAAGGCGCGCAATGTCCCTGCGGAATTCTGGGGAGAGGCTGTAACCATAGCTGTCTTCCTGTTGAACCGTGCACCGACGAGGAGCGTCAGCGGGATGATCCCGTTCGAAGCTTGGCATGGTCGGAAGCCGGCCGTGCACTTCCTGCGCACCTTTGGGTGTGTAGCACACGCCAAGATCACAAAGCCACACCTTTCGAAGCTGGCGGATCGGAGCATTCCCGGGGTGTTCATCGACTACCAACCTGGTGTGAAGGGGTATCGTGTATATGATCCCTCCACCGGGCGCGTTTTGGTCACACGCGACGTTGTCTTTCAGGAGGAAGTAGGGTGGGACTGGAGCAAGCAGCTTCCCAAGGATACCGTGCCTGCGATAGATTTCATCATCGACCGCACCATCGAGCTTGCCTCGGAGACACAGTCGCCACCAGCCAGAGGATCTCCATCAACAGGCACTCCAACACAGGTTAGCCCTGCGTCCCCTTGGCTGGATCAGACGCCAAGAGGGGTGACACAGGACGCAGGTCCCACGACGCCACAGAGGCCGGTGACCGTGTCACCGTCACCCGACGCACACGAACACATTGACGCTGACAACGACGATGATCACCTGCCCAAGTTCAAGCTCGTCAACAGCTTGCTCGGGCCAACTGCGGTACCGGGTGTTGCTGAGCGTGAACTAGCTGATGAGCTACTACAAGTTGCTGAAGAGCCTGCAAATTTTGCAGAAGCGGAGAAGCACCCGGCATGGCGACGCGCCATGTTGGAGGAGATGAGCGCAATCGAGGACAATCAGACCTGGAGATTGGTGGATCTCCCACCAGGTCATAGACCCATTGGACTGAAATGGGTTTACAAGGTGAAGAAGGATGGCCACGGTGCGGTGATTCGGCACAAGGCACGTCTGGTGGCTAAAGGATATGTCCAGCAGCTCGGAGTTGATTTTGTTGAGGTTTTTGCCCCGACGGCTCGGCTGGACTCAGTTCGGCTAATGCTTGCTCTCGCTGCTCATGAGGGATGGCCAGTCCACTATATGGATGTGAAATCGGTGTTCCTCAATGACGAGCTAGAAGAGGAGGTCTACGTTGCACAACCATCGGGATTCATCGTCGAGGGACATGAGGACAAGGTGCTGAAGTTGGACAAGACCCTCTACGGACTCCGGCAAGCACCTCGTGCCTGAAACACTAAGTTGGACCAAACCCTGACATCGATTGGTTTCCAACGCAGTGGCTTTGAGCACGCTGTGTATGCTCGGGGTAGGGACACCAATCGGCTGCTGGTGGGCGTTTACGTGGATGATCTCGTCATCATCGGGAATAATCCGCAAGAGATAAGTAACTTCAAGGCCGAGATGAAGAAGCTATTCAAGATGAGCGGCCTCGGTATGCTTCACTTCTACTTGGGAATTGAAGTGCAGCAGGGGCTTGAGGGGATCACGCTGAGTCAAGCTGGCTACGCTCGGCAGATACTGAAGAAGGCTGGCATGGTTGATTGTAACCCGTGCCACACACCCATGGAGGAGTGGTGCAAACTGAGCAGGGAGAGCACTGCGCCGGCCGTGGACGCGACTGAGTACCGAAGTGTCGTCGGGAGCCTTTGGTCTTGGTGAACACCCGCCCAGATCTCGCATTTTCAGTTGGGTATGTTAGCAGGTTCATGGAGAAGCCAACGACAGAACATCTGGCAGCAGTGAAGCGAATCTTGCACTATGTTGTCGGCTCAATCAATGTTGGCTGCTGCTACCCAAGAGGGACTGAAAAATTCCTGATCGGCTACAGCGACAGTGATCTGGCCGGGGATGTTGACACTTGTCGGAGCACCAATGGGGCATTGTTCTTTCTGGGCAAAGCGTTGGTGAGTTGGTTTTCACAGAAGCAATGCATCGTCGCACTCTCATCATGTGAAGCAGAATACATGGCGGCGACATCAGCAGCCTGTCAGGTAGTGTGGCTGGCACAACTTCTTGCAGAACTGACAACTGAAGACCGACGAGCTGTCACTCTGAAGATGGACAATAAATTAGCAATTACTCTCATCAAGAACCCAGTGTATTCCATGACAGGAGCAAACACATAGACACAAGATTCCATTTTATTAGGGACTGTGTGGATCAAGGGAAGATTGAAGTCGATTTCGTCGGCATAGAAGGGCAACTCGCAGACATACTTACCAAGCCATTGGGGTGTTTGAAGTTCACTGAATAACGAGCTCTGATTGGCGTCAAAGACGTGCGCAGGGATTAGGGGGTGATTATTGGTAACCCTGTGCACGTTCCATGCAACCATTTAGTGTCTAGCTGTTTCAGAGAATAACTCTGCATCCGTTTCCAGTATGAATGCATGTAGTGCTCATCTGTTTTTAGTAGCAGTCAATGCATCCGTTTTCTGGTAGCTATAGAGTCATGCACTAAGTATTGCATGCATGTAACGCTAAAGCCATGATCTTGCACTAAGTATTGTCTTCCATTATAAAAGGAAGAGGAGGCTGCAGTTCAGTACGGGCAGCACAAAAACATTTCTCTCCATTTGTTCCCATTGTGTTCATTGTTGGCAGGTGCTTGTGACCATTGTTGCCAGCAGGTGGATTTAGATATCAGAGTGGGTTTATGCATTCTTCTTTCAGTAGGGCACACATAAGAATTTCTTCTCTTACAGATAAATTTAATTTCAGTTTTTGCTGTATCATGAATACTGTACAATTTATGATTTGCAAATGATTTTTCATCCATTAAGTACCTATACGGGCTTGGCTTCTTCTATTATCCCATTTCTTATGTTTATCAAACGTAAAACTTAGAAGCATAACTGCATAAATCATTTGGTATGTCTGTGCTGTTAGATGGATATAGAAATATTTGCTAGTGCACTTTCTTCTTTAGTAGAGGGAGATTATTCTGAAATTATAAATTAGTGTTTACTCCATATTCTTCTGACTCTTGTATCTATTTATACAGGAATATTACTCCTGATGAGAAGTACGGTCAACTTTTTGTTTTCTCACTCAGACTAGCATTGTGGATGCAAATTATTGGGTTTTCAGTGAGGTTTTTGTCATCATTCATATGGATCCAGATGTATAGATTAGGGGTCTCATCCAGCACCCCAACATATCATGAAGTAAACTATGATGTAAGAAATAGTTTCTTGAGCCCCAGATCTAATTCAGTTAGACAGAGTTCCATGGCTGATGATATATTGGGAGGTTCAATATATGATCCTTCCTACTATTCTTCACTTTTTGAGGACGTCCGAAACAATGCATGCAATCATCAGGTATTCCCTTCTAATTTATGTTACATATTTCCTTATGTGTATTTGTATGAACAAGTACCAATGAGATAATTGGATAGCATAACATATCTTTTTAGTTTTTCTGGTTAGGTTGACCTACATTTTTAATTCATACTGCATTACATTTTTCATATAAATGGCTCTTTTCTTTGCTAATACAATTGCATCATAGTTTTAAGATGACATCATACATGTTTGTGTACACTTTTGGACTGCTTTACAATTTCACGCTTTGCAGCTAACATAATAGTCCCCACCTTCAAGTATTCTTAGTCTTCAAAATTTAGCATTTTAGCTGTTGATAAGTAAAATTTATAATATTCTCAGGTTCCAAAAATGAACCATATGTAGTTCATCAATTTTTTTAAAATAAAATATGATAACGTTGAAATCATGGGAATGCTTACCCTGGATTATTTCTCAGTCAGATTGTTGTCTCATGGGATAGAAGGGGATTCCATCTGGCCACTAAAATTCTGCTAGGACTAGTTTTTCTAGTACCCAAACAAGACCAAAACAATCCTAGTTATGTGATGGTTATATTGGTATCCTTTTGTAATGGTCTACTATATTGAAGATGGTAAATTTTGACGTAGATAACTGGATCAAGATTACCTTAAATTTTGTGCCATGCAATGGGCTTCAAGTATTGCAATTAGAATACACATTTGTTGCATTACCTTGCTTTTATGCACCTTCCATCCAGACAAAAAGTTCGTGTTCTCTCTCTGACCTTGTTATCTATTTCTGTATTCTCATTGCCTTCTAGATGTTGGTTGTCTTTTTTATCAGTAGAAACATAATGTAGAGGTGTTTTTTGTCATACATCTCTTCAGGTTGAAGTTGTTTTAAGTGTATGTCTCTCTTAGCTGTCAAAGTATTGTATGCATTTTTCATGAGGACTGTTTTGTAGCCTTCTGAAACAAAGGGAAAACAAGCATGTCTAGGATGCAGCACTCACTTTTTTTAACTCATTTATCAATGCTGCAAGTCTTTATCAACACTCATAGAAGCCTAGAGTGTGTTAATTTACAAAGAGCTTCTCTATTTGCAGGGTGATAAACAAAGTGGTAGTAATGATAGTGGGTCAACATCTGCATGCCAATCTCCACGACTTAAATCTTTTGCTAGTAGATCTTTTCTGGCTAATGATGTAAGTTATCCCCAATTAGTCGAATTATAATATAACTAGTTCATTCTGAGAATTCTTCTACATATCCCATCGTTGTGTCAAAAATCTTGGCCTTGTAAGGTTGTAAGCAAGGAGTGGTAACCTTATTTCACTGTCTCATTTAAGTTGAAGATTGACTCTATGAATGCATGAAGGTTCTACATATCTTGAACACAATTAATCATGACTTCTCATTAAATCATTATGGTGGTACGAAACCATAATTATGGCCTATGATGCCATGGGTCCCTGATGCCTCTCTTGAGTTGGTTTCCTTAGTTTTTGTGGATATCCAGTGCTAAATATTATGTACCATTGGAGAACCACACGTGTGAGCTATTTGTAGATCTTCAAGGCTCTCGTCTCTTACTTGAGGAGGTTTCATTTCTAGTCTAATCCAACTTATTTGGGACAAAAGGTTTTGTTGTTTTTGTATTACAAAATGTGGATATGGGTATCTTATCCTTTTATGCTCACCATAATTTATCATAGTTATAGCTTGTCTTTGTCGTCTCAGTCTTTTTTGTAAGTCTGCCTTTTAACACAACTAATGCTCGATAGTGCTCTCTAATCCAATCTGATCATGTGCTCTCTGAGTTTGAACCCATCTCATCTCATTCTATGTGCTACTTGCCCGCTAGCTAAGGACAGACCTGACCAAATGGGCCGCCTGGCCTAGCACGATATGGGCCTGGATAGGGCACAGCCCAATTAGACCCAATACAACTGGCCCGAATAAGTTACTATGTCGTGCCAACTCATATGCTGCCCTCTAACCTAGGCATGACATAGAGGAGTCAGGCCACACTAGGCTGGCCCAAGCACATTTAGCCCAACATGCCACGATGGCCCGTTGAGCACGATGACCCATTCTAGCGCTGCCCCACCCGTAGCCGCCGCTGCCGCCTGTGGTCCCACGCTGCCCATAGTCGTCGTGCCACCATTGCCACCTACGCGAGAGAAGGCTGAAGGCGGTGGTCGGTGGGGAGGGAGGCTAGCGAGAGGGAGAGCCGAAGAGAGGAGGTGATAACTGGCGTGGGTAAGGATGGATGCAGCGGTGTTGGTGGGGATGGAGGAGGCGATGGCACTGACGGTGCCGCTCCGCTGCCGCATGCTGTAGTGTGGCAATGGTAGGGTTGTAGGGGCTAGGGGAGCAGGGGGCCAAGGGGAAGGGGGCAACTGGGCAAGGGCCAGGGGGCCACTGGCAGTGGTAGGTGGTAAGGCTGATAGAGACTACAGTTGGTCGGATGATGACAAAGAGTGATTACTGCCATCCGTAAATAAGTTTATTGTCAGTTATAAGTAATTTTATTACCAATTGCAAGTAATTTTGCTGTCAGTCACAAGAAATTTTACTATTAGTTACAAATAATTTTACTGCTAGTCGCAAATAATTTTACTGCTATGTCACATGTCTATACTTAAAAGAGTGCAGTAACGTTAACACAAGTAATTTTACTGTCAACCGTAAGCAATTTTGCTGTACTATCACATGGGAGGTTGCTGTACTCTTCTGATTAGACCTGACCTCTTGGGAGGGTTGGGGGTAAATGGCGTGGTGTGGCTGGCTGTGCCTCGGTACAGTACTTTGCATGCTGTGCTAAGGTGCTGGTCTAAACGCGGCACGCCTGGTTGGGCCGGGCCAACACAGCCTATTTACTGTTCGTACCGTGCCATGCTATGCTTGGGCCAGGCTAACAGTACTGTGCCTCGGGCCAGCATAGTTGGTCCAACCCATTTGTCCAAGTCTGGCTGAGGGGTTTGAAGAGATGCACCTTTGTTGTGCTGCCTACTATAACATAAAATGAAGCACCGATAGATACTTTTGCTTGACTGCTTGCTATTATAATGCGCAACAATAATGGAGTTCTTGGTTAAATATTCAAACTTTGGAAGTAGTGTTGTACATATTTGGTCATAATGAGCAATAGGAACGATTTTGTGCTGATTGGCATCAAGTGCTATTGGTAGTACCTTTATGGATTATTATTTGGATGCATTTATGGAGAGCTATTGCAAGTTTGCAACTCGGGCATGTATTTTGGGAAATGATTGTGACATGTTTTTTTAACAGGTGGAAGCTGGACTAAGAAGACCCATGAACTCTTAATGTAATGCACAGCAGACTGAAGTCGACGATGGAACTCATTTTGCCAACCTAAGCACTCTTTGAGGCTCCTGCAGCCACCCTTGTCGAAATATAGATATTTGTACAGCGCAAAAGCCCATGTCTCGGACCTGAGGGTTTTCCAAAGAAAGGAGATCGGCAAATAGCGCAGTGATGATCGCCTTTGTTGCTGTGCATTCTTGAACTTCTACAAGAGCTTCGGTGCCATTTTGGAGCATCATTTGTGTTCGGTGCACTTGAATTGGGTGGTTTCGCAAAGGGCAGTAGACGTTGATGTCGCATAATGATTTATGCCTTGTGAAATGTCTTTCTGCTCAGTATGGTCCATTTTTCAGACCTGTGTATTGCCTGTTTCTCCTAACTATCAAGAAAATGAAGCTAGTTCTTCTGTAGTCACTTGGTCCTACTATAGATGGCCATAGGCTGGTGGCATCTTCATCTTCTTCCCTAGCATTTTGGCCATTGTTCATATTTTTATTTTTGACAAGGTGAACATCTCTGGATTAGTGAAAAGAAATGTAGATTTCATTCTGTTGAGTAAATTGAAGGGCCAATACTGTAGCGGATCTTGCATTTATCATATGTGTATCCGTGATAGCATCGGTTGGAGCGGTTTTATTCTCCTAGGCAGTTGTGAAGCGACTGAAAGCAGTGGGGTTACATCCTGACCGTCCGTTGCATGAAACGTCGCTAGCCATTAGCAAATTCCCGTGTTTTTTTCCCTTCGTGACATCCAAACGGCACCTACATAGTTTTCTAGTTCCCAATTTGTTTTTGTGTTTTCATATTCTTGAGTTCCAAATGGGGCCTAAAAATGTTTCAAGTCATTTTTAAGAGTGTGCACGTGCACATTGCACAAGGAGTGCCATTTGCCAACATAACAAGATTTACATTTCATTTTTCTCTCCCGCTTAAGAATTTCTTTTCGTAATAAAAATAATAATTCTAGTAAGGACGAAAGCTAGGTGGGCCTCCCAAGTCACAACATCATTCACATGACAAAATTTTTAATGCGACAACGAAATAGTACTCACGCGTAAGCTTCCAAGACAAGCGGCAGGGCACAATCTAATTTAGGGGATATTCATCAGCATAATATGGGATCTGTTATTTAGAGCTCTTTTTTTAATTATAAGTATCATCTATCTACTGTAAATTAGAAAATGAAAAGGAATAAACATATCTCGTAAAATTTCGAAGTGGTATCGTGGCTGAATGCCATAAGCGGATTTATACGCTTTTTTAAATGGAAAAAACTGTTTAAAATGAACAACCCTGCAAGTATTACTCCTTGACAAGAAAACTGTACTGCCTCCATAGTCTCTCTAGGGGATAACATCATAGGTATTCACTAGAGGATATCTTGATTCACTAGAGGATTATCTTGAAGGCAGGAGAGCTTAGCCTGAGGACTATAGCTCAGCTGGCAAGGGTTGCCATTGAGCGTCTTGTCCATTCATGTTCCAATTGTGGATTCCACACACGTGTTTACTGAAATAAAATGGATACACACGTGTGTGTATTGAGTGAGACAGCACGTGCCCATACTTCAAAGGCCCTGTAGCCTTCGATTAACGGTTATCTGTAGGTGTGTATAGTAGGCTCATACACGTGTGTCCATGAGTGGTACACACACACATGTGTGTGTGTGTGAATGACACACACTGTGTATGTTGAGTGTGTCTGCGTTGTGCCTTTTTTAAAAAAGTGAGCTTAGCCTAGTTGGATACTTCCATGCTTATCCTATATTCGTATATGGTGATCCTGTTACCTGCGGTAATAACTCCTTAATCTACTCCACAACTATGCCACGTCACCCAAAATAATAGCCATTCCATTGCCCCTAGAGGTTTTTTTGAAGTGTATAAGACAAACACACACAACTCACTCACACCACACATGTGCGTGTTTCTTACACATGCTAAAATCTAATCGGAGACTCAACAGCTTTCAAAACATGAACATGCGCTGTTCCATTGAACGTGCATGCATGTATAGCCACCATAGAGGGTCACTGTGTTAGTACCGCTCTTACACGGGTAGGTAGTGGAACGGCGACACGCTCCAGCCAACTGAGCACGGCTCCGTACTCCATTGCCCCTGGAGTTAGTTGCAAAAATCCTTTTACCCCTTGCATCTGTTAAGAAATTGATAGAGATAGATTAACGACAACGCAATCCACGAACACAATCATCAGAGGCAATCACACAAGACACCAGAAGAGTAGAACACCAGAATGTATGCTTTATTAGTAATAGATTGATTTACATGGTACAATGCCTCTATATTTATAGTAGAGAATCTCTCAGGGGTAATTTAGGTATTTGCCTACATCGAAAACCTACTAGGTTTCGTAACACTCTTCCTTGGGTGAATACCGCAGTATGCACATGCCTTGTCAAAAACTCTTCCCAAAAACCTGATGAGAAAAAAGGGATAGAGAAAAGAGTACATCGCATCCGTTACTTATGGCACCTGTTGCCTTATTAAAAACCTTACGTAAGAAAACTTCAGAAAAAACTCATAAAGGGAAAAAAGTGCAACATTTAGATCTTTAGGATTATGTAAATCTTCTGGTTTTACATAAGGGCTGTGGTTTAGGGATTCGCTCCTCTTGAATCTTGTAACTCTCTAAGTCGTCTGATACCAATGCCTCGAACGCACTTGTGGAAACTAGTGGCCGGTAGTGATTTTGTGAATAAATCTGCTGGATTATCATAAGACTTAGCATTCAATGCCTTTATCTCCCCATTCTTTTGGAGTTCATGAGGATAAAAGAATTAGGAGCAATATGCTTCGTGATATTACTCTTAATATAGCCCATTTGTATTTGTGCAATACAAGCAGAATTATATTCTTAAATAATGGTAGGGTCATTAATACTGTTCATGCCATATGACTTCTGGATGTGGCTAATCATTCGTTAAAGCCAAACACATTCTGGTGAGGTTTCATACCACGATATGCATATGCCTCATTAAAAACTCCTTCCAAAAAACCAGTGGAAAAAAGAAATAGAGAAAAGAGTACATAGCATACGTTAAATTGTATTGCAGTTGTTGCCTCATTAAAACCCTTCAAGCAATAAAACCTAATGGGAAAAACTTACTAAGAGAAAAGAGTGCAACGCTTATATTCAGGATTTACAATACTTATCTTCAGAATTTATAAACTATCTTTAGGATATATTATGATCTTCAAGACCTTTATCATGTCCATAGATTGAACTTATATCGATAGGTGGTAAAACATTCAAGGTCGTGATCATCAAGTCAATACCTTCTGGGTTTGACTAAAGTCAAGATTTTCTGAATCTCATGCATAACTATAAAAGTTTAGCATATGCTCCCCCTGAAGACCACTTCCGGTGAAGTCTTATTGTTCCACTGCCTTTAATACATTTTAAGAAATAAATGCAGGCCAGTATATTTATCCTAGTCAGGATATAGAGGGTAATTAATTGCAATGCACTATTTCTTCAGGATGTGACTTATTAAAACCTTTTTGGTTCTTTAACATTTAGCAATCATCTCTGAGTAGTACCATATGACCAAAATCTGTTCTATAGAACTAATAGCATGCTCATACTACCATGGAATCAATGTAACCAGTTTTAATTTTGGCACTTAGGGGATTAATAAATTTACCATTAACACAAATATATATGGTACCATCACGGTAATAGAGATTATTGCCATTCCATCAACTTCTGGTAGGAGATGCACTTCAGATGTGCTTATATGGCGAACTTCTGGTTCTTAGCCTCCTTATTTCATTTCCTCGGGTCTTGGATGAGTCCTTATCCACTTCTGGGGATCGCATAATCGTTGGTGTATTTCTGATCAACTGGTGATTTAATTTCTCTTTAGGGAAATGCTCTCTCTTCTGTCAGGTATAAGTTTTTGTATACATACATATACATGTTGCAATTTAATTTCTTATTAAAATACCAAGTCCTTCAGAGATCGAGCTTTGAGTTTCTTCAGGGATCCCATCAAGGATTTTCATAATCCAATAAATACATATCTTATTCAAGTCATCTTCCAGAGTTATTATATAACGGAACATTATTTCATTCATAACAGGAAAATAAAGATCTCTACAGGGATCCTTGAACCATCGCTTTCACTACCTCATTATTTCATAATGACTCATCAAGTCTGAACGAATAGGTTCCAAGACTTTCATCCGCAATTATGGTTCAGCTTCAATTGCTTTCTTTCATTGTGACCCGATATGAACACTTTAGGTGCTCGGCCATGGACTTTGGTTCTGGATTTATGTTTCATACAAGAAACACTTAGCAATTTTAGAGGCAAACTGGTTGTCGATAACTTTTCTCCAAATATCCTCATAATTGAGTGTCTTTCAATATTAACCAAAACTTCATCATTTCCCAAAACGAAGCCCTTTTGGTAGTTCCGAGTTCCCCAATATTGTAATATGCGTGTGCCTTATTACTAGGGTTTTCATTTTCAGGATAAGCCTTTTCATGAGGTATTTCACCTTTAAAGTGAATTCTCTTCTAGAGTATTTAAGGAGTGTTTAACGATTATTTTGACTCGTGTCACTAGACCTTAGATCCATAGGCATCCTCATAGAGTCTAGGTTTCAATCAATAAGTCAATTTCGTAAAGATGGAAATACTATTCAACCCGGGGTATTTCAAACTTAGCGATACATTTACTTCAGGTAAATACTATATAACTCCTCCATGCAATGAGCAAAGAAATCTGGCAATCTCCTCGCTTTTGGCGTACAGGAGTATTAGTTAAACTTATAGTGTAGTTTACCAACTACAGGAGTATTAGTTAAGCCAACTACAGTAAAAAAGCCATAAGTCAACGCCAAACCGAGCATTACCTATAGTGTAGTTTACCAACTCTTGTTCAGGGTTATCAAAAACTGTTTTGAATTTTTAAGGGCCAAAAAATTCAAATTTCTAATAGAAATAGGTCTAAATCGGATGAACTCAGAGTAAACTGAAATATTTAAGACCGGTTTGTACTCACTAACGGAGGGTGCCCGGTAGGATTGATTTTCATAACCCTGCTCTTGTTAAAGACCAACAATCCGAATTTTACTGACATTAAAAACATTGCAATGGTTCATCATAACATTAAATTAGACCTTCTTACATGGTCCTTCAATAACGCATCGATTCTGTAACCATGTCGAGACATCAGTAGAGTTTGCAACAATCAATTGGCAATGGCTTAGATGCAACAACAGTCATGGTTCTGATGGTATCAGGTATCTTCTTCATCATGTGAATCAGAATGTATGAACCCTTGAACCATGCAGGATTAATTAATTCGATTTGTCAGCAGTGTTTTGTTTTGTTCGGTATCAAGGTTCTTGGATCAATCTTGCTGTTCAAGATATCGCCCACAAACTCCATGGTGATGAAGATCTCTGCCGTCTGGCTCTGCATTGACATTGTACAATGCAATATTTTGATCTGATCAATTGACTTCCTTTAGCAAGAAATGACATTGGCCACTCGGGTCACCTCAAAGGGTTCGGCAAGAAAGTTCACGCATGATTTTTCGAAGAGGTTATACATGATTTTGTAGGTAGCTTGCTGGCTGGTGTTATTTTTCTGCGAGAATTCTCGATGCTAGGAATCTTTAATTTGTATATAGATACACACAGTAACTACTCCACAGAGGGTTTGGTTTGAGCTGATTGAACTGGATCATGAGAAGAAAGGTCTTAACTCCTTGATCTTTGTGTATGTTGACTGGTGAAGAGACTGAAATCTGAACACATAAAATTCGTCTGGCTGTCCACTGAAGGGCAAGCAGACCGTGTTTGGGAAACAGACTTGGACCAGGTCCATTTCCAGCCCAATTTTTAGTAACAACCTTCCTTACAAGTTCACAATGCTTTCCATGGAAATTTCTTCGTTCTTTTCCTTCTCTCAATTTATTTGTGGAGTTCTACCAGCCAGGGCCCAGATTACGAAGGCTCCATTTCTGTTTGAAACTAGGGGACGAAGACTCCAGTTTTGTTTGGAAACTAGGGGACCAAGACCATCTGTTTTGAAACTTGGGGTCCAGGACCATCTTGATAAACTAGCACATTTCAAACCATTTCGTTTTGAGTCAGGTCCATTTGGAACAAAGGAAAAATATAGGAATTTTGTAGTATTGAAATTCTATGGAAAAATTGAAAAATTCCTACGAGTCCCTTTGGAACAAAGGAACGAGCTCCTAAAATTGCTATGAAATTTCTAGGAAATGGTCCAATTTATATGAATTTTGAAGAAAATCTAACATGAGGTCCAACCTATTGTAAATTATGTGGTATAAGCATATATGTGGATATAATTAAAGCATAATTAGCGAAAGTCAATGTATACATAAAGAGGTATACAAATGATATAAATTGCATATAATCATGTGATTCTATCATATCATTTGTAATGAAACATGTATTCAACAAAAGGAGCAAAGATATTCCTAATCTAAAAATGTATGACAACGTAAAGATCATGAAATCAATTAAGATCAGCATAAAGCACATATTTTAATGATTAATGTTTAGTGCTATCATAAGTAGGGTTACATAAGACTGAATCTTGGCCATCCCGCTACTATGATCTTATACTCTTCATTAATTGAATATGCCAAAGAAGATTTCAAACTTTATGCTCCTAATCACAATCAATCAACCTCAAGTCCCAGATTATCTATCTATATACTTTCGGCCAGCAGAGCAGGTGATCACCATGCAATACTAACAAATAGTCAAATAACTTGATATACTTCCATATTTTAGCATTGAACTTTACCAAGTTATGCAACAACTAAATTGTTCAACAGAGATGTCTGTAACATATAGATTGCAATGATCACAGATTATATGAATAAAGATACCGTAAATATCTAACTGCAGGACAGTGTTTCATCAACAATTTTGAGCTCTACTTTGAACATTCAATCTCAGTATAAGACCATTATGCTCATCGAGCATACAATCCGAGCCCACATACAAACAATGCCCCCCAGTACTAGATCATGTATCAAAGATTAATAAATTAGCATAACTCACAAAGTTTGCAATATGAATCTTCAAATACTCACAGTGCAGATGGTACTCAACACTGTCTAGAAGCAAACCAAGCCGGCAACAACAGATCAACCGGTGAAGCTAGGCAAGGCACACCTAAAAGTGCTAATCCAGAAAACCTAGCACCACTCTATGCAGTAGCATGAGAGAGGCAGTGTGGTTCACGAAAATACAATGCCTCTCTTTGCCATCCGGAGGAACCAAGCCAGCAAAGCTGAGGTGAAGGAGACGCCACACAAGAACACGTAAGGCACCGGCCAAGTGCCTCACCACCGAGCACCAGAAATCATAAAGCCACCATCGAGACCGGCGGTTCCCAGTGAGGAGAGGACCCCATGTCTCAAATCCAGAGCACAATCGGAAGTAGAAAAGAGGATAGAAGGGATCGGGTATTGCCGAGTTCGCCAATGTCATACAGGGAGGATACAGCCTCCTCTTATAGCCGAGAGGAGGAGGAAGGGTTGCGAGGCTCTGCGTAGTGGCCTCCAACGATCGGAGCCGAAGCCCCGTGCCTGCCACCTGCGCCCTCCGCCTAGCCCGCACAGGAAAAACGGATCTGAACCGAGCCCCCGTGCACAGGAGGAGAAGTCTCCTCCCCTTATCCGTCCATGCCGGCCCACCGATAGGTGGGCCCCTCATCTCTTTTTTTTCTTTTTTCAATTGTAAAATTACGAAAATGGGCCTGGATTTTCAACACAACCTTGTGTAATTTTTCCTTTGTCTATCCTCTTCAAAACCTATTATCTTTTCTTGTGAAGCATCCAAACGATGCAATTGAATAATTCCTATGTTTTAGAATTCCAAATGATTCAACTGGATATGCCACCTAAATTCCTGGGTTTTTTCTATTTATGTATTTTTGAATTCCTGTGTTGAGAGGCCCATAATATTTCCATGATTGGCTCCCTGCAAATCCATTTTTGCTAATGATCCTCTAGGTAAAGCACATTGTATTCTCATGCACAGAATCCCAAAAGGTTAGTGCTACTAGGCCCCGCTCCAAACGGATTCAACTTCTGGCTTATTTTAGCTGTTGGCTTATTTAAGTCAGAATCCACTTAGAATACGTCGGTTTCTAATTTCGGATTATTTTGGCTTTTTTTGTTTTTTTCTTTTATTTTCTCCCTTATTATTTGCATTGTCAGTAACGATATAACACCTTTTTTCTATTTTTTATTTTTTCTTAGAAAAAACTAACAGCCGCTATAATATAATTTTAACTAAAAACTATAGCCAGAAATTTAAGTCGTAAGTCAGTTGCAGCACCTACTAATACACCACTCTACCATGCACGTAGGAGAGCAGCGCTGGTGTTACAATATACTATGTATTCATAGCAGTCTTAAGCCCTAAAATTGTGTAAAACCACTTGCAGTGGTGCTACATTAGGCGTCCCGGGCTCTTATGTTGGCACGTAGGATGGTCCATTTGGTGAAAATGAATGAATTAAAAATAGTCCATTGTTGCCAATGATCCACGGAAATAGTCATTCCGAAAGAAATGTACAATACTTTTTTTTTCGGTGTCCAAAGCTCCACAGAAATAATCCACTTGTGTGCTGCAACTTACAATATATTTCTACCGAGAAAATGAGGGTTGTTATATCCGCAAACGTAATTTTACTGTAGAATGTTATAATCGTGACTAAAAAGTAGGAATACGGACATTATATTCTCTAAACACTACTACAGAAATCATCATCACAGACGGTTCAAAAACGTCATCACAGACGGTTTTCTGAACCGTCTGAATTTATGGGTCAGTGATAATCGAATGTTATCACAGACGGTTTATAAGCCATTTGTGATAAATATAATACAGATGATTTGTAATTAGAATCGTCTGTAAAAAACACTATCACAGGCGGTTTTAACCAAAAATCGTCTATGATACTCACATATCATAGACGGTTCTATATATAGAACCGTCTGTGATATTTTTCCATCGCATATAGTTCTATATATAGAACCATCTGTGATACTTTTTCATCACAGACAGTTCTATATATATAGAACCGATTATGATATTCTTCACAGACAGTTTATACTACAAAATTGTTTCTGACAGTTCATTCTATACCTAATTTTTTTTATTTTTGAATTAGCCTCAGAAAATATTAGCTATACTGCTTGAAAACAAGCAAATACGACAACAAACATAGCAAGAACATTTTATTTATATTACAACATTCTATTTATATTACAATCCACTATTACAATCCGTCTCACTGTAAGCTCCTGGGTAACCCTAAATCCAACAAAATAGCAACAATGGAGGCTACGATAGATATCTAAACCTCACAGAATCAAATACTATAAGAAACAATGGAGGGAGGAAGCTTAAGACGCATTTGAAGGGAGGGGGCGGATGGGTTCGGGTGAATATTTATAGAGGAGGGAGAGGTACGATCCGTGAGGTGTGGGTTGGTCGGTTTCTTTTGGCTGAAATTGGTTTAAGGAGAATTGACGGGCCCAGTGGTCAGGAAACAAATTATCACAGACGGTTTTTAGTAAGAACCGTCTATAATAGTATCACAGACAGTTTGAATCACGAACCGTCTGTGATATTGGCTATATATATACTGATACAATATAAATAACTAGTCTCAAAATATAAAATAACAAAGTTCCATATGGCTTATATATACTCATTTGAAAGGTTTCAACGAGATCTACAATTTTGTAGTTGAGACGAACCCCAAATTTTAAAGGGAAGATAAAATATTTTGGCAAAAACAGAAATAAAAAACTTGCTATTAGAATTTGAGGATATAAATGGCTGATTTTGGGGTCTTCGAGGGCGATTGGTGCAAGCAAGTCATTTTTTTGGATCGGGCTCGTCGTTAGCTTTCCAACGAGTACAAGAACGTCGAAAACGGACACCGTATGCAAAAGTTATGTCCGTTTTACTGAAGGTGTGTCAAAACGGAATGCTACTCAAACTCAGACGGGAAATTATGAAATTTTAGGGGTGTGTGAGGTGGGAAACATATCACAGACGGTTCTTAGGGGTGTGTGAGGTGGGAACTTATCAAGAACCGTCTGTGATTGTATTTAATACAGGCGTCTGTAATAAGATATCTAATATAAATTTTTTGTAGTAGTGAAATCTCAATGGTTTTACCATACCCACGAACATAGTTTTCTGGTACAGTCTTGTATATCTATGGTTAATAAGTAAGACTTGTCTACAAGCTGAAAGGCACATTTTTAATAAATGACTTTACTTACAAAATTTTGCAAGGGCTTCATTTGCACACAGAGTCGTAGTAGGGGTAGAGTCAACTTGAAGATGTGGTCATTTATTTTTTGGTTGTAGCTAGCATTAATTTTCAAATATCTCCTTTTCCATCTTGGAGATATCATGAATAAATCTTCGGTTGTTCTGTACATATGAGAACCGTGACTACCCCGTTCGTTTCGGTTTCTGCTTCTAGCTTCTGCTTTTTTTCACTATTCAGTATTTTGTTTTTTTCTGAATTTTTTTAGATATTTTAGACTTTTTTATATTTTCTTTTTTTCCCGTGTTCCTTTGTATTGTCCATAATAGGTTAACATATTTTTCTATTTTTACATTTTTTAAAATTAATTACATCTAAAAAGCCAAATCAGCTATAGTAAAAAAAAGTCAGTTACAGTGAAATTTTAACCAAAAGTCATCACTAAAATGAGCGCCCTAAGTAAGACTATGTCTACATGCAAAACCCGAATGGCACGCTATTAATAGATGAGTATACTTACGAAATTTCGCAAGGGTTTCATTCACAGTCATAGTTGGGTAGTATCAACTAAAAGATGTAGCCATTTTTTTTTTGGTGGAAGCATTAATTTTCATATATCTCCTTTTCCAACTAATTATAATGAACGAACCGTCGGTGTTGTCCTGTATATGTGAGAAATTTCCAGGAAGCTTCATTGATAGGCTAGCAAAGCACAGACTTCAGCTTGTTGAAGTCATCATTTCCAATATCAACACACAAAAGAACAAGACAGAGATACAAAGAAGAGATCAATCTTCCTCTGAACTTCTCCGAAATGACGGAAGCTCCTTCAATGGCTATCTTGGACCATTTATATAGACACGCATGCCTATGCCTCAAGGAGTTCCTTTGATCCACTATATATACCAAGGTATAGGTCGATTTCATTTGTGTTTAGTTTGTTGCAATCACACAACCATGTGTGCGACGATGATGGATCACAACATCCTAATTGCACTGGTGTCATCTCTGCTGATGTTGATCTTGGGGCCATTGATCATAGATGTCATCTCGGTGAACAAAAGGATACGGAGATTCTTGAGCACAGTTACCAAATTCCTAAAGCATGACGACAGCATCGTCGAGTCTGTAATCCTCGACGACAACCCTCCACCAGCGCAACCAGCCGGTGGGGGGACGTTGACGTGCCGCGATGCAGCGACCGTCACGGCGAGGCTGGGTCTCGCCGGCCGGTGGAGGTGCGGGGGGATGGCGGAGTGTCAAGGGTGCGACATGACAGGTGTTGTGGACGAGTTGATGGAGGACAAGACGGCGAGCGAGGGCGAGCTGGAGGAGGCCTTCTACGTCTTCGACCGCGATGAGGACGGGTTCATATGCGCGGCGGAGCTGTGGAACGTGATGAGGAGGCTAGGGTTCGACCAAGGGGCGAGGTTGGAGGACTGTACGAGGATGATCGGCGTATTTGATGAGGATGGAGATGGGATGATCAGCTTCTTAGAGTTTACAAGGATGATGGAGAGTGCGCTTTAGTTGGTTAGTTAGCTACTCAATTTCTCTTTTCTTTTAACTGCAAATTAAATTCCCTCCTTGGTGTGATAATTAATTACTTGTTATCTCCGGGGGGCTTAAATTAAGGAATTAACCGCACTATTAATTTGTTTACCCGGCCTGTTTTCTGCAAATTCACTGGATGAATTAATATGAATCGTATAAAGCATGTCATTTGCAATCTAGGTAGCTGTGGATAAACTTAGATAAAGGCTAAAGTAAGAAATTGGAAAGGACTACTAATTGCAGCAATTCGATTGAATTTGCAGTTTATGAAGGTGAACTAAGTTGGGATAATAATAATGCAGAAGGCATTTCAATTCCAATTTCTTCTTTTGGTTGAATGCGTGAGTGAACATATATATGGGCTTTTACGGCGCTGGCAACAGCACGTCGATCAGTTACGAACCTTAGTTATTAGCTCCTTATAACCCAAGAAAATGGCATGTTAATGAGCCAATCCTCCACCAGGCTAGATGATCTTGGCATGCATTTGAACACGCGCGCGCGCACAAAAGCAAAAGCTTTACAAATCAAAGACAAAGGCATCAGAGGTAACCAGATGCAATTAGCGATCGACAAAACGTCGGATCTTTAGCCAAGCTAATGTACGGAACTTTGTTAGTAACTTTCATGTGCACACTTGGTAGTAAGCACGAACCGGCCACTTTGTGCGAGTAAATATTGTCTCGAAGCTCCTAAACTATACACACATGCGTTAGTGAGATGTCTGAGTGCGCGCATACATATATACATGCATGCATATACGCACGCACGTACGCTATGTACACATACATGTACGTACACATATATACATGTATACTTATATGCACAAACACATATATATGTATATGTACATATATACATATATGTGTATATGCCGAAACGGGACACCATGGTGTTAGGATATTATAATTTCAAACGCACGAATTCAAAGATTTTAAACGAATTCAGATAACATGTTTTACTGATTTATATATATAATCAACACATACCTGCAATCAACTTATCATTAAAAAAAGGCAACTACAAATTGAATTTTAGTTCAAACTTGTTTAAACTAGTTAAACTTGACATTCAAAAATTTTAAAATTTTTCGCACATAGTACATAAAGGAATTACTTATTTAGATCATGGTACCATGACACTATGGTGTCCTAGATTATTATCTCACACACACACACACACACACACACACACACACACACACACACACATATATATATATAAAGGAATATTTCAAGTTTGTTTATGTGGTATATTAGAGGTGGGTGTAATTACACCCGGGTGTAAAAAGTATTTTTCATATATATATATGTATATATATATATACACACACATATAGGGAGCATATTTAGTGCTAACACTGTATTGAGTGCTAACATGTTAACACTTATTCGTAGCCATCTGATCTGGTTTGGACGGCTCAGATCAAGGAAGGTGGAACCCCCACCTCATTTAATCAATCTAATCAATCTTTCACAAAACCCCCTACATAGATTAAGTTTTATGAGGTGGGGTTCCACCTTTCTTGATCTGAGCCGTCTGCACTGCATCGGATGGCTACTAACAAGTGTTAGGAATATATATATATGCATATATATATATATATATATATATATATATATATATATATATATATTCCTATATATATGTATGCATATGTGTATATGTATATATGTATGTGTGTGTGTGTGTGTGTGTATATATATATATATATATATATATATATATATATATATATATATATATATATATATATATATATATATATATATATATGTATCCACTGACTGTTTTCACCATTGTACCTCCGTTACATCCGAGTAAACTTGTCGGCTGGCATGACATGTGATTTGTCATTTGTCAATAGCTTTGGACAATCTCGCCGGGCAGTATACACGGCATTGGTAACGCCTCATTGATTTGTTTTGTTGTTTTTTTTTTTTTTGCCTGAGGGATCTTAATTTCTAGCTTGGTTGTAAACTACTGCCAACACAATTAAACTCCGGTTGTTCTATGTAGTTAAATTTGATAGCTAAAACTTAATTAGAGATATACAAGCAAGACATTGCTAGCTAGCTCTCCTAGGTAAACTCGTCTTGAAAAGATTGGACAGAACATACGGTTGTGCCCCGAGAAACAATCAATGTTGTGAATTTGAACTACCTGAATATCTCTTACAATATTTTAAATCCCACTGCATTATAGCCTATTATCCTATATACCTGTTTATATTAACTTTTACTTTTAATTTCTATTTCAAGAACCTACAAGTCAACATGAACTTAATTTCTCGAAACGGTTTCTCTACTCGTCTCGGTGTAATATTATAAAAATATCCCCTATGAGAACCTATGCGTAAATAGAGGAAAAAGATAGGGAAGGAGATGATTGGAGTTTTAGAGGGGGAATTGTTTCCCTGGAACTAGTCGTACGAAAAGTTGAACATCGAGTTAAACTCGTGCCATGTTAAAATGGATACATGGGAGAGAGGGAGACCAGACCCAAACCCTAGTTTTTATTTTTTTCCCCTCCTGCGTCGACTCCAGCGGTTCATATCGCGTACGCCATCTGGTATCAGTAACACCCCCGGAGAAGCCATCGCCTTCCCACACGCCGGCCGAGGTCTCTCGCGCCGCTCGCCTCGCGTCCGGGGTTCTTCCCGTGCAACGCGCACCGTACGCCGCGCGATCGGCGTGACCCATCCCCTTGCCGTGCGCCAGCACGCGCGCGAGTCCCGCGTCGCCCCGCTCAGCTGCCTGCAAAGGCGTCGCTCGTTTCCCGCGCTGGCCAGCGCGACGCGGTGCTGTTCGGTCTGCGTCGCTCGTGGCCCACGGCCGCAGCAGGCAGCGCAGCACGCCGGCCCTTTCACCCGACTGCTTGCCCAACACACATGTGCATGTGCGATGGTAGCGAAGCCATGTCCTGGCCGCGTGTCAGGCAGCGGTCGTCTGGCAGCGGAGTGCCGGCCGGAGGAAAGTCAAGGGAGAAAGCGATGAAAAAAATTAGAGCTTTGGCTGAGAAGAAAAAAATGGGAGGGAGAAGGGAAGGGAAACGTGATGGAGAGATTATGATCTGGCCGTTCGTCGCTTGGGTAATAATTTGGTTTCGCTTGGGTAATAATTTGGTTTTCTCTCTGTTTTATTTATTTATTTAGATATTAGAATTCAGATTAGAGATAAGAGTATCGTGTGTTCGTTCGGAGGATTCGATTAATAGATAGATTTAATCTGCTATATTGTTATACTAGGATTATAGTTCCTAGATATAATTTAGGAATACCATCTACTAGTAAGTTATAGAGAATTTTGGTAGCTTTCTGTAGATTATTTAATCATGCCAATCAGATGAATAGATTGTGAGTTATGAATTTTGTAAGCTTGTTGTCTAATCAATTATCTTCTATTGGTAGTACGTATTACTCGGTAGATTAAAAATTATAAATGGAATAATTTGGAGATTTTGTCTCCATAAAATATAAAAATATAGGTAATTTCTTAAGGATTCCAGAAAGTCTAAAATATGATTTTTAGACAAGTAGAACAGAAAATATGAATCTTGGAATACTGCTCTTCAAAACCAGATTGCTGCTGGACATAGTCATGTGAAAATATTAATTTGACTAATTTAATGGCATAATTGAATTTTAGGCCTAACTAGGAAGTTGTGGAAAATTTCCCTTAGTTTTTGAAAATGCTATAGTTCAATATATTTGCATGTGTAGATTAGAAGATATTAAATTATTAAGTCTACTGTCCAAAAGGCGATATGATCAGCTAAAAAGTTGGGGTTTAGATGATTAAATCTAGACATATGATCAGCTAAAAAGTTGTAAAATTTTTTATGTGTGTAAACATATGAGATTAAATAGCTGGTTTTAGTACAAGGGACACATACCAAATCTAAAAGCAAGACATACATAGCACCTTCAAGGTTAACTCGTCTTGCATAGATTGGACAGAGAACGTACGGTTTTGCACCGACCATCTAGAAAAACAAGGGGAAACGAAAGTGAAGGTAAGCAACCGTCTTTGGTGGAATACGTACGAGTCAAGGCTGCAATAGGCTATATCCTTCTTACTCCTTCGGTCGTAAATATATGCTATTTTTCAACACCGATGACTAAAATATAATTTTAACTACTTATTTATATTATAATATATTTAGATTAAATAAAATTATAATACTAATATCAACTGTATTACCATCGGATAAACACACTTTTTTTAGTGTGCGACGAGAAGATCATGACAAGATATTTACAAAAATAATTATGCCTCCCTAAACTAATGAAAAGATTAGACATCTACGAAATACCAGTTCGAACACATTTTCAATTTCTTTCTCAATTTTCAGTACATTTAGCCCTGTCATTTTGGACGGGCTTGCTAGCTCCAAGATGAGTCCGGTCTCCTAACCTCTCCTCTCCTCTCCCCCGAATTATTTTGCCCGTTTTTTCTCCCATGTAATTTAATTGCATCCGTTAATTAGCAACGAGATGCCATTCGTTAACAAACTAAGTTAGTGAAACTTCAGCAGCAACCTACCTAGGTTGGATTAAAATACACTGGCCAGTCGCACAGTTTGTCTAAGGGTAAATTGTAGTATCTGAGGTTCCTAGACTTAAATTACCGTGTCCATGGATAATCAAATTAAGGCGGGCGCTGAGTAATTAGTTTATACTACCGTCAACATCCATGTGCTAGCTTTGGTGAAGCGGCCGGCCAGTTTTTAATTGTTTGTATTTCTTTCGTTCTTTTTTGTTTGACGTTTTTAATTTTTTTTATAGTCCCTAAGATGTAAATTAAGTTGACCATACTTTCTTATAACTTTATTGTACTAATGAAATTATAATATTATAAAAACATATTTTTTAACGATAAATCTAAGATGTAATTTTTATATAGCTAACCTAGAAAATGTTAAGACTATTAGCGGTCAAATTTTTAGAAAGTTTTAATGTTTCGTCATCAATTGGCATTAGACCGTTAATTACTCCATGGTGTCGTGAAAATATTGGATCGATGAGGCCATGCAACCGACCTTAATTTCTTCCAGACGAAAAAGAAGACTGAAGCCGACGGTCATTTAATTGTCCGGCGGATGTGCGCCGTACGCGAGAAATGCTGTACGCAGGTCTGATGTGACGGCGCGATGTACCATATATCTTCCTGCACCTCGGAATTTCCTGAGCGAGTGAAGAGTTTCTGGTGGCGCGTTGGACGCGCTGTATGTCTAGCTCGTCAAACTTCGTTGAATTGTGCTGAGGTTGATTTGATGAACGTGGAATATCCGGTAAAAACCACCTAAAATCTTTTTCCGGTTGGAGCACCAGATCAACACGTTCGAAGTTCAATAAGACGTGGCTGCACAAGCCAGCGCTTCCGGCTGTCTGGTCGATCGGTTTGATCCGCTATATCGTTGAACTGTTTTTCCGGTAGTGTATGGGTATAATATAGAAATTTTATCTATTAAAAAGTAGTAGAGAATTTTGATAGCTTTATGTAGAATTTTTATTCATTTTGATCAGATGAATAGATTTTGGGTTATAAATTTTGTAAGCCGACTATCTCGTAAATTTGTCGTGTTTTGGCAGCATATATTAATCTGTAGATTAAAAATAGTAGATAGAATAATTTAGGAATTTGATCTACATAAACATTGTAGGTAATTTTTTAAAGGTTTCTAGATAGTCTAAGAACATAATTTTTAGATAAGTATGATAGAAATTATGAAATTTGGGAGGCTGCTGTCCAGTACCGAGTTGTTGCTGGACGTAGTAGTGGGAAAATATCAATTTGACTAATTTAATGGCAGAATTAAATTTTAGAAGTAACTAAAAAGTGGTAGATAATTCCTTGTAGTTTATGAAAATGTTATAGTTCAATAGGTTTGTATGTATAGATTAATAGTTATTAATTTAATAAATTTGCTGTCTAGAAGATGACAAATATACATTCTGGGTTAAAATGGAGGATTTAATAATTTAATATGAATGTGTGGCCAACTAAGAAATCGTGGGGAATTTGGTGTAGGTTCCAGAATAGTAAGGTTTGCTATGATAGGACTTGCAAGGTGAAATTTATGATATATTTGCTACTAGGACAGTAAGAGGGACTGTCCGGTAAAGGGGGAAGATGGTGGATTTGGGGAGCGTGTCGGAGCGTTGTCAATTATTAAATATTATTTTATATTGCTATGGCTGGTATTGAGATTCAATATTTATTACAGGGGGAGTAGCGTCGAGTGTGTTGTCACCTTCAGATTATCTTGGTCATCGCAACTAGAAAGCAAATGCATGGTAGAATGGTAATTCGAGTGTTGAAAATGTTGTTCGTTTAATTGAAGACTTTCCATGATGATTTATATGATTATTCCTATTTTTATATTGCCAGACCTTGGATTTTACAATCCAGAATCTCTATGATTTCACCACACTATTATCTGTATCAATAGATAGTGTCCACAGATATATTGTTGAATCATTTCGTACATTGCATAAACCATATCATATTTTTAATATTACACACCAGAATCAAATACACCACATCGGGTGACTATTTACATATGGGCCGATTAGGCCAAATATCTACATTACAAAAGCAGAAACAGAAGCAGCAACTCAAAAGGTGAGGCTAAGATTATCCACAGGCAAGCAACTAGGGGTGAAGAGTGAACAATAGATATTATCCTAACTAGAATAGTATATGTGTACACAATCTCCATCAAGTCTACCTAACTGAGACATAAAACTTAATTAAAACCATCCTAGTTTCCATCGCCTCCTTCTCCCCCCTGAACTGGTGCATTTTCATAAGCATAATGATCTTGTTCTCTAGTTTCTAAGGTTATAAGTAAGCGAGTGTGAGCACAAACCATCGTGCTCTCCAAGCAAATACACAAATGCAATTATATTGATGCATGGATAACCAAGGGAGGGTTTAGGTTATTTTGTTTTACCGAATGCTGTGAAAATTTATGTTAACTAGAAATTCCTAAAACAAAGCAGTTTTAACCAAATTAGGTTTTTAATATGTGAAGATGATAATAACAATATCGTATACAAGTGTTTCAGCGTCTTATTCACTTAATACCAACACTGGGACGATGCCCAGGACAATTCAAAATTAGGTCCACTGCCCGACATTTTACCTTCCATCCATAAAGTTTTTAGAAATAGAATTATATCCAAGTAAGTTCCAAGTCCGTCCCTGACTATGGACACGACTGTTTGAACAGTTTTTACTCTGTAAAGTTTGTACACCTTACCCACAAGTGACAATCCACTCATTTTGCTTAACATGATTCCTTAGTTATGTAGCTAAGTAAATCGTCGCAATAACTGTTCAAACTATCTTATCCCTTTTGTCATCTCACCCTATAGACTGTTCTCAGTTGCGATGGGTCCCATACGTTGCACGAGATGTTTGCCATGGATATTGGTGTAGCCGAACTCTCCGCTCTCTGCAACGCAAGCACGGTCGGTAAACTTCACCCTATACTTGGTGTCCCTTTAAGCCTCTCCTAGCCCTTGCACTATACCACTTCTGTCCACTACCAGTGAGATGAGTCCGGGGATTTGATATATTTACTTAGTCAGTTGCACTTTGTAGACTTTTGATTGCACTGTTATTGTTGTAGGGGTGGCCCCCACCTAAACCCAGCCGGCCTTATCGAGAAGGTTGTAAGTCATGTAAATGTAACATCCCAATTTTTGCTTTTATTTTGAAGAAATAATTTTAAATTAATTATTTCCAATTATCTGGAATTTTCAGAACTTAAAGTTTCTGTTGAAAAGAAAATTTAATATCAAAATAAGTTGGAAATATTTTTAATATGTTTAAAACATTATCAGTGAATTATGTGAATTTTTCTGGAATTTTTGGAATTTATTTGGTATTTTTCTGAGTATTTTGAAAGTCTCCTACTGATTTCTGAAATATATAAAAGATTTAAATATCAAAATCTCCCTCGGGCTGACACTTGTCAAGCATCCGAGCCTTTCCTCCCCGGCCCGAACCGATCCCAGCCTTCGGTGCCTCATCCCGCCTCCCCTCTCTCTCGCGGCGCCAAGTGTCGCGCATCCGACAGCAGCCCGGCCATCCCAGCGACTAATACTCAAAAGGGTTGATCGCCCTTATTGGGTAGGCTGAGCCTCCCCGCCCGACTGGTTATCGCCGCCCGCTCTCTTCCCTCCCCCGCTCCCTCGGCGCGCGTTCGAGCCCCGCTCCGCGCGCGAGGTTGAGTTTCTTTTTTTTGGGTTGCGCTGACAAGCGGGCCCCACCTGTCATAGACTGGTCTGCGTGGACTCACTGCCAGCGGGTCCCACCTGTCAGAGCCGTCGTCCCCGACGCGTATCGTCATCTTGACCATTCGTGATTGCCGTATTAGATCGCAGCCGCCCGTTGCCACTTAGTACACCTCATCGGCTCAGATTTAAATCCGATTGCCGGATTGAATCTCAACCGCATCTTTTCACTTACCCCTTCACTCATCATCCTACGGCCTTGATTACTTTCCTCGCGCGCGTCGTGCATCCGAGCCGTAGCCGTCGCCTTCTCTCCTTTCCTCTCTCACTGACATGCGGGGCCCATCGGCCAGTCGTCTTCCCCGCCACCTTCTTCCTCCCCGCGTCTCGCCGCGCCATTAACGAAAAAACCAAGCTTTAAAAGCTTCAGTTTCTTGGCCAATTATTTCCCCGCACTAATGCACATTCAAATAGCAGCCTTCCCGCAACCGTTTCTGGCATTATTTCATCTAATTATGCACTGTGCGCCGTCGCCTTCATTCTCCGGGCAGTTCCAAGTCCGGCGAGCTTCGCGCTGCCGTTACCAGCCTCATCTCTCTATAAATCCTGCCGCCCGAGCTGTGTCTCAGTCCCCTTTCGCTTTCTCCACCTCCAATTGCCCACTGTCGAGCCGAGAGACCTCTTGCGCTTGATTTCCTCCGTCGGCCATTTTCCACTCCGGCGAGCAATCGCCGCCGCTTCAAGCCTTCCCGAGATTCACCGGAGCATCCTCGACGTTACTGGTACCCAGGCGATCTCAGGCGACCACTTTTCTGAGTTATTGCGACCCCGGAACCCCTCCGCCGCCGTGAAGCCTCTCCGACCGCGCCCCTTTTGCCGCCTCGTCGATCCGACCATCCTCGTAATCGCGCAAGGTACCAAAGCATTCCCGTCCACTCCTCTTGCTTTTGCGCATCGCCGGCGCCGCCCGCCGGAATGCCGGTGACCCTCGGGTCCCGCGCGCCTCCGTCGGCCGGCGTGCCACGTCAGCTGGCTGCGTCCGGGTGGCAACAGACGTGGATGCCACCGGGATGCCGTGTCAGCACAAAACCGCCACGCCAGCACTCCACACACACTCGCCACCACGCGGCTACCCAGTACACACGTGGCGCACGGTGGCGACCACGTGTATGCCACGTTGCTTCGCCGGCCTCCCCGCTGATAATCCTTAAGAGGATTACCTACCCTTATGGGGTAGGCAGTGCCTCCCCGCTCACTTGGCTAACGCCGCTCTCTTCCCCCTTCCACTCCCTCGGCGCGCATTCGAGCCCCGCTCCGCGCGCTGAGGTTGAGTTTTCTCCGTTTTAATCCGCGCTGACAAGTAGGCCCCACCCGTCAGCGACCACCCCTCTGCGCTAGTCACTGACAAGTGGGTCCCGAGTTCAGTGGGTCCCACATGTCAGACACTGATTGTATTGCGGACTTACTGACCAGTGGACCCCACATGTCAGAGATTTCCGAATTTCTGGATTTATTTAAATCTGAGAATTTCAAATAGCCATATCTTTTTCATTTTAGCTCCAAATTGGTCCATTCAAATTTCTAAATTCATCTAAAATTTCAATCTTTCAATTGGTATATTTATTTTCAATTTTTGAATTTTTATTTTATTTTATTTATTTGGATTTCTCGATTTACGTGTAGAGACCGATTTGTCCGAGCAACCTCAAGATCAAGTTCAGGAAGATTTCAACCCAGCACCAGAAGGCAAGTCTCCTTTGACCATTTTGCTCCTATGTTTTGCAAGTTTCCTTTGACCAACTTGCTCCAATGATTTATAAAATGATTAGGTAGTTATTTTAAAATTATTGCATGCTTATGTTATATCAAGTGATAATTTGATTTAGAAAAATTTAGTTAAATACCCAATTTGCTATACCTTCCATTGAAAATTGTTTATCTTGTACCATTGTCAACTTAGGATATCCCTTTGACTCAATAATGAGTTAGTGTTACAATTGTTGAATGTTTAAATGCTAGCAAATGCTTAGCGTAGCAAATAAATATAATAATGTTCAAATGAGTAGCATGTTTATCAAATGTTTTGATGAATGATTTGTTTGAACATTGGTAATGGATGTTACCATTGTTAAATAATTTGTTTGAACATTGGTAATGGATGTTACCATTGTTAAATATTTTGTTTGAAAAGTGGTAAGGGATGTTACCACTGTTAAATTGAAAATAAAAATGAAATTCAAAGGGAAAAGTTGACAAGGGTGGATGGAAGGTTTGGCTGGTGCAGTTAGCACGAGAATTGTTGGGTTTGTGAATGAGCCACCCTGGTCGATAAAGGACCGACGCTTGTGTTTGTCCAAACTGAGCAAAACAGTACAACCACAAGTCTATATGGGTACGACCTAGCTAACTAACCTATAAAAGTTTAGCTTAGATATCACCAGTGGTGTATTGGGTGCTAGGGTGTACTGGTTACCCATAGTGAGGGACAGGGTTTTCTGTACTCACATGGCGCAAGAGGGGGCTCCAACTCGTGGATTCGAGTTGTGGTGAAACCTTAGCGGGTGGTATTTAAACTATACTGGAGTAGGCGAAAGGCTTTGTGATAATTTATCTGGGTCTCATGCCAAAGGAAGCGTGTTGACTATTAAGATAATTTATCTCTTGTGGGTAAAGTGTACAACCTCTGCAGAGTAAAACTATTCGAATAGCCGTGCCCACGGTCAAGGGCGGGCAAAGAATGCATTCACATGGTAGAAGTTTTGGTTTTGATTTCAAAACAAAATGAATTGGAGAAAAAACTCTGGGAGCGATAACTCCGTGATGTTCGGATCGAGGGTGTAACACGAGGCTTTTGAAAATTTGCCGTGATGGCCTGAGATATTAGTGTTGGTAGTTTAACCTTCACTAAAGTACTTATCCAATTTCAATTATTAAAAACAAGTTATTTACAAAATGGCTTTTAAAGTAATTATGTAGATTTGAAATAAAATGCTGAATTTTGCAAATAAACCATATAGCCTTCCTTTGTGAAACCTTACATCTATGCATTTTCCCAAGACTTGCGGAGTACATTTTTGTACTCACTGTTGCTCTATAAATATAAAAGCGAGAGAATGGAGAAGATCAAGCCGGAGAGTATGATTTCTGCGCGAATGTGGATGCGGTGGACTCTTCTCGGATGCCTAGGATTCGCTTTCCCACCAATTGCCCGTGGCGCATTGATGGGTCGATCAATTATCTTTGCTTCATTGTGTTTATTTTGCTTGAGGTTCTGTGAACCTTAGTAAGGCAATGGCCTTTGTAAAACTTCAGATACTATTGTAATAAAGCGTTGTTGGCAAGGTATCATCTTTTCTGTTTGAACTGTGTGTACTAGCATTGATCTCTGGGACTAGTACAGTAATACACAGGGGGTCTAGGAGTTTTTACTCCGGGTCTCACGTATGGTATCGAGCCATCTTGATATGTAGGACGAGCCCTAGGTTTTGGGAAGCTTTAAGGATTTATATTTAATAAAAATTTATGTACAAAAATATAAGTTTCTTTTGCTTCTACTCTTTTCTTACTTAGTATCTTGTTCTTGTCCTACTTCCACTATTTAAAAATCTTTACTGATCTCCCCTTATTTTCAAACTTATAGATGGCAGGTTCTTCGTCGTCTTCAACCCCATGGGATCACCATTCTCATGGCGAGAGTGAGGGAGCTTTTGCGACTCTTCTACGACGATTAATGCAGCATCTGAAATATAATCAACGGCCCATTTTGAGGGCGGAACACTAGAGTGATGACTATGGATTCATGGACCATGGAAGTATTCATCTATGCTCCGGATGGGCAGCTTGACCCGTCTCATCGCAGGATTGAGCACCCTCGGACCCACTGTACGGACGCTATCCAGGATGCAGCCAAGATGGCGATAGCAGAGTTGTGCAGGAGGCACAAGGAGGAGTTACGACAGTCGCCCTTCTGCTTCTTTCCGACTACCAGAGCGGGACAGACCCACCTCGAGGCTTTCCAGATCGTGGTGGACGACCCACGCCTGTCTCATCAGGTGCAGTTCACCCAAGCATCGTCCACGACTTACGCCAGAGCTCAGCAGGAGATAGGACTTCTCCGGATGCTTCTGACGTCGAGCTACGACCACTCCGACACTCTCCGAGCACAGCTGCTGCAGAGTCAGGTCGCCCACGCCGACGCCGTACAGGCGAGGACAGCTGCTGAGGCAGAGGTGGAGCGTCTTCGAGCTGCCACCACTACACCGACTCCACCAGCTCCTGTTGCTGCTCCGGTCAGACTCTCAGGACCTCGCACTAGGCTCACTGCGAGGAAGAGTGTGCGACGCCCCAGTCCGCTACCCGATCTCGACATTGACGGATCCAGCCGAGGACGCCAGCGCTTCCGTTCCAGATCACCTACTTTCAGCCAGAGCCGATCACGGTCGCGTTCGCCGAACAACTGCCGTGGTTGTGGACAGAGTCACTCGTCGGACTCAGAGGAGGATCCCGAGGAGGAGCCAGAGGAGCGTATCATCGTTGAGGACAATTAGATGTTAGATAGACTACCCTTTTTCAGTTGTTTATCGATACTAGAACGCTTTTATAATAATATGATGTAATAAAATGGATTGTACCGAGCCTTGTGCATTTGTGGTACAGCCATTTCAAAAGTTAATTTGAATCTCAAAAGTTGAGTTTTCTCAATCTGTTGTGTTAATCTTGTGTGTTGTTTTGGGATGATAAATTGCCTCGTCTCTCATCTATGCTTTTCCCTCTTTTCTGTACTTTTCTTGATGGAGCTTCAGATGGTGAACACGAGAAGCAACATCAACAACAACCCAGCGCCCAACAACAATGAGGCCCCAATTCCACCTCCGCCAGCCCAAGCTCCCAACATGGAACAAATGATGGCCATGCAACTTCAACTTCTTCAGGCTTTGGCCCAAAATCAAGTTAATCAAGCTCAGCAAGTACCTATTCACCCACCGCAGTCTAAGCTCGGGGAATTCATGAGGACCCGACCTCCGACCTTCGCAGGATCTGCCGATCCTTTGGAGGCGGATGATTGGATCAAGGAAGTGGAAAGGAAGCTGAATCTAGCTTAATGTGCTGAACATGAGAAGGTTATATACGCTGCTCATCAACTCCAAGGAGTTGCTGCCAATTGGTGGGACAATTACTGCGCTGCACACCAGGATGCCCAGAACATTGGTTGGGCAGAATTTTTGGAAGCCTTCCGTAATGCTCATATTCCTATGAGTATTATGGAAATGAAGAGGAAGGAGTTCCATCATCTGCGCAGAGGAAACTCGAGCGTTTCCGCTTATTTAAGCAAATTCATTCACTATCTAGATATGCCCCGGAAGATGTGGCGATCGATGCCGCAAAGATTTGGAGGTTCATGGGAGGATAGACCCCAACCTCAAGGTTCAATTAGTCTCCAATGACTACCCTACTTTTCAGCATCTAGTGAATAAAGCTTTATTGCAAGAAGATGCTCAACGCCAACTCTTCGACTCCCGGAAGAGGAAGTTCCAAGCTCAGCAGTCTGCGAGCAGTTCACGATTCACACCACCACAAGTACAACCGACCTCCAAGACATAGTCATACAAGGATACCGATTTACGCACCTCGTCCTTTACCTCAAGCTCCTAGAACTGGAAATGCAGCCCAAGCTGCAAAAAGCGAAATGTAGCTGCAGGAGTGCAATGCTACAATTGCAAGAATATGGGACACTATGCCAGCAACTGTCCACAGAAACGTCAAGCGGTAACCCCGGTTCGTTTCAATCTTGACCCTACACCAGCAAGAGCTCCAACCAATGGTCAAGGTCGTGGAAGCCCTCAAACTCCCAAGACTCCACAAAACATTAATCGAGGGCGTATCAACCATGTTACCGCAGAGGCAGCAGAAGATGCACCAGATGTAGTTCTGGGTAAGTTTCTAGTGAACTCAGTACCAGCAATTATATTATTTGATTCTGGAGCTACACATTCTTTCGTAACAAAGGCTTTTGTTGAAAAGAATAATTGGAAAATTTGTTTGCTAAAGGACCTTATGATAGTCCAATCCCCTGGAAAAGAATTGAGGACTAATTTGGTTAGCCCTAGTGCAACCATAATTATAAATGGAGTAAAGTTCCTAGCGAACCTTATTATAATAGACTCCGATGGCATAGATATAATACTTGGTATGGATTGGTTGATCAAGTATAAAGGACAGATAGATTGTGCCAATCGTGCCATTATCCTTACCAATTCGATGGAATTCGAGATAAGACATGAGGCGATTATGCACTCAAAGAAGGACGATATGTTAACCAAACTAAAAGGAAAAGTTTGGAAGATGTGTCGATAGTTCGCGAGTACCCCGATGTTTTTCCTGAAGATTTGCCAGGATTACCACCAGATCGAGAAGTTGAATTTGTTATAAATCTGGTGCCTGGTACAGCTCCAATATCAAAGAGACCCTATCGGATGTCAGCCGATGATTTAGCAGAAGTCAAGAGGCAGATCCAAGAATTGTATGAGAAAGGATTCATCAGACCAAGTTCTTCGCCTTGGGAGCCCCAAAGGTGCTCTAGTAAAGAAGAAGGATGGTAGTCAACGGATGTGCGTTGATTATCGAGCTTTAAATGAAGTCACTATAAAGAATAAGTATCCCTTACCTCGGATCGATGATTTGTTTGACCAACTCATAGGATCAAGTGTCTTTTCCAAGATTGATCTTCGGTCAGGATATCATCAGTTGAAGATTAGACCTGAAGATATACCAAAGACAGCCTTCGCCACAAGATATGGATTATATGAGTATACGGTGATGTCTTTTGGTCTGACAAATGCACCGGCATACTTCATGAACTTGATGAATAAAGTCTTTATGGATTATTTAGATAAGTTTGTTGTTGTTTTCATAGATGACATTCTTATCTATTCGAAGAATAACAAAGAACATGAAGGTCATCTACGGATAGTGTTGCAAAGACTCCGTGAACACCAGTTATATGCCAAATTTAGCAAATGTGCATTTTGGTTAAAAGAAATTGAGTTTTTGGGACATGTGATATCAGCGGAAGGAGTATCTCAGAGATCTGGAAAAGTTAAGGATGTATTAAATTGGACTCCACCCAAGACGATGAATCGAGATCCAAGTTTTCTCGGGATTAGCCGTTACTATCGTCGATTTATTGAAGGCTTTTCCAAGATTGCGGACCTTTAACCCATTTGTTAAAGAAGGAGAAGAAATTTGAATGGAGTAAATCTGTGAGGATAGTTTTCAAGAGTTAAAGAAAAGGTTAACTTCAGCACCGGTTACGAGGTTACCCGATATTCAAAAGATTTTGAGATATTTTGTGATGCTTCAAAACAAGGTCTTGGTTGTGTGCTAATGCAAGAAGGAAGGGTGGTAGCTTATGCATCAAGGCGATTAAGACCGCATGAAGAAAATTATCCCACTCATGATTTAGAACTAGCTCTTTGTTGTGCATGCTCTAAAGTTATGGAGGCATTATTTAATCGAATCGGTGTGAGATATATACAGATCATAAAAGTTTAAAGTATATATTCACCCACTGACCTTAATATGAGACAAAGAAGATGGCTCGAATTGATAAAGGATTATGATGTGGGAATACACTATCATCCAGAAAAGCTAATGTAGTAGCCGATGCTTTGAGTCGAAAGAGTCATATGAATAATCTGTCAATTCGGATAAGCGATTAACCCTCCATGAAGAATTTCAACGATTAAATTTGGAAATAGTTAACGAAGGTATTACATGCGCATTGAAGGTTCACTCTACCTTGGAAGATCGATCAAGGCACCCAAATGAGAGGATAAATATGTTAAAGAGATAAAAGAGAATATGAAGAAAGGTAAAGCGCTGGATTCTCGTAAGATGAAGAAGGAATTCTTTGGTTTGGAAAGAGAATACTAGTACCCGAGAAAAGGAAATAAAAGATTTAATCTTAAAAGAAGCTCATGAATCAGGATATTCAATTCATCCTGGAAGTACAAAAATGTATCAAGATTTAAAGGAAAGTTACTGGTGGAACAGTATGAAAAGGGAAATTGCAGAATATGTAGCCTTGTGTGACATATGTCAAAGAGTTAAAGCAGAGCATCAAAGACTCTGGTCTTTTACAACCTCTGCATATACCGAATGGAAATGGGAGAAATTGGAATGGATTTCATAACAGGACTACCAAGAACCAAGTTAGGTTATGACTCAATTTGGGTTATAGTTGACCGTTTAACAAAAGTCGCTCATTTCATACCGTGAAGACTACATATTCGGGAGATAGATTGGCAGAGCTTTATATGTCAAAAATTGTGTGTTTGCATGGAGTTCCAAAGAGGATCGTGTCAGATAGAGGAACACAATTTACCTCAAGATTTTGGTAGAAGCTTCATGAAGTTTTGGGCACCAATTTAAATTTCAGTACTGCTTATCATCCTCAAACAGATGGTCAGACAGAGAAGGGTAAATCGATATTGGAAGATATCTTTGAGAGCATGTGCTTTAGCCAATAAAGCCACTGGGATAAAAGTTTGCCCTATGCGGAATTCTCATATAATAATAGTTATCAATCTAGTCCAAGATGTCTCCGTTTGAAGCCTTGTATGGCAGAAAATGTAGAACACCGTTATATTGGTCAGAGACCGGAGAGAGTCAAGTATTCGGACCGGATGTTTTAAAGTTAGCAGAAGATCAAGTTCGCTTAATCCGAGAACGATTGAAAACAAAGCACGACTGCACAAAAGAGTTATGCTGATAATCGTCGAAGAATGTTGGAATTTACGCCAGACGATCATGTGTATCTGAAAGTGTCACCTATGAAAGGGATGCGTCGATTCAAAGTCAGTGGTAAGCTTGCCCCAAGGTATATTGGACCATTTCTAGTTATAGCAAGAAGAGGTGAAGTCGCTTATCGCCTAGAACTTCCTCCTCGATTGTCAGTGTACATGATGTATTTCATGTATCACGATTGAAAAAGTGTTTGAGAGTACCAGAGGAGTTGATACCTTTTGAAGATGTTGATTTAAAAGAGGACTTGACATATTGAATTTCTGTCAAGATTTTAGAAGAAGCGAACGCCGCACAAGAAACAAGACCATCAAATTCAGCAAAGTGCAATGGAGCAACCGTCCGAATCGAAGCAACACAGGAGCGAGAAGAGGATCTTGAGCGAGTTTCTAATCTATTTCTCAGTTCTTCCAATCTCTGGTTCGAGATTCCTTCTAAGGGGGTAGGTTTGTAACATCCCAATTTTGCTTTTATTTTGAAGAAATAATTTTAAATTAATTATTTCCAATTATCTCGAATTTTCAGAACTTAAAGTTTCATTGAAAAGAAAATTTAATATCAAAATAAGTTGGAAATATTTTTAATATGTTTAAAACATTATCGATGAATTATGTGAATTTTTCTGGAATTTTTGGAATTTATTTGGTATTTTTCTCGAGTATTTTGAAAGTCTCCTACTGATTTACAAATATATAAAAGATTTAAATATCAAAATCTCCTCGGTGACACTTGTCAAGCATCCGAGCCTTTCCTCCCGGCCCGAACCGATCCCGGCCTTGGTGCCTCATCCCGCCTCCTCTCTCGCGGCGCCAAGTGTCGCGCATCCGACAGCAGCCCGGCCATCCCAGCGACTAATACTCAAAAGGGTTGATCGCCCTTATTGGGTAGGCTGAGCCTCCCCGCCCGACTGGTTATCGCCGCCCGCTCTCTTCCCTCCCCCGCTCCCTCGGCGCGCGTTCGAGCCCCGCTCCGCGCGCGAGGTTGAGTTTCTTTTTTTGGGTTGCGCGACAAGCGGCCCCACTGTCATAGGCGGTGCGTGGACTCACCGCCGTGGTCCCACTGCCGAGCCGTCGTCCCGACGCGTGTCGTCATCTTGACCATTCGTGATTGCCGTATTAGATCGCAGCCGCCCGTTGCCACTTAGTACACCTCATCGGCTCAGATTTAAATCCGATTGCCGGATTGAATCTCAACCGCATCTTTTCACTTACCCCTTCACTCATCATCCTACGGCCTTGATTACTTTCCTCTGCCGCGCGTCGTGCATCCGAGCCGTAGCCGTCGCCTTCTCTCCTTTCCTCTCTCACTGACATGCGGGGCCCATCGGCCAGTCGTCTTCCCCGCCACCTTCTTCCTCCCCGCGTCTAGCCGCTGCCGCCATTAACCAGAAAAACTGAAGCTTTAAAAGCTTGGTTTCTTAACAATTATTTCCCACACTAATGCACATTCAAATAGCAGCCTTCCATACCGTTTCTCGCATTATTTCATCTAATTATGCATCGCGGCGCCGTCGCCTTCATTCTCGGGCAGTTCCAAGTCCGCGAGCCATAATGCCGCTACACACCTCATCTCTCTATAAATCCTGCCGCCCGAGCCGTGTCTCGATCCCCTTCGCTTTCTCCACCTCCAATTGCCCACCGCCGAGCCGAGACCTCTTGCGCTTGATTTCCTCCGTCGGCCATTTTCCACTCCGCGAGCAATCGCCGCGCTTCAAGCCTTCCGAGATTCACGGAGCATCTCGGCGTTCTTTCGTACCCAGCGATCTCGGCGACCACTTTTCTCGAGTTATTGCGACCCGGAACCCCTCCGCCGTGAAGCCTCTCCGACCGCGCCCCTTTTTGCCGTCTCGTCGATCCGACCATCCTCGATAATGCGCAAGGTACCAAAGCATTCCGTCACTCCCTCTTGCTTTTGCGCATCGCCGGCCGCCGCCGCCGCGGAATGCCGGTGACCCTCGGGTCCCGCGCCTCGTCGGCCGGCGTGCCGCGTCGGTGGCTGCGTCGGGTGGCAACAGACGTGGATGCCACCGGGATGCCGTGTCGGCCAAAACCGCCACGCCAAGACTCCACACACACTCGCCTCGGCACGTCGGCTGCCGTACACACGTGGCGCACGGTGGCGACCACGTGTATGCCACGTTGCCGCCGGCCTCCGTGATAATCCTTAAGAGGATTACCTACCCTTATGGGGTAGGCAGTGCCTCCCCGCTCACTTGGCTAACGCCGCTCTCTTCCCCCTTCCACTCCCTCGGCGCGCATTCGAGCCCCGCTCCGCGCGCTGAGGTTGAGTTTTCTCCGTTTTAATCATGGCGACAAGTAGGCCCCACCCGTCGACCCACCCTCTGCGCTAGTCAGCGACAAGTGGGTCCCGAGTTCAGTGGGTCCCACATGTCGACACACGATTGTATTGCGGACTTACTGACCAGTGGACCCCACATGTCAGAGATTTCCGAATTTCTGGATTTATTTAAATCTGAGAATTTCAAATAGCCATATCTTTTTCATTTTAGCTCCAAATTGGTCCATTCAAATTTCTAAATTCATCTAAAATTTCAATCTTTCAATTGGTATATTTATTTTCAATTTTTGAATTTTTATTTTATTTTATTTATTTAGATTTCTCGATTTACGTGTAGAGACCGATTTGTCCGAGCAACCTCAAGATCAAGTTCAGGAAGATTTCAACCCAGCACCAGAAGGCAAGTCTCCTTTGACCATTTTGCTCCTATGTTTTGCAAGTTTCCTTTGACCAACTTGCTCCAATGATTTATAAAATGATTAGGTAGTTATTTTAAAATTATTGCATGCTTATGTTATATCAAGTGATAATTTGATTTAGAAAAATTTAGTTAAATACCCAATTTGCTATACCTTCCATTGAAAATTGTTTATCTTGTACCATTGTCAACTTAGGATATCCCTTTGACTCAATAATGAGTTAGTGTTACAATTGTTGAATGTTTAAATGCTAGCATATGCCCTAGAGGCAACATGGAGATGTTGTATATATCACATACTATGTTTATGATCCATTACTTTGTTCCTTGGAATAGACATCATCATTATTGATCAATGAGTATGTGTCTTATTCATGAGACTCTTAAATACTAAGATGTTGCTATTTCTAAATGATCCCTGATCGTATATCATATGAGGAACAAATATGATTCAAAGACAAAGATCAGCATATGTATTGATTGATGATCATGTCTCATGGATCATGGTATGGTGATACCAAATCAATAATATGGACATGTGTTAGTGAACATATGTTGGATAGACCTGCCATGAGACACTGCAGAGATTCCATGTGTCATCAGTTGGTCTCGAGTAGTGTTTATGTAGAATCCTTAGACTTGAGATCATCATGGTTCCCAACATGAGTAGTAGCTTATTTTGGGACTACTAAACACTACTCCGTAAATTGGGTAGTCATAAAAGTAGTCTTCGGATTTGCCATGAAACATGTAGTGGGATGTGAATGATCAAGATAGAATTTGCCCTCCTTATGGGAGAGATATCTCTGGGCCCCTCGATGTAATGGATTATGAAAGTGCATGGCCATGCCAAGGTGATTGAGGAGTCAATCACAAGTTTATAATCCATCACGGAATCGAGAGAGTGATTGAGCTATTAAGAGGATGACACAAGTCTCGCCTTGAGCTCAATCTATATCGTGAGGCAAAGGGATTACGTACATGAGAGAACATTACGAGTTCAGCCGATATGATCTTTACATATACTTTGGGGTTAATATGTCTTACTAGAGACCGCTATTAACATGGTAACCGGAAGGCGTTTCGGTCACGACCAAGTATCGTGAACCTGCTGTGGTCGCACGCTTAACGGGTTGGAACACTAATTCGAATATGATTCGGATATGGGCTCAATTCGGATAGAGATCCGAATAGACTCCTATTGGGCCTCGGTCCACGAGGCCCACGTGAGGAGGTCTATATATATGGAGGCGAGGCGGAGGATGTGTGCTGTTAACATCTAGCAAAACCCTAGCCGCCACCTCCCGAAAGCTAAACCCTAGCTGCTCACGAGTGCTAGTACACTCGCGATCGGCGTTCACCGGGCGTGTGGATACCGGTGGAGGCGCTGCTGCGTTGCGATCTTGATCGGCGTGGCGTGGAGAGACGATCTGTTCGGGACGATCGGCTACTTCCACTACTACCTCGACGCGCGTGATTGGATCGGTTTCCAATTCTTCTTCCGCTGCACTGCGCGTCTAAGTGGTAACGATCCATGATCTTTCCTTAGCATGATGTTCTTGGGTGCGCGGTAGAAAAATTTTGTTTTCTGCTTCCGTAGCCTACGCGTATTCCTTCAGGAATCCCCGTTATCGCCGGGCCTGCAGCAAGTATCGTGGCCGGAGGATTTCAAATTTTCCAGTTCTGTTACATCGTACAAAGGCGACACGGACCCCCAAGAGTTCATGCGCGTGTACGAAACCGCCATCGAGGCGGCAGGCGGGGACGACACCACCAAGGCGAAGGGGCTCCCGCTCGCGTTACAAGGAGTGGTGCTTTCATGGTTCTTTACCATAGAGCCGAACTCCATATATGCATGGTAGCAGGTACGCGACCGCCTCTATAACAACTTCCAGGGGAACTACATTGAGCATGTCGACGCGGATCAACTCTTCGCCATCAAGCAACAACCATCGGAAAGGCTCTGCGAGTATTTCAAACGCTTCGCGAAGGTCCGCTGCCAGGTCAAAGACGTCAACGAGATAACAATAATCAACGCAGCGGTGCAGAGTCTTCGCCCGGGGCCACTGGCCGAATACAACGCGCGCATGCCGATCAAGACAGTGGCAAAACTCTTCGACAAGATGGAGGAATATGCTCGTGCGGAAGAAGACGCGAAGCGGCGCTAGGACAACGACACTGACGTCAACCCAGTGGGAAGCGTCACGAAGAGCGCCGACCCATCGCAAGCAAGTTCGTCACGGAGCAAGCGTCGACACGAGATGTCGAAGGACACCTCCCGGCACAAGGACACGCCGGCTGACAAGGTCCAGCGCGGCCGTCAGACGTCCCGGCGAACCCGGCACGTCTTTGACGTTGAGGCCGGCTCCGAGGACAATGCCCCTGCCAACCGCGGGACTAGGGCCCGATGAGGTCGGGGGCGAGGCCGAGGACGGGGTCACGACGGTTGGGCCCGAGCGGAGTACGGCGACCAACAGCGCCCACAGTGGTGCGAGGTGCATGGTCAAGGCAATCATGATACCCGCTCCTGCACCACCATCGCAGCACTTCGCCAAAGCGTCGCCATAGACAGGGATCTCGAGACGCGCTCACCCGTCGTCACGCACGTTCAGCAGCTACCGTTCGGCCCCCTGAGGATTTGCGATCAGGAGCCGCAGCCTCAGGAGGGCCTCCGGCGGACACAAGCCCAGGTGCAGCAGCCCCAGGAAAGCCCCCTGCGGGTCTATACACTGGAGGGCGCCCCGCGCAGGGTCATCAACGTCATCTCCGGCGGTTCCTCCTTGGAGTTTACCTCAGAGCGACAGCGCAAAGCCTACGTGCGAAGGCTACACCACGTGGCAGCATACCCAGCTCACGCGCCGCCAGATTGGGCGCAGCACGCAATCACCTTCACACCGGCCGACGCTGAAGGCGTGGAGTTCCCCCATCAGGATCCCCTAGTCATCCAGGTCGCGGTCGCTGGGTGTGATGTCCGGCGCATCCTGGTCGATGGGGGCAGCTCCGCGAACGTCTGTTCGCTCGCGGGCCTTCGACGGATGGCGATCCTCGAAATCGCCTAGGCCCTCACGAATCCGTTGCGCAGGCTTCTGAGGCCAGCCCCTATTGGCGTTGGGTCAAATATGTTTACGGTCTCCTTCGCCAGATGACAACATGGCGACGGGCGCCACTTTTGATGTCGTCGATATCCAGTACCCCTACAACGTCATTCTGGGGCGACCAACTCTTAACTCCTTCGGGGCAGTACCGCACCATGGCTTCCTATGTGTAAAACTCCCGGGCCCACGAGGTGTCATCACCATCTTCGGCGATCAGCACGTGGCTCGGCACCTGGAGCATGAAACCCGAAGCCCAAGCCTGGGAACCCACCACGGTCCTTAGGTCAGGCACGCCTGTACACGCCCTGCGGCAGCCCAAGCACAAGAGGCTTCGCATCTCATCACCACAACAACGAGTCCTGTGGTTAGTTCATAACCCTTTTGTACTCGCTCACCCGCGCAAACGGGAATTTAATAAAGTTCGCCGTTTGCGAGGCTATTCGTGGCCCCCACTACAAATATGCGGAGGCTTGCCCCCGCACGCACTCCACGGAGTATAAATAAGACGCAGATATTTTCCCTGCGCACTCTACTGAGTATAAACAAGACGCGGGATTCCGCGTACGCGCTAGTGTTGTCACCACGCGTACTCCCCGGAGTATAAAGACGTGGTTGATGTTCCCATGCACTGCACGGAGACCCACCTCCGCACACGCACCACATGGAGACTCACCTCCGCACACGCAGGCATAGAGACTCACCTCCGCACGCGCACCACATGGAGACTCACCTCCGCACACGCACTCCACGGAGGTCCGCTTCCGCACGCACTCTACGGAGTATAAATAAGACGTTGCGCCGAGGTCCGCCTCCGCACGCACTCTACGGGGTATAAATAAGACGTAGCGTCGAGGTCCGCCTCCGCACGCACTCTACGGAGTATAAATAAGACGCAGCGATGAGGTCCACCTCCGCACGCACTCTACGGAGTATAAATAAGACGCAGCGGGGGGACGCCCCCGCGCGCACTCTGCAGAGTATAAATAAGACGCGGATGTTTTCCCTGCGCACTCTATTGAGTATAAACAAGACGCGGATGTCCCGCGCGCGCGATGGCGTACCCTCTGGAATTTAAGTAAGTCGTGGTTGATAGTCCCACGCATTCTCCGGAGTACAAACAAAGACGCGGATGTTTTCCCTGTGCACTCTACTGAGTCTAAACAAGACGCGGAAGTTCCGCGCACGTGAGGGCGTACCCTTCGGAATTTAAGTAAGCCGTAGTTGATAGTCCCACGTATTCTCCGGAGTACAAACAAAGACGCGGATGTTTTCCCTGCGCACTCTACTGAGTGTAAACAAGACGCGGATGTCCCGCGCACGCGCCGGTGTTCTCACCTCGCGTACTCTCCGGAGTATAAATAAGACGTGGATGGTATTCCCACGTACTTACCGGAGTCCACATACAACGGCGCACGGACCCCAGAGGCTCCGCGTGACCCCGGCAAACCATGCGAGCCGCATGGACGGGCGGCCACGAGTACAGGAGTGAGGCGTAGGAGCTCAACGTGGGGCCCGCGCTTCGTACTTCTGCATGCTGATCAAGCAGGCGGCGCAGGAGCTCGATGGCCAGCGCCTCCGCAGAAGGGCCAAGCAACCAAACGCTCCCGACGAAAGCGCCTTGCAGACGCAGACCCCCAAGACGGAGTGCCTGTGGCTCCCAGAGCTCGCGCCCGAAGTAAGGCGCAGCGCCCGCTGGCGGCGTGGCTCCCTCACAAGATCGCAAGCTGGCCCCCCTCTCCCCCTTTCCTCACCCCAAGCGTCCACTAGCTAGGGGAGGAGACGGGGGAGAGAACAGGCGCCTGTACGGGACAGCAGGGCGAGACGAGGCCTCGCCGGCACGCCATAACAGTCTACTCCTGAAGCTAGGAGCGGCCCGGATGAAGTACAAGTGAACTGCCCACTACCCCGCACCACCCGCAGCTCTTCGACGCGCGGGCGGGGGGAAAACACATTGTGGCGGTGCATCCCCCAGCAGAGGCGGGACACCCGACCCCGCAACCGTCTAGGCGGCATCAGCCGCCTTCTGGAGCCCCCCACGCTATTGAGCGAAGTTGGAACAAAATGAGTATGGGGTGCGGTGTCTGGAAGGCGAGTACCGCTCCACTCGGCCACCCGCCCCTTTTAAAGAGCCCCAGAGGCAAGACCGTAGATAGTATGCCCAAGAGTCCCATCGACGCCCCAGGGGCACGTGGTGCGGCAAGGTTGCCCCATTCCACGCGTCCCCCCATCTTGCGGGGCCCGGAGCGAGGTACGACGGCCAAGAGACACCTCCCTTGCAGCCGTACCGCACCATGTGCGGACCTCCGTTGATCCTACCTCAACTGTCCCATCGGCGCTTGAAAATATAGCGAAACAGTGCCACCCGTGAGGTCTTCCATTGACCACCAGGGACAGGACCTACGAGGCTAGGTCCCAGTCCCTCCTCAAGCGTACCCTGTCCTGCCCAACTCAGGCGATAGGGGATGGAGCGCTTGCGCGTCTACATCGACTAAGGCGCCAGCTCCGCTGCCACCACTTCGAACGGTAGGGGACAGAGCGCTCGCGCCACTACATCGACTAAGCGCGCCACCTCGCCACCACCGCCGAAAGGTAGGGGCGGGCGCTCGACGCTCACATTGACCAAGGCGCAGCTCCGCTGCCACCACCTCGAAGGGTAGGGAACGGAGCGCTCACGCGCCTACACCGACTAAGGCGCCAGCTCCGCTGCCACCACTTCGAAGGGTAGGGGACGGAGTGCTCGCGCCACTACATCGACTAAGGCGCCAGCTTCGCTGCCACCGCTTCGAAGGGTAGGAGATGGAGCGCGCGCGCCACTACATCGACTAAGGCGCCAGCTTCGCTGCCACCGCTTCGAAGGGTAGGGAACGGAGCGCTCGCGCGCCTACACCGACTAAGGCGCGAGCTCCGCTGCCACCACTTTGAAGGGTAGGGGACGGAGCGCTCGCGCCACTACATCGACTAAGGCGCCGCCAGCCGCCACCGCCGAAGGGTAGGGGCGGGCGCTCGCGCCACTACACCGACTAAGGCGCCAGCTCGCCGCCACCACTGGGCGGTAGGGGACGAGCGCCGCGCCACTACATCGACTCAAGGCGCCACTTCACCGCCACCACTTCGGGGTAGGGGACGAGTGCTCGCGGCGTTCTGGCAGCCTACGCCCCACCTCCACGCCTACCCTGCCGCCCGCCCAACCAAAGAAACCCCACCACGAAGAAGACGCAAAGCATACGCATCCATAAACAACAGCAAGGATGAATTTCCCGACTTGTCCACCACACCGCTACTATATTCTTACAAAATCCGCCGGGCCGGCACTACTCGTCTGGCTTCGCTAGGACGACCTTTCGCGCCGAAGTCTCGCCCGCCGAGGGTCGATTCGCCCAGAAGTCAAGGGAGTCTTCAGCCTGCCATCAACGACGTAAGCGCCGCCGAGTTACAACGTCAGAAACCAGCAGCAGGTCCCCATCGAGCAGTTTGCAATTCATTCGCGGCATGGCGTACACAAGGTTACAACACACACCAAGCGTACAAGAACCTGGAGTCACACCTGCTTTGGGCCGTCGGTCCCGTCATCGTCGCGCCGCGCAACTTCGTCAAGCCACTTGCCAAGGTTCCCCTCTCCATACATGTTCCACCGCAGCTCCACTTTCGCTGCGGCCTCCCCGATGTACTCCCAGATCCGCTCGTGAAAAACCGAACGGCGGGCCGAACAGCACGCACGGCGCCAGACATTACCCCGGCTCCGACGGGCATCTCCAGCTGCGGGTCGCCCAATTCATCAACATGACGGCAGCCCCGGTGTTGGAGAAGAGCGCATACCAGGCAAGCAGTCACGTAGGAGCAGTGATTGCCAAAGGACGTCGCAGCCGACTGAGCGAGATCGGCCGCTTCCGCAATCCGTCGAAGAGTCCGTGGAAGCTCTTTGGGTCCGGCGAGCGGGCGCACCTCGGCGAGATTCTCAAGGGTACCCTCCAGGGCCAGCATAGCCTCCCATGCCGTTGCTTAGGCGGCACCCAGCGCCTCATCCCGCTCCCTCAGGGATGCAGCGAGGCGACCATTCTCTTCCTCCAGTGAGGCAACCTGCTAGAGCAGCCCGTCACGCTCCACCGCCGCCGCTTGCCGCGTCGATGCCACACGCTCCGCGGCATATGAGACAGCCGCCGCGCGTTCCGCTTCCAGGAGCCGCATGCGGTCATCCTTAGCGGAATGCGCCTCCTCCGATGTGCGAAGGGCCCCTTCGGCAGCGCACAGCCAGCCTTCTAAGGCCTCCCGTTCCCGCACATGGGCCGCTCAGAGCGCCTGGGCCGAGGCGAGGTCTACACAAGGAAGCAATCAGTACACCTCCCCGAAGGCTACGGGCCGCTCGGGGTCAGGCACTTACCCTCAGTTGAGAGACCTCGAGCACCCCCTCAAGCAAGTCAGGCCCACCGATCTGCAAAGCGTCGCGATCTAAGCTCGCGGCCGCATCATTGGCGGCCCCCGCCATGCCGCCAACACCCCTGCTCGAGGAACGAAGTCCGCTAGACGTCGGGCAGCTTCCGCAGCAACAGTCTCGGTGGCGCCAGACGCCCCTCCCAACAAGCCGTCTTTGGGCTCCACAGGCGGCCCGTGCTCGGGAAACAACGTTGCTGTCAAGGCACACGAGGGTCAGCCCTGCGAATATCTAGCAGGTCACAATCAAGGAAGGTCTACCTTCAGCCCCGCCCGAATCCACGAGGACCCCCGCATCCTCGCCCACCTGGCCAACTGGGGGAACTTCGGTGTCGGAGCTCAGCTCCACCAAGCCCTCGCCACTGGCAACCGCAGACTCGATCGGGGCCGCGGGGGCACCGACGCACTCGGTGTCAGAGTCAGAGTCCCATAGGGCTCCGACCCGGCTCGCTACAACAAAACCCCCAGCCGCGCGAAGCGGCGATCGTGTGCGGGGTCGCTTCGCCTTCGGGGAGCAGAAAGGCGGTCCCGCCTCGGAAACCACCGCAGAAGGAGGTCCCACGGCCGCAGGCGACGGCTCTGCCCCAACATCCTCCAGGAGCAATGGCTCCGTCCCAACACCGGGGCTCCCTGGCCGTGTACGGCCCAAGGAACGCACTCACCGCACGCTCCGCGTCCCCCAGGGAAATACCTGCGAAGGGCACCGGGGCACATTGTAAAAACAACAGCCTCGATGAACACCACACAAAAACAAACTCCAACACAACTTACGCGGACCGAAGGGCCTAGGCAGCGAAGACACGGAGGGGCGGATGTTGCCACGCCGAAGCCCCCCGGGAGCAAGGCGCCACTCCGCAGCAAGCGGCGCTACGCCATACATGACGTACTCCTCAGCAAGGTCGCGCATGTTGAAGCGGGCGGTGATCCCCACAAGTCTCCGTGCTACCCACTCGTCATCAGCATCTAGGGGCGCACCGGGCATGGCGCTAACCGCCACCGGTCGCCCCGAGCACTCAAGGCCGCTACCGCTCGCCACGCGGTGGTAAAACCACCGTCGTGTCCAATCTGGCCCCCACTCGGCCCGACTTCGACTCGCGAAATATCTTACGCGCTGGCGCAGAGCCAGATCGACATTGCCAAAGGCGGGCAGCGCCCCATCCCCCCGATCCTCCACCGCGCATCGGACATCATGAAGAAACGCGAGCAGTGACACGGTCGGCCAGCACGCCTCCGTGCACGCAGCCCAACTATACACGGCAAGCCGGGCTATCACATTCGGTGTTACCTGTGCCAGCTCAAGCCCAATGGCCCGCAGGACGTCCCCGACAAGCCTGGCGGTCGGGATGTGTAACCCAGCCTCCAGGTAGGCGACGAACACGATCGCCTCCGAAATGTCGGGGTGCGGTTCGATCTCGTCACCCACGGGCAGCCGCATATCCCGGCGGTCCGATAGCTTCCCCTCACGAAGAAGGCCACGGATCGTCTCTTTCGTCACCAGCGTTGAGCCCAGGACGCGGGAATGCCTCCCCCCTCCTCTCTCCATCGCCGTCCACCACTCGTTCACCGTCGCGGAGCAGCGCCCCTCGAGGGTGTACCTCACCTCGAGCGACGATGCCCGCTGGAAGACGACGCCGTCGTCAACTGCCCGTGCGTGCACTCTGTGGTGTGCCGTCATTCTTCTGGAACTCCGGGATGTAGAAGGAAGCAAGGAGGCCAAGAGATGGGGACGTGCGATTGGGAGATAGAAGACAAGGCGATGAAAAGGCAAGTGGCCTAATGCAAGGGGTACTTAATACCCCTGTGCCCCCCACACCATTGATAAACATAACTGCTGGGAGGCGAACCACCCACATCCCTACGATCGCTGCCGTACCAGCACTTCCACCCGTGTGCACGGAGCCCGGTCAAGCGGCAGTCACACCAGGGGCCCCGGCAGAGCATGGCGCGCCAATCGCGCCTCACCGCGTGTCTGCTCGGCAATTTAGGCAATATAACCGGCGGCATCTCCGCCTTCGCGGCGCAATCTCGGTTCTGCCCCCGGCGTCAACATGCACCCGCGCGAGGTGCGATAGCGGAGCAGTCCGTTCAAGCGAAGCTTACGCCGATCAACGCGGAACCAAACAAGGCACAAGCACCCAATGCGTGCGCGCGAAGCATAACGCAGCGCCTCCTTCCCCACATGCATGCGCGTGACCGTGATCGCCGCATTGGTTGCGCTTGAAAATAGGCCTCCTTCCGTTCATCAACACGTCAACATTTCACTACGTGTTCATGATCAGAAGAAGGCATATTTTCGAGATCAAAGAACATCTCGGTTGGCTTGGGCGACCCTGCGGCCCTTTGGTATGTATTTATACAGACCTCCCACGCGCCCAGAAGCGCAATCGCCGGAAGTCGACGCGTCGCCCACGCGTCCGAAGGCACACCCGGAGGAAGCTGACGCGGCCCGGCCGCTCACATGCGTACGGCACCCCCGCAGGGCTGCACGTGCACGCATGGCTGCGTCGGCCAGGTCTCCACCCTCGCAGGCCACATGCGACACCGCCAAGGGGCCCGCCAACCCGCCTTTCGCGAAGCCTTTGTCTCAGCGGAACGACTCCGACTCCGCCCTCGACGCGATCTTCGCCCCCGCGACGCAGCCACGCCTCCACATGCCGTGTCACAAGGGCGCCCCTTCTGCTCCAGTGGCTCAGGACAACCCCGGAGCTTGCTGCACACTATACCTTTTCGATGTTACTACAACCGTTTTGCTATTCTAATGTGTCCCATGCCTTTCCACGGACGCCAGGTTGCAAAGAGCATCGACGCGGCAAGTCACTCGGTCGAAGCACGCGCCGGTCACGGCATGGTCAACCGGCGGCCGATGATGCGACATGGGCAAAGTGTGCACGGGGCGCACTCATCAGGATGCGGGACAACACAGGACACATCGGAGTCAACTCCCCGGGCTGCCACCGCACGTTCGTGGGCTAAAGAAGCATGACCGCCCGAAGATGCACCGGTACCACGCCCCCACAAAGATATTGCTCCAAGCTCGGAGGCGATCTTGTTCTCATAAATAGGCGTTGGAATCGACGAAGCCCTATTTATGAGAGCAAGACCATCGCAGAGCATGGAAGCACGGCGTGCAGGTCTGGGAAGCACAGTGCTCCACCACGGCCATATATATATACCAGCTTTCCCATCGGGAAACGCAACCGACGGGAGTCGAACCGGCGTGATCGCTTGCGCGTGCGCGCGCCATTTCAACTTGCCACCCCCACATATCTCTCCCACATCGACAAGATCTTCGCCTTCGCGGAGCAGCTCAGCTCCGCCTTCGGCGAGGTCTTCACGCCCGCGGAGCGGCTTAGCTCCACCCTCGGCAAGGTTTTCGCCCCCGCACAACAGCTGGGCTCCACCTGCGCCCTTGCGGAGCCACAATGCGCGCCACGTGCGAAGTCACCCGCGCCCAATATCATACAAGTCACAGGCCGCAGGGACGGAGGGGGCCAAAGGGCTCGGCGGCATGCCGAACTCTTCGCTCTCTGCAACGCAAGCACGGTCGGTAAACTTCACCCTATACTTGGTGTCCCTTTAAGCCTCTCCTGGCCCTTGCACTATACCACTTCTGTCCACTACCAGTGAGATGAGTTCGGGGATTTGATATATTTACTTAGTCAGTTGCACTTTGTAGACTTTTGATTGCACTGTTATTGTTGTAGGGGTGGCCCCCACCTAAACCCAGCCGGCCTTGTCGAGAAGGTTGTAAGTCATGTAAATGACGTAGCTCATCCCCAGTGAGGGGCTCCGGGTGAGGTTACGATGGTAAAGTCGCTTGTTAGGATGAGGAGTGCTTATGTATCGTGACTAGTCCTTGGGAAAGACAGAAGAGGTCATTTGTTCAACTAACTCTCCACTACCATACTCTCTCTCTCTGTTTGGTCTGTAGCCACAACAGTTATACTTTGGGAGGTCAGAGTTAGATTCAGTCCTTAGGGTCACCTAGGCGGTTCTACCACAAACCACATATTCTCGTGCATTCACTGCACCAACCACGCTTACCTTCTACCCAAATAATAAAGCATGTTGAGGTTTTTGGGAAGCATAAAAATATCAGATTACAAGATACCAGCCATTTCCCATCAATGACTTCCCAAAACAATGTTTATGTTGAAATATTGTCGGGGCAGACTAATGCCCTCGAATATTTAAAAAGTGCTTACTGTGCATTTAAATAAGGATTTAGTACTAATATGTTACCATTATAATTTTCTAAGGTGACAAAGGTTGGGTACTCAATTATTTCAAGGCATGGAATGTAATGACGTATGGTTACATAACTAAATCCTTATAGCAAACATAAAGGTTTAATAGGAAATAATAGCATGCAATTTGTTAATTTTAAGCAGAAATAACTTGCATAAAATGTAGGTTGAATATAATCAAAGTGTTGACTCATCTTGCTCATAGGTTTCTAGTTCTTGTGTGTCTTGGTTCACCTTGGCTTCTTCTTTTTGTGCCTTGTATGCTAATAATTATTGCACAAAAATTTGGATAAAATATAATCAGTCAAAAAACTTATATTCAAATGAGCTCCAAAAATCATGATTCTGGTTCCATCGGATGGAGCTTGAATTTAGAAATTGGTTTCATTCAATTTGGACTTAAAATGAGAAAGTTATGCTATTTCAAAGTTTATATGTTGGATTAATTCCAAAAAATAAAAAGGAGAGAATTTTCTCACTGACAGGTGGGACTCACAGAGATTTTAATTTCTTTTCTATGTTCTTTTTGGAAATTATATTGTGTATGATAGGTGGGACCCACAACCCTATTTCCTTTTTTGGAATTTTTCCTTAATTGAAAATCCAACACTATGACTGATAGGTGGGGCCATCTGCTATGTAAATAGTACACCCAAGCTCACATGTCAGTGGCTCAGATCCTATTAGTTGGTTTTGAAAGAATTCTTAAATGGGAGGGCCCATATATCAGTGTCTCGGGTTAATTAAACACATGGCCCTCATGTCAGCGATTGCTTAGGAATTAGCAATTGTCATTAGCCTTAATAAACTATCATTTAAATTTAATCATGCATGTACAGTGCTATCTTCTTTCCACCGGTGAGAGGGGAGCTCACCGCTGGCAAATGAAGCGGTGATCGGACGTTTACAAGCACAAAATGGGTTGCTCATGTCCACACGCACCTCTGGGTGGAGTCCCGCCGTCCAATTTGGCCAGAGCAATGGCCGATGTCGACCACAGGAGATGACGTAATAGGGCAATAGGTGATTATGCGCTACATGGCATTTTAGGTCAGTCAAATGAACGGGGAGCATCTAGGGACTATCTCGTAGCTACCTGAGGTGGTGGCGAGTCTCGGGGATGATCGGGGAAGCCTATCAATGGGAGCCTGAGGCGGCGGAGGAATGACTATGGCATCAGTGGTCTACAGGGGTCCCCGCTTCAGTCAAAGAGTTAGGAGGGCATCAGTGAGTGCTAGAGATGACTCTGACCAATGGAATTAGGTTTTGGCTTACCGAATCCATGTGGCCAATGTTCACCGGAGTTAGGAAAGATGACTTCCTCTGGCAAGTTATGGGTAGTGCCAGTGAAATTCCAAGGAGTGAAGGACCAGTGGGACTTGACGATGCTATCCCGGCCACACTCGGCTTTTATAGGCAATCGAGAGGGCCTGGCAACGTGGACCAGTATCCATGGTGGAAGTGAAGCGTTCGACGGGCTTTAATGGCCGACATGGGTGAGGGCATGGCTATAGGGCATAGAGGAGACATCACACGGTCATCCAGGAGGGCAGGTGGAACTCGGGCGAGCTCTCTCTTGTGGCCTTCAGGGTTGCGGTCAAGGGAGAAGACAGTGAGCCAGGGGAGAGGAATAGGTGCAGTCTTCAATGTCTAGGCCCAAGTAATGGCAACTGATGATGGGGCGTACTTTGGTGTGAACACAGGCAGAAAGGGATGACACAACCCTGGGTTAAAAGTTGCAACCTCATTTGGCATGATGTGGCCGACGAGGGTGGCATATAGTGTAGCCACATCATGCAACGCACAGACGGGGCAGCTCTGGCATGTTAGGCGTAAGGATGAGTCAGCGAGGGCGAGGCAGGGCCGATGCGCACATTGGCTAGGGGCGGGCTTGGCCGCGGTGGTGCAACACTGTGGGGTGGCATCACATACTGTTCAAAATTAGAACCTTCTGTGATAATAAATATCACAGATGGTTATAAATTCATTTTCATCTACATAAATGTAAATTCACACACACACACATTTATATATGAGACATTCTCATATACATAAATACAAATTCAATAATGCCTCAGGAGTAAATATGTATTATTTAATTATTTTTTTACCAGTTAGGAATGTCGCCGTCATGCTGTTATACCGAGACCGTTTAAATATATAGAAGACAGTAAATACAAATTCAACTGCTTATATTTACATATGACGAAACAACATGGCCAGTTGCTTCTTACAAAAGATTAAAAAAAGTAGAAACCTAATTGCTTTGAAGTTTTTCTAGTGGCAGAGGTAACATGCTATCTTCATCTTTAAAACTTCGTAGGTGACGTGGTCGAAATTGGATGATTCGGGATCATCAGCGAATGAAGCCCGAAATGCATCCACCCACTAATGTGCTCATTCGAGTGTCTCCTAAATACCCTTCAACTGATGAATCAAGTCGAGTAGAGCCCATAGCGATACGGGGTCGCCCGATCTTCTCGACGTAGAATCTGGATACTCACATGGATTTGATGAGTTGTAGTGATCCCCTGTTGCCAATGCAAGAGTTAGCACTCTATAATTCGCCCAACCTCACGTGCTGAACTTTACGACCACCGATGAAGTTCTATCGCGCTCCTAATTCCCAGCGAAAAAGGTTGAACAATCTTAATTTCAGCGAACTCCCAATTCCCTCAAGTTAGTTTGGCCAACAAAAAGAATAAGAATATTCTATTATCAAAAGTGGTTCCCCTTTACAATGGGAGTCTACCCCTCTATATATAGTCTCAGCCTAAGACTATTCAACACTAAATTTTTCATGTGGTACTATTCACGCGCAAGCTCTTGTAGCACCCGATCGCATTCACGACACAGTGCATCGTAGCGAACTGCTCATGTCTTTGAATCTTGTAGCGCGTCTTTGTTCATGTGTGGCACTATTCATGGGCTGATCATTGTTTATACCGTGGACTTGTGCTTTCTTGGATGACGACCACATATCCTTGATCTCTATCTATTGCTGACTCTTCAAACCTGAGCATAAGTAAAATATTATTTTTAAGTAGTATAAAATTCTCATTAAAATTAATGACATATTCATTAAGGAGCAGGTTCACCTGAGATTGTAGTTTCTTGGCTCGTGCTCTTGTTATTGGTCCTGTTATTGAAATCTCATTACTAGCTTTGGTATTACTAGCAATGTCCTCATCACATAGACTCTCTTCCCTTGCTTCAGGGGTCTTGGCAAGGTTGACTTGGTCGCCTACCGTCTCGACTAAGCACTTCAAGCAACAGCAAGCCTCTTGGAGACATGCAAGATCATTGTGGGGGACCATGTCGATGGCGAGGTTAGCTCACAGGAACTGGAAGACCAATCGAAAGATGCAGCGGAGGAGGATGTTAGGACGGTGGAAGGTGACTGTCACTTGCTTTGGCAAATCCTCGGACATACGAGGGAGGACACTATTGGTATAGTGTCCTTCTATAGCATCTATCACTATACAGCTGACGAGGTGCTCATACAGGATGGCCAGGTTGGCCATCAATGCCGGTGACAAGAGGTTGCTGGAGCCATTTGTTTGTGCTTAAGAGTATATATGTGTATCAGAAATGTGGGGATTCATCTTCGGTATATGGCGGATGATCATTTTTATAAATTCAGTGTGCGTAAGATGAAGAGATGCATTGAGGAGCCTAAACGATCAAAGACGCATTCGGGAAGACGAAGCGATCAAAGATGCATCGGGGAGATGAAGCGTGCGCCATTCATGCATATAAGAGACACATAATAGATGATTTGTATTAATAACTGTCTATGGTAATATCATAGATGGTTCTAATTAAAAACCATTTGTGACGTCTGTGATAATTTTGTATCACAGATGATTCTAGCCATTGCTAGTAACACAAATGCTCATGTTTGTAAAACTATCTGTGATAATTGCAATATTTTTTTGACAAGGTCTACCACACTCTTCCTAACTCTCCTCTTAGGGTCAACCTCATCAGTCCAGTTTGCATACTTTTGCACTGTCATGTTGCCTAAACCCCTTGTCCTTGCATTGAGTTGGTGAGCAATAGCCAAAAGTATCATCCCTCCACGTTTACTTTCAATCAACCTCCTTTTGTCAAAATCCATTGTCATTTGCCTCAACAAATCTGCCAACTCAAATATCTATAAGTCCTTTACCTTCTTAATCCAACTGTTGAAACACTTTGCTAGGTTGTTATTGATGTAGTCACATTTCACCTCCTCAAAAAACTAAGCCCTGCTCCAAAGGTGATTGTGGTGCTGTCTAAGATAGTCAACCACTTCTGGACATGCCTTAACAATCTCACTAAAGTGGTAATCAAAATTTTTAGTTTGAGTAGACTTGACTGTAGGCCACATATGCTTGTCGAAGACATCACCACAGAACTTCTTCCTAAAATTTGTCCACAGATGCCTGAAGCACTCCCTATGTTCTATATTTGGGAACACCCTCTTCATGACTGTATCAAGGCCTTTTGCATGCATCCATGCATATTGCTAGATTTGGTGGATCATCAATTGCTCTCTACAATTGCTACATGAAGCATATCCAATTCTTAGTTGATTCTTACTCTATTATACCAAAAGCAACTGGGAACATCCAGTTGTGACCATCCAATACTGTTGTAGCTACCAATTGCCCATGGTACCTTCCATTGAGTGTAGTAGAGTCAATCCCCATGTATGATCTGCATCCATTGAATAATCCTTCAATGCATGGCCTGAAAGCAACAAAAAGTTTGTGAAAATAGGTCTTACCACCATCTGTCTTTGTGTTAATTATCACATAGCTCCTAGGACTCCCCCTCTCGACTTCAGCCTTGAAGATATACATCCACATACTAAAAACTATTTTCCCATGGACCATATATCTCATCCATATCTCTCGGCCTGCTGACCCAAAATGTGTCTGTTGTGGCTACAGACCAAACAGAGAGAAAGAGTGGTGGTGGAGAGTTAGGTAAACAAATGACCTCTTCCTGCCCTTCCCAAGGACCAGTCACGATACATAAGTACTCCCCCTCGCAAGGGGCGACTTTACCATCGTAGCCTTACACGGAGTCCCTCACCGAGGACAAGTATGTCATTTACATGACTTACAACCTTCCAACAGGCTAGCTAGGTTTAGGTGGGGCCACCCCTACAACAGGAGCCTCTCATGGTGAAGGGCTTCACAGGCCGAAGCCATGTTGCCGAGTCCTTTGGCCCCCTCCGTCCCTGCGGCCTGTGACATTGTGTGATATTGGGCGAGGGTGACGCTGAAGGCGAGCTGTTGCACGGGGGGCGAAGACCTCGCCGAAAGCGGGGGTGGTCTGGTCCGAGGGCACGGGGACTTCGCCGAAGGTGGAGCTGAGCTGCTCCGTGAAGGCGAAGACTTCACCTGTGCGGGTCGGACATGTAGGGGCGGCAAGCCGGAACGGTGCACGTACGCATCCTGGTTCGGCTTCCGCCGATTACGCGAGCCGAGGAGTCGACTCTGAAGCGTCCGCATCCTGGTGAGTGCGCCGCGTGCTCATTTTACCCGTGACGCGTCATCGGCCGGCAATTGGTCATATGTGGAACCTGGCAGCCAAAGAAAAAACGGTGGAAGCGTGAGGGTCAAGGGGTGGGAATAGTACCTTGTGCGAAAGGTAAGGGAGTGTGGGATACGGTGGGCGACTGGGCTGCCCCAAAGGTACTAGAGCGGGGGCATCTGCGGGCGCACAGTGCCGGCATATGGGTGCCTGGCGAGGTGTCTTTTCGTAGGGGTGAAGCCGAGTCGGGCTCGAGTCGGCATGCGAGGTGGGGACCTCGGCGCCTTGAGCGGCGCATCGAGCGGAGGCGTAGGGCTATCGCCGGTGACCCATTACCGCAGTGCTTTGTGTGACCCGGGCCGGTCCCGCGGGTGTAGAGGCTTTGGGGAAGTCACGTAGTGTTCGCTCCGCTGAGCTACAACTGTTGCCGGGGCCGAAAAACTTTATTTGGCGCGGGAGTTGCTATGCCGTGTGTTGTTAAGGCCGGGGCGGTTTGCGATCGTCGTACGCATGGTCCCGAGGTAGCGGTACACGCGGCGCTGCCTGGTTGGTGCGCCATGGGATGTCAGGAGCCTTGCGACCGCGTGCTCCCGTCTGTTCCCAAGGGAAGCGAGACACGCGGCGAGCCGTCCGCGGTCAGTTACAATTCCCGACCGTGGGTGGGACGAACCGACGGCTCCCGTCGGTTGACCTCCCGGTGGCGGGACGCAAAGGGGCTGTATAAGAGGTGCGCTATTGGCACACGGGCGTGCATCCCGTTCGCGTGCGCCTGGCTTGTTCCTCGTTGCTACACGAAATCCACTCGCTGCCGCTCCGGCCCTTCCGTCGCGCGGAAAGAGAGATGGCAGGCCACGGAGATTCGGCGCCGGTGGCGGCGCGCGCCGTCGAACCAGCGCGGCTCGGCGCCTCGGCGGAATATTCGGTGGTGGCTTGTGAGCCAATGCAGACCCGAAAGGTGTACAACGCCTGGCAGAGCTCGCAGGGGCGGTGCTGAGGCGAAGCCATGCCACCGAAGAGACGATCGAAGCTCTCGTGCGGGAGAAGAAGATAGACGACCGTGACGTAGCCCGCTGCCCGCTCGCGACGAAGTGGAGCCTCATCTGAGAGTCGAGGCGATTGTCTTCACGCGCGTCTTGGCGGGACTCGGATGCCATCGACGCTCTTTGTCGGTGAGGTCCTAAAGGCTTATGGGTTGGAGTTGGCGCAGTTGACCCCGAATGCAATAGTCCGTTTGGCGGTGTTTGCTTGGGCCCTCCGCGTGGAAGGCGGTCATCCGCGCGCGAGCTTATTCGCCCTTCTTCATGATGCGCGCTGCCAGCCAAAGAGAGTCGGAGAAGGGGTGCTGTCCAATTTTGGCAGCGTTCACTTTGTGGTGCGGTCGGGCTACGCGCATCTGGTCCCTGCTCTGGCGACGAGGGAGAAGTGGGAGGGGTGGATGCGGTAGTGGTTCTACTGCCGCGTGACACCGACCAGCAATCTGCGGTGCCGGGGTCAACGATAACCGATGTCGATGTCGGGCTGAAGCCGAAGGCGAGATCGGCGAGCACGGGAGACTTCGGCGGCGTGACCGCCGTTTCAACATGCGCGATCTTGCCGAAGAATTTACTATGTGCGGGGTGTCTCCGCTCTCCGGCCTATGGAAATACGACCGACATGATATGCGGAGGGATGGCGTCCGCCCCTCGGTGTCGTCGCTGTAGGAGCCCACCGGGCACCGCAGTGCTTTCGTTCTTTGGGCTGGCGCGCGGTCGATGCCTTCACGGGTGCGTGCGTGGAAGGAGCACACCTCGTGTGAAGCCGCGGCCCAGGCCTCTGGGTTGGGCGGATAAACCGGTATCACGAGTCCTAGGCCTCGCTGTGCCGGCGCCCGATCTGCGGTCGCGGAGTTCACCGTCGTCGTGGCGGTGCAGTGAGCGGCGCGTCTTCCGGCGGCAAGGTCCGGTCCCAAGCTGCTATTCTGACCGTCCGCGGCTTGGCGGCGGCGGCTGCGATCCGGACGACATGTCGGTGTGGTCGAGCATGGCAGCGCGGAGGGTCACGCTGCGGCTAGCGAGGACCTGGGCGGCGAGGCGGGCCTTGGCGGCGATGCCGCTGGAGACGATGCCTTGTCGCTGATGCTAGTCGGCGAGGACTTGCCTCCCGCGCCGCCGTTGCCCGTGATGGCTGCCACAAGCCCTTCCTTGGCACCAGGCGTGGCGACGACTGGAGCATCGGAGCACTCGTCATCGTCTCCTGCTGCAGCCGCCGTGATCATGCTGCCCGCACCGGAAGGCGCAGGCACCGAGGCGGTCGGGGGTGCCTCCTCTGGGTCTCCGGTGGCGAAACGCCGTCGGGTGCAATCGCCTTCGCGGGCGAAGCAATTCCATGTGGCGGGCACTGTCGGCGGTGGTCTAGGATTCGACCGCGAGGCCATCCCGACTGAGGAGGGGGTTATTACTTCCCAAGCAGGGGCTGAGCCGACACCTCCCCACGCCATAGTGGGGGGTGGCGGAGGTAGGCGTAGCTCCTTTTCTCCTCGTGACTTCGCGAAGCTTTCTCCGATTTGCTCGCTTATGCCGTCGTCGGCGTCAGGAGAGGGGAAGTCGCCCGGGCGCGGGCAAGGATCGAGCAGCGGTGGCGTCTGCGAAGTCAGTGGCGACGCTGCGCGAAACGCGGTGCGGACACCTGATGCTGCCGCGAGGCCCGCATGGCTCACCGTGTCTAACTTCGTGCCACAACCGGAGGTGCTCTGTGCGCTCAACGGAGCTGCGGAATGTGGTGGCGGCGGTGGATCGGCGGCGCTGCGTCATGCGAAGCGGACCTACTTGCGCTTGCCCCGGTGTCGCGGGGATGAAGGTAAGCTCTGAGCCCGCCATTGGCGTTACCGCGCGTGCATCTTTGGCGGCCATGTCTGTTGTTAGCGCGTGCGCCATCGGCGGGCTCGGATGAGCGCGCCTCGCGAGCGAGGGCGGCTGGAGGAGCAACCGTCTGCTGCCGACGCAGGCGCCGCGCCACAATCGACGCATCGTGTCTTTGGGGTGGAAGTTCGCCAGCGGGCGTCGCAGCGTCTTTGCCGAGGCGTAGCGTGTCGCGGCAGAGGAACGTGCCGGCCTACTTGGGCGCATCAGCATGTTGGAGGAGGAGAGGGCCCGGCTCACCGTGGCCCTGGAGGAGAAAGAGCGGGCTACGGCGACGCGTCGCGTCGGCAGGAGGCCATGGGGTCTTTGGAGGGGGCCCTGCGGGGCCTTTCCGTCGTCGTGCCGGATCTTACCCACGACGCCGCGGACGTGAAGCAGTCGTTGGCGCGGATCGAGGAGGGCTCGAGTTTGGCGCTTGACGGTGCGAAAGCCTTCGGCGATCACTGCGGCTACGCCAGCGCGTGCCTTGCCTTTGCTACGCTCCACGCCCGGGGGTGCGAGCACGTGGAGGGGCTGGTGTCCCCCGGCTTGAGCGCTCCGGCTGGGGTCGGGGTATGGTCCGGCGCGGTCCGCACCACCATGCCCGCGGTGCAGAGCTTCTACGAGGGGATCTGGCGCCACTTTGGAGAGGAGGCGGCCAAGGCGTTATTGTGACGAACGCTACACCGGGAGGGCAACTTCCTCGAGTGGCTGGAGGAGGCTCGTCAGCAGCGCCGGCGGCGCCGGCCCAGTAATGTCCTCGGGAGCTGGTGGCGTGGTGTGGCTTTTGCTTTTGTTGCTGTTTTTCTTTTGCTTATTAACGGAAAAGAGGACCGTTATGTCAGTCTTGCCACGATTTGCATCTGCTTATGCGGTTGATGGTTAACGCTGCGAGGTTGGCACCTCCCACTGCGTTAAGCTGTCTGTAGGGGCTATGGTGCGGGCGCCTAGTCGAAGTAGACGCGATCGCGCTCCGTCCCCTACCCCTCGGAGTGGTGGCGGCGGGCCGGCGCCTGGTTGAATAGACGCGATCGCGCTCCGTCCCCTACCCCTCGGAGTGGTGGCAGCGGAGCTGGCGCCTAGTTGGAGTAGACGCGATCGCGCTCCGTCCCCTACCCCTCGGAGTGGTGGCGGCGGGCTGGCGCCTGGTTGGAAATAGACGCGATCGCGCTCGTCACCTACCCCTCGGAGTGGTGGCGGCGGCCGGCGCCTGAGTTGGAGTAGACGCGATCGCGCTCCGTCCCCTACCCTCGGAGTGGTGGCGGCGGAGCCGACGGGTGCGCGCGGCGCGCGTCTGTTTATGCTTGGTGTCGCGTGGGACTATCAACCACGGCTTAGTTGGGCTCGGAGGGTGCGCCAATGCGCGCGGACATCGCGTCTTGTTTAGACTTCGATAGAGTGCGTAGGGAAAACATCCACGTCTAGTGTATACTCGGAGCATGCGTGGGACTATCAACCACGACTTAGTTAGGCTCGGAGAATGCGCCAGCGCGCCGCGGGACATCGCGTCTTTTTAGACTTAGTAGAGTGTGCGGGAAAACATCCACGTCTAGTTTATACTCCGGGCGTGCGTGGGACTATCAACCACGACTTAGTTAGGCTCGGAGAATGCATGCCAGCGCGCGGGACATCCGCATCTTGTTTAGACTTCGATGAGTGCGCGGGAAAACATCCACGTCTAGTTTATACTGCGGGCGTGCGTGGGACTATCAACCACGACTTAGTTAGGCTCGGAGGGTGCGCCAACGCGCGGGACATCGCATCTTGTTTAGACTTCGAGAGAGTGCGCGAGGAAAACATCCGCGTCTTATTTATACTCCGCGAGTGCGCGCGAGGCGTCCCCAGCTGCGTCTTATTTATACTCCGTAGAGTGCGTGCGGGGCGGACCTCATCGCTACGTCTTATTTATACTCCGTGAAGTGCGTGCGGGCGGACCTCATCGCTCACGTCTTATTTATACTCTGCAGAGTGCGTGCGGAGTGGACCTCATCGCTACGTCTTATTTATACTCCGTGGAAGTGCGTGCGGAGGCGGACCTCATCGCTCGTCTTATTTATACTCCGTGAGAGTGTGTGCGGAGGCGGACCTCATCGCTCGTCTTATTTATACTCCGTGAAGTGCGTGCGGAGCGGACCCCGCACGCGGTTGGTGGTGGGGGTGGGGCATGAATAGCCTGCGCAAGCGGCGAACTTTATTATTAAATTCCCGTTTACTTGGGTGGCGAGTACAGCAACGGGGACTTACCGTTGAACTGGTTGCGCGAGGCGGCCCTGCGACTTAGACATAATACTTCCACAACCTGTCCACATTCCATGTGTGGCGGGCGCTGGCCTTCGGTGTAGCGAGGTGATAAGCTCCCTGCGATGCCGTTGCAACAATGTACGGGCCTTCCCACTTGGACTCGAGCTTGCCGACCGTGTCTGCGTGAAGCGCCCTTCGAGGACAAGGTCCTCGGCTGGAACGCTCGCGGATACAGGCGGTCTTGGCTGCGGGCCATTTGTGAGCGTGCTTGGCGGCGTCTTTGGATGGCCTTGCGCGCTCTCCATCGAGGAGGTCGAAGGACAACCGGCGCTCTTCATCGGTGCTGGCGAGGACCCGCCGTGGCGGTCTTGATCTCTTGGCGTCATTGCCTCATCACGAAGAGTAGTTTGAGCGGCGTGAATCCCGTCGGGCGTGTCGCTGTTGTGCGGGCGACCGAGAGGACATTGTGGAGCCGCCGGGCCACTTGCCTTCGGTAGCCCGACAAGGTGTTTTTGATTCCAGCGGAGATGGCGCGTTCGCCCGCTCGGCCGCTCCGTTGGGTGTGGGTGTCGGCCGAGGCGAACCGAAGCATAATGCCCATGTCGTCGCGAGAACTCCTGAGCGGCCGAGTCGAGCGCAAACCATTGTCGGCGGTGATCTCCTTGGGCACTCGGCGGCATATGATGTTACGCCAAAGGCGTTGTATGGCGTCGAGGTGATCTTGGCTAGCGCCACGACCTCGGCCACTGAAAAATATTTCAGCGACCACGAGCGCCAATCTCTGGCGCTCGGGCGGGCTCGACCACGTCGATGCCCCACCGAGCCAACGGCCATCTGAGGGGATGGGGTTGAGGCGGTGGGGTCTATGAATTACTCGCCCCATCCATTGGCAGCCTTGCACCGTCGCACCGCTTGGGCATCGGTAGCGGCGGTTGGCCAATAAGCCCTGCTGAATGCCTTGCCGACGAGCGATCTTGGCGCCAGATGCGAGCCGCAAAGGCCCGTGTGGATTTCCGCCAGGAGGTGCTGTCCTTCTTCACGCGAGAGGCACCGTAGGACCGGTGCACAGACTCCTTTTTTGTAGAGCACTCCGTCGAGGAGCTGGAAGGATCGGGCGCGATCGTGGCGGCGCGAAGTCGGCGGTCGTCTGCTCGCGATGCCTTGTAAGAAGGCGTGAATTGGCTCTCGCCAGTCGCCCTGATGGGTGATCTAGCGGACTAGGGCTGGGTCGCGATTGTCCTGTGCGATGGCCGGTGCATGCAGGACCTCGTAGAATGCTCCTTCGGGGGCGGGGAGCTGTTGGCTGGCGGCCTTTGCAAGAATGTCCGCTTGCTCGTTGTCTGCGCGGGGGATGGCCTTGACCGTGACACCCAGGAAGTGCCGCTCCTTGGCTCGCACGGCTGCCAAGTACTTGGCAAGGTCAAGGTCCTTGGCCTGGTAGGACTTGTCGACCTGTCCCGCCACTAGCCGGGAGTCTGTGCGGGCGAGGACTCGTCGCGTCCCCAGAGCTTTGAGCTTTGCTAGGCCGAAGAGTAGCGCCTCGTACTTCGTGGTATTGTTGGTTGCAGGAAATGCGAGGCGCGCCGAGTATAACAAGCGGTGTCGCTCCGGGGTAGTAACCACCGCCCCCACGCCCGCGCCGGAGACGCAGTAGGCGCCGTCGGTGTCGAGCGTCCATACCGGGTCCTCGGGCTGCTCGGCGTGCTGGGCCGCTGGGGTCCACTCCGCAAAGAAGTCCGCAAGGATTTGGGACTTGATTGCCGTGCGCGAAGCATATGTCAAGGAAAAAGGGGCGAGTTCGGCCGCCCACTTGCCGATGCGTCCTGTGGCCTCTTTATTATGCAACATCTCTGCCAGAGGGAACAAAGATGGCACAGTGATCGGATGGGCGAGGAAGTAATGTCGGAGCTTTCTCGAGGCCATGAGTAAGGCATAAGCCAATTTCTCAAGCTCCGTGTACCGCGTCTTAGCGCCTTGGAGGGCTTCAGAGACAAAGTAGACTGGGCGTTGGTGAACGCCCTCCTCGAGAACGAGAACGGCGCTGACGACGGTCGCGGAGGCGGCAAGGTAAAGTAAAAGGGGAGCCTCTAGTGCCGGGGCTACCAATGTGGGTAGGCTTGCAAGGTGCTTCTTGAGGTCATCGAAGGCACTGGCGCAGTGGGCGTCCCACCGAAACCTGTCGCAACCCCGCAGGGTTTTGAAGAAGGGCAGGTTGCGCTCCGCGGCCCTGGACAAAAAGCGGCTCAGTGCGGCCATGCGGCCGGTGAGCCTCTGGACCTCCCGCGTTGTTTTCGGCGGTTCCATGGCAAGGATTGCGTCGACTTTATCGGGGTTAGCTTGGATACCGCGCCCGGACACCAAGAAGCCCAAGAGCTTGCCCGCCCGTACACCGAAAACGCATTTGTCCGGGTTGAGCTTGATGCCTTCCTTCCGGAGACTGTCGAAGGTCTCTTGGAGATCGTGGCCGTGAGCCGCTAATTGCTTGGTTTTAACTACCACGTCGTCCACGTACGCTTCGACATTCCTCCCTAGCTGGGTGGCCAGCGCCAGCGCGATTAGGCGAGTGAAAGTTGCGCCAGCATTCTTCAGGCCAAAGGGCATTCTGACAAAGCAGTATGTTCCTATTGGGGTGATAAAGCTGGTTTTGTCTTCATCATCTTTGGCCATGTAGATTTGGTGATAACCGGAGTAGGCGTCCAAGAAGCTCATGAGTTCACAGCCGGCCGTGGCGGCGACTAATTGGTCGACACGCGGGAGGGGGTAGTCATCCTTCGGGCATGCCTTGTTGAGAGCGGTGAAATCGATGCACATCGTCGAGCACGGCGGCTTTCTTCACTAGCACGGATTGGCGAGCCAATCCGGTGCTGGCTCGCGAATAGCGCGGCATGCGAAGCTTCATTACTTCCACCTTGGCCGCCTGCTGCCGGTCCGCGGACATGCGTCGAAGCCTTTGCTTGACCGGCTTGGCGTCCTGACAGACCGCGAGGTTATGCTCGATGAGGGAGCGGTTCACACCCGTGAGGTACCCTGGGGACCAGGCGAAGACGTCAGCGTTGTTCCGGAGAACTTGGAGGAGCTCTAGTTCCATTTCCGGGGGGAGACCGTCGCCTACGGAGACGACTCGATCGTCGGCCTGGAGGGGGACCCGCTTGACCTCGCCCTCCGGCCGAGGCTTAGGGGTCCATCCCGGGGCAGATGGTGTGTCCGCCTTAGGCTTGGCTGCGAGGGCGTGCACCTGACGGTGGGGGCTTTCGAACTCCATGCGTCGGGCGAAGTCCTGGTCGCCGAAGACTGTGATGACGCCTCGCGGGCCCGGGAGCTTCAGGCACAGGAAGCCATGGTGTGGGACCGCCCCGAAAGATATGAGGGCGGGCGGCCCAAAATGGCATTGTACGGGCTTGGGGTGTCTGCGACGTCGAAGACGACGCCCCCAGTCCTGACATTGTCACCTTGATAGAAGGAGACTTGGAGGTGTATTTGGCCTAATGCACTTAGGGGTTGGCCGTCGAGGCCACATAACGGGGTCCGGGATGGTTGCAATCGACAGTGAGGGATTGCCATGCGGCCGAGGGCCTCCGCGAAAAGCACATTCGCCGAGCTGCCTCCGTCGATGAGGACACGCCAGATGTCGCACCCTGCAATATCGACCCGGACGAGCAATGGGTCGTGATGAGGAAACTCGATGCCTCGGGCATCGGCGGATGCAAAGGTGACATCGCCCTGAGATATTCCCAGCTACGGCTGTTGCGAGGCTCCCGACGACGAACCCCCGGAGATGATGTTGACGGCCATCGGGATCTGCTGGCCCGAAGCCTCGTGCATGGCACTTATAGTGTCGTGTAGATCTGCCAGCTCCCGTTGGAGCGCATGGAGGGCGGCCATCAGGGATCTGTGTGCTATGGGCGTCGTCGAAACGGACGGCGCACCTGGTCGCGCTGGTTGGGCAGTCGCGACTAGCGTCGGTGCCGCCGGATTGTTCGCCCCATCTGTGTGGTGGATTCCAACGTTCCTGGCCCGAGTCGCAGTATGACCGTAGTTGTTGGACATTTCTGCGTCGCCTTGGGTGTCGACGGCTGCGTCGGCGGAGGCGGGGTTGTAGTCGACGGCTGCGTCGGCGGAGGCGGGGTTGGAGTCGACGGCTGCGTCGGCGGAGGCGGGGTTGGAGTCAACGGCTGCGTCGCGAGCGTTATCGCTCACTCCTACGGTCGCCCCTGCCGACGCCGCGATGCCGATGCTGACGCGGGGTGTGGCCTCCACGACCCTTTTCCTCCTTGTTGCCGACGATGTTGGTGCCATCCTTCTGGAGGTCTTCTTGCTTCCGTCGTCCCCATGGACGGCGCCAACTGTTGTGGCTACAGACCAAACAGAGAGAAAGAGTGGTGGTGGAGAGTTAGGTAAACAAATGACCTCTTCCTGCTCTTCCCAAGGACCAGTCACGATACATAAGTACTCCCCCTCGCAAGGGGCGACTTTACCATCGTAGCCTTACACGGAGTCCCTCACCGAGGACAAGTATGTCATTTACTTGACTTACAACCTTCCAACAGGCTAGCTAGGTTTAGGTGGGGGCCACCCCTACAACAGTGTCATATCCAAACATTAACATTGCAAACCTCCTCCAGTTTTCTCTGCAATTGTTTTGCCCCTAGGTATGGCCTGGTCCACTTTAGCCATCCTATAACCCTTTCTACAACCCATCCTTGTGAAGCCATGTTGCTCCTAATCCTACTAGTGGATGAACAGGTGTGATTAGGTGCAAACTTGCTCACCTGCATAGGGATAGAAAAATAAAGAGTGAAAGAATGCATAACTAAGAAGTGAAACATATATGGTTTGCTACGGATATAGTTAGCTAGTTAGCATTTAGTACCCTAGTAGTTGTATTATCTGACATCTTGATAGCAACAACTCTCCACTACTACACAAACACTATACATAGAAGTAATATCACAGATGATTTTGTAAAACCGTCTATGATGTATACTATCATAGACGGTTTTAATTTAGAGATCATTTGTGTTGTTGCTGTTGGTAAAAGCCGTCTATGTATGGTTAATATCACAGACGGTTCTTGGCAATAACCGTCTGTGAAGTATCACAGATGGTTCTTGCCAAGAACCATCTGTGATACTAGAAATATCACAGATATTTTTTAAACCATATGTGATAATCCAGCTATATATTGATTGCGCTGCTTAGAACCGCATCTGTCTTCAATTCAATCCAGATCTAGCCTGGTGCTGCACCTGGAGGAGGCAAGACTTTTAGACCATTTAATTTAGTGGAAGGAGGCTAGCTATTTGGCAGGAGAGTTTTGAAGATTCATCAAGTGCTTGGTTGCCCTAGATATGGTTAGTAATGAAATTTGTTTTTCGTTGCATCAAAATTTAGATCTAAATTTCAGTGACCTAGATATTTTAGGACTTAACTTATTGGGAGTACCTAGATGTTCGGCACTGTATTGACGTCATGCACGTAGAAAAGAATGTATACGACAACTTGATTGGTCTCTTACTGTACATTCATGATAAAATAAAGGACGACGTCAACGCACGACTTGACTTGGTTGATATGGACATCAGGCCTGAGTTAGCACCGACAAAAGCAAATAATGGACAAACGTACCTTCCCCCTACGTGTTACACTTTGTACAAGGCTGAGAAAACATAACTGTGCCAGTGCTTGTATGGTGTCAAAGTTCCGTCTGGTTACTCCAGCAACATAAAGAAACTTGTTTTGATGCAAGATTTGAAGTTAAATAGCATGAAGTCTCATGATTGTCATGTGCTGATGACACAGATACTTAATGTTGCAATTAGAAATATTTTACCGATCAAAGTCCGAGAGACAATCATGAGATTGTGTTATTTTTTTAACACAATTGCTCAGAAGGTCATCGATCCCAAAGGACTAGATGCTCTACAGGACAAGGTAGTGATGACTCTAGTCATCTTGAGATGTATTTCCCTCATTTGTTTTTCGATATCATGGTCCATCTCATTGTTCACGTTGTGTGGGAGATAAAAATGTGCGGGCCCATATTTCCACGTAGCATGTACCCATTTGAGAGGTTCATGAGAATTATTAAGTCCTATGTACGGAATCGATCTCGACCGGAGGGTAGTATCGTCGAAGGTTATGCAAGCGAAGATGTTATTAAGTTTTGTGTCAATTATATAGCTCAAATTGAACCGATAGTTGTGTCTCAATATCTTCATGAGGGGAGACTCAAGGGTATCGAAACTATCGGAAGGAAAATAATCACTACAGATATAGACGTGTATGCTCAAGTCCATTTCATGGTCTTGCAATACATGACTAAAGTAGCCCCTTATGTCGACCAGCACAAGGATGTGCTTCGACAACAAAATTCGGAGCGATCAGATGTTTGGATCATGAGACAACACAACAGTTGGTTCAACCAATGGTTGAAGGAGCAAATCGCTAGGAGCTCATCAAGTGAGATACTGACATGGTTGGCAAAAGGGCTAACATTTACAGTTATGACATGACAAGGATATGACATAAATAGGTACACATTCTATACACAGGCTCAGGATGTGAAGAGCACTAACCAGAACAGCGGTGTCCGTATAGATATATTCAGTACCGATGGATTGAGAAACTCGTACTATGGGTTTATAGAAGAGATTTGGGAGCTCGACTACGTGGTGTTCAAGATCCCCTTATTTCGGTGCCGTTGGGTGCATCTCGCATAGATAAAGGTTGATAAGTACGGTATCACTACCGAAAACCTTCAACGTGTCGGATACAAAGATGAACCATTCATACTCACTAATCAAGTTGTTCATATTTTCTATGTAACTGACCAGGTAAATAAGAAGCGTCATGTAGTTCTTCATGGAAAAAGGAGAATTATCGGAATAGAGAATGTAGTGGACGAAGAAGAATACAATCAATTGGATGAGTTACCTCCTTAAGAAAATAATATAAGGGTCGACGAAAAACAACGTGATGAAACTAGTTACATACGCGTTGATCATCAGGAAGGGCTAATTTTTAAAGAAAATAAGCAAGTGAAATAAGAATATGTGATATATATATGTGCGGATTTGCATTTATGTATATAACAATGCATGTGTAATGTATATGTGAATTTGCATTTATGTATATGTGAAAATATGTGATATATAGGTGAATTTGCATTTATGTATATTAGAATGAGTCATACATATGTGATTTTACATTTTTGTGTATTTATCTTCATTGGGCTATTGTAAAGAAACACAGTCTGTGAGGTCTTATTACAATGCTCTCTGTTGGTTGGTGTAGCTAATAACTCCAGTACGTGCAAAACAGCATGCTGGAGGGGGCTTATTACAGATGGTTCTATTTCTGAAATAGAACAAATCTGTAATAAGCCTTTATATATATATATATATATATATATATATATATATATATATATATATATATATATATATATATATATATATGCTTCAGCTATGGTTTTGCGTGTAATAGAGTTATTAGCTACACCAACCAACAGAGAGAGCACTCAGACTTAATGTCACCGCTCTCCCGAGCCCGACGCCGCCTCCAGTCCCCAAACCCAGCGCCCTCCTCCCCTGCGAGCCCAAAGATCCTCCTCCCCGACTCGGCGCCTCCTCCTCCCCCTAGCCCGACACCCTCCTCCTCCCCCAAGCCCGTCGCCGACTTCCCCGATCCCGACGCCGCCTCCCTCAACTCCGGCCCCCTCCTCCCCTGTGAGCCCAGCACCCTCCTCCCCCGACTCTGGCACCCTCCTCCTCCCCCGAGCCTGTCACTGACTTCCCCAAGCTCGGCGCTGCCTCCCTCGACTCCGGTGCCCTCCTCCCCCGCGAGCCCAGCACCCTACTCCCTCGACTCCGGCCTCCTCCTCCCCCGCGAGCCCGGGTACAAGAATGAGTGATTTTGTTGTGGGGGGTTCAATAATCGGCAACATAGATTTGTTTTATGCTGAAATTGAATGATTAACATTGAGCTCTAAATATTGTTGCTACTATCTTTTCTCATTGATTGTGACTACTTGCTTTCGGTATATATACTCTTTTGGTGATCATTGTTATTCTCATGGTCTAGCTGATTCACATGTTATATACTCATTCATATTTGCTAGCCGATTTAGTTTGAGAATGATTTAGTAAATTGTGGTTCTTTAACCTAATAGAATTTCAAGTCATTAGGCTGAATTTTTGTGAAATTTGGTATTCACCTTGTGATCCCTGTTCAGTTGACCGAAAGTATATTATATGAGATTTAGATTGATATTTAGAGTTCAAAGTTTCAATCTTCTTTTGGCATATTCAATTCGTGAAGAGTATAAGACAATAGTAGCGGGAAGACCAAGTTTTAACTTGTGTAACCTTATAATCTGAGAGCACTAATTATAAATTAATCAATTTTGAGCTTTATGCTAAATATGATAACTTTCTTGGTCTATTTGATGGGCATATTCTTATATGAAATTGGCTTAAAAAGTGTTCATGCTTATGTATAGATAAGTCTTTTATATTTCTTTTGTACCATGCTCATGTCATTATTGATTATATTGGAATTAAATTTACGTATATGCTTATATCGCATTATTTACAACAATCCAGGTAATAATCAGCATAAGACAATTTACGTATATGCTTATACCGCACTATTTATGTATATGATTAACAATTAATTAAGATTTGTTTCATGTAGTTGTTTCTGTTAGTGATATGCCCTAGAGGCAACATGGAGATGTTGTATATATCACATACTATGTTTATGATACATTACTTTGTTCCTTGGAATAGACATCATCATTATTGATCAATGAGTATGTGACTTATTCATGAGACTCTTAAATACTAAGATGTTGCTATTTCTAAATGATCCCTGATCGTATATCATATGAGGAACAAATATGATTCAAAGACAAAGATCAGCATATGTATTGATTGATGATCATGTCTCATGGATCATGGTATGGTGATACCAAATCAATAATATGGACATGTGTTAGTGAATATATGTTGGATAGACCTGCCATGAGACACTGCAGAGATTCCATGTGTCATCAGTTGGTTTCAAGTAGTGTTTATGTAGAGTCCTTAGACTTGAGATCATCATGGTTCCCAACATGAGTAGTAGCTTATTTTGGGACTACTAAACACTACTTAAGAATCGGGTAGTCATAAAAGTAGTCTTCGGGTTTGCCATGAAACATGTAGTGGGATGTGAATGATCAAGATAGAATTTGCCCCTCCTTATGGGAGAGATATCTCTGGGCCCCTCGATGTAATGGATTATGAAAGTGCATGGTCATGCTAAGGTGATTGAGGAGTCAATCACGAGTTTATAATCCATCACGGAATCGAGAGAGTGATTAAGCTATTAAGAGGATGACACAGGTCTCGCCTTGAGCTCAATCTATATCGTGAGGCAAAGGGATTCGTACATGAGAGAACATTACAGGTTCAACCGATATGATCTTTACATATACTTTGGGGTTAATATGTCTTACTAGAGGCCACTATTAACATGGTAACCGGAAAGGCGTTTCCGGGTCACGACCAAGTATACGTGAACCTACAGGGTCGCACGCTTAACGGGTTGGAACACTAATTCGAATATGATTCGGATATGGGCTCAATTCGGATAGAGATCCGAATAGACTCCTATTGGGCCTCGGTCCACGAGGCCCACGTGAGGAGGTCTATATATATGGAGGCGAGGGGCGGAGGGGATTCGTCCTTGTGAACATCTAGCAAAACCCTGGCCGCCACCTCCCGAGCCAAACCCTAGCTGCTCACGAGTGCTAGTACACTCGCGATCGGCGTTCCAGCCCCGGACGTGTGGATACCGGTGGAGGCGCTGCTCGTTGCAGTGCTGATCGGTGTGCGTGGAGGAGACGATCTGCATCGGGACGATCGGCTACTTCCACTACTACCTCGTCGCGCGTGATTGGATTGGTTTCCAATTCTTCTTCCGCTGCGCTGCGCGTCTAAGTGGTAACGATCCATGATCCTTCCTTAGCATGATGTTCTTGGGTGCGCGGTAGAAAAGTTTTGTTTTCTGCTTCCGTAGCCTACGCGTATTCCTTTAGTTTCATGTTTAATAATCCGCAACATAGATTTGTTTCATGTAGTTGTTTCATGTTTCATATATCACAATGCATGTGTGATGCATATACTACATTTGCTTCTTAATCATGTACTTTCATGTAATTTCATATCATTTTCATATTGATATATATATATATATATATATATATATATATATATATATCCTACGTTGTGTTTAATTTTCATATATGAGAAGGCCAACATGTCATCTGCGCATTCTTCAACATCATCGACGGATGCATCCACTGAAAAATCCAAATGCCAAGGAAGAGGATTATTGAAAAAGCCTGAGGGCCAATTTATCATCATAGAGGTCGATGGATCTGGGATCCTTCTCCTTCCTCACTAAGCAGCGTGCACATTTCAAAAAATGGTCGCAATAGTTGCACGAGAACAAATTGAGATCACATTCAATTCATGGAACACGGTGACTCGAAAACGTGAGCTGCTGACATAATTTTTTGCATCGTTGAGATCCCAGAAGAACACCACGACTTCGTGCAACGGCATGCCTTGCTAGCGGCGTGCAAAGCATGGAAGAACTTCAAGAGTTTGCTTGTCAAGCAGTACATGGAGAAGGATCTAATGCCCTTTCATAAGTACTTTACGACGATGAAGACAACTGAAAATTTTAGAAGTGCAAGTGCGGGGCATAAGGCCCTCCAGGCAAAAAATACACACCCCCACAGACTCGACATAGATGGGTATGCAGGTAAAATCCTGCAGTGGAGGAAGGAGGATGAGCAGGCAATCCTGCCGAACACCTCCCCATCAGGGGACATCTCCTTCCGAAACCTTGCAGACGAGGAAGTGTCCCATTGCCTAGTAAGATATCGAATCACGTAGCTTGTAATTACTCCACAACTTCGTAGGAAGTGAAATGATATGTCGGGTTCTTACAGGAAGCGTTGAGTGTAGAATCTTCCCAAGGATCATTCCAAGCAAGTAGGGAGAGATATATACTCTCTGCGGCCCTGGAAAACAAGGAGCATGTTCATCCTACGACGGGCCCTAATTGTTTTGTTCTGGACAGAGTGTTCTGGGCTTTCCGTCAGGCGATAGAAGGGTTTAGGTGGTGCCGTCCCGTGCTTACGATGGACGGGACCTTCTTATCAGGCAAGTACAAGGGTACAATCCTCATCAAAATTGCAGCTGACGTGAATGACCAGTTACTCCTTGTGGCCTTTGCAATTGTGGAGAATGAGAATACTAATAGCTAGCCATGGTTCCTGACCAATGTAAAGTAGGCCATGGTGCGAGATCACCCAAATGTATGTGTCATCTCGAACTGCAATACAGGTTTGTTGTCCGAATTACAAACAATGAAGAATGGAAGAATGGGATGCAACCCCCCCTGTAGTGGAATGATATGAGGAACCGTTGGTGCATGAAGCATCTCACAGCGAGCTTTATAGAAGGTTCCATAGCAAGGATTTGATGAAGATATTTAAGAAGCTTTGTATGTAGAACCAAAAGTAAAAGTTCAAGACCTTGTGGAGGCAACTCGACCTGGAGACTGGCAAGCATGTAAGGTGTCTCGACCAAGCTGAAGCTGGCGCACGAAGGGAGGCTCGATGAGAGTTGGGGAGTTCACGCAATGGGTTTAGTTCAACGCACCTGACTTGGAAATGTGGTCTCTGCTACACGACACCGGTGGAGTAAGGTATGGAATCATGATGACCAACACGTTCAAGGTGTACAACAGTGTGTTGAAGGGCATCAAATCCCTGCCGATCATGGCAGTCGTGGAGGAGAGTTAGAACCATTCCATTGGGTACTTTGTGAATAGAGCCACGGTGATGAAGAAGCATCTGCATGAATGCAAACAATTCTTTGAGGTAATGTAGGCATACATGGACAAGAAGGTCAACAAGGCTCATTCCCACATTGCTCATACCATGGATGGCATAAAAAAGAAGTTTGAGATCCGTCTCAAGTAGAAGTACATGATGGGTCATAGTAGAGGGGATCACAAGCAGGTCTGCACGATTGGTGAAAAAGCATCTTACACTTACAACAAGCCATAGCTTCTACACAAGCCATGCTCCCATATGTACGCGGCATGCGCAATATAGTGCCAGGTGTCGGCACATTACATCTCAGAGTACTACGACATGCAGCACCTATACGGAATCTAGAGTACAGAATTCCATTCGTACGGGGTGGACATGCACTACAGAGACCTCTGGGTAGGGTAGGTGAAGTGGGTGCCAAACGATGCACTCAAGCAAGCCGGCCCTGGAAGATGACATGGCCACCGCATTCGCAATGACATGGATGACAGCCAACATGGGGATCAGGTTCAATATCCGAAGTGCAGACTCTGTAAGACGATTGGGCACTTCATCAGCCACTGCCCAAACAGGTTGATGTCAAGCAATGCACCATAGGAATCAGCACATAGTTGTGCTATGCTAATTGTTGGTTCCATGTTTTTGTGCATTGCGATGCACTCTAGTCATATGCTATCGAGGTGCTTTCAATTTGTGAGGGGCTTTGTTGTGTCCATTTTCTTTATGTCGTGCACATTACCTCACAACCTTTATACTATGGTGAATTCATCGTAGGGTGATATTCATGTGTATATTTTCTTTATGTGTTGCTACATTGGACCATGGTATGTAGGGTGTCTTCTCGTTTGGTATGCTTCGCAATCATTACGTTTCCTGTACATCCTGTTGTCATTCTTGACTAACTTGTTTTTCTTCATTGGTAGGAGATGGCGTACGAGTTGCTAGACCTCCGTTGGGATGAGCAACACCGATGCCTGGTGTGGTCATTGGGTGTCTGTCCTCTGAGCTTCATCCTTAGGTCTCCCAGAGAGCACTAGCCTCTAGACCAGTGGTACATCCCACTACTGTGAGGGCACCAGGCTGCTGCCCATTGCTCGCATGTTATATCTACCACATGCGTTCTAGTTTGATGCGGTGTTGCTGTCCGCACTCATAAGGCATTAGCTTTTAGCCCTCATTAATCTCATTCATATCCACATCCGCAACCACAACCATAGTAACCACATGGGATTCACTCCCTGCCACAAGTGACTCTCATGAGCCAATACCACTTAACATCTCTGAACAAGGATGATCCTCATGAAATACATAGATATGCAAATGATCAACAACAAATGCATATGTATGCAAATAATCCAAAGCACACTTACTTGGCAACATAAGAGTATACATCATACTACAGCTATGTACGATGTTGTACCGGTACGGTCGCAGCTAGGTGCGGTGACAAATCCACAACACAAATGACATATATGATATGACCACAATTGATTCATTAGGAATATAATCACATAGACAACAATCTATATATTAAAGCATAGAACATAGCAAGATATCTCAACTTTAAGGTGAATTAATAACCAAACATTCAACAAATTTAGTGGAGGTAGTAAAATTAACATGCTTGTTGTAGGGGTGGCCCCGACCTAAACCCAGCTAGCCTGCTGAGAAGGTTGTAGATCATGTAAATGACGTAGCTTGTCCTCGGGGAGGGGCTCCGTGTAAGGTTACGACGGTAATATTGCTCATTACCACAGGGAGTGCTTATGTATCGTGACTAGTCCTTGGGAAAGACAGAAGAGGTCATTTGTTCACCTAACTCTCCACTACCATACTCCTCTCTCTCTCTGTTTGGTCTATAGCCACAACAGTTGGCGCCGTCCATGGGGACGACGGAAGCAAACCTCAAGACCGCAAGAAGAAGGATGGCACCGAAAAAAGCTTCATCATCGGCGGCGAGGAAGAAGGAAGCAGCCGCGGCGAGGCCCCGCGTCAGCACCAGAGCTTCGGCATCGGCGGTCGGGGGCGAAAATGACGATACTCATCGCGCGACCATCGACCCCGCTACCACCGACGCTGTTGACCCCGCTACCTCCGACGCCATCGACCCCGCCACCATCGACCCCGCCACCACCGACGCCATCAACCCCGCCGCCATTGACGTGACGATCGGCCCCAACCCGCGCGTTGCACCCCAACCCGCAATTGGTGCGACGATTAACCTTGACGACACCGGCCGGGCGCTAGGAAGTGGTAGCCTCGACGATCGTCGAGGCATGACCACCGTCTCTGCACCCGGTGCGAAAGTGCCAAGCGGCCCCGCCGGCGACACGGGCCACACCGTCGGCACTGAACTCCACCGCGCGGACGGGAGGAGCAACCTAAGAGCACAAGCAGCGGTCGTGACAACCTCGACCGCGCAACCAGGTGCGCCCGTCGCCCCATCTACGCCCGCCGCGGAGAATGCCCTGCTGGCAGCCCTTAGCACGCTCCAGCGGGAGTTGGCGGATCTCAAGGGGGCCGTACGGAGCATGCAAGAGGCTCGGAGTCAGCCGACCCCACTGGCGACCACGTCGGAGCCTGTGCCCGAGAGGGCAGACAGCCGCGACAGCCCAACTTCCAATTGCGCCTCGCTACGACGCGTGGACCCGGAATCCCCGCTATCGCCGGGCCTGCAGCAAGTAGCGTGGCCGAAGGACTTCAAATTTCCCAGCTCCATTACATCGTACAAGGGCGACACGGACCCCTGAGAGTTCGTGCGCGTGTACGAGACCGCCATCGAGGCAGCAGGCGGGGACAACACCACCAAGGCGAAGGGGCTCCCGCTCGCGTTACAGGGAGTGGCGCTCTCATGGTTCTTTACCATAGAGCCGAACTCCATATACGCATGGGAGTAGATACGCGACCGCCTCTACAACAACTTCCAAGGGAACTACATCGAGCGTGTCAACGCGGATCAACTCTTCGCAATCAAGCAACAACCATTGGAAAGGCTCCGCGAGTACTTCAAACGCTTCGCGAAGGTCCGCTGCCAGGTCAAGGACGTCAACGAGACAACAATCATCAACGCAGCGGTACAGGGCCTTTGCCCGGGGCCACTGGCCGAATATAACGCGCACAAGCCGATCAAGACAGTGGCAAAACTCTTCGACAAGATGGAGGAATACGCTCGGGCAGAAGAAGATGCAAAGCGGCGCCAGGACAACGAAGGCGATGTCAACCCAGCGGGAAGCATCGCGAAGAGCGTCGACCCATCACAAGCAAGTTCCTCGCGGAGCAAGTGTTGACAGGAGATATCGAAGGACACCCCCCAGCACAAGGACGTGTTGGTTGACAAGCCCCAGCGCGGCCGTCAGATGTCCCAGCGAGCCCGGTACGTCTTTGACGTTGAGGCCGGCTCTGAGGATAACGCCCCTGCCAACCGCGGGACTAGGGCCCGACGAGGTCGGGGGTGAGGCCGAGGCCGGGGTGGCGACGGTTGGGCCCGCGCGGAGTACGGCGACCAACAGCGCCCACAGTGGTGCGAGGTGCATGGCCAAGGCAATCATGATACCCGCTCCTGCACCACCATCGCAACACTTCGCCAAAGTGTTGCCAGAGACAGGGATCTCGAGGCGCGCCCACCCGTCGTGGTGCACGTTTGGCAGCCATTGGACGGCCCCCTGAGGATTTGCGATCAGGAGCCACAGCCTCAGGAGGGTCTCTGGCGGATACAAGCCCAGGTGCAGCAGCCCCAGGAAAGCCCCCTGCGGATCCATGCCCTTGAGGGCGCCCCGCGCAGGGTCATCAACGTCATCTCCGGCGGTTCCTCCTTGGAGTTTGCCTCGGAGCGACAGCGCAACGCCTACGTGCGGACGCTACACCATGTGGCGGCATACCCAGCTTAGGCGCCGCTAGATTGGGCGCAGCACGCGATCACCTTCACGCCTGCCGACGCTGAAGGCGTGGAGTTCCCCCATCAGGATCCCCTAGTCATCCAGGTCGCGGTTGCCGGGTGTGATGTCTGGCGCGTCTTGGTCGATGGGGGCAGCTCCGCAAACGTCTTGTTCGCACAGGCCTTCGACCAGATGGCGATCCCTCGAAGTCGCCTAAGCCCCTCACGAATCCCGCTGCAGGGCTTCGAAGGTCAGCCCCTACTGGCGTTGGGCCAAATATGTTTACAGGTCTCCTTCGGCTAGGATGACAACGTGGCGACCAGGGACACCACTTTTGATGTCATCGATATCCAGTACCGCACCATGGCTTCCTATGTGTGAAGCTTCCGGGCCCGCGAGGTGTCATCACCATCTTCGACGATCAGCATGTGGCTCGGCACCTGGAGCACGGAATCCGAAGCCCAAGCCTGGGAGCCCAGCGCGGTCCTTAGGTCAGGCGCGCTCGTACACGCCCTGCGGCAGCCCAAGCGCAAGAGGCTTCGCATCTCATCACCACGACAACGAGTCCTGTGATTAGTTCATAACCTTTTTGTACTCGCTCACCCGCGCAAACGGAAATTTAATAAAGTTCGCCGTTTGCGAGGCTATTCATGGCCCCCTACTACAAATGTGCAGAGGCTTGCCCCCGCATGCACTCCACGGAGTATAAATAAGACGCGGATATTTTCCCTGCGCACTCTACTGAGTATAAACAAGACGCGGAATTCCGCGCACGCGCTAGTGTTGTCACCACGCGTACTCCCCGGAGTATAAAGACGTGGTTGATGTTCCCATGCACCGCACGGAGACCCACCTCCGCACACGCACCACATGGAGACTCATCTCCGCACACGCAGGCATAGAGACTCACCTCCGCACGCGCACCACATGGAGACTCACCTCTGCACACGCACTCCACGGAGGTCTGCCTCCGCACGCACTCTACGGAGTATAAATAAGACGTTGCGCCGAGGTCCGCCTCCGCACGCACTCTACAGAGTATAAATAAGACGTAGCGTCGAGGTTCGCCTCCGCACGCACTCTACGGAGTATAAATAAGACGTAGCGATGAGGTCCGCCTCCGCACGCACTCTACGGAGTATAAATAAGACGTAGCGATGAGGTCCACCTCCGCACGCACTCTATGGAGTATAAATAAGACGCAGCGGGGGGACGCCCCCGCGCGCACTCTGCAGAGTATAAATAAGACACGGATGTTTTCCCTGCGCACTCTACTGAGTATAAACAAGACGCGGAATCCCGCGCACGCGCTGGTGCTGCCACCACGCGTACTCCCAGGAGTATAAAGATGTGGTTGATGTTTCCACGCACCACACGGAGACTCACCTCCGCACACGCACCACACGGAGACTCACCTCCGCACACGCACCACACGGAGACCCACCTCCGCACATGCACCACACGGAGACCCACCTCCGCACATGCACCACACGGAGACTAACCTCCGCACACGCACCCCACGGAGGTCCGCCTCCGCATACACTTTACGGAGTATAAATAAGACGTAGCGTCGAGGTCCGCCTCCGCACGCACTCTACGGAGTATAAATAAGATGTAGCGTCGAGGTCCGCCTCCGCACGCTATTGGAATACGCATAGGCTACGGAAGCAGAAAACAAAACTTTTCTACCGCACACCCAAGAACATCATGCTAAGGAAGGATCATGGATCGTTACCACTTAGACGCCTTGCCGCAATGAAGAAGAATTGAAAACCGATCCAATCTCGCGTCGAGGTAGTAGTGGAAGTAGCCGATCGTCCCGAACAGATCGTCTCTCCACGCACGCCGATCAGCATCGCAACGAGCAGCGCCTCCACGGTATCCACACGCCCGGGTGGGCGCCGATCGCGAGTGTACTAGCACTCGTGGCGGCTAGGGTTTGGCTCGGGAGGTGGCGGCTAGGGTTTTGCTAGATGTTAACTGGGACGAATCCCCTCCGCCCCTCGCCTCCATATATATAGACCTCCTCACGTGGGCCTCGTGGACCGAGGCCCAATAGGAGTCTATTCGGATCTCTATCCGAATTGAGCCCATATCCGAATCATATTCGAATTAGTGTTCCAACCCGTTAAGCGTGCGACCACAGAGGTTCACGATACTTGGTCGTGACCGGAAACGCCTTTCAGCTACCATGTTAATAGCGGCCTCTAGTAAGACATATTAACCCCAAAGTATATGTAAAGATCATATCATTTGAACTCGTAATGTTCTCTCATGTACGAATCCCTTTGCCTCACGATATAGATTGAGCTCAAGGCGAGACCTATGTCATCCTCTTAATAGCTCAATCACTCTCTCGATTCCGTGATGGATTATAAACTCGTGATTGACTCCTCAATCACCTTGGCATGGCCATGCACTTTCATAATCCATTACATCGAGGGGCGGAGATATCTCTCCCATAAGGAGGGGCAAATTCTATCTTGATCATTCACATCCCACTACATGTTTCATGGCAAACCCGAAGACTACTTTTATGACTACCCAGTTACGGAGTAGTGTTTAGTAGTCCCAAAATAAGCTACTACTCATGTTGGGAACCATGATGATCTCAAGTCTAAGGACTCTACATAAACACTACTTGAGACCAACGATGACACATGGAATCTCTGCAGTGTCTCATGGCAGGTCTATCCAACATATGTTCACTAACACATGTCCATATTATTGATTTGGTATTACCATACCATGATCCATGAGACATGATCATCAATCAATACATATGCTGATCTTTGTCTTTGAATCATATTTGTTCCTCATATGATATACGATCAGGGATCATTTAGAAATAGCAACATCTTAGTATTTAAGAGTCTCATGAATAAGTCACATACTCATTGATCAATAATGATGATGTCTATTCCAAGGAACAAAGTAATGTATCATAAACATAGTATGTGATATATACAACATCTCCATGTTGCCTCTAGGGCATATCACTAACACACGCACTCTACAGAGTATAAATAAGACGTAGCGTAGAGGTCCGCCTCCGCACGCACTCTGCGGAGTATAAATAAGACGTAGCGTCGATGTCCGCCTCCGCACGCACTCTACGGAGTATAAATAAGACGCAGCGGGGGGACGCCCCCGCGCGCACTCTACGGAGTATAAATAAGACGCAGATGTTTTCCCTGCGCACTCTGCTGAGTATAAACAAGACGCGGGTGTAACGCGCGCGCGAGGGCATACCCTCTGGAGTTTAAGTAAGTCGTGGTTGACAGTCCCACGTATTCCCCGGAGTACAAACAAAGACGCGGATGTTTTCCCTGCGCACTCTACTGAGTCTAAACAAGACGCGGACGTTCCACGCACACGAGGGCGTACCCTCCGGAGCCTAAGTAAGTCATGGTTGATAGTCCCACGCATTCTCCGGAGTACAAACAAAGACGCAGATGTTTTCCCTGCGCACTCTACTGAGTCTAAACAAGACGCGGATGTTCCGCGCACGCGCTGGTGTTCTCACCACGCGTACTCTCTGGAGTATAAATAAGACATGGATGATATTCCCACGCACTCGCTGGAGTCCACAAACAACAACGCACGGACTCCAGAGACTTCACGCGCTCCCACCAAACCGCGTGCACCGCATGGACGGGCGGCCGCGAGTGCAGGAGCGAGGCGTAGGAGTCCAATGGCCAGCGCCTCTGCAGAAGAGCCGAGAGACCAAACGCTCTCGGCGAAGCCGCCCACGTGAACGCAGTCCCTTCGGCGCAGGAAGCCGCCTTAGCAAACGTCCATTGACGTTTGAGCTCGGGGCACAGCATCGCCCCAATACGGCGACACAAGACGGAGAGCGCCCAGGACCCCCAGGATGTGCCACCCCGAGCTGGAGGAGTCGGAGCCCCCCCTTTAGAGTGGCGCGGCCCCCTGCAGCACCACAAGCGCCAATCCCCCCTCCTCCCCTCATCCTAAGCACCCAAGAGCTAGGGGAGGAGACTGGGGGAGAGAACAGGCGCCTGTACGGGACAGCACGACGGGGCATGGCCCCACCAGCATGCCATAACAGTCTACTCCTGAAGCTAGGAGCGGCCTTGATGAAGTACAAGTGAATTGCCCACTACCCCGCACCAATTGCAACTCTTGGGCGCACGGGCGAGGAGAAAACGCATTGTGGCATTGCGTCCCCCCACATGGGCGGGACGCTCGACCCCACGATTGCCCAGGCGGCATCAGCCGTGTTCTGGATCCTTCCACGCTATGGGGCGAAGTTGGAACAAGCCGAGTGTGGGGGTGCGATGTCTGGGAAGGCGAGTGCCGCTCCACTCGGCCACTCACCCCCTTTTTAAAGAGCCCCAGAGGCAAGACCATGGACAGTCCGCTCAAGAGTCCCATCGACGCACCAGGGGCACGTGGTGCGGCAGGATTGCCCCACTCCACGTGTCCCCCTATCTTGCGGGGCCCGAAGCGATGGACGACGGCCAAGAGACACCTCCCTCGCAGCCGTACAGCACCATGTGCGGGCTTCCATTGATCCCGCCTCAACTGTCCCATCGGCGTTCGAGAATATAGCGAAGCAGTGCCACCTGTGAAGTCCCCCATTGACCACCAGGGACAAGATCTACGAGGCTAGGACCCAGTCCCTCCTCACGCTTACCCTATCTTGCCCAGCGGAAGCGGTAGGGGACCACACCTACCCTAGGCATCTACCCCAACCAACAAACCCCATCAAAAAGAAGACACAAAGCAAACACATCCAAAAACAACGGCAATGACGACTGTCCCGACTTGTCTACCACACCGCCTCTACGTTCTTACAAAACCCGCCGGGCCGGCACTACTCGTCTGGCTTCGCTGGGATGACCTTTCGCGCCGAAGTCCCGCCCGCCGAGGATTGATTCGCCTAGAAGTCAAGTGAGTCTTCGGCCCGCCACCAGCGACGTAAGCGGCGCCGAGTTACGACGTCAGAAACCAGCAGCAGGTCCCCATCGAGTAACTGCTCGGAGCAAAGTGGCAAGATCAATCAAGAAAGCAAAGTAGTTTGCAATTCATTCACGGCATGGAGTACACAAGGTTACAACACACACCAGCGTACAAGAACCCAGGGTCACACCTGCTTTGAGCCGTCGGCCCCGTCATCGTCACACCGGGCAACTTCGTCAAGCCACTCGCCAAGGTTCCCCTCGCCGTACATGTTCCGCCACAGCTCCACCTTCACCGCGGCCTCCCCGATGTACTCCCAGATCTGCTCGTGAAAAAACCGAACGGCGGGCCGAACGGCGCGCACAGCACCAGGCATCACCCCGGCTCCAGCGGGCATCTCCAGCTGCGGGTCGCCCAATTCATCGACATGGCGGCAGCCTCGGTGTTGGAGAAGAGCGCACGCCAGACAAGCAGTCACGTAGGAGCAGTGATTGCCAAAGGACATCGTGGCCGCCTGAGCGAGATCGGCCGCTTTCGCAATCCGTCGAAGTGTCCGTGGAAGCTCTTCGGGTCCGAAGGAGTGGGGCGGTACCTCGGCAACGAGATTTTCAAGGGTACCTTCCAGGGACAGCATAGCCTCCCATGCCGTTGCCGAGGCGGCACCCAGTGCCTCATCCCGCTCCCTCAGGGATGCAGCGAGGCGGCCGTTCTCTTCCTCCAGTACGGCAACCTGCTGGAGCAGCCCGTCACGCTCCACCACCGCTGCCTGCCGAGTCGACGCCATGCGCTCCGCGGCATATGAGACGGCTGCCGCGCGTTCCGCTTCCAGGAACCGCATGCGGTCATCCTTAGCAGAATGCGCCTCCTCCGACGCGCGAAGGGCCCCTTCGACGGCGCGCAGCCGGCCCTCCAAGGCCTCCCGTTCCCAGACATGGGCCGCCTGTAGTGCCCGGCTGAGGGCGAAGGTCTACACAATGAAGCAATCAGTACACCTCCCAGTGGCTACGTGCCGCTCGGGGTCAGACACTTACCCTCAGTTGAGAAACCTCAAGCACCCCCTCAAGCAATTCAGGCCCGCAGATCTGCAATGCGTCACGATCCAAGCTCGCGGCCGCATCATCAGTGGCCCCCCGCCATGCCGCCAACACCTCTCCTCGAGGAGCGAAGTCCACTGGACGACGGGCGGCATCCGCGGCAATAGTCTCGGTGGCGCCAGATGCCCCTCCCAAGAAGCCGTCTTCGGGCTCCGCAGGCCGCCCGCTCTCGGGGAACAATGTTGCTGTAAGGGCACACGACGGTCAGCCCTGCGAATACCTAGCAGGTCACAATCAACGAAGGTCTACCTTCATCCCCGCCCGAATCCACAAGGACCGCCGCATCCTCGCCCACCTCGCCAACCAGGGGAACTTCGGTGTCGGAGCTCAGCTCCACCAAGCCCTCGCCACTGGCAGCCGCAGACTCGATCGGGGCCACGGGGGCACCGAAGCACTCGGTGTCGGAATCCCATAGCGCTCCGACCCGGCTTGCTACAACAAAACCCCCAGACGAGCGAGGGGGCGACCGTATGCAGGGTCGCTTCGCCTTTGGGGAGTAGGAAGGCGGCCCCGCCTCAGAAACCGCCGCAGAAGGAGGTCCCACGGCCGCGGGCAACGGCTTCGCCCCAGCATCCTCCGCGGGCAACGGCTCCGCCCCAGCATCCTCCGCGAGCGACGGCTCCGCCCCAACATCCCCCAGGAGTGATGGCCCCATCCCAACACCGGCTGGTGGCGACGCAACACTCGCCCTTGCCTCCAAGTCTGCATGCTCCGCCGAGCCGGAACCCGCGTCCGCTAGTACCCCCTCGCCCGTGGAGTCGCGACGAGGTGGGCTGGGGACCGGAACAACGTGTACTGGCATCCTAATACCCAAGGCTTCACACACGCAGTTCAACCGCCCCAGACCTGCTTCCGCGGTTGCAGCCACGCGCAGTGTGTGCTCCCTGGCTGTGTACGGTCCAAGGAACGCACCCACCGCACGCTCCGCGTCCCCAGGGAAGTACCTGCGAAGGGCACGGGGGCACGTTGTAAAAACAACAGCCTCGACGAACACCGCACGAAAGCCAACTCCAACACAACTTACGTGGACCGGACGGCCTCGGCAGCGAAGACACGGAAGGGCGCACGTTGTCACGCTGAAGGCTCCCAGGAGCAACGCGCCACTCCGCAGCAAGTGGCGCCACGCCGTACATGACGAACTCCTCAGCAAGGTCGTGCATGTTGAAGTGGGCGGTGATCCCCACAAGCCTCCGTGCTATCCACTCGTCATCAGCATCTAGGGGCGCGCCGGGCATGGCGCTAACCGCCACCGGCCGCCCCGAGCACTCAAGATCGCTACCGCTCGCCACGCGGTGGTAAAACCACCGCCTCATCCAGTCCGACCCCCACTCTGCCTGACTCGACTCACGGGAAATATCTTCTTGCACTGCGGGCGCAGCACGAGATCGACGCCGCCGAAGGCGAGCATCGCCCCGTCCCCCTGCTCCTCCACCGCGCACCGGACATCATGGAGAAACGCGAACAGTGACGCGGTCGACGAGCACGCCTCCGTACGTGCAGCCCAACTATACACGGCAAGCCGGGCTATCACATTCGGCGTTACCTGCGCCAGCTCAAGCCCAAAGGCCCGCAGGACGTCCCCGACAAGCCTGGCGGCCGGAATGCGTAACCCAGCCTCGAGGTAGGCGACGAACACGATCGCCTCCGATGTTTCGGGGTGCGGTTCGGTCTCGTCGCCCGCGGGCAGTCGCACATTCCGGCGGTCCGACAGCTTCCCCTCACGAAGAAGGTCACGGATTGTCTCTTCCGTCACCAGCGTTGAGCCCAGGATGCGGGAGCACGGCCCCCCTCCTCTCTTCACCGCCGTCCACCACTCGTCCACAGTCGCGGAGCAGCGCGCCTCGAGGGTGTACCTTACCTTGAGCGGCGATGCCCGCCGGAGGACGGCGCTGTCGTCAGCCGCCCGCGCGCGCACCCCGTCGTAGGCCATCGTTCTTCCGGAGCTCCGGGACGCAGAAGGAAGCAAGGAGGCCAGGAGATTGGGACGCGTGATCGGGAGCTAGAAGACAAGGTGATGAAAAGGCAGGGGGCCTAATGCAAGGGGTACATAATACCCCTGTGCCTCCCACGCCATCGATGAACATAACTGCTGGGAGGCGAACCGTCCACATCCCCACGATCGCCGCCATACCAGCGCACCTACCCGTGTGCACCACGTCTGGTCAAACGGCGGTCACACCAAGGGCCCCGGCAGAGCACGGCGCGCCAAAGCGCCTCGCCGCGTGTCTGCTCGGGAATTTATGCAAGATAATTCGGCCGCTTTGGCGCACCTCGGCCGCGACGCAATCTCGGGTCTGCCCCCGCCGTCAACACGCACCCGCACGGGCGCGCCGCGAGCAGCCTGCTTCAAGTGAAGTTCGCGCCGATCAACGCGGCCAGCCAATTACATGCGCCAAGACACGCCGCGCAGCACCGCCAATCGCTGCAACGCAACGGCCTCCTTCCTCGCCAAGACGGCGCCGCGATCGCCGCAATATTCCGCTTGAAAATAGGCCTCCATCTGTTCATCAACACGGCAACATTTCACTGCATGTTCATGAACAGAAGAAGGCATATTTTTGAGATCAAAGATCATCTTAGCTAGCTCGGACGACCCTACGGCCCTCTGGTATGTATTTATACAGACCTCCTCTACGTCAAGAAGCGCCATCGGCGGAAGTCGAGGTGTTGCCCACGCGTCAAGAAGCGCAATCGGCGGAAGTCGAGGCGTCGCCCACGTGTCAAGAAGCGCAATCGGCGGAAGTCGAGGCATCACCCACGCGTCAAGAAGCGCAATCGACGGAAGTCCAAGCGCCACCCACACGCGGAGAAGCGCACCCAGCGGAAGCTGATGTGGCACGGCCGCTCACACGCGTGCGGCATCCCCGTGGGATTGCACGTGCGCACATGGCTGCGCCGGCGGGGTCTCCACCCTCGCAGACCACATGCAACACCGCCAAGGGCCCGCAGACCGCCTTTCGCGAAGCCTTCATCTCAGCGGAATGACTCCGACTTCGCCCTCCACGTGATATTCGCCCCCGCGGCGCAGCCCTGAGTCCGCCCTCGGCCCAGGCACTTCAACACGCAGCCGTGCATCCGCAAGCCGCGCCACAAGGCGCCCCTTCTACTCCAGTGGCTCGGGACAACCCCGGCACTTGCTGCACATTATACCTCTGCGCTCTTACTACAACCGTTTTACTACTCTAATGTGTCCCATGCCTTTCCATGGATACCAAGTTACAAAGAGCACCGACGCAGCAGGTCACTCAGCGGGAGTCCGCACCGACCGGCGCAAAGCCAGCCGCCAGCAAGGCGTGTGCACTCGCGGTCGCTGCCGCGCACGCCGCCGACCACCGCCGCCGCGGATGCCCTGCACGCAACGCCCAGTACTTCCTCGTCGGCGTGGGGCGCGAGCCTTCCTGCTAACTCAAGAACGTACCTTCTTCCTTCCACAAGCATGCACACGAACACCTTGGCCGACGCCAACCCTATCGCATGCTTGTGAGAGGAAGAGGTATCTTCTTGAGACAGGCCGTCCCACCAGTCCTCTGTCACACTGCTACGACCACATATATAGCCGCGCTCGGAAGCGCAGCCGGCGGAGGCCCAACCGTCGCGACCGACCACACGTGTCCTACCAACGGGAGTTCGACTGACGCGGCCGCTCGGGCGAGGTCTTCGCCTCCGCAGTACACCCGTCGCGGCCCTCGCCTTCACAGCGCAGATGCGACTCCGCTGCGATCGCCCAATGCAAGACTTCGACAACGGCTCCGCTGCGAGCCCCTGGCTCCGACTCCGCTTCGCCCGCAATCACACAACGTCACAGGCCGCAGGGACGGAGGGGGCCAAAGGACTCGGCAACATGGCTTCGGCCTGTGAAGCCCTTCACCATGAGAGGCTCCTGTTGTAGGGGTGGCCCCCACCTAAACCCAGCTAGCCTGCTGAGAAGGTTGTAGATCATGTAAATGACGTAGCTTGTCCTCGATGAGGGGCTCCGTGTAAGGTTACGATGGTAATGTCGCTCATTACCACAGGGAGTGCTTATGTATCGTGACTAGTCCTTGGGAAAGACAGAAGAGGTCATTTGTTCACCTAACTCTCCACTACCATACTCCTCTCTCTCTGTTTGGTCTGTAGCCACAACAATGCTAAACTGTAGTAACAACCGCTACGTTTACTTGCCTCTACCAAAGGAGCGAAGGGCTCAAGCATGGTTAGAAGTGAAGCCACTTGTTCACAAGTCACCACTCAGTACAAAACTACAATATAATATTCACAATTGAAAGGTAAAACACTACTATGCTTGAAACTCGTCAATTCCCTCTCAAACTGATATTCTCACGCTTAGTCCACTATAACAGTGCTGCTTATCTTTTTTTGTATCTTTTTATCCACTGATCAACCATAGCAACAAATAGCAAGTTTCAAATCTACAGAACAAGAGCTACAACTTTCACGAAGACACCATAATTTTATTCTATCACTTTAAGGGTGTAATTTGCAACAGAAAATAGAGGACAGTGACTGCAACAGAGCTCTGGCCAGCGAACTTCTATAGACCACCACTAACAGTACACTGCTTCAAAAATTATAAAATTTTATTAGAATCTAGATATTACAACATTCTCTTCAACTTTCATCATTATGAGAAAATTCATAAAAATCATTAGAGCCTCTAAATCTGCCCACGAACAGATACTACACTCTGAATCCCACTCTACTACATAGAAGAATTCCAGCCTCTATTCGCCCAAACTACTCGACTAAAAATTCTAAAAAAATTATAGAAACTAAATCTCTACGTCCTCTACAACTTTCGTGTGCATGGGTTCCACGGTAAAAATCGTCTTGGTCACCTAAACCTCCCAAACAGATGTGCTGCCCGATCTAACCACGCACAGAACAATGATTAATCGCTAATCATCGTTTCCACCTAGATGATCCACCTCTAATGATGAGCCAAAAGTCTAAGATCACTCTAAAATAGAGGAGAAAAGATGAAAATTTCTTACCTAGGTTGTCTACCCGAGAACCCCTTTGCTCTTTGCTCTTACTCTCCTTCCTTCCCTTCTTCTTCCTCTTTTTCTTAGCAATGCAGCAGGGAAAAGAGGCGCAAGGGGGAGAGAAGGAGCAGGGGCGCCCACAATGGACTTGTTTGTGACTTGTGACTTGTTTGTGAAACTCTTTATTAATGTTTCGATGTTATTCTAAATTATCTCCGATCTTATATCATTATGTGGGACAATTATGATTTATGGATCAGCACATGTATTAATTGATGATCATATTTCACAGATCATGGATATGAAAATATCAAATCAGTAATATGGACACTTGTTGGAGAGGAATTTTTTAAATAATCCATTTTAATTTAGAATTATAGTATTATACCTACTTTTTTTTGTAGTTTTGGCCATATATCACTCAACCGTTGGACGACTTGGGCTAGTCGCCAAACTGTTGGATGACACATGGCCAAGTCACCCAGTGGTTGGACGACTAGTCCAAGTCGCCCAATGGTTGGGCGACATTGCCCCTAGTGACCCAACGGTTGGGTGACATGCCCCTAGTCGCCTAACGGTTGGGCGACTATGGGGTATAACCCCTCGCGGCCAAGCCGGCTGAGTGCATGCACTACCCATTGTTCCTTTCGGCCGAAAGTAAAGAAAGAGAAGAGAAAGGGAGAAGAAGAGGAAAGGAAAGGAGAAGAGAGGATAGGAGGAAGAGGAGGGAGGAAAGGAGAAGGGAGAGGAAGAGGAGGGATGAGAGGAAGAGGAGGAGGAAGAGGAGGAGGGAGGAGAGAAGGGAGAGGAAGACGAGGGAAGAGAGGAAGAGGAGGAGAGGAAGAGGAAGAGGAGGAGGGAGGGAAAGAGAGGAGGAGGAATCTACGCATCAACGACAATGAGTTTTCTATATTTTTTTTGTACATTTATTTTTGAAACATGGTAGGATAGCAATTGAAATCATTAAATTTGTAGTTTAGAAAGTAATGCCAATTATTTGTTAATAATTGTATTATCGTTTAGATCTCTCTGTTGTGCATTTAAAGACATAGTTAATTTTATTAGTCGCTTATAAATTGTAGAAACCATGTAATAAGTATTCTTAATTTTTAGAATAATTAGTAGCCATCAAAATATTTAAAATTGTTCATGATGATTAGAATAGTATGTGCGAATGTAAAATAGTATGCAACGATTTAAGATTACGTGTAAATTAAAATTGTACGTGGTGATTTAAATAGCATTTGAGTCGTAAAACTCCACAAATGACGAAAATAAAATTCAGACATCCACAGGGACGCCTTAGTATAATTATTTAATTGTTATTTAGGATTTACTTTCTATTATATCTATAAGTAAATCATCACATGTGTACTAATTATGGAAAAGAATAGGTACAAAGAGGGATGAATTTAGTCCAATTGACTCTTAGACCTAAAATTATTTAGATAGGTAGACAAATTAAATAGGCATACTAGCATATGTGAAATCGGCTATGAATGATTTGAATAATTCCCTGAGCTATGCTATTAATAATTAAACCAGTAATTATGTCATAATTACTAATGTCGAATTGATTTGCGGATATGGCTCATGACCTTGGTGGTTCGGCCTGCTGGACCGGCACGTCAACACGCTACCCCACAAGAGCTATCATGTCATGCATGCTAAGAGCGGGGACGAGGAGGCCTGATTAGGGGTGGTCCGTACATAGACACCCTGACGGGCTTAGATATTAGATTCATGCTGGATAGATAGGTTTCTATACAAACTATGTCACGTCTTTTTATGATATTTGCGCTATGTACTTATTCATGCTTTGCAGGCTGAGCGATGCTAGTCTTCTACCTATCGCACAGATGGTGGAGACCACCAACGAGGACGGCGCTCTAGTCAAGGAGGCCGGGGAGGCCCACGCCAACCTAGAGTGGTCACGACTATTCCCATTTGACTGATCGTTGCTAACAACTCTGCTAGACCGGTGGCGGCCCGAGACACACACCTTCCACCTCCCATTCAGGGAGATGGCCCCCACTCTGTCGGACATGGTGATGTTGCTCGGCCTTCCTATTCGATGGCTCCCCCTTGGATAGCCCCTGTTGCCCAACAGCGGTCTGTACCATGTAGACATGTACCACGGGGTCACCGTTGACCAGCCTACCGCAGGGTCCATTTGGTGTCGTAGACAAGTACGTAACCTCCTAAATCTTTACTATACGTGTATTATGGGTCATCCTTTCTAACCACTGTTCTAGCTCGTAGGCACAGTTTGCACACCTGTAGGTCACCCGTGCGTACGACCACTTCGTTGAGCACCTCGATCGCCTCATCGCTGACGACATGTGCGTGTTCTTCGACGACTACATGGTGCACAGGGTGATGCGCCAGTTTGGCCTCCGCTAGCTTGTTCCTATCCCTGTCAGGCGTTGGGTGCCTGACATGGTCCATGCATGAGTTACATGCAACATATATCCCTATATTTTTTTCCTCAGTTCTGTTATGATGCCTTCTAATTGTAGTTATATGTTTTGTAGGCACAATAGGAGGGGTGGTCGCAGGACGAGCTGGGCCGCGAAGATGGAACAGTGGGTGGCAGAGTGGACAAGGCACTTGAGAACTTCATGCAGGAGGGCACCACGTATGACCCTAGCACGTATGATGAGTACCAACGCTGGTATGCTCTGCAGACACACACCAGGCTGGTGTGTCTCATTGACACTCCCCCACTCATGTACCAGCACCGACCAATGCGTACCTCATGCACTTAGCGCGAAAAGACACCCTCATGATACGTACTCTCCTGCTCCAAAGTTTCTATGTACGGTTACCACAATTACTGTTTTGACACTTTCATGTACTTCTTATAGCCAGACATCACCACCAATATTGTGATGGACGCCGGGTCGATCATGGACAGGATGGCCTATGGTTTTGTGATCACGCATGATGAGCTGGCACACGCTCTCCACTGGGTCTACGACAAGGTGAAGCGTGCACTCACCCTCACATCGTGCAGGCCGCTCCTGGAGGTAGCCACGTCGATATGCACACTAAGGCCGCCACGTCCTACAGCTCAGGTAAGAGGCTCCGAAGGGCCACTTGACTACCCTAGGCACCGTCGTCGGGCTAGGCTGGAGGGTCATTGTGGGCATGTATCTGGACATTGGCACCATCGTCGTTCGTGCACCCATACTCGGCATTGGCAGGGCAACACCTCACCACGTGGCCACCATTTGGCTCCACCTGGCAGCCCACTTCAGCCCTGCACCACCAACTGGCCGCCACGTGCATACTGCACTGGCTGAGTCAAACTGTGCGCATATGTGGCAATGACGTGGTATGCCACCTAATGGTACAATTTCACGTGGCATGCCATGTCAACACAGAGCTGACCCCATGCCATGCCAGCATCACGGGTAAGACACGTGGCAGCCACATCAGCAAAATCTGCCACGCTACCTACCACGTGTAGGACCGACGTTAGCATGACGTCATAAATCGGGATTTCCATTATAAATTTAATTCAGACAAAAATTAAATTCTTTGCTGATGTCATAATTTTGGTTTTTCTTTAGCAAAATAATTCCATTAACTCATTGCTGACGTCATAAATAATTCCAAAAATTCTAGTTTTTCTTTTTAATTAGAATTTAAACTTTCAGAGGCTCGTTCTCCTTCATCCTAACTCCGATTGAGCCTGTTCAAATTTCTAAATTCATCTAAATCAAGATCTATCCAAATATGCAATGTTTTGAAATTTTGGAGTTCATTTGAATTTTATTTGAATTTAGAGAGTTATTTTCACGTTAGATTATGATGATTTCAGAGAGTTTTACGACGACGATTCGTATCAAACTACACTGTAAGGCAAGTTACACACCCTTGATCATGTTGATCCCAGTTTATAAATAAATTTATGTTATTTCTAAATTATATTGCATGCTTAATAATTTCCCTGTATCTTAAATTCAGCTTTTACTTTAGATAATACCAAATTGTTATGACTCTCATGACTTAGCAAATTCTTGTACCTTATCACCTTAGAATAAAACTCAGTTTGTACATTAGTATAACTAGAGAATTTTTGTAGCAAAAGCTTAGACCTACATAGATATAACTTTAGGTTGGGATAACTTTTTCACATGAAATGATAAGCTTTTAAAATGTCTTCTTGACTTCGACGAGTCAAGAATGTCTATGGAATATTTGAAAATAAAATGTAAAACTTAGTTTAGAATTAGGCCATGGATAAGGTGGTGGGTGCTTGCTAGTATACGTTGTAGCTCGGTGGCTCAACATGTATACTAGGCACAAGGGGATTGTGGTTAGAGCCTAAGTCAATCAAGGATCGGTCTATGAGCTACTGTTATAAAGCCCAATCGTACTACCACAAGACTGGTATAGGATAGTCCCGACTGACTAATTAGCAGGTCCCAACCTGAGTCTCGCTATAGGTTGGATGTAAGCGTGGCGAAGGTCATGAGAAATCTCACATGGCACTAGTGAGGGGCCTCGATCTGGTGTATTCTTTATTAGGATGAAATCTTAGTAGAGGCGTGGCCAGGTTGAAGGTTTAGCTTTGCGAAGAATTTGTTATGGTTACTCAATCGCACACCCAAGGAATTAAGCATGTAATGGCCAACACAATGAGTTAATCATATTTTGTGGGTAAAGTTGTACAACCTCTGCAAAGTGTATAAACTATCCTGGATAGCTGTGCCCATGGTCATAGGCATACTGAGTAAAGTTTTTCACAGATTATACTTTATATTTCATAAATTGATTTTGGATGGAACTAAGGTATCTTTTCAGAGAAAGATGGTCTGGGTGAGATACCCGTGGATAGGTTAGTGCTAGATTGATGCCTTTCTTTGTTGCCTTTATCATTATATTGCATTTTTCGGTGTGACTTGCAGAGTACAAGTTTGTACTCATTGCTTTATCATCTCAGAGGAGGATGACTTCGACTACGGTGAGGACTAGGATGAGTAGGCTACATCTTACTATCGTCTGCCTGTAGGCAGGCTTGAGTTTCGCTTTTATCAATTTGCTTCTATAGTTTTTCCCGTATTATTGTTGCCAATGAGCATTGATGTAAACATTGGTCATAAAAACGTACTCTTTTATTGAATAAAGTTTGTCATTGGTACTTGATATTTATCCTTGTTACCGCTGTGTGCACTAACTAATCCTGGACTAGGGTTATTTACACAGAGGATCTGGAGTCATCACTTCGGGGTCTAACAAATATATTATTTGCCATCACACGACCACATACATGGGAATTACATGGTAGCATGAAGCTGCCGCAAATATACCAGATCGGTACACATTGAACTATGCCATACCCATATGAGATTACACATGCATATTGGCAAATGCAGTATTCAACTGTAATGCCACTAAAAGCTATAGCCATTTGCGTGAAGAAAATATAACTCTCAAAATACTAGATGACCTATTGGATTTTAATGATCCTAAATGATCCAAATTTTGTCATACTAATTTGGCATCATAAATTATAACAGACATATAAATTACCTCCCAATTAATCACATATTTTCCTAATTGTTCTATATGGGTGGTTAAACTAGAATTATATTATAGTAGAATATATTATATTCCATGCCGATTAATCGATGGTCATGTTTTATGTGGTAGTGTCATATTTATGCTCTTAAAAACATCCTACAAATGTATATTATGCTATCAAAACATAATACTCTTGACCTGGTCAAAGCATGTTGTATTAACATAAAACTTGAAGTTTGAGTGATCCAAATTTTAAAATATAGTATGAGTAATTGGATCATAATGTTTGGCAATTTATAAGAAGATAGAACATTTCTCTTGTCACAAATTAATAACCCACTAGATGTTTAGGATAATCTACTACTAGTAGGATAATCTACTAGCTCACTACATTAAAAAAAAAGAATACCCCATCAAGGCTTCGTGCGTATTAGAAGAACTGATCATTTCCCATATAATATTACCACTGTAACATACACTATTATGGGCCACCACCAGTAGCTGACAGTGGCGGATCCAGAAATTTCAAAATGGGTATTCGAAGTTACAAAAATATTGTGCAATAGAAAACATAAAGATTTCAAATTTGCAGACTTCTTCATTTTGTAAAGCTCAAAGATCTACAAGAATTTGCTACACGTAGAATAGAAGACAAATTAACCATGTAGACACTGATTTATCCAAACACAACAATAAAATATGCACAAAGAAACATCATATGCATAAAGAACTTGAAATGCTTAGAAACATGATTTAGGTTTGTAGAGCCTCATTCTTGATTTACTCAACCTTAACAATCGCAGGGAAAAATCTTTGACATTGTAGGCAAGATCTACTACCAAGTACCAACATTAATCAGCCAATAGCACTATAGCAAGATCAGAGGATCTACTACCATCTACCAACATTAATCGGCCAATACTAGCATTAAAACAAAGCTTAGCAGTTAGCAGCACACAGCAGTTAGCATTAAAACATTAATCGGCCAATAGCACTATAGCATGACCCAATTACCCAAAGATCACTAAACACTAACAGGGCTGATGAGGGGTGGGGCTCGCCGCTCGGGGTGAATCCGTGAATGGCGCAGGGAGGGGTCGAGGGGATGAGCCGATGCGAATGGGGATGGGGAATGAGTCGCCGGGCGGGCCGTCGAGGGACGGGGGGAGTCGGGGAGATGCGGATTGCGGAATGGAGAATGGCCGAACCGATGGGCTGATGAGGGGGTGGCCGGTGGGCTATTTGGGCCGTAGTATAGTGATTTTAACCCAACTATGTATATACATATGTATTATACTGTGTATATATTGAATTTTTGTTCAAAAAAATGGGTATTTAGCTGAATACACTGAATACCCTCTAGAACCGCCCCTGGTAGCTGATCCAACATACACTATTATGGGCCACCACCAGTAGCTGGGATCAAACTAGATATGAAATTCCATCTATCATGTGTCTATACTAAGGGGATTTTGAAGTATATGAAATCTATCATATATGAAATCTTGGCATCAAGTGGAGAGCAATGCTCAAAATCTTTGAATGCCATGATATTTTTCGGGAGAAAGATCTTTAGTACGAGGTCACGTACTAACCAAGCTAAATTTAAGTTTAATTGATACTTATGTATGCTAGAAGTGGGGAGACTGCCAGATTTCATTTTCCATTGCATAGAGGAGTTAGATAGTATTTACTTGAAGTAAATACGTCACTAAGTTTGGAATACCCCAGGTTGAATAGGATATCCTTCTTTAACAAGTTGATTTATTGGTCAGTGATCTAAAGTATATGGGGACACCTGTGGATCCAAGGTCTAGTGACACTAGTCAAAATAATCGTTAAATCCTCCTTAAATACTCTAGAAGAGAACTACCTTGAAGGTAAAATACCTCATGAAGAGGCTCATCATGAAAATGAAAACCCCAGTAAATAAGCGTACAGATATTACAATACTGGGGAGCATGGAACGACCAATAAGCTTTCTTTTGGGAAATGATGAAGATTTGGTTAACACTAAAAGACACTCAATTATGACGATATTTAGAGAAAAGCTGCTGACAACTAGTTTGCCTCTAAAATTGTTAAAGTTTCTCGTTTGAGAATATAAATCTGGAACCAAAGTCAATGGCTGAGCACTTGAAGTGTTCATATCGGAGAAAAAAATGGAAGGAAGCAATTGAGACTGAACCTTAATCGTAAATGAAAGTCTTGGAACCTATTAGTTCAGACTTGATGACTCATTATAAAATAATGTGGTGGTGAAAGTAATGGTTCAAGGATCCCTATAGAGATTGATATTCTCATGTTATGAATGAAATAATATTTTGTTATATGATAACTCTGGCAAATGACATGAATAAGATATGCAGTTATCGGATTCTGAAAATCCTTGATGGGATCTCTGAAGGGACTCAAAGCTCGATCCTTGAAGGACTTGATGTTTCAACAAGAAAGTAAATTGCAACATGTATATAGTTTATAAATCCTGAAGATAAGAATTGTGCTCTTTTTCACTTTATGAGTTTTCCTAATTTTTTCTCACATGAAGATTTTTAATAAGGCAACAAACGCGACATAACAAATAGATACAATGTACTATTTTATCTATCACTTTTTTCCACTGGATTTTTGGAAGGAGTTTTTAATGAGGCATGTGTATGTTGTAATATTCGCCCAAGGGGGAGTGTGACGAAACCTAGAAGGTTGCGTTGATGGGCAAATACTGAAAGTACCTCGAGGTGATTTGACATAAAATAGGGAAGCCTATGTACAATGAGATGAGATCTGATGAAAATAAAGACTTTGTTCCTTTGGTGTCTTCTCTAATTGTTCTTTGTCAATTCTCTGTTGATTGGTTGCGTAGATTGCATTGGAGGTTATTATCATTATTTCTCAACACTTTGCTCGGTTTGAGAGTGCAAGTGTATCAAATGCCCAGTTTTCGAGTGATTTTCGAACTTGGACAAGATTTAATGGGGGTAAATGGACTTATTCCATTTTACAATGCCTCATTTAGATATAAACTTCTTGTTAAGAACCAATGTCAAGTGAATTTTGTAGCTGCCTCTACCCTAAAACTCATGACTAAAATTTGTAAGGTAAATTCTACCGTATCTGGTCTTGATGCATGTGCATATTTGGATTTGTAAATTAAAACTTTACTAACATGCATATCATAGATTGTCCTTCTGGTAATTTCTTTAATTTTATGAATACCCCAATCAAATATAAAAATTTAAAAGTAATCTCCGATGAATTTTGAAGAAATAACTCTTTTTTTAGTGCGGTTAACTCAATAGGAAACATAGGTCACCTGACTTGGACGTTTCTTATTTATAGTAGGCGACTAAAAGGAAAAAAGCCCTAAAAACAACCAAGTCATCTTGGACCTATATATCTTCATCTGCTTTCTACGCATCGACCCAACCGTTCTCCATGAATATCTCTCCGCCTCCATACTCATCTTATCCCTGATCCAGCTTCATCTCCTAGAAAATCTCAGCTTGCCAGCCCGGGTCCACTCATTCAAGCAACGGCCTTTCACTTAGCCGATCATATGATTTTCTCACTTGACAAGAAACCTGTGTGAGAATCTTTTGGAGTGTCAAAGTTAATGTTGCAAATAATGCACAGAAAAATAGAGGCAAGGGACATGAATTTTTACGTGGAAAACCTTTGCGGGAAAAATCACAGGCGCTCGAAGGCAAATCACTATAATAAGAGGAGATTACAATGGAGTGCTTCTCTTAGGGCTTGATGCCTATGAACTACTAGGGTACATATATAGTGTGGGAGAATAGAGTCCCACATAGAGAGAAAACCAAATCAGAGTCCTACACGGACACGGTTATGAAGTCGAATCACTTTTCAACAATCTCCACATTGAGCCGAATTCGGATCACTTTTCAACAATCTCCACCTTGAACCGAATTCCCTCTAGTAGTCGAAGAATGTCATGAACTCCTATAATAAAATCAGCATGTACACCTTGAGCGCCAGAAGTCCAAAGAACTAGTGATAATATCAACTAAGTCTGAGCAACCGTGAACACATAACCAGTAAGAGACCTTCTTTTATCCAAATCTCCAGTAAAATCAGAATCCACATAACCAACGAGTCCATCATTTGTCCTTCCAAACTATAAACAAGCATTAGATGTGGCCCGCGGATATCTGAAAATCCATTGAACTGCTTTCCAATGCTCTTTTCCAGGATTAGCCATGTATCTACTAATCACACTTAATGATTGAGATAAATCAGGGCGAGAACATACTATGGTATACATAAGCGAACAAACTGCACTCGCATATAGGAATTTAGATATGTACTCCACTTCATCATTAGATTGTGGACATGACACTGAAGAAAGTTTGAAATATGCAGCTAAGGGAGTACTCACAGGCTTGGCCTCATGCATGTTGAAACGACTAAGAACTTTATCAATATACCCTTTTTTGACTTAGATATAATTTACCAAATTGTCTGTCTCTAATGATTTCCATACTAAGAATCTTTTTAGCTGCACCGAGATCTTTCATCTCAAATTCACTGCTTAATTGTGTCTTCAACTTTGAAATTTTGGCCTTGTCTTTTGCAGCAATCAACATATCATCAACATATAGGAGCAAATAAATAGCTGAACTATTAACAATCTTTAAATAAACACAGCTACCATAATTAGATCTTTTAAAATCCTGAGTTTTCATAAAGGAGTCAAATTTCTTATACCATTGTCTAGGTGATTGCTTCAAACCATAAAGAGATTTCTTCAATTTGCACGTAAAATTTTCCTTTCCTGGAACGACAAAACCTTCTAGTTGCTCCATATAAATGTCTTCTTCTAATTCCCTGTAATGTCCTAAACGTCTTTACGGCGTTCTTGGGAATATTTAGCAGAATTGCAGAGTTTCTCGATTTTTTGGTAACTCACAGGAGACGGTAATTGTCTAAAGAGAAAAAAATAATGCTATTAATAATAATAAAAAATATTGTAGGCTATTTTAAAGGGAGGGAGACCTCCCACATTTGGGCCAGAGCAGCCCACTAGGCCCAGCCGCCCCTCCCCCTTTTTATTCCCCCTCCCACCCCCTCAAACCCTAGCCGCCACCCCCTCCCACCCCCTGGCTGCCCCCCTTGCCCCCACACGCCCTCCCTGCTCTCTCACTCTCCCCCATGGCTGCCATGGCTGAAAGAAAGGAAGAAGAAGAAGGGAGGAAGAGAAGGGAGAAAAAGAAGGGAAGGAAAGAGGAGAAAAGAAGAAGAAGAGGGGAGATCTTGAGGGATCTCCTAGGCAATTTTCCTCACCTCAATTTTCTCTGTTTTATGTGTAATTAGGGTTCTTGGCACGAGATTAGTAGGGCTCTAATGGAGGATTTAACCGATTAGAGTTTTCTGCTGTCTGCGCATAGGCTGATTTGTGCAGTGCGGCTGTTTGCGTAGATTAGACCTATGAAACGATTTTTCCGGCAGATCTGGCCCAAAGTAAAATTATAGAGAACGATGAGACCTATTTTTTATATTTTTTTTAGAATTTTAGGCCACGGGGTTTAGGCGCAGCAAGGTTGGGAATCTTGTTGTCTATAAGGGGTGCAGACTGGGACAGATTGCTGTTCGAGTGTGGTTTAGGAGTAGTAGATGATTTTTATATTTTTGGTCATAATTATGAAAAATGTAGAGAATTCAGTAATCTAACTACTTTATAAAAATAATAATTTTTAGAGCTTTGTGCTTCTCTGTTTTGCGCGTTAAGTTACACCTTGACAGTAACAAAATAAAAATAAGTGATCTATTTGAAAGGTGAATGTATTGAAGTGTAGATTCTAGAAATATATTCTTTTCTGTAAGTGGTTTAGTAGTTTTAAAGATACAAAAAAAATTAAGCAGTGCTGCTGCAGTAGGCAGAGGGATGTTGTGGGGGTTTAGCGGCATCTTTATTTCTTAAGACGTGTTTTCATTGCTGTTGTATTGTGCTGAGAGGTAATTTTGGACAAGTAGCGTCGCTCCTGACCGTGCATGATCTCTTCGCTTCAATGGTAGAGGTAAGTAAACGTAGCGGTTGTGCTACTGTTTAACTCGTTAATTATTGTACATTCACATTAATTAATTCTTTAATTTGAGATGCTATATCATTGTTACATGCTACCTTAATATGGTTCAAGTGGTAGTATTATAAGAAGTCAACTATTTATGGTTTTGATGGTTTAATTGTGGATATGTGGAGTTGCTCTTGATGAAACAAATCCAGTTGTGGGGTATAATTCTTTATGAACACATGGTGGCCTAGGTGGTAGTATTCTTAGTGAATATTTATGGTTGTGGTGGTAGCATTCTTGAAAAATATATTATGATCTATGTGATAGAATTTCCTATAGATCGATTGATTTTGATCTTGGGGAATCGAATGTGGGTTATGTGGTGATGGTCTTATGACACATTGGTATTGTGCTTAATGAGACACATGTGGATTATGAGGAAGTATTCATGATGATCATATTGTTGATCTTCGTGGTTAAATTCTTGTGGTTTATGATTGTCATATCATTCATAACATGTCATGACATTTACATTGTAGATGTCGCCGCTTATAGCCGCGACTGTACCGATACAACATCGTACATTGCCGTAGTACGATGCACATTTTTACCTTGTTGGGTAAGGGTACAGTGGATCATATGTATTTTCATTGGGAATGTATCATTTTTATACTTATGTAATGTGTTATACATGATTGATTTGCAAACAAATGCAACTTCGTAACTTTATGTGGTATTGGCTCATGAGAGTCTCTTGTGGTATGAGTAATGTGGCTGTGGTTGTGCAATGGGGGTTCACCCCCTTGTGGTATGGTAGGGGATGTGGTTGTGGCATGAAATATTTTCTCTTGTGGTAACTGTTGTTAGCGGTTGTGGTTGTGGGAAAGAATAAGGTTAGTGAGGAAATTATGTTAATGCTTATTGATGTTAGTAGTAGTGGTGGTTGCGGATATGAAGTAGGCAATCGAGACCTAATTGCTAATGTTATGTAATTATTGGTAGTAATGGGGGTTAAGGCTATAATTGAGGTCAATGTGGAAATTAAATGTTGAAGCTTAAACTATTGTGGTTTAATTAGCTTGTTAAACAGTTTGCTTGCTGAGATTTTTATCTCACTCTTGCTTTTTCCCCCTTCCAGGTGATTAATGTTGTAGAGCGGCACAACACAACACAATTGCACACCATCTTATGATTAATGTTGTAATTCTTGTGGAGTCTTAGTCATGGTTTTATTTCCCTCTTTGATGTTGTTCAAATTAATAATGCTAGACAGTGGTTCGTTTTAATTGGTTAAAATTGGTAGTGGTGGTTCTTTTATTAACAGTGTTTCATTGTCTTTGTTTTAGTATGCTTCCGGTTAGCCTATTATGTTTTAGAAAATTGATGTCAGTTTATGTTATTTTGTAAATTGGCTAGTTTGTGGAGTGATTTAGTGGCATCCCAAGGTAATGTGGATACTAGGGTGTTACATTCCCCCATGTAAGAATACAGTTTTCACATCCATTTGTTTAAGCTTATAATCTTGCATAGCTATAATGCTGAGTAAAGTGCGAATAGAACTATGCTTCACAACAGGGGAAAAGACCTCTATGAAATTAATACCTGGAATTTGACTGTATTCTTTAGCAACTAACCTTATTTTGTACCTAACCTCTTCAGTTGGTGAAAGACCTTCCTTTTTCTTGAAGATCCATTTGCAGCAAATAGGTTTCTTCTCAATTGGTAACTTGACCAGCTCCCAAGTGCTATTTTTGTCAAGAGATTCCATCTTATCATGCATGACAGCCATCCATCTTTCAGAATTACTAGAAGAGATAGCTTCTGAATAGGATAAAGGTTCTACAGTAACTTCAATTTCTTTTGCCATATTTAGACAAGAAGCCACAAAGTTAGCTTCTTCAATCAATCTCTTAAGAGGCTGAATGTTCCTCCTTTCTCTATTAACTGCAACAGAACGTTATGTTGGTGGCGCAACAATAGGAACTTCTGGAATATTGTCCTTGTTGATTTCTGGTGTAGATCCTGAATCAATAATATGTTCCATCTGCATGCTTGATTGTTTCTCAATGGGAACATCAATAGATGGTTTATCATACAACATAGCAGACTCATCAAAAGTAACATTTCTATTAATAACCATCTTTTTAGATTCAGGATTCCATAATTTATATCTTTTCACACCAGTTTTATAGCCAAGGAAAATGCACTTAACTGCTCTAGGTTCTAATTTACCATTATTGACACGAGCATAAGCAGGACAACCAAATATTCTCAAGTTTGAATAATCTGCTGGAGAGCCAGACCATACCTCAATTGGAGTCTTCTTATCAATAGCCAAATTTGGTGATCGATTAATCAAATAACAAGCAGTGGAAGCGGCTTCAGCCCAAAAACTCTTTGATAATCTGGAGTTTGATAACATGCAACATACATTCTCCATAATAGTTCTTTTCATGCGTTCGGCCACACGGTTTTGTTGCAGAGTGTCTGGAATGGTGTAATGTCTCACAATGCCTTCTAACTTGCATAGAGCTTCAAATTCTCCTGAGACATGCTTATGCTTACCATGCTTGCCAGTTTGTCTCTCAATCATAATCTTCCACTCCTTGAATGTGTTGAATACATCCGATTTATACTTGATAAAGTATGCCCAAACTTTTTCTTGAGTAATCATCAATAATGGTCAACATGTAGCTTGAACCTCCAAGTGATGGAACGAGGGATTCTCCTCACAAATCGGAGTAAATATAATCTAATATACCTTTTGTAGAGTGAGTCACAGTACTGAACTTCACCTTCTTTTGCTTGTCGAAGACACATGTTCACAAAACTTTCACTTGTTGATATTTTTACCATAAAAAATCCCCTTTTGCATAATTCCATCATTCCAGCTTCGCTCATATGCCCCAGACGCATATGCACAAGATTAGTAGCATCAGAATCAAATGATATATTTAAGACAATAGCAACATTACCTGAAATTGTAGTGCCTTGCAGATGATATAAGTTAGCAGGTTCGAGTGTGGTTAAAGAGTCAATCACAACTGAGTAATCCATCACAGGTTCGAGTGAAGGATCGAGTTATCATAGAATGGTACGCTTCTCGCCTTAAGTTCGATCTAGTATCATGAGGCAAAGGGATCGGTATATAAGCATTATATAGCTTCGTTCGATATAATCTTTATGTATATTTGGGGGTCGTTATGTCCAGCTAGGGACCGCTACCGACCTATCGACTGAAAAGGAATTTTCGACCCATGGCCAATGTACATAAACCTACCGGGTCACACATTTAATGGGCTGAAATGATAAGGGTCCAGATAATAGTTTTTGAGTGAGATTCGATCTCCACTCGTATCGGATAAGGATTCGATTGAAGGCTATATAATGAGAGGTGCGGGGGCTGAGGAAGACATCCTGAAACACACCCATCAAAACTCTAGCCGCCACCTCTCATAACCCCTACCGTGCGCACTGGTGCTAGCACATCGATTCACGGTGTTCCCTCCTTGGACGTGTGGATCTCGGTAAAGGCGCTGCTACGACTACGACGCTGATCGGGACGATCACAAGGAGGAGATGGTTGGTCGGAGGACGATCGACTACTTTCACCTACACCGACGCGCTCTTCGTTGAATCGGCTGCTTCAACTATATTTCTATTGCACTGCGTATTTAGTGGTGAGGATCTATGATTTCTTACTCGCATAGCTTACTGGTTTACGCGGTATATTTTTTTGTTTTGCGCTAGTGTAGACTACCCGTATCCCAATAGGTTTTACCACCTATCGGTATAGGTCCAATCGATGGATATGATAAAGTCCTAAAGATCAAAATAAATCCTAAAGGTAGTTTATAAATCCTAAAAATAAGCATTGTGCTGTTTTTTCCCTTTGCGAGTTTTTCTGAAGTTTTCTCATATAAAGATTTTTAATAAGGCAATAAGTGCAACACAAGAAACAGATTTGTTGTAGGTCGATTATATGATGATATTCTCACTTGACGAGAAACCTATGTGAGAATCTTTTGGAGTGTCAAAGTTAATACTGTAAATGAGCTGGATGGGGAGAGGATAGAGAATTATCCAAACTTTCTAAACATAACCTTCCAACGTTTTGCGTCAAAATCAACTCTTGTGTTGGAAGTGTTTAATGACGATTACAATGGTAGTGGTTTAATGTAACTAGGGAAGGCATGACATTCCAGGTAGAAATTAATGGTTCATTAATGCTGGATATAGAATGGTGGCAGAAAATCTTCAATAAGATTTTAATGCATGAATTAATGGACATAAACTTCATGTACATATATCCCGTTCAATCAAAAAGATTACCGTGCAATAAATCAAAATTTTTGGCTGCAATTAATACATACCCTCACCACAAGCACCAGTTCCATGCATAAATATGGTCCTCTATCACTCCATCTAAGATCATACATAGAGACGACCATGGCCAAACATACCGAGATCTTCCTCGCGGTTACACTCCTGTCGCTGCTATACAACACCCTCCAAGCCCAAGGTACCCATCTTACAACAAAATGTATTAATTACTATTCTAGGGGAAAATAACATTGTTATGATCAGATCCAAATCATTCATTTCCATTCTGCGCGGCGCTGTTCGCAAACTTTTTGTCTTTTTGGAATCAAATTAACAGATCCAAACCGGTATAAACCATACCGTTTTTACCTACCCATCCACTGCACGCACATGAAATAAGAAGCTTATGATTTATAGCTGTTGACAAACTCGTGATGATTAAGCAGGTGGAAGCGAAGCCTACGACGCTGGACAGTACTTCCCGATGCAGCGGCAATCGTGGAAGACGGTGATGCCGCAGGTGGTGCTCCCTGAAGGCGTCGCGCTGAGGTACTGCGACAGGTGCACCTGCTGCAAGGATTCCCCCATAGGGAAGATCTGCACCAGCATGAAGTGCTGCATGGAGAGTGTCTGCACGCCGGGGACCCAAAAAGGCAGCTGCCCAGATGCTAAGCCGATCACCTGTGGCTGCGACGAAGGCACGTGTCAACCAGGACCACATTGATTAACCTAGTACATGTAAACATTAATTGAAGAATAAACCTCTGAAAACAAAAATTGAAGTACGAAAGAGCAATGAAGGACATACTCTATATATGGTCCTTGACATGGCCATTCTTTGTCACAAATATCCAAAGCATGCCGTTGCGCGTAGCAGATCGTTATGTGTATCGTTGCCTTCTCTAGATGCTTCAAATGCCTGCAGATGAGCAAGGCCGTTGAGTTTACAATTTGCACTGATTTGCAACGCCATGGTTCTCAACACGGCACACATTCTCCCAACAACGATAAATTATACAAACTTGTGCAATGAATTGCCGGTTATTCTTAGCCTTCACCTCTCGAGACAACTGTAACATCTCAAAATTCTAATTTCCAAATCAAATTATGTTCAAATCATCATTTTGGTGAATTTCCATAATTTTTCAGCATTTATTAAAAGGTTTATCTAGATTTCAGCAGATGAAAATAAATTTCTAAAATTAATTAAAACATTATCAGAGTCCAGAAATAACTTAATTTGGTTCTAAATATTCCAAAGTACCTCTCCAAAAAATTTCATAATTTTTAGAGTTGGTTTGCTGATTTAAAAAAATTCAACACACACTGAGGCCGCCATGTCCTGCAGCTTAAGCAGGAGGCTCCAGAGGGCCACGTAACTACCCCAGGCACCACCATTGGGCCAGGCTGGAGGGTCATCGTGGGCATGTACCTGGACATCGGCATTGTCATCGTTCTTGGACCTGTACCCAGCTCGGCAGGGCAGCACACGTTGTTTGTCCAGGGCTAGTCGGGTGGGTACGAGAGTTGGCATCATGCCATGACCCACGCGGAAGGTGCGCTTCATCTCTTAATATTTGTTTTGCATTGATATATTGCACGAATAAACAATACATGTTCTGCAGGCACGCTGCACGAGCCAGAAGTTTGGCTATCCCCCTAGGAGGATCTCCCGGCGGATGTGAGCGAGTACCTCGTGGAGGACCCGACGGAGGTGCTTTCCGGGTCGTAGCTCAGCAGTGTGCCAATTCCCATGAAGCAATAGGTGCAGTCCACCCCCGAGGCATTGGGAGCACGGGTCAACAAGCCTCCTGACCGCCTCACCGTGTCAAGGTGCCAACACCCCACACTTAGGAATCCTAAGTGGGTCTTACGGGTGGGCACTGGCCGGGGCGGGACATGGCGATGACAGAGGCCACGACGGAGGAGGGGCTACGGGTAGTGTAGCTGGTGGCGCGTAGTGGATCTTCCTCCTATGTTGTGTATTTTTTTTATTGTGTATGAATTTTACTTTGTCTGCCTCCATGTATGAATTCTCTAGTGCATCCTAATATCACTTACCTTTGTACTTTATAATCGTTGCTATGTCAGTCGTCCTCAAAAAATTTCTTAGAAAATTTATCGCCCTACAACAACATACGAGATCACAAAATGTTATTACGAGTCTAACAGGTTTCGTACCATCTACAATATACAAAAATCATAAATGAATCAACCAACATTATCTGCCCTTTTATTTCAAAAAAGATACAACTTACAAACAAGGTTTGCTAAATATATCTAGATGAGGATTTTGCTTGTGTTGCACATATGGATAAGCGGTATTTTGGAAAATTAAGTATATTGCTTCCAAATTATTTTATCATCCTTTTATCAAGATGAATAGTGAGACAAATGTCTAGAGGGCTATACATTGTGGTAATTCAGTAGATGTACTTGCAATGTATTGGCTTTTATTTTTTTCTTAAAATGTATTAGAGGCATTGGAATAATAAGATTTAACCAGGAGTGGTATTCAGGGGGAGCATATGCTAAACCTTTATAGTTATGTACGAGATTCTAAAAATCTCGACTTTAGTCTAACCTAGAAAGTGTTGACTTGATAATCACTACCTTGAAGGTTTTGTTAGAGATATGCCCTAGAGGCAATTATAGATATGATTGTATCACTTCTATGTTTATGATATTTTGAATAATATATTATTTTATCCCTTGAATAAATATCTTTCATATTGATCAACATGTATGTGACTTGGTCGTGAAACGCTTTATTTATGTTTTTTATACTATTCTAAATTATCCTTGATCTTATATCATTATGTGGGACAATTATGATTTACAGGTTAGCACATGTATTAATTGATAATAATGTTTTACGGATCATGGATATGGGATATCAAATCAATAATATGGACACATGTTAGAAAATATGATGTTGGATTGACCCACCATGAGACACTGCGGGAATTATTATATTCTTAAATATCATCAGTTGGTCTCATATATAGTGTATGTGGGATCCTTAGACCTGAGATCGTCATTGTTTCCTACATGTATAATAGTTTACTAAGGGGTTATCAAACACTACTCCGTGATTAGGTGGTCATAAAGGTAGCTTTCGGGTTTAATATGAAACACGCGGAGGAATATGAGCGATTAAGATGGAATCTGCCCCTCCTATATAACAGGAGAGATATCTCTGGGCCCCTCGATGTGGTTGGATTAAGGAAGTGCATGGCCATGCCGAGTGTGGTTGAAGAGTCAATCACAACTGAGTAATCCATCACAGGATCGAGTAAAGTATCGAGCTATCATAGGATGGCCCGCTTCTCGCCTTGAGTTCGATCTAGTATCATGAAGCAAAGGGATCGGTACATAAGCATTATATAGCTTCATTCGATATAATCTTTATGTATATTTGGGGGTCGTTATGTCCTGCTAGGGACTGCTACCGACCTATCGACTGAAAAGGAATTTTTGGCCCGTGACAAATGTACATAAACCTACAGGGTCACACACTTAATAGGCAGACGTCCGGATAATAGTTTTCGAGTGAGATTCGATCTCCACTCGTATCGGATAAGGATTCGATTGAAGGCTATGTAATAAGAGGTGCGGGGGCTGAGGGAGACATCCTGAAACACACCCATCAAAACCCTAGCCTCCACCTCTCATAACCCCTACCGTGCGCACTGGTGCTTTCACACCGATTCACGATGTTCCCTCCCTGGACGTGTGGACATCGGTAGAGGCGCTGCTACGACTACGGCACTGATCGGGACGATCACAAGGAGGAGACGGTTGGTCGGAGGACGATCGACTATTTTCGCATACACCGACGCGCTCTTCATTGAATCGGCTGCTTCAACTATATTTCTGTTTCGCTGCGTATTTAGTGGTAAGGATTTATGATCTCTTACTCGCATGGCTTACTGGTTTACGCGGTATATTTTTTATTTTGCGCTAGTGTAGACTACACGTATCCCAACATGTTTTACCACCTATCGGTATAAGTCCAATCGATGGATATGATAAAGGTCCTGAAGATCAAAATAAATCCTAAAGATAGTTTATAAATCCTAAAAATAAGCATTGTGCTCATTTTTCCCTTTGCGAGTTTTTTTGAAGTTTTCTCATATAAAGATTTTTAATAAGGCAACAAGTGCAACACAAGAAACAGATTTGTTGTAGGTCGATTATATGATGATTTTCTCACTTGACGAGAAACATGCGTGAGAATCTTTTGGAGTGTCAAAGTTAATACTGTAAATGAGCTGGATGGGATGAGGATAGAGAATTATCCAAACTTTCTAAACATAACCTTCCAACGTTTTGCGTCAAAATCAACTCTTGTGTTGGAAGTGTTTAATGACGATTACAATGGTAGTGGTTTAATGTAACTAGGGAAGGCATGACATTCCAGGTAGAAATTAATGGTTCATTAATGCTGGATATGGAATGGTGGTAGAAAATCTTCAATAAAATTTTAATGCATGAATTAATGGACATAAACTTCATGTACATATATCCCGTTCAATTAAAAAGATTACCGTGCAATAAATCAAAATTTTTGGCTGCAATTAATACATACCCTCACCACAAACACCAGTTCCATGCATAAATATGGTCCTCTATCACTCCATCTAAGATCATACTTAGAGACGACCATGGCCAAACATACCGAGATCTTCCTCGCGGTTACACTCCTGTCGCTGCTATACAACACCCTCCAAGCCCAAGGTACCCATCTTACAACAAAATGTATTAATTACTATTCTAGGGGAAAATAACATTGTTATGATCATATCCAAATCATTCATTTCCATTCTGCGCGGCGCTGTTCGCAAACTTTTTGTCTTTTTGGAATCAAATTAACAGATCCAAACCGGCATAAACCATACCGTTTTTACCTACCCATCCGCTGCACGCACATGAAATAAGAAGCTTATGATTTACAGCTGTTGACGAACTCGTGATGATTAAGCAGGTGGAAGCGAAGCCTACGACGCCGGACAGTACTTCCCGATGCAGCGGCAATCGTGGAGGACGGTGATGCCGCAGGTGGTGCTCCCTGAAGGCGTCGCGCTGAGGTACTGCGACAGGTGCACCTGCTGCAAGGATTCCCCCATAGGGAAGATCTGCACCAGCATGAAGTGCTGCATGGAGAGTGTCTGCACGCCAGGGACCCAAAAAGGCAGCTGCCCAGATGCTAAGCCGATCACCTGTGGCTGCGACGAAGGCACGTGTCAACCAGGACCACATTGATTAACCTAGTACATGTAAAGATTAATTGAAGAATAAACCTCTGAAAACAAAAATTGAAGTACGAAACAGCAATGAAGGACATACTCTATATATGGTCCTTGACATGGCCATTCTTTGTCACAAATATCCAAAGCATGCCGTTGCGCGTAGCAGATCGTTATGTGTACCGTTGCCTTCTCTAGATGCTTCAAATGCCTGCAGATGAGCAAGGCCATTGAGTTTACCATTTGCACTGATTTGCAACGCCATGGTTCTCAACACAGCACACATTCTCCCAACAACGATAAATTATACAAACTTGTGCAATGAATTGCCGGTTATTCTTAGCCTTCACCTCTCGAGACAACTGTAACATCCCAAAATTCTAATTTCTAAATCAAATTATGTTCAAATCATCATTTTGGTGAATTTCCATAATTTTTCAGCATTTATTAAAAGGTTTATCTAGATTTCAGCAGATGAAAATAAATTTCTAAAATTAATTAAAACATTATCAGAGTCCAGAAATAACTTAATTTGGTTCTAAATATTCCAAAGTACCTCTCCAAAAAATTTCATAATTTTTAGAGTTGGTTTGCTGATTTAAAAAAATTCAACACACACTGAGGCCGCCATGTCCTGCAGCTTAAGCAGGAGGCTCCAGAGGGCCACGTAACTACCCCGGGCACCGCCATCGGGCCAGGCTGGAGGGTCATCGTGGGCATGTACCTGGACATCTGAAGGAATACGCGTAGGCTACGGAAGCAGAAAACAAAACTTTTCTACCGCGCACCCAAGAACATCATGCTAAGGAAGGATCATGGATCGTTACCACTTAGACGCGCAGCGCAGCGGAAGATGAATTGGAAACCGATCCAATCACGCGCGTCGAGGTAGTAGTGGAAGTAGCCGATCGTCCCGAACAGATCGTCTCCTCCACGCACGCCGATCAAGATCGCAACGAGCAGCGCCTCCACCGGTATCCACACGTCCGGGGCTGGAACGCCGATCGCGAGTGTACTAGCACTCGTGAGCAGCTAGGGTTTCGCTCGAGAGGTGGCGGCTAGGGTTTTGCTAGATGTTAACAGGGACGAAACCCCTCAGCCCCTCGCCTCCATATATATAGACCTCCTCACGTGGGCCTTGCGGACCAAGGCCCATTAGGAGTCTATTCGGATCTTTATCCGAATTGAGCCCATTTCCGAATCATATTCGAATCGTTGTTCCAACCCGTTAAGCGTGCGACCACAGAGGTTCACGTATACTTGGTCGTGACTCGGAAACGCCTTCCGGTCACCACCGTTAATAGCGCCTCTAGTAAGACATATTAACCCCAAAGTATATGTAAAGATCATATCACTGAACTCGTAATGTTCTCTCATGTACGAATCCCTTTGCCTCACGATATAGATTGAGCTCAAGGCGAGACTGTGTCATCCTCTTAATAGCTCAATCACTCTCTCGATTCCGTGATGGATTATAAACTCGTGATTGACTCCTCAATCACCTTGGCATGGCCATGCACTTTCATAATCCATTACATCGAGGGCCCGAGATATCTCTCCCATAAGGAGGGGCAAATTCTATCTTGATCATTCACATCCCACTACATGTTTTATGGCAAACCCAAGACTACTTTTATGACTACCCAGCCACGGAGTAGTGTTTAGTAGTCCCAAAATAAGCTACTACTCATGTTGGGAACCATGATGATCTCAAGTCTAAGGACTCTACATAAACACTACTTGAGACCAATCGATGACACATGGAATCTCTGCAGTGTCTCATGGCAGTCTATCCAACATTTGTTCACTAACACATGTCCATATTATTGATTTGGTATCACCATACCATGATCCATGAGACATGATCATCAATCAATACATATGCTGATCTTTGTCTTTGAATCATATTTGTTCCTCATATGATATACGATCAGGGATCATTTAGAAATAGCAACATCTTAGTATTTAAGAGTCTCATGAATAAGTCACATACTCATTGATCAATAATGATGATGTCTATTCCAAGGAACAAAGTAATGTATCATAAACATAGTATGTGATATATACAACATCTCCATGTTGCCTCTAGGGCATATCACTAACAGTCTCCCACTTGCACTAGAGTCAACCATGTAGGTATCTAATACCCATTGCCCTAGTGTGAGCCTCATGCTTTGGCTGGGAAAGCGGCTTTGTCAACGGATCTGCAATGTTCAAATCCGTTTGTACTTTGCATATCTTCACATCGCCTCTCTCCACTATCTCGCGGATGAGATGAAATCGCCGTAAATGTGCTTGGACTTCAGTGCGATCTAGGCTCCTTGGCTTGTGCAATGGCCCCACTATTGTCACAGTAGAGGTCCATTGGGCTGGAGGCACTAGCCATCACACCAAGCTTAGAAATAAATTTCTTGATCCAAACAGCCTCTTTGGCAGCTTCAGAAGCTGCTATGTACTCGGCTTCTGTTGTAGAATCAGCAACCGTCTGCTGCTTGGAACTCTTCCACTACCGCACCGCCATTCAGCAGTAACACAAATCCAGATTGCGATCTAAAATCATCTTTGTCAGTTTGGAAGCTAGCATCGGTGTAACCATTTACAACGAGCTCTTCCTCACCTCCATAGACAAGGAACACATCTTTAGTTCTTCTCAAGTACTTCAAGATGTTCTTTACGGCAATCCAGTGACTTTCACCTTGATCTGACTGGTATCTACTCGTAGCACTTAAAGCATACGAAACATCTGGACGTGTACAAAGCATGGCATACATAATGGACCCAATAGCCGAAGCATATGGAATCGCATTCATTTTATCCCGCTCATCAGGTGTACTAGGACACCGATTCTTGCTAAGATTTATACCATGTGACATAGGTAGAAAACCTTTCTTGGAATCATGCATATTGAACCTTTTCAACACCTTGTCAATGTACGATCTTGGCTTAATCCAATTAGCCTTTTGATCTATCTCTATAGATCTTGATGCCTGAATATATGCCGCCTCTCCTAAGTCTTTCATAGAGAAACTATTTTTAATGAAGACTTAACAGATTCGAGCAAAGGAATGTCATTTTCGATCGAAATATGTCATCCACATATAAGATCGTAAATACGAGTGCGCTCCCACTAGCCTTTTGTAAACACAAGGCTCTTCTTCGTTCTTGATGAAACCAAACCCTTTGATTACTTCATCAAAACGAATGTTCCAACTCCGAGATGCTGCTTAATCCATAAATGGATCTTTGGAGCTTGCATATCTTTCCAATCGATTGTGGATCGACAAAACCTGTGGGCTGTGTCATGTACACATCCTCACTCGATTTCCATTAAGGAAAGCTGTTTTGACATCCATTTGCCATATTTCATAGTCGAAATATGCAGCAATCGCTAGAATGATCCGAATAGACTTTAGCATTGCGACGGCGAAAAGTTTCATCATAATCAATACCTTGAATTTGTTTGAAACCTTTGGCCACCGATCGCGCTTTATAGATGTGAACATTTCCATCTATGTCTATCTTTTTCTTGAAAACCCATTTGCATTCAATGGTTTTAACACCATCAGGTGGATCAACCAAGTTCCAAACTTGATTACTGTGTATGGATTCAATTTCGGATCTCATGGCTTCAAGCCATTTCTCAGAGTCTGGTCCCACCATTGCTTCTTCATAGGTCTTAGGCTTATCGTTGTCTAACAACAATATGTCCCGTTGTTGAGTAGTCAAGAACATGTACCTCTCGTGCACGACGTGACCTTCGACCTACGTGGTCTGGTGTGTCCACAACAGTTTCTTCAACAGCTTGTTCATCCCGTTGTGGTTCTCAGGAGCTGAAACGTTATCGTGTGTTTCTTGAATTTCTTCAAGTTGCACTGTGCTCCCACTATCCCTTCTTGAGAGAAACTCTTTCTCTAAGAAGACACCATGCCGCGACAAACACTTTGCCTTCTCCTCGATTATAAAAGTAATATCCTTTTGTTTCCTTAGGATACCCGATAAAGAAGCATTTATCGATTTAGGAGTGAGCTTATCGATCGTAAACGTTTTACATAAGCCTCACATCCCTAAATCTTAAGAAAAGACAAGCTAGGGCGTTGTCCCGTCCACATCTCATATGGTGTCTTTTCTATCGATTTTGATGGAACCTGCTTAGTGTGAACGCAATTTGTTTCAAGAGCGCACCCCAAAAAGACAACGGAAGATCACTTTGGCTCATCATGGAGCGCACCATATCTAATAAGGTGCGATTTCTCGCTCGAGATACCCCATTCCATTGAGGTGTTCTGGCGAGTCAATTGTGGAACAATTCCACAATCCTTTAGATGATTGCCAAACTCATGGCTCAAATACTCACCTCCACGATCGATCGTAGAAACTTGATTGTCTTGCCTAAATGATTTTGCACTTCATTTTGGAATTCCTTGAACTTTTCAAAGGATTCGGACTTATGCTTCATCGTAGATATACCCATATCTACTAAAGTCATCGATAAAAGTTATGAAGTATCAAAACCACCTCTGTCGTTAAGCTCATTGGTCCACATACATCGGTATGTACGAGTGCCAATAAGTCATTTGCCCGCTCACCTTGACCGGTGAAAGGTGCCTTTGTCATCTTGCCAAGTAAACAAGATTCGCATGTCTCTAATGATTCAAAATCAAATGAGTGCGAATACCATCTCTATGGAGCTTCGCATGCGTTTCTCATTTATGTGACCTAAGCGACGATGCCAAATAAATGTGGGATTCAAATCATTCTGACGTTGCCTCTTTGCATTAATGTTATAGACCGTGACCCTTCAAGAGTAAGAACGTATAACCCATTCACCAATGGAGTATGACAATAGAACATATCTTTGAAATAAAGAGAACAACCATTGTCCATAGATTTAAAGTCATAACCTTCTCGCTTGCAAACATGAAGCGTAAATAATGTTCTTTGAAAGAGATGGAACACAATAACAATTATTCAATTCCAAAACTAATCCTCGAAGGTAAAGACAATGGCATGGTGCCAACAGCTACCGCAGCAACTTTTGCTCCATTGCCAACGCGAAGATCCACTTCGCTCCTCCTCAAACTTCTACTTCTTATTAGCCCTCGCAACGATTTGCAGATGTGAGCAACCGATCCGGTATCAAATACCCAAGAATTAGTGGAAGAAGTAGCAAGATTGATTTCTATAACATTTATACCGGAGTGGAAGTCATACTTCCTTCTTCGCCTCAAGATCCTCCAAGTACTTTGGGCGCCTTCCTTTTCCAATGTCCCGATTGCTTACAGAGTAACAATCGCATCGATGAGCATCGCCCTTCTTGTCTTTCTTGGCCTTAGAACCGCTCGCGATCGCATCAGAGCTTTCTTTCTTTTGACCGCGCTTCTCTTGACATAGGGCTTGCCCTTGCCTTTCTGCATCATCATCACATGATTGCTACTTTTCTTAATGCTATCCTCGCAGATTTTAGCATCCCATGCAACTCACCAGGGTCTTGTCCAGGTTGTTCATGTTAAAGTTCATTATGAATGGCTCAAAGCTCGGGGAGCGATCGGAGAATCACATCGTAGCCAACTCTGGCTAAGGGAAACCAAGTTTTTCCGACTCTCAATGTAGCCAATCATCTTAATTACATGAGGGTCGACGGATTCCCTTCTCAAGCTCGCACGCAAATAAGGACTTTGAAGTATTGAACCTCTCACCCTTGCTTGGTTCTCAAACATACCACGTAGCCCCACAATGATATTGTAGGCATCTGTGTTCTCATATTGCTTCAAGCTCGAGAGGACATTGTGGCAAGCATGAGACAGCTCACATCAAGGCAATCATTCGTTTGCTTCTCATAAGCTCTCCGTGCAGCCACAGTAGCATTATCATGCAAGTCTTCGGGGTAAGGAGACTCAAGGACATACTCCTTGCGCTCTTGCTTGAGAACAATTCTCAAGTTGCGATACCAATCCAAAAAGTTTGTTCCATTGAGTTTTTCTTTCTCAAGAACAGATCGCAAATTAAAAGTACTGGATGCGGCGTTAATGACATGATCTACAACACAAGAATATGCAAAGTTTAACACTATGTTTATGTTCATCTTTTATTAAACTATTTAGCAAAAGACTCCCACTATGAGTTTTGCAACAAAACTCCTCTAAGTTACATAGTGGGTAAAGATCCTCATTTCACTAATTCCTAGTGAGCTTTGGCATCACGGCTAGAAAACTAGTGACATGGGTAAGCAACATTTTGCTAATCACATCCCTATGTGACTCTACTTTGGGTGATATTAGTATGCCTCGGCCCCAATCTATGCCCCAAGGTCCAAAACTATTTTGATAACCTTGTTAAGTAAACCAAATGCTTCCGCATGTAGATGTCCGACATCTACCCCAAATGATGATGATAACCGATGGCACTCTACTTTGGTAGACCTACCATGCGGTGATCATTATCTTTTGGTGCAGCATATGGAAGGGCATTAACACCTAATTTTAAGAGGGATTCTATCCTACCAAAGCAACATATCACATATATCATTGCATAAGAATAAGATAGATAACATCATAGATAAACACATTTAACTGTGAAGTAGTATGGCCCAAAAATGGTGATATCCATCTCCAAGTAGGTGTAGACGATCTCCATCCTCCACATCACTCATTTAGGCCACCATGCTTAAAAGCTTGTAACCTCAAAACTAGGCTACTACCTATAATAGCTAGAAATTGAAGATTACAAAGATAGATTCAAGCATTAAGGTCGACACGCAGGTCGTTAAATACAATATATACAGCTAATAATAGCTGAAATAATCATGACACGCAGGCCATGAACGAATGTTACATGCATCACATACATCTCATACATTCAAATAAGCTATAGGGCCATACTATTCACATCATTCTCTGCAAAAACAAGTTAGACGTAGAATCGCATTCTACCTAACGATGTGAACCCAAGACGCTATACAAGGGGGGATACACACGGCGGTCCCGCTGATCAAATCAACCCATCTAAATTCCCGCTGATCAAATCAACCCAAACCTCACAGAATTACATAGATCGCATCTATGAAATCGCTATGAAAATCTTATCGAGCCGATCAAATCAACCCAAATTCGAGCCATTCAAAATGTCTCAATTTTCATTAGATCAATCATATTGATCATCGTGATCGGTATACTTGAGGAGACCACAACACAAGACCTCGATCTGTTGGCTTGATCTACTGATTGTGCGCGCAGTTAGCCCCGATGGTGATTCCAGCCGGTAGGGGCAAGTCACGCGTACATCAAAGAAGGAGCACGAACTAATCTTTTTGGCCTTATGATGCTATCAACTCATACCTATTTCAACCCCTTATGACCGATTGATCTCATCAACCCGTGTTACCTGATTTAGACTGTAATAGATCCAATCTACTACTATCGCATATCAACATATGCGCGATCCGGATTGCAAACTAAGCAAGATGGCTCGATACCATCAAGGAATACGCGTGAGGCTACGGAAGCGTAAAACAAAACTTTTCTACCGCGCACCCAAGAACATCATGCTAAGGAAGGATCATGGATCGTTACCACTTAGACGCCGCAGCGCAATGCGAAGATGAATTGGAAACCGATCCAATCACGCGTCGAGGTAGTAGTGGAAGTAGCCGATCGTCCCGAACAGATCGTCTCCTCCACGCACGCCGATCAAGATCGCAACGAGCAGCGCCTCCACCGTATCCACACGTCCGGGTGGAACGCCGATCGCGAGTGTACTAGCACTCGTGAGCGCCTAGGGTTTCGCTCGAGAGGTGGCGGCTAGGGTTTTGCTAGATGTTAACAGGACGAAACCCTCACCCTCGCCTCCATATATAGACCTCCTCACGTGGGCCTTGCGGACCAAGGCCCATTAGGAGTCTATTCGGATCTTTATCCGAATTGAGCCCATTTCGAATCATATTCGAATCGTGTTCCAACCCGTTAAGCGTGCGACCACAGAGGTTCACGTATACTTGGTCGTGACTCGAAACGCCTTTCCGTCACCACGTTAATAGCGGCCTCTAGTAAGACATATTAACCCCAAAGTATATGTAAAGATCATATCGGTGAACTCGTAATGTTCTCTCATGTACGAATCCCTTTGCCTCACGATATAGATTGAGCTCAAGGCGAGACCTGTGTCATCCTCTTAATAGCTCAATCACTCTCTCGATTCCGTGATGGATTATAAACTCGTGATTGACTCCTCAATCACCTTGGCATGGCCATGCACTTTCATAATCCATTACATCGAGGGGCCCAGAGATATCTCTCCCATAAGGAGGGGCAAATTCTATCTTGATCATTCACATCCCACTACATGTTTTATGGCAAACCCGAAGACTACTTTTATGACTACCCAGTTACGGAGTAGTGTTTAGTAGTCCCAAAATAAGCTACTACTCATGTTGGGAACCATGATGATCTCAAGTCTAAGGACTCTACATAAACACTACTTGAGACCAACTGATGACACATGGAATCTCTGCAGTGTCTCATGGCAGGTCTATCCAACATTTGTTCACTAACACATGTCCATATTATTGATTTGGTATCACCATACCATGATCCATGAGACATGATCATCAATCAATACATATGCTGATCTTTGTCTTTGAATCATATTTGTTCCTCATATGATATACGATCAGGGATCATTTAGAAATAGCAACATCTTAGTATTTAAGAGTCTCATGAATAAGTCACATACTCATTGATCAATAATGATGATGTCTATTCCAAGGAACAAAGTAATGTATCATAAACATAGTATGTGATATATACAACATCTCCATGTTGCCTCTAGGGCATATCACTAACAACATCAGCATTGTCATCGTTCTTGGACCTGTACCCAGCTCGGCAGGGCAGCACACGTTGTTTGTCCAGGGCCAGTCCGGTGGGTACGAGAGTTGGCATCGTGCCATGACCCACGCGGAAGGTGCGCTTCATCTCTTAATATTTGTTTTGCATTGATATATTGCACGAATAAACAATACATGTTCGCAGCACGCACGCACGAGCCGGTTTGGCTATCCCCCTACGAGGATCTCCCGGCGGATGTGAGCGAGTACCTCGTGGAGGACCCGACGGAGGTGCTTTCCGGGTCGTAGCTAAGCAGTGTGCCAATTCCCATGAAGCAATAGGTGCAGTCCACCCCCGAGGCATTGGGAGCACGGGTCAACAAGCCTCCTGACCGCCTCACCCTGTCAAGGTGCCAACACCCCACACTTAGGAATCCTAAGTGGGCCGTACGGGTGGGCACCGGCCGGGGCGGGACATGGCGATGACAGAGGCCACGACGGAGGAGGGGCTACGGGTAGTGTAGCTGGTGGCGCAGTGGGTCTTCCACTTGTGTTGTGTATTTTTTTATTGTGTATGAATTTTACTTTGTCTGCCTCCATGTATGAATTCTCTAGTGCATCCTAATATCACTTACCTTTGTACTTTATAATCGTTGCTATGTCAGTCGTCCTCAAAAAATTCCTTAGAAAATTTATCGCCCTACAACAACATACGAGATCACAAAATGTTATTACGAGTCTAACAGATTTTGTACTATCTGCAATATACAAAAACTTTAAGTGAATCAACCAACATTATCTGCCCTTTTATTTCAAAAAAGATACAACTTACAAACAAGATTTGTTAAATATATCCAGATGAGGATTCTGCTTGTGTTGCACATATGGATAAGTGGTATTTTGGAAAATTAAGTATATTGCTTCCAAATTATTTTATCGTCCTTTTATCAAGATGAATAGTGAGACAAATGTCTAGAGGGCTATACATTGTGGTAATTCAGTAGATGTACTTGCAATGTATTGGCTTTTATTTTTTTTCTTTAAATGTATTAAAGGCATTGGAATAATAATATTTCACCAGGAGTGGTATTCAGGGGGAGCATATGCTAAACCTTTATAGTTACGTACGAGATTCTAAAAATCTCGACTTTAGTCTAACATAGAAAGTATTGACTTGATAATCACTACCTTGAAGGTTTTGTTAGAGATATGCCCAAGAGGCAATGATAGATATGATTGTATCACTTCTATGTTTATGATCTTTTGAATAATATATTATTTTGTCCCTTGAATAAATGTCTTTCATATTGATCAACAAGTATGTGACTTGGTCGTGAAACTCTTTATTTATGTTTTTGATATTATTCTAAATTATCATTGATCTTATATCATTATGTGGGATAATTATGATTAAAGATCAGCACATGCACTAATTGATGATAATGTTTTACGGATCATGGATATGGGATATCAAATCAATAATATGGACACATGTTAGAAAATATGATGTTGGATTGACCCACCATGAGACACTGCGGGAATTATTATATTCTTAAGTGTCATCAGTTGGTCTCATATATACTGTATGTGGGATCTTTAGACCTGAGATCGTCATTGTTTCCTACATGTATAATAGTTTACTAAGGGTTACCAAACACTACTATGTGATTGGGTGGTCATAAAGGTAGCTTTCGGGTTTACTATGAAACACACGGAGGAATATGAGCGATTAAGATGGAATCTGCCCCTCCTATATAACAGGAGAGATATCTCTAGGCCCCTCGATGTGGTTGGATTAAGGAATTGCATGGCCATGCCAAGTGTGGTTGAAGAGTCAATCACAACTGAGTAATCCATCACAGGATCGAGTAAAGGATCGAGCTATCATAGGATGGCCCGCTTCTCGCCTTGAGTTCGATCTAGTATCATGAAACAAAGGGATCGGTACATAAGCATTATATAGCTTCATTCGATATAATCTTTATGTATATTTGGGAGTCGTTATGTCCTGCTAGGGTCTGCTACCGACCTATCGACTGAAAAGGAATTTTTGGCCCGTGACCAATGTACATAACCTACAGGGTCACACACTTAATAGGCCGACGTCCGGATAATAGTTTTCGAGTGAGATTCGATCTCCACTCGTATCGGATAAGGATTCGATTGAAGGCTATGTAATAAGAGGTGCGGGGGCTGAGGGAGACATCCTGAAACACACCCATCAAAACCCTAGCCTCCACCTCTCATAACCCCTACCGTGCGCACTGGTGCTTTCACACCGATCCACGGTGTTCCCTCCCTGGACGTGTGGACATCGGTAGAGGCGCTGCTACGACTACGACGCTGATCGGGACAATCACAAGGAGGAGACGGTTGGTCGGAGGACGATCGACTATTTTCGCATACACTGACGCGCTCTTCATTGAATCGGCTGCTTCAACTATATTTCTGTTTCGCTGCGTATTTAGTGGTAAGGATTTATGATCTCTTACTCGCATGGCTTACTAGTTTACGCGGTATATTTTTAATTTTGCGCTAGTGTAGACTACACGTATCCCAACATGTTTTACCACCTATCGGTATAAGTCCAATCGATGGATATGATAAAGGTACTGAAGATCAAAATAAATCATAAAGATAGTTTATAAATCCTAAAAATAAGCATTGTGCTCTTTTTTCTCTTTATGAGTTTTTCTGAAGTTTTCTCATATAAAGGTTTTTAATAAGGCAATAAGTGCAACACAAGAAACAGATTTGTTGTAGGTCGATTATATGATGATGTTCTCATTTGACGAGAAACCTGTGTGAGAATCTTTTGGAGTGTCAAAGTTAATACTGTAAATGAGCTGGATGGGATGAGGATAGAGAATTATGCAAACTTTCTAAACATAACCTTCCAACGTTTTGCGTCAAAATCAACTCTTGTGTTGGAAGTGTTTAATGACGATTACAATGGTAGTGGTTTAATGTAACTAGGGAAGGCATGACATTCCAGGTAGAAATTAATGGTTCATTAATGCTGGATATGGAATGGTGGTAGAAAATCTTCAATAAAATTTTAATGCATGAATTAATGGACATAAACTTCATGTACATATATCCCGTTCAATTAAAAAGATTACCGTGCAATAAATCAAAATTTTTGGCTGCAATTAATACATACCCTCACCACAAACACCAGTTCCATGCATAAATATGGTCCTCTATCACTCCATCTAAGATCATACTTAGAGACGACCATGGCCAAACATACCGAGATCTTCCTCGCGGTTACACTCCTGTCGCTGCTATACAACACCCTCCAAGCCCAAGGTACCCATCTTACAACAAAATGTATTAATTACTATTCTAGGGGAAAATAACATTGTTATGATCATATCCAAATCATTCATTTCCATTCTGCGCGGCGCTGTTCGCAAACTTTTTGTCTTTTTGGAATCAAATTAACAGATCCAAACCGGCATAAACCATACCGTTTTTACCTACCCATCCGCTGCACGCACATGAAATAAGAAGCTTATGATTTACAGCTGTTGACGAACTCGTGATGATTAAGCAGGTGGAAGCGAAGCCTACGACGCCGGACAGTACTTCCCGATGCAGCGGCAATCGTGGAGGACGGTGATGCCGCAGGTGGTGCTCCCTGAAGGCGTCGCGCTGAGGTACTGCGACAGGTGCACCTGCTGCAAGGATTCCCCCATAGGGAAGATCTGCACCAGCATGAAGTGCTGCATGGAGAGTGTCTGCACGCCAGGGACCCAAAAAGGCAGCTGCCCAGATGCTAAGCCGATCACCTGTGGCTGCGACGAAGGCACGTGTCAACCAGGACCACATTGATTAACCTAGTACATGTAAAGATTAATTGAAGAATAAACCTCTGAAAACAAAAATTGAAGTACGAAACAGCAATGAAGGACATACTCTATATATGGTCCTTGACATGGCCATTCTTTGTCACAAATATCCAAAGCATGCCGTTGCGCGTAGCAGATCGTTATGTGTACCGTTGCCTTCTCTAGATGCTTCAAATGCCTGCAGATGAGCAAGGCCATTGAGTTTACCATTTGCACTGATTTGCAACGCCATGGTTCTCAACACAGCACACATTCTCCCAACAACGATAAATTATACAAACTTGTGCAATGAATTGCCGGTTATTCTTAGCCTTCACCTCTCGAGACAACTGTAACATCCCAAAATTCTAATTTCTAAATCAAATTATGTTCAAATCATCATTTTGGTGAATTTCCATAATTTTTCAGCATTTATTAAAAGGTTTATCTAGATTTCAGCAGATGAAAATAAATTTCTAAAATTAATTAAAACATTCTCAAAGTCCAAAAATAACTTAATTTGGTTCTAAATATTCCAAAGTACCTCTCCAAAAAATTTCATAATTTTCAGAGTTGGTTTGCTTATTTAAAAAAATTCACTTTCTGCTATTAAATCAATTCAAAAATGAATTAGAAAATCTGTTCCGACTGTGTGCCGAATTCTTCCCCTCTGCCGGGCCCATTCTTGTTCTGGCCCAACTCTAGCCTGCGTGCCATCTTCCAGCCACGTAGTTTCCTTTTCCCGCCTTCATCGTGCAAGGATGTCTTTTCACAGTTCCGCCTTTTATCTCGCCTCCTTCTCTCTCTGTCTTGCAGGCCCGGTCGGGACCCATCCATGAACTCTCTTCTGCCAAGCTCGTGGCTTCACCGTTGGTGAGCTCTGCTCCATACCATGCCAAAGATGTGATGCCTGCCGAGTGCCTCAAGATCCCTTCCCTATGTGCCTCACTGCATCCCCTCTACTTCCCCTGAACCATCCCATTGCCAACGAAGCCGTGAGTGCCTTCCCCCTGTCGTGGCCTGGGGAGAATCTTTGAGCCAAGCCGCACCATCATCCCTTCTTAAGCCCGCCCGAGCATGCCATTTTCTTCCCCGAAGTATGTCATCTCCATTTTGCTGCTTGCCCCTCATTTTCTTCCTCTATTGCACCCAGAATGTGCTCGTCACCTTCGGCTTTGGTGCATGCCCGCCCCATGCTCCACCATGGCCCAAGCCTTTCCCAGTGAGTTCTTGGCTTTCTATCCGTGTCACTTTGCGCATTTATGTCTGCTCTTCCAAATCCCTTACTCAATTTCACCTCTTCTGCAGTACCTCGCCGAGACCCTGCCATCTTCTTTTAACTCCGCTCGCCACCATCGCCTGAGCAATTCCCTCTCCTAGGTGAGCTCTAGCCTCGCCATAGCCATTATCAACATCCTCTCACTGCTGCTGTTCACTGCCACCTGATCGCCTCGAACCTCCTTCGTCGTTGCCATCCCCACTGTTGTGACCAAGGTGAGCTCTTGGTGCTAATGCACTGCTTAGTGAGACCCTGCGTGGTAGTTGTCTTCGTTGCCACCGTAACTCTACTTAGCACTGCCACTGGTTCAGTTTCAATGACCATAGGGCACCGTGACAACTCCGATAGCATCGTAATACTTCACTGAGGGCTTTCCCATGCTTGATTTCTCCTCTATCTCGTTCTTGTACCATGGGCATTGCATGGCCGAGGTACCCTCACCACTGACTACAATGAAACTTTCTTGTCTATCACTATGCTTAAGTCTGTTCGGATCATTCTAGCTATTAGTGCATATTTCAATTATGAAATATGGGAGATGAATGTCAAAATGACTTTCCTAAATGGAAACGTAAGTGAGGATGTATACATGACACAACCTAAAGGTTTTGTCGATCCCCAAAATGCTAGAAAGATATGCAAACTTCATAGATGTATCTATGGACTGAAGCCAACTCCTCGGAGTTGGAATATTCATTTTGATGAGGTAAGCAAAGGGTTTGGCTTCATCAAGAATGAAGAAGAGTCTTATGTTTACATAAATGCTAGTGGGAGCACGCTTACTTTTCTGATCCTATATATGGATGACATATTATTGATCAGAAATGATATTACTATGCTTGAATCTGTATAGTCTTCATTAAGAAATAGTTTATTTATGAAAGACTTAGGAGAGGCAGTATATATTTTGGGTATAAAGATCTATAGAGATAGAACTAAAAGACTAATTGGATTAAGCCAAGATATGTACATTGAAGTACTAAAGCGGTTCAATATGCAGTATTCCAAAAAGGGTTTCTTGCCTATGTCACATGGTATTAGTCTTAGCAAGACTTAGTGTTCTTCGCCACCTGATGAGTAAGATTCCATATGCTTCTGCCATTGGTCCTATCATGTATGTCATATTTTGTACACACCCAGATATGTCATATGCTCTAAGTGTTATAAGTAGATATCAGTCAGATCTAGGTGAAGGTCATTAGATAGCAGTAAAGAATATCTCAAAATACTTGAGAAAGACTAAGGATGCATTTCTTGTTTATAGAGGTGTGGAAGAGATAGTCATAAATGGTTACACTTGTGAAACCATGTGGAGGTCACCTCATGGTTGTAATGAGTAATTGACTTTTAGTTAAGAGAGTTTGCAGAGTTTGAATTTGGCTTTTGAGAGTTTATAATTTTCTAGTTGCTTTGTGTTGCCAGTGGTCTAACTAGCCTTGGGTTGGTGGTCAAACTGGTTGTGGGAGGTGGCGGTCAAACCAACTTTTGGTTGGTGGTATGACTGGCCGAGGAGCTATTGGAACATGTATTTGTTTGAGTTGAGTTGTTTGAGTGTGGGCACAATATGGGTGTCATTGCTTGTGTGCACATGAGTTTATTGTTTGGTCCTTACTTTAGGATCGATGATTTGGTTGCATATATTTTGCATTGTGCATTATATGAATTAATTGTGTCAATTGATGACTTTGTGTACTGTGCAGGGCTATGTCACAGTTTGCTTCTTATTGTTGATTGTACGACTCCAAAGCTACGTCATGCTAAGATGGACGGTACTGAGACTAATCTAGGAGATCTTAGGTCCAAAGCAATTAAGGGATCAGGACTACGCTCAGGAGGAGTTGAGGTCTAGACGATCAAGGAGCCGCTGAAGATGACCGAGGCTTACGGGGTGGTGGACACGATGGGCAACGACAAGGTGGACCGGGACTAGGCTTAGGAGGAGACAAGGTCCTGTGCGGTCAAGGAATCCGGCTTCCGTCGTGTGGGAGAAGCATGTGGTGCACCAAGTGACTTGGGTCATATGCAAGCGAGAACGATTTGGTGGGATTTGGACATGTGAGAGGCTTGGTGGCAAGTTATTGAGGCCACATGGAAGATGACAAAGTATGGGCGAAGCTTCATGGCAAAGGAAGTGGAAAACTCTGTAAAAGGCGGTCGAGAGGCATTTTGGTAAATTGTCTAATACCGAAAAAGTAGCGGTGTGTGAAACCGCAGCGTTGGCCTGAGTGGTTTAGGCCTTGTATGTGTTGAAAATGTGAAATGGATCAAGTGTTGATTCACTAATAGGTTAATAGGTGTGAGCGCTTTGAGAAGCATGCATACAAAGCTATCTAGATTATGCTATGAGACGGGTGATGTGTGTTCTTGAGATTTTTTGATCGCCAAGTTGCTGAAATTTCTATTTTGATGCAACGTAAATCTTGATCAAGATAGATATCTCCATAGACTTTATTATGTAATTCCTTTTGGAATCATGACCCTGAGAACCTCATCTTGTTATGATTCAAGTTTCATCAATTTTGGATCAGTAGCTACTGTGGTTTCTTGACAATCAAGTTGCTGAAATTCTTGTTCCATTTACTCTATTCTAAGTATACTCTTGGTGTTCGTGAACGTCTTCCTAAAAGCACTAGAGTTCAAGAGACGAAATACTTGACTAAGGGAATTTAATTTGCACCTATTTACCCCCTTTAGTCGCCATAATCGATCCTTCAACACTAATGCTAGCTTCCAAACTGATAAAGGTAATAAATTTTGATCATAGTCTAGGTTTGTGTTTTGTCTTAATTGAGGAGTAGTGAGCTGAAAAAGTTCCAAGTAAGTAACGGTTACTAATTCTACAACGGAGACTAAGTATATTGCTGCTTCTAAAGCTACAAAGGAGGCAGTTTGGATAAAGAAGTTCATATCTAAGCTAGGTGTGGTCTCTAGTATTTTTGGTCCAATAGATTTCTATTGTGATAATAGTAGAGCGATTGCACAAGTCAAGGAGTCCAGATCGCATAAAAAATCTAAGTATATACTTGGCGTTTTAACGTCATTCGTGAGATCATTGATAGATGTGATGTGAAGATATGCAAAATACACATAGATTTAAATATTATTGATCTATTAACAAAACCTTTTCCATAGCCAAAGCACAAGGCACACAAAAGAGCTATGGGTATTAGATAATTGCATGATTGACTCTAGTGCAAGTGGTAGACTGTTGGTGATATGCCCTAGGGGCAATCATGAAGATGATTGAATTTTTTTTTGTTTATGATCTTTTGAATAATATATTATTTTGCCACTAAAATAAATATCTTTCATATTGATCACCAAGTATGTGACTTGTTTATGAAACTCTTTATTAATGCTTTGATGTTATTCTTAATTATCTCCAATCTTATGTCATTATGTGGGATAATTATGATTTATAGATCAGCACATGTACTGATTGATAATCATATTTCATGGATTATGGATATGGGGATATCAAATCAGTAATCTGGACACATATTGGAGAGGAATTTTTTTAAATAATCTATTTTTATTACAGAATTATAGTATTATACCTGCCTTTTTTTAGTTTTGGCCATATATCGTCCAACCGTTGGGCAATTTGAGCTAGTCGCCCAACCATTGGGTGACACGTGGCCAAGTCGCCCAACGGTTAGACGACATTGCCCCTAGTCACCCAACAGTTCGGTGACAAGCCCCTAGTCGCCCAACCGTTGGGCGACTAGGGGGTATAACCCCTCGCAGCCAAGCTGGCCGAGCGCATGCACTCCCCAATGTTCCTTTCGGCCGAAAGCAAAGAAAGAGAAGAGAAAGGGAGAAGAAGAGGCAAGGAAAGGAGAAGAGAGAAGAGGAGGAAGAGGAGGGAGGAGAGGAGAAGGGAGAGGAAGAGGACGAGGGAAGAGAGGAAGAGGAGGAGGAAAGGGAGAGAAAGAGGAGGAGAGGGAGGGGAAGAGAGGAGGAGGAATCTACGAATCAACGACGGTGAGTTTTCTGTATTTTTTGTACATTTATTTTTGAAACATGGTAGCATAGCAACTGAAATCATTAAATTTATAGTTTAAAAAGTAACACCAATTATTTGTTAATTATTATATTATAATTTAGATCGCTCTATTGTGCATTTGAAGACACAATTAATTTTGTTAGTCGCTTACAAATTGTAGAAACCATGTAATAAGTACTTAATTTTTAGAATAATTAGTAGCCATTGAAATATTTAAAACTATTCATGACAATTAGAATAGTGTGTGCAAATATAAAATAGTACACGACGATTTAAGATTACGTGTAAATTAAAATTGTACGCGGTGATTTACATAGCATTTGAGTCGTAAAACTCCGCAAGTGACAAAAATAAAATTCAGACATCCCATAGGGACGCCTTAGTATAATTAATTTAATTGTTACTTAAGATTTACTTTCTATTATATCTATAAGTAAATCGTCACACGTGTAATAATTATGAAAAAGAATAAGTACAAAGAGGGAAGAATTTAATCTAGTTGACTATGAGACCTAAAATTATTTAGATAGGTAGATAAATTAAATAGGCATACTAGCATACGTGAAATCAGTTAGGAATGATTTGAATAATTATCGAAGCTACGCTATTAATAATTAAACCAGTAATTATGTCATAATTGCTGATGTCAAATTGATTTGTGGATATGGCTTCCAACCTTGGTGGTTTAGACTGACTGTCGGGACCCAAAACAACAACTCCAAGTCCCTCTATGTAAATCGCACTATCCCAGAAAAAACTAGTGCACACAGGGTAAACAATGATGTATATCATGCATAATCACCATAATTATTATCAAACGAAAGGTATAGCCTTATGGCCAACTCTTACAATAAAAGGCTTAAGGCCAACTGAAAATAAAAGCAGCGGAAACCATAAAAGTAGTAGCACAGCCCATCCAGCCTCCCATAGGTGAATGACTGTAAAATGCGGTCTACTCATCGAAGTCCTCACTGTAGTCGTCGGAGTTGAACTCTGGCAACGGATTTAAGCAAGGTGAGTACTTTAAAGTACTACACAAGTTACACCAGGAGATATAACAGAATTGATGCATGCATAAGGGATTTCAAGGAAGGCTTAATAGGGTAAATGTGCGGAAAAGCAGTACTGAATTTTAAATACAATAACATAAGTACAAATGCCAAATTTTAATTCATCATAAGAAACAATATTTAACAAAGTAATATCGTTAGTGTAGGCTCCGACCTACACAAACCTAACCACGGGTATCCCACCCGGACCATTTTCCAAAACACTATTGTTTGCCAAAACCAAGTTTTATAAAATCAAGTCTAATCTATGAAAACTCTACTCAGCATGTCCATGACCATGGACACGGCTATCCAAGATAGGTTAAAACTCTGCAGAGATGTACAACTTTACCCACAAGACGTGTCCTCCCGCTTGAGCCACGCGATTAACACACTGCCTTAGGTGTACGGCGGGGAATTAACGACAATGCTGTTACAATGATCCATAGCGAAAATAGTTACACCGCCACTAAGGTTTCACCACAACTTGAATCCACGAGTTGGAGCCCCCTCTAGTGCCATGTGAGACTTCTCGCGGCCCACGCCACGCTCACATTCAGCCAATAGCGAGACTATATTTGGAATTTCACAAATAATTTAGCCAGATCCGTCCCATACCAGACTTGTGGTAGTACGAAGTGTCTTCGTAAAATGATTCACAAAAACGGTTCTTAAATTGACTTAGGCTCATCCACATACCCACATGCACGACAATCAACTACGTGTCACCAAACACGAAGCATGCCGGTACCTCACCACCTAACCAATGGCCTAAGTCCAAATCAAAATTTTCTATTTTCATTTTTAAACCATTTCATAATTTATCCTTGACTCGCCGAAGTCAATAATGCATTTCCAAATTATCATTTTATGTGAAACAATTGGTCCCACCTGAATCATTCTAAGCCAGGCTAAGCAGTTCTATAAAAATTTCTAGTCAATACTATTGTACTAACTAGGTTTTTCATCTAGGTGACAAGGTATGTAAGTTCGAGATCAAAATTGGCTATAATCAAAGGATCGTGGGTATAACTAAGTTTAAAACCTCCGTAAATTATATTTGAATAAAGATACGCATGCATATACAGTAAAATAACATAATTAAATTTGAAATACTGGGGCCAACATGGTCAAAGGTATAACTTACCTTGCTCGAAGTCTTGCTGCGAAGCGTCGCCAAAAACGTTTCAGCTCCTACAAAACCACAACAGGATGAACAAACTGTTGAAGAACCTGTTGTGGACACACCGGCACCACGTAGGTCAGAGAGGTCACGTCGTGCACCTGAGAGGTACATGTTCTTGACTACTCAACAACAGGAGATATTGTTGTTAGACAACGATGAGCCTAAGACCTATGAAGAAACGATGGTGGGACCAGACTCTGAGAAATGGCTTGAAGCCATGAGATCCGAAATTGAATCCATGCACAGTAATCAAGTTTGGAACTTGGTTGATCCACCTGATGGTGTTAAAACCATTCAGTGCAAATGGGTTTTCAAGAAAAAGATAGACATAGATGAAAATGTTCACATCTATAAAGCGCGATTGGTGGCCAAATGTTTCAAACAAATTCAAGGTGTTGATTATGATGAAACTTTTTCGCCCGTCGCAATGCTAAAGTCTATTCGGATCATTCTAGCGATTGCTGCATATTTCGACTATGAAATATGGCAAATAGATGTCAAAACAGCTTTCCTTAATAGAAATCTGAGTGAGGATATGTACATGACACAACCCATGGGTTTTGTCGATCTGCAATCAGTTGGAAAGATATGCAAGCTCCAAAGATCCATTTATGGATTAAAGCAGGCGTCTCGGAGTTGGAACATTCATTTTGATGAAGTAATCAAAGGGTTTGGTTTCATCAAGAACGAAGAAGAGCCTTGTGTTTACAAAAAGGCTAATGGGAGCGCACTCATATTTCTGGTCTTATATGTGGATGACATATTACTGATCAGAAATGACATTCCTATGCTTGAATCTGTTAAATCTTCATTAAAAAAATAGTTTCTCTATGAAAGACTTAGGAGAGGCGGCATATATTCTGGGCATCAAGATCTATAGAGATAGATCAAAAAGACTAATTGGATTAAGCCAAGATACGTACATTGATAAGGTGTTGAAAAGGTTCAACATGCAGGATTCCAAGAAAGGTTTTCTACCTATGTCACATGGTATAAACCTTAGCAAGAATCAGTGTCCTAGTACACCTGATGAGCGGGATAAAATGAATGCAATTCCATATGCTTCGGCTATTAGATCCATTATGTATGCCATGCTTTGTACACGTCCAGATGTCTCGTATGTTTTAAGTGCTACGAGTAGATACCAGTCAGATCCAAGTGAAAGTCACTGGATTGCCGTAAAGAACATCTTGAAGTACTTGAGAAGAACTAAAGATGTGTTCCTCGTCTATGGGGGTGAGGAAGAGCTCGTTGTAAATGGTTACACTAATGCTAGCTTCCAAACTGACAAAGATGATTTTAGATCGCAATCTGGATTTGTGTTCTGCCTGAATAGCGGTGCGGTGAGCTGGAAGAGTTTCAAGCAGGAGACGGTTGCTAATTCTACAACAGAAGCCGAGTACATAGCAGCTTCTGAAGCTGCCAAAGAGGCTGTTTGGATCAAGAAATTTGTTTCTGAGCTTGGTGTGATGGCTAGTGCTTCCAGCCCAATGGACCTCTACTGTGACAATAGTGGGACCATTGCACAAGCCAAGGAGTCTAGATCGCACCAGCAGTCCAAGCACATTTTACGGCGATTTCATCTCATCCGCGAGATAGTGGAGAGAGGCGATGTGAGCATATGCAAAGTACAAACGGATTTGAACATTGCAGATCCGTTAACAAAGCCGCTTTCCCATCCAAAGCATGAAGCTCACACTAGGGCAATGGGTATTAGATACCTATATGGTTGACTCTAGTGCAAGTGGGAGACTGTTAGTGATATGCCATAGAGGCAACATGGAGATGTTGTATATATCACATACTATATTTATGATACATTACTTTATTCCTTGAAATAGATATTATCATTATTGATCAATGAGTATGTGACTTATTCATGAGACTCTTAATGCTAAAATATTGCTATTTCTAAATGATCCCTGATCATATATCATATGAGGAATAAATATGATTCAAAGACAAATATCAGCATATGTATTGATTGATGATTATGTCTCATGGATCATGGTATGGTGATACCAAATCAATAATATGGACATATGTTAGTAAACATATGTTGGATAGACCCGCCATGAGACACTGCAGAGATTCCATGTGTCATCAGTTGGTCTCAAGTAGTGTTTATGTAGAATCCTTAGACTTGAGATCATCATGGTTCCCAACATGCGTAGTAGCTTATTTTGAGATTACTAAACACTACTCCGTAACTGGGTAGTCATAAAAGTAGTCTTCGGGTTTGCCATGAAATATGTAGTGGGATGTGAATGATTAAGATAGAATTTGCCCCTCCTTATGGGAGAGATATCTCTGGGCCCCTCGATATAATGGATTATGAAAGTGTATGGCCATGCCAAGGTGATTGAGGAGTCAATCACAAGTTTATAATCCATCACGGAATCGAGAGAGTGATTGAGCTATTAAGAGGATGACACAGGTCTCGCCTTGAGCTCAATCTATATCATGAGGCAAAGGGATTCGTACATGAGAACATTACAGGTTCTACCGATATGATCTTTACGTATACTTTGGGGTTAATATGTCTTACTAGAGGCCGCTATTAACAGGGTGACTGAAAAGGCGCAATCCTTTACGAGGGAGGTCAGAGTAGCGTCGATGAGGCACGCGGAGGCCTGAGGCAGCAACAATTGCTCGCCGGACTTGGTAAGGCCGGCGGAGGGGAAATTGAGCACGGGGGGCTTCAGGCTCGGATTTTTGGAATTGGAGTGCGAGGGGAGAGGCGGTGTGGCGAGAGAAGGCTCGAGGCATGCTTTTTATAGGCGGGGAGGGGTGGTAACGGGTGCGCGCAATCCGCCGGAGTGGAAACGGCAGAAAAGATCAATGTGATGACGACAGGGGTGTAATTGGGGTAATTATGCCTGGAACGGTTGCGGAGGAGTGGGAATTTAAATATGCAATCACGCGAGAGGAAAATTGGGAAGGAAATCGAAGCTTTTAAAGCTTCGGTTTTAGGGCGCTAATGGTGGCCACGGCGGGCGCGAGGAGGACGAAGCGGCGGGGACGACGGGTCCGACAAGGGGGGCCCATTGGTCAGCGAGAGAGGAAAAGGGGAAAGGGCGAGGGCAGCGACGGGATTTGCGACGGGTGGCAAGGAAAGATGATCGGGGCCGCTAGATTTCGAATGACTAGGAACGGGTGCAATTTGATCCGGCACGGTGAGGCTGCATCTGAGTCGTTGGGATTTCGGACGAAGGGGTAAGTGGTTGCGAACGAGCGGGATTAGATCCGACAACGGCGAACAGCTCTGATCACGCCGCGTGTCAGCCAGAGAGGAGAGGAGGGCGGGCGAAGCGGTAAGTCACGAGGAGCGGCAGGGATCAGATCGGGGAGGGGGTGGCCGGTCCGATGCACGACACTTGTCGGCCAAGGAGGGGAGGAAGGCGGGGAAGGGTTTTAAGTCAGATCGGGCGGTCGGGATTGAATCCGGCGGCGGTGGGACGACCCGATGCGCGACACCTGGCGGCCGGGGAGAGGGTTTTAGGATTTTAGTTTCTTTTGATTTTCATAAATACTTAGTAGGCTTTAAAATACTCGGAAAAATACCAAATAAATTTTAAAAATTATAGAAAAATTCAGAGAATCATCTGGAACTATTTTGTACTTAATAAAAATATTTTCAACCCAGAAAAGCATTTAATTTCTTGTAAAAGCACAATTAAATTCATTTAAGTGAGTTTTAAAATTTTTATAAATTCTTGGAATACATAAATGACTTAGGAAAAAGAAATACACTTATTTTGGCCTTCATAAAATGAAATACTTTAATTTCTCATAAATAGGCTTTAAACTAAAATCCAAAAAAATCCAATTAAATTCAGAAAATTACTTAAAGCAGAAAATAAATTTTTGGGATGTTACACTGACCTTTCGCCCTGCTAGACTGGCACGTCAACACGCTACACCGCATGAGCTATCGTGTCACGCTTGCTGAGGGCGGGGACGAGGAGGCCCAGTTGGGGGTGGTCCGTACGTAGACACCCTGACGGGCTTAGAGATTAGATTCACGCTGAATAGACAAGTTTGTGTACAAACTATGTCATGTCTTTTTATGATATTTGCGCTGTGTACTTCTTTGTGCTTTGTAGGTTGAGCGATGCTAGCCTTCTACCTATTACGCAGATGGTGGAGGCCACCGACGAGGACGGTGCTAGTCGAGGAGGCCGGGGAGGCCTACACCAGCCCAGAGCGGTCACGACTATTCCCGTTCGACCAATTGCTGCTAACAACTCTGCTGGACCAATGGCGGCTTGAGACGCACACCTTCCACCTCCCATTCGAGGAGATGGCCTCCACTCTGTAGAACATGGCGATGTTGCTTGGCCTTCCTATTCGAGCGCTTCCATCTTGGACAGCCCCTGCTACCCAACAGCGGTCCGTACCATGCGGACACGTACCACGGGGCCACCGTGGACCAACCTACCGTAGGGTCCCTATGGTGTCGTAGACAAGTATGTACCCTCTTGAATCTTTACTATACGTGTATTATAGGTCATCCTTTGTAACCACTGTTTTGGCTCATAGGCACAGTTTGCACACCTATAGGTTACCCGTGTGTATGACCACTTCGTCGAGCAGCTCGACCGCCTCATCGCTGACAACATGTGCTGGGAGCCATATTCAGCTTAAGAGATGGCAGACCGTGCCCCCGTTGTGCTCTTGTCACTGTGCTTGCACGACCAGGCATATTGGCTCATGCGAAAGAAGCTCATCTTTGTGTGTTCGTTGAGGACTACACGGTGCATAGGGTGATGCACCAGTTTGACCTCTGCCAGCTTGTTCATGTCCCTGTCGGGCGTTGGGTACCTGACTCGGTCCATGCGTGAGATACATACAACATATGTCCCTACATTTTTTTCTCAGTTCTATTATGATGCCTTCTAATTGCAATTGTATGTTTCGCATGCACAATAGGAGGGGTAGTCGCGGGATGAGCTAGGCCGCGAAGATGGAGCAGTGGGTGGCAGAGTGGACAAGGTACTTGAGGACTTCGTGTAGGAGGGCACCACGTATGACCCTAGCACATATGATGAGTACCTACACTGGTACGCTCCGCAGACACACACCAGGCTGGTGTGTATCGTTGACACTCCCCCCACTCATGTACCAGCACCGACCGATGCGAACCTCGTGCACTTAGCACGAAAAGACGCCCTCGGGATATGTACTCTCCTGCTCCAAAGTTTCTATGTATGATTACCATAATTACTGTTTTGACGCTTTCATGTACTTCTTGTAGTCAGACATCACCGCCAATATTATGACGGACGCTGGGTTGATCGTGGACAGGATGGCCCATGGTTTTGAGATCACGCACGATGAGCTGGCACACGCTCTCTACCAGGTCTACGAGAAGGTGAAGTGTGTACTCACCCCCCATGTCGTGCAGGACGCTCCTGGAGGTGGCCATGTCGATACGCACACTAAGGCCGCCACGTCTTGCAACTCAGGCAGGAGGCTCTTGTAACATCTTGATTTTCAGTGAAATTTCAAGTCCTAAATTTAAAAATGAATTTTTGGAATTTTTTGGAATTAATAAAGGTTAATTTGAATTTTTAGAAATTAAAAAGGATTTAATATGATTAAAATAAATATTAAGATAAGCTAAAAATATTTTATTTGGATTCCTTGTGTCTCAAGGATTTTTCTGGAATTTTTGGGATTTATTGGCTATTTTCTAGAGCTCTATTTATCTTAAGGGAATTTCTGAAAAAGAAAAATCAAGCAGTTTCTCTGTGAACAGTGTTGGGCCGAGCCCAACACTATTCACCGGCCCAGCTGCCTCGTTGCCATCCAATCCTCCCTACGCCACGAGTCACCCGATCCCGCGGCGCACCCCGCGCCCGCCTCCCGCCGCCCCTCGGCCGCCCGATCGGAGCTGCGCCACACTTCGTCCATCGCGCGTCCGCGCCTGCGTCGCACCCGGACTCGCCCCGCGACCATCCGATCGCCCCCGCGTGCCACATGTCGGCCTCCCTATGCTCTTCGTCTCTAATTCCGCAACCGCGCCCACGCTTGTCGCGCCCGGGTAATATTAAGGACTTAATTTTGTGCACCATTGATCTGAGCTTTATCGTGCAAACCACATGTCTAGTATAGGATAGACCTGGCTGATTAATTTATGATATTTCAATTTCGATCTTGCCATTGTGATGAACATGGATGCAGATTTCCATGAGGCGCAAAGGGGAGTGTGATGCGAAACCCTAGCGGGCAGGATTGAGTTGAGGTTGAGCATTGTAAAGGCTTTATTGTGATTTCCTTAGGTCGAGGTTAATCACATCGTGTGGGGTACAATTGTGCAACCTCTGCAGAGTGTAAAACTATTTGAATAGCTGTGTCCCCGGTTATAGACAATGCTCGGTGATTTCACACGAGGGATAGTGTTTTCATAAAAACCTGTGGTTATGATTGAAAAGTGAACGGGTAGTTCACTGTTGGTTTAGCTTGTGGATGGGAGCTTCACAAGCCGTTTAATTGCAATTCTGTTTATTATTTATTTATGACTGTTTCCATTAAAGTTCGCTTTCAATCTATTTATTGTATTTATCTTAAAATGTCATTTTATGAAAATTAACCTTTTAATCATCCATTGGTAAGCCTTGCATATTATACTGCATTCATTTATTACAAACAACTTGTTGAGTACCAATATACTCACGGCTTTACACCATTGTTACTTAATTGAGGAGGAGGAGTATTACCAGCAAGAGGTACCAGAGGGGGAATACTTTAGCGACTTCGCGGATTAGGACTTCACTCCTCAGTTGATTGCCTATGGGTATGTCGAATGGCTACTATGCTTATACTGTTTCATTCCGCTGCTAGACTTTAAGCCCTTCAGGCTAGTGATATTGTAAGCTTGGCCATAAGGTCGTACTTTAGATATTTATCGATATTTGATTTTCCCTTTTATTTGAGTTTCCCTAGTTAGAATGGTCGTTTAGCCCAAAAACTATTTTCTAAATCAATTCAACCAAATTGGGTACTTAGTAATATCTATATACTCTTACCTCTTTCTTAGGATTCTTGTTCTTCGCCCCACTCTCATAAAATTGTTTTCAAATCATTAAACTGATCTTTACCTTATAAATGCATTAGATGTCCCAAACTTCTTTCAGCCAGACGAGAGGATGGAGAGGACTTCTTCGTGTGCTGTTACAAAGCCTTGGATTAAAGACATCACCCGTCTACCTCACCAAGGACAAGAAAGAGAAAGGCCAACGCATCGAAAGCATCACCGGGTTGTACTTCACCACCAGAGTCGACAAGCAAGTTCTGCATCACAGCTTCAAGAACACCGGTGCTTGCGGAGAGTGGTCAGTACAAGGAGCCGCGCACAAGGCCATCTGGTGACTTTGCAAACTATACAAGATCAACATGTCCAGACTCATTCGAAAGTTCAAGGAGCAATATGGAGTCACCCCTAGCCTACCGGAGCCAGTTAGGGAGGAGCCCCGACCGCAGTCGCCAGTACCCCTACCTTCACCTACACCGCCGAGCCTGGAGGAGAGACGATGCATCACCGGTGATCGACAGGAGTACCTTCGTCACTTCATTCCAGCCCCAATCAAAGAGCAGTCACCGCAAGTCCGCAATTCGTGGGTGGTCTACAATGATTCAGAGGATGAGAGCAGCGAGCCCTACCTGTCAGAACCCGAGTGGGAGCCTTTAGATTAGAGAATGCGAGTAGAACGTTGGATTTTATTTGCAGTTGTGTGTGATGTGAGCTGCAAATCTTGCCTTTAAAAGTATTATATTGCAATCATATCAAAATTTTGTTGGAGTTATTTTTCCCGGTTTTGTTGTTAGTCTTTTTGGCTAAGTGCTTGTATAGTTTAGGTTTGCCATTAGAGAAAACCCCTTAGACAAGTTTACCTCTTACCTATGCTTTTCCCTCTCGTCTTTTGCCCCTGTGAAGTCAGCAATATTTTCTTTTTAGAGCAGTAGTAAGATAGTTGATACCAAGAACTCTTCGGGCCGCAGCCAAGCACACCAGGACCCAAGGAGTAGTGCCACCCAGCCACCTCAGGCAATTTCACCGAGCTTGGACCCAGCCCTCAGTCAATTTCTTGTGGCTTAGACGCAGATAATGCCAGCAACGATGCACAATATGAGTGCTTTGATGCAGTGTCAGCACCAGGAGGCAATTGCACCCCCGGCAGCTCGCTAGCAACCCAATTATGCAGAGTTCATGAGGACGAGGCCGCCAACCTACTCCCAATCTTCGGAGCCTTTGGAGGCCGACGATTGGATTCGTTCAGTTGAGAAGAAATTGAACCTGGCCCAGTGCATAGATAGAGAGAAAGTGTTGTATGTCACGCACCAGCTTGAGGAAGTCACCGCAGAGTGGTGAAGAAACTATTGCGCCGCTCATGAGGACCAGGACAGCATCACTTGGGCAGAGTTCACCGTCGCTTTCCGTCACGGCCATATCTTGGATGGGGAGATCGAGATGAAGAAGGAGGAGTTTCGTGAGCTGCAGTAGAAGAATATGTCAGTGAGTGAATATCTCAATAAATTCACTCAGTTAGCTCGCTACGCGCCAGAGGACGTAGCCACGGATGCCACTCTCCAGAGAAGGTTCAAGAAAGGATTGAACCCAGGATTGAAAGTGCAAGTGGTGGGCAATGATTATGCTAGTTTTTAGCATATGGTGGATAAGGCCATGCTTATTGAGGAGAGTCATCGCGAGCTAGAGGAGTCTCGTAAGAGGAGGATGATGCAGCAGGGACCTCAGATGCATCAGTCCTAGAAAGCCCGCTTTGGCACGTATCAGCCTGCACGAGTACCTCAGTAGCCAGTCTTTAGGACATCGGCCCTAGCGCCATGTTAGTTTCAGTTAGGACAGCATCCCAACGGATCAGGTAGCCAGCAACAAACGAGCGCCAACCCAGCGGCGTCCGTCACTTGCTTCAAGTGTCATGAGCTAGGACACTATGCTAGCAAGTGCCCCAGAGGCGAGCCCCGATGCTAGTTCGCTTCAATCTGGGAGCCATACCAGATCGGACTCCTGCCTCAAGAGCAGGACGATGAGCACCCTAGGTGTCAGGTCAGGCCAGCAGAGCACCGTTAGTTGTGAGGGGCCAAGTGAACCATGTCACCGCCGAGGAGGCCCAAGCACCACCAGAAATTGTGATCGGTAAGTTCCTAGTTCATTCAAGCCCTCCCACAGTTTTGTTTGATTCTGGAGCTTCGCATTCATTTATTTCTCAGAGTTTTGCTTAAAAACAACGGCTGAAAACCGTTGTTCTTGGATCTGTTCTTTTGATCCAATCCCCCGGTTCCAAGTTGAGCACTAACCTAGGCTGTCCAGGAGTTAAGATAGCCATTCAGGGAGTTGAGTTCAGTGCTGATTTGATCATATTGGATATTCAATCTTTGGATGTGATTTTAGGAATGGATTGACTTAAAAAAAATATCAAACTATGTTGGATTGTGGGAACAGAGCAGTGACCTTGACTAGTTCAGATGGGAGTAAAGTAAAGTTTGCAGCCAGCATGAGTCAACCAGAGAAGGTCATGGTTTGCCAGAGCAAAAGAATCAAGTTAGAGGATGTACCAGATATCAGGGAGTACCCCGATGTGTTTCCAGATGATCTTCCGGGTATACCACTAGAGCGAGAGGTTGAGTTTCTAATTGAGCTAGTGCCCGGTACCGCTCCGATTTCTAAGAGACCCTATCGGATGCCTGGCAATGACTTAGCATAATTGAAGAAGCAAATTTAGGAGCTTTTGGATAAATGGTATGTCAGACCGAGTTCATCCCCGTAGGGAGCACCAGTGTTGTTTGTCAAGAAGAAGGATGGTAGTCAGCGTATGTGTGTGGATTACCAAGCTCTTAATGAGGTCACCATCAAAAACAAATACCCTTTGCCCAGGATTGATGACTTGTTTAATCAGCTTAAGGGAGCAGGAGTTCTCTCCAAGATTGATTTGAGGTCAGGATACCATCAGATGAGGATCCGAAAGGAGGATATACCTAAGACAGCTTTCTCGATTCGTTATGGTCTGTACGAGTTCACAGTGATATCTTTTGGTTTAACCAATGCTCCAGCCTACTTTACGTATTTGATGAATAAGGTGTTCATGGAGTATTTGGAAAAGTTTGTTGTTGTGTTCATTGATGACATTCTGATCTATTCCAAGGATGAGAAAGAGCATGAGGAGCACCTAAGGATGGCATTGTAGAAATTGAGATAGCATCAGTTATATGCTAAGTTCAGCAAATGTGAGTTTTGGATGAAGGAAGTCACCTTCCTAGGCCATGTGATGTCAGCAGAAAGAGTTGCAGTTGACCCCAAAAAACTGAAGGATGTTTTGGATTGGCAGTCACCTTCGTCAGTAACCCAGGTCAGGAGTTTTCTGGGTATGGCAGAATATTACCGTCGCTTCATTGAAGGATTTTCCAGTGTAGCCAGACCTCTTACACAGTTGCTCAAGAAGGAAAAAAATTTACTTGGATGCCAGAGTGCGAGAAGAGTTTTCAGAAACTGAAGGAGAGTTTCACCACAGCCCCAGTGCTAGTGTTGCCTGATATAAACAAGGATTTTGTGATCTATTGCGATGCTTCTCGCAAAGGATTTAGATGCGTACTAATGCAGGATAAGAGAGTGGTAGCATTCGCATCGCGCCAGTTGAGACCGCATGAGGAGAACTACCCCACACATGATTTGGAGTTAGTAGCCGCAGTGCATGCTTTAAAAATTTGGCGCCATTATCTGATGGGTAATCGATGTGAGGTTTATACGGATCACAAGAGTCTGAAATATATCTTTACCCAGACCGAGCTCAACCTCAGACAAAGGAGGTGGTTGGAACTAATAAAGGATTACAATGTTGGTATACATTATCATCCCGGGAAGGCCAATGTGGTCGCAGATGCTTTGAGTAGAAAAGTTTATTGCAATACAGTGATGGTTAAGAAAAGTCAGCCAACTTTGCATGAGTAATTCCAGAAGCTTAGTTTGGAATTTGTTGAGCAAGGATTTCTAGCCACGATGGAGTTGCAGCCAACTTTGGATGGTCAAATTCGTCAAGCTCAGTCAGAGGATGAGGCATGTCAGCAGATCAAGGAAAACATGAGTAAAGAAAAAGAATCAGAATTTACAGAGGATGAGCAAGGAACCCTGTGGTTCAAGCAGCATTTGTGTGTGCCCAATAAGAAAGAGTTAAAAGAACTGTTACTAAAGGAAGCACATGAGTCGATGTATTTGATTCACCCAGGCAGTACTAAGATGTACCAGGACATTAAAGACAAGTACTGGTGGCCCAGCATGAAGCGTGAGATTACTGAGTATGTGGAACTTTGTGATATATGCCAAAGGGTAAAAGCCGAGCATCAGAGACCAGCAGGTTTGCTACAGCCATTAAAAATCCCAGAGTGAAAGTGGGAAGAGATTGGTATGGACTTCATTACAGGATTGCCAAAGACCAAAGGAGGTTATGATTCGATTTGGGTCATTGTGGATCATTTGACCAAGATTGCTCATTTCATACCCGTCAAGACAACTTACACTGGTGACAGATTAGTAGAGCTGTATATATCGAGAATTGTCAGTCTACATGGAGTGCCGAAGAAAATAGTGTCAGATCATAGATCGCAGTTCACCTCTCGTTTTTCGAAAAGTTTCCATGAGGCTATGGGAACTCACCTGAATTTCAGTACAGTATATCACCCGCAGACAGATAGTCAGACTGAGCAAGTAAATTAGATTCTCAAGGACATGTTGAGAGCACGTGTATTAGATCATGGAGTCAAGTGAGACAGTTGTTTGCCTTTTGCAGAGTTTTCTTACAACAACAGTTATCAGGCCAGTTTGCAGATGTCACCGCTTGAGGCACTTTATGGTAGAAAATGCAGGACCCCTCTCAATTGAAAAGAGATGGGGAAGGTCAGGTGTGTGTGGTCCAGACTGTTTAAAAAAAGCTGAGGAAAATGTCTGTTTAATTCAGGAAAGGTTGAGGACTACTCAGGCCAAGTAGATGAGCTATGCAAACAACAGACGTTGAGAGTTGAGCTTTGAGCCAGATGATTTTGTGTATCTCAGAATCACACCATTCAAAGGTGTTAAGAGATTTCAGTTAAAAGAAAAGTTAGCGCCAAGATATGTTGGATCATTCAAAATTTTGAAACGCAGGGGAGAGGTTGCGTATCAGTTGGAGCTACCTGCGTCCTTCAGTGGGATATATGACGTCTTCCATGTGTCCAACTGAAGAAGTGTCTGTGGGTGCCCGAGGAGGTTGTGTCAGTTGAGGCTGTTGACCTTCAGGAGTATCTATCATATAAAGAGCACCCGACCAAGATTTTGTAAGTGTTAGAGCGTATCACCCGGAATAAAGTTGTCTGTTTTTGCAAAGTCCAGTGGAGTAACCATTCAGAGGAGAAAGCCACCTGGGAATGCGAGAAGGACCTCAAAGCCGAGTTTCCAAACCTATTCTCTTAATGAGCCCGGATCTCAGGGTCGACATCCCGTTTAAGGTCTTAAATTTAAAAATGAATTTATGGAAGTTTTCTAGAATTAATAAAGCTTAATTTGAATTTTTAGAAATTAAAAAGGATTTAATATGAATAAAATAAACATTAAAATAAGTTAAAAAATATTTTATTTTGATTCATTGTGTCTCAAGAATTTTTCTGGATTTTTTGGTGAATTGTTGGGATTTATTTCCTATTTTCTAGAGCTCTATTTGTCGTAAGTGAATTTCTGAGAAAGAAACATCAAGCAATTTCTTTGTGAACAGTGTTGGGCCAAGCCCAACACTATTCATCGACCCGGCCGCCTCGTTGCTGTTCGATCCTCCCCACGCCATGCGTCACCTGATCCCGCGCCGCACCCCGCGCCCGCCTCCCGCCGCCCCTCAGCCGCCCGATCGGAGCTGCGCCACGCCTGCCCGTGCTCATCGTCTCCGATTCGGCAACAGCGCCCGTGCCGTCTCCTCCCCAAACTCGCCCCGGTTCGCATGTTTTAAACCCACCGCCGCCCTCGGTTCGCATGCCTTTATAAACGCCACCGTTTCCGAGCCGACCCACGTCAGCCCTAGCCATGTCAGCCCTAACCACGTTAGCGCCACGTGTCATGCCACATCAGCCAAACCGAACCCCCTGTGCCATGTCAGTGCCATGTCAGCCGCCACGTCAGCAATACCACATGTCAGCACCCCAGGTTGCCAAGTTAGCAGCCCATAGTACTATTTCGTGAACCGCACCCACCGTGAGCCACCTCTCCACCGCACAGTGCAATTTTTGAATTTTTAGCATTTTCTTTAGAATTAATTTTCCGAGAGCCCGTTCTCCTCTGTCCTAGCTCCAATTGACCCCCGTTCTTTTTTCTAAATTCATCTAAAATCGAGCTCTATCTGTTGGTTCTAGTTTCAAGGTTTTTGAAGTTCATTTGAATTTTATTTGATTTGTTTTTATTGTTTCGGTCACTTTCTCTCTCGTTAGAACCCGATTTTGGAGGAGCAGGAGCGACGCTAGAAGACCCCGAGTACCTTGCTGAGCATAACCAAGCCAAGTCGTGTCCTTTGATCATGTTGAACCCAATTCGCAATCTATTATTTAAATATTTTATTTTACTCTATTGTGCATCGCTATTTTATTACAAACATTGCACTAGTGATGCTATGTTAGATATCACACGGGTGGTACGATTAGTGTGGTTAGCCATGCTTATGTTACATTGGGTTTATCATCGTATGTGAATAATTAATTTGACTTAATGAAATATGAAATCGTGGTTGGTGCCACTAATATAAAATTTGTGCCATGGCATTGGTGTGTCATTGGCGTGGGTTATACAAACTTGATTTTGCACTTGGGCGAGTGATCGTGCAGTAAAGGGAGAAGTGTGGATTCACTTCGTGTGATGTGAAAGTCTCACCTGGGTAATATTAAGGACTTAACTTTGTGTGGGATAGACATGGCTAATTAATTTGTGATATTTCAATTTCGATCTTGTCATTGTGATGAATATGGATGCTAATTTCCATGAGGCGTAAGGGGGTGTGATGCGAAACCCTAGCGAGCAGGATTGAGTTGAGGTTAAGCATTGTAGAGACCTTCTTGTGATTTCCTTAGATTGAGGTTAATCACATCGTGTGGGTACAGTTGTGCAATCTCTGTAGAGTGTAAAACTATTCGAATAGCCGTGTCCCTGGTTATGGACAATGCTCAGTGATTTCACACAAGGAGTACTGTTTTCATAGAAACCTGTGGTTATGATTGGAAAGTGGACGGGTAGTTCACTGTTGGTTTAACTTGTGGATGGGAGCTTCACAAGCAGTTTAATTGCAATTCCGTTGATTATTTATTTATGACTGTTTCCATTAAAGTTCGCTTTCAATATATTTATTGTATTTGTCTTAAAATATTATTTTATGCAAATTAATCTTTCAGCCATCCATTGGTAAACCTTGCATATTATACTACATTCATTTGTTACAAACGACTTGCTAAGTACCAATATACTCACGGCTTTATGCCATTGTTGCTCAATTGAGGAGGAGTATTACCAGCAGGAGGTACTAGAGGGAGAATACTTCAGCGACTTCGCGGATTAGGACATCACTCCCCAGTCGATTGCCTGTGGGCATGTCGAATGGCTACTACGCTTATTTTGTTTCGGTCCGCTGCTAGACCCTTCGGGCTAGTGATATTGTAAGTTTGGCCATAAGGTTGTACTTTAGATATCTATCGATATTTGAGTTTTCCTTTTATTTTAGCGTCTATATGGTTGTTATGTCATCTATGTTTAACTGTGTGCACTAGCGTGATTCTGAACTAGTGCAGAATACACAGAGAGTCCGAATTTGAATATTCGGGTCTCGACATCTCCGGAGGGCCACATGACTACCCCCGAGCACCACCGCCGGGCCAGGTTGGAGGGTCATTGTGGGCATGTATCTGAACACCAACACCGTCATCGTTCGTGCACCCATTGTTCATCCAGGGCTAGTCCGGTGGGTACGAGAGTTGGCTCATGCCATGGCCGACGCGGAAGGTACACTTCATCTATTAATATTTTTCATGTTGATATATTCCACGAATAAACAATACCTGCTCTGTAGGCACAGCGCATGGGCCAAGAGTTGGGCTATCCTCCTACAAGGATCTCTCGGTAGATGTGAGCAAGTACGTCGCGGAGGACTCGATGGAGGTGCTTTTCGGGTCGCAGCTCAACAGTGCACCAGTTCCCACGAAGCCATGGGTGCAGTCCACCCCGAGGCATTGGGAGCATGGGTCAGCAGGCCTCCTGACCGCCTCACCCTGTTAGGGCGCCGACACCACGTGCTTAGGAAGCCCAATGGAGCCGTACGAGTGGGCACTGGCCAGGGGTAGGACATGGCGATGACAGAGTCCACGACGGAGAAGGTGCTACGGGTAGTGTAGCTGGTGGCACATAGTGGGTCTTCCTCTTGCTTTGTGTATTTTTTTCTTATTGTGTATGAATTTTTCTTTGCCTTCCTCCATGTACGAATTCTCTAGTGTATCCTAATATCACTTACCTTTGTACTTACTAATCATTGATATATCAATCGTCCTCAAAAAATTTGTCAAAAAATTTATCGCACTACAACAACATACGAGATCGCAAAATGTTATTGCGTGTCTAACAAGTTTCGTACTATTTGCAATCTACGAAAATCACAAATGAATCAACCAACGCTATCTGCCCTTTTATGCCAAAAACGATACAACATATAAACAAGATTTGTTAAATATATTATGTACAACAATTGCCATTTATCCCCACCACTACAATGATTTCTGTCGGATTAATGAAATAAGTGTCATCAGTTGGTCTCATACATAGTGTATGTAGGATCTCCTTATATCTAAGTTCATCATGGTTTTCTACGTGTGTAATAGTTTACTTAGGGTTGTCAAATACTACTCTAGAACTGGGTGGTCATAAAGGTAACTTTCGGGTTTGCTATAAATATGTGAAGGAATGTGAGAGATCAAAATAGAATTTGCCCCTCCAATATCTCCAGATCCCTCAATGTGGTTGGATTAAGAAAGTGTATGGCCATGCCGAATTTGGTTGAGTTAATCACAATTGAGTAATCCACTATAGGTTTGAGCTATCATAGAATAACACACTTCTCACCTTAATTCTGATCTAATATCATGAGGCAAAGGAATAAGTACATAAGCACTATATAGGTTCATCCAATATGATCTTTTTGTACATTTGGGAGTTATTATGTTCTGTTAGGGACCGCTACCAATTTATGAACCAAAAATGAGTTTTTGGCCTATGGCCAAATATACAAGAACTTACAGGGTCACACACTTAATAGGTCAAAATGATCGCCTCTGAGTTATTCTGCACATGCAAAAAACAAAGCAACATCTTTTCCCAGCAAAAGTTCTTTCCAACTTGACCGACATGAGTCCACACACGCCACACATCTAAAATGACATCAATAAGCTACATTGTCAATTATTTATTATCACCAATATTCTAAACCTTGTCACATGGTCTAACAATCTCCCCCTTGATGAATATATTGATAACACCTCAAGATAACATAACTTCAAACAGGTCTAAGTGAAGAATGAAAGCTAAAAAACAAATCTCTCTCACAAAGCATACCAAAAAGTAGTTGGCCTTTGAGCCACAAATTGCACAAATCTCCCCTAACCCCCCCCCCCTTAACAATGTAAGCATCAAAGCACAAAAGGAAGAAATATAAAAGAGAGAACTTACATCCAATTATCATTGATCCAAATTTTTTAAAGAAAAACACACCAAGGAAACTTAAAAGATAATTTAAACTAATTGAATTGATATGTACAAAGTTATGCTATTATAAATCTTGCTCGATCATAAGCATGCATATAAAATAAAGTAGGCCAAAAAAAGCTTATAATGTAATTAAGCAAATTAATGTACATGGCAAACTTTCACACAGATGATCAATTAAGCTAAAGATCTCACTAAGAAGATAGCCATATCAAAATACATATTTAAATTTAGATGCTAGAATCAATAACTAAGTGAGTCACAAGTGCCAAACTGAAGTAGAAATCCTAACATAGATTTACATAACTCAACACATATCACTTTATTATTGACACTTGATTATGGCTTATCTCAGTAAAGCACGTTCTAGACTGGGAGCCATCTACAACGACCTCTTGAGTTTCAGCCCAAATTAATTTCAGCATATTTATAATGACCTTTTTGAGTCAACTTGAATCACATTTCATTAATTGTAGCATCTCAAGCTTTACTTTTTGATCATGCCAAGCCAAAAAAACTTACAGCTTCATGATCTTGGTCATACAAAACTCCCTCCAAATCCATGCTTAGTACAATGACAAGTCATCTCATGGAAAAGAATTATTGAGATGCATATATAATTAGCAATTTCACCACAACCTTGCCACATGTATTTCTAGAAAAGCTAAAAATAATTCAAGAAAGAACTAGAATGGCTCAAACGTAGACTTGAGCTAGGATTAGGATTTAACTAGGTATTTAAATATGACACATCTCAAGAAGTAATCACTCTAATCAATACTTAGTCAAAGAATTCAACATTGTCATATTATTTGTTCAAGTTGATAAAATTTAATAAATAGCTAATTATGGCATTGGTAAGCTACACATATAAAATCATGATCAAGAATGCTTAAAATACACATCATGACTTATTTTGTGAATATCGAATTAAATATTAATTCAAGTTCTCAAAAATAAAAATAAAAACATGCCTTTACAATGATATACAAGCGACTTAATGAGAATATCAGCAATTAAAGCAACATCCTTGATAACGAATTTATTATTAACGCATATTGTACCTTTAGACATCATAGTACCGATTAAGGCATTCCCAAAAGTGATCAACTCATCACTAGATGTCTTAGTGAGGAAGGAAAACCATCTTAAATCACCAGTCATGTGCTTGGAACAACCTTTCTTATCAGCTGTACCTACATCGCAACAAACATTGGTGTTACAATACTGAGGTTAGTGAAATATGATATAGAAATCCAGTACTGAGACACACAATGTGGAGAAATAGCAACAAAACTATATCCAAAATCACGTGCATGTGGAAGATCAGAACACCAAAAAGAAACATGAATTATTAGAATTATATCTGAATCCAACACATGAAGCATATTTACAATCATCATAAAAGCTTTCTAAAAACCTAGCTTTCACATTAGTTGTAGGAACCAAAGCGCTTGTATGTTTTAATCTTAAAGCATTCAATCTTTCCTTCTTCTCTTTCTTTGCACGTCTAAACCAAAATTCGTGCAATTGTCCATCTCTTCCACAGTAGGTGGAATGAAATTTAACGCAATTAGAATTCCTTTGAGATGATGAGCTAGCAACTAGAGCATTATTCAATGAACTTTGCACAAAACCAACAAATTTAAACGTAGTTTTTTTAGTCTCACTTTTTATTTCAATTAGCCCACTTCTAATGACCTTAACAACTTTAGGTAGGTTATTCTTGGCATAATTAGCAGCATTAAATCCTAAACCGGTGTTTTTGACAAGTCTAGGATCATATTTAGATTTTTCTTGCTAAAAGAAAAACTCTCTAAAGTATCCTTAAGGTATTTATTTTCTTTAGTTAAAGTGTGACAAGTAGCGCATTTAATAGGTTCATTCATAAGATTCTTAAAAGCACTAGACTAAGTCAACATTTCTTCTTCAGTAAAATCATTAAGTTGTCTAGTCAATGCATCTATCTCTGTGCTAAGTTTAGGATTGTTAAAGCAAGAAAATATCCCATGATAAAGAATCTGTTGAATTAATTTCTGAGAAAAATTAAGTCTATTTTGTAGCAATTCATAATTAGAGCAAGTTTTAGATTGAGCGTTTAAAATACTTAACTCAAAACATATGGAAGAACTAAACTTAAGCTTTTCAATTTCATCATTTGCAAGTTCTAACTTTTCATCACAAAAGTCATGTGCCAATTTTAATTCATCAAGTTTAACAGTTACATCACTAAGTTGAACCAAGTTTGTTATATTAATTATTCTAGTAGACTCCAACTTAGAATATAAAACTTGACAAGATTCACAAGATTCATCATAAAAAAATAGTTTTAAGTCTATTAATTTCAAAATTTAAGCTCTCAACAATAAGATCATGAATATTAATTTTCTTTTTATACTTTTTGAGCTCCTCTATCAATCTAAGTCAACATGAGATAAATCTATATAAGAAGATTTTACATCATCAGGATCACTGTAGAGATCATCATTGTTGAGCTCCTCACTATTTGCCAAATAACACATCCCTGTGAAATTCACCTCCTTTGCCTTCTTACAATTGTCCTCATCATCGCTTCCAGAATCAACATCACTCAAATCAATTTCATCAAGTGCTAAAATAACTTTGTCGACCGCCATGTGATAATTGCTCTTTTTAGTTGAGTCAATCTTGAATTAAGAGCGACGACTTGGTGCCTTATTATCCTTACCTCCTTTCTTCTCAGCTTAGGGTAATTCATCTTAATATTGCTTAGCTCACCACACTTATAGCATATGATTAGACCTCCTCTTTGCCTTGATCTGATGTTATTGATTGCCTTGATCACCCTGTTGAAGAAAAATATAAGTTGCTCTTCCGGAATCTCCTAACATCCATCTCAAATATAACGCAACGCAGACAAAAAAACAATACAGGAACTAAAAGAATTGTCAACTTGGTTAGTCATTAAACCCAAAGAATTAGTCTTGTTTATCCTGATCAAAACATCAATTTCATGTGTTTTTGTCTTATAATAAAGATCATTCAAAAAGAATGTTTCCATCGTAACAGAATGATTAATACTATTAACTAGCACATTCCAAATAGATATATCCAAAACATTTAAAATTTGACGAGCATTGTCAGAATCAGAATATATGACATCAACAATTACAAATAACTAACAATTTTATTGAAGCGGTCAAAAGTGCATCTACTGATTCTCCTGATTTCATCTCAAATTTAGAATACTCTTTTTTGAATTAGTTCCAACGAACACCTTTAACAGACTTAGAACATTTATAATAATCAACTAGAGTAGTCCAAATTTTATTAGCAGATTTAATATGACCAATTCTAACAAACTCCTTTCTACTTAGACCTTGCAACAAAATATTTCTACCTTAGCATTAGCTTCAACATCAGCAGTATTTTCAGTAGTAACAACAGGAGACACTACATATGAATTTTTAACTTTTTTCCAAATAGCATTACATTGTGCGTCTAGAAAAACCTCCATGCATGTTTTCCAATGGATATAATCTAATCCATCAAAAAATGGTGGTTACCTGAAAAACAATCTCGATCTGATGCCATAACAACCTGCTTTGATATCACTTCTAGAATCATCGATGGCAATCAAAGAGGAGGGTAAATGGTTGTACTCCGCAGTGAAAACTTTTCCTTTTCAAATATATTGGCTCCTGATTGTCCAACCTGCAAACGCAGTACAAACCAAAACAAAAACAAAAAGTAGCAAAAAGAAAAATATTTTTTCTTGGTTACTGTCACAAATATTGTAGCACTGTAGAAAATAGTGTTTCTACTATAGCAGATAATAAAAAATTTGGGACATCGCTTTTCGGGTGCAAAGCATTGCATGTCTTTCTTTCTCCTCCTGATCTGCTCCATGCAATGTATGAGAAAGATGCTTGATGGTTGACTTGAGCTCCCATGGGTCCCACTAGTGTTGATGCTATTGATGAGATGCCTCACCAGCATGCGACGGATCCACCTTTCATGTGATGCGGTAATGCGCCCACCTGTACTCACCATGTGATGAAACACAACAAAGCGAACACAACAGAACAGATTGATTTTTCCCAAGGACGACACAACGCGACGGCGCTCGTACAGGACGGAGAGACTGACACACGCCGAAAAATTTATCTATGATTTTGATCTAATTTTTTGTTTCTAAATCATCATGTTTGTGACTATAAAATACCTTTCTGATACTCTCAAACCCTAGCACAAAAATTACATCTATCCAGCCCACTTTCATTAGCCCCTAACCCATATCTATTTGTAGTCTAGGATCCAAACGAGTTCTTATCTAATTCCAATAAATAAGGGACCCGAAATCCTTACGTAACTTAGGTTTTTCAACTTTTGTCACTACCCAATTTTGCACACTCCCAAAATTGTCTCGTGTCTTAGCATCCAGACCGTACCTCTGTAGCTCCAACGCACATCATCTGCCTTTGATCTCCACACGCTCTAACTCAAGCACAACCGTTTTCTCTAGCATTCTTGACCATCTAGACCATGACTTTGCACGAAGCCATCTTTCGAGCCTCACCGTAGACCATGATGGCCTCCGAGTGACACACCCAAAATTGTCACGTATCATAGCCTTCAGACCGCACCTCCGTAGCTCCAACACGCATTATCCATATTTGATCTCTTCGTGCTCTAACTCGAGCACGACCATCTACTCCAGCATTCTTGTCCCTCTAAACCATAACTTTGCACCAAGCCATCTCATGGTACTCGTCGTAAACCACGATCGCCTCCAAGTTACCCGCACATGCAAAGATCAAAGCAATATCTTTTTCCGGCACAAGTTTTTTTCAATTTGACCAACACACCTCAAATGAAATCAATAAGTAATATTGTCAATTATTCATCATCATAAATATTCTAGACCTAACCACATTGTCTAACAGTCTAGTTAAATATAAGCCACCTCCAAGCAATTTGTCCACAATACCTAGTGCTCTTTTATTATGTATATCACAGTATAACAATAAGCTTTACTACTTTTTTACAATTTTTTATGTCGTGATTGAGTGTACTTGAAAACAAATAACATTTCAAATGTCACAATGCCACCTAAGCATTTCGTTCAATATGGGAAAGGGATAATATAGACAGCCAATAAAAGAATTAAAATAAGGTAAGCCTACATAATAACTTAATCAAGACAGAACCTATGCTACATAGAGAACCCATGTCAACATGGAAGACTATACAAATCGAGAATCAACAAAAAGTGATACTCTTTTCGTTCCTTTTTACTTTGCTAGTAAGGTACCTATGTATTGCAATTAAGTTTCAAAAGAGGATGATACATATAATCAAACGTGATTCTAAACTGCACAATAAACATCAATTTTATATTAAGCACATATCAAGCAAAATATATATGTACAAGCTCTTAAAGAAATTAAATCAAACACAGATGTCCATATTTAGCAGTGGTCATTATTTCTTATCCAACATGGATACAAATAAAATATGTAAGACATATTTGAAGATGATAATCTTGGTAAATGTGCCAACAGAATTTCTCAAGAAAAATTTTTACTATTCATTTTGAATGTGCCCAAATGTATCTCAAAGAAATGATGCCAATCTCTTAGGAAATGAGTAGTAAAAAAGAGAAGGGGAAATAAACATGCACGAGTAATATTTCAACTTTGAAGCACATCTTATGCAAAGAGACCAAACCAAGCCAAAATCACCAAAAAAATCATAATATGTAGTTAGTTATGATCTACACCATCAAAATAATTCCAGTCAAGTGATACTTCTCAAAACCCTCAATTTTTCTTCAATTATTCTTATATTCAACTTGATGTTCACTTGTATTATCACAGCTATGATCTTAAAAGGTGGGTCAAGAGCCCAACATTTAATGCAAATATACAAGATGAAATTATTTATCTATGCTAAGTACATCATCAATAGCATATACTAAAAATAACACAACTTTCAGGATAGTTTCAAAGTTTGGTAACTACATAAGTGCCAAACAATAATAGTAATGTTGCCATCACATTATACTATTGCTTAGGCCAGGGCCTTGTACTCAGTTCAAAATAAAGAAAAATGCAAAATCTAAGTGTTGTTACTCCTTGATGCGCTAATGCCATGAATATGCAGAAGAAGCTTGCACTCAACAAAACTGACAAAGACCTGCAACTTGGCATGTTTGATACATGTCTTCACATATGCTTGACTTGTGGTGCGTAGTTTTTAACAGGAGCATGGTCGTGACTATGATGAGGCATTTGCTCATGTTACTCACATAACCATTGTTCACACTTTTCTTACTATGGCTTTTGTTCAACAATGGTTTATCTCTCAGTTGTACGTCAAGAACGTCTTTCTCAATGGCGAGTTATGTGAGGAGGTCTGCATGCAGCCGCCCACTAGGTACTCTATTCCTGAGGGTATGATTTGTTGCCTTCGTCGATCTCTCTATGGCCTCAAGCAAGCTCCTCATGTTTGGTTTCTCTGCCATTGCTTATAATCCTGCTCTTTTTATTCACACTTCATCTCGTGGTCGAACGCTTCTTCTTTTATATGTTGATGATATGATCATTACTGGAGATAATTCTTAGTATATCACTTTTGTCAAGGAGTGTCTTCATGAGCAGTTTCTCATGTCAGATCTGGGTCCACTTTGCTACAATTGAGGTTATTTCTACTCCTAAGTGTTTCTATTTGTCCCAAGAAAAATATATTCAAGATCTTCTTGATCGTGCCTCTTTTATTGATCAGCGCACAGCTGAGACTCCTATGGAGTTTAATGTTCATCTTCGTGACACTGATGATGAATCTCTTCCTGATCCTACTCGCTATTGTCACCTTGTTGGGAGCCTTGTTTATCTTGGTGTCATTCGTCTTGACATTTTGTACCCTGTGCATATCTTGAGTTAGTTTGTTTCTGCCCCCACTCAGCTCCACTATAGTCATCTTCTTTGTGTTCTATGATTACCTTCGTGGAACTATCTCTCCTCGTCTCTTTTTCCCACGCTCCAGCTCTTTACAGCTCTAGGCATATTTTGATACCACCTGGGCTAGTGACCCTTCTGATCGCCGGTCTTTCTCTGCTTATTGTGTTTTTCTTGGTAGTTCTCTCGTTGCTTGGAAGACTAAAAAGCATATAATAGTTTCTCGTTCGAGTGCTGAGCTAAGTTGTGAGCTATAGCTTTATTGACTGCGGAGATTACTTGGTGTTGTGGGGGTGGCCCAACCCTCTGTGACTGGGCCTCGCAACTGGCCTAATATGTAATAGGCTCGATAGTGTAGAGGTGTAAATATACCAATGTACTCTCATTCTCTGTAAGCACTAAGGGATAGAATGGGGATTTCTCATTCTACCCCACTCGTGTATATAAACCCCCAGGACGGGCAGGAGGGAGAGGATCCCCCCTCATTCTTACAGCTCTCCCCCAGATCTGGCTCTCCTCTTCCTCTCCTACGAGTCCCCTTCTTTACTGTTTGGCCTATAGCCACAACAGTTAGCGCTGTCCCTGGGGACGACGAGGAGTCACAGAGGAAGGAGATTTCTCCAACATTCAACAAAAAGCGACGGCTATGCGGATCTTTTCAGGAGCATCGGCGACAAATAAGTAGTTTGCTTTCTAAGAATTTAACCATCCTGCTGCCATGGAGGTGTATGGGCCTTGCCCGTAGGCTTCGCCATGCTTTGTAGATGCAATATTGAGTAGATCTAGCCGAATCACCCATTTTTATATTGCTGCTGTCTCCGCTCTACTTCGGGTGTTCTTGCAGGGGAAACGAGTGGAAGATGCCACCGAGGTATCGTTGAGCTTGATACGGAGGTGCTACTTGGGGACCTCATTCGGTGAGACTTCGCCACTTTGGTCTTCGAGTAGCCAGCCCGTGTGCCTTCGACTCCCCACGCCGGATTCCGTGTGGAGTGCTCCTCGCCAAGCAGGCCTTCGCGCCGTAGCCTCCGCACCGAGCCCCCCCCCCCCCACCACCACAATGTCGCACCCCCGCTTTGCAGTCCTACGCTGAACCAGCCACTCGTGCATAGACGAACTACGTATGCATGCATGCATGAGATGTCCATCCTTGCATGCAGGACCCTACGTAGTGTGCACCTTATTTATCCATTTAGGCATGCATGATACAAGCTCGCGTGGGAGCTAGCTTTGAATTTTGCAGGCACGTGGTGAGTTTATGGTTCAGCTTTCTGCGATAAAGCGCGTGGATGGGTGGGTCCCACTGTCGGTGGCGATGGTGATCATCGGCGATCTAGCGAGGCTGCATGCATGCAGAAGAGAAGATACGGGGATGGCCTCGTCTCCAGCGCCGAGCACGTCCTGGTTCTGCGCCCCGCGCCTCCGCACAGGGAAAACGCCAAAGCGCAAGTCGCGTGGCGTCCAGGGCTCATGCACGTGTCTGTGCAAGCGCCGCGAGACTTCTCTCAAGCATGTGCCTTCGCTCACCTCTGCGGCGCCTCGAAGACCAATTCTGGCCTCCGCAGCGCTCCCACGCCACGGCCTCCGCAGTGGCAAAGTCTCCGCAACGGCGAAATCCGAACCGCGTGCGCGCTACAACTCGCCTGTCGCGCTCCCTGGTCCGTGAGGCACTGCACAGATGAAGTGGGCCGTGGCCTCTGCACCCGTCCCATCCACCTTCGATGGCCTCCATGAAGCTCCACGAATGCATGCACGGATAGATATCCCCACGTATGCAGAGTCTGCCCCGAGCCTCCGCGCATCTGCCAAAGCGTCGGCCTTTCTCGTCTTCGAGCAGCGCCGGCCGCGAAGCCTCTGACCGTCGCGCCTTGCCAGAACGGCGTCAAAAGCCCACGTGTCATCGTCAAGAGCCACTAGGGAGTCGGTCCTCTCCGAGCCTTACTGCCTCTGCGTCGAAGCCCTCCTCCGCGCCGGAAGCCACACAGTCTGTATCCGCCTCGGTCTTGGCCTCCGCGCTGGGCTCTAGCTTCACACCAGACTTCGTCAAGTCATCTTCGAGCACGAAGTCTCTGTCGAGCTCTCCGAGGTCTCCGCCGATTCCCCTAGGTCTCTGCCAACACCGCGTGGGCAGCTCCGAAGTCTCTGTCGAGCTCTCCGAGGTCTCCGCCAATTCCCCTGGGTCTCCGCCAACACCGCACGGGCAGCTCCGAAGTCTCCGTTGAGCTCTCCGAGGTCTCCGCTGATTCCCCTGGGTCTCCGCCGACACCGCGCGGGCAGCTCCGAAGTCTTCGTCGAGCTCTCCGAGGTCTCCACCGATTCCCCTAGGGTCTGCGCCAGCGTCGCGCGGGCAGCTCCGAAGTCTCCGTCGAGCTCTCCGACGTCTCCGCCGATTCCCCTGGGGTCTGCGCCAGCGTCGCACAGGCAGCTCCGAAGTCTCCGTTGAGCTCTCCGAAGTCTCCGCCGACATCGCGCGGCCAGCTTCGAAGTCTCCGTCGAGCTCTCTGAGGTCTCCGCTGATTCCCCTGGGTCTCCGCTGACACCGCGCGAGCAGCTCCGAAGTCTCCGTCGAGCTCTCCGAGGTCTCCGCCGATTCCCCTGGGGTCTGCGCCAGCGTCGCACAGGCAGCTCCGAAGTCTCCGTCGAGCTCTTCGAGGTCTCCGCCGATTCCCCTGGGGTCTGCGCCAGCGTCGCACAGGCAGCTCTAAAGTCTCCGTCGATTCCCCTCGGTCTCCGCCGACACTGTGCGGGCAACTCCGAAGTCTCCATCAAGCTCTCCGAAGTCTCCGCCAAGTGTATGCATCCGTTTAGCACACTCGCTGGCCTGCTCTTGGTCTCAGTTGGATGCACAAGGCGAAGACCGCTTAGGCCGTGGGCTATGCTTCATCGAAGACCTCAGTCGCGAACCCAGTGCCGACAAAGCCTGCGCCGTCGAGGCCCGCCTTCGCACGCACTCTACGGAGTATAAATAAGACGTAGCGTCGAGGTCCGCATCCGCACGCACTCTACAGAGTATAAATAAGATGTAGCGTCGAGGTCCGCATCCGTACACACTCTACGAAGTATAAATAAGACGTAGCGTCAAGATCCACCTCAGCACGCACTCTACGGAGTATAAATAAGACGTAGCGTCGAGGTCCGCCTCCGCACGCACTCTACGGAGTATAAATAAGACGCAGCAGGGGGACGCCTCCGCGCGCACTCTACGGAGTATAAATAAGACGTAGCGTCGAGGTCCGCCTCCGCACGCACTCTACGGAGTATCAATAAGACGCGGATGTTGTCCCTGCGCACTCTACTGAGTCTAAACAAGACGCGGATGTCCCGCGCACGTGTTGGCGTACCCTCCGGAGTACTCATTAAGCCGTGGTTGATAGTCCCACGCCCCCTCCGGAGTACAAATAAGACGCAGATGTTGTCCCTACGCACTCTACTGAGTATAAACAAGACGCGGATGTCCCATACACGCGTTGGTGTTATCACTACGTGTACTCTCTGGAGTATAAATAAGACGTGGTTGCTATTCCCACGCACTCTATGGAGTATAAAAACAACATGACGACCGAGACACCAGGGAGTGCCTCGCTTTTGCGGCGCACCGTCTAGGTATCGCGCCTTCGCGCACGTTGCACCAGGGAACGGCAGCTTCGCCTCCCTGCCTCCGTGTGCGTAGCGCCCGCCCTCCACGGGCACTATTTTTGAAGGGAGGGGAATGACACTTCGCCTCCCTGCCTCCGCGTGCGTACCGTCCTTGGCCTACGCCGCGAGCGCCCACCCTCCGTGGGCACTATTTTTGAAGGGAGGGAAACGGCAGCTTCGCCTCCCTACCTCCGTGTGCGTAGCGCCCTCGGCCTACGCCGTGAGCGCCCACCCTCCGCGGGCACTATTTTTGAAGGGAGGGGAACGGCAGCTTCACCTCCCTGCCTCCGCGTGCGTACCGCCCTCGGCCTACGCCGCGAGCAACCACCCTCCACGGGCACTATTTTTAAAGGGAGGGGAACGGCAGCTTCACCTCCCTGCCTCTGTGTGTAGCGCCCTCGGCCTATGCCGCGAGCGCCCGCCCTCCGCAGGCACTATTTTTGAACGGAGGGGAACGGCAGCTTCGCCTCCCTGCCTCTGCGTGCGTACCGCCCTCGGCCTACGCCGCGAGCAACCGCCCTCCGCGGGCACTATTTTTGAAGGGAGGGGAACGACAGCTTCGCCTCCCTGCCTCCGCGTGCGTACCGCCCTCGGCCTACGCTGTGAGCGCCCGCCCTCCGCGAGCACTGTTTTTGAAGGTAGGGGAACGGCAGCTTCGCCTCCCTGCCTCCGTGTGCGTACGCCCTCGACCTACGCCGCGAGCGCCCGCCCTCCTTGGGCACTGTTTTTAAAGGGAGGGGAACGGCAGCTTTGCCTCCCTGCCTCTACGTGCATAGTGCCCTCGGCCTACGCCGTGAACGCCCGCCCTCCATGGGAACTTTTTTTGTGAGGAGGAGAACGGCAGCTTCGCCTCCCTTCCTCCGCGTGCGTAGAGCCCTCGGCCTACGCCGTGACCGCCCGCCCTCCGCGGGCACTATTTTTCAAGATAGGGGAACGGCAGCTTCACCTCCCTACCTCCGTGTGCGTACGCCCTCGGCCTACGCCGCGAGCACCCGCCCTACCTGGGCACTGTTTTTGAAGGGAGGGGAACGGCAGCTTGGCCTCCCTGCCTCCGTGTGCGTAGCGCCCTCGGCCTACGCCGCGAGCGTTTGCCCTCCGCGGGCACTATTTCTGAAGGGGGAACGGCAGCTTTGCCTCCCTGCCTTCGCGTGCGTAGAGCCCTCAGCCTACGCCGCGAGCACCCGCCCTCCGCGGGCACTATTTTTCGAGGTAGGGGAACGGCAACTTCGCCACCCTTCCTCCACGGGCTCTATTTTTCAAGGTAGGGGAACGGCAGCTTCGCCTCCCTGCCTCCGTGTGCGTAGTGCCCTCAGTCTACGCCGCAAGCGCTAGCCCTCCGCGGGCACTATTTTTGAAGGGAGGGGAACGGCAGCTTCGCCTCCCTGCCTCCGTGTGCGTAGCGCCGTCGGCCTACGCCGCGAGCGCCCGCCCTCCGCGGGCACTATTTTTGAAGGGAGGGTAATGGCAGCTTTGCCTCCCTACGCCGCGAACGCCCGCCCTCCACGGGAACTATTTTTGTAGGGCGGAGAACGGCAGCTTTGCCTCCCTGCCTCCGCATGCGTAGAGCCCTCGGCCTACGCCGCGAGTGCCTGCCCACCACGGGCACTATTTTTCAAGGCAGGGGAACGGCAGCTTCGCCTCCCTACCACCGTGTGCGTAGCGCCCTCGGCATACGCCGCGAGCGCCCGCCCTCCGTGGGCACTATTTTCGAAGGTAGGGGAACAGCAGCTTCGCCTCCCTGCCTCCATGTGTGTAGCGCCCTCGGCCTACACCGCGAGCGCCCACCCTCCGCGGGCACTATTTTTGACGGTAGGGGAACGGCAGCTTCGCCTCCCTGCCTCCGTCTGCGTAGTGCCCTCGGCCTACGCCTCGACGGCCCGCCCTCCGCGGGCACTATTTTTGAAGGGAGGAGAACGGCAGCTTCGCCTCCCTGCCTTCGCGTGCGTACCGCACTTGGCCTACGCCGCGAGCGCTCGCCCTCCGCGGGAACTATTTTTGAAGGGAGGGGAAGGGCAACTTCGCCTCCCTGCCTCCATGTGCATAGTGCCCTCGGCCTATGCCTCGAGCGCCCACCTCCACGGGCACTATTTTTGAAGGAAGGGGAATGGCAGCTTCGCCTCCCTGTCTCCGCGTGCGTAACGCCCTCGGCCTACGCCGTGAGCACCCGCCATCCGTGGGCACTATTTTTTAAAGGTAGTGGAACGGCAGCTTCGCCTCCCTGCCTCCGTGTGTGTAGCGCCCTCGGCCTACACCTCGAGCGTCCGCCCTCCGTGGGTACTATTTTTGAAGGTAGGGGAACGGCAGCTTCGCCTCCCTGCCTCCGTGTGCGTACGCCCTCGGCCTACGCCGCGAGTGCCCGCCCTCCCTGGGCACTGTTTTTGAAGGGAGGGGAACGGCAGCTTCGCCTCCCTGCCTCCGTGTGCGTAGCGCCCTTGCCCTATGCCGCGAGCGTCCGCCCTCTGCGGGTACTATTTTTAAAGGGAGGGGAATGGCAGCTTCGCCTCCCTGCCTCCATGTGCGTAGCGTCCTTGGCCTACGCTAAGAGAGCTCGCCCTCCATGGGCACTATTTTTGAACAGAGGGGAACGACAGCTTTGCCTCCCTGCCTCCGCGTGCGTACCGCCCTCGGCCTACGCCGCGAGCACCCGCCCTCCGCAGGCACTATTTTTGAAGGGAGGGCAACGACAGCTTTGCCTCCCTGCCTCTGCGTGCATAGCGCCCTCGGCCTACGCCACAAACGCCTGCCCTCCACGGGAACTATTTTTGTAGGGCGGAGAACGGCAGCTTCGCCTCCCTGTCTCCGCGTGCGTAGAGCCCTCGGCCTACGCCGTGAGCGCCCGCCCTTCGCGGACACTATTTTTCATGGTAGGGGAACAGCAGCTTCGCCTCCCTGCCTCCGTCTGCGTAGCGCCCTTGGCCTACGCCGCAAGCGCCCGCCCTCCGCGGGCACTATTTTTCAAGGGAGGGGAACGGCAGCTTCGCCTCCTTGCCTCCACGTGCGTAGAGCCCTCGGCCTACGCCGCGAGCACCGCCCTCCGCGGGCACTATTTTTCAAGATAGGGGAACGGCAGCTTCGCCTCCCTGCCTCCGTGTGCGTAGCGCCCTCGGCCTACGCCGCGAGCGCCCGCCCTCCGCGGGCACTATTTTTGAAGGGTGGGGAACGGCAGCTTCACCTCCCTGCCTCCACGTGCGTACTGCCCTTGACCTACGCCGCGAGCCCCTGCCCTTCGCGGGCACTATTTTCGAACAGAGGGGAACGGCAACTTCGCCTCCCTGCCTCCGTCTGCGTAGCGCCCACGGCCTATGCCTCGAGCACCCGCCCTCTGCGGGCACTATTTTTGAAGGGAGGGGAACGGCAGCTTCGCCTCTCTATCTCCAACTGCGTAGCGCCCTAGGCCTACGCCGCGAGCGCCCACCCTCCGCGGGCACTATTTTTCATGGTAGGGGAACGGCGACTTCGCCTCCCTGCCTCCGTGTGCGTAGCGCCCTCGGCCTACGCCTCGAGCGCCTGCCCTCTGCGGGCACTGTTTTTGAAGGTAGAGGAACGGCAGCTTCGCCTCCCTACCTCCGTGTGCGTAGTGCCGTCAGCCTACGCCACGGGCGCTCGCCCTCCACGGGCACTATTTTTGAAGGGAGCGGAACGGCAACTTTGCCTCCCTGCCTCCGCGTGCGTACCGCCCTCGGCCTACGCCGCGAGCGCCCGTCCTCCGCGGGCACTATTTTTGAAGGCAGGGCAACAGTAGCTTTGCCTCCCTGCCTCTGCATGCGTAGCACCCTCGGCCTACGCCGCGAACGCCCGCCCTCCACGGGAACTATTTTTGTGGGGAGGAGAACGGCAGCTTTACCTCCCTGCCTCCGCGTGTGTAGCGCCCTCGGCCTACGCCTCGAGCGCCCACCCTCCGCGGGCACTATTTTTCAAGGTAGGGAAGCGGCGACCGCATCCTCGCCTCGCATGCGTAGCGCCCGCCAGCCTCGCCGCCAATGCGCGCCGCGGCACCGTTTTTGCAGTTGGGGGCGCTCGGCGCGAGACTTTATCGTCCGCCTGATAGGCACGGCCAAGGCGGGACGATCCGACTTCGGAGTAGCGCCTCGCCGCCTGCCTCGTAGGCATTGCCTCGGCAGGGCGGCGACGACTTCGCCGCCTGCCTCGTAGGCAAGGCCTCGGTGAGACGGCTCGGCTCCGACGCAGGACTTCGTCGTCCGCCTGGTAGGCACGGCCTTGGCGGGACGACCCGGCTTCGGAGCAGCGCCTCGCCTCCTCAGCGAGACGGCTCGGCTCTGATGCAGGACTTCGTCGTCTGCCTGGTAGGCATGGCCTCGGTGGGATGACCCGACTTCGGAGCAGCGCCTCGCCGCCCGCCTCGTAGGCATTGCCTCGGCGGGGCAGCGACGACTTCACCATCCGCCTCGTAGGCCACTCCTCGGCGAGACGGCTCAGCTCCGACGCAGGACTTCGTCGTTCACCTGGTAGGCACGGCCTCAGCGGGACGACCCGACTTTGGAGCAGCGCCTCACCGCCCGCCTCGTAGACATTGCCTCGGCGGGGCGGCGACGACTTCGCCATCCACCTCATAGGCAAGGCCTCGGCGAGACGGCTCGGCTCCGACGCACGACTTCGTTGTCCGCCTCGTAGGCGACGACCCGGCTGCGGAGTGGGATTCCGCGTACCTCTTCGTAGGCACTGCCTTAGGGGGATGCAAGCTACTAGTTGCTTCGGCCCGTCGGTACTTGCTGTCGGGGAACGAGGGGCTGAGATAGTGTGGCATGCCAGCTTGCCCATCGGGACCTCTACGCTTACTGACGAGGGATTACTGCTGTAGGGGTGGCCCAACCCCCCGTGACTAGGCCTTGCAACTGGCCTAATATGCAATAGGCTCGATAGTGTAGAGGTGTAAATATACCAATGTTCCCTCATTGATGCGGGTGGTGCGTAGCCTGATCTTCACGACATAGGATTATGGATAACTAGCCCGTGCAACCTAGCAATTGATGCGGCCAACCACCGTCTCTATACGGCAACCTGCAGCACTCAATTACTCAACCACACGCTACGGCCTTCGTCTACTCGCTAACGTGGAGCAGACACGTTCAAGCAATCACCAAGGATTCGCAAGAACAATGGAATAGCAACTCAGAAATAACACCCAATCCCAATTAGTGGTGAAAATGGCTCACACACAAAAGGAACAAGTGTTCTACTAAACCATCAAAACTCCTCTTTCATCCATGGGGGGTGCCCCCCTATTTATAGTATGAGGTGACTTGAGGGCTAAGAAACGTATGAGGTAAGCACTGACATCATGTTCTCCGATCTTCTGTGGCTAAGGTGACTTGGGAGCTAAGAAAACAATGAGGTAAGCGCGGACATCATGTTTGTACGATCTTCTGTGGCTATGCTTACTTGAGGGCTAAGAAAACAATGAGGTATACGCTGACATCATATTTGTACGATCTTCTGTGGCTATGCTGCCCATGTTACTAAAGCTTCTTTTCCTTCTGTTATCTTTTTCTCAAATCTGAGAACACATAAAATAAGAGAATTAGGTAGCAACAAATTCTCATGAGTACAAGAATAATCACTAAGGAAAAGATTCATCTCTTGACGCATTTCTTTTGCTTTATCTCTTGTGATTGGTCCATTAGTTTCAACACTTGTAGTGTGTTTGCTATTGTGTTTGTTAATGATGTCCTCATCATCCTCCCCCTCTTGAGAAGGAGTCATCCTCGCCTCTGATTCTTCTGGTCCAAGGAATGGTGACAAATCAGCAATATTGAATGCAGAACTCACAGCATAATCATCACCCGAAAGCTCAATTTTGTATGCATTGTCATTGATCTTCTCAAGTATTTTGAATGGACCATCTCCTCGCGGCATTAACTTGGACTTACGCTTGTCTGGAAAGTGTTCTTTGTGTAGATGCACCCAAACCAAATCACCTGGTTCAAATAGCAATTTCTTTCTGGATTTATTAGCTTTAGAAGCATAAGCACGTACCTTCCGTTCAATTACCTCTCTAGTCTTTTCATGGAGCTTTTTCACAAAATCAGCGCACTTACAAGCCTCCATATTTGTACGTTCTTGTAATGGAAGTGGCATCAAATCAAATGACGTGATTGGTTTGAAACCATACACCACCTCAAATGGACACAATTGAGTTGTAGAATGTACCGCCATATTATATGCAAATTCAACATGCGGTAGACAATCATTGCCCGCAGTAGCATTGAGAGTGTACGGTTCACCACCTCCATTTGTCCATCAGTTTGTGGGTAACAAGTTGTCGAAAAGAGCAACTTTGTCCCAAGCTTGGCCCACAAACTCTTCCAAAAGTAGCTCATAAATTTGACGTCTCGATCGAATACAATGGTTCTTAGCATGCCATGCAATCTCATAATTTTCCTAAAAAAACAAGTCAGCTACATGCGACGTATCGTCGCTTTTGTGACAAGGAATAAAATGTGCCATTTTAGAGAATCTATCCACAACAACAAAAACGGAATCCCTCCCCCTCTTAGTCCTAGGCAATTCTAAAATAAAGTCCATACTAATATCCTCCTAAGGTGCACTAGGAACAGGAAGTGGAGTATATAAACCATGTGAATTAAGTTTAGATTTTGCTCTGTGGCATGTCACACATCGTTGTACAAACCTTTCGACATCACACCTCATCTTAGACCAATAAAAGTGATCACTCAACATCATGAAGGTCTTTTCTCTCCCAAAATGTCTCATCAATCCACCTGCATGAGATTCCTGCAATAAAAACAAACCCACGAAAGAATCTGGAACACACAATTTGTTAGTACGAAATAAGAACCTATTATGAACATGGAATTTGTCCCATCCTCTCCTATCTTTACATTTAGAATATGGTCCTGAAAATTCATGGTCGGAAGCATATAAATCTTTCAAGCTCTCTAATCCAGGTACCTTTACTTCCAATTGATTTAAGAGCACATTCTTTCTAGATAAAGACACAGCTACCACATTCTCTTTCCCCTTCTTGTACTTAACAACATATGGAAAAGTTTCAATGAATTCTACCCACTTAGCATGTCTGTGATTCAGCTTAGCTTGGGTTTTCAAATATTTCAAAGCTTCATGATCAGAGTGAATAACAAATTCTTTAGGCAAAAGATAATGTTGCCAAGTTTCAAGCATACGCACCAAAGTATACAATTCTTTATCATACACAGGATAGTTCAATTGAGCACTTCGTAGTTTCTCACTACAGTACGCTACCGGTTTTCCTTCTTGCATAACACCACCAATACCTATTCCACTAGCATCACATTTAATTTCAAAAGTCTTAGTGAAATCAAGCAAAACGAGCAATGGTGCTTCAATTAATCGTTTCTTTAGTTCTTGAAAAGCATTTTCTTGTGATGCACCCCATTCAAACACAACACTCTTTTTAGTTAATTCATTTAATGGGGCAGCAATGGTGCTAAAATCTTTAACAAAACGACGATAATAGCTAGCAAGACCATGAAAGCTTCTGATTTGGATAACATTCACAGGTGTAGGCCAATTCTTAATTGCTTCAGTTTTAGATTCATCTACCTCAATGCCTTGTCCAAAAACAACATAACCTAATAATACAATTTTATTGGTACAAAAAGTGCATTTGTCCAAATTATCATATAATTTCTCACTTCTAAGTACTTCTAGTACTTGTCTAATATGATCAAGTGTTCATCCATCGTTTTCCTATAAATCAATATATCATCAAAGTATACCACAACAAAATTACCAATGAATGCTCTTAAAACATGATTCATCAATCGCATGAAAGTACTAGGTGGATTAGTTAAATCAAAAGGCATTACTAACCACTCATACAATCCAAATTTTCTTTTAAAAGCAGTCTTCCATTCATCACCAAGTTTCATCCTAATTTGATGGTACCCACTTCTCAAATCAATTTTAGTGAAGATAACAGCACCACTGAGTTCATCTAGCATATCATCTAGCCTAGGAATAGGATGACGATATCTAACAGTGATGTTGTTAATGGCACGACAATCGACACACATTCTCCATGTACCATCTTTCTTAGGAACAAGAATTACAGGGACAGCGCAAGAACTAAGGCTTTCGCGTACATACCCTTTCTCAAGTAGCTCTTGCACTTAACGCTGAATTTCTTTGGTTTCCTTCGGGTTGGTGCGGTATGGTGGACGGTTTGGAAGTGACGCGCCGGGAACTAGAACAATTTGATGCTCTATTCTGCGCAATGGTGGAAGTCCCCCTGGTATTTCCTCCGGAAACACGTCCTCAAATGCCTGCAAAAGAGAAGAAACACCACTAGGAAGAGAGGTTAAGTCATTAGTTGAAAGCAAAATAGCTGCATCTTTATACACAAGCACAAAGTGCACTTTTGATGGGTCATTACTCACATCTCTCAAATCTGATTTCGTGGCTAACATAATCATCCCTCCCTCACTCTTACTTTTTCCTCTCATATTTGGCTTGTGGCCCTCACTCATCGATGTGTGGAATTCTTTCTTTTCTTTCTTTTTACCCTTATTTTCAGCAAGCTTCCTTTGCTGAAATTCAGCTTGTATTTAACTAAGAGTCATTGGATGAAACTCCTTTGTCTTTTCTTTCCACTTAAATACATATTTATTGGAACGGCCATCATGTTGCACACTTCTATCAAATTGCCATGGCCTTCCCAACAGCAAATGGCATACTGTCATGGGCACCATATCACACTCAACAGTGTCCTCATAATCTCCAATCTTAAAAGTAACATGCACCACAAATTGAACCTTCACATCCCCACATTCGCTAAACCATTGCACATGATATGGACGTGAATGTTTCAACATCTTTAAACCAAGCTTTTGACATAATTAAACACTAGCCAAGTTATGACAACATCCACCATCAATGATAAGCTTAATTACCTTGTTGTTTACCTTGGCTTGTGTTTGAAATAAGTTGAATCGCTGCCGATGTGCATCTCCTTCTTATGCAAGCATGCTCAAATTTTGGGTGACAACTAATGCTTCTCCCGTTTCATAATTCAACACGTCAACCTCTTCATTGCCATCCAATGCATCCTCATATTTCTCCTTTTCATGACTAAACTCAACCTCGTCTTCACTTGCAGATTCATATTCTCTATCTTTCGTCACAAGTATGACTTGGTTGTTGGGACATTCTCTAGAAATATGTCCACGCCCCCAAACACTTGAAGCATTGAATTTCTCTACTCTTTGTTGTAGCTCCAATTGAGGATGGAGGGGATGGAATGGCCTTTTTCTCACTTGAGGTAGGTGTTGTTTTTGCCATTGAGGAAGAACGAGCATTAGTATTTGAAATAGTACTAGCTGAAATTGTACCTTGTCCCAAATTGAAACGTGCTTTGGTGGCATTAGAGGATGATGATGACGGAGCTTTCAAGTTGAAAGATGTTGTCCTTGATGCTGATTTTAAATCTTCTAATAACTGCTTTTCCACCTTGGTCGCTTGATGCACCAAATCAACAGCAGTATTGCAAGGCTGATACTGCACAATGCGTTTAATATTTTTGTTTAGACCAAACAGAAAACGCGCAAGTGTTTGCTCTTCATCCTCATGCACATGTGCCCTAATCATAGCTTGCTCTATATCCTTGTAGTATTCCTCCACCAAGCGACCTCTCTGTCTCAAATTCTGTAGTTTATCAAAAAGATCACGTTTATAAGTGTTAGGAACAAAACGTGCTCTCAACTCTTGCTTCATTTCAGCCCATGATGCAATTGGAGGTTCTCCATTCTCTTCTCTTTCGTTCACTACTTGCTCCCACCAAATCAATGCGTACCTATCAAACTCAAGTGATGCCATGTGTAGCTTCTTCTCCTCCAAATAATTGTGCATCCAGAAGATTTTGTCTACCTTGAGCTCCCATGTGAGGTAGGCATCTGGATCGGAAGCACCTTCAAATTTGAGAATAGTGAATTTGAGTTTCCCAAATTTTTCCTCCACGCGCGGGTCATCATGGCGACGGCCATGGCGTTGGTAGTTGTCATTGCGGTGTAGCCAAACGTCGTCGTCGAAGTCCTTAACGTGGGCGGCACCGCCGCGCCCACGGCCACAGCCTCTCCCTTGGCCATGGTCAGCGCCGAAAATACCTCCCCCATGCCCGGGAAAAGGTAGTCGAATCGCATTGGCAGCGGCTCGATCTGCTTGATTTTCTGTAGCGAGCCATGCAGCCCTCACCTCATCGGTCTCGTCAAGCTCAACACCTCTCTCATGGACGCCAATTGGACCCCGTTCTCTTCGAAGTTCCTCTAGTATCTCCCTCCTCAAGACGCTCATGTTATCATTCAACTGAGTGTTAAAATCATTTGTGAGCTTCTCAAGGTCCGTCTTGGTCACATATGCTTGTTCTTCTTCTTTTCCTGCCATGGTTAGTGCAAACAACAAGAAAGGCTATGTATGTGGAGCTTGGAGAGAAAGTTTTATCCTACGCAATCTGAAATTCTTGATGTTGTTAAGTTAAGTAATAATCCAAGCTAGAATACTTTACCTAAGTGCTGATCCAAAATGTTTAAGTGAAGTGTATGAACACACACGTAAAGATCAATGTGACTCGATGCAACAAAGGAAAGAGCTAAATAGAAATGATCTGAAATTGAGAATTAAATAGCTCGTTTTGCACGAAGTTCTAGGAGAGACGCTAGCTAATCTTTACTACTTTAAAAGAAGGAGTTGGTGGTTGATGAGTCCTCTCCCATATCTCTTCTCAGCCATTTGATCTGAACAATAAAATCTAGACCGCTCCTCCCCCTCTCTCTCTCTCTCTCGATCGATCGATCTAACCGCCCCACCCCGCGCCGCCGCCTGCCCTCGCTCTCCCCCCGCCGCCATCCTCCCTCTCCCCCCGCCGCCCCCCTCCCCACGCCGCCGCCTCCTCCCCCTCCTCCCCTCCCCCTCCTGGCTTCCCCTCCCCCCCTCCCCCGCCGCCTCCTCCCCCTCCGCCCCGCCGCCACCTCCTCCCTCTCCCCCCGCCGCCCCCCTCGTCCCCCTCCCTCCCGCCGCCCCCTACTCCTTCGTCCTCCTAGGCCAGATCCGCCGCCGGGCCCGCCTCCCTCCTCCCCAGATCTCCCGCCGCTCCCTCCTCCCCCAACCATCGCCGCCGCATCCTCCCCTCCTCGCGCCGACACTAACTCCTTCCTCACTCAGGACCTCGACGACTTCCTCCTCAACGAGTTCGCGGCGCTCTCCGCGGAGGCTGGAGCCTCTGATGACGATGAAGAGGACGAGGACTGTGGCCCCTCCGACGGGAGGTCTCGGGAGGCGAGGCGGCGGATGCTTGCGAGGGAGGAGGCCAAGTTGGAGAAGGAGATCGTGCGGCGGCGATCGCCGGGTAGGCGAGGAGGCGCTCAAGGCCAACTCAGGCCACCGTGGTGTCGGCGACCACCACGTGTGCGTTGGCTTCCACGACGAGCCCGGCGGGAGTACGCGTCACGGGAGTGGCACGGCCATGTTATGCTCTTCGGCGACGAGGACGGCTACTCCGCCAAGTACATCTACGGCAACCACTTGAGCCACTCGCCATCGCCATGGCGGGGCCAAGAAGAAGGAGAAGGAGAAGAGGAAAAGGACACGAGCTCGGGCCTTGGATTTAATCGTGGGCGATGGGGACGCTGGCAATGGCGGAGGGCCCAGGGTGGTGCGCAGGAATGTCGTCAATGCCCCCGCGGCGCCTACAAGGTAATGCCTTTCTAGTGCTTGCAGCGAGCGGGTGGAAGCAATGCATCAATCCGAGTGGTAGAAGCAATAAAGTTTGGCCTTTTTTCTCTGATGGTTGATTAAGCAATCTCTTTTGTTATGGTAAGAAATGCTCTATACTTTGCTTCTGGCATGATATATACAGTGTACCCACTGGGTTTTGAGATGGGATATTTTTTCAATACTGAACGTATATTCGGTTTCTTGAGTTAAATGTGTCTCATTCTTTTGTTGCTCGTGTGAACTTATGCTTGTTGTCGATCATTTTGTTTTGATACAAATTGGAGATGATACGTATACCTTTGATAAGTACTTGTCAATTTGTTTTCATACTATGCATCCTGTACTGGAACTTGTATACCTATTGTTAGGGGTGGAATCATAGTGGTTTAGTACCTCTCTGATTATGTCTTAAGTCTCTAAGTTGAGTAAGTGGTATATTTAAAATGACTTCTCTTGGAGGTAATATGTATGTATTCATAGGGGAAAAGGCAAAGAGATCAAACATCACTTAGGTGAAACGTTGTGTAATTGTTGTGTACTTTGGTGTGATTCAAAATTATTTTTCTATTCTATGACCTATGCTAATGCAAACCTTACTTCAGCCACAGCATGTCGTTCGAAGGCGGCGGCATCGCTCTCAGCTTCCCCTTCGCCGTGGCGCTCGCGCGGGCACTCGATGTGTGCATCGAGAGGTACCCCAGGCTGTATGGAAGCAACGACCGCCTCCATGCTTGCATTACCGAGCTCAGCATGCGACTCTCCCGCGAGTATGGATTCCATCAGGTATGGAGCTAATTCTTCAATTTTTTTGTGGGCATTTAATAAAAAAGTTGGTTGTTTACAGCGCTTATCTTGCTGAGGAATCTTAGCAAATAGTTAGTCTTATCAAGCAACTGGTTCGCTTAGCCTGTCATTCAATGTAGAATCTGCTTATAGGTTACCTCTCAACGACATGATGACATGAATTCGAGGACTGTGCTCTCTTTCCCTCATTCCATGCATGAATTAGTGCAAAGTAACATGCTCTCTGTGTTCACAGAAAAATATGGGGATTGCTGATGAATTAGCCCCAATGTAGAGCTTGCTTTAGATCCTGATGCATTGTTTGGAACTTCACTATTTGGATCATGCTTGATTCGTTATGACAGAAATAAAGTTGATTCTTTCTACTGTTGTGCCATCCTAGCTGGGCTGTTATCTGGTTGATTGTAATGCATGAACAAAAGTAGGGTCTTGCCAGAGTGTTTATGATACTGAAAGGAAGTTTGGTAGGTCTTGAATGTTACTTTCCTTTTGGGCTCTTTTCTGAACACTGGACATTTGTTTTGCTAGGATTATCTTGGTTGTTTTACAGTACTATCTCTCTATGTCTCTCTCTGTTAAATAGGCTGTGCATATGAGGAGGGCGGGGACCGGCGGGGGGAGAGGGAGGAGGGGGCGGCGGGGCGGAGGGGGAGGAGGCGGCGGCGGGGGGAGGGGGAGGAGGGGAAGCCAGGAGGGGGAGGAGGCGGCGGCGTGGGGAGGGGGAGGGGGGCGGCGGGGGGAGAGGGAGGGGAGGAGGAGGAGGGCAGGCGGCGGCGCGGGGTGGGGAGGGGGAGGAGGCGGCGGCGACGTGGGGTGTGGGGAGGAGGCGGCGGCGCGGGGTGGGGGGAGGAGGAGGCGGGGGGCGGCGGAGGGGAAAGCAAGGGGAGGCGGGAGAGCGAGGGGAGGCGGGATCGGCGGGGAGAGCGAGGGGGAGGTGGGCGGCGTGGGAGAGCGAGGCGGCGGGTCGGCGGGGAAACGAGAGAGCGGGGGAGTGATGGGATTAGGGGCGGCGGCGGGGAGAGCTAGGGTTTAGGAGACGGACGGTTCGGATTAATTAGATCGAATCGAATGGCTTAAAAAAGTGAGGGCGGACGTGACATCAACCACCAATTCCTTCTTTTTAAATAGTAAAGATAAAGATACATGATGACGTAAGAAAAAGTTGATATTTGTTATTCAGTTTGAGATCATATTTGATAGTATGCATCACTTTTATTTGGTTTTTCGTTGCAACGCACGGGCACCTTACTAGTTGCAAAAAAATGAATGCAAGGGCACAAGATTGCTAAAAAATAAAATACACAATTTGAAAATTATGGACTAGTGTTAGCTAATCTCAATTCGGCCAAACTCACTTTTTTTCTTCTTTTTTTTCAATTTTTTTTTCCGAAGCTCTTTCTTGATGATGGCTGCCTCTTTTTTTTGTTGTTGTGACTTGTGGCATATACTAAGGTGTTAGATTTTCTTTGCGCAAAAAAATCAAAAAAATTTCAGCAAGTGTATTTATTACCAAAAGCAACCCTTAATGCAATATCAATAGCTAGTCTCAAAGATGAAAGGAAAATTATGGATATATATTAACAGAAATGACACAGAGCAAAAAAAAATTCACGGGTACTGTTCACTGTACTGTAGCGATCGGGATTTTTTTTTTGGATTTAGGCTAAACAAAGAAAATAACACAAAGATTAAGCGACGCAAAAGAACACGACGATCAGCACCTAGACAAAATTCTAATGGACGAAAACTTAACAAAACTCACAAAAATAGCAGATGCAAAAACTAGGGTTTAGAAAAAAAATTTTGGCTTTTTGTGTATAGGAAAAAACTAAACCTAACTACGGGTAAATTGATCCTACCGTGTCAGCCTGGCTCTGATACAAAGATGATGCGGGTGGTGGGTGGCCCGATCTTCTCGACGTAGGATTATGGATAACTAGCCCGTGCAACCTAGCAATTGATGCGGCCAACCACCGTCTCTATACGGCAATCTGCAGCACTCAAATTACTCAACCACACGCTACGGCCTTCGCCTACTCGCTAACGTGGAGCAGACACGTTCAAGCAATCACCAAGGATTCGCAAGAACAACCGAGTAGCAACTCAGAAATAACACCCAATCCCAATTAGTGGTGGAAATAGCTCACACATAAAAGGAACAAGTGTTCTACTAAACCATCAAAACTCCTCTTTCATCCATGGGCGGGTGCCCCCCTATTTATATTGTGAGGTGACTTGAGGGCTAAGAAACGTATGAGGTAAGCGCTGACATCATGTTCTCCGATCTTCTGTGGCTAAGGTGACTTGGGGGCTGAGAAACTAATGAGATAAGCACTGACATCATGTTTGTATGATCTTCTGTGGCTATGCTGACTTAGGGGCTAAGAAAACAATGAGGTAAGCACTGACATCATGTTTGTACGATCTTCTGTGGCTATGTTGCCCATGTTACTAAAGCTTCTTTTCCTTCTGTTATCTTTTTCTCGAATCTGAGAACACATAAATTAGGAGACTTAGGTAGCAACAAATTCTCATGAGTACAAGAATAATCACTAAGGAAAAAATTCACCTCTTGTCGCATTTGTTTTGCTTTACCTCTTGTGATTGGTCCATTAGTTTCAACACTTGTAGTATGTTTGCTAATGATGTCCTCATCACTCATCCTCTGTAAGCACTAAGGGGTAGAATGGGGATTTCTCATTCTACCCCACTCATGTATATAAATCCCCAGGAGGGGCAGGAGGGAGAGGATCCCCCTCATTCTTACAGCTCTCCCTCAAATCTGGCTCCTCTTCCTCTCCTACGAGTCCCCTTCTTTACTGTTTGGCCTGTAGCCACAACACTTGGCTACGGTGGTTACTTAAGGATTTGGTGTTTCTATTTCTACACTGACTCCGCTTTTGTCGGACAGTACAGGTGCTGTTAGCATTGCTAAAGATCTGGTGAAGTATGAGCTTACAAAGCATATTAGTGTTGATACTTCCTATATGCAGACATATATGTAGGTTCAGGTTGTTGCTCTTCAGTACGTATCTTTCAAGTTTCAGTTGGTAGACTTCTTCACAAAGGCACAAACCAGAGCCCAGCATAACTTTCACCTCTCCAAACTTCATTTTGTTAACCCACCATAAGTTTAAGGGCGTGTTAGATATATATTATATCACTGTATATTTACCCTGTTGTATAAGAGGTTTTCTGCATATATGTCATACATGTGTGTGTATGGCCCATTGGTCTTATCATGAATACAAGCGCTATTTATAACAAAAACAACATTATTTCAAAACATAATATGAACCAAATTAATACCATGGTTATCAATAATAAGGACAACTAAGCATCTCAACATCTAGCAATATGGTGAATCAAAGATATTAAAGGTAACCATAAGTTAACCAATTACTACAATAGTTGGGACCAAATTGTTATTATCTAAACTTGACTAAGTGCAAAGTGCAGTGAAAACTAAATAATGCAGGTATCCATGTGCTATTCTTTTCCCATGCATGTTGTCATCATCGCTCACCTAAAAATAACAAAGAGGCAAGGGTTAGTCCATGACAGCAAGTATAAAGCAGAATAATATACAAGGTAGTAACGTTTTAATATTTCATATCAACCATCATTATCTCACTTTCAAATTCTCCTTTCCATTTAGTTACATGCACATGTCATTTCTTTCTGATTTTCTTCTCCTGAATGCAATGCTCAAACTCAACGCCTTCTTCTGCATATACCCATGTAGCTAGGTGTTTACCCGTCGATGACACATATTTGCCCTGTCATTTTTCATAAATGGTCACCCTATCTTTTTTATACAGGGTCTCAATCGAAATATTTATCTCCCTCCTGACCCTATCCACCTTATCCCTTTTCATACAAGGTCGTTCTGTCCTTTTTCATACAGGGTCTCAACGGATCAATATGAATCATGAATGCTATCATGCAATGCGATGTAGTTCCTTCCATTATATTAAACATTTAGAAGTATCCATCATCTTATCCCAAATCTTACTTTATCATCATATCATAAGTGGAGAACAATATAAATTCAACGTTGACATAAGAAATAATTAAAACAAGGCATCATTTAACCCAATTTTTTAAGCACCCAAATACTATTCTACAATGCACTTACCTTTCACTTAGATACACCGACCGGAAGGATGTGAAGATGATATCACACTTGGAGTCTCTCCTCCTACAAAGATTACCCACTCTCAAAATATACCAATACAATGCAAAACACAAGTGAACAATAACGATCCTATGTGTTCTCCGAATACCCTGCCTTTTCCAATAAATACAAGTTAGTCCCCTTACTGTCCTGGTAAGAAAAGTGACACAACTCTCAATTCCCTCATCAAAACAGAGCAAACCATACCATTTTAAGAAATTACATAAAATTTTTCATAATTTCTTAGTTGGCACAATCCTCAGGTTAATTCATTTAAGCTCCCAAAATTAACCTGAAAAACAGATCTGGCCATTCTTTGGACAGTAGACTTGTAAATTTTATATCTTTTAATCTACAGTAGCAAATATAGCAAACCTTGATATTTATGAAATCTACAGAAAATTTCCCACAATTTTATAGTTGTCACTAAATTTTAATTCTAGCTTTTGCTAAACCAAAACATCACTTCTACTTCGATTGGTCTAGCAGTCATCCAATGCCAGACAGTAGTGTTAGAAATTGTATAACTCCTAATCTATCCTTCAAAATTTTGTGTTCTTAGACTCTCTGGAAACCTTGGGAAATCCTTTATAGAGTTCATTGTGACCTTATTCCCAGATTGGGTCATAGTATATTTTTAATCTTTTAATTTCCACCGACTACCTAAACTTGATTGATCAGACTGCACAGTAACACTGTAAGACTCATAACTCCTAGGTGAAATCTCCAGATTTCGCACCCAAGGTCCTCTAATTCACATAAAATAGCAGACTGCGCAGATCGAATGAATAACTAAAAACAAATCCGATCAAGAAATCTCTAAGAAGAAAAGGGTAGAAAATTATTTGTTACCCTTGGAGACCACGGCAACAACCTTTGAACACCATCACAAACCACCCTACTCCTTTTCTTCTCCTCCTTCCCCTTCGTCCTATTCCTTCCCTCCTTTTTCTTGTCTTTTGCTCAGTTGCCAAGGGAGTGGAGGTGTTGCAGATTGGAGGAGAGATTGCAGGGGAGGAGGGGGACATGGGGAGGTGGAGAGGCAGGGAGGGGTGGCCAAAGGGGAGAAAGGGGGAGGCGCCCTAGGGTTTGGGGGGGTAAAAGGGTGCCCCCCTCCCATGGGCTTTACATTTTAGAATTTTAGCCCCTTTTTGATCCTCAAACATTTACCATTTAGTTCCCCATTGATCACTCTAGAAAATATTTCTTTAACTCTCATTCGTTTCTTGATTTTAATCGCCAAAATCTCCAAACGCTATTCGGAATATTACTTCACGGCCTAAAACTCATCAAAATCCTGAATTTTCTTCCCTTTGCAAACCTCGGAAAATTACTTCTTTAATTCTATTATTTTTTATTTTTATTTTTTATTTTTATTTTTTAATTCGCCAAATCTCCCGACTACCATTCGGGATATTATAATTTGTGTGGACATTTGGTGGTAAATTGCAATTGATTTTTCAGGTTAGGTGCTACTGTGCTACTACGAATTTAGGGGGAGATATTGAGCTCGTGCCATTTGTAGTTTGAGTTATTCAGTTTCATAATCTTCTGGAACTTCTAGCATGTTGAGAAGTTTCAAGTTTGAGACCGCAATATGAAAATGTACTGACACATCATTCTGTACTTTGGTCATTTCTATTGCGTATATGAGTAGTTCTGAATACTGCATCCAATATTTAAGTGATGACATTTTGAACTATGTAGATCGATTACTTATATATTTCAACGTCTAAACGGACACGCTAATTTTTCTAATAAATATATCTAAATTTGCATGAATGTATAAGCTCCAATATCTATGGACTATTGCATGTGTATCAATGATATTGCAGTAGGAGTATAGGACGCGACATCCTTGTGAGGCATTTCGTCGAACGGGTTGCGGCGGGGTACCAGGTAGCCACCTTTAGCAAAGGTGTAGAGGCAACATGCACGCGGATGGCAGCAGCTGAGCAGTGGCACCTGCGGTGAGAGGGTGGGTGGCGTGTAAGTTAGCGAGTTACATTGTGTAAAGTGTTAGAATTTTCTGATAGGTTCAGGTTGTTAGAATTTCAAATAGGTTATGGATGTCAATTGTTGATTGCTATCTGTTCTATTTAGAAATTAGAAATTTGTACTAACAGTGAAGTAGAAATTGTTTTCTTGAACTAAAATTAGTAATTCATACGGAAAATTGTATGTCACTTCTTGAACAAAAATATGTACTGTACAATAAATTGTGTTCTTGAATAGAAATTTGTAAGTCATTTTTTGATTGTGTAGGCATTAAACACAGATGCAAAGAGCAGATCCAACCTCCAATCAAGTAGTACCCTGCAAAATAGGCCACAGAATTGAATGTAATGTGAATATGTGAAGCATTTGTGCTTGCCAGATTAGCGTACTTATGTGTGTGAGACTTCGAGCAGTGATCAATTATGCTTTGATTTGGCATGTAGTTTAAAGCTGATGGTAGTCTGTAAATTCATATTTGGATTAGTTATTTTGGATCTGTAGTTTTGAGCTTACATGGGTAACATTTGCTACTACATCTCTGGTACTGGTACTATATGAATGGATGCTTGGAGATCCATCTATCTAAAATTTGCCACTTTCACAAAAAATGAAGCATCCCTTGTTTGATTATATTTGGATTTGGATATGTAGTTTGATTTCTCACATGACAAATTAGGAGACAGAGACCAATCAAGTCTTGTGCTCAATTTAGATGATGATTGTTGCAATTGAGTTAGGATGCTTGCAGATCCATCTATCTAAAATTTGCCACTTTCACAAAAAAATGAAGCATCCCTTGTTTGATTATATTTGGATTTGGATATGTAGTTTGATTGCTCACATGACAAATTAGGAGGCAGATCAATCAAGTCTTGCGCTCGATGTAGATGATGATTGCTGCAATTGAGTTAGGATGTTTGCGCATGCATGACGATACATGATGGTGTCCTTAAACCCAAAGTATTATGACACAAAGAGTTAGTACAGAGTGTTATGAATATTGTATGTATATTGAAGAGGCCCAATAGGCAATATATATAGGGAGTACAAGAAAATATTATAGGGGAATATACCATATACAGATAAGAAAACTGATGCATATAAAGAAAGAAATAATACAATTCTTATTCTATCTTGAATACTCTGAACACCCTCTTAAATACAAAGCATATGCAATAGCAGTGCATCTGAAAAGGGTCGTCACTAAAATAGTAAAAATCCGAAGTCCGAGTCTTGATAATGTCGTGGTTGCGTACAGCTCATGGAAAAACTATCAAATCAACCCGAAGAGGAATAGATAGAAGCATGACAGCGCAGATCGAAGTCCAAGACGGTGGCGGGGCAATGCACAAGGTGCAACAGAAGAGTAGCGGCCTTAGAAGCTCGAGGCGGCGGCTAGAGAAGTGGTGGCATTAAAATGACTTCTATGATCTGCACGCGGCTAAGAGAGAAGTGTGGCGGCTGCTATCACGCAAAACAAAATTTCTATACTTATATTACTAACAATAAATTTATAGACTCAAATGGCTTGAATGAATTAAAAAAATAGACTCTACGGATTTGGGTGGACGCAATAGAAGACTCAAAAGAAAATAGCAAGCAGCAAAGAAATTAATACTAGCCCATGTATGCAAATAGCAGCACACAAAACCTCACCGCACAGGAAAGTACTAAAGCCAAGCCACATACTCCATCCACTCCACTCCCTTACATCTCTCTCCCTCTCTCGGTCGGATTCGGCGTGGCGCAGCGGCCATGAGGCGGTGGCACGATGGAAGCGGCGATGAAGGCGGCGACCGACAGGCAAGAGCCCGGAGGCAGATCCAGGTAGGACAACAGCATCAGAGGAGGTGGCTCCTCGGGGCTAGGCATGGCGAGATCCGAAGGTAGTGGCCACAGGGGTGGCCAGGTGATGGCGCGAATGGCGGTGCAATGGAGGACGGTGGCATCGGTGTCGGTGGAAGGAGTGGATCCAGCAAGGAAGAGCTCAATATCACTGAATGTGGGTTGGGGTGGCGCGGTGATGGCGGGATTTGGCGCGGGCTGCCCGGACTTGACAAGGCGGCGGCGCCATGGGAGGCGAAAAGGTGCCGACGGCGATGGGGATCATCATATCCTGATCGGTGAAGATGGATCTGAGCTCAGCAATGAGGGAACCGACGGCGACAAGCTTCTTGGAGGAGGTCAGCGGTGTGGTGGCCATAGATGTTGCCCTAACCTCCTCCTTCCTCACTGGTTGGCCACGAAAAGAGAGAGAGAGCCATGAAGAGCTCACTGTGGGTGCTTAAGGGGAGGAATAACTAGGTGCTCGGGGGAGGAATAAGAAAATAAACAAGGAAATTTGTGGAAAAGAAAGAGGTGAAGCAAAGAAAAGGAAAAAGGACAAATTATTTGCTGACTCGGCTGTACACGTATGAGGTGCTATGGTAATGAATCTTGTCCATGTATATGCCATGTCAATAAAGCTAGGGTAGTTTTGTTCTCAGGGGTAGAGTGAATGGTATTAATAGTTGAGGGGTACAATATCCGATTTTCTAGATCAAGGTTGATTTCCACACTTTCGTAAGAGTTCAGAAGTAAATTGACTTATCTCTATTATTTAAAGAACTAGTTGGTGGTGGATACGTTCTTTCTTTCCCTTCCCTCCCCTCCTCACAAAAAATGATTCGGCTGGGCCTGCTGTATCCACATCACAGTTTATGCAAAAAAACTCGCTCTTTTTGAAATCATGGCGAGGTCCTATCCGAACCGACTAAGCTGATTCTTGCAGCCCCCTGTTTTGCGTAGACATCCTCGTGTCTCCAGCCGCACGCATTCCCCTTCTCCCTCTCACTCTCAATCAAGGCATCGCTGGCCGCACGCTTTCCCCTTCTACCTCCCGCTCTTGCCCGAGGCGTCGTCGTCGCTCTGCTCACTCGGTCGTCCCCAGCTCCTCCCACGCCGTCGATGCCACCACTGCTCCATCCCGCTCCCCTTCACCCCGAGCATGACCAAAACCCAAGTTAGCTGCTCGAGCCTCACGTGGGCTCTCGCCCCTTGACACTCATGCAAATGCGCCTGCCACATCATCGCCTCCGCTCTCCCGACTCCCCATGTGCCTCCTCCACACAACCTTCTCTGTCACCCCCGCACTCGCGCGAACGCGCCCGCCGCCTCACCGCCTTCGCTTACATGACTCCCCCTGTGCCTCCTCCCCACCACCTTCTCGGTGCCTATTCCCCATCTCTACGCCTCCACTCCCCTCCGATCCCCCATTCCACCCTATGGATTGTTGTGAGGGGGAGCTTTGTGCTTTATGTATTTACCATATTTATGTGCTTCTGTCTCTCTTTGTTGCATTTGCATAAGGGTGCATTTGGGTTAGTCCTTCTAGCATAGATTAGAATGATTCTCTTGTCTAGTTGCTTAGTCTTCTTCCTCTCATCTTGTGATTATATGATGCAGTTTATCAGCCGTCTCTCTTCTTACTAGGTTGAGTTCACTCACTTCTTATAGGTCTAGCGAAGGTTGGGCCACCCTTGGATAGACAGGGAACGTGTTTACTCCCTAGTGGGTTAGAAGACCAGCTGATAGTCCTAGAGTCATATGGGGTAGATGAGAGTCAGTCTGAGCCATAGTATTCTCTATATCTTGTCTATGCTTTAAGGACTGCCCTCTCTGTTTTTTCTTGCCAACTTCTCGTTTTTATTGCTTCGGGTCAGGGGAGAGTTCATTTGGGTTTGCTAGAACTTAATTTTGTCATAACTCAACTTGAACTAAAAGTGCATCACATGTTGAGGGGAAGCTGGATTCTCTTGCATTTTCTGTCATTCTACATTGTTATATAACTACATGGAGACTTTATTATTATCCTTTTATGACATGAAACAACTGTTTACATCTTGCCATGATCTATGCTACAATTGATAGATTTATCATGACTTTTCATGTGTAGACTAGTCTTTGCCATGATCGATTGGTTAAAAATGCACAACTTGAATTAAATCATGTCATGCTAGCTCTTGAGACTAGTCTGTCTTTAGTTATCCTTTTATGATTCATGCCATGTCAAATAGGCTGAATTGAGTCTTGAATATTTATTGAGCTTTAGATTGAGTTACACTAGTTCCTTTATGAAGCATGAGTTATTACTAACTCCTTGTTCTTGAACTAAAATCAGAAATAGCAAAAAGATCTCTTTTGTGCGAAAAAAGCTGATCTCATCAATTCTTTCTCATAAGACTGCTTGCCATTGCACTAGGTATGAACTCAAGGGGAGTTTTGGATGACCAAAATCACTTCCTTAAGCTTATTGCTCGAGGTGGTCGCATAAGGTTTGAGATCTAGCACATGGCTAAGAAATTAAAAATTTGTGAGAATGGTTGAAGCTTAGGAGGCAGTTGTAGATGACTTCTAGTCCAAGACTTGCTTTGCTAAGATAAAGCCAAAAATGATTTTTCAGAAAAATGCCAAATATGCTAAGTTTGCTCAATTACAAGAGATTACACAACATGTTTCAATCTTGAACTTATAGCACTCTAAATTGATTCAATACTAGTTTCTTGGTTCCACTTAGATTATTGACATAGCTTGTATCATCCTTGAAAACCTTTAGCTAGACTATAAGCTTAGTTGACTTGACATGCTAAGAAACTGGACTAATTCTCAGCTTATGACTTATTTGGTTTAGCTTGTCTATGCATGAATTGTCATGATCTGAATAGCATCCTTATATGGTATGGCTTGGTGTAATATTCAAAGAGACAGTATGGATAATCTTCATGGCTCCTAATGCTTAATATGAATAATCTTCAGTCATTTCATTCACATCATGATCTAATATCTTCCATGCATCTTGATGATTTTATTGCCAAAAGGGGGAGATTTATGGAGAAAAAGGCAGGCATAGAATGGGGATTTTTCAGAGCTTTTGAGGAAAACTTGCTCTTTCTTTTGCTCCCTTGTCGACATGGTCATCAGTTTTCTTGTCATTTCCTTTAGACCACGTTTGACTCTCAACACAAACTCAACTTTATACTTTTTCTATGTTTGTCAATATACTCATCAATGGGGAGATTGAGAGACTATGTGGAGGTAACCCCGTGTGTGTGATGAGTAATATTGACTCGTGCTCTGGAAAGTTGGATTTGTCTCGGATATTTTGTGCTATCTACTGATGCTAATATTTGATTATACTACTTCGAGCGGTGCTATGTGATGTTTGCTTGTCTGTGATGGCTACAGGACGTTGGAGCTAAGTTGTGGCGAGGCATCGGATGGCCGGACTAGGCACAGGCGGTGCTGAGGTCGAAGCGGTCAGGAGGTGTCGAAGACGGCGAGGGTTCAAGTTGGTTGCGAAGCTTGGATAGCAAGCAAAGAGGAAGCTTCCAAGAAGGTGCAGGAGTGGCGTTTTGGTAAATGCGCAAAGCTGCATAAAGGAAGCGGATTTGGTTAGGAGATAATGGGTAAAGTGCTGAGTTGTTGAGAGCTAATAGGTAAAGTGTGTTGTAAACCCATTAGTGGAGGCTATAAATAGAGAGGGTGCTCTCTAGTGCAAGTGTGAGTTAGGGTTTTCTTGTTCTCTCCATGTGTATGTGAGTTTTTGTTCTTGAGTGAGAGATAGCAAAGATGGGTGTAAACATTCTCTTTTTTGTAGTCATTCATCTTTCTTTGTCTCAATCTAAGAAATATTTTGTTTGAGATGTTATGGCCATTTATGTGTTTTGGCTTTCAGTTCTTAAGAGAGTAATTTCTATTTGTGCTATGTGATGGGAATCTGTCTCAAGACCATTTGGTCAGTTGATTCCCATAAGTAAATTGATTGATCCTTGTGTTCTTCCCTTTGTGTAGAGTGGTTTGGTCAAGTAAATGCAAATTTAGTTTGCTATGAAATGGGTATGTCCTCAAGGCCTCTTGGCTAAAATATACCTGAGAGCAATCTCTGTTACTGCAAGTTTTGAACTGCTGCACTCTTCATCTGTTCTCAGTTTTCTAGGACTTAAAGGCAGCTCAATCTTCTTGCTGTTCGGTTCCTGTAGTATTTCTTTTATAGTCCGTTCGACTACTGCTAGTTGTTGATTTCCTATTTAGTTTACCAGAGAAAAGCAGCAAGGAAATAAGCATCTCTCTACTTTCTAGCTGCCTGCTTTCTCTCTTCTTCCCTAGCATTATTTTGCTGATTTTTCGTTCCATTTGCTGGTTGCTGTCCCAGTCTGTTTTGGCAGCAGTTAGCTTTCAGTTTTGTGCAGTCAAAACTGCAGTTTGTCTGTGTTTTGGGACTGCTTGCAGCAGATTTTGGTTGGGTCTGCTTTGCTGTTTTCTGCTCTAGCTTTTTCAGCTTGCAGGTTTCTGTTTTCTGTCTTTTATTTTGCTTTTTCCCTTTCTGCTTTGCTTGCTATTTTTGCAGCATAGTTAGTTAGTGGAAGGTGCTGCAGTTTCTCTGTTAGTTGTTCTTGTGCTGCTCTTCTTTTTCGGTTGGTCTTCTTCTAGTTCAAGTAGTCTGCAGACTGCAGTGTCTGTTTCAGTTTTTAGAACAGCAAAGTATTATCAGTTTTCAGTTTTGCTTTTGACCTTTTCAATCTTCACTAAAGCTAGCTTGCAGCATACAGTCCTTATGATTTTAGGCAAAATCGTTTTCAGCTTCCTATGAGCAAATTGACTCCTTCATAGTTTCCATAGCTATCGGAGAAGAAAAATTTGTGGATACTTTGGGGCGAAATTGAAGGCACCATTCACCCCCCCCCCCCTCTGTTGCCATTTTCAATCCTTCACTTTCCCTGACTAATCATAGTGCTATCATGCTAGCTGCGGACTTTGAACTTTCATAATGGTGGCTATCTACTCGAAGTGTTGTTTAGAATGATCACAGGAAAGGTTTTGACACAATGATGATATTAGTTTTCTGAACAATTTGGAAAGAAATAAATGCAAGAGTATTCAATAATAAGTTTCGCTCCTTGCAAGATATTCTGGAAGTTATTCAGCAAGAGGGTGTTATGGAGTTCGACGAGAGCTTCTTGCCTTTGCAGCTAGATACTGTAATGGTGTTGTTTTTGTTGGTGTTGTTTTAGTCTCTTCTGTTTTCCTTTTTCCTGTTCCTGATTTGGAGAGAGAGGCCTGAGCAAGTCCTATTGTACTTTCTCACCTGACCAATTTGGTTAGGTGATTAATTATACTCTTTCTTCTTCTATTAATGAAATGACATGCAAGTCTTTTGCGCGTTCTAAAAAAAATACTATTTGTATAGTTCCACCAATAAAGAATGTGCTTGCCTTTTTCATCTATAATGTATCTTTCATAAACTGTTTGCACTGATAAGTAGGCAACCCTGCTGTAGCTCTTTCTTCCCTGGAAAGATTGCAAAGCAAATGGGCAGTTTACATAGAAATAAACATATAGTGCCAAGCATAACACTTGCTTCAAGTTATGAGAAAAATAAGCATGGATGAAAACTACTGATACAAGATAACATAACTATTTGGGCTCCATGAGTTAACCTATCTTTCAAAACATTTGCAGAGTGATGATCATTGATTTAGTTGCCCACCAGGGAAATGGACATGAAAAAGACTTTGGCAATGATGGTGTGACCTCTTTTCTTTTCTTGGGCTTCGTTTTTAAAATAGCTACTATTTCATGGTTCTCTAACATTTCTTCACTTTCAGGAAGGGTTTACACTTTGGACATGTACAATTCTAGAATATATCCTTTTGTGAGCATTTAACCCTGAAATTGTTCCTACATTTGCTTAACATGGAACCTCCTTGATGAAATTGTTTTGCAGTATAAAACGCTTAGACCACAATTGTTATTTGCTATTTTTCTGAAGTGACGGCCCCTTTTCTTACATAGAGTTCTCTTTCTGCTATTGTTGATAGAGCATATGTTGATACATATAAAATATATCCTGCACTTTTTGTGCACAAGATACCTGGTTATGCATCCTGTTTTGGTGCTGACAGTACATAAGATAAGAACAGCAGTTACAACTGTCTAAAGTGCAATGAGTTTGGCCCGTATGACTATGATTTTGGTAACGCCTCTCCAGTGGATGTTTAGAATTGCAATTACTACAAGTCTCAAGTTTAGCTGTTCATGTATAGATTTTGGTTTGACATGATTTCGTGGACCTCATGGCTCATGGTGAACTCTTGCCCAGTACATTTTCTTTTTTTGAGTATAAATTGGCATGGTTTTGTTTTAGGATTGTGATACTAAGTAGTACATAATAAAACTCTTTAAGCACAGAAGGATTTGGCACTCCTCAGCGAACCCATACTGCCCCTACCGTTGCCCTGCGCTCGCCGTGTCTCGTGCTTCCTATTGGGTTCTTACTTTCTTTGTTGGGTTCTCCAGTTCTATTTTTGGCCCTATCAGATCCTTGCTTTTTTGTTTGCCTCTTCATATCTGGTCTCAGCCCGCTTGTTCTGCCATGGGTTCTACGTAGTTATCGATTCTATTTTGGGATTCTTGCTTTTTTTCGTCGGTTCTTGGTTTGTGGTCTCGGCCTTCTTGTTCGGCCATGGGTTCTTCGCTGTCCTCGATTCTATTACATCTGCTTTCGATCCTTGCTTTGTTCTTTCGGGCCGTTGTAACTACTCTGGATGAGATGAAGATCTTTTACTTGACATTGATGATGAAAGACCTGAGAGCTTTGATGATGACCTAAGGAGGAAAGAAATGAGAAGGGGTATAGACTTGGCTACTACACTTGAACACATTGAGAAGAGTTTTGTCATCACTGACCCAATATTACCTAATAATCCCATTGTAAGATTCAACTTGGACCTCTTGTACCTTCTTGTACCTCCGAATCCCCTATTATTTTTATTGATATAGATATAAACTTTCCATGAAACTGTATCTTTTCTTTGGTCAATGTTTCAGATATTTGCATTCGACAGTTCTCTGTAATTGACATAATATAGCCGTGAAGAAATATTGGGAAGAAACTGCAGGTGAATGACAATCTCATCTTTCTTCTCTATTGCATAGTTCCACTGGCATGGTTTTTCAGGTCTTAGCAAATTTCAGTCATTTCTAAATTAACTGTTGCACAGGGTAGTAGAAACCTGAAATTGGACTTGTATTGCTCTGCATGTTGTACACTGGTAATAGTTAGCATTAAATGCAAAAGACTAATCTATCGCTTACCTGACGCTTCGCTGTCTCCTCTTTTCATGTTTCTCCAAGGTCCTGAAACTCACCCTACAATGGTAAGGAAGATAGGAGATGGCATGCATAACCAAACAAAGGTCACTGTTCAGCTAATACATTATACAAAGAGCGATATGTTACTCTTTCACATGCTTCCAAGTTCATGTTCATGTAAGTGCACCATGCAATTGCTATTCATCCATTTCTTTTCCCCAAATGTTTGGGACAGAGACAACATCTTAGTACCAATTGCTAGCAGAAAAGATTGTACATGTTTAAATAGGATTATTTTTTCATGGTAATAAATCTAGCTAAAATTACTTATCGGTGTTCATCACTTGGACAAGTGAAAAGTTTAGGAACCTCCTTCACTTGCAACCAATGCGTCATCAAAAGGTACTATATAATAATAGACATGATAAATATTTGCCAAGCTATTCCACATAATTGTTTTCCTACAAATTTGGCATACTAGGATTATATGAAGGGGGTGAAGTACCGGTGTTAATAAGCTTAATGTAACCTTCGCTTTTGTCTAATAGTTGGTATGTTTCAACAGATAGCTAATGTATGCTTTTTGAGCAGTGCTTCTATGTTTTTCTCTCTAATAAGAGTAATCTCAAAATAAATAAAGAGATAAGTAGCATCTATCCATCATTCATTATACTTTAAAAATTGTGTAACTATGCTTTTAGAAGCAAAGTGACAGTCTATTCTTTATTTCCCCTATAATGGGCTCTGTGTTTTCCTAAATCAAACAAATTACACCTTAGGGTCTTTCATACATGCTCAAGTATCTTTCTATGATAAGGAATGTATGCTATATTTTTATTTGCTATTATCCATGACTCCGCCATAAGGCTATACTGCCCCATACAGTTCTTCATATCAAGTACAAACTTCTAATGATTTTACCTCTCTAACGCAGCATAGACTTCTAATGATTTTACCTCCTCCGGCGTACGTCCATTCTCCTTCAACTATCCTATTTTTTGAACTTTTCACCACTCTCAACTTTCCAACAAACTAAAGTAACACTATTCTATAGCATGATTATTTATAAATCTAATAAATTTTTTTGCAACAGGCACATGACTAGTTCCTTGAAAAGATGGAGGAGCGGCAAAAGAGAGAAGTCGATTTTTCCAATGGCAGACAAAGAAAATTTTCTCAAATAATTATGGCTCAGTGTAATACCACTCTATGCTTTATTGATATCTACGACCCACTTGTCATCCTGTCGAGTGATTTTCTTAAGAGGGTCTTGAGTGGCAAGTATAAAAAATTTTAGTCTAAAAAAATGAACACAGCAAATTTCGGGTGACATTCAACTATTTTTCTTTTAAAATAGCATGGGAAATTCTCCAAGAAGCGAAACAAAAGAATTTTCTCCCCGTTCCCCCCGCGGCCCGTCACCAAAACACATAAACCCTCCCCACTCCCCCCGCGCTAGGGTTTCTCTCCCACCTCGCCGCCGCCAGCCATGGCCGCCGACACCTCGAAGCCCTTCTTCCCCGCTGCGCCGCACCCCGCCCTCATCCCCTCTCGCGGAAACCCCGCCCGCCTCTCGCGGGAGGCCGCCTACTGGCGCTCCTTCCGCTCCTCCGAACTCGCCTCCGGCTCCAAATTCGCCGTCACCCACCTCGCCTTCTCCCCCGCCCACTCCACCCCCACCCTCGCCGCCGCCTGCTCCTACTCCATCCGCCTCTTCTCCGGCGATCCCCTCGAGCCTCTCCCCTCGATCTCCGTCTCCGAAGACATCGTCTTCTGCCCCTCCTTCCGCTTCGACGGCGCCCTCCTCGCCGCCGGCAACAAGAAGGGCGTCGTCCGCGTCTTCCGCTCCGACAAGCCGACGTCGGGGCCGCTCCGCACCCTCCACGCCCACTCCGCCGAGACCCGCGTGGTCCGGTACCCGGTCGCCGGCGGCGACAAGATCCACCTCCTCACCGCCGGCGATGACGCGCTTCTTGCCTACTGGGACGTGCCCTCCGAGACGCCCGTATTCACCGTCGCCGCCGCCCACCGAGACTACATCCGCGCCGGCGCGGCCTCCCCGGCCGACCACAACCTTTTCGCCACCGGCTCCTATGACCACAGCGTCAAATTGTGGGATGCCCGTACGGGAAAAACCCCGTCTTTATCCTTCTCTCACGGCTACTCGGTAGAGAGCGTGCTGTTTCTGCCGTCGGGCGGACTGCTTGCCACGGCGGGAGGGAATATGGTGAAGATTTGGGATGTCATTGGCGGTGGTCGGCTCGTGCACTCAGTGGAGAGCCATGTCAAGACGGTGATGGCGCTCGCGCTCGGGAAGATTGGCAACACTGGGGAAAGTCGGTTGCTTAGTGCGGGGATTGATGGCTATGTGAAGAGCTTCGATTATGGGGAGCTTAAGATGACACACTCGATGCGGTACCCGAAGGATCTGCTCTCTGTGGCATGCTCACCCTGTGGGACGGTGCTTGTTGCTGGGTCCTCAAAGGGGGATATTTATATGGGCAAGAGGAAAACGAAGGCAATAGAGGAGGAAGAGGAAGGGGGGAAGGCTGTCGGTGGTGAGTTTGATTGGGCGTTGCCCAAGCCGGAGAAGCCAGTGTTGACACCAAAGTACTATAGGTACTTCCTCCGTGGTCAGAATGAGAAGGCCCAGGTGGGTGACTTTGTGATTGAGAAGCCTGAGAAGGTGAAATTCGCAGAGCATGATAAGTTGCTGAGGAAGTTCAGACACAAGGATGCTCTAGTTTCAGCATTAGCTAAGAACAATCCGAGGAACGTTGTGGCAGTGATGGAGGAGCTAGTTGCAAGGAGAAAGCTGGTGAGATGCATTGGGAATTTGGACGTGGAGGAACTCGGGCTTCTCCTGGAGTTCCTGCACCGAAATGCAACTTTGCCGAGCTATGCAAGGTTCTTGATGCGGGTGGCAAACAAGGTGCTGGAGATGTGCGCAGAGGATATCCAGTCAGATGAGAAGCTGAGGAGGTACATTAGGAATATTAAAAGAATGGTTGCGGAGGAGATCCAGATACAGCACACATTGCAGGGGATCCAAGGCATGATATCACCCATGCTTGCACTTGCCAGTAGATGAACAGGTGCTTTTCTTGAAGGGAGTTTTTGTTATCTTTTACATCACAATGAGGGCTGCCATACGTGATGATGTATGCTAGTTTGCAAACCATGCTTGCTAGTGAAATTTTGCCTGTTAGCTGATTGAAATACTCTCTTGTGTGCCCAAAGCTTTGGTCAGAACGTTTCCAATTATGCTCATTTTGATGGCATGCATTATTGCGATTCAAGTGTTGCAATGGATTGCTCCTTCTGCTTCTTGTCACTATTTCGGCTAACTTTGGATAATTATGTATTTATACATAATCTGGCATTGGCAATGTTTTGCAATTTATTTGATATTTTTGGTCAGTTAGTTGATAATCTATTTTTTATTCAAAATTACAGAGATATAATTGCGCCTAAATTTTTTACAGAAATGGCCTTCAGTCGTCCAACCGATTGGCGATTGGACCCTGTCGCCCAACGGCCGAGCGACACGTAGGCAATATATGGGCAATTATTTAACGGTCAAGCGATTGGGATCTGTCATCTAACCGTTGGCGACTGCCACCTTCACTCAATTATTGCGCAATTGGCCTCTCCGACCGCTAATAGAGGTAAATGACAATTGTTGTAGGTAGCTAACATTTATCAAATTTTGTTTGTGAGTTATATTTTAAAAAAAAAGGCAGACAATATCAGTTGATTCATTTGTGATTTTCGTAGATTGTGAATAATATAAAATTTGTTAAATTTGCAATAACATTTTGTGATCGTTATATGTTGTTATAGTGTAAGAAATGTTTTGAAAAAATTTGTGAGGACGATTGAGATAACAACAATTGTTAAGTGCAAAGATAAGTGATATTATGATGCAACTGAGAATTCATACATGAAAAACTTCGGATAAATAACGTAAGGAAAACAACACGACTGTTCATCGGACATGGCCTTGTTCTAGAAGTGATACGTACTGCATCCTAAAAAAAATAACTAATATATGGACTGTGTGGTATAACATGAGGCACAATGACAGACATATGCTAGATAGTACCACTGATGAAAAATGCGTTGATATTTTGTGCCTACTTCTAGAACTCGTTTTTTCATGTTGTTGGATGCCTTGCTACGTGAAGAATTGAATGCGAAAAGACGACAAGATTTCATATTGCGAATTAAAATAAACTTTATAGTAAAACTGGAAATAACACAGCGCATAAGGTTTGTTATATGTATAAAAAATAACATCATGTATTATACAATAAACCGAAATACTCCTACGATAAATATGCATATTTTGGAATAAAAATAAATTCGACCTTCGGGGGACTAGTGCGGAATGTATCGACCTACTGCATGGACCGAGACTATTTTCCCTTCCTTACGAGCTCGGCGTTGAACTCTCTTAGGCCTTGGCCGTCATTTCCCTCTTTTTCTCGCGTTCCCTCTCGCGAGCCTCGTGCTTCCTACGCACGGACGGCTCGAGATGAGCTTTCGTCACCTAACATATGCACTCGGTTTGCTGGTCGTTGCGGCACTCCTCTCGAAACTCATAGGTCCTTTTGACATCTCACTCCTCGTAGTCGAGAGTCTACTGGTCACATAAGTGGATCTTTAAGTCAATCCACTTGCAGTAGCCACATAGTGGTTCCGAAGACTACGGGTAGACAAGAGAGGTTGTTAATGCGTACTTTGAAAAAGAAATAGTAGGGGAACACACTATAACTGATCCTTACCGACTACCGATAGCTGCTCGTGTCCCGACGGCAATTGGGATAGTCACAGGACTAGTTCGATCAACCCCAGTAATACATGCCTTGGCTGAGCCGCTGTTTAGACTTGAAGAACTTTCGTAGGTCCCTACACCAACAGAGGGGCGACGTTTCCCCCTCGGACTGGTGTTGTAGCAAACACTCTGCAATCTGTACTTAACAAAACATACACAGCACAAAAACATATGCCACATATCTTCAAACAAAATATACCACACCAATAATTTTATATGCATCTACCATTCCACACATACTTAAAACCATTACCTATACTTTTAACATGAGATATATATACAAACTGCTAATTCGTACAAATTTCCAAACAGCACCATTCACATACCAATATATCAAAAAAAACTTATTTATGCAACAAAAAAAATAGCTCTTCCTGTTACCTAAATGAATAACAATACCAAGTTAACAAATGAGTTCACCAAATCAAATAAACACATCAAACATACATATGCATAACACAATATCATTGATTAAGCTACCTTCATATGTAACTCAATTGTTTATACAAACTAGCCTGCAGACGTGTCACCGTACATACACACCTAGTTGTTTATTATATGTGAAAGATTCTGTACTGTACTTGTCAAAAGTGAAAAGCATGCAGCTATGATTAAAAACTTTAGGCACTGATTTTGTTAAAAGAGAAAAGCATGTAGCTATGATCAAAAACTTTATGCATTGATTTTGTCAAAAACGAATTTTAATAGAGAAGGAATGGAAGCAGCTACAGAACGCTATACTATCAAAATGGACTTCCACGGCACATCTCTTCTCCTTTTTTTCCCCCTCACCTTTGTTGTTTCCCTCCTTCATCGTTGTCACCGTCGCACCAATTGCAGCTCCTCGTGTCTTCTCCACCACCCCCGCCTCCCCTACGACTGCTAGAGAGCTCATTGCCTTGTCGCGCTACTGGTCACTACACCCAACCTAACATTCTCTCGGCCCTTGCCTCATCGTCCCACCTTCCACCAACCTCCACCGCCGTCCAACGCCCTCCACAGCTACCTACCGCCGGACCACCACCTCCTCAGTCTCTCTCTACATTTGGGAGTGTGGTAAACCTGTTAACAGCGTCAGTGACTTAGCTCCTCCAACTGTCACTCCTCTTCTTCAGATCTAGTAGCCCTCCCACCTCTTCTTCACCACCAGCGACTAGATCCAAGGTAGCCATCGCAACCTCACCGATCACCGACCGCAGCCACCGCTCCCCGCCAGTAGCCATCCCACCTCGCCTCGCCTAGCGCAGCCATCGTGCCTCCGACTTCCAGACGCCCGTCACTAGGCCTGAGGCCAAGCGCAAGAGATGAGACCGGTGACGAGCTCTAACCCCCGCTGGATCTGATGGCCCTCCACCCCACCTTGCTAGAGACAACCACCGTGTCACCTGTAAGCTATACCATCGAATCATATGAAAATTTATACCGTTTTCAATATTTTCTCAGGACGATATATGCTAGCTGCGGATTCCATTTGCATATGGCGTGCTGTCATTAACAGGGCAGGAAAGTTTAGCTCGTTTTAAATTTGGTAGCCAATTCTTACAATGGTTATTAATCAGGAACTGGTAAAGAAAGACCATACTTACAATGGAGTTTTGTGGTTATGCTGACGTACGGAAACGATAAACTGGACTGGTTGCGGTGAATTAACGTGCCAGCAATCGGGGACTGCAGGTCGTACTGATACCGGTGGTGAGCGATTTTTCCCTACGTAGCTCCGATTGCAATCGCGCGTGGGCAATGTTCAGATATCAGTACTGATTCCTACATTGCGTTTGCTGCATATATCGATTTCATCCGTTACTAGTCTCCATACCAACATGCTTTCCTATATTTATCTCGGCCACTGTCCCATGCTCGGACAGCATGGAGCTATTGCCGCACTCGGGGGCTGTTGAAATTCGGTGGGTCTGACCAGCTCAGCGTATGCACTGTGCCAGCGCAAGGGTGGGATCTATAAGCCATGCTCCGGAACCACATGATGTCCACAGGTCGTTCACCAGTGTATTTGTGCTCAGGAGAAAGCTAAATTCGTAAAAAAAAAAAACCGACCGAAGCCATATTTGTAAAAAGAAAAAGAAAAGGCAACTGGAGCTATATAGGCAAAGAAATTCGTGGTGAGCCATATGGTCCGCTTTGAACCTTTTTATACATAGAACCCTGAATGGACCTATGACTCACTATCCTTAGAAAAACGTAAGATGATGTTTGATTTTGTGTGGTCTCTAAAATTAAACTTTGGCCATTATTTTTTACAATACTTTGTTCAGAGCTGTAAAATCATAATTATAAGATAAATACTTTTAAATACGAATGCAATGGTATCACTTTTATGCATATAATATGTATTATTGGACTAGTTGTTGGCTAAAATTTGCAAACTTTGAATCTCAAAATACGTGACCACTCTACAATTTTCTATGAAGGCAGTATATGTTACTGACGATGTGAAACACTCCGTGCCCTTAACTAACCTTAGTTGATAACTTCGAGATTTAAATATCAAATTAAATGCATAATTAATGAAAAAATTACAGGCCCATTTCAATCTTTAAAATGTACAAGTTTCTTCTCAAGGGTGTAGATAGGTGTAGCAAGTTTTTCAAAATATTATATGTAGTATTTGATTTTATTGTAACTTTCTTCTCAAATATTGCCCCAGGAGATATTTCTCAAACGTTTCGAGGAAGCATAGGATGAGATCCCATTATATGACCGGGTGCTGGGATGGGCCCGCGTCCGCCACGTGGGACCTAACCTACCTGCCGGTTTCTCGTGTATGCTCGGCAGCCTGTTTCGATATTTCGGCACGTGCGGCGGGAGCAGCGGTAGCTTGACGACTACGAAGGGGTCGACTTGCGCTCCACTCCACGTCTGGATGGGCGTCCAGACAAGCGCCAGACAGCAGCCGCAGAGAAGGGCAGCGTGGCGGGCGGTCGGTCGGATCGTTTGTTCTCTGGGAAGCCAGGGGCCTTAGGTGCGTGCGGCCATCCGATCTGGTGCCAACTGCTCCTATGGATCCATGATGTTTATTTAAAGAAACAAAAAAACAATTTTGAAGTTTTTAATACATAGAAAGTGTTTTCTGCTATTTGAGTTGGGTTTATTGTCTTCTACACCAAGATTATATATATTAGAGTTCACACAATTAGCTAGCTGCACGGGATGTTGCGGACACCATACTTGTGGCTAAGTGACATACACTATAATTTGTTTAATTAAGAAAATTGGAGACAAAATTTCTCGATGTTCCCATCCCGATCCGCACTAAGTAACTTTATTAGATGGTTTGTCAACCATAGTTACTGTTCAAGATGCATGATCAAATCGCATAAAGTCACCAAATAGAAAACTCCTACACAAAGATTTTAATATTTTTGTTTTTCATGGTATCATCACTTGTTACAATCAGAAGTCTCAAGTTACATCAGGAACCAGCTTACACCTAGAACAATTTAGAGGGTGTTCAGAATGATGTTGATTTATAGTTTTTTTACTGTAGCTGGCTTATTTTTACTGTAACTGAGTTAACTTATTTGACTTAATTACATTTAAAAAAATAAAAATAGAAAAAATATATTAGCCTATTATGGATAATACAAAGAAATATGAAAAAAACAAAAAAACCAAAACTTTAAAAAATTAAAAAATTCAACAGTAAAAAACTGCCGAATGGTAATGATAGCATCCGTTGAGCACGGCCTTAAGCTCTCATTTGCACATGATAACCATGTCATCCGTCATTTTGCATGGCTGCAGAAGAACCACCTGTGTCTACACCCCATAGGCCATAGCGCACATTTTTGGCGAGGATGAAGTCGGCACTGACGTCATGGTGTTGGCAAAGTCCCATCCCCATCCATCACAGAAGTGTCGACGAACTTTTCATTCGGTGACAGTGAGGTGGCGGTCTTTTTTTTCAGCTTCGCTCGAATATAAATAAACGGTTTCTTTGTCTTATTTAGAACTGATCTATTTATTTTTAATTTATTAATATAAATATTTATATTATGATTAAAAGATATAAGTCGTAATTATAAACTAAAACCATCACCAAAAAGAACACACTAGAATTAGCTAAGCTAACCACACGTGTCTATAGCATTTAGTTTTTTTTGGAGCGTATAACAATCACAACTTAACTGCACCTTAGGTTCTTTTCTTTTTCTCACTTTCTCCTCTACATTGTTTAGGACATCCACACGGTGGAGTGGTGATTCGATTCAACAAGAAAACCTGGGATCCAGTGGTGGACCCAGAAATAAAATAGGGGGGCTAACTTATAATAGAATAGAAACATTACTAAGTTGAAATTAACTATATCATAGCAAAAGTACATACGCACTAACACAACATCTGATATTATAGCGAAATAGTCTAATGAGTAATGACATGTAAAAAAAATATTCTAGGTAGAACAAATACCTAATTAAGGAAGAGTCCTTCCAACAAACCATGACAGATCTCTATGCTATATTGGCACCGTCTACACTGAAATTTACTCAAGCATTGTAGCAACCTGTGTAGACAAAGTACCATATATAAATTATAAAATTGGATTGACATGATATGAGTGGTAAAGTAAAAAAACTAAAACATACCGCAAGCATCTATATTTTCTAAAGATTTGAATTACCTGATCAATCAAAAGCATTACCTGATAGATGCTATGCATAAAATCTCATCACCTTTCTCCAAGATTACAGTGTAGAATCCCTGATAATCTAAGCGGGCAAAGTTTGATCTGATGAAATGTGCTCCATGTTAGTATACTTTGAACTTGTTCAATAAAATGCTAATCCGACAAGTAATTGAGCATGCTTGATTAGAAATAATTGGTGCAAAAGATATATAACAGGAAATTAGCTAATCTACATTATATGGATATACATTGATGCAAAGAAAATATAGTATAATTTGGTATTAGCATTCAACCAAACATCCCAAGGTCTATCATCTGTACTTTAGCATATTGGCAGTTGCATGAATTGGTCTTAGGTTTTAGTACAGATTCAAATTTCCACTATAATATGATGAAATCAACCATACATGTTGGTATGTACAAGAACTGTGATATCCTCAATTGTTTCCTACTCTGAACTGGTGAATATCAATGTAGTCTTCAAATGTAGATTTGTGGCATCCTTAGTCTTCAAGTGGCATCTGTACTTTAGCATATTGGCAGTTCCATGACAAACTGCCATCCCTCTCACATTCAAGAGATTCAATGAAACATCTATATTTTCTAAAGATTTGAATTAAACACCCAGGGAACTATAGATGAACTACCCACTGCAAGCAGATCCATAGTGAGATGTCTCCTTTGCTCACATTATAATAAAGTAAATAAGGAGGAAGGATCTACATTTTGCTTACAATTTGCGGTCAGAGGGCAGTAGCCAGGAGAGTGGAGGCCGGTGACCAGATCCCGATCCCACAGGCTGAAGGCGAAGGGCAGCAGTCGCTGGGAATCAGAGCCTTAGAGAGCTACAGCCGAGAGCCTGGATCCTAGAGGCTGAAGGTGGAAGGTGGCTACGGGAGCCCAGAGGGGCGAAGGACCGAGGCAGCAAGGCTGGAGCCGGTGGACAGGACCCAGAGCAGGCGGCAGAGCATCGGAGGCGGAGACAGAGGGTGGAACCATGGGCTGACGGTGGTAGAATCGGCCAGGGCGGTGGGGCATGACGCGAGTTAGGTTTGGGAGGAGGTGCACAGATCGGGGACTGAAGGAGTGAAGGCGTGTGCATCTCTGGCTAGGGTGTGCTAACACGAGGGGGGCCAAGGGATATGGGCTGGTGAAGAGTATAAGTCCATGAAGGTTAATGGGCTAGGACCTGTGCTAAAGCCTCCTAGCCCGGGCCCTAGGTCCACCCCGGGATCCGCGGTAGATGAAGTGGACTTAACCCCTCTTTCTACAATATATTGCACTGGTTGTAGGACCCACAGGCAAATAAAAAAGAAACCTCACTTTTATCGATCTTCCCCAATCTCTCCCTTCCCTTCTCTCTTTTTCTCCATTGCACTCGTTCCGATGGCGGCAACACTTGGTCCAAGGTGGCGGAGGTACTCGATTTGTTGGCAGTGACGGTGGCCCTTGAGTAGTGGCGAAAGGCTCCAATCTAGCGACGAAACACTCAATCTAGCGATGACGGCCCTTGAGTGGTGGCGGAGGGCTTCAATCCTGCAATGGCAATGGCCCACAAAGGGATCTGGAGGCGACGGTAGACGAACACTCAAGGGTGGAGTGTAGCGACAGCATCACAACGTGCTCAACATAGCCGATGCACAAGAACAAGCTGACAGGTGGGCAATAAGATTTTTTATTCGCTTCGACTCAACATTTTGGTTCGAATTATGGAATCTTCTCCCTAGCATCGCCTTCTCCAGTGGGACGAGTGGACCTCAAGCGTTCTCTCTCCTTCCTTGAGGTCGGTTTGGATGTTCTCTCATTCCTTGAGATCGGTTTGGAGGTACATTGTGCATGCCCTTAGGTGCATGGTGACCAAGAAGGGAAGTGTATGCAAATATATATGCCTGAATTTAATAAATCTACCTTGCTTGGGTTATCATATGGCTTTACGAAATATGATAAATCTACAGCATGAGCTTGTAAAAATCTCTGTCATTCGTGATCAGCCTAGTTGACTGTTCCTATCTTTTTTTAAACTTTTGATGGCGCCTTGTACAGCGGTCGAAAAACAAAAGCCATGGAGTAGTACTACAATTCACAATGTTAACTAAAGGGTAGAGCGAGCCCACTGATTGGTTGAACCGGAAAGAAAACTGAGCAATTTAATTAACCATCCACCAGTCATTGATAGCTTAGCTTGTACGGTGGGGTTTTTTTTGCGATTGTGAGTGATGGCTTATGGCTACGCTGAATAGCTTTTGGTCTTAGCTCGTGTGCTTATATGAATAAATCGATATGATAAATCGTTTTAAAAATATTGTCCCGATAAATCTTTTTAAAATGACACAAAATCATTATATTTATTTATTCAAAAAAATTATTAGCTAAAAAGTAGTAGGGCGTACAGCTAGCCAGCAGAAAATGGTTAAGGTCCCGCTTGTTTCAGTTTTTTTTAGCTTTAGTTTTTTTTCACTATTCAGTAATTCATCTTTTTTCTTATTTTTTTAGATTTTTTGAGCTTTTTTTTATTTTTTTCTGTGTTCCTTTGCATTATCCGTGATGGGCTAACATATTTTTTCTATTTTTATATTTTTTTAAATTTAATTATGTCCAAAAAGCCAAATCAGCTACAGTAAAAAAGACAGCTATAGTAAAATTTTAGCTAAAAATCAGAAACCATCGTTAAAAGAACTCCCTCTAAAGATTTTAAATAGCTGGGCAAATCGATTAAAGGAGAATCAGCCAAATGTGCCAGCCCATTTCACGCCCAGAAAGCGTAAAACCGCACCGTCCTTTTCCCGGATCCAACGGCATGCTCACTCCGAAATCGACGACCCTTCCTTGGTGGTCGCCGTCTTCTTCCCCTAGCCGCCGACCCCAAGCCCACCCCTACCTCGCCCACTCCCTTTTGACTCTTTGACTCCCCCTCCCTCCCAACCCAATCCCCCACCTTCCCACGAAGCTTCTCCCTCTCCGCGCGCTTACTTATCCCCCTCCCTCCCTCGCAGCCCACTCCACCTCCACGAGAACCACTCCACTCCACACACCCTCATCGATCTCAGCAACCAACCACCCCACGGACCGAGCAATGGTGCAGCGCCGGCGGGAGCGGGACGCGGAGGCGGAGCTGAACTTGCCGCCGGGGTTCCGGTTCCACCCGACGGACGAGGAGCTGGTGGCCCACTACCTCTGCGCGCGCGCCGCCGGGCGCGCGCCGCCTGTCCCCATCATCGCCGAGCTCGACCTCTACCGCTTCGACCCGTGGGAGCTCCCCGGGAGGGCGCTCTTCGGTGCGCGGGAGTGGTACTTCTTCACGCCGCGCGACCGCAAGTACCCCAACGGGTCCAGGCCCAACCGGGCGGCGGGGACCGGGTACTGGAAGGCCACCGGCGCCGACAAGCCCGTCGCGCACGCGGGGAGGACTGTGGGTATCAAGAAGGCCCTCGTGTTCTACCACGGCAAGCCGCCGCGCGGGGTCAAGACCGAGTGGATCATGCACGAGTACCGCCTCGCCGACGCCGGCGGCCGCGTCGCCACCAAGAAGGCCGGCACGCTCAGGGTAAGCACGGGATACAACCTCTTGTCAAAATCTCTCTCTCTCTCTCTCTCAGAAATTTTCTTGCTAGATCGAAATGCTCAGGGTGTTGATGTTTAATTGATCGCAGCTGGACGACTGGGTGCTGTGCCGGTTGTACAACAAGAAGAACGAGTGGGAGAAGATGCAGCAGGAGAAGGAGAAGGAGGCGTCGCAGTCGTGGGGGGAGACGTGGACACCGGAGTCGGAGATCGACAACGACCCGTTCCCGGAGCTCGACGCGCTGCCGGCGTTCCAGGACATGGGCCTGCCGCAGGTGGTGCCCAAGGAGGAGGTGCAGGAGCTGGAGCTGGACGACGACTGGCTCATGGGGATCGACCTGGACGACCTGCCGGTGGACGACTTCTACGCCTCCATGCTCGTGTCGCCCGCGGCCGCGAAGACGGAGCAGGATGGCGACCCATTCTTCGTGAGCTCTGATCCCTGAGGAGGCCAGAAGGTAGCAGAGTCTGCAGTGTAACTGTATATAAGTTCAGACTTGTTCAGTATTCGGACAAGAAGAAATTCTAGTTGGTTGTAGCGGTGTAGTAGTATTGATCTGGATTAGAGGTTCATTCAGGATTGGAGTCCAGATTGCTCAATCATCATCAGAGCTGTGACCAGAAGTGACAACATTCTTTAGCGTCTGGTTTTTCATGTTCTTGATTATCTTTTGTTTGTTCAGATGGTTACTTGAGGGCCAATGCAGCCTTCTTAATTTAGCAAGTGAAATGGGAAAACTTTAACTTGAGCTTTTGATTGTATTTTAATTTTCCATTGCATTTCTACTTTTTTGTGGATTTATCAGAAAATTGTCATGGATGCTACTAATTGTTTTGTTATGCTGGTGAGGACATATTGGGTAGGAGGAGGAGCTCTTTAGAGCATCTCGGTAACAAGGAGGCTAGCAGTTGCTTGGGTCAACGAGCTGAAGATGGTATTGGGGACCTTGACTCTTGACCACCTTCTCCCCAGTCAGATATGTTGGGCATTGAAACTAAAGTAAAGCACTACAGTACCCTGAAGATTTTTTTATGTTGACTTCAAAAGCATCTCATAGGTCATGTCGACTCGATTGATCACAGTCCGGGACAACAAGGATTAGGTTAGGAATCCCAGAATCTTTTTCTTGTGGTTTCTCCTCCCCATAATAAAGAAGATTTTGAGCACAACTTTTACCCTTGATGAATATGCAGAGTTGGGCCCCATCTGGATGGAAGGATTTTCATAGAAAAAGCGCAGGGTACTCTGCGTCTATAAGAATTGGCACTGCCCTTTCGAACACACAGGGGTGCAATTGGGTTTGATTCGGACGGATATTGTTTATATCCTATCTTAATCTATTTTTTTCCCCAGATTCGGCATTGAATACGGTCAACCCGGATACAAATATGAATTCGGAATATGCGGATTTTCGGAAACGGTAACATCGGGGTGGATACTTCACGGATTCGAATCGGACAACGGATAATATAAATGGATAGCACGCTCATATAGAATGATACATTCAACATAAGTTCTCGGCACAATACAAGTTTAACATAAATGGTAAATTAATATATAATTCATTAACCAACAGTCTAACACGACACAAATTCAACGTAACGATAAATGTACCAAATTATTAGATGATGCATTATTGAAAAAAAAAGTAGAGTGATTGAAAGGGTCCATTAGGAATCTTTGCTTGTGACAAATTTCTCACTGTTCCTAGATTTGTTCCAATAAAGCATTGAAGTTAGTATACAACTTTCTCACTGTGAACTCGTAGTAAATACAATAATATTATTAAAAAAATATTTACCAATATCAGTAAGTGGAATATGAGAAACTACAATGCGATCAGCCTTCAACAAGTACCTTGTAGGAAAAAAAACCTATGCAAAATAACTGTTACACTAAATAATATTTGACATGAGCGTCTCCATGCAAAATAACGGTTATCCGAATATCCGACCGGATAATTATCCGATATCCGGATCCGGATATCCGACTGGATAATTATCCGATATCTAAATCCAGATATCCGACCGGATAATTATCCGATATCTGAATCCAGATATCCGACCGGATAATTATCCGATATCCGGATACTGACACTATTCAGTCGGATAGCAGCTTTCCCGATTCCGTTACCGAATCCAACATGTATATCCGATATCGAATCCGAATCCGACCGGATACCAAATTCCCTTCCCGAATTCAGTACCGACTGGATTTGACACCGGTTCGATCAAAATTAACCCGACCTATTTGCACCCCCTACGAACACAAGATTTGACCATAGAGAAGGTACAGGAATTTTGCCCTTTGCAAGCAATTTCACAGGAAAAAAAGGTAGAAAAGAAACGTCAGGTCACACCTCCTTTTTTTTGTTTGTTCGCGTAGATCGAGCTAAACTGAGATCGGAGCACCACCGTCGCTCGAATGGACCACGCATCCTCTGCCATTATGGCAGAGGTGCCATTCCTTGAATCCGGACCGTCCGATGAAGATTTGGACGGTCCAGATAGAGGTAGAAGATAAATTGCCAATTTATCTTGATATATTGACAGGCTTCAATTTATCGTACGCCATCCGATTCCAATCTAGTGGCCCTCAATGCGTTCTATTTCTTGCCTTTTCATAAAGGCAGAGGTCCCGCCCGTGTTGCGATCACCGCAGAGAGAGAGAGAGAGAGATGGGTGGATGTGAACGATGGAGATTAATTGTTTAGCATCTCATCCTTTTCAATAATCGATGTTGCTCAGAATCATTTGCCAAACTGAAATGATTACTCAATTATTATTGCAGATTTCATGGTTTTTATACACCTGATACATACTGCACCCCATGCAAAAATTAAACTAGCAGCCTCCCGGAAGGTCAAATGGTAACTGTACCATGTAGTTAGCGGCGGACGTAGAAAAAAATTGGAGCCACTGCATACAGGCGTGGAGCTAAGATTTAGCAATAAGAGGGGCAAAATAGCACTAATGATAATAATATTCTTTAGAATATTCGAATTTTGTCAAAAACATGAGGAGGGCTAGCCCTACCAGCCCCCTCTCCTTCCACCCCTGTTTGCATGTGATGTCATGAAATATAAACGTGTAGAAACAAAAGTTGCATGGCAAGAGCACTGGCCCTGTAAGGTGGTCAGATACTGAATGCTAATAAGATACATATACTGCTTTGCAACTTTAAATAGCAAGGTCAGGATGGCCGAGTGGTCTAAGGCGCCAGACTCAAGTTCTGGTCCTCTAACGAGGGCGTGGGTTCAAATCCCACTTCTGACAATTTCTTTTTGTTTTCTTATTTTTCCATCTTTTGTTCCATTTACTTCATTTCTACAGTGTATTTTTCTTTCTGCGAGAATTTTTAGAAGGATCTAAGCACAAGAAATTGGCAGGGATTTGGGAGATGGGTCTCGGAGCCAAACCTAGGGTTCCATGAAAATTCTCTAATCTCGTCGAGATTTTATGCTCCGATCGCTCTAGGAGACGTCCTAGCCGCTTCTCAGGTTGATGATCGGAGATCTCAGTCGATTGGGTCTTCCGACTTACAATCCGCAAAGTCAGCGGCTTTTCCATGATAAGGTGAGTTCGAGTTTTGTTGGTGATATAGGTCAAAGCTAGAGTAGGTTCAATGGAGAAGTTGATCAAGGCAAAAAATTTAGCGATTCCAGAAGTTTTGGATGGGAGTGTGCGGTGAAAAGAGAGTGGAGCATGCGATGGCGGCTGACCGATGCGACCTACGATGGCGATTGGACCAGGCCACAGGCGAGGCGGCATCAACAGCGGTCGAATCCACAAGACTGATCCCCTCTTGTTCGTTGAAGCAACACCACCAGCTATCCACGTCATGGTTGTGTCCTTGACTCCTCGCCGCTACAGGAGATCCACAGCTCTAGGCCGCCTATGTCTACACCGAGCGCGTTGCCTCAGCCACTAAGGCAATGGCATGGGAAGGGCAAGGAGGCGGCGCGTAGCATGGGTCCTCCCTGATTCAGGTGAGGCGATGACAATGATCTCCAGATCTCGACGAGGCGATGTATGTGACAGTCGGATTTGAGGAAGACGAGCGAACCTACTGATCAGCCCCAAGGTGGGTGATGTCATGGCTCAATCAATGGTGTGATGCGGTGGTTGGGAGGGAGAGAGCGGTGGAGGGAGTCAACAAGGATGTGGATGGGATGGAGAGGTGCGGTGGTGCCGGAGGTGGAGCTCATAGAGGAGTGGTAGTGTAGGAAAAGGAGAGGGGAAGGGGTGGAAGAAGTTGTGGCAGTGGATAAGGGGCGCTGCGCCGCTAAGGCAAGAGGAGGATAGTGACGTGGGAGAGGGGGTAAAAGTTATTTTTGCAATCATGAAGTTCCCGAGAATACGATGCTGTCCATACCATACTAACATAATATAATACTTAACCGTGTTCTCATTTTCGTTTCTTCTCTATTAAAAATAAATAAAAAAGGGGTCACCTGCATCAATGACTCGCAACGTTGTGCTACCGCGCGGGCTCTAGTGCTTTTTTTTTTTACATCTTAACACGCCCCCGTGTTGATTTATTGTTTGGTTAGGGTAAACGTAAAGTGCAAATTAGAAAAGCAAATAACCAGTTTGTCATACGCTGGTGTCGTTGGCCCCGACACCAGCGTATCAGGACAATAATGAACATACGCTAGATTGTTAGCTGCAAGAGTCCACAAGCAACAGTCAGTTAGAACCTGCAACAGAAGTTAAATATTCACTACTCAGTTTGTGCAGGGCTAATGCTGTATAAATAGGAGAGCCTTTTCAAGTAGGAAACGCAGACTGCACCGATGAGACATAGAGGCTTGCCACCTCGAAGAAACTTCTCACATGGGTTTACATCCAAACCAATGCAAAGTTTTACAAAGAAAAGGGAACTCATGTCCCAGAAAACTGAACTTTGTGCATATTGAAATTTAGAGATCTGCAACTTATTCACACGGCATTACCTGGTTATGTACCAGACATAATCACTATTCACTGGCGTCTCTCGCGACATTAAGCTGCTCAAGAAGATCAGTTGTCGTGAGCAACAGAGTAGCTGGCAATGAATCATCCTCCTCATCGTACCGCTCCCACAGCATACTGAGATGCTAACAATTTGAACCAGCTAAGCAAAGTCATCATATAGAGGATAAAAAAAAAAGGATCAAAGGAAGATATCATGCCATACTGAGATAAGCAAAAGGCAAAATTAACGTTGCAGTGTTAAAAACAACATTTCTGCAATCAGGAAGCATTCTGATTGACCAAGGTGGAAGGCTGTAATGCTCACTTTTGAGGACAACTTTTGCACAAGAGATAAAATAGTCGTTTGCAAGGAAAGCAGCACAACCAGATGGAGATCGGAAGACATGGGCCTGTAGTGTAGGTAGTACATGTAAATGACACATAAAGCCATATATGATATAAATTTCATTGAGGGGAAAGGGCAATCTGTTGGACTCCTGAGGGCAAGCTGGTAATTTTTTTAATTTGATAAAAGAAAAAAAATGAGAGTCTCATCTGTCGGTGGTACAAAAGAAGGAAAAGGCCGAAGCCCTCATGGGCGTGCGCTGCGCAAGAGTTCAGACCGTTCAATCTCTCATAGCGGGAGAGATCGGACCGTCCGAACTCACGGTGCGGGCTCGGACTGTCTGAACTTGCGCGAGGGCGAATTCGGACCATCCGAACTTGTGCTGAAGGGATAAGACGAACTTGCGCGGAGCTTTACCCAGATCTGGACTTCATTTTGGCAGGCGATTTGGGCAGCGAATGAGGAGGCGACAACTGGAGAGGCAGCGGTGGAGGTGCGAGCTGGCCCGGGCTCCTTGGAGACGGCCGCTCGCAGCCACCACGCCACAGCCCCCTGCCTCCTCTATTTAAAGGCGCCATCTCCTCCTCCATGAGTATCTCATCTTCGGATCACACATTTCCTTCTCTTTAGCTTTCTTCCTTGTTGTTCTTGAGTGCACTCGGCCGAGTGTGCTCTGATGGTTCTATGCGGCATCTCCCACCCTCGACTTCACCTTCGGATTGCCGTGGTGTGAAGACCGGCATTTTGTCTCCGTCAACCTTCATCTTCTTGCTTGGCACAACAAGATGTTTGGTTTTCTGAGACAGCGCCTTGAGGCATGCCTTGCTCTGATTTCTTCTCAGTAGTTTTGAGTACTACTGGTGTTGTGCATATTGCAATATTCATTTTACTTTGCTCCTGTTCTGTACAGATATCTGTTCTGAAGAAAGTGCAAAGTGATTTTGTGAGCTAATTATAATTGCTCTATGATGAAATGACATATTTCTGAGATTATGTATGAATATGAGGGTAGATTGATCTTGAGCTTGTTGCTGGCTTTACTATTGAGTTTCTTCTGATCATTGAATCGGTTGTACTTGATATTTCATTAGTTCAGGAATTAGCTTTCAGTTGATTCAGCTGTAGCCGAGTTCTGTTGCTTTGTTATAATCAATATTTTTAGTCTATTAAAAGATTAGATTGATTATGGTATTCAATTGGAATGTTCAGCAACATTTCCTTATGGTCCAGTGATCTCCTTTAATAGACTACAATTGTCATATATAATCAAGATTAATATTTGTCACGGTGGAGATGGCTAAGAATGGATCTTATGCAACTAACCTTCTGAGAGCATATTATAACATTCAAAATATTAATAACATGTTAAATTTGGTCATACATGTTATATTTATTTTGTCATCAGCATTCAGCCTATATGACTTAATTTGTCTGTATGTATATATGCTGATTTTAGACTCTTACATGATATATTTGTTGGACATATGTTTCAATTTGGATGGCTTAGAAAATTCATATACTTGTGTGGTAGTTAAGTTATTTATATACCTTTTATATCATGATTATGTCTTTAGTAAATATGCTGGAATTAAATCTAAATATATGTTTATACCGCAATATTTACAACAATCCAGAAAACCAAGTTTTAAAGAAATGGCGTCCTCATCTAATGTTGTTATGCCGGAAGTATTTGACGGTACCAACTTCAAACATTAGCAGGCTAAAACAAACTTTGGCCGACTGATCTCAAATTATTTAGAGTAATTTTTAATCCTACAGTGTTCCCTTTGGAAACCACTGAAATGATGCGGTAGAAGAATGCGAACAATTCAGTCTTAGCCCATTTTGTTAGCCATCCTATCCAACCGGCTGTTTGACATCTACGTTAACTTCACAAATGCAAGCAACTCTAGAATGAACTTGAGGATAAGTATTCCGAAGAGGATAATAGGAATGAGTCCTTTGTAACTGCTAATTACTTGAACTATAAGATAGTTGAGGGACGGTCTGTGATGGAGCAGCTCCATGAGCTACAACTCCATGTATGTGACTTGAGTCAATACGACTATATCTTACCAGAGAAGTTCTAAGTAAACATCATCCTGGTTAAGTTACCGCCCTCATGGCGTGACTTTGTTATCGCTCGCCGACATATGGAGCGCTTGACTCTCAATGAGTTATCAGCAGTTATAAATATCGAAGAGTGTGCTAGAGCCGATGACGGTGTAGAAAAAGCTCAAGTCCAAGTTCATCAAGTGGAGGTCAAGAGTGCTCCAGGCAGTGGAAAACCAAGATTCAAGAACTAGCCCCAGAACAAGCTTAAAGTCAAGAAAATAAAGAAGAAGAAGGAATAGATCGTCTGCTTTGTCTGTGGTGCGGCTGGCCACAAGACCAACCATGGCCGCAACTGCAAAGGCAAGGGTCCCTCTCCCGGTCCGCATAAGAGCTATAAGGCTAAATTAAATGTTGTATTGGCCAGCTCCAGTTCAGAAGAGTATGTACCTCTGGCCTTTTTAGGAAGTCCATCAATTGATTCGTGAATTGATACCGGTGCTACTAGACATATATGTGCTGATTGATCCTGTTTCTCTTCATTTCAGGGTGAAGATGGTAGATCCATCATAATGGGGAATATTAACCAAAAGTGGCAAACATTATTTTTTTTAACTCACAATCAGGAGGAGACATCTTCATTTTTTTTAACCAAAAGTTCTCATAGCTAATTATGTCCTGAATAGGATTCCACCTCGCAATCAGGAGGATGTTATGAAGGAAGGGGAGAAAACATAACTTATCATTTCTTCGGACATGGGGATGCCTTACAAAAGTGCATGTGCTGTTGCCAACGAAAAGAAAGCTTGGTCACAATACCGTTGATTGTGTCTTTCTAAGGTATGCTATAAATAACACGGCTTATAGATTTCTAGTGGTTAAATCCGAGGTGAGTGGCATCGCTACAAATATAATGATGGAGTCTCGTGATGCGATATTCTTTGAGCATATATTTTCTATGAGACCAAATGAAGTCATTGACGACACTGGTTCAAATGAACACTATATTCTTCTTAGTGTGGATAACACCACTCCAGAGTTGGAGTTGAGGAGGAGTGAGAGACAGGACTGAAAAGTCATTTGGCGATGATTATATCACGTATGTCATGGATAAGGAACCACGAACCCTTTCAGAGGCATACACATTCCCAGATGTGGATTACTGGAAGGAGGCAGTCCGTAGCAAGATGAATTCCATCATAGCTAACGGAACATGGGAGATCATAGATTTTCCATTTGGATGTAAGCCAGTGGGCTGCAAATGAATCTTTAAAAGAAAGCACAGACCTAATGGTATTATTAAAAAATACAATGCCCACTTAGTGGCTAAAGGTTTTATGCAAAAAGAAGGAGAAGACTATATTGATACATACTCTCATGTGGCTTATTTACCCATAATTTGGGTGCTTTTAACACTAGCTGCCACATACAAAATCTAAGTACATCAAATAGACGTAAAGACCGCTTTCCTAAATAGAGAGTTAGATGAGGAGATTTATATACAACAGCCCGATATTTTTGTGGTTGAAGGGCAAGAAAAAAAGTATATCGATTAATTAAATCCTTATATGGCCTAAAGCAAGCTCTAAAGCAATGGCGCGAGAAATTCGATAGTACAATGACCTCGGTTGGCTTTTGTGTAAACAAAGCCGACAAATACGTCTACTATCAGTTCAGTGGGGGTGGAGTCATTCTATGTCTATATGTAGATATATTGCTTTTTGGGATCAACATGGATGTAATCAATACACCAAAGTTTTTTCTCTCCCAGAATTTTAACATGAAAGATCTGAGTGAAGCGGATGTTATCTTAAATATCAAGCTTATAAAAGGTGAAAATGGGATTACTCCCTCACAATCTCATTATTTAGACAAGTCCTAACCAGATTTGGATTCATGGACGGTAAGCCAGCTGCCACGCCCTATGATCCAAATGCTAAGCTTCATATAAACACTGGACGTGGAAACGACCAGCTTAAGTATTCTCAAATAATTAGATCCCTGATGTACCTAACTAGTGCAACAAGGCCATGCATCTCATATGCTATAAGCAGATTGAGTCGTTATACGTCCAATCCGGGAGATGATCATTGGATAGCACTAGAAATAATACTCAGATACCTAAAGGGGACCTCAAATTTGGGAATACATTACTTTGATCATCCGGCAGTCTTGGAGGGATTCAGTGACTCTAACTGGATCAATGACTTGGATGACATAAAGGCTACAAGTCGCTATATATTCACTCTAGCAAGTGAGGCTATTTCATAGAAGTCCTATAAATAGACTATCCTTACATGGTTCACCATGGAGGCTGACCTAGTAGCATTTGATTCAGCGACTATAGAGGCGAAATGGATTAAAGAACTCCTTTCTGACCTACATGTGCTGAAAAAGCCAATTCCAGCAATCTTAACCTACTGCGATAACCAAACCGTTTTGGTTAAAGTAGAGAGTAGGAAGGGCAATATGAAGTCCTCAAAGCATATAAAAAGACGACTTAAGTCGATAAGGCATACCAGAAAGACGGGTGTTATTTCTGTGAATACTTCTAGTCTAAAAAAGAACTTGGCAGATCCTTTCACTAAAGGATTAGCATGAAAGGCCATCCTTGTAGCATCTAAGGAAATGGGAATCATACCCGTGTAAAGGATCACATCAGTGGTAACCTATTCTAGGATCTCGGAGATCCTGTAAACTAGACTCTAGAACAACAAATTGTGTGAGACGAAAGAGCACATCTAACGGGTCCCATTAGCTACAATGCTCTTTCTGTATGGAAGATTGAGCAATAACTCTTAATGAATTCGATGTCTGTAAAACTTCGGGAATCGTCCTATAGGATTCCTAGAAGAATTCACCTACTAGAGTATGATCGTGAGGTCGTGATCAAAGAAAGATAAAGGTATACTTCCTTAAAATACTCATGAACTAGATACAGGAACATGACCATAATATCCCAACCCGAGAGGGAAAGGGCAAACCGCCCAATACAGAATGTAACTTGGACAAAAATTCTTACACCAAGGCATTGAATCAAAGCAAAGTCCTCCTTTGTCTGTGCAGAGTCGTAGTCTTTGTTGTTAGTCTTTGGGTTCAAACTCGCAACATACCACTCGTCGAACAGCTGTATATTAAACATGACATATGAACATCTTTATCAAATTGATAAATTGGTGGGGATTGTTGGACTCCTGAGGGCAAATTGGTAATTTTCCAATTTGATAAAGGAAAAAATGAGGGTCCCACTTGTCGATGGGACAAAAGAACGAAAAGGGTTGAAGACCTCACAGGTGTGCACTGCGCGGGAGAGTTCGGGCCGTTCAACCTCTCGCAGTGGGAGAGATCAGACCGTCTGAACTCACGGTATGGGTTCGGATCGTCCGAACTTGCGTGATGGCGAGTTTGAACCGTCCAAACTTGCACGGGGGCGAGTTCGAACCGTCTAAACTTGCGCCGAAGGGATAATGGGGCTCCCCAAGCGGCACTTCACCCAAATCTGGACTTTGTCTCGGCGAGCGATTTGCGTGGCGAATAAGGATGCGACGGTGGAGGCGCGAGCTGGCCCGGGCTCCTTAGAGCCAGTCGCTCACAACCACCACGCTGCAGCCCCCTGCCTCCTCTATTTAAAGACGCCATCTCCTCCTTCGTGAGTATCTCATCTTCGGATCACGCATTTCCTTCTCTTTAGCTTTCTTTCCTGTTGTTCTTGAGTGCACTCGACCGGGTGTGCTCTAGTGGTCTTGTGCGGCATCTCTAACCCTCGACTTCACCTTCGGATTGCCATGGTGTGAAGATCGGCATTGTATCTCTGTTAACCTTTGTCTTCTTACTCGGCAAAGCAAGACGCTTGGTTTTCTAAGACAGTGCCTTGAGGCGTGCCTTGTTTTGATTTATTTTCAGTGGTTTTGAGTAACACTGGTGCTATGAGTATTGCAACATTCATTTTACTTTGCTCCTTTTCTGTACAGATATCTATTCTGAAGAAAGTGCAAAGTGATTTTGTGGGCTAATTATAATTGCTCTGTGATGAAATGACATATTTCTGAGATTATGTATGAATGTGAGGGTAGATTGATCTTGAGCTTGTGGCTAGCATTACTATTGAATTTGTTCTGATCATTGAATCAGTTGTACTTGATATTACATCAGTTTAGGAATTAGCTTTCAACTGATTCAGCTGCAACTGAGTTCTGTTGCTTTGTTATAATCAATATTTTTCAGTCTATTAGAAGGTTAGATTGATTATAGCATTCAATTTGAATGTTCAGCAATATTTGTTCATGGTCCAGTGATCTCCTTTAATAGAAAGCTTGACTTAGAGCTCAAGATCTAATCTACAACTGTCATATATAATCAAGATTAATATTTATTACGATGGAGATGGCTAAGAATGGATCTTGTGTAACTAACCTTCTAAGAGCATATTATAACATTCAAAATATTAATAACATGATAAATTGGGTCATACATGTTATATTTATTTTGTTGTCAGCTTTCAACTTGTATGACTTAATTTGTCTATATGTATATATACTGATTTTAGACTCTTACATAATATATTTGTTGGGTATATGTTTCAATTTGGATGATTTAGAAAATTCATATGCTTATGTGGTAGTCAATTCATTTATATGTCTTTTATATCATGATTATGTCTTTACTAAATGTGCTAAAATTAAATCTAAATATATACTTATACCGTAATATTTACAACGCAATCAACACAGACGTATTGCATTTTTCCAAGGGAAACCACAGCTGGATCAACAGAAACCAAAGATTACTCGCATAACTTAACAGCTCTGTGGAGTTCTTTAAGATGTCTGTACTTTGGTTCCCTTATACTTCTAGCATCACCAAATTAATTGTGTACTTATCCGTTTGAGCAAACGGCTACTGTGCGGAAACATAAACTGCTGTGGATTTGCACATTAAACCTTGTAGACTTACACAAAACAAACTGCAAGCAACGATAGGAATTCGTCATGTCAAGACCAGGCAAATAGCACAATCAACAACTTTAAAGTGTAACAATCCATTTTCCATTTTCCATTATATAATAAATGATGATGACATATAATCCTGTTTTGCACAAAAGCTGCATAACCCCTGCCTAGTGTTTAAACAAACAATGACGATATGTAACAGGATCTTATATCGGAGTAATATTTTGACCCCATGTATTGCAAGACGCTACAACACCTTGAGGCTGTTGTTCGTTAATATCTGCTACTATTGTTCTCACAGGTAGCCCTGATCTCATTCCCATTCGTCTATATGTTTTATCTTTCATTAATACATGGAGTCATAAGTGCTGATCACTGACTCTCTTCAAAGTTCAAACTGCCGATGCATTTCCTTATGGAAACATTCACATTCATCCTGCAGCATCGCACAGGATTCACTCTCTTATTTATAATAGGACATCACAGCATCACACGATTCACACCAACTCTTCCCCTCGACGCAACACCACACAGAGCTCAACATGTATCCAATGAGTAGTGTCTCCGATGAGTAGTGTCTAATACAAGGAGTTTACTTCATCAATTACGTTTGTTTTTGTAGAGAAATTAGTTTGAGGAAACATTCGCGGGATCCTCCCAGCGCAAAGGAATGGACTCCTTAATAATTTTGGACCTGTTCTTTTCAGCTTCTCAAAACGGTTTTTGATTTTTGCTACAGTACCTAACTTTTAAACTGGGTATTTTTTAAGATGAAGTCTACAAGTTAATTATAGTACACGTTAAAAGCTCAATATCTATACCATCTAAAATCGTAAGCGAGTATCTCTCTCTGTAATCTCTATCGCAAACAGCTAAAATTCAAAAATTTTAACCAAAAGTCATAAACCACAGCCAAAAAGAACATTCCTTTGCTCAATTGGATGATTTGGAAGGAGCGGAACATACTATGGCAAGATCATCGACAACTAGACATTGAGGAGTCTGTCAAATGTATCAAGAATGAATTTTATGCTTGACCGTCTTCCGCCAAATCCAAACTGGGGTCTCTCTGGCACCGTGGACTGCCTAGCCAGTCTTCTCAGCAAGAGTAGTTGTCAAGCCTGCTTTCTTAGTTTTTTTTCGTTCTTCCAATTCTGATCCTCCTTCTGTTCCTCTGTTTCGTCTTTCACAACCGCAATTCAAGCTAACTGTACTCCCTCTTCTTCTTAATAAATGAAACGTAAATCTCCTGCGTTTTCACGAAAAAAGAAAAAGATCCAACAAACCTTGGTTTTTTCAACTTTTTAATTTGACCCCAAAAATCTCAGAATGCACAACTAAAAAAACAGAATTCTTGCAGAACATGCACCAGCCAGTCAATAACAGATTCAACCTAATGGTAATATGGTATTGTCTTTGCAAATGCAAACAACCAGAAGAATTGAATAGCAAAATAAGGCAGGTGCTGTGCAGGTTTACCTTGAGAGAGGGAGCTCCAGCATGAGTCGACGCCTCGACGGCGATGCAGGACCTCAGCTGCGCCGAAGCCACCACGCTGTGCAGAGGCATCAGCCACACGCCCATCGACCGATGAAGATCCATCCATCCATTAAACTTTTAGTTACCTACCTGCGAATGATGCAGGCGGCCGGGAGGGAGAATATGACGTCAGGGGTGGGAGCGGCGAGCTGCGGACGTGGCCGGTGAGGGTTGTCGGGCGGAGGGCTAATTTCGTAGCGGAGGCGGCGGAGATGGTCACAAATACCATCCTTTTGGAGACGGAGAAGGGGGGCGCGCGGCGCGGAGCAGCTGGCTGGACGGCATCGGGTAGGAGGAGGCGAGTGGCGGCGTCGGCGCGCGAAGAGGCGGGGCACCGCTGAGGCGGCGCAGGGAGGGAGAGGTGGCGGCGGGGCTAGGAGAGGAGGGCGTCGGGAGAGGACGAAGGCAAGGGGCTCGGGGAGGGGCAGCGACGTTGCGTGCGGCGGAAGAGGTGGCGGCGGCGCCGGGTGCCCGGGTGGGAGGACGAGCAAGGATACCAATAGAACGATGGTATTCCCGTATTTGTATTTTTTAAACAATAAATATGAATTCGAATATGCTTAAATACAAATACAAATAAAATATTACAATGAATATGAATTAAATATCTACTCAATTCGGTCGGAGTGCGAATATCTTATGCATAATAAAGTTTAGCAAATGGGTAAATTTGTTCAGTACCATCGCAAATTTTCATAACTTGCAAAATACCATTGCAAAAAAGGTCGATTGGAAAATACCATCGTAAACACGAAAACTAAAAAAAATACCATTGCGGTCATATTTTTCGTCCAAAACAGTCGTTAGAGTTTTTCTTAGAGAGAGAAAGCATTAGAAATACCAATATTACCCATGTGTTCTTTTCTCATCTTCTTTTTCCTTCATTCTTCCCTGTGCAGCCGTGTTGTCTCCCCGTCATGAGCTACAGTGTAGCCTTAGTCGCCTCTCCAACTCCCACAATCCCATGCCCTACTATCGCTCCTCCTCCCTGTCGCCGCCCTCTCCATCCCCCTTCTGCAGTCGCCTCGCCCCTGCCTCCCCCTCCTCGTCCCAATCCCACCATCATTGACGCTCAGGTTTGAGCCTTCAAGGACCAATTGGTCTCCGTCGGCGCTGACATGGCCCTCTCAAGGCTATGAATTGTGCGCGCGATGTCGTCGTGGACGCTGCCAGATTGGTTGGTCAAGGCGGCAACACCACGAGCACCACCACCACGGGCAATGCACTCCAACCCGTTCTCAGGGATATGGCCAAGGAGGTCGTCAACTATTACGTGGCTGGACTCGGGAGACCATGAAGGAGCTCAGTAGCTACCAGAGACGAAGCAGCAGTGCTAATTGTCATCTTTGTCACTGGTAATAAAAGATGTCTGTCTTGCGCTCCATTGCGAAATTCGTCACCAATACTTCACTAATCGAAAATTCCATCCACCATTAGCTTCTAGACCTCCTAGTGAAGCTCCTAGATATCCTTGTTCGACCCTTTTAGCATCTGGTCGTTGCCGTGCCATGCGCGCTGCCATTGGAGCATGCCCACATGCCACCGTAGGTGTTCCCATCTCTCCTCCATGTTTTAGGCTGAATCACCCACGTCACTACCTTCGCCTTAGTCCCAGAAATTCATTCTATGCCTCTCCCAGCTACCTCATCACCATCAAATCGCCTTCACTATGCGCCATCATAGGCTAGAATGCTTGATCCGCGTGCTCGCCACCAAGGGCATGCACGATCTCTTCTTGGCCAACATCCCATGGGCCGGCCTTGATGTGCTTCCCTACGGCCTCCTCCGGTGTCGCTCCCTAGAATGGCTCCATGTCTCCACCTTGTAATTCCTGGACACAACCGGCGTCCTCCACGGTGTCGCGTTCCATGGCCTACAGGAATTCATCCTCAATAAGAGCATCATTCGGAAGTAGGACCTGGAGAGCATGCTTAAGTCCACTGTGTTTTTTCTCAGCCATGGTGTGCCCATGAAAGTCCACCTCTGCAGCTGCAGCCTCCAATGCATCGTGTTATGGCAATCCAAGGTGGAGGAGCTCATCGTGGTGACCGGCCCACTACTGGAGCGGGTCATCCTCTGGTCATTGACATGTTCCTGTAGAAGTGATGATCATCGCATGAGAATCATATGACTGTTTATTTCAATTTGGAGTGGCTAAGGAAGCAAGGATGATGTTGTGCTTCCTTAGATGTTTCCCTAACATTGAACATTGCATCTCATAGTAATGCACCCTTTATTTTGCCTCACTTCGATCTGCATCAGCGCTAGCTAATTCATTGCTTGATGCACTTTCCCCACGCCATGAGCTTAAGGGTAAAATGGTAATTTCGCACCCCTAACGATAACCTGATTACAAAACCATCACGACAATGGCATTTTCAAGAATTTCAACCTTCGTGATGTCATTTGGCTATGCGTGTGTTTCGCGGTGGTATTTTCCAACACGGGCTTCTTTGTGATGGCACTGAACAAATTTTCTCTTAGCAATTGACACTGGTTTTATAGTAATATTTATGTCCCTTTTTCTCTAGCTTATCACATAATCATTAATCATTGGTGCCATTTTTGCCACTAATCTTAACAAATTCTAGATATATTGCAAATAAATTGGTTATGAATATATTGAATTTTGCTAAAAAGGGCATGCACAATCCTTTATTGGAGGATGTGCTAAAATGAAAAACATAAAATGCTAAATTAGTGTCCATCATGACAACGAGCTCATCGAGATGATCGAAATGCATATATAATATGCCCAATTTAGAAATCAAATGCAAAATATACTATTAGCTAGCTATTGCTATTATATCTGCCAAATCTGGATATTATCTGTATTCGATTCAACACCTTTTTTACATACCATATTTGTATTCGTATTTGACAAAAAAAATCCAGATAGTACTATTTGTATTTGGATTCGTTTTACAATACGAATATATTTTTGCTTATCATATTCGCTACCATATAAATACGGATATCGGGTAAAATGGATAATCTGCATACGTTTGACACCCCTGATGGGACAGGAGTAGGGGTGAAAACGGATCAGATAGTGTCCAAACTACATTTGTATTCATATTTGTAAACGAATATGAATATTCTCGAATATAAATATGAATTCGAATCGAATATCTACTCGATTCAGTCAAATCCGGATATCCTCATAACTACGTAGTATGAAGACATTAATGATATTTTATCCTTGTACAATCACGTTTAATCATTTTAATGCATTTGCTTCATCTAAAGAAACGCAAATTCATGTTCAATTAAAAAAATTATCCAACTAATTAGTTGTATTGTAATAAAATATGCATATTGCTTTGTCAAATATGAATACAAATACGGATAGTCCAGATAAAATATCATTTAGATGGTCCAAGTCTATACCATATTCGCATTCATATTTTATGCGAATTTGAATATAAATAGAATAGAAATTGTTAATCAGATGGGAAAATGTATACCATTTCGCATCCTGTCGAATGTGGTAACCAGATAATACAGATAATTGGTATCCACTTTTCACCCCTAGAGGGGAGTGGAGTTGAACGAGAAGGGAGGGGTGAAATGAAAAGTGGTGCAATCAAACGGCTATAGAAAACGTGATGATGTGCCATGCCATTTTGCATAGAAACCCTTGGGCTTTAGTGGAGATAGATAGATATCTTTGCTTTAGTACATCAAGCACCCTAGCTACAATCTGCGATCAACGCTTATGCTAATTTAATCAACATGCTAAGATCAATGCTTGATTAAGCTTAACACTCGCGTTGGCAGCTAGCGATAGATCGAATGGCCAGTGCCTCCCGCAGCTAGCTAGTGCTATGCATACCAGATTAGGATGATGGAGTGGATGAGCGGGACTACGAGGTTGGAGTACTGGCATTGGGCTAGGTTTTCTCAGGGGTTAGGGCCCACATGTTAGGCTAGTTGCTAAGTAAACAGCGGTGGTGGGTACAGGTGGAGCTCACCTATGTTCGCGGCCGTTTGCCCGTTGGGTAGAATTCTTACCCTATATTCATACCCACAGGTAGAAAAGCAAGAACATACCCATGGAATTAAGAAAATGGGAGTGGGCTAGGCCACGGTTGGGCTGAGGGAAGAAGAAATGAATTAGGTCGGCCCATGAAGAAATTAAAAATAAAATAAAAGAGGGCAGAAGAAATGAACATGGATTGATATATATATATATATATATATATATATATATATATAGGAAAACGGTTCTATACTCTTGGGAGTACGTACTCCTATTTCTTTCTAATAGACCCCTTTAATGGGGTTATTATACCTCTTTATCTATTTGAGTATACTCTAATAATGATTATAAGATGCTTTAAAGTGGGTTCCATGAAAAATTTCATCAAAGTCCATTTTTTGTGACATAATTTTTGTATGTACTCCTTTTATATATAAAAAAGTGTATATAGCAAATATAAAGGGCTCCGATGAAAAATTCTCAATCAAGTCATGTTGAAATATCTTAGAATTAGTATTTAAATATACTGGTATGAAATTGTCATTTAAATATACTATACTCCTGAGTATAAGAGTATATATATATATATATATATATATATATATATATATATATATATATATATATATATATATATATATATATATATATATATATACACCACTTCCAATATACCACTTAAATGACTATTTCATACCTCTTTATCACTTTCAGCTATCTTGGTGGTAGATTTTTTAACATACTCTTTTTATATATGAATATGAATGCATTAGCCAAATATGCAAAAAAAAAACTATGTACTCTCTTACAATTTTTCATCTGATTTGCATTGTCGTAGCTTAGAATTAGTATATGAGTATACCTAATATTATAAACAAGTAGGTTAAGTTTGTTTAGGTGGTATATCATGGGTGGGAGCAACTCACCCGGGAGTAGAATGTACTATGTGTGTGTGTGTGTGAAAATGATTCCATATTCCTAGGACTACGTACTCTCACTTCTTATATGTCGTTTAAATGATGTTGCTATATCTCTTTATTCTTTTAAATATACTCTAATAATACTCCAAAGTGAGTTACATGCAAATTTTCATCAATGTATACTTTTTATACCATAATTTGTGTATATACTCTTTTATATATAGAAGGGTGTATAGCAAAAATAAAGGACTTCGACGAAAGTTTTTCAACCAAATCACATTGAAGCATTTTAGAATTAGTATTTAAGTGTACAGAAAGTGATAAATAAGTATAACATATTCATTTAAGTGGTATATTAGAAGTGAAAATATATACTCCCGGGAGTACGAAAAGGTATAACATCATTTAATTCCATACTTCTGGGTGTACGTACTCCCCTTCTCATATACCAATTAAATGATGTTATAATACCTACCTCTGCGTTTGCAGCACCATTACAAGATATTTACTGTTGTCTTCATTATGTTGTTTTTGAGGAAAATATGGTGATCTTATTGTTGATTTATTGCACCTTTACAAGACAAACACTAGGCAACATAGTAAAACCTCTATGTGTTTACTGTGTCATCACAATGGAATTACCATGACTTCTTTGTGTACTTATTGTATCTCTACCACACATTTACTACAACCTCATAATGTGTACTGTATCACTAAAAGAGATTTACTGTGATCTCCATATATGTTTATTGCACCATTGCAGAAGATTTTTGTGACCTCATTATGCATTTAGCTTACATGGGCAACATATTTCACTACAATTTCCTTCTGCATTTACAACACTATTAAAAGATATTTACTGTGACCTTTACTGTTCCACTTTTAAGAAAATATTGCGATCTTCAGGTTCGTTTACTACACCTTTGCAAGATAGACACTATCACGCTTATCATTACTGCACTCCTTATATTTTTTTCTACATCTTTATCAGAGATGTACTGCTACGCTGAGCGCAAATGGGCAGGTGCAGAGAGAAACGTGGATTGATTGTAAACTTTGAATGATGGTATCTTATAAACCATTTATCCTATCTACAATCCTATCAAGACGCAAGGAATTGGGCCGAGGCAACGTGGTGCCCGAGATAGCTTGGCGGCGGTGCGTCAACTGGAGAGGAAGAAGAAGATAGCTTGGGGAGGCTTGGGGAAAATTTGGGGGAAGGAAGGAGGTATGGGGCATGGCAAAGCTCTCTGAGGCTCGCATGGGCTTTTATAGGCCGTGAGGAGGCTAGACGACGTGGGGGTGGCATAGCGGCGATAGGAAGAGGGGCCCAAGGGCCAAAGACGGCAATGTTTGCACGTCGTGACACAGTGTGAGGCAACGAGAGTAGGTGCACAGCTTGACGGGGAGAGGTGAAGTACGGAATAGGGCAGTGCACGATGCACTGCGCAGGGCATGGACGATGACACGGCGCAACTCATTGGCACAGCACGCGGCAAGGGAAAAGGAAGAGGGACCAGGGAGAGATGATCGCGCACACGAGATGAGATGGAGGAAGGCATAGGTGGGGGCGTGCATGACATGCAGCGCCACAGTGGCAGGCGTGGCACCATGGTCTAGCGTGACGTGGGCATGCACAGTACATGAGTAGAACGTCGGGGCACGCCTGGTGTGGGCGGTTGCGATTGGGCCAACTTTGTTCCCAACCAAAGGCCCAGCAAGCCAGGAATAGCGGGCCAGGGCCCAGTGGGCTAGTTTTTATGTAATTTTTATATTAAAATTTTATTTTAAATGGCTACTTCAATTTAAGGCCGATTTGAATTCGAATTTGACCCAAATTGGGATTGGATCAACGGACATTTTCTAATATCCCATCCAAATACTAATTTAGTGCCTTGACTAACAGTTGTTTTTTGGATTTATTACATCTGAATTAAATTTATTCAAATCCTAGTTTAATTAACATTCATAAATAATTCTAAGGTTTGGGTTTTTGGCATTTTAATTATAGCTTCCCCTCTTTATATTTAAGTATTTTCATGCTCCTGTTCTATTTTGGAGTTTGAGCTCAAGATTTGCTTTTTGTTTACTTTTTTTTGCTTGCATTTAAATTTTGAACTTAATCAATTGGCTCTAGTTTAATAGGAATTTTAATGCAAATCCTCCCGCCTCATTTTCTGGATCAACTTTTCATATTTGTATCTTTATTTAATTAAATTATTATTTTTTGCCTTTTTTTACTTGATTGGATTTTCCTGAATTCCCCTTTCATAGCAACCTCAATCAAAATAAACAAAAATCCAAGAAAGCCCAATTGCAAAAAAAGACGTAAATCATAAATTTTTAAACTTTACACATTTTCTAGTAACAGTAACAGACATTTTTGGGCTATTATAGAGAGGGATATAGTGGTTGATGGAGGTGGAAAGTGATGGGTTTTCTTTGACCAGGTTTTGACCATGGTGATGGGATGTGGATTTTGACTCATGGAAAATGGTGAAGTATAGAAATCTACGCTCAGACATATTAAACACACATATAGGAAGTGAGAGTATATAAAGAAATTTTTTATGGAACTCACTTTGGAGTATCTTATAATCATTATTAGAGTATACTCAAAAGAATAAAGAGGTATAACATAATTTAAATGGTATATATATCACACACACGTGCTCGCACACACACACACACACACATATACATACACATATATACATATGAAGCTTTTTTCGTACTACCGAGTACATACTTTCACTTTGAATATTCCATTTAAATAAACATGTTATACTTATTGATCACATTTAGTATATTTAAATACTAATTATAAGATGCTCCTATGTGATTTGGTTATAAAAAATTTCGTTGGAGTCCTTTATTTTTGTTATATGCACTTTTCCATATATATAAGGAGTATATATATAAATTATGATATAAGGTGGACTTTGATGAAAATTTTCATGTAACTCACTTTGAAGTATCTTATAATCATTATTAGAGTGTATTTAAAAGGATAAAGAGGTATAGCAACATCATTTAAGTGATATATAAGAAGTGAGAGTACGTACTCCCAGAGTATGTAATCATTTTTGTATAGAGGAATGATTAATACCACATTAGAATCGGATTGAAGCAGAAATGGGATTAATTGCCACCCATGAGCTGTGTGTAAGTAGTACAGTAGTAGTACCCGGTTATGGATAGCTAGCGTATGTTTAACTGAACAACTAACGTGACAACTCGCTAGCTCGTGTCAAAGTGCGATCGAATTGGACTCAATGTTGCCAACCAAATCATCAACAACTAGGCACTGTAAAATAATTAAAGTACTATATAATATTATACTAATATGTGTAACTAACAATAAGAAAAATACAAACCTAGGTTCATATGCATCGACTATCGTAATAGTTGGTCATTCTCCAAGATCGATGCAGCTAATTCCTCTCAGATACTTTTTCTATTTTTGAATTTGCCTTGATAGGACATAACAAAACACATCACAGTGCACATGGGTCCCACTTCCTCTCTCCCACACATTATCTCTCTATCTCACCCTCTCTCGCCACCCATTGTTCCCATTCCTTTCTCTCTATCTCCACCCACTGATGTCGGTGACGCAGCGGCTAGAGATGGACAAGGCAGAGAAGCAGTGGCCAAAGATGAATAAGATGGAGGAGGGGCGGTCAGCAACACATCACGGCTCGTAGATGGGCGGCCAGTGGTGCATCTTGCCTAGATGGCCGTGTCATCCCGTTCAAATCCAGATCTAGGGGATGAGGCGGCGTGGGTAGGTGTTGCAGTGGTGGTGCACCTTGTGAGATATACAAGGCAATGGAGGGGAAGCCTGTGGTACATTTTGCTCATCGGTCACATCCAAATCTAGATCTTGGGGATGCGATGGCACGGGCTAATGATACGGCGGTAGTGCACCTCTTGAGCTCTCGCGTCCTTGACATGAGATGGCTGATGATGGCCTAATATGGCCATGTCATCCTCACCATCCTCCTCCTCCTTGCTTATACACTGCTTGTTATCCCCCATACTGTTGTACATCATCGCATGTCATCGTCCTCGTCAATGTACGTCGCCACCCTGTTGTCGTTGTCATCATCTCTGGTTCACCTCCTCTACCCTAGATATACATTTCTTCCTCAGCTCTGGTGCATCTTGTCCATCACTTTCATTACTGATGCACTGAAAGCATCTAGGCCCCTAGATTAGTGTTTTGGTAATTAATGACAAATTACGAATATTGGACTAACATGTGTGTTGAGTTCGTATAGTTAAAGTCTCACAAGCATGCATAGGTGAAGAATAAGCTACAAAGGAGATTTGAAACTCAAAAATGTTCAAGATTGAGGTACATAAAATTTAGGATCTCTTTTTCGGTTTACCGGTCTTAGGAGAAAAGGTGAAAGACCGGATTATAGGATAGATGCCGTACTATTAAGAGGGATCATTGAAAGTAGCTTGATAGCATGTTTGGGTGCACAATGGATCAATCTAGGATCATGCATGCATTTGAAAATGTGTTTAAAAACTCACTGTGTTTTCTCAGGAAAATCGGTAGCACCAAGATTTCCTCACGTGGTACTACGCGATGCGTAGTACCGGCGTATAAACTGCGGTACTACCGCACCTCAGTAGTACCGATTTATTGCGATACGTTTTTTCCAGTAAGCACTTTCTTGGGGACTTCATCTCTCAGAAGTCGGTAGTACCGAAAAATGAACGGCGGTAGTACCGATTGTCGGAATGTTTTTTCCAGAAGGTTCCCCAAGAATCACTTAGCCTCTTAGAGATCGGTAGTACCGATATTTGCATGGCGGTACAACCGGAGTGCGGTAGTACCGCACTTTGAACGGCGGTAGTACCGCAGTGCGGTAGTACCGCACTTTGAACGGCGGTAGTACCGCACTAAAATCCAACGGCTAGTTCTGATCGCCTGACATAGCCGTTACTATTTGCTACAGTAAAAAATCGGTAGTACCGCACCTACAACGGCGGTAGTACCGATTTCCCTGATTTTTCAGGAGAAATTTGATGCAACGGCTAGTTTTGGTTGGTGAGGCTATAAATACACCCCCACCTGCACTTGGGCAGGTTGCTGAAGTTTCATTGAACTCATTTGAGCCCAAGAGCATTCACTCCACTCCCTTTGCACTCTAGAGCATTCATTTTGAGCTAGTGGAGAGATTTTGAGTGCATTCAATGCTAGTTGATCCTTAGTGCACTCAAGCGCCGTCAAGCGAACTCGGAGGTCTATTCTCTTGGTGCTTGCTGGCACCTAGACGGCGGGAAGATCGATAGCTGGTGACTTCTTCAAGGAAGATTGTGAAGAAGCTCGAGCAAGCTTGTGATTGGTGTGGAGCTCACCAACTCCGGAGTGGAGGAAGAGCTACCAATAGTGATCGAGGTGTTTCGGCTTAATTCGTGGAGCCGGTCCGATTCGTCCGGGCTAACCTCAACGTGGATTAGTGGAAACCGGCAAGTTTCCGATACCACGGTAAAAACATCAAGTGTCATTATGATTGTCTATTGCTCTTTATTGCTTATTGTCAATTGCCTAGGATTATTGTCTTTGTGTATAATTGCTTATCACTTATTTGATTGCTTAGTGATTAGCTAGACCATAATTGTTTAATTTAGTTAAGAATTTTAAAACATCCTATTCACCCCCCTCTAGTCGGTCATCCTTGATCCTACAAGTGGTATCAGAGCTTGGTCTCTCATTCTTTTAGACTTAACCGTCTAGAGAGAAAAGGATGGCTAACGAGGGGATTGCAATAGGCAAGGCACCACAATTTGATGGCACAAATTATTCATATTGGAAAATTAGAATGTCAATTTATCTTAAAGCCATGAGCCCGAGCATATTGATTTTATTTTGTAGGTGAACTACAAGACCGGTGGTCGACATTGGGTGTTAGATAGCGGGTGCACTCAACACATGACCGGAGACCGGAAGATGTTCACTACATTTGAGAATGGAAGCAATGAAAAGATCACCTTTGGCGATAATAGCAAAGGAAAGGTATTAGGTTTGGGTAAGATTGCAATCTCAAACGATCTCTCCATTTCTAATGTCTCTTTGGTAGAAACATTAAATTTCAATTTGCTATCTATTGCTCAATTATGTGATCTAGGCTTAATTTGCTCATTCTCAAAAGATGGTGTATCAATTTCAAAAGAAAAAGATAATGAAATTATTTTCAAAGGCTTTCGTTTTGGAAATCTTTACTTAGGTAGATTTTAGCTCAAATGTTTCCGGTTTGAAAACTTGTCTTCTAGCTAAAACCTCTTTGGGTTGGCTATGGCATAGAAGGTTGGGTCATGTGGGCATGGTTCAACTCAAAAAGCTTTTCAAAAATGATTTAGTTGTTGGCTTGAAGGATGTGAAGTTTGAGAAAAACAAGCTTTGTAGTGCTTGTCAAGCTGGAAAGCAAGTGGCTAATTCTCATCCATCTAAAAGTATCATGTCAACATCTAAACTATTAGAGCTCTTACATATGGATTTGTTTGGGCCAACAACCTACAAGAGTTTAGGGGGCAACAACTATTGTTTAGTCATTGTGGATGATTATTCCCGATATACGTGGATCTTCTTCCTAAATGACAAGAGCGATGTCCCCATGATTTTCAAAAGTTTTGCAAAAAGGGCTCAAAATGAATTTGATTTTAAAATTAAGAAAGTTAGAAGTGACAATGGTTTCGAGTTCAAGAATCCAAAAATTGAGGATTTTTGTGATGAACTTGGAATAAAGCACAAATTTTCTTCAACTTACACTCCGGAGCAAAATGGAGTTGTAGAAAGGAAAAATCGTACATTAATTGAAATGGCTAGGACAATGCTTGATGAATATAATACTTCCGACATCTTTTGGGCAGAAGCAATCAATACCGCATGTCATGCCATAAATCGCCTTTACTTGCATCATCTTTTGAAAAAGACTTCCTATGAACTTCTCATGGGAAGGAGGGCAAACATCTCTTACTTTAGAGTATTTGGATGCAAATGTTTTATTCTAAGAAAAGGTGTTCGACTTTCAAAATTTCAAAGTCGATGTGATGAAGGTTTTCTTTTAGGATATTCATCTAACAGCAAAGCATATAGAATATTCAATAAAAATACCGGTATAATTGTAGAATCTTGTGATGTTCAATTGGATGAGACTAATGGCTCTCAAGAAGAGCAAGAAAACTTGGATGATGTAGGTGATGAAGGACTAAGAAAAACCATGGAAAACATGCAAATTGGAAGCATCAAGCCAAAAGAGGACTCAAGTGATCCATCTTCATCAACTCAAGTCCATCCTCCTACCTCCTCTACTTCAAGCATTATTCAAGTTCAAGAGGAGGAAAAAGATGAACAACCCCAACCATTGAGAATTCACAACGCATTATCTAGAGATCATCCAATAGATCAAATATTGGGTGATGTGGGTAAGGGTGTTCAAACTCGCTCTAAATTAGTTTCATTTTGCGAACATTACTCGTTTGTCTCCTCTATTGAACCAAAGGTGATAGATGATGTATTAGAAGATCCCGATTGGGTGAATGCCATGCATGGGGAACTAAACAATTTCGCAAGAAATGAAGTATGGAGTTTGGTGGAGAGACCCGAGGAACAAAATGTAATTGGAACTAAATGGGTCTTCCGCAACAAACAAGATGAAAACGGAATTGTGGTAAGAAACAAGGCAAGGTTAGTTGCTCAAGGTTATACTCAAGTCGAGGGATTAGATTATGATGAAACTTTTGCTCCCGTAGCTAGACTTGAGTCAATAAGAATCTTGCTTGCTTTTGCATCATGTTTTGATATTAAACTTTATCAAATGGATGTTAAAAGTGCATTTCTAAATGGAAAAATAACCGAACTTGTGTTTGTTGAGCAACCTCCCGGATTTGAGGATCCAAATAATCCAAATCATGTTTATAAACTCTCAAAGGCGCTATATGGACTTAAACAAGCCCCTAGGGCATGGTATGAGCGTCTTCGAGATTTTCTAATCTCAAAAGAATTCAAAATCGGGAAGATTGATACAACATTGTTTACTAAAATTATTGATGATGAATTCTTTGTATGTCAAATTTATGTTGATGATATTATATTTGGTTCTACTAACCAAGACTTTTGCAAAGAATTCGGTGATATGATGTCTAGGGAGTTTGAAATGTCAATGATAGGAGAATTGAGTTATTTTCTTGGACTTCAAATCAAACAACTCAAGAATGGAACTTTTATTAGCCAAACCAAGTATGCAAGAGACTTACTCAAAAAGTTTGGCGTGGAGGATGCGAAGCCCATCAAGACTCCCATAGCAACCAATGGGCATTTGGACTTAAATGAAGGAGGTAAGCCGGTAGATTTAAAGCTTTATAGATCCATGATGGTAGTTTGCTTTATCTTACCGCATCTAGGCCCGATATTATGTTTAGTGTGTGCATGTGCGCAAGGTTTCAAGCATCCCCAAAAGATTGCCATTTAGTGGCCGTAAAGAGAATTCTGAGATATTTAAAACATTCCTCTAGTATAGGTTTGTGGTTTGCAAAAGGTGCTAAATTTGATTTAATTGGATATTCGGATTCCGATTATGCGGGTTGCAAAGTGGATAGAAAGAGCACCTCGGGGAGTTGTCAATTGTTAGGAAGATACGTAGTATCTTGGTCTTCAAAGAAACAAAACTCCGTAGCTCTTTCAACCGTCGAATCCGAATATATCTCCGCCGGAAGTTGTTGCGCACAATTATTATGGATGAGGCAAACACTAATGGATTATGGAATCAAATTTGATAAGACGCCTCTTTTATGTGACAATGAAAGTGCGGTGAAAATAGCCAATAACCCCGTCCAACACTCAAGAACCAAGCATATAGATATTAGACATCATTTTTTGAGAGATCATATTAGTAAAGGAGATATTGAGATTAGCCACATAAGAACCGAAGACCAATTAGCGGATATTTTCACCAAACCATTAGATGAAAGTCGCTTTTGCAAGTTGAGAAATGAATTAAATATATTAGACTTCTCAAATGTTGCTTGAACCCTTGTTGCATGTGTTTGTGTGTTACTTTGGTAAATTTGAGTATTTTTGTGCTATTTTATCAAAAACCTTTGCCAAAATCTTATATTTTCATAAAAATTATTTGATTAGATTTCAAATAGGTTCTCTAATGCAAAATGATCCTGAATGACTCTTCATTGTGTGCAAAACTAGGGATTATTTGCATAAATTCTCTTTTCAGCCTCAAAATCAGGAAGTTCCAGAAAAATCGGTACAACCGCAGTTCATTGTGCGGTACTGCCGCTGAGCGGTACTACCGCAGCAAGGGGCGGTACTACCGCGGATAAGTGCGGTACTTCCGATTTTTCTTGAGGTGGTCGGTTACTTCCGGATTTTTCTCCCTTTCCTTCCAAAAACCGCTCCCTCTCTCCTCATTACTTCAAACCCGAAAACACTCTCTCTTCTCTCTCACCCCCAAGAACTCTCCAAAATCCTCCCCTCCGATCTCCAAATCCGGTGGAATTTTTGTGGTTCTTGGACGAGCATTTGCTTCTCAAGTGTTCTCCTCCTCCATTCCTTGAGGTATCTCGAATCAAACCCGAAGTTTCTTCTCTTTTTGAACTCTCTTATGAAATTAGGGTAAATCTTGTAATGCGATTGTTTTGATGCAATATTCTTGGGCAAATTACTAGGATTAGTGATGTGTGATGTTTTAACATCTTGTTATTGGATCATATCCATCAAAAACATCACTTAGAATCATGGATTAATCTGCCCTAGAAAAATCAGGAAAATCGGTAATACCGCTCGAGAGCGCGGTACTACCGCAGGGCGGTACTACCGCACCTGGCCCCGGTACTACCGCAGGTGCCAGCGGTACTACCGCACCCTGGTACTACCGCCCTATGAACGGTGGTACTACCGATTTCCCTGAAAAATTGCAGAAACATATCTTCATTCAATTTCAACCCAATTTTCATATTCTCCAGCACTCTTTGACTCCATCCTTTCTTGTTTTATCTCAAGATGGCTCCAAAGACTAGTGACAGAAAGCAGAAATCCGGTGAGGAAGACTTATGCGAGTAGTGGGAGTGCAGGGAAAGGTTCCTCCCGCCAAGCTCCTGCTCCTGCTCGTGTTCCTCCTCCGGTTGAGCCAGAGAATGAAGAGATTCCGGAACAGACTCAGGAGGATAGTGAGAATGGAACCCCCAATGGTTCCGATACTGAGTCGGATCGCTATGAGAACTCCTCAAATAGCGAGCTCCCGGATGCAGCTGAGGAAGGGGATGATGATGGAGATGATGATGATGATGAGGATCAGGGTCCTGCTCTCAATGACCGAAGGGACGACATTCGCACCATGCATAGTGACGACTATGCTATCCTCAGATCTCGGAGGCAGTCTCTCCTTCGCAAGAACACATTGAATCCGAGATTTCATACACAGTTTCAGGAACAAGTGTATGAAGAGTTCTTCCTCAATACCAAGTTTGCAATTCACAAGTATGTTGACTGGGAACACATAGACACTATTCCTGCATATGCTGGTGTTTGGCGCATGTTCCAAGAATCAGGAATACACCATATTGTCACTCTCAAGTCAGACTACAACGAAGAACTCATTCGGCAATTCTATGCCACTTTGTGGATTTCTCCCAACTTTGAGCATATGGAATGGATGACTGGAGAACAATACATCAGTTCAAACAAGGCTGAATTTGAAGCAGCTCTCAACACTAACTCCAGCGGATATTCCAAGGTGTTTGATAGCCCAGCCATAGCACTTCACCAATGCTCAGCCTTTTATGATCAACGTCAGAAGTTTGTTCATGGCAAGGCAAATCATCTCCTACCCATTCCCGCCTTGATCAACAAAATCATAAATCATTCCATCATGCCAAAAAGTGGAAATTTTGATGCTGTTCGTGGCCATGTCTGGAACTTGATCCACTACATTACATCCGGGACAAAGTTTGATATGATTGATGTAATGATTCGTGGAATGGATGAGTCTAAGAATGACAGGACTCGCAGGATCAACTATGCACCTTACATCATGAAGTTGATCATGTTCAAGACCGGTCCATTCCGAGGTGGCAAGGGAGGAGTACATAAGCCCTATAAGCCTAGAGATGTTCAGTTGCCCCCACCTACTTCATCGCACCCTGGAGCTTCCTCCTCTCAACCTCAGGGGGAGCAAGGGTCACAGGGCAATGATGTGTCTATGGCTTAACTTTATGCTGCTCTTATGGGACTCAGTGGCAGTATGAACACTATGACTGATAACATGGCCACAATGAGCGGTAACATTTTCTCTCTCACCGAGCAGTTCTCTTCTCTTTCCGGTGATATTTCATCCCTCTCCGGGCATGTGACTACTCTTGGCAACCGGATGACCACTCTTGAGAACCACGTAGCGTCTCGTCACTATGTGCGTAACACTCGGCGTCGCCAAGGTTCCTCCCCTCCTCCAGCTGAAGACCCCGCTCCTGAAGACTGATCTTTTTGGTCCTTCATGCCAAAGGGGGAGAAGTATGAGAAGAAGGAAAGAAGAAATAATTTTATGTAATAGTTTATGCTATGTGGTGTAATAACACTTTGAATGTTTATCTTTCTATTTATGTGTGATGAACTATGTGAGTTGTAATGAACTATTTGCTTCCGTTGAATATGTTAGATATATTTCAGTTTATGATCTTCATTGTTGAATGCTTATGCCGAGTGAAACTTTTAAAATTTTATCATATTATCATTCTTCACTCTTGCAACCCCCGCTTAGTTGTAGGGGGAGTGTTATTTGGTTCGATACTTGAATGTAATTGAATCACTTTTGTTCATCATATTAAAATGCTAGATTCAATTCTACTTTCAAATGTCAAAATTGAGTATGCAACTCGCACATGCACAAGTAGCATATTCAAAATATTTCTTCTCTTATAAAATGAAAAAGTGCTGTCATCAATTACCAAAAAGGGGGAGATTGAAAGCATCTAGGCCTCTAGATTAGTGTTTTGTTAATTAATGATAAATTACGAATATGGGACTAATATGTGTGTTGAGTTCGTATAGTTAAAGTCTCACAAGCATGCATAGGTGAAGAATAAGCTACAAAGGAGATTTGAAACTCAAAAATGTTCAAGATTGAGGTACATAAAATTTAGGATCTCTTTTTCGGTTTACCGGTCTTAGGAGAAAAGGTGAAAGACCGGATTATAGGATAGATGCCGTACTATTAAGAGGGATCATTGAAAGTAGTTTGATAGCATGTTTGGGTGCACAATGGATCAATCTAGGATCATGCATGCATTTGAAAATGTGTTTAAAAACTCACTGTGCTTTCTCAGGAAAATCGGTAGCACTGCACTCCTCGTGGTACTACTATCATGATGCGGTAGTACCGGCGTATAAATCGCGGTACTACCGCACTACCGTAGTACCGATTTATTGCGATGCGTTTTTCCGATAAGCACTTTCTTGGGGACTTCATCTCTCGAAGTCGGTAGTACCGAAAATGAGCGCGGTAGTACCGATTGTCGAATGTTTTTCGAAGGTTCCCAAGAATCACTTAGCCTCTCAGAAATCGGTAGTACTGATATTTGCATGGTGGTACAACCGGAGTGCGGTAGTACCGCACTTTGAACGGCGGTAGTACCGCAGTGCGGTAGTACCGCACTTTGAACGGCGGTAGTACCGCACTAAAATCCAACGGCTAGTTCTGATCGCCTGACATAGCCGTTACTATTTGCTACAGTAAAAAATCGGTAGTACCGCACCTACAACGGCGGTAGTACCGATTTCCCTGATTTTTCAGGAGAAATTTGATGCAACGGCTAGTTTTGGTTGGTGAGGCTATAAATACACCCCCACCTGCACTTGGGCAGGTTGCTGAAGTTTCATTGAACTCATTTGAGCCCAAGAGCATTCACTCCACTCCCTTTGCACTCTAGAGCATTCATTTTGAGCTAGTGGAGAGATTTTGAGTGCATTCATTGCTAGTTGATCCTTAGTGCACTCAAGCGCCGTCAAGCGAACTCGGAGGACTATTCTCCTGGTGCTTGCCGGCACCTAGACGGCGGAAAGATCGATAGCCGGTGACTTCTTCAAGGAAGATTGTGAAGATGCTCGAGCAAGCTTGTGATTGGTGTGGAGCTCACCAACTCCGGAGTGGAGGAAGAGCTACCAATAGTGATCGAGGTGTTTCGGCTTAGTTCGTGGAGCCGGTCCGATTCATCCGGGCTAACCTCAACGTGGATTAGTGGAAACCGGCAAGTTTCCGATACCACGGTAAAAACATCAAGTGTCATTGTGATTGTCTATTGCTCTTTTTTGCTTATTGTCAATTGCCTAGGATTATTGTCTTTGTGTAGAATTGCTTATCACTTATTTGATTGCTTAGTGATTAGCTAGACTATAATTGTTTAATTTAGTTAAGAATTTTAAAACCTCCTATTCACCCCCCCTCTAGTTGGTCATCCTTGATCCTACATGCACCTCGTCCATGTCCTTGAGGTGACCCATTTGCATCAGCATGCGCCATTGTCCACACTAGTGTGCACCATGACCATCTCTTTTCAAGTGATTTGAGGTGCACCATGTTGTCGTGGTGCTTCGACGGCTGGTGAGGGTATAGGAGGCAGCTACCAGCAAGGGTACCTCCTCGGGTCTGGTGCACATCTGTGTACCTCCTCCAACCCGTAAATGTGCTTCTTCCTTAACTCCGGTGCACATCTATTTGGTACAAGGGCCATCCCAAGCCCTCCACGTCACTCTGTCTTCTTCCTCACCTTCATTGTCCACCTCACCGGTATCGACGTAGTCGAGGAGTACATCACTGCCATGAACTACTCTGAGTTGCCCCGCCGCCGCTGCCAAGTACTACTACGATGTCCCTGCACAACCGCCATGTACTACTCCGAGGTCACTGCCGCCCCATGTACTATTACAAGGTGGTCTTCCTCAATGGTGTACACCTCCACATTGCCATCCACCGCACTAGCGATCTCAAGGTACACCAAATCCATCATGCGTCGAGGTGCATAGCCCTCTTCCCCTAGATCTGTACTTCTTCCTCAGCTCCAATGCATAGTGCACCTCTTCCGAGCTTTTGTGTTTCTTCCTCATCTCTAGTGTACAGTGAACCTCCGTCGATACCCTGGTGCATAGTGCACATCCTCTAATCATTTTGTGCTTCTTCTTCATCTCCGGTGCACAGTGAACATCTACCGGTGATATATATGTACGCTAGGATTATTATACAATGAACTTTGTATACATGGGTGGACTTAACGTGTTTCAAGGATGTTCAGCTAAACACTCGAATTTTTCTGTGTAATACCCAATATTTAGTAGGTATATTACACATATATATATGATAATTAAAAAACTATTTTATATTTGTATCCCTAATTAATTTCAACCCACTCCCACACATCCCCTCTCCAATTCACCTAAAGTAGCGCGACCTAACAACCCATCTCCTCCCCATCAGACTGGCCCATTTGACCATCTGTAGACCCTTAAACCCTAACCTATTCCCTTTTTCCCCCCTCTCTACATCTCTCTCAGACTCCACTGATCCAAACCAAAATTGCCAAACCCGGTGGCACAAGCATAGGCACATGAGGTTGAGGGGCAATTGGCCATCAAGTGACTTGGTGAGGGGCTAAGAGCAAATTTAGCCTTTGGCTAGGCCTCAGTGGTAAGGAGCCTAGCCATGACAGGCGGCATCCATCTGCAAGGAGCAAACAAGCAACGGCTATCACATGAGAGCCGAGGAGGGAGTATGCGGCAGCGGCCAGGCCAACGAGGTAGTAGGCACTAGGCAACGACTACACGTCGCCGTGCACTGATACACGTAGGCCATGCATATCAAACTACATCGATACAGTTTCTTCTTAAGTTATTTTCATATTTCTCTACATTATTTTGTAATTTTTCTAAATTATTTAGAGATGTTGTATCTAGCACGAAACAATTTGTACTTTTGTTTTTTTGCTATTGTGGACTTTGACATTTTAGGGGCACTTAGAATGACGATGGCTTATGACTTTTTTCATTATAGTTGGCTTATTTTTCATTGTAACTAAGGTAGCTTATTTAGCGTAATTAAATTTAAAAAATATAAAAAATAGATTTAGCCCATCATGAACAATGCAAAAGAATACGAGAAAAACGAAAAGGCAAAAAAGCCCTAAAAACAAAAAAAAACAGAAAAAACTTGTATCGTGGAATAAAAGTAGAAGCCAGAAGCTTTCGTCAAAATAAGCGGGGCCTTAATCTGTTAACTCTAAACACTTATTTTAGAAATTCTGAGTCTGCCACTGTTTGTATAGTCCACATTTGGACATTTTTGGTGCAAAACTTGTTTATTTTTAAATTCCAACATTGTACTATGTAATAGATTATGTGCATATGTACTGTTTTTGTAGAATACATTATTGGTAACTACATTTGGTGTAGTACCTGAGTAAGTGGATGGCTCATTCAAATTTTGAATCCAGAAGAGAGCGCGATTGGGCCTTGGGTGTTGACGATGAATAATTAATTTACTTTCTAATTTCTCACTAAATTATTTTTAGTACAAATCTTAAGGCTATAAAGGAGGTTACAGATAGTGAGTGCAGGTGCACTCGGAGTGTAGATTGATATTTTCGGTGCAACTAAACACAGTCTCTTCTTTTTAACTTTTAAAAGTTGTTTTTTAGTTTTTCTATAGTAACTAACTTTTAAAAAGAATTTTTTAGGTAGGGTCTATATATTGATTGTAGTACATACTGTAGCGACTTTATTTATATCGGCTAATATATATAAATTTCTATTACTCTATACTCTCTGATAAATAGTCTAAAATCATAAACTATAATAAAAAGAACAAGCCCGTACGTGAGATAATTGGAAATTTGCCATCGCTAACAGTGGGTTTCGCAAATTTGCCATTTTTATCGTAGACTTCGCAAAATTACCATTCAGTACATGTGTTTCTTGTATTCCCTGCCATTCTATCATTTTTTTATCTTTTTCTTTATTCTCTCTCCAAATTAGCCACCTGAAATACCATTTTTGCCCCTGGGCTAATTAACCTGTACGTGACTCATTTTGACGCTGCCTGGTCGCTGGAGTCCAAACGTCGGCCACTGAATTCTCAATTTATCGACGTGTGCTATGCACTAGCTTGTTCACATTATTAAGCAAGGGTTACCCTATCAAGCAACCTATCAACACCAGTCTTGTACGAGAGAGTTTTGGGTTCAACGCGCAGTTTGGTACTTGCACCACATTACATTTGCCAAGCTACAGCTACTGGGGTACTGTGGCTTATCATGTTTGATGTTTCTGCAAATGCCCAGTAGTACTGTGACAATCATGTATCACATGATCACGAATTTTAGGTGAAAGTAATAATAAGGTAAGAATCGACATGTCACTTACAGATTAAATAATTCATGCATCTCCCTGTTTTGGTCATCCAGTCTGAGATCTTGCTTCAGCACTAGTTTTCTTCCCCAATCTATTTATTGCAGGAGAGTTATGAACTGAAGAACGAGAGACACCCCAGACAATAGCCATAACAAGAATTGATTTTACCAAACATGTCGCAAGCATTTTACAGTTTTACATTCATTTTAATTCTATAGAGTTATGAACTGAACGACCAATTTTATTTCAGGCTAGCCTAGTATAGTGAAAGTGAAACTGGCTTTGTAGTACACAGAGGAGACGTTTGGACTCCAGCGGCCAGGCAGCGTCAAAATGAGTCACGTACAGGTTAATTAGCCCAGGGGCAAAAATGGTATTTTAGGTGGCTAATTTGGAGAGAGAATAAAGAAAAAGATAAAAAATGATAGAATAGCAGGGAATACAAGAAACACATGTACTAAATGGTAATTTTGCGAAGTCTACGATAAAAATAGCAAATTTGCGAAACCCACTGTTAGCGATGGCAAATTTCCAATTATCTCCCTGTACGTGGCTGCCTGCTTAACTAGCTGACAATACAATGCAAGTGGAGTATACTAAGAGCTTGTTCTTTGCGGTTTCTAAAAGCCGCTTTTGGCTTTTGCTACAGTAACTAACTTTTAAACGGAGTATTTTTTTAAGATGGGGTCTACAAGTTAATTGTAGTACACGTTAAAAAACTAATATCTGTACCATCAAAAATCGTAAGCGAGTATCTCTTTTTCCGCAATCTCTATCGTAAACAGCCAAAAAGCCATCAGCCGCAACCAAAAAGAACAGGCCCTAAGTCGTCTGCGCCTGGAAGATGTGCGATTTGACCCGGATAGCCCATCAGGAGAGAAGATTGGCCCAAAAATGGAGGTCGTCGTCCTCAACGCCTCATCTTCCGCCCCAAATCGGCACAGCACTGCCGTCGTCTCCTCTTCTAATCTTTTCTACCCTTTCTCCAGCTCAACATCCAGTAGGCGCCGATCGAGAAAGGAAAGAGGAAATGAGGAATCCGCATCGTATTCGGAGGTTTCATCTCAAACCTCCTTAGTTCCTGTTCAATCCGAATCCGCATCCATTTCCATTCCCCCTCCACACTGCTATATTAGAGAGAGAATGGTTCTTGGGAAGCGTGCGAAATTTCGCTTTACACCCACTAATGCTGTGGCGTACGGTGCCATCCGTAGAGACATTTCGGCCCATCACATAGTGCCTTAGCGCCCCTAATGATATGTGATTTAGCAAAATATTTCCTATTGTTAAAACATCCTTTTAGAACAGACTACCGCGGTGGTCGGAGCACTTGTACGGACATCATATTTAAAGTTTGATTTATGTTTTTGTTCATGTCGCTGACTTTTCAATGCCCAAGCATGTATAAAAATCATGTATTTCGAAGGTACGAAGAGTAGGAAATGAATTGAACTGTGTCATGTGCAATGCTTGCATTCCAAACCATTCCTCCCAAGGTAAACATAGATATTGAAATAAAATTTAAAATTAATTTGCACTCTTATTGTAATAATACCCACAGTAAAAAAAATAAGTGCAGTATAAGAATAGGTACAGTTATTTGCATCCAGCCGTACATTCCTTAACATTTAAAATAACGGTTTTGCTATTGTATAGTTGACTGAAATTTTCTTATTTTTTAGTCATTTAAAGTTACATAATACTAATTCTCTCTCTAAAAAAATCACTCCTAAAAAAGGCCCGTTGAAATATGCTTATCTAATAAATGAAAAAAGATTGAAAATGAAAGGAAAAATCAGTCACTTGTGTAATAATCAATCTCTTAAATAGACACTAAGGTAGGCACATCATCTCTCTCTTCATAAGACTATTGTTAACTGCTTTTACTTTAACCCTTAGCATCATTTACAAGTGCTAAAGTTCAATTTTTTGTGATATAGCACTAGCTACCAAGAATTACTTCAGTGTATGTAATACAGACTTAGCACCCACTCCTCTAATTTAGTGTCCATGCTAAGAAATCTCTCTCTCTTCTATGGTATTAGCTTAGCACGTAAGGTACGAATGCTCTAAGAAGAGGGCTGCTGCTGGACGCATCAACCAACATCCCGCGGCTTGCGCCCTGCCTGGCGGTGGCGGGCTTCCACGTACGTCTTATCGCCGGCGAAGCCGGAGGTGGCTCCGCCCCTGAAGTGGAGCACGCCGTAGCCGCCACGCAGGAAGTGCCCTTGAACTGGATGATGGCTAGCGAATCGTTGAACACAATCGCTGGAGAGGAGGACAACAGCGGCACTCGCCTGGGCGTCGATCGAGCAGTTTGTCCTTGTCGTGCCGCCAGAGTTATAAGCGTTGCCGGCCTCCTCGCCCCGCCACCACGTACCGCTGTACCGGCATGCATGTCCGCTTGCTGCATGCCGACTGCCACCGTAGAGCTCCACATGCCAGTCGCCGCCTCCAGGCCCCTACCACTGTGTGCTATTATATTAGTTGTGAAGATTGTGCTGGTCAAGTTATTAATGTATTAATAAGGTATATATCGGTTTATGTTAATAGACTAGGAAGATTTTGAAAGATTAGGAAGGAATATATTAGGAAAGTTACGATTCTGGTTTATTGTACTAGGGCATGCATGCAACAGATTATGAAGCTTTGAATGGAACGTACGTGATCCAATTACAAGACGTAGGACGCCATGTACGGACACATGAACGCCCTTTAGGTTATACTGCCATACAATGGTTTCCTTCTATTTGTTTCTCTTTTAAATAGCCGGATGTTTATGTAAATAAATCAATCTCCAGGAAAAGCAGATCTAAACCTTTAAAATTAGCGTCCACTACATCAAGGCCGGATGTTTTTCTTTTCTTTTTTGAGAATTTATAGCTATTTCTCTTTTTTTTCTCAGTAACTCTAAAACATCTATCATCGATAATAATACATTAATAAAAGTGTAAATTCTTTTTTGTAGAATCAAGTGTAAAATCTATCTGGAAAGAGCTATACCAGCTTGGTTGAAAATCAAGGCTTGTTTTTTTTAGTTTTTCGGCGGCTTTTGGCTTCTCTCAGCAATCACTATTTATTAGACTAATAAGACGTAATCCAAAAAAACATACCCATAAGAGACCACTCTTCTCCTTTGCTGCAGTGATCTCGCTGCTTAAAGTGATTTTCGTACTCCTCTATCTAAGAATATATGATATTTTAGACATCAATACAGTCTTTAACATATAACTGTGACTACTACTTTTATATGAGTATTTTACAATATAAATTATTATATTATAAAAATATTTTCATGATAAATATAAATATTTTTATATTACAAAATAAAATTAAAGAAGTTTAATTGCACGCTCTCTAAAATATCACATACTCCATTTCTAAATGGAGAGAGTAACAAAACTGTACCTATGACCACATCACAACAGTTCGACTCTACGCCCTAGTTTGGAATCTGTGATTTTCATAGGGATTGTAAATGAATTATTATGCTTTATACACCCTTTGTAAAATTCAAATATGCCAACCATGGCAGGTGGCTGTAAATTTTTCAGGTAAAAAGTGACTAGCTTACCGGTGTACGTGCTTGCGTGAGGTGTTGACATAGAGATTTTGTGCTGACTTTTGTACACCAACCAGCACTATTTAAAAAATCGTATCACAGACGGTTCAAAAACGTTATCACAAACGGTTTTCTGAACCATTTGAATTTATGGGTCAGCGATAATCGAAGGTTATCACAGACGGTTTGAAAACCGTCTATGGAGTAAATATCACAGACGGTTTGTAACTAAAAACCGTCTGTGATAGATACCATCACAGATAGTTTGTAAGAAAAAATCATTTATGATATATGAATATCACAAACGTTTTTTAATGAAAAACCGTCTGTGATATATACCATCGTCATTATCATCTGATTGATTGTTACGTTTGTATCGGGATGCATTGCACACCGGACAGACATGCATATTCGCATACTCTTTACGGTAGAGGATACAGTCGTTCGGATATGCATGTATTCTTTCTACTTCCATTCCCAATGGACAAATAACATTCTTGGCTTTATACGTGGTTTTAGGTAACTCATTTCCCTCCGGAAGCATGTCCGTTAAAAGACCTAGCAGCGCCGTGAAACGCTTGTTGGACCAACCGTTGCTTACCTTTAATTTCAACAGTTCAAGCACAGCTGACAACTTCATGTACTTTGACCTGCAGCACGTGAATAAATGTTTCTCCGAGTCCTACATCAAGTCTCGAAATTTAATATACTCTCTCACATCATAGTTCTCTTCTACATCACAAAGCATCTGATCCAGATTGTCATCGTGCAATCTATCTGAATCCAAACCACAATCATCATCTGGCAGCATATCATTGACTTCAACGGCGATGTCGTCCGGCGGCATATCATTGACTTCACCGGCGATGTCCTCCGGCGGCATATCATTGACTTCACCGGCGATGTCATCCGGTGGCATATCATTGACTTTGCCATGACTGGTCCAACACGTATACCCCTTTTTGAAACCCCCGAATCAAGTGCGCTTCAATCTACTCTCGATTCTTAAACATCTTTAAATTCTCGCAGTCAATGCATGGACAATACATATATTCCACCCACTTATTCAACATATTCTCCTCGGTAGCTCTTGTAAAAGCAAACACGCTATTAATGTACTCTTCACTCACACAGTTTGCGGTATACATCTAGTTTCGGTCCTATATTATGCACATATATAACAACTTAGTATTAAAATTAATTTAATTAATTATTACTATATATATACCACATGCATTGAGGCTAATTAAATCTAAATTAGCTAGATCTTCAAAGTATATATATAATAGTCATCAAAAATTAATTAGCTAGATCAAAATTTTGATATTGCAACCAAAAACAAATTTCATTACTAACCATATCTAGGGCAACCAAGAACTCAATGAATTTTCAAAGCTCTCCTGCCAAATAAGGCTCATTCCATCAAATTAATTAAATGGACTGAAAGCTTTGCCGCCTCCAGCTACAGCACCGGCTAAATCTGGATCGAAATAAAAACAGATGCGGTCTGAGCGGTGCAATAAATACATAGCCGTCTGTGATAATTTGAACTATCACAGGCGGTTTTTACTTAAAAATCGCCTGTGATAGTCCAGATTATCATAGACGGCTTTTCAGTCAAAACCGTCTGTGATAGTCCACTATCACGAGGCGGTTCGATAATGGTAAAATGCGTGATAATCTTGACGCACGAGCGGTTTTCAAATTAAAAAATGCTCAGTGATAGTGTATATCACGAGCGGTTTCTAAAAATCGCGTGATTTGACGTCAAATATTAGGCTTTCTATAGTAGTGCAGCTGACCTAAAAGATCAAAAATGTTTTAATTGTAACAAATTCGGTAGAAATTGGATTTCAGGAGTTCACATAAAACAGCTACTATTTCCACAGTTGTTGTGGACAGAAACTTATCTAAGTACCCATATAGTGAGTTACGGTGGTTTCTGGCTTACTGTAAATTCAGAAGACTATATGGTACATGCCTTTTTACATATGTATTTAACTTTTTTAGAGTATTAATCATCCTGTAACTGAGAGTGGTGGAAGATGAGAGCAATGTAAACAATTTTTGGCCAGAAAGGTGAGGGGATGTGCCATAGGCTAATAAAAACACAAACACCCTTTTCTTCTGAGAGCAAAAAAACAAACGCCTGTGCAGTACCTTCTACTTCCTGGGCTGATGGCAAAAGAAAAGAGGATTTGTCCCAAAATATTACGGAGTGGACTCGGCGGGGCAACGTGAATTTGTGACGGCCGGTCAAAGTTGAAATGCCTGAGCCATTGAACTGCTAAACAAGGGCCTAATTCGTTAATGGCTGATGTAGTCAAAATATTTTTCATCGTCTTACCACTGACCTATGGCATCGTACAGAAGTACATCGTTTCCTAAAGTAACAAGTCCGTATTATCCATAATTTTTCCAAGGTGCAATTAACATCCTTAGCTAAATAGTTCATTTTACACCTCCAAAGCATGCAAATCACCCGCCGTTTTGCTGACGTAACAAGTCCGTATTATCCATATTATCCATAACAAGTACATCGTTTCCTAAAGTAACAAGTCCGTATTATCCATAATTTTTCCAAGGTGCAATTAACATCCTTAGCTAAATAGTTCATTTTACACCTCCAAAGCATGCAAATCACCCGCCGTTTTGCTGACGTGGCAGATATGCCTGCTTATTTGCTAATAAATATTTTTTGTTCTTCTAACTGTCAACCTTGAGAAAGGGTTTCCTCATATTAGGTGGGTTTCTAGCTTAGCTTTCTATGGTAATTAGTTTTCAAACGGAATATCTTTTTAAGTCGGAGTTTATAAGTTAATTGAAGTAGATATTACCTCGATTTCATCTATATTGGCCAAAATCGCACTCGAGTATCTCTCTTTCCGTATTCTCTCTCGCAAACAGCCAGAATTCAAAATTTTAAGTCAAAAACTATAAGCCACAGTCTAAAAGAACCCACCCATTATGTTGGATAGATAGGCCTATGTCATGTCTACAAGCGTAGTGAAGGATCCATGTCTAGGCCTATGGAACCAGTGCCCTAGTTATGTTGCTGGTAACCACAAAGTAACCCAACAATAATGCCGTCAAGGAAGATCCAGTCACTCAAGCTGTGAAATAGCATCTTAGTAGAGGGCATTCACTATCAATTTCAGGGTGGCCTCCATTGTAATGGTGGTAGACTGTAGACTGCTAGATGGTGGCCATGAACCTAATCGATTGCCTGCACTATGTGCGGGCCATCAACACGTCTAGCTAGCTATCCAAGGCCTTTATGAATAAGGAGGTCAAACCTGCCTCCAAGGATGGATCCCTACCATTGTGGGATGCTGTTGCGCCGCATTCGACTTCATGGACATGCTAACACAGATCTACACAAGCCTGTCACACTCATGACTCACGCGCTCCTAGGAAGATCAGGTAGGAGCTGCCGCCGTTGCCACCGCTAGGAACCCTAGCCATTGGCCACAACTTCAATAGCCATTGTCCTATCTTCCCTCTTCTCCGACATTCTTGGAGACGGTATTCTTGGAGGTGAGTGGGTAGGGGACCCGTTGATTTCTAGATAGTTTTAGATTTCTTTGGTTTATTCTTGTTTCCTTCCTATTCTCCGGGAAGTCCTCAACAATATTTACTTTACCCATGATAAGTTTTATCAAACTAACTCATCTGGACAACTATGGTGATGCCTATGCTGGAGGAACACCGGGCCTAGTTGAGTGCAAATAAACTCCTCTGATCTTCTTTCGACGAACCACACTACACTGAGGGCATATATTCTACATATCAATAGAGATCATCAGTAATATATTTTCTCGCTACCGTGATCATTGACAATCATAACGCCATTGTAGGACATAGATTTCACATCGTTATCTTGGCTTGATGCAAAAGCTTGCCTTGACAAATAAGAACGAACTATGGAGTAGACTCAATGGTCTAAAATTGAAATCCTTGAACTAACCTCTAGCCAAGATAACACTTTGTTATCCCTTGTTAACAGCTAACGTTTTTACCTATTTTCCTAAATACCTGTAAACCATGCCTATTTATTTATTTAATTTGCATATACATTTGTCTTACGAATAAAAGATTAGGTTATTATGGGGGGTGTTTGGTTTGTGGCCCAAATGAGCCAAGTCAAATTTTGGTATAGCCAAAATTGGCAAAGACAAATTTTGGTGAATGATTTTCTTACCCTTGGATTGTCCATATGTGACATTGGATTTCATTGGCATTACCAAATTTTTGTGGATGTTACTAAAATTTAGTAGCAAACTAAACAACAACTAATTTTCATTGATATTACTAATATTTGGCATAGTTTGCAATAGTAGCAAACCAAACAGCCCCTTTGTCTGCCATGTTAGTAATATGCCCTAGAGGCAATCATGGAGATGATTGTATCACTTCTATGTTTAAGATCTTTTAAATAATATATTATTTTATCTCTTGAATAAATATCTTTCATATTGATCAACAAGTATGTGACTTGTTCGTGAAACTCTTTATTTATGTTTTTAATATTATTCTAAATAATCAATGATCTTGTATCATTATGTGGGACAGTTATGATTGACAGATCAATATATATATTGATTGATGATCATGATTCAGGGATCATGGATATGAGATATCAAATCAATAATATGGACACATGTTAGAGAACATGATGTTGGATTGATCCACCATGAGACACTACGGGAATTGTTATATTCTGGTCTCATATATAATGTATATAGGATCGTTAGACCTGAGATCGTCATTATTTTCTACATATGTAATAGTTTACTTAGGGGTTAGCAAAGGCTGCTCCGTGACTGGGTGGTCATAAAGGTAGTTTTCGGATTTATTATGAAACATGCGGAGGAATATGAGCGATCAAGATGGAATTTACCCCTCTTATATAACATGAGAGATATCTCTAGGCCTCTCAATGTGGTTGGATTAAGGAAGTGCATGGCCATGCTGAATGTAGTTGAAGAGTCAATCACAACTGAGTAATCCATCAAAGGTTCGAGTGAAGGATCGAGCTATCATAGGATAGCACGTTTCTCGCCTTGAGTTCGATCCAGTATCATGAGGTAAAGGGATCGGTACATAAGCATTATATAGGTTCATCCGATATGATCTTTATATATATTTAGGGGTCGTTATGTCCTACTAGGGACCGCTACCGACCTATGGTTTAGAAAAGAGTTTTCGGCCCATGGTCAAATATACATAAAGCTACAGGGTCACACACTTAATGGGCTGGAATGATAAGAGTCTGGATGATAGTTTTCGAGTGGGATTCGATCTCCACTCGTATCGGATAAGAATCTGATTGGAGGTTATATAATGAGATGTGCGGGGGCTAAGGAAGATATCCCGAAACACACCCATCAAAACCCTAACCGCCACCTCTTATAACCCCTGCCGTGCGCACTGGTGCTAGCACACCGACGCACGGTGTTCCCTCCCTAGACGTGTGGACCTTGGTAGAGGCGCTGCTACGGCTGCGACGCTGATCAGGACGATCGCAAGGAGGAGACGGTTGGCCGGAGGACGATCGACTACTTTCACCTACACCGACGCACTCTTCGTTGAATTGGCTGTTTTAACTCTATTTCCGTTGTACTACACGTCTAGTGGTAGCGATCTATGATCTCTTACTCGCATGGTTTCCTAATTTACGCGGTAGATTTTTAATTTATGCTAGTGTAGCCTATTTGTATCCCAACAGTGGTATCAGAGCCATCCTATGTAGTATTTGATCTAGATTGGTCACATGTAGTTTATATGTGGTGGTAGTAGACTGGATCTATTACTAGTCTAATAAAATAGTTTAGATAGGTTTATGTTATTGGATTGGTTTAGGCTCTGATTGATAAGATCAATCGGTTTCAATGATCGTAGATGGGTTCGGAAGAGGTATGAATTGATAGTACCGAGTTGCTATTCTTCTTGGAAACCTCTCGTGCCGATCAATATGATTGATCAATGAAAAATTGGGTCGATCATATTGGTTCGAAATTGGGTTAATATGATTAATCCGATGAAATTTTCAAAAGCGATTTCATGAATAGGATTCGTTCCCAAAAAAAATTTCAAGGGCGTTGCCCCTTTGATCCCCGCCCGCTAACCGACTAGCGGGACCGCCGTGCTTGGTATTCCTACCGCACATTGTAGGTTTATGTGTTTATATCGTGCGATAGAATTGGATTCTGCACATAACTCATTTTTGTAGGATTGTGTAAATAGTATGGCCCAAAGTGTATGTGATGCATGTATGAGTTTTTCATGGCCTACGCGTCATGTTGATTTATAACCGTGGGCTACATATTATTATATAACGGCCTGCGTGTCAACATGTGATGCCTGAATTATCATATGTAATTCATGTTAACTGTTAGAAGTAATAGCTAAGTAGATGAATATGGTAAACTCAAGCATTGATGGCTCGATGGACGGGAAGCGTGGTGATAGAGATTGCCGTGTTAAGGGCCATACTATATCACAGTTTAATATGATTTAATTGTGAATACTTTTATGTTCCTGTTATACTATTATTCGTATTATTGCTATCTTGGGTGTTTTTAATATAATAGAATAGTATCCCTCTAGAAAAATTAAGTAAAATTTGATGCTTTTCTAATAGTTGCATCTATCAAAATTTTGATCATTAATTGGTAGGTCTACCAAAGTAGGGTGCCATTAATTATCTCAATAAGATGGGGTAAAGTGTTGGATACTTCATGCATAATATTGGTTTAACTTGACTAGGCTATCAAAATAGTTTTAGGTCTAAGGGCATAGTGTTAAGGCCATGACATATAGATGTCACTCAACAAACAAAAGTTGCATGTGATACAATTAGCAAGGAGTTGTTTACCTACATCGCTAGATTTCTAGCAGTGATGTCAAAGCTCACTAGGACTTAGTGAAATATGGATCTTGATTCGCTATATGTTATTGGAGGGTACATGATTTTAGGCATATAGTGGGAGTATGTTTTATTAAATTGTTTAATGGAAGATTTCACATAAACATAGTGTTGAATTTTTACATATATTTTTATGTTGTAGACAGTGCCAACATCTATTTCCTCCACACCCAGTTTTAACCTGCGTTTTATTCTTGGGAAAGAAAAACTAAGGGCCTGTTTGGTAGAGCTCCAGATTCTTATTTTTTAGCTTCTGCTCCTGATTCTCTAAGAATCCACTTCTCTGAGAATCTGGAGCTACCCATAAAAAGTGTTTGGCCAGTAGGTTGGCTCCAGAAACCATAAGAGGAAGGATTACGGGCAAATAGACCATGATACCCCTGGCCTTGTCAGCTTAAGATTATTACGTGGACCGACTACAATGTACTGACATAATTTCTTCTTTTTTTGTGAGTTATGAGACATCAATTTGAACAGCTATAATTTGAAGCTCAAAATAGTTGGCTGTTTGTAATGCTTCTATTCGATCTTCAAACACAACAAGGATGGAATCAAGCCCAACCGTGTTGAAGTTTCTCAAAATGCAAAAACATGACATGAGATTCTCAGCAACATACCGTGATTCCCTTTAGAAAAACATCCAGCAGTTTATACCAACGATAACATAGTCAATTAGTCATAGGTAAATGGCTAAATTCACAGAACATCTTTCATTTTTGTATTTGCGTTCAGGTGGGAAAACATCGAACCACATTTACGAGTGAATCGAACACGATTCTGACGTTGCATCTGATGAAACCTCCAGTTGAGTTGAAAACAAAACCATTGAACACATTTCTGGCGAAGTCTCTACATACAAACTCATTCCAGAGATTACAGAAGATTTACAACGAGATGATGTTTTCAGAGCACTTCCGAGCACTACAGATGACTACAGACTAGTAGTTTGCACAAACCAGAAGCAACAATCATTGCAGAACCGAAATAGTGCATAGCAATTCCCATTCATTCATAGCAAGTCATGCAATTACGAGAACAGATTGTACCTCATTACGAAACATAGAAATTCATGGAACATAGAAATTCATCATACATGCAGTGAAAATTCATCATACATGCCCATTATCATATGAAATTGGCATACATGCATACAACCATCATACATACAAAGAAAACTAGCTACTAAATTACAAGAACATTGAATAAACATACATCGGACAAAGTACAATACAAGAACATTGAATAAATTAATACATCCACAAGTTCCATTCCGGTGAACTTCAACTCACAAATTCGGCCGAGGAGGGAGGGGAAGGGGCGCGTCGGGCGGCCGAGGAGGGAGGAAGGGGAGCGGCGTCGGGGCGGTGTCGGGGCGGCCGGGAAGGGAGGAAGAAGGCGGCGTCGGGGCGGCCGAGGAGGAGAGGAAGGAGGGGCGTCGGGGCGGCCGAGGAGGAGGAAGGGGGAGCGGCGTCGGGGCAGCCGGGAGGAGGGGACGGGGCGCGTCGGGGTGGCCGGGAGGAGGGGAAGGGGCGGCGTTGGGGCGGCCGGGAGGGGACGGGGCGCGTCGGGGCGGCCGACGAGGGAGGGGACGGGGGCGGCGTCCGGGACGGCCCGAGAGGGGGAGGGGAGAGGGGGAGGCGGCGGCGCGGGAGGGGGAGGGGAAGGGGGAGGCGGCGGCGCGGAAGGGGGAGGGGAAGGGGGAGGCGGCGGCGCGATGCGGGTGGGGCGGGGAGCGCTCGGTGGGGAGGAGTAGCGGAAGAGGGGGCGAGCGCTCGGGTGGGATTGGGGGGCGACGCGCTCGGGAACGGGTGGGACTGCCTTTTATACCAGTGGCATTTTGCGGGTAAATATTGCGAACTTCAATGCGTAAATTGATTTTAAGGACTATAGCTCCCCACGAGAATCCACCAAAAGGTTGCTTCTCCTCTCTAGTTCATTTTGGAGAGTGCTTCTCACGAGAAGCAGAATCTCATCATTTTGAGAATCGGGGTGTTTGGTACAGCTCCTTAAGAATCTACTGAGAAGCTGGGAGTAGGAGCTGTACCAAACAGGCCCTAAATGGAACAAACTTCATTGACTGGTACCGCAACTTGAGAATTGTTCTCAAGCAAGAAAAGAAGGAATATATTCTAGAGATTCCATATCCAGATAAACCAGCTGCAGATGCTACTCGTGCTCAAAAGAATGAGTATGAGAAACATTGCAATGACTCACTTGATGTTAGCTGTCTCATACTTGACGCCATGAACTTTGAGCTTCAGAAGCAATATGAGAACACAGATGCCTACAATATGATTGTGGGACTTAAATGCATGTTTGAAAACCAGGCAAGGGCTGAAAGGAACAACACCTCTAAGTGATTGTTTGCATGCAAGTTAGCTGAAGGAAGTTCAGTCAGCCCTCATGTGATCAAGATGATTGGATACATTGAGAGTTCGAAGAAACTTGGTTTTCCCCTTAGCCAAGAGTTGGCTACTAATGTGATCCTCTAGTCGCTCCCTTCGAGATTTAAGCCAGTCATTTTGAATTTTTCATATGAATGGTATGGAGAAGTCAATGACCGAATTGCATGGGAAGCTCAAGTGAGTAGAGGAGAACATTAAGGAAAACTCTAATCATGTGATTATGATTCAGAAAACTACCAACTTTAAAAAGAAAAATTATAAGGCTTTGAGCAAAAGAAAGGGTATGGGTAAAACTCAAGATGAGATCTCAAGTACCAAATCTAAGCTTCAGAAGCTCAAGGTTGGTGCTACACCTGATGCTATTTGCTACCATTACCAAGGAACTAGATATTTAAAGAGGAACTGTAAAAAATACTTGGCAGGACTAAAAAAGAAGAAGGGAAGTAAGACTTTTGCTTCAGGTATAAATGTTATAGAAATAAATTTTGCTACTTCTCATGTTAGTTCTTAGGTATTCGATGCCGGATCAGTTTCTCACATTTGCGATTCGATGCAAGGGCTGATAAGGAGTAGGAGTTTTGCAAGAGGCGAGGTTGATCTTCGCGTGGGTAATAGAGCAAAAGTTGTTGCGTTGGCTGTTGGCACTTTACCATTATCTTTACCCTCAGAATTAGTTTTAGAATTGAATAATTGTTATTATATTCCTACCTTAAGCAAAAACATTATTTCTGCTTCATGTTTGGGAGCAGAAGATTATGAGTTCAGAATAAACAACAATTGTTGTTCAATTTATTTGAATGATATGTTTTATAGTCATGCTCCATTGATAAATGGATTATATGTTATAAATCTTGAGGATGTGCCTATCTATAACATTAATGTTAAGAGGTTTTGGCCTAATGATTTGAATGTCACTTATATTTAGTATTGTTGTTTGTGTCACATAAATGAGAAGCGTATAGTGAAGCTCCATAAAAATAGTCTTCTAAACTCATTTGATTTTGAATCATTTGAAACACGTGAGTCTTGTTTACTTGGCAAAATGACTAAGACACCTTTCACTGGTCTAGATGAGAGGGCAAATAACTTGTTGGCCTTAGTGCATTCGGATGTATGTGGACCAATGAGTTCAACGGCTAGAGGTGGTTTTTAGTACTTCATAACTTTTACCGATGATTTTAGTAGATATGGATACATCTACTTAATGAGACATAAGTCTGAATCATTTGAAAAGTTCAATGAATTTCAGAATGAGGTACAAAATCAACTTGGCAAGACAATTAAAACCCTACGATCAGATCGTGGAGGTGAATATTTGAGCTATGAGTTTGGTGATCATGTAAAGTAATATAGAATTGTTTCACAGCTAACTCCACCGGGAACACCTCAATGGTATGGGGTGTCTGAACGACGGAATCGGACCTTGTTAGACATGGTTCAGTCTATGATGAGCCAATCTAATCTGTCATTGTCTATTTTGAGGTATGCTCTAGAAACAGCTGCATTCACATTAAATAGGGTTCTATCAAAAGGAGTAGAGAAGACATCATATGAGATATGGATTGGGAAACGTCCCGGGTTGTCTTTTTTTTTTCAAAATATGGAGATATGAAGTGTATATAAAATGTTTGACGTCTGATAAACTCACACCTAAATCTGATAAATGCTTCTTCGTGGAGTATCCTAAAGAAACCAAAGGATATTACGTTTATAAAAGGGATGAGAATAAATTATTTGTTGCCTGAAATGGTGTCTTTTTGGAGAGAGAGTTTCTCTCAAGAAGACTTAGTGGGAGCTCGGTAAGACTCGAAGAAATTTGAGAGACATCAGAAAATATTTTGACTCCTACTGAACCTGAACAGAGTGTACAAGATATTGTAGAAACTGTGGAAGAGGCACTAACCCCACGTAGGTCTGGAAGGCTAGGTCAATTGCTGATAAGGTATCGACATAACATTTTATTGTTTGACAATGACGAGCCTAAGACCTTTGAAGAAGCGATGATGGACCCAGACTCTGAAAATGGTTTGAAACCATGAGATCCGAAATTCAATCCATGTACGATAATCAAGTTTGAAACTTGATTGATCCACCCGATGGTGTAAAAAGTATTGAGTGCAAGTGTGTTTTTAAGAAATGAAAGACATGGATGAAAATATTTATATCCATAAGGCACGATTAGTGGCGAAGGGTTTTAAACAAATTCAAGGTGTTCATTATGATGAAACTTCTCGCCTGTCGCTATTGCTGCTTATTTTGATTATGAGATATGACAAATAGATGTTAAAATGGCTTTCCTAAATGGAAATCTAAGTGAGAATGTGTACATGACATAACCTGACGGTTTTGTCGATCCCCATAATGCTAGAAAAATATGCAAACTTTAGAAATCTATCTATGGACTGAAGCAAGCTTTTTGGAGTTGGAACATTCATTTTTATGAAGTAGTCAAAGGGTTTGGATTCATCAAGAACGAAGAAGAGTCTTGTGTTTAGAAAAAGACTAGTGGGAACACATTTGTTTTTCTGGTCCTATATATTGATGATATATTATTGATCGGAAACGATATTCCTATGCTTCAATCTGTTAAGTCTTCATTAAGAAATAGTTTCTCTATGAAAGATTTAGGAGATGCAGCATATATTTTGGGCGTAAAGATCTATAGAGATAGAATTGAAAGGTTAATTTGATTAAGCTAAGATACGTACATTGACAAAGTGTTGAAGCGGTTCAATATGCAGGATTCCAAGAAGGGTTTCTTGCCTATGTCACATGATGTTAGTCTTAGCAAGACTCAGTGTCCTTCAACACCAGATGAGCGAGACCGGTTGAGTAAGATTTCATATGTTTCTGCCATTGGGTATGTAATGTATTCCATGCTTTGAACACGTCCAGATGTGTCATATGCTCTAAGTGTTACGAGCAGATATCAGTCAGATCCAAGAGAAGGTCACTGGATAGCTGTAAAGACTATCTTGAAATACTTGAGAAGGACTAGAGATGCATTCCTTGTTTATAGAGGTGAGGAAGAGCTAGTCGTAAATGGTTACAATAATGCTAATTTCCAAACCGATAAAGTTGATTTTCGATTGTAGTCTGGGTTTGCGTTTTGTCTTAATGGAGGAGTAGTGAGCTAGAAAAGTTTCAAGCAAAAGACGGTTGCTAATTCTACAACGGAGGCTGAGTATATTGCGGCTTCTGAAGTTGCGAGAGAGGTTGTTTGGATAAAAAAATTTATCTTTGAGCTGGGTGTGGTCTCTAGTGCTTTCTAGTCCAATGAATCTCTATTGTGATAATAGTGGAGCAATTGCGCAAGCTAAGGAGCCTAGATCACATCAAAAATCTAAACACATACTTCGATGTTTTCACCTCATTCGCGAGATTGTAGATGGAGGTGATGTTAAGATATGTAAAGTGCACACGAATTTGAATATTACTGATCTGTTGATAAAGCCTCTTCCACAGCCAAACCATGAGACGCACACAAGAGATATGTGTATTAGATACTTGTGTGATTGACTCTAGTGCAAGTGGGAGATTATTAGTGATATGCCCTAGAGATAATCATGTAGATGATTGTATCATTTCTATGTTTATGATCTTTTGAATAATATATTATTTTGTCTATTGAATAAATATCTTACATATTGATCAACAAGTATGTGACTTGTTCATAAAACTCTTTATTTATGTTTTTGATATTATTCTAAATTATCCCTAATCTTATATCATTTTGTGGGACAGTTATGACTTACAGATTAGCACATGTATTGATTGATGATCATGTTTCACGGATCATGGTATGAGATATCAAATCAATAATGTGGACACATGTTAAATAACATGATGTTGGATTGACCCACTATGAGATACTATGGGAATTGTTATATTCTTAAATGTCATTAGTTGGTCTCATATATAGTGTATGTAGGATTCTTAGATCTAAGATCGTCATTATTTTCTACATGTGTAATAGTTTACTTAGGGGTTAGCAAACACTACTCCGTGACTGAGTGATCATAAAGGTAGTTTTCAGGTTTACTATGAAACATGCGGAGGAATACGAGCAATCAAGATAGAATTTGCCCCTTCTATATAACAGAAGAGATATTTTTGGGCCCCTCGATGTGGTTGGATTAAGAAAGTGCATGGCCATGTCGAATATGGTTGAAGAGTCCATCACAACTGAGTAATCCATCACAGGTTTGAGTGAAGGATCGAGCTATCATAGGATGACACGCTTCTCGTCTTGAGTTCGATCTAGTATCATAAGGCAAAAAGATCGGTACATAAGTATTATATAGGTTCGTCCGAGTGTAGGGGGCGGGCCAGCCATGGATCTAGCCAGATCTGGATCAAGGAGGCTGGGGGTGGCGCTAGAAGGTCGAGGAGGAGCAACGGCGGAGGAGAGGAGGGGTGTCGGGGGGGGGGGGAGGGGCGCCGGGGGGGGGGGAGGGGGCGGCTAGTGGGTAGCGGGGTCGTGGGGAGAGGTGGGTGGGACTTGGGAGGCTGACAGGGGTGTGGGCATGTGGGGGAATGGCCAAATAGGGGAGTAGGGTGAAGTTTAGTAAGTGGGGGGAGTGGGAAGGTAAAAAAATCTTAAGTTCGTGAGCTATTTAAGTTTAGCTTGTTAAAATTCGAATCCAATTTATTTGGAGTTTCAATAAGCAAGCAAGTTTCAATAGCTCGTGACCTTAGCCTTTTTTTACAGCCCTAACTACGATGACACCTCCCCCTAATTTTCCTCCTGTATCCCTCCTCTCCTCTATCATCACACCCTCCTCCCACGCAGCGGTCTCTCCCCCTCTTGGCCGCCACCATGTCAGGTCTCTACAGCCAGGGTTTCTCCCCTGCAAGAACCCTCTCGCCCCAGATTAGGAGCAACCCTGACGCTGATAGGTATAGCGTCGCCAAGGATTTCCGAGCGATTCGGATTACTTGCTAATTCTTGATCCAAAGAATGTTCTCTTTTTTTTCCTTGCTTGCCCTTTTCGATAAATTGGTATTGTGATGATGCAATTCTTGGCTTCTTTGCAGTCAGTACTTGGCTGAGCTTCTTGCTGAGCATCAAAAGCTGGGGCCTTTCATGCAGGTGCTGCCCATATGCAGCCGGCTGCTGAACCAAGGTGAGATCTTTTTGATGTCTTGCTTACTGTTCCTTGCAGATTGATGAGAATTTTTTTGCATGTGGAGAAAGAGGGGTTTTTATTGTTTTGCAATCGAGATTGGGGAATCGCGTGACTCCAATGCTTGGGCGGCTGCTGATTTTTCCGCAGCTTACGTATTCGAGCGATGGGTCTGTGTGGTGTTGGATAGAGTTGGTTAGTTGCCTTCTTGATTTGTCTTGCGATGTTTCTTGGACAAGCGAGATGAGAATGTTATAGAGCAATGGCAGTACGCCTTACTCCCCCGTTTTGGGAATTGCCATTCGACCTGCCACTAAAGAATGTGGATTTTTCGATATGTTGCAACTCATGAGAATGAAATGCTCAGTTGAGAATTTATCTTAGCATCAGTAAGTAAAACAGTGATAGAGGCAGTGTCAACGAAGTTTTATATCTGGAATGGTAGCATTTGTTCATTGCATCACCATCAGACAACAGCATGCACATACGGTGTGACTATACCAGGAAGTTTTGCACTGCACCACGGATTGTCTATTGTCTTGCTTGATATAAACAATGTGTTGATTCATTTTTGAAGATCCTTTGAAAGGCTAAATACAGTGGGAACTATTAACTACTACTACTACAGATATTTCTGTATTCTTCTTTGTGTATTGGGATGTTGAAAAACGTTGTCCTTGCTTTAGTGAACAACATCACAATCTTGTTTGATCAGGTTATATTTTGATCTTGCTGAAATAGCAGCATATCAAGTTATCAACTTTTTGTTGAGTGACATATTTGTCTAAACCACGTGCTTTTAAGGCATCATGTTGCTTGTCACGTTAGAGCTTTAGGAAGCTGTTCCCTTTTTCAGGCTGCAATTCTTGGATTTGGACTAACATAAGTTGCGAGTACCTAGTGCATTCCAACTTTTGGTGTATCCACGCACATCCTCTTAAAAACAAAATGCAAATGGTCATGAAAAATTCCGAAAATTTTTGGTTAGATAAGTCATGATGCAATCAAGTATCCTACAAAAATTCAACTGGAAACACGATGTATATTAGGAGAAAAGAAAGACAAATTTCAGTGAATAGTATCTTTTTCTTTTCTTTTTGGATTTTATTTTCAGCGGGATTTTTCTTTTTTGTTTATCCATGTGTAGATCTAATTTAGATTTTTAATTTTGTGGCATGTGGGGTTGATTTTGTGTCAATATTGTCATTTTCCCCGGGATTTTTCATGACCATTAGCATCATATTTCGAAGAGGATGCACCAAAAGTTAGGATGCACTAGATATGCCCTCCATAAGTTGCAACATGGCTTATATGATGGTTGTTAGACAACCATACAACCAGATAGAAAAACTGCACTTATGGGCATCCACATGTGATAGGCCAATGTGAAAAGTTCATCAAACTAATGTATTGTCTTGTGGAATGGTTACAAATATTGGATTTAATTACTAGTTATAATAATGTTCTAGAAAATGGTAATATCGCATTTAGTTACTAGTTTATAATAATATTATATACGGCCTGGTATGATTTTACTATTTATAACTTGAATTTACAAATTTATACTTATATAGCAGCAAAGCAAACATATTACATCTTTCTTTCATTTATATAGGCTGGAGCGTTAAGTAAGTGTCCACATAACTTCAAATACATCTTTTATCATGTATTGGGAGTCTGCCCCCTTTCTTTTTTAATGCCCAGCCCATGGTTCAACCCAAGTAAACAAGCTAAATAACCATTAATTGCCTAATTAACCATGTATTCAACACTTTTAACCATTTTAACCTTTCAATCTGACCATTTTTCAACAATCAAAACTGAAAAAGGTTACCTTTTCCTTTCATTCAACCTTTTTACAAGGCCTGGCCAGCTGTTTCTGGGAATGCTGAATTGCTGATTAAAAAATTGTTCAGAAGGATCTTGCACTTTACTGTAAGATTGCAGAATTTAGAAACAGGGACCAGGCATTTCTTACAGAAATTGAACCACTGGATTACCCCAATTGTGCTACCCTTTTGTTATGCCAGCGATCGAGGTACTAAATTCATGCAGCGCTACTTCTTAACAAGGGCCTTCTCCTTTGTTTTGGGTCTTAAAAATATATGTTGGCTTCTTGAATCGAAGAATCCTTTACTAATGTTTATATATATTTATGGCCAAACTCACGACACTACGTTACAGTAATAGACCTAACTGTAATTATATATTTGTCCCCACAAGTATGAATGCATGATGCTCTGGATCCACCACTGGTTCTAAAAGGCACATATATTTGCATCATCTAATATCTGTTGTGGATTCACCCGCAAAGGCGCACTCAAGAACAGGTATGAACTCAATTGTTTTGGTGCCGCCCAAACTGGCTTGCTTTGTTTACTTCTCATGCATATATGTATAAAGGCTACAGACTGCAACTGAAAGGAAGAAATAACTGCAAAGCATCTAACGCGCAGAAACTGACTGCACACACTAATGTGCAGAAACTGCAAGCACTAATGTGCTGAAACTGATTGCAAGCACTAATGTGCAGAAACTGCAAGCATTAATGTGCAGAAACTGACTGCAAACACTACTGACTGAAACTGAAAACTGAAAACAACAATGACTACTAAATGTAAAGAAACAGTCAGATGGTAGATGGTGAGATGCTGGAGTAATTCAACAATATCTATCTGCTCATACTTCTTGATTTTTACTTTTATTTTCCTGTAAATGTTTGTCATAAGGCACTTATGACTTGATTATGATTTATGACAAATGTTTACCACTGACATTTCATAACATACTAAGTTTGTCTATTCCCCCTCTTCCAACATTTCTGTTATTTAGAAACCATGAGGGTATCAAGCATGGTCCACGACCATGGATTCAGCGATTTTGACAGGCGTCGGTATAGAAGTCCCAGTCCTATGTCTTCACCAATTGTGTGGCCTAACCTGCATGTCAATGGCTTCAGTCCTTGGAGTGGGCTACACCAAGATGTAGGCATAACAAATTGATCACTGAAACAAACTCCCTCTTTACAGATTTTAATCACTTCAAGAGCCTTCTTTTGCTATTCAATGTTTCATTATTTTCAGCTTACAATTCTGAAACGTTTTGCTTTAATGGTAGATATAAAATCATGAAAGCTCTCTATCATTTTTGTCATGTTCTGTTGCTGACATACTTTAGGGTGTGTCATTGTCAAAAAAAACTAATGCTCTCTTTTATACAACAGAGGTTAGGCTTTCCTCCTGGAACAAGTATGGACTGGCAAGGAGCACCGCCAACTCCTAGCTCTTATATCATCAAGAAGATCGTACGCTTAGAAGTTCCAGTTGATCCTTACCCTAATGTATGCTTCCACAACTTGTGCAATTTATCCGTCAGTGCATACTCCCTCTGGTTCACAGAAACAAGTCATTTTGAACATTGACATGGCCCCCCAAAGCAATTTTGATCACTAATTTCTATTAGAATATATTTATAAAACCCAATAAAATTGTAATGTTAAGAAAGTACTTTTCGAGACGAATCCACACATGATTTTCATGTATCTAATCTAAATATTTAAAAAGGTCGATAGCTCAAGTTTCAAAAGTTTGACTGCACGTATCCCAAGACAACATGTTTTTTTTTAACCGGAGGGAGTAATAATATTTCCAGCTTTTAATCTGTTCTATTTTCACTTTGCTCCAGTTCAATTTTGTGGGACGCATTCTAGGACCAAGGGGTAATTCTCTAAAGCGGGTTGAAGCATCAACTGGCTGCCGTGTTTTCATTAGAGGGAAGGGTTCCATCAAAGATACAGACAAGGTGATAAAAAATCTGTAACATTCAAATACATTGCATTAATATACTTATGTAATGCATGTTATATTAAATTTACCAAAGTTTTAAGCTTCTTAGGTCAAGAAGTTTGTTTGCTATGTTTAATTTAATTCCCTTTACTTTACTGAACTCTTGGAAGTTGGAACTACTCTCGTCCTTTGCTTTTTTGCTTGACTAGAAATCCTTAATTATCAATCTCTGATGTTGAACTAGTAGTATTTCCAAATTCTGATCTTCAAATGTGTGCCTAACTTGATCAGAAATGTTAATACATAAAATGATAAGCACATAATACCTACTGTTTTGATGACCAACATGTAGTTGCTTTTCAAGGCAGATTTTATAGTGCCTGCTCATCAGTTTGCTATATTATTTCACCAAATCTTGTCGTCTACTTGGGACAGCACATCCTCCCATGAAGAGGATCCTGAGAAATGCGACACCCAATGTCTAATCCTTTGTAGGTGACGGGGCATAGTGTACTACAGCTTACCTTGGCAATAGATTTTTTTGTCATATCTTTGTTTTTTTTCCTTCTGTTAGGTCTTAGCATGCTGAATTATGCTTGATGCTGTGGCATTTTGATGCTAATGTTTAACTGTACTACTGTAGGCAATTGACTTTTCCATTATCACAAGCATTTTAAGTGTTTGCAGAATTGTTTAAAACAGTCTCTAACAGGTGGGCTTCTGGCCACTGTACCCACCTATTAGTAGCTATTGCTCAGAAAAGCTAATAGAAGTCTTTGTTTGTACTAATAGTAGAGCTCTTAACATACTGTCTAACTCTGCACATTTTTTGTGACCATGCCTGCTAGATGCACCTGTAGTGCAAGTATTAATTATTCAATAAATCTACTAGAGCCCTCTATCAAAGAATTGTATTCGTTTTTTGTGATTTACCCCACTATCTTGTGACTAAGACACTTACCTTGTAACAATAGTAACATTTTGAGTAATGCATTTTTCTACCTTTTCTGGAACAATGTGTTGCCCTAGGCCCCTAATCTTTAATTTTCTTTTTATTTTTTTGGAGCTCATGATATGCGGAAATGAAATTTTCACATCTATCCATATATCATTTATTAGTTTTAGGCTCTGTTCCAAAGTGTTGTGGCTTTTGACTGAAATGATATTGTTGCGGCTATTAGCTTTTTCTGAGTTATTCAATTAAAGGAAAGTGAAGAAAAATAGAAAAAAAAACACTGTTATATCTCCACGTTAGTGCAAAGGAAAAAAAATGAAAAAGGAAACAATAAAAAAAACTACGCTAAGAAGCCAACGTATTCCAAACGACTTTTAGCTTCTAGAAGCCAGAAGCCATCGCTGTTTGGAACGGAGCCTTAGCTAGTCTTGTAGTGGTTTCTGCTCACCAAGGCTTATGGCTTTGTATGTTCTTTTTTGAAAACCAGTCTTGCCTCTTGTTAGACTGGGTTCTTTTCAGCTTATGTATGGCTTATGTTTATACTGTCTACAGTAACTAGCTTTTAAACGGTACGTTTTTGAAGGCGGGGTCAACAGAAAAATTGTAGTAAAAAGTGTACTGAGTTCAGCTGTACTGGCCAAAATCACATACGACTATTCCTTCTGTTTTCTACCTCTCGCAAACAGTCAAAATTGAAATATTTAAGCTACAAGCCATAAGCCCAAAAGAACCACCCTTAATGTTGCTACATCACTTCGTGATAATTAATAAGAAGCCTTTCTCTGTGTCATATTTTAGGTATTATTTGTGAATAGAGTGAAGCAAAGCTTGATTTCTTTATTCAATCTTCAATATATATATACATGGAGGATGGCATATACAAACCCTAATCCTATTAGGCCTATTGGGCCATATACAGCATATACTTAACACCCCCCTCAAACTTAAGGTAGATTAGAAGGATCAAAAACATGGAGTTTGAGTAAATGTAGATGATGATGCTCTCGGTTTGGGGCTTGGTGAAGAAATCAGCAACTTGGAGGGTACATATTGGAGAGCAATGGTCGACTGTTAGCAGTGAGTCTATGTAAATGATGCATCTACATCAATATGTTTAGTCAACTCATATTTTACTATATCATTAGCAATCTGTATGTCACTAGTATTGTCACAAAGGATAGGTGAATGAGCATCACATGGGGCACCAAGATCAGCTAGCAGCTAACGAAGCCAAATGATCTCCGATGTAGTAGTAGCTAGAGCTTGTAGTTCAGCCTCCGCACTAGAGCGTGACACTGCAGTTTGTTTCTTGAACTTCCATACTATCAGAGATGTCCCAAGAAAGATGCAGTAACCAGTGATAGATCGGCAATCAATGGGATCACTCGCCCAGGTCGAGTCAAAGTAAGCGTGAAGTTGAAGCTGACTTGACCATGCATAGAAGAGGCGACGAGAAGCAGTCCCCTTAGTAACGTAAAACACGAAGCAGATGACCATATTGAGTCAAAGTAGGAGCACTAACAAACTAACTAAGCACATGAATAACATGAGCAATATCCGGTCTTGTAACTATAAGATAAACAAGACTACCAAGAATATGACGATAGCAAGAAGCATCATCAAGCAATGTGCCATCAGTTGGATGAAGTTGGAGATGAAGCTCCATAGGAGTAACAGCAGTCCGTGTATCAGTCGATCCTGAGCGAGCAATGAGATCCTAAATGTATCGATGCTGAAAGAGATAGTAACCCTCATCCGTACAAGGGACCTCAATCCCAAGGAAATAGTTAAGAGATCCCAGGTCAGACATTATAAACTTCTCAGTGAGATGTTGCTTGATAAAAGCAACATACTCTATATCATCTCCAGTGATTAGCATGTCATCTACATAAAGCAAAAGTAGAGTGTGACCATGCTGAGATGTATAAACAAATAAAGCAGGTTCATGATCATTACGAGAGAAACCTGCAGCACGAACTACTGAGTTGAACCGCTGAAACTAGGAACAAGGTGCTTGCTTGAGACCATAAAAAGCACGTCGAAGGCGACAAACATGTCTTGTAGGAGCTTCAACTCCTGGTGGTGGCTGCATAAACCTCTTCATGTAGATCACTATGTAGAAAAGTATTCTTTACATCCATTTGAGAGATAGTCCATGAACAAACATCAGCCATAGCAACTAAAGTGCGAACTGTGGTCATGTGAGCCATAGGAGCAAAAATCTCATCATAATCATGTCCATGTGCCTGTTGAAAACTACGAGCCACAAGACGAGACTTGTAGCGCTCCACTGAACCATCTGATTTTGTCTTAACCTTGTATACCCATTTACATGTGATAGGAATAGTGTATGCAGGTAATAGAACAAGATCCCAAGTACCAGTGTGCTCCAAAGCTTGAAGCTCCTCCGACATGGCCAATTGTCACTCAGGAATACTAGTTGCCTCTTGATAGGTATTAGGCTCATATACAACACTAGTGGGAAAACCAAGACGATCAGGAGTAGTCATAGTAGTACGATCACGAAGGTCATACTGAGATGTTTGTGCAGGCGGTGGATCAAGAATGAGCATTAGTGGTACTTGCCGGAATATCAGAAGGAACAGGAGTGGAAGAGGGAGAATCCAAAAGAACTCGAGGTCGATGACTGTAGTGAAGGAAAGGAGATATGTCTGGTACAGAAAGTATGATAGAAGGAGCTAGAGGAGAAGACTAATTGAGGAATTGAAGGTATAGTAGTAGAAGCAGCTGAAGGAATAGGAGGAAGATATAGAAAGGAAACACTCTATCGAGGATGGAGTTCGAGCAGCAGGAGAATAGAAAAAGGGACGACTCTCATAAGAGGTGACATCATGAGATATGCGAATGCGACGTGCAGAGGAATCATAGCAACGATAGCTTTTATGCTCAAGGCTATATCCAAGGAAGACACTCTACTGACTAAGCCGTCAACTTGGTGCATTCTCTAGGAGCAAGCAAAACATAGCAAGTGCAATTAAAGACATGAAGATGATCATAACTTGGAGGAGATCCAAACAAGACCGTTCCAGAGCATTTGCCTTGAAGATGAGGGGAGGGCTGAATGTTGATGAGATAAGTAGCTGTAGAGACAACCTTTGCCCAAAAATGAGAAGTAACAAAGGAGGCAATTAAAAGAGTACGAGCAGTTTCAAGTATGTGACGATGCTTGTGTTCAGCAACATCATTTTGAGCATAAGCATCGAGGCAGGAGAGCTGAGAAAGAGTACCTTTAGAAGAGAAAAAATGACGAAAAGCAATGGACAAATACTCTCCCCTGGAATCAGAACAAAAAGTATGAATAGCAGAAAAAACTAAGTGTGAATCATCTTAGCAAAAGACTGATATGTAGACAACAATTGAGAGCCATGTTTCATGAAATAGATCTAAGTGTAACGAGTATGATCATTAATAAAAGTTATATAGTTCTTTGGATACAAAAGTAGGTCCCCAGACATTAGAATAGACCAAATCAAAAGGATAACTAGATCTAGAATCACTAGAGGGATATGGGAGTTGTATTTGTTTGCCAAATTTACAACCTTTACAGTCATAATTGGTATCAATAGGTACATGACCTAGGACACCCTGACGAACTAAAGTAGATAGATGTGACACATAGATGACCTAAATGATGATGCTATTGGGGGAAAAGTGGCAGTGGAAGCCGACGCCAAAGCAGATGATGATGGCAAAATAATGCACAATGTAGATGGGGAAAGACTTAGACAAATCTAGAATGTAGAGTCCTCGAAAATCTTTATGGCGATGGCCAGTACCAACAAGAGCTCGGGTCCGACGATCCTGCACAAAGCACGAAGAATCATCAAAACTAACAAAGAGATGCATATCAGTGAGTTGATCAACAGACAATAGATTCATAGAGAGCTGATGCACAAGATAGACTTTTGGAACAAGTTGTGAAGTGGAAAGAGTGCCTTGATGGGTAACAGAACAGGTAATGCCATCAACTGTTTGAACTTGAGTACTATCTGTGACAGGTCTGCATAATGCTAGCTGAGAGTTATTACCAGTCATATGAAAAGAGGCCCCTGGATCCAATATCCAAGGAAGATTAGTACCTAATGCAGAGTGGGATACAACAGATCCACCTGACTGAGGTTGAGGCTCAGCAGTAATGAGCTCTATAGAGCTAGCAGAGGAAGCAATGGCAGCCGTGTTAGGAGAAGAAGCACTAGCAGCTGTGCTACGACGAGATGAACCATGCTTGGCGCTCACTCAGCCAATAACTTAGGATTAAGTTTAAAGCAATGTTGAATGCTATGGCCAGGCCTTTTACAATGAGAGCAAACGAGCTCTTTAGAAAAAACAATGGTAACATCAGTCTGCTGGGGGGTAGCCAGGACAGTATGAGGTACAAACATTGGAGAGATAGCAAGTGATTGAAGATGAGTCTCCTCGGCAATCAGAACACTAAGAGCTTTAGCCATAGTAAGTAATATAGAGCGGTCAAGAAGCTGAGCTCGAATGGGCTCAAACTCTGAACGAAGCCTCATCACAAAGCCAAACACGCAATTTTGCTGATCATACTTTTCCTTGGCAGCACAAGCCCTGCATCTAGAGTGAGCTGAGGGCACCATAGAGTCTAGCTGACTGAAAAGACGTGTGAAAGCGCTGTAGAATTCTTCTACAGTCACGTCTTGCCGTTGTTGGAGATTCTGAAGGCTCTGGCGAAGAGAGAAGCGAAGAGCCTCACTGCTCTGTTGGTAGCGTTACTCGAGATACTCCCACATTTTCCAAGCTGATGAGAGATCAATGAAGCTCATCCTAATGAATATCTCTGCACTCATGCATAGGATGCCCATCACGCGATCATCAGCAATCCTCCAGGCTTGAGCAGCTGACGAATCTACTGCATGAAGATCAGGGGGTCCTTCAGTGAGGTGTGAAGCAAGACCGATCGATCTAAGAAGCATATGAACAAACGATGCCCACTCACGATAGTTCTGACCATTAAGTTTGATATCTGAGGCCAAAAAAGCACTGCCGTCAAGGAATGGATCAACGGTAGTCATAATGTAAAACAGAGGTGTCAAGCAGTGGCAAGCAACACTGCAAATAAAAGTAGTATGGTCCCTTCTAGATACAGATCCACAGGAGATGCAAGTAGAGCAGCAGCAACTTTACTGTGTGGTAAATTAAAAGGTAAAGCCACAATCCAACAACTATAATAGCAGGTGGTGGCGTCGGTAGGCTGGAAAAGCCGGCAGGTGAAAGGACGGTATCGACCTCAGCGACCTGTCGGCAGGCAAGCTCGGCAGGCGAGCAGGCACAAACACCACGACTTCCCCCTGGAGAGCACACACACAACAGCACCATGAGAGGTAGGAGCAGACCTGGGCAGCGCCGGTAGATGGTGGACGCAGCCAAAGAGAAGACCGAATTTGGCATGAAGACATCTGGATCCGGGAAGAGAGAAGCCGGCGGCGTCTGGATCCTAGATCCGACCTAGATCTGGGAGGAGAGAAGCCGGTGGCATCAGATCTAACCTGGATCCGGGAGGAGAGAAGCCGGTGACATCCAGATCCGGCTGGGGTCGACGGCGATGGCGTGCGACCGGGCCAGGTGCAGGCGTAGGTGAGAGTCCGGTGCTACTAGCAGCAGCTCGAGATGCGCTTGTCCGGAGCTTCCAGAGATGCGGATGGCGGCAGTCGGACAACTGGGTGGCCCCGCGCGAGCAGCGACACGAGCTTTCGGAGATGTACGCGGGCGCAAGATGGGAGCAGAATCATGAACACTCGCCGGAGAGAACGAGCAGCGACGCGAGCACTCACCGGAGACCTTGCCGGTGACGAATTCGCCGGCAGAAATCAGCGGCGGAAGGAGCACAGAAGCTCTGATACCATGTGAATAGAGTGAAGCAAAGCTTGATTTCTTTATTCAATCTTCAGTATATATACATGGAGGATGGCACATACAAACCTTAATCCTATTGGACCTATTAGGCCATATACAACATATACTTAACATTATTTACAAATTTCAGCTCCTATTGTTCCATGTCCATGTTTTTTCTTCTGCTTCTTTCCCAAGTATACACAGTCGCAAATCTTTGCTTTGATTTTTTTAGGAGGAGAAGCTAAAAGGAAAACCTGGCTATGAGCATCTGAATGATCCACTGCATGTCTTGATCGAGGCTGAGTTACCAACCAATATCATTGATACAAGATTGAGACAGGCACAAGAAATCATGGAAGAACTGCTAAAGCCAGTGGTAAGTGTACTTGAAATTCTACCCACATGTATACTCTGTGTAATTGGCTAATGCTGCATCAGTATTACATGACTCCATGTATTTATTTATTCTGAAATTTGGATAATACAACTTTATATTTTATAATTTGGGCAAATGCCACCATGGAAGTCACTTTAGGAAAAATATCACTCCAAAACTTCCTTTAGGTGATAAAATTCCATTGCAGGCTATGGCACCTACTTTCCATTAGTTATGTTTTTTTTATCAGTTTGCCCATGACTGCTGATGAAATGCAATCACATTTTACATCTTTCATGTTTGTTGGTGTATACTACAGCTATTTACACCTCTGTATGTGTTGCAGTAAAATTCAGGGGCACCTCAGCCCCAAGTACAAGTTAATATTACTCCACCTCTCCCCTCATGCTCACCTCGCTCTTCCTTCCCCTCTCTTCTCAGCCCAGTGGCACCACCTCTAATCCAGGCTTCACGCCTTCCGTGTCACAACTGGCTAGTGGAAGCATGGACTGCAGATCTGGGCTGCAGGCACAGTCCTTGACAGCAGACCAGAAGTGATCTTTTCCTATCATGGACTGCTCTGATCGTGGTTTTATGTGGAAAGCTTGAAGGAGCACCTCCTGTAATGCAACAGAACTTGTATCCAGTAATTAATTGTAGTAAACATGAACATTAAATTGTGACTATGGCCTAACTTCGCAAACTCTAGTATACAACCTGTGAAAAAAACTAGAACTTGATAGCGTTGTAGTAAACCTAATTTAGTAAAATGTGCAACTTTTTTCATATTATACAATATTCATAGCTTCAATGAAGTGGACGACTGTGGGCTGTTATGCATGATGAGGGACAAGAGGCACTGGTGGATGTCGAGGACAAGAATAGGGTGACAAGGTCAAGGCCATAGTTAACTGATTCACCCCAGACCCCACGTGCTGCGTACTGGACTCATCGAGTCGGGTTTGATTTGCAGTATGTGGTGCGCCATCACAGTAAAATTTGGAAGGAGAAGTGGCGTACCGCGTACAGTGACCCTGTACCAACCTGGATGTAACTATGATTAAGGCTATGGAACTTGAGGGTGAAGGAGGAGGCTTCAGGAGTACTAGACAGGCCTGGGCTCAACCAAGGGCATGTTTGGTTTTTTGCCCAAAATATGGGTAATGGCCCAGGGGAGCTAGCCCATGGACAAACTCGCCATGTGAAAAGAGATATTTGATTTTTCTTGCCCATAAAGCATAGAACTGAAGTACATTATCTTGAACCATAAAATTGAAATACATTTTCAAACATGAGTGCAATTTTAGTGCCCAGGGGAACCGGTGTCCCCATTAGCTACTCTAGTATGATGTAATATTTCAAAATACCAAAACAAAAACATGGATGTAAACCTCATCCCTGCAAAATTTCAGACACACCAGGTCGATGAATCTGGTATGCAGGGGGGTTACGGTAAAACTAGAACATGAAAGAGTGTTGTAGTAAACTAAAAATACTTCAAAGTACACATATAGTATGATGAACCAGAAAAGACGCCGGGCATGATTTTTCCATCCCTCAAATCTTTAGTTTATTGAATGCTTCAATTTATTGTCCAAAATGATTGCTTTGATTGCTTGGGTGCAAACCATATTTGTGTGGAATGCGGTACATCTGGGTCACGGTACGTATTACTCCGCTTTTCCTCCCAAACTGCATAGTGATGGCATACCACACACCTTGAATTGTACTTGGGTTGATGAATCTGGTATGCGGTGGGTTATGGTGAAATTATGGTGCAGATGTGTAGGCAACGACAAGGACCCAAAGGCTGAAAGGGCTAGGGTTTCAGTTTTTGGTGCCAGACCGGTTCCCACTACCCCTCCAGTTAGAAAAACAGGCTTATTTGATGCCATCATAGAATTACTTTGTTTCTAGCAACAACGAAGGGCCCAAAGGCTGAAAGGGCTAGGGTTTCAGTTTTTGGTGCCAGACCGATTCCCACCAACCCTCCAGTTAGAAAAACCAGCTTATTTGATGTCATAGAATTATTTTGTTTCTAGCATTTCATAAGCTAGCTTTGGCAAGTTTTTCAGGCTATCTTCTGATAGCTCCTCTTGAATAGTAATTTATCGTTCTTTCACGCAATGTTTGTGTGAAGTAGTACGCATTTTTCTGTCATATTAAGAATTACTTGCAGCTATGAATGACTTCCATAAGACTGTTCATAACTCATTCTCGATTTTTTTCCATGTAGGATGAATCTCAAGATCTCTATAAAAGGCAACAGCTGAGGGAACTGGCAATGCTGAATTCAACTCTGAGAGAGGATAGCCCTCATCCTGGAAGCGTCTCTCCATTCAGCAACGGTGGCATGAAACGTGCGAAACCGAGCCAGTAGAGAAGCTATTTGCCCACCCTCAGTCGTGTGGTGTTGAAGGGCCTTATGCCCCTAAGCATGCCTTCGAGCTCGAGTCGTTCATTTGTGGGCAATTGCGTAAGCAGCAGTATGCTTTTGCTGGATGATTAGTCCGGTATCAAGTGGGTTCTCCTTCAGATAAGCAGAAATCGGTGTATGTTAGAACTCTCAATCTTTTGGTGGATCCAGCTGTGTTGCTGTCAGGAACATTCATTTTGTTCGTTGTCGACTGTTAACCTTGTGATGCTAAGGTTAGGTGTCTTCAGGAGAGATTTGAGAAGTTTGAGATGTGAACTTTTAATTTAGATGCTCAATTAGCATGTATTATATCTATTGAACATCATGGAGTTGCAAAATACAGATGGTGATGTACAACTCTGAATGCAAACAACTTTGAATTAACAATGTGGATTCAGAGCGTTCTGTATTCATGCGAAGTGCCGTATTTGCGTTTCCAGTATGGTGGACGATTGGAAAGTTTAATATTTACTGAAGTGCGTCTTCTTCAATGAACAATCAGCTAGAATGCATTCTACGATTTTGAGTTCTTCAATGGATAGCATGGTGTCAGCTCATCATAAACATGCTTAGGTTCACATGCGAAGTGCCGTATTTCCGTTTCCAGTATGGTGGAGGGCTTTAACTCTTTGGTCATATTAGTGGCTTGGTGGGTGTGGAAGCATAGGAATGACTGTATTTTTGATAGGATCTCTCCTAATGTCAGCACTGTTTTGCAAGACATTAGAGATGAGGTCAAGTTGTGGTGTTTAGCGGGGGCCAAATGCCTTTGTACCATTTGGCCATAGGTGCGGTGTTAGTTTTTGGGTTGAGGGGGATGCCCCTAATGTTGACCTTTTTGTTGTTAACCTCGCCTTTTTGGTGAGGGTTGTACGAGTCTTCTCAGACTCCCTGTTCTTCTTAATATAATGATGCGCAGTTCTCCTACGCGTTCGAAAAAAAAAGTATGGTGGACGATTGGAAAGTTTAATATTTACTAAAGTGCGTCTTTTTCAATGAACAATCAGCTAGGTTGCATTCTACAATTTGAGTTCAATGGATAGCATGGTGTCAGCTCATCATAAACATGCTTAGGTTCACATGACCATTTAGTAATCAGCAGATTTACGCGGCAAATATCGACGAGGCATGTACACTGCCCTGGTGTTCTTCCATAGGAGCATCTCCAATGCAAGCTAAGGGTCTGTTTGTTTTAGATTCTAGGTAAGCTAGCTACTTCTAGTAGCCAAAAGTTCTCCCAAACAGTCCAGCTTTTGGGTCAGCTACTGAGAATCTGAAAATCTGGATAGGCACAGTTGTATTGGGACTGAGAAGCTGCAACAGCCGAGCTTCTCACAGATTCTGCGGGAAGTTGCCACTTGAAGTTTGTACTAATTATCCGCAAATGTCATTGGACAAAAACCCCCCGTCGCCCCCTCCCCTCCACCCCCTCCTCAGAGCCCCCTGTCGCGCCTCCCGGCCCCGGCGTGTCTCCCCCCCTGCGATCCACCCCAGAGCCCCCCCGTTCGCCTCTTCTCAGAGCCCCCGCCGCCCGCACGCCCCACTCGGATCCGCCTCAAAGCCCTCCATTCCTCCCCCGTCCACCGCCGCCCGCCCGCCCTCACCCGCCGGTTCCTTTTCAGATCCCCCGCCGCCGCCCTCATACCTTTCCTCCCCCACGCCTCCTCCACCTCCCCACTTGCCGCCGGCGCCCCACCAGCGCCCCTCTCCCACCCCGCCACCGCCTCCTCCCTACATCGACGTTCCCCTCGTGTCCCTCCTCCCTCCGGTGCCCCACACCCCGGTGACCCCCCCGGCGACCTCTCCCCCCCGGTGCCATCTCTCCCCGCCTCTCCGCCGCCCCCTTTGTCCTCCTGCCCAAATCAGCCGCCCCCGCCCCCCTTCTACTCATCCTCCCCAGCGCCTCCTTCCTCCACCCAACCCGCCGCCCACCAAGGTATGATGTGTAGGGAGAGACAGGCAGGGATGGAACTGACCCTGTCTATAATAACCACAGATGTTCATCTGTCTATTGATTCATGTCTGAACCTGCCAAAGCTTAACTGTTAATTCTTGGTTTTGTTGAATTCAGTTCTCTAACAAGGAGGAAAGGAGAATTGGGTTAGTGTGAAATATATTCTTCCGCTGCTTGAGCAGATTCAGATGTTTATGACATATATACTGTAAATGTGTTGGACCTTTGATTCGATTAAAATATAACTAACCAGAGTTTATACTGATATCAAGCCTTTTTTGTTGGTAGGACATCCCTTGTTGGTAGATAAACCTCTTGATGCTAACTAAACTAATGTTGTTTGTTTTTTGTTTACAGAAGGTGATAAAGGCTGGTGGTCTATTTGCTGGATCCATCTTCCTAATGCGCAACTTTGGTGAACTAATGGCCATCTAAAGAGGACTTGATTGGACAGCAATGGAGATCCAGTGAAGCTGTGTTCCATTGTTCTTTTTCGCCCTTTTTGTCAGCACTGTCATCAGACATGTTCTCAGTGTGGATCATGGTGTATAACTGTTCGCCTGAGATAGTTTTCTTGGTACAATGGAAACCAAAGTGTTATCTCCATGTTATATTTTTGTCTGCTTTTGTGAATTATCAGGCGAATCATCAAAAACTCGTTGGGATATCATTCATTTTGTTAGGACTTGCTTGAATTCTCTATGCTCCAGTTAATGCAGTGAATTATGCTCTGAGTTCCATGTATTGATGATATTATTTCCGTGAAATCTTTCTAAATGATTTCAAGTGGCCCAATGTTGTTTTGTTGTTACTGTTGTTCTGTTATCTGGAACACAGGTCACCAAGTGGCCCAATGTTGTTTTGTTGTTACTGTTGTTCTGTTATCTGGAACACAGGTCACCAGTTAACTTTTATAGTTTTTATATATGGATGTCTCAGGATAAAATGTTACTTTTCTAAAAGCTTCTAGGGTGAATAAGCTTGCATTTGTTAGCTACGACGCTAAGCTTCTGTTTAACACTGGATTGAGTGGCTGTGCAGATGCTGCAGACGTTGTTGGTGATCTCTTCTCGTTTTTGTCTACTGATTAGCGATTATTTTGAGCCATAAGTCGACTTCTCGAACTTCTTTTGCTCGCTTTGAACGCTGACTGTGATGCCTTTGAACGCTGATATGTGCGCATTATATGTCTACGAACACCTTTTGTATGGAGACATAGTAGTTATCCATATTAATATTTAAAATTATGATTTGGAGTCAAATTTATTGTCATGAAATTTTAATATAGTTTTTCAATATTTGAACTAAGTACTACAAATTTACAGCATGGATATCTCTTCTATCAATACATAATCAGGACATCAACTCACCTAAGAGCATTTCAGTCAATACATCTATCAGGATACCAGCTACACAGCTAGAATCCAAGATGCCAAACAGGTTAGCTACTCAGACCAGCTGCTACTCAGACTAGCCAGCTACTCAGGCTAGCCAGCTAGCTACTCGGACCAACTAGCTACTCAGAATCTCCAGCTGGAACAAACAGGCCCTAAAATGAGGTGGTGGCTTCAGAAGCTACCAGCGAAGTCCTACTGCAATGGAGGGTAGCCCTTGATAGGGTCCACAACTTTTAATTGAAACCCCCTAAAAAAACTTTTAAGCTATCAGTGAAAAACTCCCTGCTCCAATGGACCGTGGCTTCAGATAAACTCCACAACTTTTAATTAGAACTCCTCAACAAACTTTTAATTGGAACCACCATAACTCAAAAACTCCTGCTTTGACGTACCGCATCTCAGGCTAGACCCACAAATTTTAATTCAACCTACCAATGATTAATGAAACTACAGTTGATCTTTGTAAAAACACTAGGTGGTGGTTAGACCAGCGTGTTAGGCTATCCACCGTGCCATGCCGGCATAGACCTAACCCTGTTTTAAAATCAAAAGAAAGCATATAGACAGTCTCACTTTATCTCTTTCCTCTCTTCCTCTTCTTCCTTCCCATCCTTTCATCAGAGCCACCTCTACACTGCCCACTTTATCACTGCACCAGCTCCCACCACGATGACCCTTCCACCACTGCACTAGCTCACACCGACTTGCCCCCTTCTTTTCTCTCTCCCCCTCTTACTCTCCCACCAATGACAGTTGCGTGTCTCCCTAGCTTGCACTAACGGTAGTTGTGCCTCCCCTGAGCTCTCGAGGCAATTGGATCCGGCACTTACGCATCTTTCCCGAGCTAGAACTGGTCAGATCTAGTGCCTACGCGTCTTTCTTGAGCTTGAGCTAGCCGGATACATCGGCGGAGCACCTCCCCTGAGCTCGAGGCGGCCGGATCTAGCAGCTGCATGTCTTCCTTGAGCTCGAGCCGATCGGATATGGTGATAGAGCACCTCTCTTGAGCTCGAGGTGACCAGATCCAACGGTCGTGCGTTCTCCCCGAGCTCCTTGGTGGCCAGGTTTGGTGGCGCCTTCATCCCCTCAGCCAGATCCATCTCTGTTATCCTCAAGTGTGGCAAGAAGAACAACGGTCAGTCCACCACGACGATGTTGGTTGTCCAGCTGGCCCCTTCACCTCTTGAAAAAAAACTAAACCCGTCATTATGAGTTAATGATATATTTCAGTAATTAATGATAATTATATTGTGATGCAGGCGGCAGAGCGAATGCGGGACAGAGCGGGGTAGTGCATGGTTCTCCGGCGTCTGGACGGCAGAGCTCACCGATGGCAGAGATGACAGACGGCGGTAGACGGTGGATGCACGAGGTGGCGGTCATCCTGGACGGCAGTGAACAAAGGAGCAGTGGTGAACTCCGGTGGCTGAACTCGCGATGACTATGAAGACGACGGCGGCGCTCGGCGAGAACGGCAAGGTAGGCGGGTGGCTCAGGGTGCGGAGGAGCGGAGGCAGGGCATGGCTTTTAAGCACGAACGTCGAGGGAGTCCGGGATGGGCACGGGGGCGGAGTCTGCGGTGGAGACGGTGTGCGGCGTGGTAGAGCTTGGGTCGTGCACGCGAACCGAGGATGAGTCGAAGATGAACTCGTCGCAGCGATGACGATGAACAGTACCCGGCTTCGTGGATGTGTGACGCATGGCAAAGCTTATTGGCCAGATGGACGACCGAGAAAGCACAGATGAACAGTGCTAGCGCCTCCTGATGGCTGACGCGTGGCCTTAGGCAGAATCCAATGGGCGGGAAGCGGCACGGCCTGGATGGCTGACGCGCGGTAGAGGGGAGATCGGGTGGTTGCGGGGAATTGTGCCGGGGTGAATAGTGGTGGGCCGGCCCAACACTGTGCACGTTTTTTTGGTTATTTTTCTTTTTCAGAAATTCAAATAAAATAAAAGGAGCTATAGAAAATAGCAAATAAAACCAAAAAATTCTCAAAAAAATCCTTGAGACACAAGGAATCCAAATAAAATATTTTTGGCACATGTTAATATTTATTTTAATCATATTAAATCCTTTTAATTAATAAAAATTTATTTTAAACTTTAATCAATTCCAGAAAATCCAAATAATAAATTTTATTTTAAAAACTTCAAAAAAGCTCTGAAAATCAGGATGTTATAGAACATCAGATAGAGGGGTGGTGAGCGGTGTGAGAGAGGGAGGAGAGTTTTGTCTTTAATTGACCAGAATCAGTACAAAAGAAGGTCTAGTTCTTTTCAAGTTATGGCTTATAACTTATGGTTTCTCCCAAACAAACAAATAGGGTGGTTTTTCCGCTGCTGTTTTAAAATGGCTTATTGGCATTTGGTTCATTTGCATAAGCACTTGTGCTAGGGCCAAAAACCATCAGCCGCAGCCATAAACCATCAGGCATAGCCAAAAAGAACTAGGCTAAAGTCTACGTAAGCTTCTCCATTAAAGCCTACTTAGCCATTTTGATGTATCATTGCTACTTCAACTACTTCTGGTTCGGAGTCAATGCAACAAGTGAGTTCTTTGCCGGTCTAAGTTAAATTGAACTAAAAAGCAAATGCTCAATGATCTATGCCACACACATAGCCCGCAAACTATGCAGTAAGCCTTGCTAATTAACAAGGTGTAAGACTGTATGTTGGCAATCTCATAAGAGTGATGAGTATTTAACATTGCTCGTGCCTTACTTTTGTTAATTGAGTTTGATTTTTTGTTAATTGTAGTGTGATTTGTGCTTTCTGGTAGCACCAGCCAGACCGACCTGGGATGGCGATGCAACCATTCTGGGTATCATGCATCAGTTTAGGGGGAGTGAGTATTTGTGAGCTTGCATTGCTTCTTTGACCTTTGATGACTATTTTGCCAAAAGAAAGAGAATATTTGAATATTTAAGACAAAATTTGGTATTAGTCTAAATAAGGTAAATTTGATAAGAAATAAACTTTTAAAAAATGGGAGAATGCTTAACAAGGTGAAAAAGGAGGAGAATGAGCTTTGTGAGGTTGTATTAGAGAAAAATGAGCTTTTATGTGAGAAAAAATCATTTTGAGATAATTGATCTTTTGTTTTCAAGTGTGTTGCATTTATTTTTGTTTGCTCTTTTATTCTTTATCGTGCTATGACATTGGTTATGATAAACAATGATTCTTTTATTTGGACCATGAGGAAGATTATGCTATTTGAAGGGTTTTAGGTGTGGACAGAATTTTTGTTGAAAACTTGCTCTTTTATTTTGTCTTAGCACCATTCTACATCTTGCTACTATGGTCATGTTCTTTCTTTTCTATTAAATCTGGACTACTAGTGGCTCTTGTAACTTGCGTGCTTTAAAAGTCCAAAATTCAAACACAAATTCTTACCTTTAGGGTGTTTGTCAAATTATTCATCAAGGGAAAAATTGTAAGACTATGTGGTGGCAGCCCTATGAGAGTGATGAGTATTTGACATTACTTGTTCCTTGCTTTTGTTAATTGAGTTTGATTTTTGTTAAATTGTGTGTGATCTGTTCTTTCTAGTAGCACTGGGTAGACCACCCTAGGATGGCGGTCTGACTATTGTGAGGTTCGGTCAGACTGACTAGAGGCGGCGGTTTGACTAATGCTATGTGATCAGCGGGTGTCAACGGTAAGTCCCTCCAAGATTAGGGTTACAATTTCCTTGTGTTGAAGCCTTTTGTGTGTGTGTTGTAAGCTTAGAGCTATGTTATAATGAGGAATTGGCTAAAAAATATTTTTCTTCAAGTGATATGACCATCTAAAGTTTAGCCAAGTGACTTGTGCCATAGATTTCCTATTGTGCTTTTGATTTGTTTGACCTTCTTGTTTAGCTTTCCCTCTTCTTGATCTTTCCTGGTGCCAAGAACGTATAAAAGGTATAGATATTTTTTGGAGATAAGATTCCATCTATCTAGGCATGATATAAAGGAAGTTTTTGAGTTTGTTTGGTTTTTCTCAAGAGAGGTAATTTTGAGGTTTTGTTCTTGTGAGTGATTTGAGTAGAATTCGTGCTATGATATAGATTGCTATGGCATGTGAGAACCCATCTAAGGTCACCTAGATCATTTAGGATCTATGAGTAAGAGCAGATTGAGGCTTCCCTCTTTTGTCCATTTTTGGTACAACATTCATTCAAATAAAAAAAGGTTATAACTTTGGTAATGATTCTCTCAATCCTTGATTAGAATAAGTTTGTGACATCCTAGAGATAGTGCATAACAAGTTTAAAGTCATATGGATCATCGGATCAAAAGTTATATAGATTCTTGGTTTTGAAATCCTATTGATTTTATTGTTCACCATCTAGAGGTCTGACCGCTAGCTGATAGAGGTCTTATCGCTAGCAATTAGAGGTCTGACCGGTGTTGTTTGCTTTATGAAGTTTTGCCATCTTTGGCTCTAGTCTTTGATGAATTTGTGAATTTGTCTTTTCGATGCATGTTGTTGTTATTATTTGGAGGCATATTTTGAAAGAGTCATTCATCCCTTAGATTTGCCATACTCAATCCTAAACAAGGTCTTTCAAGGTTATATTTGTGTAATGGGATTAATAGAACACAAAATTTTCTTGTTTGGGGCACCCACCTAATTCTTACCAATATATCTGGGACACGGTTCTAAGTTAATGGATACTATAGAGCATAATATGCTCTACCTTTGTCTAGGTGTTACTAGAGTGAAAGATATACAATGAAGCATAGCTCACCTCGAGTTTACTTCCAAGTAGCAAAATTGCTACATCATCATATAAACCACATTCTTGAATTGGTAGAGAACGTGTGGAGCTTAAGCCATCTCTATTAGAGTTGGTGTTTTTTCTTGAAAAAGAATTGCACTTTAGCAAATCGAGAAGATATTGTACTAGCAAACAATGGATACAAAATGTCCGATCTACATCAAAATAGAATGGTGGAGGAAGTGAAAGGGGCGACGAGGGAGAGGTAGATGGAGATGGGGTGGGTGGATAGAGTGGGGTGGCAGCTATGCGAGGGTTTATGGTTTTCCTTTATAAATTATAGTCCAATTAGAATTAACGAGTTGACAATTCAATTTGTAGAAACAAGTGACTCTTTGTAAATATTAGTGGTGGTGAATCATATAATGTTATATTATATTTTTGTTTTTAACGACTCACATGTCATGTAGCATTGTATCTATTGTGTTACTACTCGTAAGGCTATTTGCTCTATGAATTCTTGTAGGCTACTATTTCGAATTAAAAAAAAAAAGAGCATATGCATTTATCATTTGATTTCCCGATTCATGGGAATGTGGAAACAAATGAAATCTCAGTATAGGCTGTAAAATTTGCTAAAAAGAAACATTCTTTTACTTTATATTACTTAGAAAAAAAAGAAAAGAAAAGGAAAACACCATTCGCCCGTGCGCCTTCCCCCGGATCCCAGATCGAAGTGGACGGAGCCCAAAACTGTCGACGCCCAAGAATCCCAACAAACTCCAAACCCTCCCCTCCTCCTCATCTCCCGTCCGCGCCGCCACTGGCCATCGGCTTCTCCACCGCCCCTCATCTCCGGCGACCCCTCCTCTTCCTCCTAGCCGATCTCGAGCCCGGCCGTCGCATCGTGCGGGGGCGCCACCTCTAGGAGGAGCAGACGTTGGAGGGTAGCTTCCATCATTCGGAGGCTGCCACCGCTCGTCCGCTTCCTCCCCGAGCAAAGGCGGCGGCGGCGGCGGTGGCGCGGCAAGCCCCTTGAGCGGTCCAAGAAACGGTCAGTACATATGTGTTGTGCTGTGCTGTATTGTTCCATCATTATAATTCTTGCAAACTGTTATAGTTCCCGGTAAGATAAAAAAAGTCGGTATTTTTGAGTCAAATATTCCAGTGGAATTATGAACAAACAATTCCCTTGCAAGATTCTGGAAAACAAGTTGTCATTAGCTTTACTGCCACCACGAATTGCCCCTGTTTGTATCTAATTCCAGTTTGATACTAGTTTGGGAAAACAAAGAAAAGTGATGGCTAAGTTCCGGACGAATTTAGGAGGGTTGCGACGAAGTTGTAGCATTATTTGGCTTCTCCTACTCTTTTAGCAAGAATTTTCCTGTGGAAATGGCATCATGTTGAGTGGTTCCAGACGTGGATTTTGTGAACTTTTGGGAGACTGATTCTTGATTCATATTGCTGTGTTTGAAGGGAAAAAACTTTTGGATTCATAGGAAAGGAGAAAATGGACAAGCTACAGTTGATATTGTTCATGTCTAAGCATACAACTAAACCTAAACTGCGAGCTTTCCTATGGCTTAAGGGGCATGAATCACTTGTATTTGGAATGCAACTATGCTCTTGTTTCATGCAGTCTCAAAATTTTTTTAAACATGATTAGAACAAGACACAGTAAGCTGTAATACACATGGCTCTTAGTCTTGGTCTATGCGGTCCTCTTTGCACGGATCAGAACATTTTTCATCTATGTGTCATTGCGCAATATAGATGTGACATTGTAATGTATTGGCTATTTGGCTTGGTTTTCGTTCGTTATTTGTGATGCTCCTGTGCATGCAGATGGCTAGGTGGGATGAGATTTTGACTCTTCCAGTTCAGAACCCAACCACATTAGAGTTTTCAGCAGCAGATATCATGTGGTCCATGGTGGAGGCCTGGAAGGACTCAGTGGACAGGCTTGCACTCATTCCATATTCCCGGGTGAATGACTTTGTCAGAGGAGAGTCGAACAGCGCAGAATGTCTGACAAGATTTCTTGTTGAAGCATGGAGAAGGCGTCCTCCAACAATGAACTGCAAACCAAAAGTTGATGGGATACTCGAGTATATTCGGAGAAGGCGTCCTCCAACAATGAACTGCAAACCAAAAGTTGATGGGATACTCGAGTATATTCTGTAAGTAAATGGAAGTATGACTAATGTTTATACTAGGAAATGACCGTGAGCTCTTTATTCACCTTATCAACTAAAATGTATTTATTGTTGCAATTAAGCTATCTCTTCGCTGAGGATAATTGGGTTATTGCTGTTTTATTATACTGCCATCACAGATCATTTGGTTGGCTGGTTGTGTTTTTTTAATTTTAAACCTTAGCTGTTACCTCTTTGAGATGCTAGAATTCAACAAAACTTTTGAACATGATGGCACCATTGGATGCAGGTATTGGTGTTCTTTTGGTCCAGATGATTATAGGAAGGGTGGTGCTGTTCGGCCTAGCAGGTCCTTCTCAGAAAAGAGAAAAACACCTGCTGGTCGCCCTAATACAAAGAGGGGTTGTGTTTGCCATTTTATTGTAAAGCGTTTGATTGCTGAACCATCTGTGGCTCTTGTGATATATAACCACAATAAGCATGTCGATAAGAAAGGCACACCCTGCCATGGTCCCATGGACAAGCTGGCTATAGGGACAAAGGCAATGTTATCACCTTACATATCAGATGAACTACGTCTCCAAGTTGTGTCTTTGATCTATGTTGGTATTCCTGTGGAGACCATAATGCAGAGACAAACTGAAATGGTTGAAAAGCCAGGAGGACCATCAAACTGAGATGATCTTCTTACTCACAGATATGTTAGGAGGCTGGAAAGGAAAATACGGCGTTCTGTTTATGAACTTGACGACGACGACGCTGTTAGTATTAACATATGGGTTGAAAATCACCTGGACTACATATTTTTCTATGAAGATTTTTCAGATACGGACACCTTTGTCTTGGGCATTCAGACAGATTGGCAGCTACAGCAGATGATTCAGTATGGCAACCACAGTTTACTGGCTTCCGATTCAAAATTTGGAACAAACAAGTTAAAGGTTTGTCAATACCATTTTTGTTCTAATCGTAATTTCAAGTTTGCTTGATTTCATAGTAGCATTGTTATTTGCCATTTTGCAGTATCCTGTACATAGCATCCTTGTTTTCGACCAGCAGAAAAATGCAATTCCTGTTGCTTGGATCATAACTCCCAATTTTACTCATGGTGAAATATATATGTTAAGGAAGGCATATATGGAATAGAATACAAACTCTATATTCTAATACAACTTTATCTTCTTAACAATATAGATGGATGGGTGCTCTTTATGATCGAGTACGTACAAAAGATCCGACATGGCAGTTGGGTGGCTTTATTATTGATGACCCCCATGGTTATTAAGTCATCGACTAGTCGACAAGTCGGTGACCTAGGACCAACTTGCGCCGGCGACTCGACTTGCAGGGGCAAGTCGAGTGCCTGGTCGACTAGTCGTCGACTTGCTCGTCGACTAGTCGACCAGGCAACGGCAAGTCGAGCGTCTTGGGGGAGGCAGTGAAGCAGCAGAGCAGGAGGATATGTACCGACTACCGAGTGTGGGCAGCCAGTTAGCCAGAGCAGTGAAGTGAGCTGAAGCGAGCCAGAGCCAGTTAGCCCGGCCTCCCTCCGCTCCGGCCTCCCTCCTCCCCGGCCCCCTCCGCCCCGGCCCCCTCCTCCCTCTCGACCTCCCCCTCCCGGCTGGCCTCCATCTCCCTCCCTTCTCCCGGTGGCGATCCGGCCGACAGCTCCACCTCCCTCCTCGACTCCCTCTCAACCTCCCCCTCAGAGGTGGAGCCGTCGGGATGGAGGGGGAGATGGAGCCATTGGATGCATCGCCAGGATGGAGGGGGAGGCGGAGCCGTTGAGGATTCAGTGGGAGCAAGTGCGAGTCAGATGCGAGTGAGGGAGGTGATGCTGCGCTGGCTGTTTATTGCGCTTGCTACTGTGCTGCAAGGTGATGCGAGTGAGCTGCTTAACGCTTGCTATTGTGCTGCTCGTGCTCGGTAGTCACTGTGCTCGACTGCTCGGTAGTCAATGCTACTTGTTGAACTGATGAACTCCTCAGTCTTTGTATTGCAGAATTTGCAATACAGGATATATAATATATATATATATATATATATATATATACATATGTATATGCCTATATGGTATACTAATCTTTACTATTTAAAAAGGAGTTGGTGGTTGATGTCACACCTAAAACTCTTTTAACCCTAAACGCCTTTAACCCTAAAACCCGTCTGCCACGCCAACCATCCCCGTGCGCTGTCGTTTATTCCGCCTCTCTCCATCCCTCCCGCCGCCGCGCCTTCCGCCTCCTCCCTGCCTCGTTTCTTCCGCGTCTCTCTATCGCCCCTCCCGCCGCCGCGCCACCCTTGCCTCCTCCCGTCCGCCTCCCCCACTGAACCCGTGCGCCTTTCTCCATCGCGACTCCCACCGTAGCATCGCCCTTACCTCCTCCCCTCCCTCCGCCCTCGCCACCTCCACCCCCCGCGCCGCCGCATCCTCCTCCCGCGCGCCTCCCTAGCCCGCCGCGCGCCGCCCTCCTCTACCCCAGACGCCTCCTTCCCTACTCCCAACCCCGCGCGCCGCCTCCCTCTCCGTCCCCGCATCGCCACCTCCTACTCCCCACTCATCTCCTCCTCCGCGCGCATCCTCCACCGCGTGAATCGCCGCCGCCACCATCGACTCCCTCCTCCCTCTATCTTCGTCGCTGCTGGTGCCCGCCCCCGGCCACGCCGTCCACGACCACGACGAACCCAGGTACGACGGTTGGGTGATTCATCATCAGCGATTTTTAGCTTCTGGGCGCCACCATCGACTCCCTCCTCCTCCCTCTATCTTCGTCGTGGCTGGTGCCCGCCCCCGGCCACGCCGTCCATGGCTACGGCGAACCCAGGTACGACGGTTGGATGATTCATCATCAGCGATTTTTAGCTTCTGGGTGGCGAATTCCTGCTATTCTTCTTGCTACTGTTTTCATATTGTTTGTGTTACCTGTTGACTTCCATGGATCCAGCTAAGTCTACTAGACTTTACTTCTGTGTATCTGCCATAGATCTGCACTTCATTACTTCATTGAACAGTCTAGGATGGATGTATAGAAAACTGAGATGTTCATGGCTATGGCAGCCAATCATGATGTAGTTTTACATGTTTACTGGCATGCACGGTAGTATTGACAATCAGTGTAGGTGAATCAGATATTCTTGTTTGTTCTGTCATTGTGTGATGGATATGCTGTATTCCTAGATATGTTGCTATCCAGTGAAACATAGGCATAGTTTCCTTCCAATTATATTATCTGGTAGACATTATACTTACAGTTTGGTGGATAATGAGTTTAAATTCTTATATATGACTGGATAATGAGTTTCTTTTACCAAATTTATATTCACTTGAATCAGTTAATCACAGTTGATTGAGATCTGATATTGTATGAAGCACCTGCATATAAGTTCCATTTGTTTAGTGGATGTATAGGATCTCGTAACAGTTCCATTTGTTTAGTGGATGTTTCCTTTCATTAGCATTAATGCTTAGGACATGGACTTTAAGTCTTCAACTTGAGCTTGTTGTCATCTTCGTATTTTGCATTTCAGGAACATTATTTTCCTTTGCAGTCCATTTAACATTATAGCTCCAATTGTGAATGTAGTAGTTCACACTTGATGCAAGCATGTCAACAAGACCAAGCATGTGAGATCTAGCATGTTCTGTTTCTCATGTTATGTTTGTTTCTTTGGGTTTCTGTGAGACCCCGGAGTAGAAACTCCTAGATCCCCTGTGTAATACAGTACTAGTCCTAGATCAACGCTAGTACACACAGTTAACCAGAAAATGATACGTTGCCAAACACGCTTTATTGCAATAATAACTGAAGTTCACACTTCTTGGCCCAATGCCTTACAACCATGGTTCACAGAACCTCTTACACAAAAGTAAAGATAACAGCAGAAGCAAAATATCTCAAAAAGACGGCCCAACAATCTGCCACAGGCAATTAACTGGGGAAATGAAGCCTAGTCCTCGGCAAAACCTTCGTCACCGGCTGCCTCGAAGTAGCGGTAATCCTCCTCTTGAGCCTCATATTCTTTTGCTATTTGATTTGTAAAGCAACAGGTGAGTACAAAAATGTACTCCGTAAGTCTTGGGAAAGATGCATTAGATGTAGGGTTTCTCAAAGGAAGGTTATATGGTTCTTTTGCATAAATTAGCATTTTATTTCAAATTTACATACTTATTTCAAAAGCAATTTGTTAAACAATTTATTTTCAATAATTGAAACTAGATAAATAATTTAATGAAGGTTTCATCCACCAACACTAACCACATAGGCTATATTCGCTAAGTTTCAAAATGAAGGTTAAATCCACCTGAATTGGTTCCATCCACCAGACCAAAATCAAGAGAGTTCCATCCACTCCCGAGTTTTCCAAAACATTTTATTTTTTAAATTCAAAATCAAATGTCTACCATGTGAATGCATTCCTTGCCCGCTCTTGACCGTGGGCACGGTTATTCGAATAGTTTATTACTCTGCAGAGGATGTACAACTTTACCCACAAGAGATAAATTATCCTAATAGTCAACATGCTTCCTTTGGCATGAGACCTAGATAAAATATCACAAAGCTTTTCACCTACTCTAGTATAATTAGATACCACCCGCTGAGGTTTCACCGCTGAAGGGTTAAATCCACCACAGTCAGAAGCCCCCTCTTGCGCCATGTGAGTACAATAAATCCCTGTCCCTCACTTTGAGTAAACCAGTAAATCCCTGGTACCCACTAACCATTGATGGTATCTAGACTAGACCATTGTAGGTTAATTAGCTAGGTTGTACCCATTTTAACTTGTGGTTGTATGGGATTGCTCAGTTTGGACAAACACAAGTGTCGGTCCTTAAACGACTAGGGTGGATCATTCACAATCCCATTTCTTGTGCTAAAACCGCACCATCCAAACATTCCGTCCACCCTCATCAAATTTTACTTTATAATTCCTTTTATTTTGAAATATCTGTGACAACCTCCATTGCCACTAATTTAATAAACACAAAACTTCAAAACATACATCAATATATTTTTCTTGCACAGATAATTTAAATGAACAACTAGACTAAGCATTTACTGGCATTCTAGATTCAACCAAAGTAATTCTAACTCAATATTGAGCCAAATGTTATCCTATGTTGACAAAGGTACATGGTAAGCAATTTTCAAAGGAGGATATAATAAGTTTGGCATTTATCTAAATTTTCTAAAATTAAATTATCACTTTATACAACATAGCCATGCAATTAATTTAAAATATTTATGAAATCATTTACAAAATTTGGGATCAAAATGGTCAAGGAGACTTGCCTTCTTGCGCGTTAGTTGACCCTTCCTGCTGCGGTTCGACGAACTATTCGACGACGTCGGTTTCTACGCGCGAGACAACAAAACAAACAAATAAATAAATGCAAATAAAATCACAAAAATATAAAATATATACTGCAACTTAGATTATGATTTTAGACAGATTTAGAAATTTGAATCATTGGATTCGGAGGTCGGACGAGAGAAAACGGGCGATTGGAAGTTTGATCTGTTTGGAAATTCCAGAAAATGCAAAACGAGAGAATATTCTCTGGAATCTTATTTTGGCTGATTTTTGGGGTATTGTGGAGTGTATGACATGTGGGGCCCGGTTGTCATTGAATAGAGGTGAACAAAAATTTAGATAAAGCCAAACCGAAAATTGCTTTGCACTGGACTTGAACACACAACCTCATGCATGCATGCACTAACATGTCTCCCCTAGCCAAATGGGCATCTAGTCTTTCTTGGCAAAGAGCAACAACAAATCAAATAAACAAGATTGAATATGGTTGAAGAAGGAATCATGGAGGGAGACATGGGGGCGCGCACGGGAGGCGGCTCACCGGCGACCGGCGGCGGGGTAGCCGGGGTGGCGGCGCTACTCACCGGCGGCAGCGGGGATGGCCGGGGCGGCCGGCGGCGGCGGGAGGCGGTGGTGGCGGCGGTTGGGAATGGGGGCGGCCGGAGGAAGGTGGCCGGGCGACGGGAGAGGTGGGAGGCGGGAGCAGGCCGAAAATGAGGAGGAAAAGGAAGAGAATGGTGAGGGAAGACCAATTTATAGAAAGATAAGGGAGGGGAAGAGATTTTAGTTTTGAGAAGGTTAAAGGTTGGGGAACGGCCGGAAGATTGATGAGGGTGATTAGGGCGTCCGTTTCCATGTTTTAATCAGGAGTTAAGAGGGAGAAACGGCGGAGTTGCAAGAGCTTTAATTGTCATCCATGGTGGAGGAGAGAGAGAGTGGGAGGAGGAAGAAGAAAAGGTTGAAGAAACATATGACATGTGGGGTCCATGTGTAATAGAGAGAGGGAGGGAGTGAAGGGGTACGGGCCGTCAGATTCGCGACACGTGGTAAGTGAGTAGATGAGGGCCTTTGGATTTTATGAAGGTGGTAAGTGATCATGGGTGGCTAGGATTAAAACGTGGAGAGATATTGATTTAATCTGAGAGCGACACGTGGCAGGCTAGGATTAATTTGATTTTTATTTTCGGAATAAAATTTCAGAAAATACTAGAAACTTTATAAATACTTAGAAAATAGCTAATATTGTCTAAAAATTCCAGAAAAATCATAAAATATTCCTGGAAGCATTTTAGACTTAGGAAAAATATTTTTAATTTTAGATTTGTATTTAATAATTTTATAAAATACTTTTTAACTTTAAAAATTGATTTTTAATTCTAGAAAATTCTCAAAAATTAATTAATAATTTAGGGAAGGCTAGGAAAAATAAAATAAACTCTTTTTAGCTTTAATAAAATATTTAAAATACATTTTCTTGCTTTAAATATTTAAATAAAATCCAGATAAATCCAAATAATTTGAATTAATTAATTTAAAATTATTCTTTCCAAAGAAATTCAAATTTTGAGATGTTACAGTTTCAGAAAAGACCTACGTACAATATAGCTTAAATTTTCTCGCGACTTGGATCACGAATCACATGAACGCTAAATGCGCAACTTAGCTCACAAAGTGGTTTCTTGTGCAGTACTTGAGGTAATGCTGCTAATTTTTTCTTCTTTTTCGTGGAAGCCGCAGCCAGCACTAAGCTAGCCGAGCAGCAGACAACATTAAACGCAGCGCTCTGTAATTTTTGCTGTGTGCTACCAGTAGTATTTTGTTACAATTGTGTAATATGGATAAGGCATGGTGCCAAATTATTACTTCGGTGCTGTAACTTTGGTTTCAAGAAATCATCTGTAATAACTCGTGCACCAGACAACATTAAACGCAGCGCTCTGTAATTTTGCTTGTACAAGTGCTCGCAAATGAACTGTTGAATGCAAAATGGTTTCTTTGGCACAATCTGCTGTTGATGTATTGGTGTATTGCTGGTCCAGTGCACTGCACAATTGTGTAATTCTTTTAACAAGTTGAGGAATACAAAGCACTAGGATTGAGTTGAGAACAAGCTCAAGGATTGATGAATACAAGCACTAGTATCAGCACATGCGAGGTAGATTGATGAATATAGAGGAGGGGGATTTTCTTTTTATTCAAAATACCATTTGTTGTTTGCACAATTGTGGCTTTAAAATAATTCTTATGTGCATTAATTGATTCTGTCAAGTAGTGGCTGCAATTACTGTTCAGAGAATAGACATTTCAAGTTGCAGCTAGATCCGGTATTGGTTTTACTGCTCTATGTTATACATTAAGTGCATGTACTCCTAGAAGTATTGAACCATTTTCCTATACACACACATACATACATACATCTCTTTTTAGGAGATGGTGGAATTTTCCCATCTTTTCTTCTGCTCTTAAGTCTCTAAATTGAGAAAGTCTATTCGCAATTCTGATATTTTCTGCACTACTCTTTTTCTATTATATAATATATTCATTTGGGCGTTACATTAATTTGTGTGTCTATTTTGGTTCTGTGTAGTACTACAACTGTTACGAGGAAGTGATGCAGTAAAGAGAGAGGATTATCTTACTGCAACAACAGAATATACCCTAAGGTAATTTATTACGACGAATAAATTCTTAGCAAAATAGTAGCACTGTTGAGTGATGGTTGGCAGGCACCCTACACATTTTTTGTTCACTTTTTAACTTATTCTTAGTATACTGGTGGTAAAATTCCACGTTTCCTGATATATCTTCCTATATATACTTCTAAGTAGTAAGTATCACTAGCCCCTCTTCTCTAGGTTGGTACGGATCCTTGTCTTGCTGCAAAGATTGTCCAACCATTGGTACTTTCGATGGGTATGCTTTTTCAAAAGTAAACCTTTCTAACACCTTCCGAGTATAGGACGAGTACAGATTTCATATTTGGACCACAAGATGATAGGCTACAAGAGCTTGAAGGTAAAAAAAAAGTAAATAATGTATGCAAGTATATATTCTTTCATAATTTAAATAATGTTCTCTTTAAACGGAACTGCGCCAGGTAGTGTTGCATGATTTGAATGCAAGGAACTTTATCATGAATACCGTTAATGTAAGGAACGATACACTTGACAGAATGTTTTGACATTAAATAACCTAAGCAATTCACTAATTCTTTTCATATCTTTTATATGTAATATATACAATGGATTTTTGACTAATGAATTTTTTATTTGACTAATGAATTTTTTATTGTCCTATCCAGGTTCTTTTGTTCACATGGTCTCTGGAACTTCAAAACTTGGTGGATCTGAAATAGTTGAATATTTGAAAGGCCTTGTGTATCTGTTGCTTGCAACATAGTAGGGGGATATAAGATACAGTAGATGCCTAATTGTTATTGGATAACTCACGTTACAGAGAATTTTAATGTGTTTTTGCAGTTTGAGTTGCATAAAATTACTAATATTTTTGGACTTGCAAGTGGATTCTTGTACACAAGTTTTGGTTTATAAGCACCCTTATTTTAGGTTTTAACATGATGATTTTGCCATTCTTCCTGTTTAACTCCAAAACTTCTTTCGTTGATCAATTATTTTAACCCTAATCCTGTTTAGATTGTGTTGCGTCTGAATGCGCTAATTGTTTTTTCGTTGATCAATTATTTTAACCCTAATCCTGTTTAGATTGTGTTGCGTCTGAATGCGCTAATTGTTTCTTTCGTTGATCAATTATTTTAACCCTAATCCTGTTTAGATTGTGTTGCGTCTGAATGCGCTAATTATATGCCAGAATCCATAGCTCTGTCTGCGCACAGGGGTCTACTGTTGCATAGTATACATCACTTTTATTTGGTTTTCCGTTGTAACGCACGAACACCTTACTAGTTCTGAGAAAAATATAGGGCTTTATCACATAAAAGAGAATTTCCCTGAAAAAACCAAAGGCCCATACATAATTTTAGAATATAGAGGGTTTTTCACAAAAATATTGATGTGGTAGGATATTTCTTCAAAAACATGGACCTTTATGTAATATACAAAAATTAGAGGACTGTTTTGCCAAAATGGGTAAGTTGGCACGCCGGAGGGAACGGAAATCCCCGAAGGTTTAATATAGGTAGAATTTGCTTCCTTTCTGAGATCAACTTGACACCCTCTTCCCATGAACAAGAAAATCCACATAAGTAATGTGCAACGCAAAACCACATCACACGGCTCGTGTCCATGACATCAAGGCATCAAAGCAAAATGCAAACATTGCACGAGGTAATATAGAAATAAACGGATTCTCGGCACTTAATGACATGCGTTAAAAGCAGCTGACACAGCACATCAAATAAAAGTTCAGAGGTCCAAATTTCTCATATCTCCTTGGCTCACACCTGAAAATTGTTCTTTCTCCTAGCAAGCCCCAGAACCAAACATAAATTAAAACCCAGGTCCAAAATGTCTAGCGCAAGTCCCAGATACTGAAATGCTATATCTAGTGCGATTTGACATACTCCTGAACTATGTTAAGGCCCTCCGACTCCTCACCGTAGTCCTGGCAAATAAAAGACAACAGCAAAACGTTATGTTTTGCTGACATAGACAGAAATAGTTCCTTGCAGTAAAGTGGGAAATAGTTCATTACCTTGACAACGACACAGGAACAACCAACCACCTTCCTTGCCTTGCCCTCGGAGTCAATCTTGCAAAGCTGCAATGAACCATAAGGAAGGCTTGTTAAAATCAAGATACCCATACTATCATACAACAAACCAACCCAAAAAACACAAGCAAGCAAGGTGTAGAATGGCATGCTAGCCAAAATAAAAGCTTAAAACAACCCAGAAGACAGCTAAAAGGAAGTATATAAGCATATAAAATTTCACACATATAGCACATTCTCCACTATCAACAATAGTGATGCATATAAATATCCATTATCAACAGAGATGCATTTTAAAGTCATCAACTGAATGCCAAAAATGAAAACTCCAATAACACCAATTAAGCATAAGGTAGAGTTTTTGCAATGGATCCGTAACTCACCCCTGCCCACTCGCCAAGAGTTTTAGCACTAGGCACAGTAACCAGGTGAACATTGTGTTCAGCGCAGAGTGCCTTAACCAGCTTGACATAATCAGGCTGGTCACAGTCCTCAGCAAGCACGCAAAGCTGAGCGGCATGCTTCTCAATGGCCTTGGCAGCCTCACGGAGCCCCTTCACAAGCCCATCATGAGCACTTGACTTCTTCATCACGAGCTGAAGAGCAGTCATCAAGTCCATCGGCTCTCCAAGAACCGGGGTAGGTGCCTCAACTGGGGTCTCCTCCCTGCAAAGGTAGGAAATCTTAGCTAATGGAATAGCAAGTACCTAAAAGACATAACTACCAATACTAACAAAATTTTGTTAGTTTTTTATACCTGGGCTTCTCTTTAGATACCGAGGGCAACGAACTTTAGCATGTATGTAGTTATCTACTCTAAATTACAGGCCCAAATCTACCAATGCAAAACCAAAATTATCTATCGCCATTGGTTAGATGGGTACACAAAGCTTGATAGTTTTGGAATCTATAATAAACAAGGAAATCCTATACAATACCAAACCCGATTAACAGCCCAGTTATATGTGACAATTACGATTCAGTTAGCAGCCATTTAGTAATCAGACCAGCAAATTGAAGCCTGAACCACATACTAGAGAAAGAATAGTGAATGCATTTGCAAAAGACCTGATTCTCATATTACAAATCCACCAAGAAAAACATCAACGCGCACCACAGGTAACGTCTCCCCCCCCCCCCAAAAAAAAACAATCGCCACCAGCTTGCAAATCAGACAAAAGTTCATACAATTGCACCCACGACAACCTGTAACCACTCGTTGACAATTTTTACCTAACAGTCACGACTCACAATATAAGTTTTCCATCCATAACAGTTCGATGCTCAAGCTAAGACTTGGGATAATTCTCGAAGCGAGCAGACAAACGAGTACTCCGTAACAATTCCAGATACAAGTATGCACCCAGTTAGAACGAGCTACCACGAGAACAATCGGAAACTAGGATATTATGCATACCATTAGCCAATCAAGATTCAAGAAACGAGCAGAGCCAATATTTCGGTGGTGGAGCAGTAAACTTACGCCATCTCCTGCGCTCGGAAGACCGGGCCAACTGCGAAGGCTAGACCTGGAGAGCAAGAACGCTAAATGTTAGTAGGGATTCGCCAGGTAGACGCGAGGAGGAGGAGGAAGAAGAAGAAGGGTAGGGACAGGACAGCGCCGCCACCTTGGGGGGTTGGAGAGCGGCGGCGTTAGGGTTTTCGCGAGGAAGTGGTGGGGAGGAGAGACGAGTGGAAGAGGAGGTTTATATGGCTGTTTCGAGTCGGGCCTTGCTGGGCCGGCTACTGGTTTTTCTGGGCCCACACGTCAGCCCAGAAAATCCACTACGGAGCGGTACAAAAGTCCTAGGGATCTCTCCCTCCCCAACCCACCCCGGCGGATCGCTGCGCGGCCGCCGTCTTCTTCCCCGCGCTGCTCAAACCCTAGAGATCTGCATCTGCCTCCGACTCCTGCCACCATAGCAATTGTCCCCTACCTCCGAAACCCTAGCCCCGAAGCCCCCCATCCATCTTTGTCTCTCCTCGCCCTCACCGATTCCTTCTCACGGCTTCGTTTCCCTGTGTTGCAGACGTTCAAGCGCAGGAATGGTGGGCGCAACAAGCACGGCCGAGGCCACGTCAAGTACATCCGCTGCTCCAACTGCGCCAATTGCTGCCCCAAGGTACACACGCTGGTTGTTCGTCGCTGCCACGCGTCTCGTGGTCTGATGTGTCGTTGTGGGTCTTGATTAGCCATGGTAGGGGTGGATTGGTGTGGAAGAAGACGCGCTCTTCTAATGTACTAGCACTCTGGTAAAATTAGGTTCTCGATGGTAATCTAGCTTGTGTGATTTGGTGGTCTTGGTACATTCAGGTCGTAAGATCTGTAGCATTCTGAGGGATCAGGTCGTGTGTTTTTACGTTGCGTTGATGAATATTGTATTGTTCTAGCTCGCTGTGATTGCTGCTGAAATGAATGGTTTCCGAATGTATGATGGATTGATGATGCTAGTTGCCTTTGGTTTAGTTGGGAAGTTCTGCTGAGTGTATGCTCCAGTTATGGAGATTTGGATTGCAATGAGTGAGCTAAATATTTTTCTTGGATAGCCTGGCTTTAACATCGTGGGTTGTATGGCCGTATGTGGTGTAAATATGACCAGCAAACAATGGTTTAGGGAACCATGTTTCTTTCATGTGTCACGGGCTAACTTATTTATAAACAGGAGTCTGAAGATGCTTGCTGTGATGCTTACTGTACATCCTTCAGTATTTTGAATTTGAGTTCGTGATTTCTGTTAAATAGGACAAGGCTATCAAGCGTTTCTTGGTGAGGAACATTGTTGAGCAGGCTGCTGTCAGGGATGTGCAAGAGGCTTGTGTGCATGATGGTACTATATATATATATATATATATATATATATATATATATATATATATATATATATATATATTTGTTTCATTTGCTTTACTGTACTGTTCAGCTCAGTGAAAATAGAATGATTGGTCGTTAAATTGCAGGTTACATTCTCCCCAAGCTGTATGCAAAGGTGCATCACTGTGTTCCATGTGCAATCCATGCTCACATTGTCCGCGTGCACTCTCGTGAGAATAGGAGAAACTGTGAGCCTCCGCAGCGTTTCAGGCGCAGGCTATGATATTAATTGCCTTAAAACTTAATGTGCTCTGAGTAATGTGCCCTTGTGCTGTCAGATTGTTCAACTGATCTCTATTGAATTGTCTTATTAGTCATCGTGTATCATTTTGCTACCCCATTTTGATTTTTAAATGCTATGCCATGTTTTTGCCTGCCATGGATACTTGTATTGATTCTGGAGTTCGCGTAACAGGTGCTGCTTCATTCTACTCAATGGTCAATTACTCAATTTTTTATTTTATTTTGTTTTCAAGAACTGTTAGAAGTTACAATGCTATTGAAAGTGATCATTGCAGCGTTAACTGCTTACTAACCTTCACTTTATATTTTCCTGCACTTTCCACTCTTTATACATTTTTTACGTATTTCCAAGTTGTGCTTTTATAGGTGTTGCATTCATTGTGATTGTGTTGCAATGGATGTGTCAACTAAAGCGTAAATGGACATGTGTTGGTGCATTGCAGGCTTATGTTTGATGACTGATACCATGTTAGTCATCAGTTCCTAAGTGCACTCATTGTTTATGTTCACTTAAAATTAATGTCGGGTGCTTTTTCTGTTTTAACAAACAGAAATGACATCTTGTATTTACATGGCTGATTGCATTTATATATTAATATTCTATCTATAGCAAAATAAGATATCAACATATTTTTAAGCATCTTGTACATACATTCCAGACATAATTTGATATACCAAGTAAGCATGTTTTGACGCTTAACATTAGTATACTGGACGTCTACCCATTGTGTTTTTTGTAGATGTACTTCTGTGATAAAATGTAATCTGCGATCACTTTCTCACCTTGTCAGTGATATACATGCCTTACCTATTTGAACATAATATTTGGTATTTGAAGTGGTTATGTGTTGTTTATGAACTTCCTCTAGTTGTGGGCTCCTGGGCATTAGAAATTGTAAGATGTATCACTCTTGTCATCTGAACATTAGGTATTTGATTGTCATATTGTGCTGTGCTGTCCTGTCCTGTTTTATAAATTGCAGCCTACCTATGGATAATCTTTTGTGTAATGTTCATTATTCGTGCGTTCTGCTTGCTGCTTTATTCGTGCATCGCTATGTCATTATCTAACTACTACATGACTGCACGTCTGGCCCCATTTGACTAAACAGATATATCTGGGATGAACCTGTCCCTTTGTATTTGTTAATTGTCTCCTTCGCTTTGTCTGGTGACATTCAATTATTAGCAGATCATTACAGATGGTAAATTCTCAAAGGATGCAATGGTTCAATATTATTCTCTCTGTTACATTCTGCATTCTAATCTGGTCTACGGATTCTTGCTGTTTGTGCATTTGGTGAAATTGTAGTATTTCTAGATTGTTCTTGCGGATAGAGAAATAAACTATGAATCTGTTGTATGATCAACTAGTTGACAATATGTGTTTTGCGATCCTTGTTGCTGAGGCAAACGACCTTTTCTTTTTCTGAGGTTGGCTCGTAAATTGATGGTTATTTTCGTGTATGTGCATGCAGAATGATGCCCTGAGGCCTGGTCAAGGCGCACCACGCCCTGCTGGCCCTCCTCCCGCAGCTGTAGCTCGCATCTGATATGGTGATGTTTCTGGTGTGCTCGCAGCTGGAGATGTTTCTGGGAATGCTTGTCTGAGTTAACAAAAAAGTTTTCTTACCGATCAGAACTGAGACATTAGTGCCATTGAGGGGCCAATGTTGCCGTAATCATTTGTTCCAATGTGAGTCTCACTTTATCATGTCTATTTATGTCGTTTAATGTAAACTCATTGTTAGACCAGCCCTGCAATCTCATGGATTATATATCTTTTGTGGTCGAGTTAATCCGTTATGTATCCTTTAACTAAGGCTTCATGTGGTTAGCTGGGTCTCTCACATTTTGGCTCGCTCGCTCTCCCCTAAAACTTTTCATTACTGAGACGCCAAAACATTATTGTTTGTTACATAATGCTATCAGAATTGTTTGTTACATAATGCTATTAGAACTCTAAACAAAAAGTTTTTGTACTTGCATTAAACGTATTGTGCTGTGAAATGAGACATCCAATCCCGGTTTGCAGCTGAGCTTACAGCTCACACTACGTATGCCAAAACAAGCACTTCACAGTTCACACTACCTACCACAAATATCAAGCCGTTACAAATTCAGATATGAATTATTCGAAAGGATAAATTGTAAAACATAATTTAAGTTCCAAATGAACTCAAGGTTGTGCCACATGCCACATGATCAAGGAGTGTGATGAGCAACATGCTACATGTTTCCTTCCTGCAGAACATGTTACGTGTTTCCTTCCTGCGGAAAAAACAAGAGTGAAAATTAAGTCTTAGCCAGTAACAAATATACTTATTGAATAGTTATGTAAAACGATTTATAAGGATTTTATGCACAAGGGTGCATGTTGGTTTGTGTACTTGTGCATTTCCAAGAATTTCAAAAAATTCATAGATGTATAATCTGTGCACTAGCACAATTTTGTGCAAAAAATTGATTATTTGTATACTGTGCATAAAAGACAAGGGACTTCTGTTGACTTCTATTGCAACTATCTGTGCACATATTTTCCCTTTTTTGTATAGGGTACACAAATGATCATAACAGGGTAATTACACACACAAATATATATATATATATATATATATATATATATATATATATATATATATATAAAAGAAGCAATTGGTGGTTGGTCCGTCGTCACTCCTCTCCTCTCAGCCCTCCGATCTGATTACGAGATAAAATCCTAACAGTAAAAATCCTATCAAACCTACTGTGCTCGATGAGTCCTGCAAAAACTATTAAGGGCCAAGGTCTAGCTCTGCAATCTAGATGGCAAAAACAATAGAACTATTACTATTATGGACACAGATTTGATATCTCATCATATACATGACCTTCAAAGCATAGAAACTATTATAGACTTTGCAATCGAGTGGTTTAAGGGTCCTATAAAACATATATAACACACACAAATAAATCGAGAGCTTTCTAGCCGAAACACTTTTAACGCAGGTTTTGACTAATCAATCTAACTACAAATTAATACTGCTGATTTCAATCTACTACAACTCCAACCTTAGATTCTTAGGTGACAAAACCCATCATCTAAGCATTAAACCATGAATGAAAAACCATTAGAGCAGCAGGAGAAGACTTGCACCAAAAAATAAATAAATCAATGCTGCGAAAACAAGGCAGACAAGGACCTTGGCTGGTTTTTGGCAATCGCTCCTTCAATATATGAGAGGACCGACCAAAGACATTTTTTTATTTTTTTTATTTTAAGAATCAGATGATCTTTTTTGACAGGGCTTTTAATTTATGCCGGGGGAGAAAGATCAAAAGGGAAGAAATTAAAAATACTCCATTTTCAAAATTAAAAAGAAGAAATGAAAAAGACTGATGGATTAGATAATCGATCGGTTGAGGAGCAACCTTCAAGTACCTTTAAATTAGTTTATAGCGTTATTCCAGATGATCATCCCGAAAGAGATAGAAAAAGCAATCAAGTAAAAGCAAGCAAGAAAGCACATATGGACAGTTGAATATGTTGGGAATTGACGATGAGTCGAGGTTATTTCCTTTAGTAATTGAAAAACATGTATGGTTTAGTACCATATTATCTAGCAAAGTGGAGAGAATATAATTCATGCCATTCCTTAAACATATGACATATGGCATGAGATGGTATGAAGAGGATTTTAGCTAAGCACACACATGCAAGCGCGTGACTTGCGACAAGCGTCTGCATTGTGTCATGGCATATCTCTTAGTACATTAAATCTACCTTTTATTTTATAAATCATGCATTTATCTAGACGCCTGCCCTAACACACCGTCCACGATTCTTCCACCATCATCATCGCTCCGCGAGCTCGAGGAACATCGAGGCGATGTTCTCGATTCGTTCAATTCCCTTGTCTTGCGAGTTCCACTCCACTCCATGTAAGCAAACTCATCAATGGAGCATTCGACGTCGCAGCCTGCAGTCCTGATTTCTTCTTCCACTGGTTGCACTTCACAGGATTCAGCAATTCTTGGTCGGCCCATTGTCACAATTAGAGTATATGGTAGTTAGAGATAAAATAGGATAGAATTGATTTGTATCGAGTTCTTCCTTATCTCCTCTACCTTGTACACTATATATACCAGCCCCCGAGGCTTAATACAACAACCACAATATTCGCAGTATCTCTCTCTCTCAATCCAATCTAACATGGTATCAGAGCGGGCGTTCTAGCGCGCCGCTCACGCTTCTGCCGTCGCTGCCCCCGGGAGTGGATGCCGATCCTCCCGGGGGTAGCCAATCGTCGTTTGTTCGTCCGTCGTTCGTCAAGCAGCAGTTTAGGCATCCTCCAGCGTTCGCACCGACTTCTACGGATCATCCTTGCGTCGGATCCGGATCGGCTCGTCGTCACCCCCTTCCACGCGCCCCTCCGCTCCTTCCCCGCTTCCCCGCCGCCTCCCGCTCCGGCTGCAGCACCAGCCGGCCGGCCTCAAGCAAGGAAGAAGGAGCCGCCACCCTCAGGCCGATCCGCTCCCTCGGCCCGCTGCTCGGCCTGCTCCAAGCTGATCCGCTCCGGGGGGCCCACCTCGTCGGCGCCGCCCCAGGGGACCACCTCGCCGGCGCCGTATCGGGGGAGACCCACCTCGTGATCCGGCCGCTCCGCCTCCCGTCGCCAAACCCGAAGCCAACCCGCGCCAGATCCGGACGCATCTAGCCGCCGTGCCTCCTTCGCGCCGCCTCCTCCTGGCGCCCCTCCGACCGCGCCGCCCCTACGGGCGCGCCGCCTCTTCCGGCCGCCCCTCCAGGCGCGCCGCCTCGACCTCCGCTCCGGCTGGCCCCAGGTCGCCGCCCTCGCCGCTGCCTCCTCACGTCGGAACGTCGCCGACCTCCCGAAGCCTCCCCACCGGCCGACCGCTGCCGCCGCCGAGGTCGCCGCCGCGTGCCGACCGGCCGCCTCCGCTGCCAGCGCCCACCAGCCGCCGGCCGCCTCCGCTGCTTCCCCCTTCCACTCGGCACCGACGCCCCCACTACCCCCCTTCCACTCGGCACCGATCGGATCTGGATCGGGAATGGCTATATACAGGGAATAGCTTCCTTAGAAGCTAACAAAAAAAAAGAAAAGAAAAAGAAAGAGGGGAGAATGAAGCTAGGTATACCGGTGAGCTGCACATGGAGGATCCCACTGCTGCTGTTGTATCTTTTTTTTTCTTCTCCCGATCAGAGATTGGGTTTGCGTCGCCCACCGCCGCTCGTCGACATCGTCTCGATCTGGTCGTCCACGACAACGCCGTCTCCGACTCCGTCACAGCGGCCATGTCTTCGTCGTCCTGCTCCGCGCGCACCTCGGCTTGATCACCCGATCGAGCGTACGGTTGCGACGACTTCTTCGGATGGATCATCTTCGCGTTGCCATCAAGCTTTGGGCTGCCGCTACGTCGCCCCCTCGGGCCGTAGTGTTGTCACTCGTGGTCCACGTCCACTGGCTACCGCGGCGCTGAGAGGCGCCCTCCTCGACGCAGCCGCATCGACAATGGACCCCCTGCCGTTGCTTCGATTTGGAGTTGCACTGTCGCCCGTCGCCGCAGCTGCGTCCGCTCTTGTCGTCTTCACCGCCGTCAACATCAGCCACTCGGGATCTTCTTCGCCTACATCGAGCATTGCCACCGTGTCTTCCTCCACCGTTATTCTTGTTGCGCTCTCGGCGGTGGTCCACCGCCGATCCCTTCGACAACCGACGTAGCTGCTCCGGGCCGTTGGTCCTCTCGTCGCCGTCCTCGTCCACCGTACCTCATGCGCCCGGTGTCGCCGTATCTTCCTCGACTACATTTCGTTCTTCTCCAAAGCATCGCGAGCTGCACCGCACTTCTCCTTCTACGCCGCTTCGCGCGCGGCGTCTTGGAGGCCTTCTCGCTAGTCTCCTCCGACATTGGCGCATGGTTCATGGTGGTCCCTCCCTCGCCCGCACGGTATTAGCAACACCATTGTGCGCCGTCCGATTCATCCTTGGGCACGCAAACCCATCGTGACGCTCGTCCTCGGCGGCCGGCGGCATCGGCTCTTCGTCGTCATCTTCCTCCACGATGCCTCGATCGCGTCACCGTCTTCGTCTCTACGCACTCTCTTCGCGCAACCCGGTTTCTGGCGTCATCACGCATCTTTGTAACCACTTCCTGGCGCCTTCCTGCGCGCCCGCGGCTTGGCTACTCGTCATCGGCTGTATCGTCCACGCCTACATCGACCACGACTTCTTCGCTTCCGTTGCTTTGGCTACATCGACTTAGGCACAAAGGGCTATCATCGTGTTGAGTCCTCTTGTCTGTTTCTTCTCCAGTCCAAGTGTCCGCGTCGCTCACGCTTGGACTACGGGGGGATATTAGAGTATATGGTAGTTAGAGATAAAATAGGATAGAATTGATTTGTATCGAGTCCTTCCTTATCTCCTCTACCTTGTACACTATATATACCAGCCCCCGAGGCTCAATACAACAACCACAATATTCGTAGTATCTCTCTCTCTCAATCCAATCTAACAGTCACGGTCCTTCACTACCAGATTCAATCAACACTAGTGTTTGAGTAATTTGGATACAAGGGATAAGGAATGAGAGTGAGAACCAGAGGGGTGGAAGAAGAACAGAAGGGGGACTGGGACGAGACGGAGAGCAGGAGGAGGCCAAGTCAAATATGTTCTCCTCCTCTGATGCTGCTACTGCTGCTGCTTATGCCCCACTTATTTAGGCTTAGGCTTCTAGCTTATTTTTTACTATTTATAATTTTTATTTTTTTAGCTTTTTGGTATTTTTAAAGCTTTTTTAACGGTTTTTTATATATTCGTTTGCATTATATGTGATAGGCTAACCTGTTTTCTCTATTTTTAGATTTTTCTAAAATTAATTGCACCAAATAAGCCACCGTCAACTACAGTGTAAATTCAGTCAGCTACAATACAATTTCAACAATAAACCACCAAATTTTAGCCCCACCAAGCGGCCTCTATGTGTTGCTGCTCCTCAGCCGAATGGGCCCTAGAGCCAGCCCAGCAACTGGTCCAACCCATGTACGTGTCTACGTTCATGACATTCTCCCCTTCTTGTCCTCAAGCCGATGCAAAGTATCCACCCGATCCCATAGTACTCGCAGTTCTGTTACATGGAAGGGAAATCGGCCAGCACCAACTTTGCTTTTAACCATGTACTGCACCATCTTGGAATGAGGCCGGCCACCTTGTTCAACGCTCCTCAACTTGTAGTAGCATACATAAGAGAATGTTGCCCCCAACTGCACACAAGCTTTGAGATCACCACCAACAACAATTTTAGCTTCGAGTACTCTGCCATCCTTTAGCTTAACTATAGTGACATCACTATTGGCATCAACATCAAAACCAATAGCTACTGTACTCTTCACAATCTTGGCTCCTTTGTTAGCATAGTAACTCTTGTAGAAAGCTACGATATCAGCAGTGAAGAGACAGGGCATGCACCAAGGTTCCGAAAACACCATAGTGGCATCAAAATTGTTGATCTTCAGTGCTGCGCTAATTTCAAGGCCAATGTAACCTCCTCCAACAACCATTGCCTTCCCTCCCTTCTTTGCTTGGATAGCTGCAACCAGCTTGTTAGCATCATCTATTTCCCTTAGACATAGAATGTTGTTGGAATTGTTACGAAACCTAATAGGTTTCCGATGTAAGCAAATACAACTACCCCTGATAGTTTTCTACTATAAATATAGAGGCATTGTACCATATAAGCCAATCTATTATCAATAAAGCATACATTCTGGTGTTCTACTCTCCTGGTGTCTTGTGTGATTAATTGATTGCCTTCGACGATTGTGTTCATTGATTGTGTTACTGTTCATCTATTCTACATCGATTTCGCAACACGTTATCAGTACGAAGCTTTACGAGGTGTACGGTATGTAAAATCACGAATTGATCTCTTATGTAGCATTGTCCAAAATTTTCAATCTAGATTGATTTCATACTGTTAAGCAATGTCATACCTTTGGATCAATCTCGTGCAAATCAGTAATAAATTGATCTGTTAATGTATCTTGTTTTCTATAGATAATTATCTAGAGCCTAGATCGTCATGTCATCTCAGGATAGAAAAAAATCAAATGATTTCTAGTTGAAGCTAGCACCAGATCAATCTATACTTTATATGCATGATTATGCACCCTGCCACTCGCTGCCGTAGTCGACCTGAAGCCGCTGCCGCACATGCACTAGCCGCCATGTTTGGCTTGGAGAAACCGGCGCCGCCCATTCACCCATGACTACCACGGCAGCCGTCGACAGCCGCCATGGCACAGCATGGCCCCACTGCGGCAGCCGCTGGACGTGGACCCCCGCGCCCGGCCGCCGCTACGCCGGACCCCACGCCTGGTAGCCACCCGCTGCGTCGGACCTCGCGCCCAGCCGCTGCTACGCCGAGCCCCTACGCCCGGCCACCACTCGCTACGCCCGATGTGCCGCCGCTGCGCTTACCACCAGCGGATGGAGGTTATGTTTGTTAATCTAGTTGATTACCTATTCGTATCAGTATATGAATTGTATATGTAACGAGATGACCGCCTCGTATGCGTATCCTCGCATTGCTCGGCAATATTGCTCGAGTCACGTGCGTAGTAGTCTCCTATATAAACATCGAGGCAGTGCCTCTTGTAACCATTCAAACAAGCAACGCCTATTGCACAATAAAAGGAACAGGCAGCGCCTCCTGTGCAATCAACAGGCAACACATATATTCCCTCGTGTGAGTTTGTGTCCTTGGTGTTCATCTTGCTAGCAGCACTCTGCTGGAGATTTGGCGTAGTCCAAGCCGAGTCCAAGGATCGGTTCCAACAAGTGGTATCAGAGCGTCCAGGCTAAGGTGGTCTCCAATAGCGGATGAGTGGCAGCAACAGTCCACCGTCTCCACCTCGACATCCTAAGAAGCCGCGCTTCGACACCGGCAAGAAGCCAACCGACGGGAGCAGCGACACCAAGTCGAGCGACGTCGGGCTGCAGCAAATGGCGAAGGAGGCGAGCGCGTCGGTGGTGTACCCGATGTTGGCGAGGACAAACTACAACGAGTGGGCCTGTTGATGCAAATCAACATGGAGGCGATGGGACTCGGGAGGCGATCGAGCCCAACAAGGTGGAGCGGCGCGAGGACCGCCTCGCGGCGCATTGATCCGGCGCACCGTCCGACATGTACTCCATCTTGGGCTCCAAGAAGAGCGCCAAGGAGGCATGGGAAGCGGTGAAGACGATGCGCCTTGGAGTAGAGCGTGTCAAGGAGGTCAATGCACAGAAGCTGCTCAAGGATTTCGAGAACATTGCATTCAAGGATGGCGAGGCTGTCGACGATTTCGTAATGCGAATTTCCAGCCTCGCCAGTAATCTTCGAGCGCTCGGTGAGTCCATCGACGATACACGTGTCGTCAAGAAAATTCTTTGCGTGGTCCCTTCGCAGTACAACCAGGTTGCGGTCTCGATCGAGATGTTCTGCGACATCAAGACACTCTCGATCGAAGAACTCGCTGGGAGGCTGCGCGCGGCGGAAGACCGTTTTGAGACCAGCGTCAAACGGATCGTGGACAGAACCGGGCGGCTCATGCTCACCGAGGAGGACTGGTTGGCGAAACACAGGCATCGGCTGACGCCAGAATCCTCGTCGAGCAAGGAAGGAGGCAATGCCAATTCCCACTAGAGGAGCAAGGGTGGAGCACGGCCGGAGGGCCGCGACACCACCGTCAGATTGACCTCGGAGGGCACTCCTCGTCGGAAGGGTAAATGCCGCAACTGTGGCATTTACGGACACTGGGCCCAGGAGTGCAAGAGGCCCAAGAAGGCGCGTCGTGAGGAGGCACACTTGGCCAAGGCCGACATCAAGCAACCGGCGCTACTGATGGCTTCGGTGAGTGTCACGGCTCGGGCGGCGTCGCAAGTCGTCTACCTCAACGAGCAGCAAGTGATCCCGACCGATTGCGATGACGACACATGGTACCTGGACTCCGGAGCCAGCAACCACATGACGGGCAGGCGATCGGCGCTGGCACATCTTGACGAGACCGTGAGCGGCACTGTTCGTTTTGGTGATGGATCGCATGTGGATATCTGCGGGCTTGGGTCGGTGATCATGGAAGGGCGTCATCATGAGCATAAGGTACTAACTGAGGTGTATTTTATACCAAAGTTGAGAAGTAACATTGTGAGCCTAGGGCAACTGGAGGAAGCGGGATGCAAGATCGTGTTAGAGAATGGTAGGCTTTGTGTGTTCGACCATGAACACACTTTGCTTATCAGTGCTTCGCGCTTGGGCAATAGGCTATACACAGTGAAGCTGACGGTGGCTCCACCGGTGTGCCTGTTGTCGAAGGCCGACGACGAAGCGTGGCGATGGCATGCCCGTTACAGGCATCTCAACTTCAGGGCGCTCCGCGAACTCGGCACAAAGAGCATGGTGGACGGCATTCTGGTGATAAACCGGGTTGAACAGGTCTGCGACGGATGCACCCTCGGCAAGCAACATCGCACTCCGTTCCCGCGGGTGACATCGTTCCGTGCACAGCGTGGACTGGAGTTGTTCCATGCGGATCTCTGCGGCCAGATTATGCCACCAACGCCTGGAGGCAAGCTCTTCTTCTTACTCGTTGTCGATGACTTCAGTCGTTTCATGTGGGTGGAGCTGCTGAGTACCAAAGATCAGGCACTCCACTACATCAAGAAGATCAAGGCTGGCGCAGAGATTGAACATGGCGTGCGACTGAAGGGATTGAGGAAGGATCGTGGAGGCGAGTTCAACTCCAACGCCTTCGTCGTGTTCTGCAACGAGTCCGGCATCAAGCACTACAACACCACACCGTACACTCCGCAGCAAAACGGTGTGGTCGAGCGTCGAAACCAGACGGTGGTGGAGATGGCTCGGTGCATGCTCAAGAGCAAGGGCGTTCCAGCGCGTTTCTGGGGTGATGCTGTGGCGACTGCCGTCTATGTACTGAACCGCTCGCCAACGAAGAGCCTCGATGGTGTCACCCCATATGAAGCGTGGTTCAACAAGAAGCCCCGTGTTCATCGCCTGCGCACCTTTGGGTGTGTGGTCCATGTGAAGAACATAGCTCCCGGTGTGAGCAAGTTGACAGACAGGTCCAAGAAGATGGTATTTCTCGGTTATGAGCCGGGGACAAAAGGATATCGAGTCTTTGATCCAGTGGCGAAGAAGTTGCACATCAGCCGTGACGTGGTGTTCGAAGAGGATCGATCGTGGGATTGGAGCAGCACCGGTGATGAGCAAGATGTGGTGGAGACGTTCTGTGTCGAGATCCCGGCCACTTTTGGTGGTCCGACAATAGGCATCACTGAAGATCTTCAGGAGATGCAGGCAGGAGAAGTTCAGATCCCAGGCACATCACATTCGACTGGGTTGCCGAATCCGGGATCACCAGCTACACCTGCACCAAGTCCCACAACGACAATACCATCGACGTCATTAGGCATTGAGTGGGCGACCCCGCCAACTGATGGAGAAGCAGATTCAGAGAACATGCCTCTCAGGTACCGAACGCTGTCGAATATTTACAGCACTACTGACGAAATCCATGATTTCGAGTATAGTGGTTTGTGTTTGCTGGGCACGGATAAACCAAGCAGCGTTGAGCAGGCGCTAGCGGAACCGTGCTGGCGAAAGGCAATGGAGGCCGAATTGGAGTCGATCCACAAGAACAAGACTTGGACACCGTCGGAGCTTCCAAGTGGCCATCGTGCCATTGGGCTAAAGTGGGTGTTCAAAGTGAAGAGAGATCCAGCCGGCAACATCGTGAAGCACAAAGCTCGACTGGTCGCTAAAGGGTATGCTCAGCGCCAGGGGGTGGACTTCGACGAGGTGTTCGCGCCGGTGGCACGGATGGAGACTGTACGGTTGCTACTGGCGCTCGCCGCGCACGGTGGCTGGGAGGTACACCATATGGACGTTAAAACCGCTTTCTTGAATGGTGATCTTCTCGAACAGGTCTACGTCCATCAGCCGCCGGGTTTCATCGACGACAAACAAGCTGGCAAGGTGTTGAAGTTGAAGAAGGCACTCTATGGACTGCGTCAGGCCCCGCGTGCGTGGAACGCACGGTTGGACCAGGATCTGGTCAAGCTCGATTTCAAGCGGAGTACGCTCGAACACGCCGTGTACAAGAGAGGAGACGGTGACTCCCTTCTTCTGGTGGGTGTGTACGTCGATGACTTGATCATCTGTGGGCCGAACAATGACGACATTGCTGTCTTCAAGCAACAGATGATGAAACGTTTCGAGATGAGCGATCTTGGTCTCTTGAGTTACTACTTGGGGATCGAGGTGAAGCAGAAGAATGGGGAGATCACGCTATGCCAAGGTGCATACACGGCGAAGATCCTTGAGCAGGCGGGACTGGCAGGATGCAACACCTGTGACACGCCCATGGAGAACCGAGTACGGCTCAGCAAGCGGGATAGTGCCACCGCTATAGACGCAACCAAGTTCAGGAGCATCATCGGGAGTCTATGCTACCTTGTCAACACCAGACCGGACATTGCCTACGCAGTAGGAATGGTAAGCCGGTTCATGGAAGCACCATCGGAGCAGCACTGGGTGGCGGTGAAACACATTCTCCGCTACTTGGCCGGTACGATCGGCTACGGCTGCCGGTACGCGAAGGGGCGAGGTCTACATCAAGACTTGGTGGGCTACAGCGATAGCGATCATGTTGGGGACATTGACGAGCGCAAGAGTACAACGGGCGTGGTTTTCTTCCTCGGTCCGAACCTCATCACTTGGGTGTCGCAGAAGCAGAAGGTGGTGGCTCTCTCGTCGTGTGAAGCGGAATACATCGCAGCTGCTACAACCGCGTGTCAAGGAGTATGGCTGAGCAGGCTGATTGGGGAGCTGACTGGCACTAGCGTTCAGAAGTTCAAGCTGTTTGTGGACAACAAGTCGATTGAGCTCAAGAAGAACCCACCCATCATGATCGCAGCAAACACATTGACACTCGGTATCACTTCATACGCGAGTGCAATGAAGAAGGGAGACTCGACATTGACCACGTCGGCACTGAAGGGCAGCTGGCAGACATTCTGACAAAAGCACTTGGCCGGGTGAAGTTCGTGGAGCTCCGTCTGCGTCTGGGCGTTGTTCAAGTGCAACAAGATTAAGGGGGTGAATGTTTGTTAATCTAGTTGATTACCGATTCGTATCAGTATATGAATCGTATACGTAACGAGATGACCGCCTCGTATGCGTATCCTCGCGTTGCTCGGCAATATTGCCCGAGTCACGTGCGTAGTAGTCTCCTATATAAACATCGAGGCAGTGCCTCTTGTAACCATCCCAACAAGCAACGCCTATTGCACAATGAAAGGAACAGGCAGCGCCTCCTGTGCAATCAACAGGCAACACATATATTCCCTCGTGTGAGTTTGTGTCCTTGGTGTTCATCTTGCTAGCAGCACTCTGCTGGAGATTTGGCGTAGTCCAAGCCGAGTCCAAGGATCGGTTCCAACAGGTTAGCAGTCGACGGCTTGCAGCTCCGTGCGCTAGAAGAAGGGTAGCAGCTTGCCGCTTTGCCAAGGAGGCCTGCTCACCACACAGGCTAACCGCGCACGAAGCACCGCGACCGCCCAGTGCATCGCGCCACCCTTTGGAACGGTGCTACCCGCCAGCAGCTGTCCGCTGATAGCCATCCTTGAGCGGCCGGTGACGGGGAGAGGGCGGCCGGAGCCGACACAGCTAGTGGAGAAATTGACCGAAGCTTTTGCGGCGGGAGAAGGAGGTAGAGAGAGGAATCAGGTGGGGGAAAAGCCATGGTGGCCGGTGGAAGAGATAAGAACCGAAGCATTTTTTCGATTGGTGTATAGATAGGGAAGCCAACATTTTTGTAGAAAAGCCCCCGAATTTTTATGAAATCACAATATGCGATGGCACTTTTCAGTTAGCCCCCTGGGTTTTGATTAAATTAAAAGGAATATAATAAAAACTAAAAATAAAATTATGCATATGCCCCTGCTGTTTATTATAATTACAATTTGATCCAGTAAAAATGATTTTATTCCATGTGTTTTTATTTATTAGATTATTTCAGGTTTACTATTATCCAAATTATTTTGTGGCATTGTTATTTATACTTTTGAAATTACTTTATACAGTATGATATTTTTTTGCATATTTAATATTTCTGAATATTATTTATTAATTATCAAAAAATTATTAAAATTACTAGAAAATTCTAGAAAATTCCTCTGCTGATTAGATAAATTCAATACCTTACTGATTTTGCAATATCCATGCTATTTACCCAAAGTAAATTTATAATTACGCATGGATAATATAGGAGATGTCTGACATCACTAAGAAGGAGTTCGCCGAGCTTGCCCTTGACAGTAGCAACTACCTCACATGGGCCATGGATGCTAAGATTAACTTGACGGCCAGATCACTCGGCGCCGCCATAACTCAGCCTGCTGCTGGGGCTCCTGTCATTCCTGATGCCCCCAAATATGCGGCACTACATTTCTTTAGACACCACATCCATCCAGATCTGAAGTTTGAGTATCTTCTGGAAGAAGACCCACTGGCACTATGGAACTCCCTGAAGGAGACGTATGATCAGTAGAGATCCATCATGCTGCCTGAAGTACAGTGTGAATGAATCAACATCAGGTTCCAGGATTTCAAAAGGGTGTCCACATACAATTTTGCCATTTATAAGCTTGTCGCTAAACTCAGGTTCTGTAACCAGAAGATTACAGATGCTGAGATAATTGACAAGATTTTGAGCACTTTCCACCCTACTCACAGGACGCTCCAGCAACAGTACTGTCAAGCCAAGTACAAGAAGTACATAGAGCTAACTACCACTCTTCTCGAGGCAAAGAAGAATGACGAGCTACTGATGAAGAACTATCAGACTCGTCCTACTGGGTCACAGCCATTGTCAGAAACACACGCTTATTTTTCGGAGGACCAGTGGTAGCCAGGGCCGGGGAAAGGGCCCTATGCAGAGAGGTGGATAGTGGAAGAACCTGAGTGTATAGAAGGATAATGGCAAGCCCCGCCGAATGGGGCTAGGGAGAGGCAAGCCACAAAAACCAGACTTGGGTAATAAGAAGACCCAGACCCCTTCGCCTTGCTACAGGTGTGGTTGCATGGACCACTGGTCATGCAATTATCGCACCCCAAGGCATTTGGTGAAGCTCTACCGAGAGTTAGTTGCCAAGGGCAAGAGGGCACCAATAAAGAAGGCTGTAGAGACACACTTTGTTGATCAGCCTGATGCTGATAATGATGATGCCCCGAGTGTAGTAATGGAGCTCGACACTACAGTAGGGAGTGATCACATGGAGGTTGACACATATAGCGACCTGCTGTAGGCCATAGACTGCAGCCTCGGGCAACTCTAGATATCATAATTTTCCTAAATTTGCTTTATCAGTTTAGGTTATTCCTAAAGAATAATGAATTATTCATGCTCTTATGAAGCATTAATTGTTTGGGGTTTAAACATTATTTTGATGAATAAAATGAGTTGTCTATTCCTTTAAATATTTATTCCTGTTGTATTATTATTTGACTAATTATACTTTATAGAGAGCCACCCGTCAAATCAAATGGCAGAGGAAGAGATATGTCTAGTAAACAGTAGAACCCCCAACTTGATACTAAGGGAAACAAAGTATTTCCATACTTTAACAATGAAAATAGGAAATGTCATGACCATCGCCGGAAGCGATGCTCTAATTGTTGGCACTGGAAGTGCCACAATTATTCTCCCTATGGGTACAAGAATAGTAATTGAGGATGCTCTTTTGTTTCCAGAATCAAAGCGTACCCTATTGAGTTTTAAGGATATTCGATTGAATGATATCTATATCAAGACTGAAAATGAGGGTGGTGTAGAATACCTCCTCTTAACCAAATATGACGGTGATCAGAAAAGAGTGGTTGAGAAACTTCCCTCCTTCTCCTTAGGGTTATATTACACCTACATAAAACCTAAGGAATATGTAGAAATGAAATTAGAGTATAAAGCTTTGGAACCTTTTAAGATATGGTATGATCACTTAGGGCACCCTGGGATAGGTATGATGAGAAAAATAGTGAACAACTCTGTTGGCCATAGCTTAAAAACTCAATCCTTTCTTAAACCTGAAGGTTTCTTATGCCCAGCCTTTGCTACAGGAAAGTTTATCACTAGACCTTCTTACCTGAAGTAGCGTTGGAATCAACTATTTTCCTGTAAAGAATACAAGGTGACATAAGTAGACCTATTCAACCCCTGTCGGGTCCTTTTAGATATTTTATGGTGGTAATGGATGCTTCTACTAGGTGGTTCAATGTATGCCTGCTGTCTACTAGGAACCACGTCTTTGCTAAACTAATAGCTCAAATTATTAGATTGAGGGCAAACTTTCTAGAAGAAAGAATTAAGTCCATTCGGATGGACAATGCTGGCGAATTTACATCTAAGGCATTTAATAACTATTGTTTAGCCTTAGGCATTAAGGTAGAACACTCTGTACCACATGTCCACACTCAAAATGGTCTTGCAGAGTCATTTATCAAAAGGGTTAAGCTGATTGCTAGACCCCTATTAACTATTGGGGACATGCAGTGTTGCATGCAGCAGCACTAATAAATTTAAAGACCAACTGCATACCATCGGATTTCTCCCTTACAACTAGTGCGTGCGAAAGAACCAAGTATTTCCCATGTGCAAAAATTTGGCCATGTTGTATTGTGCCAATTTCACCACCATAATGTACAGCCATGGACCCCCACCAGAAGTTGGGAGTATATGCTGATTTTGAGTCCCCATCGATAATTAAATATCTTGAACCTACCAGGGAGACATGTTTACGGCCAGACATGCTAATTGCATCTTCGATGAAGATAATTTCCCGGCATTAGGGGGAGGAAATTATCAAAATGATGATAAATACAGAGAAATAGACTGGAATGCCTCAGGCATTCAGGCCCTGGATCCACGTACCACAGAATCTGAACTAGAAGTTCAGCGAATAATAAACCTGCAACAATTTGCAAATAATATGTCAGATGCCTTCACTGATCAGAAGAGAGTAACAAAGTCTTACATACCAGTAGCAAATGCTCTGGAGAGAGTGGAAATACCCTAGAAGGATATTCGAACCACTCCAATCCCTCATGTGAAGAAGAGGGGGAAAGCACCAGAAAATGAGGCCTCAATTCCACGGAGATGTCCATAGAAATCGATACTCAATGAGAATAAAACATCTCCCATATCAGTTGAAGAAGCTCAACCTGAAGTTGAGAGAACCCCTGAAGGGATTGATCCTGAAGATCGTAACCATAGTACAATTGCGCACGCACAAACTAATATTTGAATTTTGGAACAAGTGGGAAATCACGAGGAGCTTGAAGAAATAAATGATGAAATATCTATAAATTTTGTTGAGTCAGGAGAACTATACAAGAGAAAAACTATAGTTATCGACATCTATTTCGCCTCAAAGATTGCTAAAAATCTTGAATTGGATTTAGAACCAAATACCTTAGTTGAATGCCAAAAGCGTTCAGACTGGGCTAAGTGGAAGGAAGCAATTGAGGCAAAATTACTCTCGCTAAATAAAAGAAAAGTGTTTGACCCGATAGCCCGAACGCTGCCCAAGGTATTCCCTATAGGATGTAAATGGGTTTTTGTCCGATAGAGAAACGAAAACAATGAGGTGGCAAGATACAAAGCGAGACTTGTGGCATAAGGGTTCACGCAGAGACCCGGTATTGATAATGATGAAACATATTCTCCTGTCATGAGTGGGATAATGTTCCGATATTTGATATCAATGGTAGCAGGTATGAATTTAAGTATGTAGTAAATGGATGTAGTGACCGCATACCTATATGTGTCACTTAATTCAGATATTTATATGAAACTCTCAGAAGGAGTAAAAATTCCAGACCAAGATAAACTGAATCGAAACATGTACAATGTCAAGCTAGAAAGGTCATTGTACGGTTTAAAACAATCCGGTAGAATGTGGTACAATAGACTTTGTGAATTCCTCTTAAAGAAGGGATACACTAATAGTGAAGGTTGTGCCTGTGTATTTATAAAAAAATTTCAGAATGGATTATGCATTATTTCAGTATATGTCGATGATCTGAATATCATCGAGATGACAGAGTACATAAATGAAGCAAGTTCTTATCTTGTTAAAGAATTTGAAATGAAAGACTTGGCTGAAACCAAGTTTTGTGTAGGCCTGCAGCTTAAGCATCTCCCTGAAGGAATCTTAGTACATCAATCATCTTATACCAAGAAGGTATTAGAGAAATTTAACATAGATAAGTCATATCTAGTAAAAAACACCGATGGAAATTCCCTAGAAGCAGATAAAGATTCTTTTAGACCAAGAATGGAAAATGAGGAAATTCTTGGGTCAAAAGTCCCATACTTAAGTGCCATTGGGGCACTAATGTACCTAGCTAATTGCACGATGCCAGATATTGCCTTTGCGATAAACATGCTAGCTAGGCACAGCGCAGCTCCAACCTGAAGATATTGGGCTGGCATTAAAATGTTACTCAGGTATCTTCAGGGTACACAAGATCTTAGATTATATTACTCGAAGAGCAAAGACGTGACTATGGTTGGGTATACAAATGCTGGATATCTGTCTGACCCACATAATGCAAAATCCCAGACAGAATTTGTATTTCTTTGTGGTGGTACTGCCATTTCTTGGCGATTATTCAAACAAACCTTGGTAGCTACATCTAGAAAGCACTCAAAAATAATCGTATTATACGAAGCCTCACGAGAATGTGTTTGGCTTAGATGAATGGTTAGCCACATGCAGAAGGCTGGATAATTGTGACTCCAAGACCAATGACACTCTGAGCTTGAACTTCCAAGTCCTGAAAGGCACATTACTCTTCTTTGATTTGGCCTTAGCTTGGGCCTTAGCATCTCATGTGCGATATATATTTGTTGTCATCTCCACGAGAGCCGATGTGATGGGCTTCTGAAGTTGAGCTTGAGGTGGAGCCACCGGAGCCAATATGACGAGCTTCTAAAGCGGAGCTTGAGGTGGAGTTATAGAGGGTTCTATTTGACAGAGATGTTCATGTGGAGATTGCTGCACGAAAGGGTCCAAGGTGATGTCCCTCTTGGGCCACTGGATGAATGTGTGGACATCCCCTAGTGTCATAATCTCTTTATTTGGGGCTTCTCAAGAGGGATGGTCTTGAAAATATCATTAATCATGTCCATCTGAACCTTCACAAAACCGGTCTCTAGCTAGGCACCATGTACTAGCATCCCTGGTAGGCATGGATATGCCATCCCACGCCCAGCATCAATGGAATGGAGCCAACAAACTTGACTCTGAGGATGCATGGCATGGGCTCCTACATAATGATACACGATGATCTAAGACGTCCACCAGGTCTATCTATGTAGCATTCTAGAGTGGTACATTACCTAGATATTGTCAATAGGTAAGTGTGCATCATTATGTTCAGAAATTGGTGTGGATGTTGTAACAGTCTAGCTGTTTATTTTAAAAACATTATTTTAATTTAAAAATAAAAACAAGTGTTATGGCTAGATTGAAGGCTTTGCTTTGTAAAGGTCTTGTTATGATTTTCTCAGTTGCACGCTTACGGAAGCGTGTAATGGCTGACATTATGAGATAATCATATCTTGTAGGTAAAGTTGTACAACTTTTACAAAGTGTAAAACTATCCTGGATAGCCGTGCTCAAGATCATGGGCAAATTGAGTAAAGTTTTTCATGGATTAGATTTTGGTTTTCAAAATGGTTTCTGAAAAGGCTTATAGATGAATGAAATCTACAGGAGATTTTAAAAAAACAAATGGATGGAGAGAATCCATGTGAGATCTTTTTGGAACATATGGACCAGGTAGGATACTTGTGGATAGGTTAGTATTTGGTTGAAGCTTGCACTAACGATATTATTTTATTAAATTGCTATTTCTATCTGTTGTATCGAAATCAACTTTTGAATCTATTTATAATATTTAATTAAATTCTGCATTACGCTCAATTAACCCTATGATGCATTCCATTGTCAATTCCATTGAGCTCTTTTATACCTCCTGGTGTAATTTGTGGAGTACTTTATGTATTCATATTGCTTCATTCACTATTTTTAGAGAAGGACTTCATCAACTTCTGTGAGGAAAGCGACGAGTAGGCCATGTCTTACAGTCATTCGCCTGTGGCTAGGCAGGATGGGCTGCTGCTTTATTATTTTTCTTCCCCTGCTTATATTTAATTTTAGTTTATGAACCATTGATGTAAACTTTGGCCATCAAACCCATAATTAGTTAATGAATAAATATCATTGTGCATGATATGAATCTTTGTTATCCACTGTGTGCACTAACTTGATTTTGAACTAGTGCGATTTACATAGAGGATTCTAAAGTCGTTGTTCTGGGGTCCAGCAGACGTACAGCTACTCCGACCTTGAGGGGGACTAGGTACTACATTAACGAGGTAAGTTGCGATTGGTTGCGGACTTGTCTTAATTCTTCCCTCAATGAATCTATCTCTCCTCAATGTGAGGTAGTTATTTGCTCTCGAAGTGAGGTATATAGTTGTTCCTCAAGTTGTGTATGAAGCTCATGTTTCATTTGTTCCCCGCGATGGGCCTTGGATCTCTTCCTACTCTATACGTCTTGAAGTTATTTGGGAATCCGTGCCTCTAAGTTACGTAAACCCCCAGGCCTTGCGTACGACCTGGGTGCTTTCTGTTTTTAGGGCCTGTGATAGTATATCCCTATCTCTGTCTACTTCAAAGGAGTCTTGGGAAGATTTGGTAGTCAATATTTCAAGAGGCAATCATATTATTTTAAACCCATAAAGTTATGGAGCTATTAATTAGGTAGTTTAACATTTACGGGGTTTTTGAAAGAGGAGACACTCGAAGACGTGATTGATGACCTCGCTAATAAATAGTGACAAACCTTCAAAGATTCTGCTAGTTTAACTAATTGAATATTATATACTTTAATGTAGTATCAATGTGAAGAACATGCATAAACAACATATTTTACAAGAAATCAGGCACTAGAAATAGAGTAGAGTTACTACAGACTCAAATTATATTTTTGGCAATTGCAGATTCAACATTGTGACATTCCAAATTTGGAAACTATAGATGTGGTGTAAATTGTGATACTTTGAAATTTTGGCATTTCCTGAGATTTTAAATTTTTGGACTTTCCATGGTCTTTCATTGAGGTTCCAGTAAATAAAAATAATATATATATATAAACAATGTTAAAGCATAAAACAAGGGGAGAACAATAAAAAGAAGGAATATACTTATAAAAGAAAATTCTAAATTGAAATACGAATCTGAAAAGATGATCCAAACATTTGCCCAAAAATTCACAAAAGTAAATTAATGTGAAAATCCCACAAGCTTCCAAACTTACAAAAATAACCAAAATTTAAAAAGGAGGTTTCCAAAAATATGAAAAATATAACAAGGAAAAGTGATAGTACTGAATTGGATGATTTAAAATTATAGGCATAAAATATACGCTAAAATTTTATGCACACATATGCCTAAAACAAGTAATGGAAATCAAAATAGAAAGTAAAATTTAAAAAGAAAATAAAAAAAGAAAAAAGAGGGAGACTCAGCCGGCCTCGCCCCACTTCTCTCCTATCTTTCTCCTTCACTCCCTCCACTCCCTTCCTCGCGCGCGCGTGACAGCGTCGCACCCGCCTGTCCGTCTTCCCGAAATCCTGCCACTGTTGCCCCTACTCTGGCTCTTCCTTCGGACCGTCGGTCGACAGCACGCACCTCCACCCCATGCCGCCTCCATGCTCTCTGTAGCATGCCACCAGCTCCCCTGCCTTCTCGAAGGCACGCCCGCACGACCGCGCCATGCGTCAAGCGTCGGCCATAGTCGTCGCGTCATCCCTCTCCCTCCCATGTTGGTGCAGTGACAACTTCCCAGTGTTGTGCGCTCTCCCGTGCTATCTCATCGCCTCGCCCAGTCTGGCTCCTGCGCACTATGGCCTCACCATCGCCTTCATCACCCGTCATGGCCGCCCCAATGGCTATAAAAGCCCACCAAGGCCGCCCAGCGACTCCCCATACCTCCCTCTCACTCCTACCGAGCATAATTTAGCTCTCGTGCCCCGTAGCTCGCCGATACCCACTTCTTCCCCAACTCTGCCGATCCCCAAGGTAGCCTTAGGACCATTCTCAGATGCTCCAGTAGCATTTAATTGAACTTCCGTGCCGTAGATAGCAATGTCCCCTGTTGTCCTGTTCCGCCACCGCCCGAGCTCGCTACCGATCACTGTTCTGGCCAAATTGGCCGGTCAGACTTCGCTAGGAGGTGGGCGCGGGCACGAGCATTCCATTTTGCTAATGCTCGCGTCCGGCCATCGCCCCTACCACCAACGGCGAGCTTCGCCATCAACAGGAGGAAGAGGATGCACTGTTCATCGGTAAAATATGATTAAGGGTCGAGATTAATTAGTACTAATAATGTTAGTTACTTTTAAATAATCACATACATGTGGGCCTGATTTAATTATACCGTTATTTAGTCCCGACCTGTCAGCGTCGCAAAAAAAGTTAATCCCCGTAGCCCACCAGTCAGTGAAACCTAGGAAACTCATAACCCCCGTAGTGGACCCCACTTGTCAGTGTCTCGTGAGTTAAGAAATAAATAAAGCCAGTGGGTCCCACCTGTCAGAGAGAGAAAAAGAAAAATAATATAACCAGTGGACCCCACCTATCAGTCACACACACTCTCTCTCCTTGAATTATTTAATGATTTCTGATTTTAATTTTTGAATTAATTAAAGCTAAGAACTTCAAAAATTCATAACTAATTCATTTTAACTCCAAATAAAGTGAGAAAAATTTTTGAGATTGTTTGAATTTTTGTGAGAGTTTATTTGGTTGTGCTAATTGTTTTTAAAATTCCCATTTGTTGCAAAATTAGCGTACGAGACTAAAGAGGAAGAATCCGAGGTAGATGCAAGTCAAGACCAGCAGGACCGAAGCAATTGTGACCCAAGCGAGTCAATACTTTGATCATCTTGAATTCCCAGTTTTAGCAAATTATTTACATTTAAATTATTAAATTGCATGTTGTTATTTTATGTGAAAGGTTACGTTATTTTTAAACTCTAGCTATATGCCATCAGCTAAGTGTTACTATTATATATCCCCATAGCACATCGAATAGTGAGCCATGATATCCCTAGGAAAATTATAATTGTAGTTATTCCAAAATAAGTCTTGCTTACGTTATGCCTGGCACCGCTTAGATAATAGGGGGTGCTTAATTACCCCAAACATCACATACTATTACAAAAGAAATTTTGGAAAAGTTGTAGATGAAAGTAGTCATGTATTTTTTGCAAGAAATATTATTTTATGCTCCTACAAACCACCACTTGCTTACGTATCTGGGCGGATTGTTCGGGGGCATGGTGATGTGAATGCACAAGAGTGTGGAATGTGGTAGAACCGCCTAGATAACCCTGAGAACCGAATCTGGTCAGGACATCCCATTGTAAAAAAGTACAGCCATAAGACTGCAAAGTGCAACTTGGCTGAGTAAACCTATCGAACCTCGGACTCATCTCACAGGTTGGGCATAGAAGTGTGGAATGCCAGGGACTGTTGTGGCTAAAGGGACACCGCGTGGAGGGTGACTTGTTTTCTTGTCATACTAGCACTATGGGGAGTAGAGCCTGGAGGTGCTAGTATCAGTCGTTAACATCCCGCACAACGTGTGGGACCCACTGCAAGTGGGAGCAGCCCATAGGGTGAGATGAGAACAAGAGGCCAGGTAGTTTGAAAGGTTACTGTGATTATCTACTCAATTGCATGACTAAGGAATCATGTGGGGCAACGAGCGGATTGTCTCTTGTGGTGAAAGTGTACATACTCTGCAGAGTCAAAACTATTCAAATAGCCGTGCCCACAGTCAAGGGCGGATATGGGAACTTAACTCAGATATAGTTCTATTTCAAAAATGATTTTATGGGAAGGACTTGGGAAGAAAAATGGAGGACGATGGATGATGATCCCACGGTTGTTCTTTTTTCACTACTGTCATTTTGAACTGTAAGTATTTGACCTCGGTGGCCCGTCATGTAAAAGGATCGCCTGACGTGGCATATTTTAAACTCTGATGTATATACTATGGCTTTATGAATGTTCGCGATGTATAAGCTAATTCAGCAATGTACTGTAAGCACTATCTACTGATCCAGGGAATAGTGCGGTGGAATTACAGAGGATTCTGGATTTCAAATCTGGTCCGACAGCGCTGGCATTAGAGCATACGACTGTAGGGTAGCACCTTAGGAAGGTTACTAGGTGAAAGACCTATGGACTTAATTTTATAAACCTATAAAAGGGATTTTAGAAAAATATAGCGTATTATTTTCCTCTCTTGTCCCTCTTAGATCTGATCTTGTCCCTCTTCCTTTGTTTTAAAAAAGATACTAACTTTAGTACTTTAATATACAAATGGCGGGAGCTGCAGATGGTAACTAGGACTATTTCACCCATGGACAGAGCGAGGGGGACTTCGCTTGCATTTTGGGCAAGCTGTTGCACTATTTGGGATACAAGGATCAGCTGATTTATAGAGGGCGCAAGACTACCGAGGGACCCCGAGAGTCGTGGCTTATGGAGATCTTTCTTTATGCCCTGGACAAGACCGCGCCACCCCATATTTTTCAGAGTCTACATAGGAGGAGTACTACATCCATTGCTCTCTAGAATACTACTCGCTTAGCCGTTGCTCGGCTATGCGACATCCATGGACCGGCACTGCTGATGTCTCCATTTTTCTACTACTCGTCCCGCCAAGAGGGGGCAACCCACAACGAGACCTTCCTTGTAGAGACAGAGGACTACCCCATGCTCTTCCATCAAGTTCACCTCACCCAAGCTATGGGAGCCACCTATGCTGCGGCACTGGAGGAGATCACCGACCTACGTCAGCTCCTACTCACCAGCTACAGTCGCAAGAAGGCACTCCAAGAGCAGCTCGCCAAGTGTGAGAAGGCACTTGCAAAGGTGGAGAAGGAAAAGGCTGCCGCCCTCGCCGAGCTTCGGCGGACTACCGTAGCTGCGACAATCCTCGCACCAGCTCCTGCTGCATCACCCGTCATTAGTCTGGATCCTACTCCATTCCAGCCTTGGGCTAATGGGCCTCGCACCAGGCTCATGGCACGTAAGAGCGTGCGACCTCCTGGTCCGAGGGACACTATCACCATTGGAGGGTCCATCTATGTCTGTAGCCGCTCTTGCTCCTACTCCGATTCATCAGAGTTCAGCGGTAGCCGCTCTCACTCCCAGTCGCTAGACTACAGTCCTTCATGAGAGCCACCTTCATGGAGTAGTAGACCTTTAGTGTAATGCTCAGTGTGGTGTAGTGAGCATTGGCCCCCGTAGTAGCAAGTTGTGTATTAAGGTTTAGTACATTGTTGTAACTAAATGTTTGGCACAGCCTAAGTGCTATGTGAGTGTTGAGCTGTATGAACTTTAAAAATTATGAATGGAATGCTGCCAGGTATAGGCATTGTATTGTAATTTGATTTGTCATTTATTTTCGTTAGTTTTTACATGAATTGGTTTCGGGCCAAAAGCCCGCATACTTAGTGCATGTATTCAAAGTGCGGTTGGTATCTGTAGATGGCAACCCAATGAGTCACCAGAGCCTAGGCTAGTGATGCACCAGGCCTACAAACCGAGGTTGAGGCTAGTTAAGAGACCCCGCATGTGGGCTGAGGCAGAGGCCGAGGTCCAGAAATCAATCCTCCGCCTCCACCCCCATCGGAACACCCCACTTTGGCCCAAGTCATGGCTCAACAAACCCAGCTTCTGCAGGCCATCTACACCAGCCAGCAAGATAATGCTGGCGGCCATAACACTAAGTTGGGCGACTTTCTCAAAACACGACCCTTGACATTCTCATTGGCTGATGAGCCCCTCGAAGCTGAGGACTGGCTTCGAGATACGGAGAGAAAACTCCAGCTGGCCAAGTGTACCAACGAAGATCGAGTAATCTTCACCACTCACCAGCTCAAGGGAGCAGCTGCAGCATGGTGGGAGAATTACCTATCCACCAAAGGCCAGGAGGATGCTCCGACTGGAGATGACTCCGAGGAAGAAGCTGAAGGACAAGGGGCAGTGGTGGGTTAAGAACCCCAAGGATCCTAACAAGGCCACCGAGCCTCGCGAGCCTAGGATGCTCGCTTGGTCATCACATGGATGGAGTTCAAGACCGCCTTCAAGGCCAACTTTGTCCCAGCCAGAGTGATGAGGATGAAGAAGAATGAGTTCCACACCCTAAAATAAGGAAACATGTCCATCAGCGAGTACCTCACTAGATTCAATCAGCTTGCCCGCTATGCTCCCAAAGATGTAGCGAACAAGAGGGAAAGATTGATCAGTTTTTTTAGGGAATGAATGAGGAGTTGTGTGTGCAACTGATTATACAAGACATCATCAGTTTTCACCAACTGGTGAATAAGACCCTCATTCTAGAGAATGAAAGGAAGAACCTCGAGGCCAACCGCAAGCGCAAACAAGTTGTGCAAAGACCACAAGGAAGACCACTGTTCACCCAGAAGTTCTTCAACAACCCTTCCTATACCAGGCAGTAAACTTCCACTACGGTGCCCCGTACCGTTGGCAATATTCCTTAGATTCCCCGACCTAGCGGCCAATTCACCGTGACCAATCCTCTGGCAAACTACAACTGTTTCAACTATGGGGAGAAAGGGCACTTCGCCAGTCGATGCCCAAACCAGAACACCACGCTGATGAAATTCAATTTGGGAACCACTCCTGTTCGCGGCCAAGCATCAGCGCCCAGCAAGGGATACCAGACCCCTCAACCCAATAGGATAGCTCCCACTTCCAATCATGGTCGGATGAACCACATCACTACTGAAGAGGCCCAGGAATCCGTTGGAATCTTGATGGATACGTTTTCTATCATGACTATCCCGGCGCATGTTCTTTTTGATTCTGTGGCTTGACAATCATGCATAGCAAAAGGGTATGTGGATAAGTTGGGATTACCTACGTACTCATTAAAGAAGCTAGTGGTATTTAGCTCACCAGCCAGAACCATTACTGCCACCTTACTATGCCCAGGGTTAGAGATCACCATGGAAGAGTGGGGCTTCTTAGCAGATCTAATAGTATTGCACTCATAGACCTTGGACATTATACTAGGAATGGATTGGCTAGCCAAACACCAAGGAGTAATACACTGTGCCACCAGGAAAGTAAGCTTGACCAAGTGCCCAGGGTTGACCATAGCAATCAAAGTGGACCGACCATATCGCTGCGGTTGTGCGGTTAATCATTTCCAAGAGGTACCTTTAGAGGGAGTGCTGGTAGTTCAAGAATATCCTGAAGTATTTCTAGAGGAATTACCCGGCATGCCACCAGATAGGGACCTTGAATTCGTCATCAATTTAAAGCCTGGGGCTGCCCCCAATTGCTAAGCGACCCTTTAGGATGACCGTTGATGAGCTGGAGGAACTTAAGAAGCAACTCCAAGAATTGCAGGAAAAGGGTTTTGTCAGACCCAGCTCCTCCCCTTGGGGATCCCCAGTGCTATTCGTCAAGAAGAAGGACGATTCCATCCATATGTGTGTGGATTATCGGTCCCTGAATGAAGTAACCATCAAGAACAAGTATCCACTCCCTAGAATTGATGACCTATTTGACCAACTAGGAGGAGCCACCATGTTTTCCAAGATTGACTTGAGATCAGGCTATCATCAGCTGAAGATTATAGCCGAATATAGTCCAAAAACAACCTTCACCACCAGATATGGGTTATACGAATTCACAGTCATGTCCTTTGGCCTGGCCAACGCCCCGGCTTACTTCATGAACCTCATGAATAAAGTCTTCATGGAATACCTAGATAAGTTTGTAGTGGTGTTCATAGATGACATTCTCGTCTATTCTAAGGATGTTGAGGAGCATGTTGAACACCTACGTCTGGTATTGGAAAAGCTAAAGGAACATCAGTTGTATGCCAAATACAGCAAGTGCAAGTTTTGGCTAAATGATATTAGCTTTTTGGGCCATATAGTATCTCCTACAGGAGTATCTATTGACCCAGCCAAGATCGAAGCTGTGGTAGAATGGAAATAACCCACGACTATCACAGAAGTAAGAAGTTTCCTGGGGTTAGCTGGGTATTATAGAAGGTTCATAAAAGGATTCTCTCGGATCGCCAAACCGCTAACCCAATTGCTCGAAAAGGAGAAGTTTGAATGGACCAAGACTTGTGAAGAAAGCTTTCAGGAGCTCAAGAAAAAGTTAATCTCCACCCCTGTCCTAGTCCTGCCAGACATACGTAAGGACTTTGAGGTATATTGTGATGTCTCTCATCAGGGCCTTGGATGTGTACTAATGCAAGGAGGTAAAGTTGTGGCGTGTGCATCAAGACAGCTTCACCCTCATGAAGTAAATTATCCCACCCATGACTTGGAATTGGCCTCAGTGATTCATGCCTTGAAGATCTGGCGCCACTACTTGATCAGTAACCACTGTGACATATATACCGATCATAAGAGCCTCAAATACTTCTTGACACAATCGGACCTCAACTTAAGGCAAAGAAGGTGGTTGGAGCTGATTAAGGACTACGACCTAGGTATTCACTACCACCCTGGTAAAGCAAATATGGTAGCAGATGGCCTAAGTCACAAGGCTTATTGCAATAACCTCATGGTTCGGGAACAACAACCTGAGCTTCATAAAGATTTAGTGGCCCTCAACTTAGAAATAATAGAGCAAGGTACCATAGCAGCTATGGAGATCCAACCAAGCATATAAGAACTAATCATAGCTGCTCAAAAGGAGAATTCCACTGCCTTGAGAATGAAGAGCCAAATGGCTAAGTGAAAGGCTCCGAAAATGAATGAAGATCAACAAGGAGTTTTGAGACATGGGACATGTCTTTTCGTCCCTCACCAAGAGGACCTTAAGAACTTGATACTGAGAGAAGCACACCGTTCTGTATATTCCCTTCACCCCGGGAGCACTAAGATGTATCAAGACATGAAGCAGTGGTACTGGTGGCCACGAATGAAAAGGGACATTGCATAGTATGTTGCCTGCTGCGATGTGTGTCAAAGAGTAAAGGCTAAACATCAGCGACCAGCAGGATTATTGCAGCCATTACAAGTACGTCAATGGAAGTGGGAAGAAGTAGGAATAGATTTTATCACAGGCTTACCCCGAACCAAAGCAGAATATGACTCTATATGGGTCATAGTGGATAGGCTAACCAAAGTCGTCCACTTTATTCCTGTCGAAACCACCTACAAGGGAGACAAGCTAGCAGAATTGTATATGTCTTTCATCGTGTGCCTACACAGTGTGCTAAAGAGGATAGTCTCAGACCGAGGTTCTAAGTTTACCTCGCATTTCTGAGCTAGCCTTCACGAAGCCCTCGGCACCCATCTTGATTTTAGTACTGCCTACCACCCCCAAACCGATGGTCAGACAGAAAGGGTAAATCAAATATTGGAAGATATGCTTCGGGCTTGTGCCTTAGATTTTACTATGGACTGGGACAAATGCTTACCCTATGCTGAGTTTGCCTACAATAACAGTCATCAAACCAGTTTGAAAATGTCCCCCCCCCCTATATGGAAGAAAATGCCAGACCCCTCTACATTGGTCTGAAGTGGGGGAAGGTTCTATCTTCGGACCAAAGACCCTACAACAAGCTGAAAAAAAAGTCCGCTTGATTAGGGATCGATTGTAAGCCGCTCAATCTAGACAAAAGAGTTATGCGAACAAAAGACGAAACCCTTGCAATTTGAGATTGGAGACAATGTGTACCTGAAGGTATCACCCCTAAGAGGAGTTAGAAGATTCAAAGTCAAAGGCAAGCTCGGCCCACGTTATGTTGGGCCATTCCCAATCAAGGGCAAGAAAGTAAAGGTAGCATATCAGTTGGAGATACCTGCAAACCTAGCAGATATACATGATATTTTTCATGTGTCCCAACTCAAGAAATGCCTTCGAGTGCCAGAAGACCAAAATCCTTTAAAATAAATCGAGATTGAGAAAGACTTGACTTACCAGGAGCACCCCATCAAAATTCTCGATGTGGTGGAGAATAAAACAAGAAATCAAACCATTCGGATGTGCAGAGTATAGTGGAACCACCATACCAAAAAGGAAGCCACCCGAAAGTGTGAAGACCAGTTGCGGAAGGATTACCCCTACTTGTTTTCGAATTAAGCCGAATCTCGGGATCGAGATTCCTTTTAAGGGGGGGTAGACTTGTGACATTCCAAAATTGGAAACTATAGATGTTGTGTAAATTGTGATACTTTGAAATTTTGGCACTTCCTGAGATTTTAAATTTTTGGATTTTCCATGGTCTTTGATTGAGGTTCCAGTAAATAAAAAGAAAATAAATATATATAAACAATGTTAAAGCATAAAACAAGGTGAGAACAATAAAAAGAAGGAATATACTTATAAAAGAAAATACTAAATTGAAATACGAATCTGAAAAGATGATCCAAACATTTGCCCAAAAATTCCCAAAAGTAAATTAATGTGAAAATCCCCCAAGATTCCAAACTTACAAAATAACCCAAATTTAAAATGGTGGTTTCCAAAAATATGAAAAATATAACAAGGAAAAGTGATAGTACTGAATTGGATGATTTGAAATTATAGGCATAAAATATATGCTAAAATTTTATGTACACATATGCCTAAAACAAGTAATGGAAATCAAAATAGAAATGAAAATTTAAAAAGAAAATCAAAAAAAAGGAAAAGGAGGGAGACTCAGCCGGCCTTGGCCCGGCCCGGCCTCGCCCCTACTCTCCTTTCTTTCTCTTTCACTCCCTCTGCTCCCTTCCTCGCGCATGTGCCAGTGCCGCACCCGCCCCGTCCTTCTCCCTGAAATCCCGCTGCTGCGGCCCCTACTCCGGTGCTTCCGTCGGACTGTCGGTTGGCAGCATGCACCTCTGCCTCATGCCTCCTCCATGCTCACCGTAGCACGCCACCAGCTCCCCCGTCTTCTCCAGGGTGTGCTCGCACGATCGCGCCATGCCTCAAGCGTCAGCCGCAGTCGCCGCGTCATCCCTCTCCCTCCCATGTCGTTGTAGTGACAACTTCCTAGTGCTGTGCACTCTCCCGTGCTATCTCATTGCCTCACCCAGTCTAGCTCCTGCGCACTGTGGCCTCACCATTGCCTCCGTCACCCGCCATGGCTGCCCTCCCCACTTCACGCGGACAGCTCACCCCGATGGCTATAAAAGCCCACCAAGGCCAGCCAGCGACTCCCCACACCTCTCTCTCACTCCCACCGAGCACAATTTAGCTCTCGTTCCCTGTACCTCGCCAGTGCCCACTTCTTCCCTAACTACGGCCGAGAGGCTCACCGTCGATTGAAGCCACCCCAGGGCAATTCCGCTGTCTAGAAGCATCTCCGGAGCTTGGCGAAGCTATCCCGACTATCGGCCTGAGCTCTCGCTGCCTGAGCCGCTCCCTCACCGTGAGCTTCCCTCGTATCACAGCCGTCGCACGCCGACTAACCGCCCCAGCCGCGCCTGAGCTCCGTCGATCCCCAAGGTAGCCTCAGGACCATTCTCAGCTGCTCCAGTAGCATTTAATTGAATTCCCGTGCCGTAGATAGCAATGTCCATCGTTGTCCTGTTCCGCCGTCGATCACTGTTTCACCCAAATTGGCTGACGAGACTTCGCCAGGAGGTGGGCGCAGGCACGAGCATTCCATTTTGCTAATGCTCGTGTCCGACCACTGCCCGCACCGTCGACGGCAAGCTTCACCACCATCGGGAGGAAGATGATGCACTGTTCATTGGTAAAATTTGATTAAGGGTCAAGATTAATTAGTACTAATGAAGTTAGTTAGTTTTAATCAATCACTGACGTGTGGGCCATATTTAATTAAACCATTATTCAGTCCCCACCTGTCAACGTCACATAAAAAGTTAATCCCCGTGGCCCAACCTGTCAGTGAAACTGAGGAAACTCATAACCGTCAGTGTCTGGTGAGTTAAGAAATAAATAAAGCCAATGGGTCCCACCTGTCAAAGAGAGAAAAAGAAAAATAATATAACCAGTGAACCCCACCTGTCAGTCACACACACTCTCTCTCCTCAAATTATTTAATAATTTCTGATTTTGATTTTTGAATTAATTAAAGCTGAGAACTTCAAAAATTCACAACTAATACATTTTAACTCCAAATAAAGTGAGAAAATTGCTAAATTCATATAAATTCACCCTTTTTCCAACAGAACCAAATCATGAATTTTTGTGAGAGTTTATTTGGTTGTGCTAATTGTGTTTTAAATTCCTGTTTGTTGCAAAATTAGCGTACGAGGCTCAAGAGGAAGAATCCGACGTAGACGCAAGTCAAGACCAGTAGGACCAAAGCAATCGTGACCCAAACTAATTCCTTTTTGATCATTTTGAATTCCCATTTTCAGCAAATTATTTACATTTAAATTATTAAACTGCATGTTGTAATTTTATGTGAAAGGTTAAGTTGTTTTTAAACTCTAGCTCTATGCCATCAGCTAAGTGCTACTATTATATACATTCCCATAGCACATTGAATAGTGAGCCGGAACCCGCACCCCGTCGGAGAGACCGAACCCCGTCGCCCCTCGGGTTGCGTGCCCGCGACACCGCACCCGCGTCGCACCCTGCACCGCCTCGGTCGACGCACTCGCGTTCGCGCCCCGCACCCGCCTCGCGTCCTCCCGCGCGACGCTTCGCGAAATGAGCCACCACGCGTCGGTGATCTGGCCAGCTCTCACGCCCGCCTAACCCTAGCGCCCGCACCCGCTCCACCCTTAGCCGCCCGATTGGCCGCCCCGCACACGTGTCGCCCACTTGCGCCCGGACTCCGGCTCGCCCGTCCGATTCCTCGGCCACGCCACGTGTCATCGCCTCCGATCTTCGTGTCTGATCCGGCCTCGTCCCTGTGAGGCACGCGACTGGGACGCCTCAGTTCGCGGGCTTCAAAAGCCAACACCGCCCTTGCCTCCTTTCCTCGTCCGCCTCGCGCCGCCGTCCTCGGAGCTGCACCGCCGCCTCCTCCACCCGTGCTCTACCGTCACCTCCGGACCCTGCACCGTTGCCCATCTGCCGTCCTTGAAGCCGTCGGAGACCTCACCGTCGGAGGCCTCGCGCTGTTGTCCTTGCCGTGTGCCGCCTCTGGCCTCGCCGACGTCCCCGTCTACGCCGGTGAGCTGCCGCCACCCTCCCCCTTCCCGCGGCCGCACCCTCGCCGGACCACGTGCAACCGCGCTGCACCTCTGACCCCACCGCCGGAACCCGCACCCCGCCAGAGAGACCGAACCCCGCTGCCCCTCGGGCCGCGTGCCCGCGACCCCGCACTGCACCCCGCGCCACATCGGTCGATGAGCTTGCGTCCGCGCCCCGCGCCCGCCTCGCGTCCGCCCATGCGACGCTTCGCGAAGCGAGCCGCCACACGTCGGTGATCCGCAACTCCGCTGCCCAATCCCAGCCGTTCCTCCAAATCCGATCCAATGGTCCTAATTGTGCCACGCGTCGCATTCTCGGCCGCCCGATCCCGCCGCTGCCGTCGCGCCCGAGCGCGCTAGCTCAGCCCTACCCACGTGGCAAGCCACGTCAGTCCTAGGTCCATGTGGCATGCCACGTGTCCGCCACGTCAGCAGGAGTCGGCCCCCAGGTGCCACGTGGCAGCCATGTCAGCATGCGACATCAGCGTTCGCCACGTGTCAGCACCAGCTGCTACCACGTCAGCCCTAGCCTCGCCCGTCAGCGCCGCCGCCCCGCATGTCCTGTTCCATGCCCCGGGTCCATGGTAGACTCATTCCCCCGTGCACCGGGTTCACAGCACAGTGCCATTTTTGAATTTTTCTAGATTTCCTTTACGGTTTATTTTCCGAGAGCCCGTTCTCCCTCGTATTAGCTCCGATTGACCCCGTTCTTTTTTCTAAATTCATCTAAAATCGAGCTCTAGCTTTTGGTTCTAGTTTCATGATTTTTGGAGTTCATTTGCTTATCATGTTATGTATTTTTCTTGTTTCGACCGTTTCCTCTCTCGTTAGATTTCGATTCCGGAGGAGCAGGAGCTACGCCCGAAGACCAAGAGTACCTCACTGAGCATAACCAAGGCAAGTCATGTGCTTTAACCATGTTGAACCCAGTTTGTAATCTATTATTTAATTATTTTATTTTAAATTACATTACATCGCTATTTCATATAAACCTTTGTATTGTTAGTTATTGCCCCAACTGTCTACATTCCTCCTTGATAACTTTGAACACCATGATGCCATTGTCACTATAGGATTGGGTAATTTAATAGTGATACTATGTTAATTGTCACATGGATTGGTACGATAGAATGCTTAGCTTTGCTTATAGTTACGAAGGGTTTCATCATCACATGTAAATTATTAATTTGACTTAATGAGATATGGAACTGTGGTTGGTGCCACGTTTATTAAAAGTTGGGCAATGGCATTGGTCTGTCATTGGTGTGGTTATACAAAATTGGCTTTTCCCTCGGGCGAGTGATCGTGCAGTAAAGGGGGAAGTGTTGGTGCACTTCGAGGGATGTGGAAGTCTCGTCCGGGTATTGTTAAGAACTCAACTTGTGCGCCATTGATCTGAGCTTTACCGTGCAACCCACATGTCTAGTATGGGATGGACCTGGCTGATTAATTTGGGATGTTTTAATTTCAATCTCGCCATTGTGATGAACATGGTTGCTGATTTCTATGAGACGCAAGGGGTGGTGTGATGCGAAACCCTAGCGGGCGGGATTGGGTTGGAACGGGACTTTGTAAAGGCCTTGTTGTGATTTTCTTTAACGAGCGGATTATCACATCGTGTGGGTACAGTTGTTCAACCTCTGTAGAGTGTAAAACTATTCGAATAGCCGCGTCCTTGGTCATGGACAATGCTCGGTGATTTCACACGAGGTGTAGTTATTTCTGAAAACTTGTAGATTGTGGTTGGACAGTGGATAGTTAATTCACTGTTGATTTAGCTTGTGGATGGGAGGTCCATAAGCAGTTGGTTTAGCTTGTGGATGGGAGGTCCACAAGTGGTTATGTCAATTCCTTTGATTATTTATTTATTATTATTTTACTTAAAGTTCGCTTTCAATCTATTTACTGTATTTACCTTCAAATGTCATTTTATGCAAATTAACCTTCCAGCCTTCCATTGGTAAGCCTTGCATACTATATTGCATTCATTTGTTACAAAGGACTTGCTGAGTACCAATGTATTCACGGCTTTATACCCAATGTTGCTTAGTTGAGGAAGAGGAGTACCACCAGCAGGAGGTTCCAGAAGGAGAGTACTTCGACGACTTCACGGATTAGGCTTCGTTCTCCACTCGATAGCCTGTGGGCTTGTCGATTGGCCGCTACGCTTTATTTTTGGATTTCCGCTGCTAGTTTTTGTTAAGCCATTCGGGCTAGTCTATTGTAACCTTGACCATAAGGTCGTACTCTTGATATTTATCGATATTTGAGTTTTCCCTTTTTATTATCGTGTGTATGGTTGTGATTACATCTATGTTTGACTGTATGCACTAGCGTGATCCTGGACTAGTGCAGTTTACATAGAGAGTCCGAATTTGCATATTCGGGTCTCAACACTAGCAGAATAAATCTAGATTGTCACTGTGACTTCAATTTTGACAAAAATCCTCATCGAGCAGTCAAAAGCCCACAATCTATCATGCAATAGTTCTCCCAGTGTTACCGCTTCCTGGCTCCCTCCTCATCGAGCAATCAAAACCCCACAATCTATCATGCAATAGTTCTCCCAGTGCAACCGCTTCCCAACTCCCTCCTCATGTGCAGATCCACCACCTCTCAAAGAAGTGGAATTTAAGATTCATACCTTTGGGAGGAGAGGCGATAGGGAGGAGAGGTGGCGTTAAGAGGAGAGGCGGCGTAGGGAAGGAGAGACGGCATCAAGAGGGAGAGGCAACATCGTGAGGGAGAGGCGATGTTAGGAGGGAGAGGCGGCGGTGTCCAAAGAGGTGGCGTCGGGTGCGCTAGTAAGCAGTGAGATCTAGCAAACCTAGTAGGGATGGCAGAGATAGAAGAGTGTGTGAGTGAGTAGTAAGAACGGAAAACCTAGCAAGGTCTATATATAGAGAAACTATCACAGACGGTTTCATAATGGAACCTTCTATGTGGCATATCATAGATGGTTTGTTCTACTAAACTGCTTGTAATAGTTCCAACAAATCCTGTTTTTCATCTAGCCTCAGAAAATGCTATCCATGCCCTATTAAAAAAGCAAGCATACTCACAGATGTAATTATTTCTTAATTACTTAATCAATTACAATGTAATAGTTCCATAATTACATGCCGAGTTTCTTATGATTACATTGAAATAATTTCCAAATAGATGTTCGCCGTGTGAGATCATTGATTACACTTGGTTATTTTCTTTTAAATAAGTCCCTTCACGATGATCGACATGCATATAGCTTGTTTCATTATCTTGTTCTTCCTCGAGCCTAATGCCATATCTAAATGGAGATAACTCATCAAATTGATTGTACTCTTCATCATCCACAACATTCTTAACTCTGACAATCCTTCTTTTTCCATGAAAACTATGTGGCGCTTGTTATTTGTCGAGTTGGTTACATAAAAAACTTGAACAACTTGCCTCACGAGTATGAATGGTTCATCTTTGTATCCTATACGTTCGAGGTCCATAATAGTGACACGTATTTGTCGATCTTTACACCCCGTGGAAGTTGGACCCAACGGTACCGAAATAGAGGGATATTAAAAATTATGTAGTCAATCTCCTAAATCTCCTCTACAAGTCCATAGTACGAGCTTGGACCAGCGGTACTGAAGTGTGCATGAAATGCATCTATGTGGACACTTGAGTTCTGCACTGTGCTCTTTCTATCCTGATCTGTTATATAAAATATGTACCTATTAATGTCGTATCCTTACCATGTCATAATTTTAAATTTTAGCTCTTTTGCCAACCATTAAAACGTTTCACTCGATGACCTCCTAGTGAATCGCACCTTCAACCATTCGCTGAGCCGACGGTTGTGTTGTCTTGTGATCCAAACCTTTGACTGGCATGGATTCTCTTGGCGTAGCATATCCTTATGCTCTTCAATATACGGAGACACTTCAGTCATATGTTGCAAGGCCATAAAATGGGCTTGAGCATACGTATCTAGAACCAATGTTATTGTTTTCCTTCTGATGGTCCTGATACCTACTAGCCTCTCCTCATGACGAGATAGATGTATACCTATCGGTTTGACCTGAGCCATGTAATCGATGCAAAACTTAATGACCTCTTTGGTTGCATAACTTTCGATGATGCTATTCTCCAGTCGAGATCGATTGCGTAAATAGCACTTGAGAATTCTGATGTACCTCTTAAATGGGTACATATGACACATGGCCGCATATATTTATCTTTCACAAGGTAGACAATGAGATGGACCATGATATCGAAAAATAATAGAGAAAAATATATCTGATGATGAATAGAGTTGTTACCACCTCAATCTGCAGAGCATCTAGTCCATCGGGATCGATGACCTTCTAAGAAATTATGTTAAAGAAATAACATAACCTCGTGATTATCACTCGAACCTTGTTTGGTAAAATACTTCTAATTGTAATAGGAAGCAATTGTGTCATTAGTACATGACAGTCATGAGACTTCATGCCAATTAATTTCAAATCTTCTATGAAAATAAGTTTCTTCATGCTGGCGGAGTGATCAGACGGAACTTTCACACTGTCCAAGCACTGGCACAGTTCAGTTCTCTCAGACTTAGACAGAGTGTAGCAAGGTGGGGTACAATATGTTCGGCCTTTATTGGTCTCTATTGGTTCTAACTCAGTCCAGAAGTTCACAGCGACCAAGTCACACTGTACGTTGATACCATCTTTTGTTTTATCATGAATATTTAGTAAGATATCAATCAAGCTATCATATATATTATTCTCTACGTACATAACATCGACACAATTGCGAATTCCTAAGTGCTCCTAATGAGACAAGTCCCAAATATTGATCTCTTCTTCCACATGTTCTTCTGACGGATCCTCAACTTACGTCCTTTTCTAAGCACAACATCGATATCATTAACGATATTATAGACCTCTTTCCACTAAAAGGCCTTGGTGCTGAGTCATTCTCTTTTTTCTCTTAAATTATTTGTTCATCTTGCAGTATGGATAATACCTTGAAAGGAACCTACGGTGATGCATGTACATAGTTTTATGTGAGTTGTTCAACTATGCACTCTCGGTATATTATATACTATACTGATAGGCTTTGGCTTCTTTTGTACTCAACCCCGACAGGTTACCAAGGGCAGAAAAATCATTGATGGTGCAGAACAATATGGCGTGTAGAGTAAAGTTCTCTCATTTGTCCGCATCCCATACCTGTATCCTTTCATTCCACAGTATCATAAGATCTTCCACTAATGATGCTAGGTACATATCATTATTGTTCCCAGGTTGCTTCGGCCCTTGGACAAGTAGTGATATTAAAATGTACTTGTGTTTCATACACAACCAAGGGGGAAGGTTGTACATGCATACATTCACGAGCCAGGTGCTATGTTGGCTGCTGATGTTACCGAAAGGATATTCTATCTGTACTCAACCCAAACCTTATATTCCTTGATTCCACACCGAAGTATACAAATATCCTATCAATGTTCCTCCATTGGGCAAAATCAGTAGCATGTCGTACCATTCCATCTTTCTTACGTTGCTCCGAGTGCTAACACAGCAATCTTGCATCCTTTCGATTTGCAAATAAACGCTTCAAACAAGGAATTACAAGCATATACCATAATATCTTAACAGGAGATCCTTGCTTCACCTCGATGCCCTCTCCGTCATCGGATTAATTTTTACACTTGTATCGGGATGCTTTGTACACCAGGCAAATATGTAAGTTTGCATACTCTTTAGGGTAGAAGATACAATCATTCAGACATGCATGTATTTTTTCTACTTCCATTTCCAATGCACAAAGAACCTTCTTGGCCTGGTAAGTGGTTGTCGGCAACATATTTTCTTGGAAGGGTGTTCGCTAGGAGACCTAACAATGCTGTGAAACTTTTGTCGAACCAACCATTACTTGCCTTCAATTTTAGCAATTCAAGAATGGATGACAACCTTGTGTATGACAGATTTTAGCTTAGGAACAACAGTTTCTTTGAGTTCTCCATCAATCTCTCGAATTTACCAAACTCTCTCTCACTATAGTTCCCTTCTGCATCGTGTAGCTTCTGATCTAGATTGTCATCCTGCAATCTATCCTCATTGAAAGCACATTGCACAATCGGCATATCATTATCTCTCTCGATGATGTTATAACTACCTTCCTATATAATTTTCTCTTCACCGTTACTGGTCTAACTTGTATACCCCTTTTTGAAACCACTTCGAATCAAGTGAGCTTCGATCTGTGCTGAGCTGGTAAACTTCTTCAGATTATCACAATCAATGCATGGAAATTACATATATTACATCCCCTTTTTCAACATATCCTGCTCGGTCGCTCTTCTAAAAGCAGACACGCCATTAATATACTCTTCACTCATACGGTTCTCAACGTACATCTAACTCCGGTCCATCTACGCTACATATGTAACAAATTAGTGTCAAATTAGATTATTAATACTGCTATAGCTAACCAGCCTAGTTACTTACACACGTAATTGTCATTCATCTCATAATAAATTGTCTATATCTAAATTAAGTCGCTAGCCACATATTCATGAAGCAATGTATATATCAAGCAAGAATATATTAAAATAAACTAGGAGTACTGACTCATTCTTAAATTAGATTAAACTACCATATCTCTCTAAACCTAGCTAGCTATCATTTCTCTCTATTTCAAGGCATATAATTAGAAGCAAATGCTAACCTCTAATCACCAAAAACAAATCGATCTACAAGTGGTATGCTTTCGCCAAACTCCCCAAAGCCACCTTCTTCAATGTAGTGCAATGAAGACAGATATGTTGAGACCACACTGGCTAGGCATTTAATAATGCAGCGTATCCCAGATAGTTCCAACCACAAAACATTTGTGATACGAAACTATCGCATACAGTTCATATTAATAACCGTCTGTGAACTATCACAGACAGTTATTAGTATGAACTATCTGTGATATCTACCATTATCACAGATAGTTTATATCAATAAACATCTGTGAATTATCTTAGATGGTTATTAATAACAACTATTTGTGATGTCTTGCATTATCACAGATGGTTCGTATGAATAACCGTCTATGAAAATAAAATAGACGGTTATTCATATGAACCATCTGTGATAGTTATGTATCACAAATAGTACACGGTCATACTTGTAAAACCATCTATGATAATCACATCACAGACGGTTCATAGAAACTATCTATGATGTAGGCCTCCAGTATAGCTTCTTTTGTAGTAGTGGGCCCAAGACACTTGCCACTAGACCTGACCAAGCTTTTTTGGCTCTTAAGCCCTCCGGGCCCTCGCCCTTAGCCTGAGAAGGCCAAGCCAGACCAGTTTTGCGTAGGTCCACTGGCCACTCCCGTAATCCTTTTGTTCAAGAACATGACATGTAATCCCCCTCTTAAAAAATGACACGTAACCCCATTCTTATTCATTTTTTGTTAACAGAATTGCTAATTCTTAGGCAACTGAAATTTCAACAAATCTCAGTCGATTGTGCTCACTTTTGGATCACACATGGAGATTCATGCTCAAGGTCATCATCTCCTCTCATACTAGTCGACGGCAGCAGTGAGTTAGGTTTAGAGTTCACCCTTTAGGGGTTGGGTCCATCGATGCCCACACGACTAGAGGGAGGTCAGGGTGGCGGTGAACCAATAGTGCACAGCAACAGCGGTGGTGCGTTGAGGCAGCTGTGGTGTCGTCAGATGCGGGTGAGGAGGAGGGCGGTGTGCATGGTCTACGGGAGGTGGCGCCGATGGATCCGACGATAGGTGGTGGTGGGGTGGTGGATTCGATGGTGGGGAGCCATTGGAGACCGCTGTCGTTGAAGACTGGGAAGAAGGTTGGTTGGCAGCAAGGGTGTGGCACCAGCACTAAGGGCAGCGTAGGCAACTGCGATAGGAGGCGGTAGAGATGGAGGGAGGTGGTCCTTGGCGGGCCTCACTAACACTTGGGGCGGTGGTGGTGAGACACAGTGAGGCGACCTAAGGGTGGAGGTTGTTGCTTCTATCCACCAAATGCGCCCTACTCTCCTTCCTCATGTAGTTGTTGCTTCAATCCGCCAACTAGTTCTGATCATCCAACGCTGGCAAAGAACACTCTTCGCTCCTAAGGAAAGGGATTTAGCCCTCAACCTCGTTTTCCTTTTTGATGCGCGTGAAGTCTTAGAAGCTCTTGAAGCAATAGAGAAGCGCATGGATATCCTTGCCGATCAAGTAGCAGTGACCAATTCTGAGGAAGCGAAGGATGGATTCCTCTACGTGATTATGGGCCTTGTTCATGATTTTGGTAGGTTAGAAGATGAAGTGAAGAGGACAAGGTGAACCTTGAAGACATTTGAGGACACAACTGCCAATCCTCTTACTTGAAAAGCCGACGAAGAAGCCTATGAAGCTGAGAAGACCAAAATTTGGAATTTTCATTTTCTTTTGACTTTAGCATGAAGCCTAAAGTTCTTGTTTTTTGTAAAAGTGACTAGACACGCTATTTGGCCAATATTATTAGAAAAAGGAATTCTCTCTATCTATATCAGCAATTGCTAACCAAATATAATGACCAAATCACTTCAAAGACCAATCCACTTTCCAACCTAACATTCTTTTGCTGATTTAGGCATTAATCCAGATGTTGGGATGGTACTTCTTTAGATATTTCTTGTTGATCGCTTTTGGTAATATTGTCCCTTATAGTGTTTCCAGGACATATGAATTTCGTGGTACTAGTTGAGGAATGCGATAACGACCTTCTCATGTTAAAGGCCTAAAAAGAGTTAAATTGAGTCCTTTTATTGTAAGCTTTGGCAACTTTGCGTTTATTTTCCTCAATCTCCTCCTGGGCTTTCAACTTTTCTTTAGTCAAAATTTCTATGTTATCAACCAAAGCATCATGATAATCTACTATTGTCGGCCCTTCTTGCCTGGCAATCCTAATGGACCAAAGGTTGACTTCAACTGGTACCATTGTGTAACATCCTGATTTTCAGAGATTTTAAAAACCTTGAATTTAAAAATAAATTTCTGGAATATTCTTGAATTTAAAACAAGCTTAAATGAATTTTTAGAATTTAATATGATTAAATTCAACATCAAAATTTGCTGGAAATATTTTATTTGTGTTCCCTGTCTCTCAAGGAATTTTCTGGTATTTTTGGTGAATTTTTCGGATTTATTTGCTATTTTCTAGAGCTCCTAGAAGTTTATTTGAATTTCTGGAAAAAGGAATTCTTGGAAAATCTCCCCGCCGCCCGATCTTCCTCTCTCCTCCACGCGTCGCTCATCCCAGCGCCGTGCCGCCACCGTACACCCTTCCCACGCGCGCGCCGCGCGCCTCGCCGATCCGATCCGCGCTTCGCCACGCTGTCGCGCATCCGCGCTGGCTGACACGCGGCGGCACCGCCGCTTCGCCTCGCCGCGCGTGCCGCTCCGATCTCAGCCGTCCGACCCCGCCGCTGGATCTGATCCGCACCGTCCGCCTTCACTTACCCCTTCGCTTCTCATTCGACGGCCCGGTTCTTTTCCCTCCGCCACGCGTCGCGCACCGAGCCATCTCTCCGCTTCTCTCTCTCGGCCGACGGGGTCCCGCTGTCGCCGTGCCCGCTGCCCCGCTCGCTCTCCTCCGCCGCGCTGCCGCCATTATCGCGCCGCCGAGCTCTGCGTTCTTCGCCTCCTGGCCGTTACTCCTCGCCATTAATGGTGTTGGAGAGCCCTCTCGTCGCGCGTGTTAACTGGCAGCCATTTCACTCGGCGCCGCCTCGTTTCGCGGTTGAGACGAAACGTCGCGTTAACTCCGCGAGCCGTGGCGCCCGTTTCTTCTCCGCGGGTATAAAGACGTCGCCGGGGAGCCCTTCTACTCCCTTCGCGCACTCCCCTCCTCTCGAGTTCCTCTTCGCGTGCGTCACCGCCATGTTTTCAAGTCGTCGGAGCATGTTTTCGTCGCCGCCGGTGAGCTCCTCCGCCGTCCCGTCGCCGCTCGCGCCTCGGTTCCGCGCCCGGCTCCGCGCGTCGCGCCGGCCTCCTCGCCGCGCGCGCGCTCGCGCCAAGGTCCGCGCGACGCCTCGACGATCGCGCCAGCACGCGTCGGCGATCCAGCGGTTCCCGCCTCGCACCATTGCATCCCAACCGCCCATCCGAGATCGGAATCGCGAGGCATCGGCGCCGCCACGCGTCTCCTCTCCGCCGTTGGATCCACCGACACTCGCGCGCGCGACGCCTCGCGCGACGCGCCCGTCACGCGTCCGCCGATCCACTCCTGCGCCGGCCACGCGTCGCCATCGCTCGCACTCCGCCGCGCCCGCGGGACGCGCGACGCGCCGCGCCACGCGTCGGCAATCCTCGCCTTCCGGCCCCCGCACCGTCGCATCTTCGCCGTTCATCCGGATCGAGCCGAAGGCTCGATCTTGCCGCGTGGGACGCATCGCGAGCCGTCCGATCTCGCCGCTGCCGCCGCCCGAGCCATCCACGCCGCCCTAGCCACGTGGCAGCACCAGCGCGTGCCACGTCAGCCCTAGTCCACGTCAGTAGCCACGTGGTATGCCACGTCAGCTGCCACGTCAGCCAAAATCCGTCCCCAGGTGCCACGTGGTAGCCACGCCGCCGCTTGACACGTGGCGACACCGGCGCAAGCCACGCCGCCCTAGCTCGCCGTGTCGGTAGCCGCCGCGTGTCTCGTTCGTGGACTCGGTCCACCGTGGACCGCCCCACTGTCGACCCTGCGCTTTATTTAAATTCCGTCTTGACGTCATTATTCCGATTTTTCTTTAGAAAAATAATTCTTGCTGACGTCATAAATGATTTTCGGTTTAAATTTTAATTCAGAAAATAGCCTTTTCCTTTTATTTTGTATTTAAACTTTGGAAGGCTATAACTTTTGCATTAACTCCAAATTGACCCATTCAAATTTCTAAATTCATCTAAAATTCCAAATTTTCATTTGGTATATTTATTTTTAATTTTTGAGTTTTTATTTTATTTTATTTATTTGGTTTTTCTCGTTTCTCGTGTAGAATCCGATCTGTCCGACGATTTTCAAGAGCAACTTCAGGAAGATTCCAACATAATTCCAGAAGGCAAGTCTCCTTGACCATTTTGCTCCTATGTTTTATAAATAGTTTTTGTAATTATTTTAAATTATTTGCATGGCTATGTTTAATAAATTGATAATTTTAATTCTAGAATTTAGATAAACACCCAATTTGTTATACCCTCCTTTGGAAATTGCTTACCATGTACCCTTGTCAACATAGGATATTCTTGGACTCATAAATGAGTTAGTATTATTTATTGTTGAATTTAGAGTATTAGCAAATGCTTAGTTTAGCTGTTAAATGTAGAAATGCTCATATGAGAAAAATGGTTAATGAATGTTTTTGATTCAATGATTTGTTTGGAAAGTGCTAATAGATGTTACCACTGTAATTTTAACTTAAAAAGGAAAATTCAAAATGAAATATTTGACGAGGGTGGATGGAATGTTTGGTTGGTGCGGTTTAGCACGAAAAATGGGTTTGTGAATGATCCACCCTAGTCGTTTAAGGACCGATTCTTGTGTTTGTCCAATCTGAGTAAAACAGTACAACCACAAGTTAAAATGGGTACAACCTAGCTAATTAACCTATAATAGTTTAGTCTTTGTGTCACTATTGGAAAATGGGTATCAGGGATTTACTGATTACTCAAAGTGAGGGGCGATTTATCGCACTCACATGGCGCAAGAGGGGGCTTCTGAATGTGGTGGATTTAACCCTTCAGCGGTGAAACCTCAGCGAGTGATGTAAAACTATACTAGAGTAGGTGAAAAGCTTTGTGATATTTTATCTGGGTCTCATGCCAAAGGAAGCGTGTTGGCTGTTAAGGTAACATATCTCTTGTGGATAAAGTTGTACGCACTCTGCAGAGTAATAAAACTATTCGAATAGTCGTGCCCACGGTCAAGGGCGGACAAGGAATGCATTCACATAGTAGATATTTGACTTTGAATTTAAAAAGAAAAGGTTTTGGAAAAACTAGAGAGTGGATAGAACTCTCGTGATTTTGGTCTGGTGGATGTAACCAGTTCCGGTGGTATTAAACTCCATTTTAAATCTTGGCAGAGATAGCCTAATTATCAGTGATGGTGGATGTAACCTTCACTAAGGTACTTATTAAAATTTAGATTATGAAAATTCAATGTTTAACAAAATGCTTTTAGTAATAGTATATAAATTTGGAATAAAATGCTGATTTGTGCAAAAGAGCCATAAAGCCTTCCTTTGTTCAACCTTGCATCTAATGCATCTTTCTCAAGACTTGCGGAGTACTTTATGTACTCACATACTACACTTCAAATAATTCTCAGAAGAGGTTGAAGCTCAGGAAGGGGACTACGACTACTGTTCCGTTTGCGGCTGTGATGGATTCTTTCCGGAGGACTAGGTCTCGTTGCTCAAGTCAATTGCCTGTGGCAGATTGATGGGCCGTTTATCTGAATATTTTGCTTCCGCTGTTTTATTTTGTGTAAGAGGTTCAGTGAACCGCAGTTGTAAGGCCTTGGGCCAGGACTTATGTATTTCCGTTATTATTGTAATAAAGCGTTGTTGGCAATGTATCATTTTGTCTGATTATCTGTGTGTACTAGCATTGATCTGGGACTAGTACTGCAATACACAGGGGGGGTCCGGGAGTTTCTACTCCAGGGTCTCACACATTGCCTCCTGTCCATATACCAATTGATATGGAGAAATCTTGGTAGCTCTATGCTGTGCAATCCTATAAGCGCGCAATGCTTCCATCATCACCGCATGCCAACATGTTGGATGCTCATCATCCTTCTTTTTGACCAATTTGGTCTTGATTTTATTTGACACTTCAACTTGTCGATTAGCTTGAGTACAATATGGTGATGAACTAATTGGTTGATATTCAGGGATTTCAAGTATTTTCTAACCTGATCAGTCGTAAACATAGTTCCCTGATTGGTTGTAATAGTCTAAGATATACCAAATTGATAAATTATATGCTCTTTAATAAAAATGGTCACCTCCTTATGTGTCACATTCTTTAAGAGAACAACTTCAACCCATTTAGTAAAATAATACGTGGCCATTGGAATGAATCGATGCCCTTTGCTTGATGGTGGATTAATTTGGTCGATAATATCCATGCCTCAACCTTGGAATGTAACATCCCAAATTCTAGGAAATTCAAAAATGAGTAAATTTTAAAACTTTTTTCTTGCATCTTATTTTCTTGGCTTTTGATTGGAGTTCCTTTGGAAAAATAACTTGTAAATAAAATTTTAGAAAAGAAATGCACAATGGATATAATTCAAATCGAATTCAAAATCGAATCTAAAATGATGATCCATAAAGTGGCATAGGCGAATTCATAGTAGAATCCATTTCAAAACTCAAAAATAAGTTCATGGCACTAAAAATAAAAATTTGTATACTATTGAGCTTATTTCTAAAAATTACCAAATTAAAATAGTGGCATTCTAGTGAAATAGAGAACTTTATAGAATTTTTGAGAGAAATGCAAGGTAGATAAAATTCTAGAAAAAGTATACAATAATCTACACTATGTTAGGAGTCTTTGTAAAAAAATTTATAATTTCTAGAGCTCATTTGCTATGTCTAAAAATTCCTCAAACCTCTCAGCCAAGCCTCTTATTTTGCGAAGGCGTATTTTTTAAAATACGTCTCCTCTCTAGTCACTCTGGTCCCACGTGTCAGGAGGCTCCGTCCACCTCGCACCCACACCAGCTCCACCATGACAGAGCCGATGCCACTAGATTTTGACACTGTGCCCACAGCTTCGTACCTGCCCACACCTACCCATCGCATCGCCATGCTGAGTCCCAACATCCTTGTCTTGTTTCCCTTGTCCACACGGTGGAGCAAACCACACATTCATGATTTCTCACCATGGCCACACAAGAGGCACTCCTCCCCTTGAAATCTCTCATCTATTTAAGCTCCTTACTATGTTATTCTTCCTCAGCTCGCCCCCTTTGTCTCTTGCTCACAACCAAACATCATTCTCGACATTCCAATAACTCCAGTGAGCTTCTCCCTTACATCGCTCACTCCCTTTGTCTATTGCTCACAACCAAACATCATTCGTGACATTCCAATAACTCCAGTGAGCTTCTCCCCTCTCCAACCGCATCATAACGAGCCTTATCTTCCCTCTAAGCTCTATGCTTGCTTAATTGCTTTTCCATGCAGCGAATTGTCCGAACCAAGTCCTCTTCCACATCTCCGGCTAGAAGCGTTGCCACTAGCCATTCTTTCCCTCTGGTATGGCCCTGGCTAATTCCTCACTCTTCGAGCATCTCTATCTCCTAAGTAAGCTAATCCGACCATGCTATTGACCTATCCTTCACTGCAGTTAGCCATCGCTATGCACATTGCCGCCGCCACACTTCATCGTTGTCTGACCTCCTTAGTGCCACTCCACTGTTGCCATACTCTTTGTCACTCTCCTGGTGAGCTGGTAGTGCTCATGTGCCCCCTTTTTTTTGGCCCAATGTACATGGATTGTCGCTATTGCCGTAGCTCCATATAGCGTCGTTGCCAGCCTAACTCCGATGAGCTAAAGCCTTGCTACCACCACCCAAAGGATCTCTGTGACCTCCTTTGTCCATTTCTAAGGTTGCCTGCACCCCTTCGCCACTCCCTCGCTACTGGCGAGCTCAACAACGAGCTCTGCCATGGTGCGCCTTCACTCTCTCCCTCCCTCTGGAAGTGGACCCCACCTGTCAGAAAGGTTAATTTAGTGCTAATGACATGTTCAAAAGTAATGCATGTATGACATGTGGGCCCAAGATAATTAGTTTGTTAAAATTTTATTTAAAACTGGGTTTAAAATTTGAGAGTATGACATGTAGGATACACATGCATGTGATGTCTAAAACATGTAAGTATGACATGTAGGACCAACATGCATGTGATGTCTAAAACATGTGAGTATGACATGTAGGACCCACTTGTAAGAATGCAAATTAGCACTAATGACATGCTTGAACCTAATAAGACTATGACAAGTGGGCCAAGTTAAAATCAATTAAGGGATTTTAATTAAACTAAGAATTAAAATATAAGTCACTAACATATAGGACCCACTAGGTAAATTAATGCATAAAACGTGATTTAAAGCATGTGAGATTGACATACATGGCTCACATCTAAGGAATTTCAGGAAAATGAATAAAATGGGAAAAGCCACTTTTAGTTGTGAAAGCTTGCTTTATTTGTTGGAAAGTGTATTTTCAGAAGAACATATCCGAAAGTTCGCTTTCTCTATTGGAAAGCGTATTTTGAGAAGTACGCCTTCAACGTCATCACTTTTAGCATTTTTCATAATTTATAAACTGAGCCAACTTCAACTGGTTATAACTTTTTCTTATGAACTCCAAATTAAGTTATTTCTATCTCTAATTATTTTAAAATCATGCTCTATCTAAATATATAAAAAATATTTAAATTTGTTTTCTATTTGAATTTATTTGGCTCTTATTTGTACTCGTGTGAATTTTACCGAATATATACTGTCACACCGGAAACCTACCAAAGCACTTTCAAGCAATTTTCTGAGCAACAACAGCAAGGTAAGCACCCCCTTTGACCATGTTGATCTCAATATTTTAATTAGTATATATTGTTTGCAAACTCTATTATACATGCGTGTATGTTTCACTAAAGTTGCTATATTATGGGTAATAGTAGTAATATTATACACCCATACCTCCTTGGAACCATATGCAATTATCGGAGTGCGCCAATCATCTGGATCCATATCTGAAACATCATTATCATCGATTGGCGGATCAAGATTTACTGGAACCATAGCACTTGTAGAGTGAGTGATATTTATGGGTGCTATTTCGATTATTTCCATGAAAGGTTTTGTGATAACATCATAGTACTAGTTATCATAGTACTATTGTCGGCTTTTAATCTTATAGACTGATGCTTGTTGAACAATATTATTTGCTCTGAAATTGTGTTCCCATGGCATGTGATGTATAGAGAAGTTGACAAAATCATCAATAAGCCTTCTGCACTTCATCAGATATTTTGTTAGCTTATCATCATAACAATTGTATTCACCCTTAATATGTTAAACTACTAGCAACGATTCTCCAAATACTTCAACAAAATGAAGTCTAGCTAGTCCCGCAAGCAAGACCTCATACTTAGCTTGATTATTGGAGCAAGGGTAAGCTATCCATATGGCAAACTCATAAATTTCATCATGTGGTGAGATCAATACTAAGCCAACCCTATTTCCTTTCTGACAGTTTGATCCATCAAAATACATATTCCAAGGTGCAATAATTACTAGATCAACCTAAACTTCTTCATAAGGAATATGATGATCAGTAATGAAATCAGCCACAACTTGTCCTTTTACCGCATTCATCGGTAGATAAACCAGATCAAACTCAATTAAAGAATAGGCCCATTTGCCATGTCATCCTTTGATTATTTGTTTAGAAAGCATATATTTGATCACATCGGCTTTACATATCACATGACATGTAGCCAGAAGTAAAGAGTGTCGAAGTTTGGTGCAAGCATGATAAAGTGAAAGACACAACTTTTCAATATACGAGTACCTCATTTCAGGATCAATTAATTGTCGGCTCAGATAAAACACTGGATGTTCCTTGCCTTTGATTCCTTTAGCAAGCATCATGCCAATAGTAGCCTCTACAACAACAATGTATAATCGAAAATGCACACTAGGCTTTGGTGCTATCAACATAGGTGGGGAGCCAAGTATCTCTTTATATTGTCAAAAGCTTTCTGCTACTCAATTCTCCACACAAAATCTCTATTGACCTTCATCTTAAGTAATGGAGTAAATGAGCTAATATGGCCTGATAAATTTGATATGAATCTCCCGAGATAATTAACTTTCCCAACTAGCTTCTATAAGTCTTTCTTGCATTCAGGAGGTTTGGTCTCATTGATAGGTTTTACTTGGGTTAGCCTACTTCAATCCCTATCTTATGCACCAGAAAGCCCAAAAATTGCCCTACTGACACACCAATAGCATATTTAAGAGGATTCATTTTAAGGTCCTGTTTTTTTGCGGCTTCTAAAAGCCACTTTTAGCTTTTGCTACAGTAACTAACTTTTAAACAGAGTATTTTTTAAAATGGGGTCTACAAGTTAATTGTAGTACACGTTAAAAAACTAATATCTGTACCATAAAAAATCGCAAGCGAGTATCTCTCTTTCCGCAATCTCTGTCGCAAACAGCCAAAAAGCCATCAGCCGCAGCCAAAAGCCATCAGCCGCAGCAAAAAAGAATAGGCCCCAAGTCCATGAGCTCTGGTACATATAAGGGTTTGTCGTAAATCAGCTAAATATTACTTGTAATCAGCCGATTTAACTATTGCATCATCAATGCAAATTTAACCACTAAATCCATGACAAGAGAAATTGAGTCTGTGATTATTCTTTCGATGGACTTTTTCCTTTACATAATTCGGTGGTCATGTAAAGATGGAAGATGAAGTGTTCCATCGGGAGACAAAACGGCACGAGTGTGTTTTTATGGCCAGGTACGACACATTGAAAAAATAAAAAAGAATAGAAGACATAATTGGATTGATTTGAGTCGATAACAACATTTAATCCTATAAGGCTTAAAGTCTATTAGCTCATGAATCGTTCCGATAAGAAAGTATTAGGCTTAAAGGCTGATTTATCTTCAAAATAATTTGAATTGTGGATATTTGGCTAAAACTTGCTGATATAAGCAAAATTTGAAATGACAACAAAATTCAAGGAAAGACCTTTTATTCAGAATTGGTCTTTTTATTCATAGTTGGTCAAATAGGTGTGACTAATCGCTTTGCAGAAGAACTTTGGGCTTCATGCCAAAGTAAGAAGAAAAAGAAAGTCCCAAAATCTTCAGTTATTGCTTCACATGGATTGTCACATGGCATATGCGGTCGAAGAGCTGTCAGGAATTTTCCCGGGAGAACAGATCCACATCGAAATTGAATTCGAAGCATTTCACGCGCCGCATCTAACATCGCTTACGCGTTGTACGAAACAGCGACGGCCGGATCGACGACTCTCTCTTTATCTCCTCTTCTTGTCACGTTGCTGTTGTCTGCCTCCACAACACAGCTAGAATAAGGACTCGCGAACAACCATCGGTTTTGTGCGTTTATGGCATAACAACAACTTGATTAGGTGATTGCTGCAGCCGATTAATCATATCAATCGACAAACAAAGCTGGTTGGTTTTCGGTGTAAATTCTTTAATTTATTTTTTGCTGTTACTTTTTTTATTCTTTAAAGACAAGAAGACATCTAAACAAAGTGTGGGCCATGCCTTCCCTTGCAATCAGCAGACCTCGATCTATACGAACATGAGCGTACAAGTCCCTTCTACTACTCGGGAAATGCCCATCCATACTGAGCGTAGATGCTCCCAAATCCCAGCCGCACAACATGCATCAAAATTAGTGCAGATAATTTTATTTTATGGTTTATGTTCGAATTAGAAAATATGTGGGGATTTAAGCATTGATTATAAGGGGAAAAGGTATATGTGGACCACCGCCTCTCTCTCCCCATCAACCTCACTATTCCCTCCGTTTGTATTTGAATTTTGAAAATATATACATACACAAGTACTATACACACAAATACACATACATCTCATAACATTATAAATCACATACCATTCCATGTAGAAATACACAATTTTGCAATAGAGAAATTTTTTTGCAAAGCATATGTACTATATATCTTGTGCATATATTGTACACTTGACACACAGAGAGGGGGGAGATAGAAAGAGAGATATGTATAGTGGTACTCCGGCGCACACTAACACTGACGGAGCACCTAGGGCACATTGACAAAGGAGATGCACCAGCATAGTGCACAACCACATCGGCGCTAGTGATGTACACTGCCATGATAATGAGATGTGGCTGCAACCAGCGAGGAGGTGGCGGTGTGTGGTACACCTGAGTTGATGACAACATGACCAGTAGTGCACCTTGGCAAGGACGAAGAGGGAGGTGCACAGGGTAGCAGGTGAATGTAGATGGTGCACCTCGGCGACAAATATGGTGGAGGTGCATGGGCAGTGATACGGTACACGTCAAGGCGGAGCACCTCTGTGGCATGGTATACTGGCCTGGAGCACCTTCGTGACACCAGAAAGGAAGATGGGTGATAGATCCGGTAAGGTACACGTCAAGGTGTACACCTTGGCGGCTTGGTGTACTGGAGTAGCACATCTAGCCGACACCAGCGAGGAAGAAGATGAGTAGCGGATTCAGCACAATACACATCAAGGCGGTGCACCTTGGCAGTGTGGGTGTACTGGACCTAAGCAAGAAGGCTTGAACAAGGTGCGTCGACATAGCCTTACTGGAGCTAAGGTGCTTATCAGTGGTGGGAAGGTGAACCGACTCACCGGTCTTCGTTGTTCTTGTAGTCGACCGTCGCTCCTCCGCTAGATCTAAATCTGGAATTGCCGACTGTCGACTCGCTAGTGCCAGATCTGGGCTCGTCGATAGTAGATCTAGACAGAGGTGCATAAAGGCGATGCACCGTGCTCCCTTCAGGTGCACGTCGTCGCTGGCCCCCCAGACGGGGCTCCGGATCCTCTGCAAGGAACAAGACCACAGGCAGATCTAGGGCACACTAGTGGCGCGCGGTGTACTCGCAGTGTACTGAAACATTTTTCTGCTGCTATGTCACGCTTGCCAGCCACCATGGCATGTACACCCTTGCCGGAGTTGAGGAAGAAGCCGTCACATCTGATTTCCAGTAGCTGCGCCCACCCGCCGATCGTACGTCATGCCTGTCGGCTGGCTGCGCGATTGTTGCTCCCCTGCGCCGACCTGCCTAGCCAGCCGTCGGATCTGGGGAAAAGGCCGATGAGAGAGTGAGTGAGATGGAGATGGGGAAGAGAGAATGAGATAGGATGGGTGGGACAAATAAGGCAGCTGCAGAAGGTGGGTGGGTCCCACATGTATTTTATGACATTTTCTGTCCCAATTTGAATATTGAAAATGCAATAAGGAATGAAGTGAATTTTCTGCACAAATCTTGGAACATGATGGACCGTTGGATAGTGGGTGCATATGAACCTAGGTTCATATAATTCATATTATCTACTAGTCGGGCTAACATACTCTGTTCATTCTATATGGTATTCTTAGTTGATTTGTTATGCACTCCGTCGCTGACAAACACCGAGTCCGCCTCAAAAATTGTACTCCCTTTGTTCTTGTTTAAATATCGTCAACATTTGAAAACTTTGTCTGCTAATATACACTAAATTATTTAAATTTGTCATGTGAAAATAATATTACTATATTTTTTTTACCAAAAATACTTTCATATTGTTATATTTTTAATACTTTTTCTAACAAATAATTAGAAAAAAGAAACACTCGTTGAAGACAGCATCAATGTCTAAAACGACAAATAAGAAAGTACGAAGGTAGTATATATCTTCTCAAAAATAAAATTAATTTGTGCATTGTGTCATCCTGATGTATTTAAGGTAGATTTTGTGATTCACTGTGCCCAACCCCTCCGCCAAGGAACGGTGGATTAGAAAGAAGTTTTCATATATGTAGCCAAAGGCCACACATGAGCCGTGGACGAAGGTTCGCCCTACCTCCCACGGATTCCTCTCTTCAAAGATCGTAGGCATACGTACGTCGTCTGTAACCATGTATTTGTCGAAGAACAGACTATGTCTGATCTATTACTCTCATAGTCTCATGGATTGTTCTTAGAAATTGCACAAATTTTATCTTAGCTGCTAGGGCAGTAACTTGCAAGCTAAGTTGTAAAGTTAGCTAACCTAATCCACGACAATCTTGTAACGTCTTGACTAATATATCTCTAGAGAGCTGGTCAATTAAATCCATACTTTCTTGTCCTATATTGTCCCTTCCCTTGGCGAGATGTTCACCATCGCGCTGTATGCTCGTAGAACGGTACAAGGCTACAAGTACGCGCTGACAAGTTAAGCTAGTAGCTAGCTAACGTGTGTACTTAATTGGCAATGGCCTCATTGCCTGAAAGCTTCCGAGGAACGAAATGACACTGCACCTGCAGCTTAAAGCCGCCTTTGCTTTTTTTTTTTTTTTTTTTTGCAGTGGACTGATTCCAAAAAGCGAGTCATATGTTTGAACTAATTGAATTCTTGATAGTTCTGGTGAGACGACGACACTCAAGAAAAGCTGGTCAATTGAAACCATAAATTACGTGCAAAGCTTATTGTTAAAAAGGTGATCTAAATTTATATCGTATTTGTGTAGGATATTTCATCGCTTTATACCAGATGTGGCATGATAGGTGCATGCACAGCTTATATCAGACGTGATATCAATCTATAGCAACTGACTCTAATTTGGTTTCCTCTTCGTATGGGACTCGGTTTCCTCACTCTATATCTGTACCCCAATAGCCAATAGTAAAAATAAGCGCTCCATTGTAATATCTCCTCATTATAGTGATTTATTTTCGAGCACCTATAGTTTTTTCCGCAAGGATTTTCCACGTAAAAAATTCATGTCTCTCGTTTCTATTTTTCTGTGCATTATTTGCAACAAGTGGTATCAGAGCACAAGAATTTATAGTCTGAGAAATTCGAGAGATTCACAAGAAGAAAAAAATTATGTTCAATCCAAAACGATGTCGCCTTTTCGTGCAGCACGTATTCGACTCGGAGTCTTGCACACATCTTCGAAGCCAAGTCATGGGCCGCCACAGCACGTTCATCAGATAAAAGGCGTCTCTGATTCGCAACGCAGAAGCAGGGCATCGTTCTATCGGGTGAACGATGCCACCCATTTCAAGATCGCTTCATCGCCCACTCGTGTCACCGATCCGAACCCTAGCCTCGCACCGTATCCGCGTCGGTGAACCTTGGTTTGTGTGCCTATTTAAAGCACCGCCGCCTCACCACCTCCCATCTCGAGCATCCGCCACTGAGCCGCCTCCGTCCTTGCCGTGTGCCGCCGCCCTCTCATCGAACGCACCCGCCGGACCTGTCGCCTCGCAAAGCCTTGCCGCCATGTTCGCCCGAGCCATCCTCACCGCCGCCGGAGTCCCCGCCGGTGAGTCTCCGCAACCGTCCGATCTCTCCCAATGGCTGAGATGTGCCGCTCGGTTCGGATAGTCTGAACGTCTTCGCACCTCCGCTGCTGTCCAATTCAACGTTGGACCGTCTGATCCTCCTAATAGTCGGACAGTCCGATCGTTGCATCTTCGCGACCGTCCGATCGATGGCGGACCATCCGATCGAAGTTATCGCCGGATAGTCCGATCATCGCACCTCCGCAGCCGTCCGATCGATGTTGGACCGTCTGATCTTCATTATAGTCGGACAGTCCAAACGTCACCATCTTCGCAGCCATTGGATTGTCGGGCAGTCCGATCGTTGTCGCTTCGTAGCCGTCGGATCGTCCCCATCCGGATCGTTGCCTCCATGCCGAGTCAGGCCTAGCCGCCACGTGTTAGTGCCACGTCAGCCCTAAGTGCCACGTGTCAGTGCCACGTCAGCATCCTCTCCTGTGTGCACTGTTTCGTGGACCGAGTCCACAGTGAGCCCTCTCTCCCCGTGCACCGAGTCCACAGCATAGTAATTTTTCTGAATTTTCAGTATTTTTTTTAGATTTAATTTTTTGAGAGCCCGTTCTTCTCCGTCCTAGCTCCGATTGACCGCGTTCTTTTTTCTAAATTCATCTAAAATCGAGCTCTATCTGTTGGTTCTGATTTCAAGGTTTTTAGAGTTTATTCGAATTTTATTTGATTGGTTTTTGTTGTTTTGATCGCTTTCTCTCTCGTTAGATCCCTATTTCGGAGGAGCAGGAGCAACGCCAGAAGACCCAGAGTACCTCGCTGAGCATAACCAAGGCAAGTCGTAACCTTTGATCATGTTAAACCCAGATTTTAATCTATTATTTATCTACTTTGTTTTAAATTATTCTGCATCGCTATTTTTATTACAATCTTTGTAATTGGTAGTTATTATCCCAAGTGATTAAATCCCTCCTTGATAATTTGTTATACCATGATGCCATTGTCACTATAGGTTAAGAAATTATTTAGTGATGCTATGCTAGATGTCACACGGGGGGTACATTTAGTATGCTTAGCCTTGCTTACTTTACAAAAGGGTTTATCATCACATGTGAATAATTAATCTAACTTAATGAAATATGGAATTGTGGTTAGTGCCACTATTATAAAAATTATACCATGGCATTGGTGTGTCATCGGCGTGAGTTATACGAACTTGGTTTTCACTTGGGCGAGTGATCGTGTAGTAAAGGGGGAATGTGGACCCACTTCGTGGGATGTGGACATCTCGCCCAGGTAATATTAAGGACTTCACTTTGTACGCCATTGATCTAAGTCTTATTATGCAAATCACATGTCTAGTATGGGATAGACCTGGCTGATTAATTTGGGATATTACAATTTCAATCTCGCTAATGTGATGAACATGGTTGCTGATTTTCATGTGGCGCAAGGGGGATGTAATACGAAACCCTAGCGTGTGGGATTGGATTGGAATTGAAATTTGTAAATGCCTTGTTGTGATTTTCTTAGGCCGAGGCTAATCACATCGTGTGGGTACAGTTGTGTAACCTCTGTAGAGTGTAAAACTATTTGAATAGCCGTGTCCTCGGTTATGGATAATGCTCGGTGATTTCACACGATGGGTAATGTTTTCATTAGAAACTTGTGGTTTGGTTGGAAAGTGAATGGGTAGTTCACTGTTGGTTTAGCTTGTGGATGGGAAGTTCACAAGTGGTTTATTGCAATTCCGTTGATTACTTATTAATTATTGTTTTCCATTAAATTTTGCTTTCAATCTATTATTCGTATTTATCTTAAAATATCATTTTATGCAAATTAACCTTTCAGCCCTCCATTGGTAAGACTTGCATACTATATTGCATTTATTTGTTACAAATGACTTGCTGAGTATCAATGTACTCACGGCTTTATGCCCATGTTGCTCAGTTGAGGAGGAGGAGTATTACCAGCAGGAAGTAGCAGAGGGAGAGTACTTCAGCGACTTCACGGATTAGGAGTTCGCTCCCTAGTCGATTGCCTGTGGGTATGTCGAATGGCTACTACGCTTATTTTGCTTCTTTCTGCTGCTAGACTTTAAGCCCTTTGGGTTAGTGATATTGTAAGCTTGGCCATAATGTCGCACTTTGGATATTTATAGATATTTGAGTTTTTTCTTTATTTTGGCATGTGTATGGTCGATATTGCATCTATGTTTGACTGTGTGCACTAGCGTGATTCTGGACTAGTGCGGTATACACAGAGAATCCAAATTGGTATATTCGGGTCTCGACACTTAGATGGTATTACTTACTAGTCTTGTGGACTTTTGACGTTCAAGATGTATATGCTGATTTTATTGTAAGAGTTTATCACATTCTTCGACTACTAGAGGGAATTTGGCTCAAGGTAGAGAATGTTAAAAAGGTGATCCGAATTCGTACTGTATCCGTATGAACACTTCATCACCTCATATTAGACGTGGTATCATAGGTGCATGCACAGATTGTATCAAACGTGATATCAATGTGTAGCAATCGAGTTTGATTCGGTTTTCTCTTTATATGGAACTCGGTTTCCTCGCCCTATATATATATACCTCAGTAGCCAATAGAAAGAGCAAGCGCTCCATTATAATCACTTTTCATTATAGTGATTTTCCTTCGAGTGTTCGTGGATTTTTTACATAAGGGTTTTTCAGGTAAAAAAATTCGTATCTCTCGTCTCTATTTTTCTATGTATTATTTACAACACTTATAATACACGTATAAATTATGTTTCAGCACTGTCTTGGTAAGGATTAAGGAGTGTGTTTCTCCACTATTTACCTAGCTATTTGGATATTCAAATGACATGAATTGTCGACCACCAATCCTAGCTTCCTCGCAAAACAAGAGGACGATCAACCTAGCTTCTGGATGTACGTACGAGCAGCCTTGTACTAAATGTGTACAAGTCGAGTCGCTCACCTACCTACCCTTGATCTACACTTTTTTTTTAGCAGAGTTCGTATGCGTTTCGTCAACGACGTTCGCGCTGTCCGAGGAAACAACCCTGTACCGACCGCAATGACTTACCGCCCATATCAGTCTATCATCATCGTCAGTCACAAGCGTCGTCCGGCCATGGACAAGTCGCTACAAGCCGTTCGGTCGAACTACTCTCTCCACGGTTCTGGTAAGGCACGATGATACCATGCAACATTTGCACATTGGGAGCCAAAGCACATTAGTATAAAGCAAAAAAAGAAATCCAAAGGTGATGTCTAGCACTGTTGCAAAAGACCTACTTTTGTAAAAGGTCTTTAAGGTCTTAAAGAACAACAACAAAGTAATTAAAGTAACCTGCTTGTACTGGTACTTAAATGCATGCGTGTATCCTGGAAGGGTAAGTAGTTACAGGTTCAATTCAGCCCTACCTTTTTGATCACTCGTTGAAGGATTCTGAAATTCTTTTCTTCGTGGAGAAACAATGGGTGTAGTACTAGTTTAAGTTCCATTGGATCATTACGTACAGGTGGTCAAATGGACCAGGTAACTGTGCTCGTTCGAAGCATGGTACTGTTGGCCAGATCTAAACATAGTATAGCTCAGGACAAAATGGACCGTACCATGCTTGGATGGCAACCTTGCCTAGTGGGCCAGTCCGGCATGGTAGTGCTAGGCACGTCCTAGGCATGAGTGAGCTCGGCACGGCTCATTTGGTCTGACGGTGCTGGAGCTGAGCCGGTGGCAGATCTGACGGGTGTCAACAACAAAGGAGCCAAGGAGGTTGGCGGTGAAAGGAGTGGGGGCGGACAGGAGGTGGCATGCCGACGGAGGGAGTGAGGGGCCAATGGAGGAAGGGGGCGGAGCAAGCATAGGCAACGGCTAGAGGAGGTGGATGGGAGGCTGTGTGCCGATGGATGAGGGAGTGAGTAACCGTGGAAGGGGCGGTTGGTGGAGGTAGGGAGTGGGCGGAGCACTGGAAAGGTGGGGGCAGATGGAACGGAGGAGGAGGTGGGTGGGAGGTGGTAAGGATAGAGGGACCGATGAAGAGAGTGGTGGAGGTGGTGGTCTGGTGGGGAGTGGGCGGAACGAGGAAGGAGGTGGGGGCCGATCGAGGGGTAAGCAGGGCGGGAGAAGAGGTGGCCAAGTGTGGGTGTTGGGGTAAAGTGCAGGCAGAGGAGGTGGCCACTATCCCGGTTATGACCGTTTGGCCTATTAAGGACCATTGAGGCGTGATAAAGGTGGGAATTCAAAATTTTTGACCCTTTTTTAGCAATTGGAGGCCACAAATTGTTTTTTTTAAAAAAAATCAAATAATCTCAAAAAATGTCAAAAATTTCTATAAATAGGCACCCCCTCATTGCAACATCCTGATTTTCAGAGTTTATTTGAAGCCTTTAAAAAAAATTTCACCATTTGTATTTTTCAAGATTTAATACAAGCTTAAATTAAATCTTTATTAATTAAAAGGATTTAATATGACTGAAATAAATATTAACATTTGTTAAAAATATTTTATTTGGTTTCTTGTGTCTTATGAAATTTTCTAGAAGTTTTTGGATTTTTTGATTTATTTGCTATTTTCTAGAGCTCTTTTGATTTTATTTGAATTTATAAAACTAGAAAAAAAGAAAATCAAAACCCTTCAACCCATTTAATTAATCTCATCTATTCGATTCTCCACTTGCCATGCGTCACCCATACGGTTGTTCACCGAAGCCGATCGTCAGATCCCGCCCTAGGACACGTGTCAACCATCCAGGGGTTTGGGTACTATGCATCTGTGCCATCTCATCTTAGCCGTCCGATCTTTCGAGCCACCGCGTGTCACACATCCAATGGTTCGAGTACTGTTCATCACCTCTTCCTCACAAACACTGTCGTCGTCTCGGTTTGCATACTCAAGCCAAACTCCACCTCCACCGTCTTCGAGTTGGAATCTCGGTGTTTGTGCATAAAAAGCCACCGCCGCCTCATCCCTTGGACCCCACCATCAAAGCTCACTCGTGCGCCATCATCCTCACAAGAGTTCGCCGCTGCCGCTGTTCACCGAGCTCCGCCATTGCTCACTCGCCCGTCGTCCGAAGCAACACCTCGCACCCCATGTCGCCGACGTCAGCGATGACAAAAGACGGCACCATGCCCTCTCGACGCTTCATCTTTTCCATGAAACTAGTCTACTGTGAGCCAGGAGTTTGACCGAGGGTCCCACCTAGTAGCGACCACTACTTTGTACATCCCATGAGCCAGCTAGCCAAGTTAGCAGCGATGTCAGATGCCACGTAAGCCCTAGATGCCATGTGTCACCACGTGTCATGACACGCGTGTGCCATATTAGCACCCAAACCATCCCAGGTGCCATGTCAGCATACCACGTCATCTGCCACGTGTCGCGCCATGTCACCTGCCATGTAAACCTACCTTTCCATCGTCACGTCAGCAACCGAGTGACACAATACACTGTTCCATGAGCCAGGTCCACTGTAGACCCACTATTTCATGCACCGAGTCCACAGCACAATAGCTTTTCTCATTTTTTCGGTATTTTTCAACTATTTAATTTTTCAAGAGCCCGTTCTTCTCTGATTGATCTTGTTCTTTTTCTAAATTTATCTAAAATTAAGCTCTATCTTTTAGTTCTAGTTTTGAAGTTTTTGAAGTTCATTTGATTTTTATTTAAATTTATTTTGTGCTTTATTTTGTTTTCTCTCATTAGATCGCGTATTCGAAAGAGCTGAAGCAAGATTTGAAGATCCAGAGCAATTAACTTAGTAAGGCCAAGGTAAGTCATATCTTTTGATCATGTTGAATCTAGTTTTTAATGTATTTATTTATTATGTTATTTTAAATTATCACTCATTGCTATTTTATTACAAACCCTTGTACCTAGTAGTTATTGTCCAAATTGATTAAACTATCATTTGATAATTTGAATGCCTTGATACCATTGTCACCATAAGATGGAAAACTATTTAGTGATGCAATACTAATTGTCACATGGGTTATATATTTAATATGCTTAGCCATGCTTATAGTCTCGTAGGGTCCATCAACACATATGATTAATTAATTAATTTGACTGAAAGAGATACTAAATCGTGGTTATAGCCACAGTTATAAAATTTGTATGCTATAACATTGGTGTGTCATTGGTGTTGATTATACAAAATTAGTTTTCACTTGGATGAATGATTATGCAGTAAAAAGGTAAGTGTGGATTCACTTCGAGGAATATGGATGTCTCACCTAGGTAATATCTAAGAACTTAACTTTGTATGCTATTGATCTGAGCCTTATCGTATAATCATATATCTAGTATGTGATAGACTTGGTTGATTAATTTATAATATTTTAACTTCGATTACGCTATTGTGATGAATATGGATGCTAATTTCCAAAAGGTGCAAGGGCTGTGATGTGAAACCCTAGCGGATGAAATTGAGTTGAGGTTGAGCATTATAAATGCCTTGTTGTGATTTTCTTTAATGTAAGGATGATCACATCATGTGTGTAAAGTTGTGTAACCTGTGTAGAGTGTAAAACTATTCGAATAGCCGTGTCCTTGGTTATAGATAATGCTCGATGATTTCACTCGAATGGTAGATATTTTACAAAATTTGGTTGAGAAGTGAATGGTTAGTTCACTGGTAGTTCATTACGTGAATGGTTAGTTCACGAGTGATTCATTGGGTGGATGGTTAGGTTTAGTTAATTCCTTTGGTTATTTATTTATTTATCATCATTTCCTTTAAAGTTTACTTTCAATCTATTTATTGTATTTATTTTAAATTACTGTTTTCTGCAAAATAACCTTTCAGCTATCACTAGTAAGTCTTGTATATTATATTGCATCTTTGTTATAAACAACTTGTACTCACGGCTTTATACCTACTGTTACTTAGTCGAAGAAAAAGAACCATATTAGCAGAAGGTACCCAAAGGAGGATACTTTAGCGACTTCGCAGATTAGGACTTCACTCTCCAGTCAATTGCCTGTAGGCATGTCGAATGACTATTATGCTTATTCCTATTTTTTGCTGCTAGTTTCTTAAGCTCTTCAGGTTAATAATTGTAAATTTGGCCATAAGGTCGTATTATAATAATTATTAATATTTGAGTCTTTTTCTTTGTTAATCGTGCATATGGTCGATATTTCATCTATGTTTACACTATGTGCACTAGCATTATTTGGGTCTCGACACTCATCCAGCCACAACTCTTTCCATGATGCAATATTTTTTCAAAATAATTTTAACCAATGAATAGTTGCATATAAGAACATTTGCATTGCAATGAGCGTACATCCAAGAAAATCTGGTTTGGATATGTCGGTAAAATGGAACTCTATTTACATAATGCTTAAGAATCATGTGCCTTATAAGAACACATTTTTTGTTTTTATGCAAACACAGTACCAAAGCCTTCATGGTGGTACTCTAATAAGTGAGCAACATTGGTATGTTACTGAGAGGTTACTATCTTTTTTTAAACTTTTTTATGATTCCATTGCTACTTTATCTGCAGTTTATTATCCAACATCTTCCGTAATTGTGTATCATATTCTTGAAATTGCTACTCATTTACAGGCTAATGAAAGTGATATAGTTTTACTATAGGCTATATTTGCTATGAAATTTACATTTTTGAAATACTGGAAAGAAATTCCTATTTTATGTGTTTTTGCATTTATTTGAGATCCCAAAGCTAAACTTTAAGGATTTAGTAATGTTCTCTCAGTTCTGGATAATACAACGTGGATAGATTATTCTAGCTATTTTTCACTTGTTCGTACTCAACTAACCAATGTTTTATTAGAAGTGTGACTAAAAGTTTCAGGGAGTTCACTTGCAATGACCTCCACAACCACAAACTGTAGGTAAGAAGAAAACCACGTGGGGCAAGATCTAGGGTGCAGGTTCTTTCTCTGGAGGTTCAGGTTCTTCTGCAACATCAAGCACTAAAGGAAGACAAAGCAAGAACTGTACTAGGGAGCTACCCATTTATCTGGACAGTGATACGATGCCGTGCCATATTTTGAAGTGGTGGCTGGAGCAGAAGATGACATATCTAGTGCTATTCATACTAGCACGAGATGTGTTAACTGTTCCTGCCTCAATGGTTTCTTCTGAGTTTGCCTTCAGCTTTTCTAGGAGAATATTAGAGGAGAGAAGAACAAGTCTCACAAGTGAGATGGTGGAAATACTTCTTACGGTCAAAGATAGGGAACATATGGATGCATGACAACAACATTTTGTCAAAAATACAGAGCTGGCGAAGTTATTCGACAATCTTTATTTGGACAACAACACTTAGAACATTGATGTATGTAGAGTTATAGGTTGTACTCTTTTTTCTTAGCTAGCGTTTTCTCAAATTGAGTTTTTTACTTGGTAAAGTTTATAACGAGGTAGCTATATAAACATAAATAAAGCTCTTTATTACACCTTTAAATTATTTATAATTATATTTGTGTCTCTTTATTTATCTCAATTTATTTATTACATCTTAATTTACTAACTTTTATCTCTCCAGCTCTCCTCGGCTCCTCACCTCCTCACCAACACCCTCCCCAGCCACCTCTCGCACTCCACTGGTCAACCTCCACCTCCTCGCCTAAGTTGGCTCCTCCATCCCATCTTTCCCTCTAGTGAACATCCCTCCAGCACCTCCTCTCGCGCTCCCAGCTTCTCCCTCTCCCTCTCACCAACAATGGCATCGACGACAGCACAGGTGCTAGGGAACATGCGCCTGAGTCAGCAATGGGCCTGCATGCTAAACGGGCCATCCTTGGTTCATTATGCTATGCGTGCCCGGGCTGGCACGGCACAGTCTGTCACCTCATTAGGCCTTGCTTGGGTGCGAGGTTAAGGCCATGGGCCAGCAAGACACATTCCCGTTTAGTTAACTGGACCAACCGGGCTGTACTTAAACGGGCTCATGTCGGACAACCCATTTTGTCAGGTCTGTCATTGTGTACATATTTCTAACCAATCCTTTTCCTTTTTATTTTTTTATCTTTGTACTCGTTTGTCTAGCTTGGTTAGATGACACAATCATAAAGGAAATTGATTACACATATTAATGTAAAGTGGGTCCTTTTGTGCACTCCCATGAGAAGAAACTACTATCTCCAGTCACACAAGTGTGACACTCTAGAATGTGTATAGTTAAACCGTTTTAATTTAGACCAACGATATTGTTTAAAACATACAGTTTGGATATGTGAAAAATGATACGAGCGAATTTTTCATAACAAATATTTCCATAATATTGCACTTTACAAAAAAAATCGAATATATGATAATATTGCTTCTTGTTGACTTTCAAAAGTAAAAGAGTCACTCTTTTGTGACAGGAGCCTAGAGGGAGTATCTCAGATGACCAAGTAAATACTGGCTAATACGGAATGGAATTGCACAAATGAATCTACATGTAATAGCATATATCTCAATATATATGCGGTTTTTATATCCATGGCAGAGCATAGGAACACTCATTTTAGCGATAACGTAAAAAATGGTTATACACGCAGGACAAGCCTCCTGCAAACCACGCGCCAATACACATCTTCCCCTATTCCATTCTCCATTTCCTCTTGAACCTAACACACCACCTAGTGCATCACCTTCTTTAGGCAACTACATATGATAGCGCTACATCAATGTACTAGTATTAATCATGGTCATTATCACCTAAACTAAACTTAATTGGCACACCCACCACGACACACACATAGCTAATAGCTTAATTTGTACCCCAGCATTCTTCAGCCTCAAGCCAACATACTAAAAAGCCAACCCAACATCAACTCAAAGGCCTCATATACACACACACAAACCTCTCAATTGTGTACGTGTTGTGCCACAGAAAACACTTTGCTCCTTGCAAAGCTAGCTCTCTCTCTCTCTCTCTCTATTCTCTCTACAGTAATCTCTCTCTGATGAGCTCGAGTAAGCAAGAAGTAGGAGGGAAGCTGTTGAGCTCAAGTATCCTGTCGAGGGAGCGCTCCAGCGTGGCCAATGCGTCCTTCAGGGTGTACTACAGCCTCGGCGCCGGCACGGTGCCGTTCGTCTGGGAGTCCAAGCCCGGCACGCCCAAGAGCACCGTCGTCCCAGCCGCGGCCGCCGACGCGCTGCCGCCCATCTCGCCACCTCCGTCGTACCAGTCGTCTTCCCAGTCCAAGGCCAAGAAGTGCAGGAGGAGGCCGTCCTCTTATTCTTGGCCTTCAGGAGGATGGATGAGCTGGTTCAACATCAGGAGGTTGTCGTCGCCGTCGCCGACGGATCGCGGTGTCGACGACCATAGGCGGCCGCGTCGTGCCATCCTGTGCTTCTGAGCAGGCATGGATTGGTGAATCGGCCCGTGTGATCCATGAAACATTGACTATATTAGCTATTGCACTCTTTCAGTGTTAATGAAGCGTTGTTAAATAGTTGTTTCAGTACTACACGGGTGTGAAGGGGTATAGAGTGGTGTTTGTGCTGGATTTTAAAAGGTCCAGATTGGATTTGATCTTTCCCTTCTTATAGATATGTTGCAGTGTTTGGTTGTTTGGAGGATGAATAATTGGACATGCATGATTGTGTCTGTACGTCGAGTGTGTGGGCTTCTCATGCACTTGGATTTGTTCATGGTCTGAGAACACATGCGTAATAAACACTTGTAATATTTTTGATTTTTTAAAGAAAGATCTATTCGATCTGTTTGATACGCGAACCGATGAAGTTAGCATGTTTGCCCCCAAATTGATGGTTTTGCATGGTGTTTCTTCCCTTCATTTGAGGAATTCCAGTCTCACGAGCGCGCTAAAGTGGGTTTTGTTGAAAACGTGTAAAGGACATTTAGACAGATAGACATAGGTCTAGAGTTGACTCTTTCTACCCCTTGCAATGTGTGTGTATTGTTGATGGTTTAGATTTGATAGTATTTGTTTTTTTCGAGATTCCAAGCGCACATGTAGAACTTTCTTACATATATATGTCGCATTTGTCAAACAAAAATTGTTTGAGACTATTTCAAAAAATAATCGTGTTGGGATGTCTTGAAGAAGTCTATGTTAACTTAGATTAGGTACTCGCAGGTTAGAATTTCTGGATAATTATAGGTTCAAACAAGTGCTTTGTTGACAACTCGGAGGACGTTAACATATATTATATTGTTGTACCAACTAAAAGCCTAGAGGAACCAAACAAAGCTAAAGTACTTTACACACCTAGTCCTAATGTTCCTACCTTCGTCGTGCTAACCTGTGTTGGGCCCTGTTCATTTCGGATTCAGTTTTTAGCTTCAGTTCAGTATTCTTTAATTTCATCTTTTCTTGCTTTTTAGCTTTTTTTAAGCATTTTTGTCTTTTCTTTTTTTCTCGTATTCTTTTGCATTGTCTGTGATAGGTTAACCTATTTTTTATTTTATTTTTTTTAAATTTAATTATGCCAAAAAAGTTACTAGCAGCTATAGTGTAAAATAAGCCAATTATAGTGAAAAAAAGCCATAAGTCACAAAAAAATCATGTTGAGCACCCCTTAATCTTTGTTGGATTTTTAAAGTTTTAGATTTGTGCCCTTTTCAATGTTCAGATTTTGTAAGGAAGATGGGAATCATGCTGCAGTGTTTGGTTGTTTATTTTGGAAGATATATGAATGAATAATTGGATATGCATAATTGTGAGAGTGTGTGTGCGCTTTTCATTAATTTGGATTGTTCATGATATGGGATCACATGGATAATATAAGACGAGAAATTATATTGTAGCTCCCTGAACTTATAAGGTTAAACATGGATAGTTGCGCCATCCGTGGGGAAAGCTCCAAACTCTGATAATTCCTCATAGACAAATTATCTTCTTTTTGATGTCCTCATGGTAGGATAATGTAATAAGGAGAATTGGTTTAACCTGGCTAACTACATAGACCTCGACATGGATGCTTACTACGACTACGAGCAGAGTATGCTTTTATCTTATGGTGATGCTGTCTCCAAAGATCCCTCATGAGATCCTAGAAATTGCACCATGGATAAGTTTAAGGAGGGATTCTTATGCCCCATAGAATTACGCTCAACGGAGGAACCAGGTTCCCCAAAGGGCAAGAGTCAATCCTACCATAAGCGAGACTGCCCAAGGCAGATCCAGAACATGAGGAGGGATTCACCTCTAAATGTTCGAGTCCCTCAGCAACCATTAGATCTCATTCAATAAGTCTTAGAATCCAACATTCTGGAGCTTCATCGGCAGCTAGTGGTTGTCACCCTTTGGTTGTCCCTATAGACAACGTGGGTGGGCTCCCTACGAGTCCATCCATATTTTCGCTGGACCCAACTCCAACCAGAGAGGGTTATAACCCAGGATTCCCCTTCATGGAGGGACTTACTCTAGGTCATGAGGCACTATCGTTTGATAACACCTCAAGCTAGGAGGCAACTGACGCAAGTGGAGATTATATCCAAGAGATCTTTGCCCTCCCCTCAGATACTAATCGCTCTTCTGGAGGAAGGGCTGAGAATGCTCTCCACTACTCACACACTACCACCCCTCATGGTGGTGGCGAGGATATCTTCGATGATGAACATGATCAATACTCTAAAGAGCATAGGAGAAATCCTCAAAATAATCACTCTCCATTAAAATGGACTTAAGAATCTCAGATGTAGAAGAACCTAAGACCAACCAGAGGAGAAGGTTGGCAGCTTAGAGGAGTTTGCCTGACCGCTACCTGTATCAATCTAAGAAGGCTCAATAGCTTCAGCATATAAATGACTTGCTTGAAAACCCAACCCTAGAACATGGATGAGCGTCGAGTTATGACTATTTTGCTGAGCAGATCACATGAAGACTCTAGAGTATGATGCTAGACCCAAGCAACCTCTTTGACATAATTCTAGGAGTCAAACAAGTACGACTACAAATACTAGTCATTCAAATAACTCATCTCGTGGAAATCAACATGAAGATGGGTCACGTCGTTCTCCTAACCACAACTCTAGTTGGAGAAGAGTTTTCCAAACATCCCAAGATTGGCAAGCTTCCAGGGGAGGTGATCGTTCACAACTTTGAGTAAGAAATCTACAACAGCAAATGGAATACAAGGAGTATTACTCTCGAATGGACAAGCCCTATCACCGGTCGGGTTCAACAACTATTGGGCACCATCGAGTACAATCGCCCGGTGACTCTCATCATCCTTTTTCCATAAAGGAGGTGTCATGATCTTGTTACCGGATGTCAAGCATTTACACCTGATCATTGAGTAGTTCACTAGCCACTACGGTTCTGACTAATAAACAAGGAGAAGTTCGATGGATTTTAAAATCCCATTGAATTTCTTCAAATTTACATGACCACTGTGTAAGCAGTAGTAGGAGGAGAGCATGTCATAGCGAATTACCTTCCGACTGTGCTTGCGGGATCTACTCGATCGTGGTTGTTAAATCAACCACTAGAGTCATCCATTCGTAGCAACGCTTTTGTGACCTTCCACTAGCCAATTTCTAAGGCACCTACAATCACCTTGGAAGGAGGACGACCTACACAGGATGAGACAAAATAGCAACGAGACCTTACATCAATTTATCAGATATTTTAGTTAGGATCATAATTTCATACCCGTGGTTTCTGATGCTTCTATCACCAGATCATTTAAGAAGGGAGTCCGCAATAGAAGGTTGTAATATTCTAATTTTCAGAGCCTTTTTGAAGTTTTATAAAATAAAAATAACCATTTGGATTTTTCTCAAATTAATTAAAGCTTAACTAGAATTTTTAGAAATTAAAAAGATTTAATATGAATAAAATAAACTTTAATTAATTAAAAACTATTTTATTTGGGTTCCTTGTGTCACAAGGGACTTGTCTATATTTTCTTATATTTTTTGGAGTTTATTTGAGCTCAATTTAAAATTCCAAAAAAAAGAAAAAAAATACCATTTGGTCACCTATCCTCTAATGCCCTAGAGCCATCCTCACTCTAATGCCCTAGAGCCATCCTCACTTAACCTCCTGGTTACAACCGAACCAAGCCAGCAAGTAAACCTTTTTCTTCCTTGCTTTGGCATTCCACTACGTTTTTATTTATTCCATAAACCTTAGGTCACTGTTCATCTTCCAAAACCTTATAAAGACAAAGCTAGGCATGAACTCTTCTCTCTCTTGCCTCCAATGGCATCTTCCAATCCAGACCTTATCTCAATATCTTCCTAAAAGAAAATTTATGCCAAATCACACAAAGAATCCATTCTAGCCAGCCTCTTTGCATTTCGTTCATTTGTTTACCTTTTATCTCCTATTTTTTTTTGAAATAGACTCTAAATCAAAATCCACAAATTAGAGTCGGTATCTATCTTTTCCAAGCCTATAAATACAACCCCTTGACCCCTATAAATCGGTCCCAAGCCGTGTCAAGTCTCCCCAAAGGCTAGAATGCCATTGGCATCGAGGCCCTCCGACCCCGAAATTTCTCGTCGCGCCTGGAGCCATCTGGTGAGATTTTTCGTGATTCTTTCACATCACATCGTGTTCCCATGTACCATCTACCTTCTTGCCAAATTAATTTGGTATTGGTATAGCCAATCTCTTGGAATCTAGTTTTCCCCAATCTAGGCTGAGATCATTTTCTGAAGTCGATTCATCACCTTCGATAAGCTTTAGCCCATGCCATCACCTCTCTTAGACTTGCCTTGTTGTATTCTACTCTGTGCTTCCCTCCTTTTGCTCAAAAACCTTCCACAAATTTTCACCTCTGACACCTAGCCATGGTTGCCTAGGGCACTTCACGTTCCCATCTATCCAGTGATGTTTAATCTAATTCTTTTATGTCAAAACATGTCAAACTATCTCAGTTAGTTACCTTCTAAGTTGTTTTGGATTTTTTTCATCGAGCATCAAGATATTATGTTTTTCCTTTTGCTCTATCGACGTCATTGAAACATCGATTGCGTCGCATCTGGTGAGTTTCTAGTTGAGCCGATAATTTTTCTAACTTCACCATACCGCATTCTAGCCCGTGATCACCCTACATTTCTATGTTTCATTTCCGGCTATTATTCTTCTCCCCTACCCATGCCGTTGTCCCCACCCACTTTGTCATCGTGCTCCGTTTAGGATGATATCATTTTCTACGTGTTCCTCGGGTTCCTAGTGACCCATTTTGCTAGTTGCCATTACCTCCCGTGCCTTTCCTTGCCGGTGCCACGGCTAAAAAAGTGGAACTACTCCTAGTTTACTCTCATGAAGGAATATTCCATTGGAATATTCCCTTGTTTTTCTTTTTCTATATTTTCTCATCCGACGAACTTTAGATAATTTGTTCTCCTCTGTCCTAGTTCTGATTGAGCCCATTCTTTTTCCTAAATTCATATAGAATTAAGCTCTATCTTTTAGTTCTTGTTTTGTAATTTTTGGATTTTATTTGAATTTATTTATGTTCGTTCGCGGAATAGATAATAATTTTCGAGGAGCAAAAGGAGGACCTGAAGATCAAGAAGTGGTAACTGAGCAAGGCCAAGGCAAGTCATATCCTTTGATTATGTTGAACCTAATTTTCAAATCTATTATTTATTTATTTTATTTTAAATTATAATGTATTGCTATTTCATTACAAACCCTTGTACCTGGTAGATATTGTCCAATTTGATTAATGTCTCACTTGATAAATTGAATACCATGACTCCATTGCTACCATAGGATGGGAAATTATTTAGTGATATAATATTAGTTGTGACATGGATTGTGCGATTAATATGCTTAGCCATGCTTATAGTCTTGTTAGGCTTATTATCACATATGATCAATTAATTAATCTGACTTAATGAGATATTGAATCATGGTTGTAACCATAGTTATAAAATTTATATGCCATGATATTGATGTGTCATTAGTATTGGTTATACAAAAATTGGGTTCCACTTGGGCGAGTAATCGTGAAGTAAAGGGGGAACTGTGGGTTCACTTCGAAGGATGTGGATGTCTCGTTTAGGTAATGTCTAAGAATTTAACTTTGTGCACCATTGATCTGAGCCTTACCGTGCAACCACATGTCTAGTATGGGATAGACCTGGCTGTTTTATTTGTGATATTTCAATTTCGCCATTGTGATGAACATGGATGTTGATTTTCATGAGACGCAAGAGGAGGTGTGATGCAAAACCTTAGCGAGCTTATCTGAGTTGTGATTGAACATTGTAAAGGCCTTATTGTGATTTTTTTAGCGTGAGAATGATCACATCATGTGGGTAAAGTTGTACAACCTCTGCAGAGTGTAAAACATTCGAGTAGCTATGTCTCTGGTTATGAACAATGCTCAGTGATTTCACATGAAAGGTAGAGTTTTCATTAAAAAACTTGGTTAGTTAACTTTGAGAAGTGAATGATTAGTTCACTGGTAGTTTATTATGTGAATAGTTAGTTCACGTGTGGTTCATTAGGTGAATGGTTAGTTCAATTGAGGTTTATTCAATTCCGTGGATTATTTATTTATTAGCATTTTCAAAGTTTGTTGTTAATCTATTTATTATATTTACTTTAAATTATCGATTTCTGTAAAGTAACTTTTCAGTTATCATTTAGTAAGCCTTGCATATTATATTACATATTTGTTATAAATGACTTGTCGAGTTCCAATATACTCACGACTTTATGTCTACTGTTGCTCAGTTGAAGAAGAAGAACCATATCAACAAAATTAGGACTTTTCTTCCCAGTCGATTGCTTGTGGGTATGTCGAATGGCTACCATGCTTATTTTGGTTTTCTGCTGGTAGTTTTTTAAGCCCTTCAGGCTATTATTTGTAAGCTTGGCTATAAGGTTGTACTTGATAATTATTAATATTTGAGTCTTTTCCTTTATTAATCATGCATATGGTCGATATTTCATTTATGTTTGCACTGGTGCACTAGCGTGATCTTGGACTATTGCGGTATACACAGAGAGTTTGGATTTGCATATTCTGGTCTCGACAAAGGTTTACCAAAGATATCACTTTGAATCCTCTCACTATTGCCACCGAACTCTTTGAGATGATCAATCGGTATGCTATTACTGTTGAAGTAGTCGAGTAGAGCAAAACTGTCGATCGAGCTGATAAATGTCCTGAAGAGGCAGGTGATGGTAGCAAAAAGAAGGATCAGAAGGCCAAGAAATCCAAGATAAGACAAAAGGCCAAAAGCTCCATGGCAAGAGTTCCATGGAGATCTTGGTTGTAAGCGATAAGGAGCCACGGAGTTCCAAACAGTACTCCAATAGGAGCAAGGGCAAACTTCTTGTACGGAAAGACAACAAGTCTAGACGATGTTCTCTCTATAAAAAGGAAGGACATGACCTTTGCAACTACCTAGTTTTCCAACGAAAACTTGAGGGATACTACTCTAGCAAAGGACCACTTCCTACACTCAAGCAGTTAGGTTAGACAAGTGGTCGAAAGCAATCAGACGATGATGAGTAGATGGCATTTTAGGATATGAAGCACACCATCAAGCAGATCTATGGAGGATATTTGACATATGAGTCAAAACGACAGCTTAAAGCTATTGAGCGTGAGGTAAAATCCATTGAACCTCCTCTTGTCAATAATTTTCCTAAATGGTTGGAAGTCACCATCTCCTTCGAGAAAAGTGACTGTTTGATCCCGTCAACTTGACCAAGTCGGTTTTTAATTGTGGTCAAGCCCACCATCAATAACTATCGAGTAAATTGAGTATTGATTGATGGTGGTAATTCATTAAATATTTTATTTATGAATGCCTTGGATGAGATGCAAGTTCCTTAGACCAGAATAGTTGTATGATATTCATTCCATAGAATCGTACTAGGATCTTCAGCCAAGCCAATTGGTCAAGTTTATCTACCTGTAGCATTTGGATCTCCAGGCAATTTTAAGACAAAAAATCTCTTTTGATATGGTCGATTTTGACATGACATATAATGCCATACTCGAATGACCAACTCTGGCACGATCTTAATAGTTGTTCACTATGGATATCAATATCTTAAGATGATAGGTTTCCAAGGAGTAATCATAGTCTACTACGAAAAAAAAACAGCGTTTACATCCTACCACAAGTCCCTCGAGATGGTAGGCCAGTTACCAACTCAAGAAGTAAGTCAGACGCAGCCTTCGACCAAGCTTTCGAAGCCTAAAGCTACACCAAAGCCGAATGAACAAGTCCAAGATGTTTCGCTAGATCCAGAGGAGCCTTCGAAGACTGTTCGCATAGGGGTTATTTTCGTCCCCGCATAGGAAGACGCCCTCGTCACCTTCCTCCAGGCTAACATAGATGTCTTCATGCGATAATCATCTGACATGCCTGGAGTCCCCAGGGAGGTGAGTGAGCACAGGCTAGCTTTACAGCCCGACTAGAAACTCATAAAACAAAAGGTACGAAGATTTGCACCAGATCGACGGGATGCCACAAGGTCAGAATTGGACAAGCTACTGAAAATATGTTCATAAGAGAAGTCAATCACTTAGAGTGATTGGCTAACCCTGTAATAGTTAAGAAGTCTAATGGTAAGTGGTGCATGTGTATAAACTATACTGATCTTAATAAAGCTTGTCCAAAAGATGATTTTCCTCTTTCTCGTATCGATCAATTAGTTGATTCTACTGCTGGTCATAGGTCCTAAGCAAGTGTTACTACTCCTTGTGTTTCTTGCCCCTCCTGATGGTCGAGATCAGTTTCAACCACCTGAGAAGCAACTTCCTTCTCGATTATAGGTTCTACTAGTGCAGTAGTCTCCTTCATAAAAGATACAAAGTTTTTCCAGTTTTTTTGAGTTGCTTAACAAAGCCATGAGAAATACCAATTGAAAAAGTTTTGTCATCATAATAGTAAGGTACCTATATTTTGGGGGCTTTCTGCTCCAATACGACTGGCCCTCTTTCCTCTATAGCAGCCACATCAACAAAGAACAACTTAATGGGGGTAGTTGTAAGGAAGGGATGAGTGGGCAATCAAAGGCCACACTCATAGTAGGCTTGAAATATAGAAATTTACCCGAGTTCCCCTAACGGCCAATGTTGTCCAAAAGCTTCAATCCACTTCATGAATTTCCTTTGAGGAATCTTTTCAGCATCGACCAATGCATTCAACTTAGCAGCATCCATCTTTGACACTATCCAAACAGAGGAGGTTTTCACCATTTTCTCTAGGAGGTTGGTTTGGATTTGGAACAAATTGAAAGAAGGAGATGACTTTGTTGGCAGTGGAAAACTCGAAGAACAACAAATTAGCATGGGAAAAGAACCCCAAAGGTTACCTCGTGGTAAGGTTTTATAGGCACAGGAGTCAGTTACAAATCCCGGGAACTCAACAATTACTACCTCTTTGGGAATAGCTCCAACACTACGTTCTCCTCACGCAAGTGGGTTAGCTGCCTGTGGTACTTGGCCACAGTAGCCATGTTCTCCAAGGATCTCTGCATTCAGAGAATCTATAAGTCACCAGCAAAAACTCTAGGATGAAAGTCTAAGTGCATGATACTTACATTCATCTCCCTTCATGCAAAAGTCTCAAGAACGCATGTGGAATCGTAGAGCTGGTTGATCTCGTCGACCCTCCTCCATCACACTTCATCGAGTCGACTGTCGTCGAAAATATGCCCTCGGTAGGGCAGGTCTCTTGGGTGTGGGGCATCGGGACGATCGAACAAGATCTTCACTACAAAGGAAGGATTAAATAGAAAAGAGAAGAATGTGGGAGGTTTACCCTCTTCCCATACATTACCTTCTTGAGGAACGTCTTCGATGACCTCCTCAGGAAGTGTTCCTCTCTCCTCGGTTCCCACGACCACCTCTGTGGACGTGGGTGCATCAGTCCCCATGACCTCTTCTTTGATTGTGGGCATGGTAGTCTCCATGACCTTCTCGGCGGTCGTGGGCATAGCGGTCGTTACGACCTCCTCCCTGGTTGTAGGCGCTACAGTTTTCTTGACTACTTCCGTAGTCGTGGGTGCCTCAGCATATGCCTCTGACTCCATCGGCTGGATGGTCGATTCTTCGACCACTGCCATCGCTTTGTTGACTACGGGCAAAGTTATGAGAGACTCACCCGCAGAGTCATCTTTCTTTGATGGAGACGCCGAGCTGCACAATCAAGAAGATAAGAAAGTTTTTCAAAAGGAAAGACAAGAGCTACACACATACGTACGTAGTTCTTTTCACTTTGATCTTGAATGATGAAGAAACCCTTCTAGAGATGAGCTTCTTCGGCTGCTGCTCCTCGACCATTTTCGGTCGCATGGAGCCACCCTCAACCGCTTCTGGTCGAGTAGAGGCACTCTCGACCACATCTGGTCGAGAGCCCTAGGCAAGGTCTTCGATGCCTTGCTCCACTTGACTCTTCTGGTAGTCGAGAGCAGCCTCGACTACCACTGGTACAGACCCATCTTCGGGTATAGTTGTTGTCGAAGCAACAATTTCCTTTACAGAAGACATGAAATCCCTCTAGTATTCTTTGTTGAGCTTCTTAGCAAAACCTTGAGAAATACACACTGAATGGGTTTCAATGCTGTAGTAGAAGGGTACCTTGAGCTTGCAGGTCCATTGCTTCAGTGCTGCTGCACTGATCTCGGACGTGGTACTGAGGTCCACAGTGAACTGCTTCATAGGATCAACTTTGGCAGCAGGAGCACAAGAAGTAGCAGCACTCGAGCTACCCTTTTTCTTGTCAGCGACCTTAGTCAGCTGATGCCTTTCTGCAGCATGAGCCTGTTTCTCCTCTGCTGCCTTTCCGAGAACCATCAGTTCGACCCCTTGGTCATCCTATCAGTTACTCACGTCTAAAAAAGAGAGAGAATAACACCTAGTCATAAGATCTTCTATGACTACCTAGTTGTAAGTATTTTTACGACTACCTAGTCATAAGTTTTTCTATGACTACCTAGTTTTAAGTTCCTCCATGACTACCCAGTCGTAAACACTTCTATGACTATATATATTGCTAAAAGGCAACATCAGTGTTTCGATTACCTTTAGGTGCTCCTCTCTCTCCTAGATGGACATGTTCACCAAGATACGATGAGCCTCCACGTCCATGGATGGAGCCTTCTCGCAAATGTTCTTGACCCAGACGTTAATCTTGTCCGAGTCAAGGTCTGTTCCATTCAAACTAAAATTAGAATACAAAATCCAAAGTTACTCTCATAAAAGGAAGAAATTAACTTTGCAATGACAATTACACTTGCCGTGCTCATAGTCTCTGGTTGCGTCGGAAGGACCAGAGTACATCCACATGGGATGTTTTCGCCTCTTCAGAGGGCTAATGCGGAAGGAGATGTAGTCCTTGACTACATGCCAATCCATCAGTCCTCTGTCCCTCAGCTCCTTGATCACAGAGATGTAGGGAGCTATCCTCGTGATGTCTTTTGGGACCGAGTTCTAGGAGGTGTTCTTCTCGGCTCCCTTACCCATGAAGGAGAGGTTGTCTTCTATAACATCCTGCTTTCAGCCCTTTAGAAGTTCCTAAAATAAAATTTCATTAATTGAATTTTTTGGAATTTATTAAAGCTTAACATGAATTTTTGTGAATTAAAAGAATTTAATCTGACTAAAATATATATTATCATAAGCTAAAGATATTTTATTTGGGATTCTTGTGTCTCAAGGGATTTTCTAAAATTTTTTGGGAATTTTTCAGGTTTATTTGCTATTTTCTAGAGCTTATTTAGTTTTATCTCAATTTCTGAAAAAGGAAAAATCCCAGAAAACCCCTGTGAACAGTAATGGGCCGGCACATCACTGTTCACCGGCCCACCCTCCCCTCAGTCATTCGATCCCGCACTCGCCACATGTCGGGCATCCGATTGCCCACGCCCGCCGCTCCAGCCGCAAACGCCCGATCGTGCCCGCGCCATGCATCGGCCATATGAGGCGCCGTGCACTTTGCATATGTGCATTCTCCTGTGGCCATCTGATTGCTGCTCCCGTCGCGTGTCTCGCATCCGACCGTCCACGTGTCGGCATCACAAGCGTTGTCTCCGACCTAGACTCCGCCGCCGCCGTCCTCGCGCGCGTGTGTCTCGGTGTCCATGCCCGAGAGGGACTCCTCGCCGCGCGAGCCATAACCGAGCTAGACTCCCCTCGACTTCAGTGCTTATAAGCGCGTAGCCGCCCCCAGCACCTTGAGCCCCGCCGTCGATCCTCACCGTGTGCCGTCGTCGAACCTGAGTTCACCGCCGCCGCATGAACTCCCGGAGCCAAGCCTCACGCCGTCTTCGTGACTCACCCGCCGTCGTCCTGACGACCGTCGGTGAGTCTCGCCGCCGCCCCGTGTTCCTTCCGTCGCTTACCGGAGCTTCCCCGTCCCCGTGTCGCCATCAAACCCAAGTCGCCGCCGCACCCCCACACTCGCCCGCCACGTATCGACGCCTGGACGGTCCGATCCCTAATCTCAACCGTCCTTCTAGATCTACATCTACGGCTAGGATCTCGCCACGCGTCCATACCACCGTCGTCAGATCTTGCTAACGTCAGCCCGCACCCACGCGTTGCTGACGGTTCACCTTCTCAGTGAACCAGGTCCACCATGAGCTGAGAGGCTGACAGCCCGGTCCCACATGTCAGTAGTATTGTCCCGTAGACTTGTGAGCCCGATCCGTCCGAGTCAGTAGTCCAGTCAGCACACACATCAACCCTAGAAGCCACGTGGCACCACGTGTCAACGCCACATCAGCACCGATCACCCCCAAATGCCACGTCAGCCTGCCAAATCAGCATGCCACGTCAGCAGCCACGTTAGCACTAATGCCACATGTCAGTGCCACGTCAGCCCTAATACCACGTGTCAGCACCATGTCAGTCCTAGCCACTGCGTCAGCATCCACCCCGTGCACTGTTCCATGAGCCATGTCCACCGTGAACCAGTCTTCCTGTGCACCGAGTTCATAGCATAGTAGCTTTTTTGAATTTTTAGTATTTTTTTATAATTAATTTTCTGAGAGCCTATTCTTCTTTGTCCTACCTCCGATTGACCCTTTTTATCTAAATTCATCTAAAATTGAGCTCTACTTTCGGTTTTGGTTTTGAGATTTTTTGAGTTCATTTGAACTTTGTTTGATTTTATTTTTGTTGCTTTGGTTGTTTTCTCTCCCGTTAAATCGCATCTTCGAAGGAGCAGAAGCATCGTCAGAAGATCCAGAGCCCCTCGCTGAGCAAGACAAAGGCACGTCGTGTCCTTTGATCATGTTGAACCTAATTTCCAATCTATTATTTATTTATTTTGATTTAAGTTATCGTGCATCGCTATTTTGTTACAAACTCTTGTACTCGGTAGTTATCATCCCAATTGATTTATTTTGAATTCTGGAGGAGATTTGTAGGTGGAAGGTGACTTGTTCGGTAGGAAGCTTAAACGGAAATGAAGACGAAGTTTAAAGCCGAAGAGTCGTTCAAACACCGCCTTTTATCGATAGCTTCGGCTATCCACCTTGAATGTTGAAGCAGTTTTCTTAGAAAACGAATGGGCGGACAGATTTATGAGGGCTATTTAAGAGTCTGTTTGGAGTTCGTTTATCAACTCAAGTGAAATTACCTTCCTATCCAAGCGCACTTTTGGTCAAAGAGAGGAACGGCCATGATTTTGGTCAACTTTGACTATCGCTTGCACCAATAAATCATTTCACTTGAGGTTCAGGGGCTAGATGACGAGGATAAAATATCCTCTAGTATATTATGTCATCATATTCCTCGAATATACCCTTTAGCAATAAGAGAGAAAATTCATTGAGTAGTCACAGGACCCACTATGACCACACTGTAGGCTCTTCTACGACTACCTAGTCGTAAGCCTTGCTACGACTATGTAGTCGTAAGCTCATACGACCACTTAATCGTAAGCTTTTCCTACGGCTACTTGGTTAAGTCCAATTAGAACTGTCCAAGTTAGCAACTAACCCACTCCCATAGTAGGGTGGACTGACAAGGCAATTAAGCGTGCGCTTATACACCATAACTACACACGATCTCATCTCTGTCTCTCTGACAACAACCGTCCTATGACGAACCGTCCCCACGTCTCTCTGATATTAACTGCCATCCAGTGGTTAACTTCCGAAGCAACAAGACACCTCCTAGGCAAGGAGAAGCTGCCATCTGTTCACCAACTATATAAGAGATAGGTTTTGTGTTGAGAGAAAAGGAGGACAGTGTGAGTGATAGGACCCAGTAGGGTGTATTCCATTCTGTAATTCCTTGCACTGTAAACCATTTCCATAGAATTAAGAACACATGACAGAGGGTTATTATTCTCCCAAGAAAAGGCTCGAACCTGTATAGAAGTCTGTGTGTCTTCTCTCTGTGTGTGCACTTTCACCGCCATGAGAGCTTTCCCCCGAATCCAATAAATATTATGTAAGATTGTTATTAGAGCATCGACAGTTGACGCCGTCCGTAGGGAAGGTTTATTTCAAGGCTTCGGTGAAATCATCGTCGACGCATTCTCAGCCCTCTAATGCCGTTATGGCGGTGAAATTATCAAATTGCATGCCGATACTTTATATGCAAATCTATAACGATTTTAAAGTATTAGGTACACGCCCATCAATTAACTTGTTAGTATCACATTCTCTTGTGATATTCTGAACATGTGAGCCTTGTCATCCTAGAAAAATTATAATGGTAACCTTTTGAAAAATAAGTCTATATTTACTCACCATACTTAGCACTGCTTAGATACTCGGGGGCTCCCAAATGCCCAAGCACCACTTTTACTCATGAAAATAGATTTGGAAAAATGGCTTGGTATATTTTGACATGGTATTTTATATTCCCAAAATCCTCAACATGCTTATTTATCTGGATGGATGGTAAGAGGGGCCGGTGTAGTGGATGCATGAGAACAAGTGGATTGTGGTAGAACCGTCTAGATAACCCTAAGGACTGAATCGGGTCATGACCTCCCATTGTAAATCGGTACAACCACAAGTCTACAAATGCAACTTGGCTAATTAAATTTATCAAACCCCGGACTCATCTCACAGGTAGGGGAAAGAAGTGGAAAATTGCAAGGGCAAGGAAAGGCTTAAAGGGACACCAAGGGCAGGGTGAAGTTTGCCAGCTGCACTAAACATTTGGGAAGGTGGAGTCTCGTTGCGCTAGACGTTGTGGTAAACATCCCGAGCAACATATGGGACCTATCGCAAGTGGGAGAAGCCCATAGGGTGAGATGACAAAAAAAGGCTAAATATTGCAAAAAGTTATTGTGATGATCTACTCAACCGCATAACCAAGGAATCGTGTGGAGCAACAAGCAGATTGTCTCTTGTGGTGAAAGTGTACAAACTCTGTAGAGCAAAAACTATTCGAATAGTCATACCCACGGTCATAGGTGGGTATGGGAACTAAACTTGAGATAGTTCTATTTCAAAAACTTTATGGGTGGGATTGAAAAAGTGGCAAGCCATGAAAAGCTCTGATTTGTGTTGCCTTGCGTGTCACCCTAGTGATAAAGTTAGGCAGATATGACACCAAAAAATTAGCATGAGGTGCATAAACCATGTAACGGTGGATGAAATCTGGATTCGCTAGTATTATTGCATTATTTCACACATTTACAAAGCCTATTTTAGTTAAATCTGTTAGGTCTCAGGGAATTTCTATGTATCGTATCCTTAAAAGAAATATATGGCAAATAAAACAACCCAAGCCTTCCGTTAGCAAGCCATACATATTATTTATTTGTATACTATGTATTGGCTTGCGGAGTATGATGGTTTGTGCTCACCCTCGCTCACTCAATTAAATAGAATCAAGATTCAAAGCGCTGCGCTTCAGCAATGCACTAGGTCATGATGGTAAAGAGAATGAAGAGGCCAAGAACTAGGTCGCGAACCATAGTTGGCTACCTGTGGGCATGTCTTGAGGGTCCCACCTATGTGAAGTTTCCATTTTCGCTGCTACATTTTATTGATTTCGGTCTAATCCGCCCATGAGTAAGTCTACTGTTATATTTATGCTTCCACATGATATGTACTTTGATGTTTAGTAATGTATCTGTGAGCACTATCTACTGATCCAGCGAATAGTGCAGTAAAATCACAGAAGATTTTGGATTGCAAAATCTGGGTCCGACACTTGCGTCGTGCCCCCTCACCATCATCGCCTCACACCACAGCCCCCACGTACCAGGACAATAGGGTTGACTCTAGTAACGAGGGAGAATGGTGGATGTGAGGAGCGTGTAGGAGCGTTGTCGATTAAGTGTTGTTTTGTATTGTTATGGCCTATATTGAGAATGAGTAATAACTGTAGGAAGAGTAGCGCCGGGTGTGTTGTCACTTTCAAATCATTCCAGCCATCGTAACTAAAAAGGTAAGTGCATTGTAGAATAGTATTTGAGTGATTGAAATTGTGATTAAATAAATACTTGCTTTGATTATTCATATGCCAATACCTATTTTATGTTGCTTTCATGCTTATGATAAGATGACGATGATGATGATGAGAATTGTGGTAAAATAACACTTATATCACTTGTTCATTGCATTGCATTGCATGTAGATATGGGCAATGAGGTCCCCATATAAAAAAGGATGGGCAATTGGTCCCCGTACGCAAGCATGCGGGCATGAGTGAACATCGACGGCTGTTGCACAATACTATACCGGTATAAGTAAAGAAGAGATGAGACATATGCACAAACATTGCATTGCATTCATAAAAAGAGAAATGACATAATGAGACATGTGGCTAGAATTTGTTGATAATGAGAATGTGGAGAATTGATTTGATGTTAAATGAATATGAATTGTTAATAAGATGAAGTCTTGTTCATTATTCTACTTTGTACTTGGCTACTTGCTGAGTTGTGGACTCACACTCTCTTTGTTGATGTTTGCATGTGAGTGTTGAAGACGACATGCATGGATGGATGTAGGACATGGAATCTTGCACTTTGTAGCTTTTCACTCCACTTAGCAAATTATCATTTATGGTCTTGAGATATTTAGCAACTTTCATATAATTCATAGATGCTTAATGGTTTCCTTAGTTCCTTATAGTTTATTATGTTGCTACTTGATAGTTTCTTGGTTTAGTTTATCAATAGTTTCATCTTAGTAATTATTTGGTTCATCTGAAGTTTAAAGTATTTGTTTACTGTGTTGCTGAAATTTACATTCAAGATTATTATGATATTTATCCTAGATGCTAGTGGTTGATAAGGTGCAGTTAAATTGGTAGTGTTTTTAGTTATGGGTGACATTATGGGCTTTTGAGAAATCGGTGTGTTACAATTAGTATCAGAGCGGACATTAGGTCCATGGTGAATACATTAATAACATACTTGCGTAGTCAACTAAAATTTGATAAAGATTTGGTAACTTAATGAAACTAATAATCCTAATAATGAAATAACCTAGAGAAACTTATTGCTGATGACTTAGGATAATTAAGTTAAAACTAAAATTTGACACACTGGTGCACAGTAGGATAGGATTGGATCATACATTTTATTTGTGTTTCCGTTAGCTTGTTAAATTGGTAATGGATATTGAACTGTTGCTTAATTTAGTATGGTATGATGGTTATTGTTGTGCTTGAGTTGAGTTGTTAGTTATTCTTTCTGATGATCAATAATGGCGAGAGGTTGCCTATGTTTGTATTGGGTGGTAGTGTAATTGAGTTGGCTAGTGGTGCTAAGAGGTAGTAGTCATGGTTTTGGCCATGGGTATGACCATATTGTGCCACAGTGTGTGGTATATAATGAGCAGTAACCTAAGTTATAGATGTTGGAGGTGAGTTTTCTGGTCATTTTTGTTCTATGGGTGAGTTATTGGGTCTCCATGAGTTTTCATTGGTTTGTTGGTTTTTATGCTGGTACTGATTTCATTGGCTATTTTGGTTCCATAAAGAAATTGTAGTTTTTCAATTGTTGAACTATTTTTGCTGCTTATGAAGGTCGTCAATTTGTAATGTCATCTTTTCATGGTGGTTCTACCATTCTTTGTTGAGGTTTATGACTTATTTCTTAGCTCAATATTTTTTTGGATCAAGGAGAATATTTTTTTTTGCAAGCCATGTTTATGTGAAGGTCTTAGACCTATGTGTTTTTGGAGTAACTTGTGTGTTGAAGTTTAATGATTGGTTTTGTGAAGAAAAAATATTAAAACTCTTGTGGTCATGATTTCTTTAGGTTGAAGAAAAAATAGGTAAGCCACAGAATGTCAAGCTGGGAAAGGACGTAGTGTATAGATTTTTTTTTAGCAACAATCTTTTGTGTGTGAAGCTAACTAAATGTGAGTGTCCTGTAGTAGTTACATGATAAATAGTGAATAGAAGTATGTCCATTATTACTTGAAGTGTTATGGTTATAAGGTAATATGGAGCATAACTAGAATGTTAAGAATTCTCAAAGTATATTGGGTGAATTGAGTTATTTGGTTCTAGTATGTTATTCTAATTGTTTGTTAATGTTACACTAAAGATATAGGTGACTTTTGTTATTGATAAATATTAATCTTGAATTAATTTTTCCTAGGGGTACTTGGAGAACATATGAAGATGCTTGATTTACATGTTCTTTTGCTATGCTAAATTGATCTAATATGTATAAAGGAATTTATGAATATTGTTGTTTTATCGTGTGGAACCTTATTTTGTAGAGATTATTTTGTTTATGTTCTAATAATAGTATTCTACTCTAAGTTTTGAACATAAGATGAAAATGTTGAATATGTGTTTGTAAGTGTTTATATGATTGCATCTAGAAGTAGGACAACAAATATATTCCATAATCAAAATAATTGTCGATCATTAATGTGAATCACTAGAGGGCAAATAATGTATGACAAGATTGGTGTTGAGCATCACTAGGAGTTGAATGGATGATATTTAATAAATATTTTATATCCCTGTGTTTTCTTGTATTGTCAGTTTATAGTTTGTTCTTAACAAAAGGGTTTTGCTAGAACATCATGGTTGTTGCGATAATCTTGTGATATTTTGTGAGTTTTAAAAACTTAGAATAAGATAATAAAATATTATGAAATAATTTAGCCTGATTTTGGAAAGTTTTAAGATATGAAAGTAGCCTTGATAATTTCTATTAAGAGTTTGTTAAATCGATGATGAGGACATCACTTATACTGATATGAACACTCCTCTTACTGCTTCCATGAATGATGAATGACCAATTACTCGGGCACATGCTTTTAACTCAACTATCAGGTAAACTCGTTTTTAGGAGTCAATAATATTTCCGCTGAGAATTCGATACTTCCTAAGACTTGTGATTTTCTTGTTCTTAGGAACCATGGAGAAGAACCACGCGAGCTCAAGTGTAGAAGTGGAACCATAAAGCGCAATCCAACTCATATTCGCGAGTTAGACTCAGATTCGAACTGCTTGACAGCGCCTACTTTAAACGGCCATAACTTTTGATCCAGAAGGTTTCTCGAGGCCCGTGAGTAATCGTTGGAAAGATTTTGGAGTCTACTTTCAGATGAATCTTGTCTCACCTAGAAATTCCATTCGAACCGATCAAAAACTACAAAATAAGTTATATCACTTTTCCAGTCCGAGTCAAAGTGGGCCTTGGGCCTTGTAATCGAGTCCTGTTCGGCTTCTAAGTGGGTTGGCCGACCCTCAATAGTACCACACCCCCTTTTATTAGTTAAGTGCGGCTTCCCCTCCACTATTTAATGAGGTCGCACCCCTTTAGTTTTTCTCGGATTTTTCTTAAAAGTTTATTCTGCTTAGCAGTCTCATCGCATGTCTAGTTCAGGAACCCCAACTTGTGAACTTAATCTTTATTCGCAATATAATTTTAGATTGCATCCTTTACTCTCTTGCTTGTGTTCTCGATTTGCTTGCAGGAGATAGCCTTCTTGGCGAGGTCAACCGCGTTCGGCACAGTTGCTAACCATCGAAGCAGTGGTGTAGTGTTTGCAAGGGGATCGATCTGTTTTAGTCGGAGCCTTTGGATCATCAACGTCGAGTTCTCCACAATCGACTTATTAGTTCCTCTCGGAAGATCGGGCCATCGTCACATTAGGTGGTATCAGAGCAACGATTGCCCGTGAGGTAATTCGCCCCTTTTAGATTAGTTTATGTTCATCGTCCTAAAAACTCCAGAAAATTAGCCCACAAAAATAATTGTTCGTAGTATTCTTCCGCTGTCCCAACACCTCTTGTGCCATTGCAATTTTTCTTTTCAGTAATGCTCGTTGAAATTTTGGTTACATTGTCGTATTCATATTGCTGATTGCTAGTTTAGTTAGATTCCAGTTCATCATTGTCTAGTTGCATCTCGTGTTCTTTTGCGTAGCTTCGTCGTTGTGTGTTCTTGTTCCTTACCGCAATCACCTTCCATCCTTGCCGCGACCTTCCATCCTTGCCGTGGCCTTCCATCCACTTCCTTCCATCCGCTGCCCCCCCCATCCGCCGCCAACCCTTGCCGCGAGCACCCCCAGGCATTGCTATCCTCCACGAAAAAATTAGGGTTTCGGACACAAAACAAAAAAGAAAAGAAAGAAAAGAAAAGAGAGTTTGATTTTGGGGTGAAAAAAAAAGCAAAGAGTGTCCCCTCTGTCCGAAATTTGAAAGGTTACCAAACTTTTCCAAATCTAGTGAAATTTGGTGGAGTCCTTATTCATACATCCAAAAGCCTCCAGAAAAAAATTTGAGCAAGTTTGGCCACGGAATCAAAAGTTATAGCAGTTTGATTTGAGACCTAATCGAATTCGAGTTCGTTTCTGACCCCTCTTCAGTAAAACGGGCATAACTTTTGCATACGGAGTCGGAATTCGATGTTCTTGTACTCGTTAGAAAGATAACGACGACGCGCATCCAAAAAAATATGAAAAAGCTAGGGTTTTATTCGGCCTTCCCTTCAAAATTTAGGGTTTGTCCAGTTGAAAAAGTTGTATATCTCGCCGAAACATTTCAAACGAGTATATATAAGCCACATAAAACTCTGCCTTTTCATTGTTTGAGACTAGCTGTTGTATCTGCTCAAACTAGAGGGTTGTTCGCGTTTTGCCGATACCGCTGTTTTGTGCTCTCCTTCACGCGAATAATCTTGTGCTCTTAGAAAGAAGTTTGAGTAGTGGGCTAGCATCTCTCCTAGTACTTGTTGTGAGGTTTTCCTTTGCTTACATCAAGTCACATTGATCGTTGCGTGTGCGTATATACACTTCCTTGCAGAGGACTTGATTGGTTAGCTGTGATTAGGCTAGGATCAGCAACTTTTGACGAGTACTTTGAACAATCTTTTAACTTGCTTTTACTGAACTGATTATTGTTGATCCTTTTTGCTACCATATTATGCCTTCCGAGCTCCACCTACTCTTGATCATAACAGGTCCCCTCTTGCGATCTTACCCACGCTCGACACGGTATCACGAACCAGCCATCGGTTGAACCTCCTACTGTTTGCATTGGTAAGAACACTTGTAAGAGTGTGGTAAGGCGCTTGAGAGTGTGTGATTCCACCTTCCATCACCTAGTAGTTGATAGGGATAATTCATTTGTGTTGTCTTCTATTTTCTACTAACCAAGGCAGATGAGTCGTCTGAGGCGCAAGACTGTGTTGCAAAGAGAGAGCTCATGACGCTCTTGGATGAACAACACACTACCATTCATGAGGACATCGATAGGAAGCTTCAAGCTACAATGGATATATTATAGCACTCCATCAATGAGAGTATTGCAGCACTCACTACACGCCTTGAAAGAATGGTGAATCGGCCACCAAACAACGGACGTGAGTATGAACATGATGCACCCCAAGATTTTGAGGTGGGAGATGATAATGAGAGGCGAAATCGTGATGCTCAAGATGTACGCCTACAACACCGCGTACAACGCAACCGTCAGAGTATGGGAGGTAATGATTTTTAGCACCACAATGCTCATACTAATGATGACCTATTTGCTAAAGTTAAATTTACCATACCATCTTTTGCGGGTGTTTATGATGCTGAAATTTATCTAGATTGGGATATGACAGTTGAACAAAAATTTAATGCCCATCTAGTTCCTGAAGTGCATAGTGTCAGATAAGCTACTAGTAAATTTAAAGATTTTTCTATCCTTTGGTGGAGTTAAGTAGTTAATTCCAGTTTAGCACCTGATACATGGGATAGATTGAAGGTAGCTATGCGTGCTAGATTTATTCCTCCGGCTTTTAAACGTGATATGCGTAAGAAATTGCAGCGCATAAACCAAGGTAATAAATCTGTCGAGGCATATTATCAAGAACTACAAATAGGCATGCAGCGTTGTAATGTTGTAGAGGATGAGGAGGATAAGATAGCTCATTTTTATGGGGGTTTAAGGCGTCAAATTCAGGATATAATTGATTACAAGGAGTATAATGATATCAATAGATTGTTCCAGCTTGCTTGTTTAGTAGAAAAAGAATTGCAGGGAAGGTAACAATGGAATAGGAGCAACTATGGAAGTACTTTTGCATCGAGGTCGACACCGGGGCAAACCAAGTCAGCCACACCTCCTACTTTTTGGTCTGCTGCCCCCTCCATGGGTAGGGCGCGTTCAGCAGCACCGCCACCACCGTCACACACACATGAGGCGAGTAAATCTACTAGTGTGCAGACACCAGCGCAGAGCACTTCATTGGTTGCTTCCACGGGTCGTACAACGGGGATTATATGCCACCGTTGTAAAGGGATGGGACATACCATGAAAAATTGCCCATTGCCCAAGTCAGCAAGCGTACATTACGACAGAAGACGGTGGATATGTAAGTGCTAGTGATATTTGAGGATGAATATACTCTTGTAGTGAACCTTGCAGGTAATGAGAATGATCTAGAGGAATATAGCGAAGAGGAGGAAATTTTAGGTACCGCTGCGACGGAGAATTATAGTACCATAATTGTGCAGCAAGTGTTGAGCACTCAAAGGGAGCAAGCAGAGAAGATACAGCGTCATAATTTATTTCAGATGTTCCTCGTTGTCAAGGAATGTCATGTTCGTGTCATAATTGATGGCGGGAGTTATAATAACTTGGTGAGTTTAGATTTGGTCAAGAAGCTTGGCTTGACCACACGTGCACATCTTCATCCATACCACATTCAGTGGTTCAACAACAGCGGTAAGGTGAAGGTAACACAATCTGCAAGAGTGCATTTTTCCATTAGTTCCTATCATGATGTAGCTGATTTCGACGTAGTACCTATGCAAGCTTGTTCACTTTTATTAGGTCGTCCATGGGAATTTGATATCGACTCAACTCATCATAGTAGAAGTAATAAGTACTCTCTTATGCACAAAGGAAAGAAAATAATTTTGCTACCTTTGACACCTGCTGAAATTGTGCACTGTGAAAAAGAGATAGCTGCAAATAAGAGGAAAGAACATGAACATGAATCTGAAAATCAGCAAGTAGTGAAGAACATTTTCCCACCTAAGAAAGAGAAATTGGCATTTAGTTCTAGAACTGAGCGAATTAAATTAAAGGGTTGTGTCATGCTTGCAACCAAATCTGATCTTACTGAAATTGTCGACAATGATATGCCATGCTATGCTTTGATATGCAAAGACACTTTATTTTCACTTGATGATATATCTAGCTCTTTGCCGTCTGCTGTCACTAATCTTTTGCAGGAATATGAGGATGTGTTTCCAGCTGAACTACCCCCGGGACTGCCACCTATTAGAGGGATTGAACACCAAATTGACTTAATTTCGGGAGCGACTTTGCCAAACCGTGCGGCGTATAGAACCAATCCGGAGGAGACTAAAAAAATTCAACGACAAGTGCAAGATCTTTTGGACCGAGGGTATGTACGAGAAAACCTGAGTCCTTGTGCTGTTCCTATTCTTTTGGTTCCTAAGAAATATGGTAGTTTACGTATGTGTGTTGATTGTAGGGCCATTAATAATATCACAATACGGTATCGTCATCCTATTCCTAGGTTGGACGACATGCTAGATAAGTTGAATGGTTCTATTATTTTTACAAAGATTGACTTGCGTAGCGGGTACCACCAGATTAGAATGAAATTAGGAGATGAATGGAAAACGGCGTTTAACACTAAATTCGGGCTATATGAGTGGTTGGTGATGCTTTTTGGTTTAACTAATGCACCTAGTACTTTCATGCGTTTGATGAACAAAGTTTTACGTGCTTTCATTGGAAAATTTGTGGTGGTTTATTTTGATGATATTCTCATATACAGCAAGTCATATGAAGAACACCTGAATCATTTACGTGATGTTTTCAATGCTTTGCGAGATGCATATTTCTTTAGTAACCTTGAGAAGTGCACCTTTTGCACTGATCGAGTATCGTTTCTTGGCTATGTTGTTACTCCACAGTGTATTGAAGTTGATCAGGCCAAGATCGTCGCTATCCAGAGTTGGCCGCCTCCTAAAACGGTCACACAATTTCGAAGTTTTCTCGGGCTTGCTGGCTTCTACCGGCGTTTTGTTCGGGATTTCAGCACCATCGCTGCACCGCTGAATGAGTTTACAAAGAAGGGTGTTCCTTTTACTTGGGGCACCATGCAACAACATGCTTTCGACGTTCTCAAAGATAAGTTGACACACGCCTCTTTGCTTCAACTTCCTGATTTTTGCAAGACTTTTGAATTAGAATGTGATGCTAGTGGCATAGGTCTTGGTGGTGTGTTAATTCAAGAAGGAAAATCTGTTGCTTATTTTAGTGAAAAATTGAGTGGACCTAGTTTGAACTATTCTACGTATGATAAAGAATTATATGCTCTAGTTCAAACTTTGGAAACATGGCAACATTATTTATGGCCCAAAGAGTTCGTAATACATTCTGATCATGAATCTTTGAAGCATATTCGAAGTCAAACTAATCTGAACCGTAGACATGCTAAGTGGGTTAAGTTTATTGAGTCCTTCCCTTATGTCATTAAACATAAAAAGGGCAAAGAAAATGTAATAGCTGATGTATTGTCTAGGAGATATACCATGCTTTCATAACTTGACTTCAAAATCTTTGGATTAGAGACAATAAAGGAGCAATATGTGAATGATGCTGATTTTAAAGACGTGTTGCTCAATTGTACGAAGGGAAAGGGTTGGAATAAATTTGTGGTGCATGATGGTTTTTTATACCGTGCTAACAAGTTATGCATTCCAGCTAGCTCCGTTCGTCTTTTGTTGTTACAGGAGGCGCATGGAGGAGGATTAATGGGTCACTTCGGCGTGAAGAAGACTGAGGACATTCTGACCCACCACTTTTATTGGCCAAAGATGAGGTGTGACGTCGAACGTTTCATTGCCCGCTGCACCACATGCCAAAAAGCTAAGTCACGACTTAATCCTCATGGTTTATATATGCCTTTTCCTGTGCCAAGCACACCTTGGGAAGATATTTCTATGGACTTTATTTTAGGTCTGCCTAGAACAAAGAAGGGGAGGGATAGTATTTTTGTTGTTGTGGATAGATTTTCTAAGGTGCCTCATTTTATACCATGTCATAAAAGTGATGATGCTACAAATATTGCTGATTTGTTCTTTAAGGAAATTGTTCGCTTACATGGTATTCCGAATACGATAGTTTCAGATCGTGATGCTAAATTTTTTAGTCATTTTTTGAGGACCTTGTGGGACAAATTGGGGACTAAGCTGTTATTTTCCACTACTTGTCATCCCAAAATCGACGGACAAACTGAGGTAGTCAATAGAATATTGTCTGCTATGCTTAGGACTGTGCTTAAAAAGAACTTAAAAATATGGGAAGAATGTTTGCCTCATGTGAAATTTGCTTATAATCGCTCGCTGCATTCTACCACAAAGGCATGCCCTTTTGAAATTATTTATGATTTCATCCCTCGTGCACCTATTGACTTGTTGCCTCTTCCCGCTTCGGAGAAGTTAAATCTTGATGCTCAACAACGTGCTGATTTGATACTTAAGATGCATGAGACAACTAAAGAGAACATTGAGCTCATGAATGCTAAATATAAAGTTGCTGGTAGTCAGGGACGCAAGCATATTACTTTTGAGCCGGATGATCTTGTGTGGTTACACTTGCATAAAGAGCGATTCCCTGTATTGAGAAAGTCTAAACTCATGCCTCGTGCAGATGGTCCTTTTAAAGTGCTTGAACGTATTAATGATAATGCATATAAGTTAGACTTGCCTGCATATTTTGGGGTTAGCCCCACCTTTAACATTGCAGATTTACGGTCATTCTTCGGTGTGGAAGATGATCTTGAGTCGAGGGCGACTCCAATACAAGAAGGGGTGGATGATGAGGACATCACTTCTACTGATATGAACACTCCTCTTACTGCTTCTATGAATGATGGGCAAGGTCCAATTACTCGAGCACATGCTCGTCAACTCAACTATCAGGTAAACTTGTTTTTAGGAGTTAATAATATTTCTGCTGAGAATTCGATACTTATTAAGACTTGTGATTTTCTTGTTCTTAGGAAACATGGAGAAGAACCATGCAAGCTCAAGTGTAGAAGTGGAACCGTCAAGCGCAATCCAACTCATATTCGCGAGTTCGACTCAGATTCGGACTGCTTGACAGCGCCTACTTCAAACGGCCATAACTTTTGATCCAGAAGGTTTCTCGGGGCCCGTGAGTATTTGTTGGAAAGATTTTGGAGTCTACTTTCATATGAATCTGGTCTCACCTCGAAATTCCATCCGATCCGATCAGAAACTGCAAAATAAGTTGCGTCACTTTTCAGTCTGAATCAAAGTGGGCCTTGGGCCTTGTAATCGAGTCTTATTCGGCTTCCAAGTGGGTTGGCCGACCCTCAATAGTACCGTACCCCCTTTTATTAGTTAAGTGCGACTTCCCCCTCCCCTATTTAAGGAGGTCGCACCCCTTTAGTTATCCTTGAGTTTTTCTTAAGAGTTTATTCTGCTTAGCAGTCTCACCGCATGTCCGGTTGAGGAACCCCAACTTGTGAACTTAATCTTTATTCGCAATACAATTTCATATTGCATCTTTTGCTCTCTTGCTTGTGTTCTCGATTCGCTTGCAGGAGATAGCCTTCTTACCGAGGTCAACCGCGTTCAGCACGGTTGATAACCATCGGAGCAGTGGTGTAGTGTTTGCGAAGGGATCGATCTGTTTTGGTCGGAGCCTTTGGATTATCAACGTTGAGTTCTCCCCAATCGACTTATCAGTACCTCTCAGAAGATCGGGCCATCGTCACATTAATTGATACTTACATAATCGTTGGTAAGGGTGTTTGAGAATAGTGTAAAACCTTTAAAAAGAAGTTAGATCGTCTTTCAAGGATAGGTTAATGGAATGCATAGAGTTTTGTACCAATAATTTATTTCAGGTTTGTTGGCTTATATGGTAGCAGTATTTAAAAAAACTTTAGTAGAATGTTAAAAAAATGTAATAATATAATTATTTAACTTGTAAGTACACATTGTAATTTGTTAAAGCTTTCCTATGTGTTGATATTTTTTTATTATCCTTTCATTATATATACTTATAGATTCCTGAATTCATCAGAAGTATGGAAATTGATGGAGTGTTTGGATTATTACCATTGTTTTCATGTCATCTAATGCAAATCTAAAAAAATGGTGTAATAACCTAATCAACGGGGTAGCTAATTGAATGGTGATGAATGTTGATCTATTGCCATAGTATATGAATTGTTCCTTAATGAATGATCTTATTGGAATTTGAATATCTTCTTAAAGGTAGAGACTAGGTTCACATGTTAGAGTTTCTTTGTTATTTACCACTGAAATTTTATTGTACAAATCTTTGATATTGAAATCTCAGAGTGATATTGCTTAATATCTTTATCCAACTAGTTGTAGTGGAGGAATTTATTGTTGTGGCATGTAATGATTTGAGTTAACCGGATTTCAAAGTTAAAGTTTTAATGTGATTATCTATTATACTTGAAAGTTGAGGAAAGTATGTTTTGGGTAGTGAAATGCATTTCTGGTTCTTGCTTACTTTGTGTGTTTTGTCCATTGCTATCTGTAAATAAAAATGGGTTCTAGGTGCTGTGGATGGTCCTTATCCTTGCTAAAGAAAAAAGATTATTATGTTGCGCATTTGAGTGATTTGATCATCTAGTTTATGTGATTCTTGAATGCAAATCGCTTATTTGGAAGTCGAATGATTTTTTTGTGAATTCTTTGTTATTTGCCGAATGAATTCTTTTGAAAGAAAGTTGGTTTAAAGAGTATGGTATGTATTTGTTTTCCCGAGTTGAAAAAAGAATGCGCCCCACAAAGTGAAGGGGACATGTGAAAGATAAAGGAAGAGCTCCTTGTGTTAGTGAGTAATAGTGCATTTGTGTCATAGAAAGAAAAGATGACCTTTTTGGTTTCCGAAGTGTGGTTCGGATTTCTTTTCCCTGAGACGAGTTTGAGCCCGAAAATTTATTTAAATGGTTTCAAATATAGCGAGAAGAATATATAGCCTTGCCATTCCAGCCGCCGCTTGCATATATACCAGCCGCCGTCGTCTCATTTCTCACGTCCTCCCCATACGTGCCGGCCGAGAAAGATTGCGTCGCCCTGCCTGCTTTCCTGCACATGCGTGCTGCCAATGCTGGCCACAACCGCTGCACAAAGCTGTGGCTTGATCGCCTCTTGCCAGGGTTGCCACGTGCCACTGTAGTCCCAGCACAGGTGCATGCGTAGTGGCCACGATCTGCTACCGCTGCATGCCATTTGAGGCGCTTCCGCTTGGTTTTGCTGCTGCACTTGCATGCCGGCCGCTGCTGCAAGGCTGTGTATTGATGCTTTGGTGCCTTGGTATACTGAACACATCGTCACAGACGGTTCCCTCAGAACCGTACGGTTCCCTCAGAACCGTTAGTGTTATAATTATCACAGACGATTTCACAAGCGTAACCATCTATGATAGTACCGATGGATAGAATCATCTGTGATACATCAGTATCACGGATGGTTCTTTTGAAGAACCATCTGTGAGACTTCACAGACAATTCGAATTACAAACTGTCTATGATATCTCGAATTATCGCAAACAGTTCTTATTAAGAACTGTCTGAGATAGTACACAGACGGTTCAAATTATAAACCGTCTATGATGTCTTGAATTATCAAAGAACAAATATGATTCTCCGTCTGTGAAGTATCACAGATGGTTATTAAAAAGAACTACCTGAGATATTCTCAATTAGCACATATGGTTGTTAAAAAGAACTATCTGGGATATTCTCAATTAGCACAGATGGTTTTTATTTAAGATAGTCTGTGATACACATCACAGATGGTTTTTACAAAGAACCGTCTGTGATGTGTATTATCAAGAAATATATTTCTAATTCCTATTGATATAGACGATGTTTAAACTAGAACTTTTACATGACAACTTATTTCATTGATATATGGCCAAAAAGTGTGGCCAGACACATTTACAAACGGACTTTTACAAAGTCAAAAGAAAAATAAATTCCTAGATCTTGGTCTTCTGGGCTTCATAGGCTTCCTCGTCGGCTTCTGGAGTAGGAGGATCAAAGGTTGTGTCGTCGAATGTCTTCAAGAGTTGCCTTCTCTTGATTTCCTCCTCTAGGCCGACAAAATTCTGAGCTTTTCCCATAATCTCATAAAGGAAGCTATGATAAGCTTCCTCATTATCAGCCGCTACTGCTTGATCGAAAAGGGCATCCATATGACGCTCCATTGCCTCAAGAGCTTCTTGGCCTTTGCACACAGTGTATTCAAAAACAAAGGTGAGGGATGAATGCCTTGACCGAGCAGCAGAGAGCATCCTCCGTCGATGGCGGAGGATGAGGTCAAGATGGCAGATGGAAGAAATGATAAAGCTAGGAAGGCGAGGAGGGCGTTACTAGAGGAGCCGCTTCAGAGAGATATTGTCGACAGCCTATGTAAGGCTGCTGACCAGTTCATCGTGGATAGAGGAGAGGAAGGAGAGGATGATCAAAGCTAGAATAAGGGGTGCCATTGAGAAAAGAAATCTTGTGATCAGAAGATGTAACAGCCAGAGCTCTACAAGGAACTAAAGACTTTCAACCTAGAAATCATGGAGCATGGTTCCATAGTTGCTATGGAGTTACAACCAAGTATAGAACAAATTATTTAAGCACAAAAAGAAAACCTGAGAGTTCAACGATTCAAACATCTTATGGTAAGGGGAAAAAGCCCCCTAAATGATTGAAGATCAGCAAGGAGTCTTATGGTATGGAAAACACATTTTTGTTCCCCATCAGAAGGAACTCAAGGAATTGATTCTGATCAACATAACCCTTACACCTGGGAGTACCAAGATGTATCAAGATATGAAGCAATAGTATTGATGGCCACGCATGAAGAGAGATATTGTAGAATATATAGCTTATTGTGATGTGTGCTAAAGAGTTAAAGCTGAACACAAGAGACCAATAGGATTATTACAACCCTTGCAAATTCCCTAGTGGAAATGGGAGGAAGTTCGAATAGACTTCATCATTGGGTTACCATGGACCAAATTAGGATCCAATTCCATATGGGTTATTGTGGATAGAATAACAAAAGTTACTCCCTTTATCCCTATTAAAACCACCTATAGGGGAGGAAAACTAGCAGAATTATACATGTCACATATCGTGTGCCTACATGAATTGCCCAAGAGGATAGTCTTAGATCAAGGTTCCTAATTTACCTCGCATTTCTGGGCTAGTCTTCACGAAGCTCTTGGTACCTACCTGGATTTTAGCATAACTTACCATCCCCAAACTGATGGACAAAAGAGAGGTAAATCAAATTCTTGAAGATATGCTTAGGGCCTATGTTCTGGACTTTACCAAGGATTGGAAAAACTGCCTACCATATGCTGAGTTTCCTTACAATAATAGCTATCAGTCTAGTTTGAAAATGTCTCCATTTGAAGCCTTGTATGGAAGGAAATGCTGAACTCCTTTACATTGGGCAGAAGCTAGGGAAAATCATGTCTTTGGACCATATATATTGAAATAGGCTAAAGAAAAAGTTCGATTAATTAGGGATCGATTGCAAACAACCCAGTCAAGGCAAAAGAGCTACGCCGATAAACAATGTATGCCATTAATTTTTGAAATTGGAGATCATGTTTACCTAAAAGTATCACCCCTGCAAGGAAGTAAATGATTCAAGCTCAAAGGCTAGCTCACACCAAGGTATATTGGACCTTTTCCAATCATTGATAAGAAAGGAGAAGTAGTCTATCAGTTAGAACTACCCACCAGCCTAGCGAATGTTCACAACGCATTTCATGTCTTGCACCTCAAGAAATGTCTGAGAATACCAGAAGAATAAGCTCCTCTGGAAATCTGTCAGCTTAAAGAAGACCTAACCTATCCGAAGCATCCTGTCAAAATCCTTGACACCATGGAACGATAAACAAGGAGCCAAACCATTTGCTTCTACAAAATTCAATGGAGTAATCACTTAGAAAAAGAAGCCATTTGGGAGCGAGAAGACCGGCTAAGGAGAGATTACCCCTATCTATTATCGGATTAGGCAGAATCTTTTCAAACGGGGGAGGTTATGTAACAACCCAAAAATCTATTTTTGGTTTTGGTGGAGCTTTTAAAATCTTTTTCGGCATTTGTTGATTAATTGTCTTTCATGAAAATTAAAACCAAGAATTCAACTATTGAATTCTTAAAAATAGATCAAATATTAAAACCCAATTAAAGCTTGGAAGCATATTACTATAAATTGCTAGTCAAAAATATGGAAAGAAAAATTTTGGAAAAATTTAAGAAAGATTATAATGCAAATTATGAAAACAATTGCAGTCAAAATATAAATTTTAAACCTAGCTAAAAATTCAAACTGAATTCAATTTGTTTTGACTTACCATGAAATTCAAATTTAAAATTTAAATTCAAACTAGAAAACTATATGAAAATCCAATTTTTGGAAGTAGTGTTGGGTCTGGCCTATTCAGCCTCTAGGCCAAGCTTCCTCTCTTCCCTGCACTTGGCTCGGCGCTAGGCGCTAGCACGCGCAAGGCGTGCCCTGCACCCACGCTGATCGCGGCCGCGTCATGCCTCCTACGCTGCCGCCATGGCACAGTGCTTCTTGACTGCAACCGAGCCATGCTAGCGTGCGCATCAGAACCGCCTCTCCCTCAATATACTATCCCCGTGCATGCCCACACTGGATTTGCCCTTCCCGTGCACTGCACCGAGCCTCGTCGCGCTGGTCTGTCACGTTCTGCGCCGCACCGCTGCAAAATTTGACCAAGCGACGATCTTTCTCACTTATGTTCATGGCACCGTATGCCTTATCACCCCCTGCTTTTAATTGCGCTTAGTCACAGCCACCTCATCTTGCTGTCCTCTGCCACGGCCGTCGCATCAGCTAATTGCGACACCCGCGATCCCCTGAGAGGGAAGCCTCGCGTCCCGATCTGCAGACCTTATCGCCTCATCCTGTGTCCTTCGGTAGGGCTTAGCGCCGCCCCCCACATCCATATGCATCCGTGTGGTGTGGTTCTGTCGGTTGCCAATACCTCTCTACGCGTGTAAAATAGTTTCATCCCTCTCTGCTCTCTCATCCGATGCCACGCTGTTGAGTTTCTTCCTTGTCGAGCGAGAGAGCTGAGGGAGGTTTAAATTTGTTTTTCTAAGATGGTTTTGCTATGATTTACGAGATTTCATAGTTGGAATTAGTGTAGATTCGGTGAAGACCTTCAAAAAGAGATATGTTTCATTCGTCTGTGAGCAATGTGCTTAATATGTTATTAGCGTTTCATTAGCGTAACGGTGGTTTGGTAGTATAGGATGCAGTTGGTAACCATATTTAGTTGACGTATGTATTCAGTTTGTGCGAACGATATTTTGTAATTAGTCATGTTAATGACAAATTACTAGCGATAATGATGATTCTTTGTAAGTAGCTGAAGAAATACGCACTGTTATTTATATTGTTCTCACTACCTTCGTAAATTAGAAAATATGTATGTACGTATGCACATATATGTATGTAATGATTTTAAGTTTGTAGAATTGTGCACTGCATACATGCATATATGTGTGTACCTGTATTATAAGTACATGGTTGTAGGCATAATTGGTAACTCAGCTATGTACGTGTGCATGATTATTTTGTATTATATTTAGTTGTATTTAGCATCGTCTGAAATAAGTGAATTTTGTCTACATTAGTGGTAGGTATGTGATGTCGGATATGGAATATTTGTTCGTGTCCTACGGGGAGGGTGTCACACAAGATGAGTCGTACGGGACAGACCTTCAAAATTATGAATGGACCGTAATCCAAGCTCTGGACCTGAAGGAGATAGGTCACCCTAAGCTCAAGAGGTTCATCCAGAGTGCATTTAATAGGGAGGTAGGTAGGAAGAAGCTTATCATCAAGGTGGTGATAGCCACAGTGATTGGACCTTTAGGGGAGTATTTCTGAGAGCTGAAGAAGGTGGTTGGCAATATTGCTTGGGGGCAGTACATGGAGATTGCAAGTAATCCTGGTGCGATGGTATATGAGAGGTCAATGGTGTATGTGCAGTTTATAGAGAGGGTCGAACCGTCAAGCAAGGGCGAGGCCAACAGGAGTGGTGGTGTGGAAGTGCTGTAGTTGGTTGGTGGTGGTGGTGTGTACTATTGGTGAACCTGCTATTGCTACCCATGATGGTGGTGCAGGGGTAAATAGTGCCGAACAGGATGATGGAGTGCTATTGAGGTTGGCTCATAACTTTGAGCCAACCAAAGGTGCCAAGAGATGGTGGGTAGCGCGTATTAACTGCCATGAATATTTGGATGGCCTGTTGAATGGAAGCCATTTCGATAAGGAGGATGCCGACACAACCAGTAGTAGAGATGAGGCTAGTGTAGGTGCTGGTGGGGGCAATGCATCCAATGGCATTGTGTGTACAGATGTTGAGTACATCTTCTCTAGATTGGATGCTATTGCGTTGGACTCCCTAGTTCTGCCATCCAAAGATGGGTCGAAATGTTCTTTTGATGAAGACACTTTGGTGCAAGGGCAACACTTCCCCAACAAGGGTGTTGCGTAGCAAGCTATTGCAAGATATGCCATCCGTATAAATGGCATGTATTGGGTGCACAGGTCAAACCCTGACACGTATGTGGTGATGTGTGTGGACGGTTCTTGTCCCAGGAAGGTCTATGCGTAGAGATTCCAAGGCCGTGCAACAGACTTCTGGATAATTGTGGTGAAGGATCACACCTATGAGCTTGCAGAGCCATTGCATAAGCACCGAAATGTGCTGTCATCAATCATTTTCAACCTAATCAGTCACCTTGTAATTGTGGACATCACAGTTTCGCTGAAGCTGTTGATGGCTGATACCGTGATCCTAGTTAGTTTCCTAGTGAGCTATTGTAAGGTGTGGCGGGCGAGGAGAAAGGTTATACATGGAATGTATAGCACGTACAAGGAGGCCTATGACTTTGTGTCAAGAATGCTGCATCAGATTGCTGAAACCAATCCTAGGACATATATAAACAAAATGGCGACGGTGTACCCTTCGAAGGGCCCAATTATTTCATCCTTGACCAAGTGTTTTGGGCATTTCAAAAGGCGATCAAGGGCTTCAAGTACTATCATCCAGTGCTCACGATGGATGGCATGTTTCTCTCTGGTAGGTACAAGGGCACGGTGTTGATGGCGATGGCCGCTAACGCAAATGACCAGCTACTCGAGTGGCCATTGCAATTGTGGAGAATGAGAATACTGATAGTTGACAATGGTTCCTAGCCAATGTGAAGCAAGTAATAGTCCAAGACTGGCCCAACATCTGCCTCATCACGGACCACAACGTCGGGCTATAGTCGGCGCTAAGCACCATGTAGCAAGGGATGCAATAACCCTTCCAGTGGAATGATGTTAGGACCTGTTGGTGCATGAGGCATCTGTGGTGAACTTCCACACTTGTTTTCGCAATAAGGAGTTGATGAAAAAGTTCAAGAAGCTTTGCATATAGAACTAGAGGTGTAAGTTCAAGGCAATAGGGTGAGAGCTTGATAAGGAGACCTCGAGGACTATAAAGGAGTCACTGACAATGGAACTGGCCGCAAGTCAGGCTGCTCCACTAGCAGTGGGCGAGTTTACCCAATGGATCAACTTGCATGATACCAACCTAGAGAAATGATCCCTGCTTCACGACCGATAGTGCAAGGTACGTGATTATGATGACCAATATGTCCAAGGAGTACAACGATATGCTGAAAGGTGTGTGTTTCCTTCCGATCACATAGTATGTTTCACGACCGATGGTGAGAGTTGGAACTACTCTGTCCATTACTTTGTTAACAGAGCCATAATTGTGAAGAAGCACCTAGATGAAGGAAAGCAACTCTTAGAAGTCCTGCAGGCATACGTGGAGTAGAAAATAGGGAAGGCTCGTTCCCATGTTGCTCGGAGCATGGATAGGGTGACAAAGAAGTTCAAGATCCATTTGAGAAAGAAGTATGTCATAGGCTACGCTAGAGGCGATCACAAGCATGCACGAATTACTGAATAGTGAAAAAAAACTAAAGCTGAAAAAAAGCTGAAACGAGCGGGGCCATTCGTTGGGTGAAATCGATCGGCATGAAATCCCCGTGGATGGCGGCAAGTAGGCAACGGAGTGGTGACATCATTGATAAGCACGCAGACTTGGGCCTGTGCATTCGGTTTGTTCGGGATAATCAGTTCGATTTGAACAGTGTATACGGTAAATACGGTATGACTACTTTGGTAAAATACAGTATTTTTGAAAATACAATTAGGTATCGATAAATTCTAATTTATTTCGGTACGGTATCGGCAAATACTATATTTACCGAAGCTAATATGAATTGCGAACGATATAACAACTTAGCATCTTAGCTAAGACGAGAATAATTACTGGCAGTTTGGCAATAGAAATAGAAGTTAGAACTTAGATCATAATTCCTAACATTCACGCAACGGACTTAGTGTAGGATCGTTGATGACAATCAGAGGGGGGTGAATGATTATGACGTGCAACAGAAGTTTTTTGTAAAATCTATTTTTAAATTGCAAATACTTTTAAAAATGAAAAAGAAAAGAAACACTATATATAATATATGAGAGTGAAAATGCAACAGTAAACAATCTAGTTTTATGCGACTGCAACAATCATTAATCAAATTGTGTATATATATCTAGAAGCAATAACTAATTAACAGTTTAAGTTCACATCTTCCAAAGTACTACTCATAGCCATTGGTAATCACCTGAATAAAAAGTACTTGTGTAGGCACATACAACAACAGGAGAGCACTTATCAACAACATGCAGAGCTAGCCTTTGTCAGATGTGAGTCAACAGACCATCCAATCACCAGTCCAATAGAAAAGTAAAAATATTATTACCTCTCTTTCCTTTTTGCTGTTGCAGATTTTTGTACTGTTCAGACGTGCGCTAGTTGCTGATTTGCCTGATGTCGCTCGGCCGAAGAAATTTCGAAGGCAGCCACAAATCGGAGTTATTAAAACCCACTCGGGTTTGCTCGCACGAGAGCGATCGGCGCGCCCCGCGAGCCTTCGCGCGGCGACGCGTGGTGAGCGCACGCCCACTCCCCGCCTCGCTCCTTCCCCTCGCCACCGCTTCCCTCCCTCCCCCTTCCTACCCCGCCGCCTCCTCCTCCCCCGGTCCCCCCTCCTTCTCCGCTCCCCCGCCGCCTCCCCCTCCCCCGCCGCCTCCCCCCTCCCCCGCCGCCCCCTCCTCCCCCTCTCCCCCGCCGTCTCCCCCGCTCACCCGCCGGTCACCGCTTCCCTCCCTCCCCCTTCCTACCCCGCCGCCCCCTCCTCGCTCCTCCTCCCCCCTTCTCCAGAGCGCCCCTCCCTCCTAGGGACCTCCACCACCGGCCGATTTGGTTTCTGTGGAGCACAGCACGTCGCACAGACAATCTTCCCCAAATCCGGCTACCGCCGCCATTTCCGCCGCCACGACCTCCTCGGTCGATCCCCATCCGATTCCTCGCAGTGGGAGCTTCACCCCGGCGCCCTCGAGCTTCCCTGACGGTCGCCCGGCCTCCTCGACGCCCGAGCTTCCCCCTCCACGGCAACCACCCCGCGCCGCCAACTATCGATATTTCGAGACCAAGCTACCCAAAGGTACTATTTGTGCTGACAAGTGAAATAAACCTCTATTGTATTTGTTGAATTTAAGACAATTTCAGAATTATTCCCCACTGCAGATGCTCCTGGAGCACCTAGGCAGTGGTGGTTTGGAGGTGGTACTGACTTGACGCCATCGTATATCATTGAAGATGATGTCAAGCACTTTCATTTTGTTTGTCAGCACCTTCTACATTACATGTTCCCAGCACATACATTTCTTGGCTGGTGTATATTTGTTGAATAACTCATGTTAGTCATCTATATTTCATTATCCACTTGCAGGTTCAAAAATGAACATGTGATAAGTTTGATGCAAGCTTTTACCCAAGATTCAAAAAATGGTGCGATGATTATTTTCATGTCAAGGTTAGTTTGTTCAGTTGTTCGTTTGACATTTATGACTTTTGTGGTTGTGTATGCTTTTGTGGTTAGGGTTTAGCAAAAAGGTGGAGGATGAGGAAGATGAGGGGCTGTTGAACGCGTCAGCCCTATGAACACCAGAGACTAGGAAGAGGGAGAAGAGTTTCAGCAATGGCCATGATGCTAAGCCTCACATTGCTTCGGTGAGAAATTTCTATACTTTCCAATGCCCATTGTTGTTACCATTGCGTACTATTGATTAACAGAATTGAGGAGTGCATATGTGTTTCTGATATGCAAACAATTTCATCTTGTATATACTTGTGCATGTTCTTAGTGTTTAGTGCCAGGCGCAGCAGGGGCTACTGGCCACAATGCACACATGTCGGGGCTACTTGCGGCAAGCATGCTTTCATAACCATGCCAAAACACATCGAATCCATTGAGAAGTAAAACCTGCAGCTTCTAATGTCGAAATAACTTAATCTGGATTTTTAAGCTAACGATATACAGAACATTCTCACTTTTTTTTGTAAAAACATTCATAATTTTTTTCTTGCTTCCAATGCATGATAAGGTCAGCATGGCCACAAGATTGCCTAGGAGTGCTGCCTGTGCTCACTAACTACTAGGACATGGATACTTAGGGCGAATGGAGAGGGCAAAACTTTTGACCTTGTTTCTGTTTTTTCCACATATATTTTCATATCTGACATGGTATTCTTGCCTGATAACATGTAATGGATCATATTATTTGTAGCACAATGCCCACGCAGTTGCAGGTTGGCTCTTGCCTATATAGAGGTTGAGATTTATTTGTAGTGTTTTGAATCAATTACAAAAAGGTATTGTCTATATATCTATGTGTGTATACGACACTTATTAAGAGTTCATGTATATTACTCTTAAGAAGGCAGTCCTTGTAGATAGGTCATATCCTTTTACACTATGTTTCTTATTGTATGGATTTTTTTTAAAAAAAACCTCTGCTACTATAATTGGGTTGTACTGTTATGTCATTTGTACTTGCAAGGATCACAAGGTGTTATATGGCCTACACATATCAACCAGAGGCCAGATTCAGATTTCAAGAGAAGGTTGATGGAAATTCTTCTCAAACCAGTTAGCCGCAGAGAATATATTAAGCTGTTCGACATGGCTTCTGTTCGGACTCCGTTAGTGAAGCTACGACAGGTGTGCAGTGATATGAAGTTCTACCCTATAGATGAGATGGGTAATTTGTATTTTGATCATTACCCTGGTATATTTCTGTACCCTACATATACAGTTTTTTTAAATTTTTTATGAACAATATTATGTACTTCCTTTTGGATAGATTGGCCGACCGGCAAATGAGCATTGATTTCCTGGTTACAATCATGGATGATCTCACCAAAATAATGTGATACCAACCAATCAAAGAGAATCTACTGATGCAGCAAGTAATCGCCATGGAGATCTTAGGTGCATTATGTTTTCTATTTATTTTAGGATATGAATGTTGGTTAGAAGGCCAAAGAGAAGCTAGAGAAACTATGCCTACTTCTATGAAAATAAGGTAAACGTGGTACTTTTTATGACTCTTCTCTCGCAATTTTATATGTCTTCTCACTTTGCTATTGTACTTTTATCTTGATTAAATTGAAATGATTAGCTGAGAATACGCTTTCAGTAATGTAGTTCCAGCTTCTATCCTTATTTCGTTTAGTAAGGTAGCATTTTTTTAGCAAAGATTAGTTGCAGAATCACACTTCATGAACCTAAGCTTAAATATGATGTGCTACATATGTATTTGCACAAATTATGAACTAACATGAACCCATTTTTCCTCAATGATTGCCTGCATGTGTACCCTAGGCCACACTAATACAAGGCAGAAAAAAAGATGTAGATTTGATTCATTCGATTATATAGTTGGGAGAGAAATTTAATGTTTATTGTGCTTCAGTAATATATTTACACGAGTTTTCACGATAATTGGCTTAGAATTTGTTTTAGTGGGACATGCAGATATGTTGGGGGTTCTTACGAAATGCACCCATGTATATTATTTTATCTACGGCTGCAAATGCTTAGTTTGTACACTTCTGTTTTGGTAAGGGTAATGATTAGCATGATTGGATTATTTAGATGCTCAAATTCATGCATTCACAAATCATAATGCTATTTGCATTATGTAAATTGCTCAAATTATTTGATTAAAGTAAATGTTTAGAATAACATATTACATGTAGTTACGACCTACAACCGAAAATGTCCTATAACATATTACATGTAAACTCATTTATCTATCATCTGCTTGAAGTATCTATATTGAAGTGTGAATTAATTTCTGTGATTGAAGTAATGGCAAGGCACGCAAAGCGCGCCTATATTTTTTTTTTTTTGCTGTGATTGATACAATGCAAAACATCATGACTGACTTGAAGTGGTGAATTAGTTTCTGCAATTGAAGTCATGATAAGGCGCGGCGCGCAAAGCGCGCCTATATTTTTTTTTGCTGTGATTGATACAATGCAAAACATCATGACTGACTTGAAGTGGTGAATTAGTTTCTGCAATTGAAGTCATGATAAGGCGCGCGAAGCGCGCCTGATGTTCTAGTCAACAAACGCCAACCAGGGAACTCGTTTTCGCTTCGCACTTGGAACAAGAAACCCAAGAAAAACTGCAAATCAGTTCATGAGATGATGCATCGCCCCTTTTTTTTAACGAGAAAAGCGCCACAGCGCCGCCTTTTTCTTCTACAAAAGCCACAGCTCTCAACAACCGCAAGCCCCTCTTTTTATACTCCTAAAATCCTCAACCTACTCCAATACGTCATTAACCTTAATACAACTCATTCTGAGCCTTTTCGCCTCAACCAGGCTTTTTGGCCCACTACTTTTCAAGAGACCCAAAATCCTTCATAACATGGGTTTTTAATTATTTTTACGCTTTTAATTTTTCTAGCTTATCACGTGTCGAAGCCTCCAGGACCGTACCTCCTGTATCTTCTCCACGCATTATCCACCTTTGATCTTCACGTGCCCACGCATGAGCTCGACCATCCGTGACTCTCTCGACCGCCTGACCTCGGATCTCCCCATCCTAGTCTCGGTCCTCCTCGTCATCGACCACGATCGTCTACATGCTTTAACCTGCACATGCAAAGATCAAAGAATATTTTTCCAGCACAAGTTCATCCGAACTTAACCAACGTCAATCCGTACACACGCAACATACCATAAGTAATATCATAACCAACATTATCAATTATTCATCATCTAAAATAATCTAGACCTGGCCACATGGTCTAACACTTAGTAAAGCACAACAAAAGAAATAGTGAGGTAGTAGTTAAAGTTCAGACGCTTTTAGTAAAAAATGACTCAAATGAGCACAATATGCAGAAGATATCCATGACTGAACCCCTGAACTTAAAATGATATTTCAGTTAAAACTAGAATATGTAAATGCACTCCCATTAGTTGCATCAGGCACCTATTGATTTGTCCATAAGTGGACACTTATCCCAGTTCCCACTAGTTGCATCATCTATCCAGCTAAATGAAATTCAAATACACATCTCGTAATAGATATAAACTCTAAGCATTCCTGACTGAACTACAACAGTGGTGGCATTGAGCAATCACACGGCAAGTGATCGTGAAACAACCGCATATAACCTCAATACAGATTCCTCCACTACAGGCAAATCTTAATTGCAAAGGCATTTTGGTACCAATTGAAAGATTATAACTAATCGAAGGTAACAGATACCGAAAGTGCTAACAGCGTTGTCGATGCCAGAAGGCTTGCCACGAATGATCATCTCCCCTTGGAACGCCCACCGGTTAACCAGCTCAAGATCATCCTTCCCGAACAACTCCCACTCTTCACCACCACCTCCTCCCGCACTGACTGCACCGGCAGCCGTCAATAGTGCCCCTGACAATGATACATAGAAGCCCCGTGCCCATCGGCAGGTCCGAGCTCACTACCACTTTCCCAGGCGTACACCTACACAAGAACACAAACAATAAGTTTACTTCTTTTTTTGCGAGAACAAGTTTACTATTAAGAAGTGTCAGCACTACAAGATTGTTCAGGAATCTTGTGTTGCTTCAAGAGCTTGGCGATGGCGGCCAGCTCGACCGGGGAGCATGGCCTCGGGGCTTCCAACTCCGCCTTGCAGCCCTCCCCCAGTGCCTCGTGGAGGCGCGAGCACAGCCGCGAGAGTCCCTCAGGTCCACCTCCACCATGCCGTCGCCGGTGCTGCCACCCTCCCCTGCAAAGGTCACCAGACAACAAACGGTGAGAAAAGCAGCGCCAAGAAAAGAAAGGATAAAAGAATCTGGCAAAGTTTGATATATGCCACTCAGAAAGTTACCATTTAGTTTCCTGAAATTCGAAATATGCTACTTTCTTCCTTTTCTGACATCTGCCATCATTACTCATTTTCTCCCATTTTCTTTTCTATTCTCTAATTTTCCATATATTCTAAAGATGAACTGTCGGTTTTGCCCCTTGTCTATTCCTCTCATCCCGTCATTCTTCCCGCCGAAGCTCCTCCTCGACGCCCCCCTCCCCCTGGCTTCCCCCGACACCGCCCTCCCCAGCCACGCCACTCCTCCTCTCTGGCCCCCTCCTCACTGCTCCCCTTCTCGCTGCCCCCTCTGCGCCGCTCCCCTTCTCGCTGTGGTCGTGGTCGAAGGCGGCCATGGTCGTGGTGACTGCGATCATGGTCATGGTCGAAGGCGGCCGTGGTCAAAGGCGATTGTGGTCGTGGTGTCGTGGGCGACCATGGTTGAAGGCGGTTGTGGTCATGGTGGTGTGGTCGTGGGCGACTGTGGTGGCACGTAACTGCGATTGTGGGCAACCGTGGTCGTGCATAGCTGGGATCGTGCGCGGCTATGGTCGTGAGTGGCCGTGGCTGAATCGGCGAGAGGAGGGGGAGGTCGGGGCAGCTGGGAGGCTGTATTCGGCTCCGAGAGGGCCGGAGTAGAGGGAGGAGCTTGGGGCGGGAGGGCGGATCTCGAGGGCAGCAAGGAGGTCAGATCTAGCGTCGACAGGTGTGGGAAGGAGGAGCTTGGGGTGGGCAGGGAGGAGCTCAGGGGCTCTAAGGGGGTGGCGCTGGGGAGGAGGGAGGAGGGTGGGGGAGAACGAAGGGATGAGAGGAATAGACAAGTGGCAAAATCGGCAGTTCATCTTTGGAATATATGGAAAATCAGAATACAAAAGAAAATGGGAAAAAATAAGTGATAATGGCATATGTCAAAATAGGAAGAAACTGAAGTGACAAATTTCAAATTTCAGGAAACTGATTGGTATATCTTGGAGTGGCAACTTTTCTGAGTCACATATATCAAATTTTGCCAAAGAAACAGGTTTCTTGATCCAGGGTTGGGGACTTGGGGGTACAGACCTTATGGGAGGACGCGGAGGGAGGACTGGGTAGAGGTCAATGGCGGCGGCGGCGGCAGTAAAGCCACGGACAATGGCGTGCGAAGGCACTAGGCAAGTCGGCATGGCCGTGCGACGCTCTCCTGCTCGGTTCCTCAGCCTCACCACTCGGAGGTTCACCACTCCCACTCTCACAGGGACGACGGCGCTGGCACAGCACAAGACTAAGAGCCTCAGAGGACTAGAGGAGGACGAGCAAGCTCCACCATTGGCGCTCGCCCACTCAGAGTTAGGGAAAACTCTTTCGGTCTTAGAAAAATTTCTCGAGGGAGCAAAAGAAGCGAATTAGACAAAATTTTCAAATGATGTTTGAATCCTTCGCTGGATTCTGGGGCGAAATCGGGACGAAATCCGGCCGAAATCTTGACAAAAAAATGTCCAAAATCGGGACGAAAGTCGATCACAAATGTCACCAGAAAATTCAAATGTCACACAATAGAACAAAAAAGACAAAAACGTAGGGGGGAAGCAGCCAAGGGAGTCACTTTTATTGTGCTTGTCCTGCTTCTTGAATTAATGAGAAAAGATCTAGTTTTACCCTTTTGAAGCACTGGCAACAGATGGCTTCCTCCTTCATCGTCATGATTTTCTTTAGCTGTTTTTGAGATGTTTATGTAGGACCGAATAAGGCAACAGAGGGGGGGTGAATGGTCCTAACTCCGATTTTTCCCCTAGTATTCAAGATTCTAGACTCAACCCAAAACAACTAAACTTGGAACCAAACCCTTCCAAGCGGTCTGACCGGCGTACAAAGGGCGGTCTGACCGCTGCTACAGTAAAATCAGGCGATGAATAGTATTTTCAGCCCGATTTCAAATCCGTAAACCAAGAGAACTTTTGATCCATAGATCCAAATGATATGAAATTTTGTCTGGATGTTCACTACGATATTGTGAACCTATTCCAATAAACGATCATGAAAAATATGTCCAAAATTGAGACTTTTTTTAGTTTGTTGGAAGGTTGCACCAAAACCGAGTCAAAACCCCAATTTGAGAATCCAACTTACTCGTGAGTATATGACGGCTAAGATGGCTCTAGATGTGTTCTCACATCTCACAGCAAGCTAGACAAGGGTAAACAACAATCAAAAACCCTCAAAACGAGAAATCACACAAGGAGGCCAAAAACATGCAAAATCGGGTTTCTTGATAAACTTGCTATAAAAGTGCCTAGATGATATGAGATATATTTCCACAGGTTATCTCCATATCTTTTACGTCCTTAGCATAGCAAGATCAAGAAAAACGAAAGAGAGATCAACCCAACCAATCAATCCACACAGAGAAGATTCATCGAGATGATCAAGATTGATGTATTGCTTAGTTGTGTTGGGTTTTATAGCCACTCCACCTTGGAGGACAAAAAGCACACAATGCACTCAACTCTCTAACCCTAACCCTAGACTTGAGAGCACAAGAGAGATGGATTGGATGGTCAACACAAGTCTCCATCCCAATCCTTTATATAGGAGGCCCAACCAGCCATCCCTAGCCCTAATGGATATAATCCACTTAGCACAATGGGGCAAACCCGTTAACCCTAACCACACGGGTTTTAACTCACACAAGTCACTTATGCACGCTTTTCAAAGCGCATAAGCATAAATCCGTTAAGCCTTTTCTGCTTGATCCAACTTGATCAAACCAACATCTCTCTGACCTAAACCGCTCTCCAAACGCCCCGCATGTGCCACGGTTTTGATCCAAGGTGGATTCCGGTATTTTGTCCAATCTTACCAAAATGCCCTTTCTTGACCGGGTCTTCATCTTTCATTGCAAGCAATCGCCACGCTTGCCACGTGTAGGTTACCATTGGCTTGCCACGCGCTGGCAAGTCTCTCCCGCTCCGGTTCCACCGGACCATGCCTCACTTGGACCAACCAAGCTATATGGCGCAAACCCGCCATTCGAACTCGCTTTCAATATTTTCAGTCTTTCTTGTACCATGCTTGAGCTCACCATCTCTCCCGGCATCCTTGACCGTTCTGGGCCTCGGCTCCTCCCTGAACGTAGCCCCGATCCTCGCCGTCAACCATGGCGACTCCAAGCCTCCCTGCACAACCAAAGACAAAGAAATTGCTTCCGGGCACAAGTTCTTCACAACTTGACCCACGTTAGTCAAAACATGCTTCATGCAATCTTAATGTAGAGACCCAATTCCTCCTAACTCAACCCATGACTCAAAACACAGAAACCTCAATTTCTGACAAAACAATACTTCCAAAGAGCGATCTTTGCAAAATCAAATAACCACTCAACAAACATTGCAATGGTTCATCACAACATTAAATAAGACATTCTCACATGCTCCTTCAATCTCCCCCTTGATGAACCCATTGGCAAAACTCAAAAATGCAAATAAGACGTGTTTTTAGACAAGAAAAAGAAATTTGTAAAGAGAGCTCCAAATGGTCAAAAGAAGAATACGAAGAGCTAAAAATGACCATTTGAGACAGAAATCTCGCTCCCGAATCATGCTCTAGATATGCATTTTTACCGATCTTTCTCCCCATTTGACAATGGAGTCATCAAGATGCATGGAAGAAGATAGAATATGAATGAAATAAAGTGGCTGCATTTTTTATTTAGGAGCCATAAAAATTATCCAAAATGACTCTATAAGGATTACACCAAGTAATATCATATGAATAAGCTATCTAAATCATGACAAACCATATATAGCAAAGCTAAAACTAAAATAGCAATAATCTGAAGATAAATGGATTTCTAACATGTCAAGTTGCTCAAGATCACAGTTTAGCTAAAGGTATCCAAAAATGAGTCAAGCCATGTCAATATTCTAAGTGGAACCAAGAAGCTACAATTGAGTCAATTTAAAGTGCTACAAGTTCAAGATTGAAACATATTGTTCAAGCACTAAATATCACTTGTAATTGAGCAAACTGAGCGCATTTGACATTTTTGTAAAATCATTTTTGGCTTTATCTTAGCAAAGCAAGTTCTGGAGTAGGAGTCCTCCACAACTGCCTCCTAAGCTTCAACCTTTTTCACAGATTTTATTTACTTAGACTTGTGCTAGATCTCAAGCCTTATGCGACCACCCTAAGCAATAAGCTTAAGGAAGTGATCTTGGTCATGCAAAACTCCCCCTGAGTTCATGCCTAATGCAATGGCAAGCTGTCTCATGAGAAAAAATTGGTGAAATCAGTTTTTTCGCACAAAAGAGATCATTTTGCATTTTCTTAACTTAGTTCAAGAATAAAAAGCTAATGCTCACTCAATGCTTCAATAATGAACTAGCGCAACTCAATCTAAAGCTCAATTTAGATTCAAGGCACAACTTAGCATATATGACATGGCATGAATTATTAGAGGATCACTAGAACAAAACTAGTCACAAGATCCAAGAAGACATTATTTAAATTAAGTTTGAACATTTAATAAAGCTATAATGGCAAAAGCTAAGCTACACATAGAAGGTCATGATAAATCTAGTAGGCTAGCACAAAATATGGCAAGATGTAAGGCGAGGTATCATGTCACACAAGGATAAAAGTCAAAGCTCCTTAGTTTATACAAAAGTTCATGTATAAAATGCATGCTGAGAATAAAATGCAATATGATACATTGAATGCAAAATAGACACTCCCCCTCAGAACAGGCCAAAAGGACTAATAACCCCCAACTCTCCCCGCAAAGAAGCAAAACGAGAAGAATCAAGAGCCTTAGTGAAAATATCGGTAACCTGCTGCTCGGACTCTACAAAGTGAAGCACAACATCACCCTTCTCTACATGGTCTCTAAGGAATAATATCTAACATCAATGTGTTTAGTCCTAGAGTGTTGCACCGGATTTTTGGCAATGTTGATGGCGCTAGTATTATCACAAAAAAGTGGAACACTCTCTAAGGCCAACCCATAGTCCCGTAGAGTAGATAAGATCCAGAGAACCTAAGAACAGCTACTAGCAGCAGCTACATACTCCGCCTCAGCAGTGGACTGTGCAACAGAGAACTGCTTCCTAGAGGACCAAGAAATAAGAGATGTGCCTAAGAAATGACAAGTTCCAGAAGTACTCTTCCTATCTACTCTACACCCCGCAAAATCCGCATCCGAAAAAGCCCGAATGGAGAGAGCAGAATCAGAAGAATACCAAAGTCCAAAATCAAGAATGCTCTGAAGATACCTAAATATATGACGCACTGCTTGACGATGAGAGACACGAGGGGAAGCCTGAAATCGAGCATACAGACACACAGCGAATTGTATGTCCGGCCTCGATGCGGTGAGGTAGAGGAGAGAGCCAATCATGTTGCGGTACTCCTTCTGGTCCACAGGCTCTCCATCCTCATCAGGATCCAACACAGTTGAGGTGGCAATTGGAGTAGACATTGGTTTGCTGCTTCCCATGTCGAAGCGCTGAAGAAGATCCTTTGTGTACTTAGTTTGATGGATGAAGATTCCTTCTTTCAACTGCTTGACTTGAAGTCCAAGGAAGAAGGTCCGCTCGCCCATCATACTCATCTAAAATTCCCTGCTAATAAAATCTGAAAATCTGGATATCAAAGCATGAGAAGAACCACCGAATATGATGTCATCCACATAGATCTGAACAAGTAGGAAATCACTGCTATGCTTGAGTGTGAACAAGATTTTATCTACCAAACCCATTTTAAAATCATTTTTAAGCAGAAAACTCTTAACCCTATCATACCAAGCTCTAGGGGCTTGCTTCAATCCATACAAGGCTTTTGAGAGCTTACACACATGGTTTGGGAACTAAAAATTTTCAAAGCCAGGTGGTTGCTTGACATAGACCTCTTCGTCTATGAAACCATTAAGAAAAGCACTCTTAACATCCATTTGAAAAAGCTTGAAGCCCTTGGATGCTGCAAATGCTAGCAAAATGCGAATAGCTTCTAATCTAGCTACAGGTGCAAAGGTCTCACCAAAGTTTAAGCCCTCTACCTGGGAATAACCTTATGCTACAAGTCTAGCTTTGTTGCGAACTACCAACCCATCCTCACTTTTCTTATTTTTGAAAACCCATTTTGTTCCAATTATATTATAATTAGGTGAAGGTTCAACTAAGGTCCAGACTTGGTTTCTTTCAAAGTTTTCAAGTCCTTCATGTATGGCATTGACCCAAGAAGAATCAGATAAAACATAGGTGACATCTCGGGGTTCAAAAGACGCAACAAAAGCAGAATGTGTATGAGAATCTGGAGAGATAAACCTGAAGCGAGTGACTCGCTCATGGAGATCCCCGATCATCTGCTCCTGAGGGTGTCGTCGCTGAATGTGAAGAGGGGGTCCTGGTGCAGACGTAGCATCTACCTCACGAGCTGTGGAGGTAGGAACAAAGCTACCCGAGGAGCCGGTGGGAGGAGGCTATTCTCCTAAAGCTGGAGAGATAAAGGAAGGCTCTCCACCCAGCTCAGGAGTGACTCGAGGATGGATTGAGTCCTCATCCTCCTCGTCAAGGTCGTCGTCGACGAAGATGCCCTCGCTCTCACCAAGTATCTGTGTACCTGCATCGTCGGGTCTAGTACCAGGACTAGCCTCATCAAAAGTGACTTCACATGTCTCAACTATTTTGTTAGTTTCCAAATTAAAAACACGATAGCCACAAGAATGAGCAGGATATCCAAGAAAAATGCCGTCATGACATCTAGATTCAAATTTATCAAGGTTGCCATGTTTAAGAATGAAGCATTTACTACCAAAAATCTTGAAATGAAACACGCTAGGTTTATGAATAAATCTAAGCTCAAAAGAGGTTTTACCAATGACTGGTCTCAAGAAAACTCTTTGGACACATAACAAGCAGTAGAGATCACCTCAGCCCAAAACCTCCTAGGAGTGTTGTGCTCATCTAACATGGTCCTAGCCATCTCAACAAGATTCCTATTCTTCCTTTCTACCACCCCATTCTGCTGGGGGACTCTAGGTGAGGAAAACTGGTGCTCTAGCCCTCTCTCAGTGCAGAAAGTGGCAAAGGACTAGTTTTTGAATTCAGTGCCATTATCGCTCCTAATGGCTCTCAAGGCTCCAGGCAGGTCGACTGCTAGTATAAGGGCCAACTGTCTAAAATAACCAAAAGCTTCATCCTTAGACACTAAGAAGAAAACCCATGAATACCTCGAGAAGTCATCTACAACTACCAGCACATACCACTTCCCTCCTGCAGATTGAACCCTAGACGGACCTACTGTATCTAAGTGAAGCAACTGTCCAGGTCCGTCAGTCATAATCATGTTAAGAGGGGGATGGGGAGCAGAAACCATCTTACCATGTCTACAGGGTGTGCACACGAGATCTCTGACACTCTTAAGCCTAGGCAATCCTCTAATCAGGTTCTTCCTACTGACTCTAGTAAGGTGGTCGAAGCCTATGTGCCCAAGTCTACGATGCCACAACACTAAGTCCAGAGAGTCAGAAGCAACAAGACAGCTAGGACTCGAGGTGGAAGAGATACTAAAGTCAGCACTAAAAATCCTCTAAAACCTAGAGATCCCAAAGACATACTCTCCAGAACAGTCTAGAACTCTACACTCACCACTTTTGAACCTTACTTCTAGACCCTCATCAAGAAACTGGGAGACAGAAAGTAGATTATACCTCAGTTTACTTACCAAGGCGACATCCTTGAGCATGAAATTGTCGTTGACGCGCACTGTTCCCTTGGCTGTCAGGGTACCAGTAGAAGCATCCCCAAACGTGATCAACTCGTTGCTGGATGCACGTGTGAGGGAGGAGAACCATCTAGAATCTCCGGTCATGTGTCGAGAACACCCGGAGTCAATGAGCCACACGTCCTCCTTCCTCGCACGCCGGACCTACAAAGAACGTACAGGAAACATCTGTGACTCAGTACTGGGATTAGTGAGATGTGATTTTGGAATCCAGTACTGAGCCACACGATGCTTTGGAGAAGCAATAGAGACACGAGCAATTGGGTTAGCATGAAAATCATGAGCAAGCATACGAGATCCACCTAGCCCTCTCCGAATCGGTCTACCAAAAGACCGGTACTCCCCCTGACTAGGTGCTACTCGTGGTCTACCCTGATATCCTAACCCAGAGCGTTTCTTATGGCCACCAAAGGAGTCAAAGAAGCTGTCTCTAGACCCATATCTAGCACGAAAAGCAGGCTGCCTAGCTCTAGAAACAATTGAGGTGGAAGAAACTCCTTTGATGGATCTCAAAGTATGCTCTCTCTTCTTCCTCTCGACCTTGGCTCTACGGAAACAGAACTCAACTATGTGGCCATACTTCTTGCAAAAGGTGCAATGGTACTTGACCTTTTGAGGGGTCTCACCTGATGAAGAGGAAGCACCTGTTTTGCTAGAAGAAGGTTGGGCAAAACCTGCAGATCTAAAGGCTATCTTGGATGGCTCTTAAGGTTCTACCTTAAACATGCCACTCTCAACTACTTTCACAAGCTTAGGTGGGTGGTTTTTGGAATACTCTAGAGAATTAAATCCTCGACCTCTATTCTTCACACTCACCTTTGATTGGTCAAGAATCATGTTGAGATTCTTCTTCCCACTAGAGAATCTCACAAGAGTTTTCTTAAGGTAGTCATTTTCTTTTACTAGGCTCTCACATGTGGTGCACTTGCTAGATTTGATTGCCCTAGCATGCATTTCCTTAAAAATGGCTACCTCAATCTTTAGAGCCTCACACGACACACAAGAAGCATTCTTAATCCTAGCCAACTGCTCTTGGTACTTGATCCTAAGGGTTTCTTGTACTTCAGCTGTATTGTATGCATTCTCAATGCAAAAAGTATAATAATCAGAATCAATGACCTTTCTAGATGCAGTCATGGCAAAAGATTTCTCAATACTTGCTTTTGCTTCTAGAGTCTTGTTAAGAGCATCTATCTCAGTTGTGAGTTTAGGACAATTTTCACATGATGCAGTCCTAAAATGCATAACCATCTCAGTCATTTCTTTTATTTTAGTTCTGTTATCGTCACAATGAGAGCAAATATGATTAGGATTAAACTTTTGCAATTCCTTAATAGCACTATCCAATTTCATCTCTAGTAGAGCACAATTTGAACATGAAGATGAAATAGCATTTACAGGAATAGCATCAAGAGCAATAGCATCCATGCACACATGATCATGACTTGACTTGAGAGAATCTAAATCATCTAAAGCATTTTTAAGTTGGTCGACAACAGAGGAATGAGCATATTTTAATATGGACAGTTCATCATGCAAATGCAAGCAAGATTCACAATCTTCAGGATTAATTGACTTGAGCCTAACAATCTCTAAGTTCAAGTTATCAATCATCATATCCTGACTCTTAATCATTTTGGCTTGCTTTCTTAATTGCTGTTCAATTGCAATGAGAGCTCGTTTCATAGCCTTGAGAGAGGGACATACCTCGTCAGGGTCACTGTAGGGCTCGTCGGAGTCAGAGGAGTCAATGTTGTGGCTGCCCTTAGCCATGAAGCACATATCAGCGAAATCCTGAGCCTTCTTGCCGTGAGAGTCATCCTCATCATCCTCCGTCTCCAAGTCCATATCGCTCATATCTACTAACTCAAGAGCGGCAAGGACCCGGCTGACAAACTTCCGGTAGTTGGGCTTTGTGACCTTCGCGTCTCGAGCTTGAGGACGTCTACGAATGTCCTTCTCCTCCTTGCCTTTAGCTCACCACACTCGAAGCATGTCACCGGACCACCTCTCCTCTTATTTCTCACTTTGTTGTACACTCTAGTGAACTTGGTGGACAGAAGGGCTAAATCTTCCTCAGGTAACCTCTCAAGTTGCTCATCACTAATTGAGTGCAAAGCGGACAAAGAAAAACCAACATCCACATGATCAGAAGAGCTGCTCCGAGAGGGGTCCATCACAAGAGCCATTGACTCTGTCTTGGGAAGACGCGAGATGAAGTCAATCTCGTGCGTCTTCAACCTCGAGTAGAGCTTATCCATGGTAAGCTCACTCATGACAGTGTTGTCGTTTATGGATGTGATTTTCTTCCCCCAGACCTTCACATCGAGAGCACCTAAGATTTGGCGTGCATTTTCAGACTCTGTGAAAGTCAAGCCAACAGCACAGAGGTCGTGGAGGATTTTGTTGAACCTTCCCCACAACTCATCCAAAGACTCGCCGGGTTTTTGCTCGATCTTGGAGTACTCCTTCTTGAGTTGATTTTATCTCACTTCCTTCGCGGTAGAGCCCTCATGGTAGTCAGAGAGGGTCTTCCAGATCTCATGAGCAGATCTCAAGTGAGCGACTCGCTCAAACTCCGATCGACTGAGTCCCTGAATCAGGAAGTTGCGTGCCTTGCTGTTTGCCTCCACATCAGGAGAGATTTCATTGTCATCGGCCGACACCACATAAGGGTTTTTGACCTTAAGCCAAATCGCGTGCCCTTGACCCTCAATGTAAGCATGCATGCGAGACTTCCAATATAAGAAATCCACTCCATCGAACACAGGGGATTTGGTTGAATACTTGTCAGTTGCCATGGCTCCTAAGACCAGTTAAGATCTATTGAGTAGAGATAACCGGGCCCTGATACCACTTGTAGGACCAAAGAAGGCAACAGAGGGGAGTGAATGGTGGCAACTCTGATTTTTCCCCCTAGTATTCAAGATTCTAGACTCAAACACCTACAGAGATGTAAAACATAGAATATCTAGATAAAAATCACTCCAATTGACCCAAAATAACTAAACTTGGAACCAAACCCTTCCAGACGGTCTGACCAGCATTCAAAGGGCGGTCTGACCGCTCCAGGCTGTCTGATCGACCTTATAATGACGGTCTGACCACTGCTATAGTAAAATCAGGTGATAAATAGTATTTTCAGCCCGATTTCAAATCCGAAAACCAAGAGAACTTTTGATCCATATATCCGAATGATATGAAATTTTATATGAATGTTCTCTACGTTATTATGAACCTATTCCAATAAACGATCATGAAAAATATATCCAAAATTGAGACCTTTTTTAATTTGTTGGAAGGTTGCACCAAAACCGAGTCAAAACCCCAATTTGAGAATCCAACTTGCTCGTGAATATATGACGGCCAAGATGGCTCCAGATATGTTCTCACATGTCACAGCAAGCTAGACAAGGGCAAACAACAATCAAAAACCCTCAAAACGAGAAATCACACAAGGAAGCCAAAAATATGCAAAATCGGGTTTCTTGATAAATTTGTTATAGAAGTGCCTAGATGATATGAGATATATTTCCACAGGTTATCTCTATATCTTTTACGTCCTTAGCATAGCAAGATCAAGAAAAACGAAAGAGAGATCAACCTAACCAAGACAAGAGCAAATCAATCCACATAGAGAAGATTTATCGAGATGATCAAGATTGATGTATTGCTTACTTGTGTTGGATTTTATAGCCACTCCACCTTGGAGGACAAGGAACACACAATGCACTCAACTCTCTAACCCTAACCCTAGACTTGAGAGCACATGAGAGATGGATTGGATGGTCAACACAAGTCTCCATCCCAATCCTTTATATAGGAGGCCCAACCAGCCATCCCTAGCCCTAATGGATATAATCCACTTAGCATAATGGGGCAAACCCGTTAACCCCAACCACACGGGTTTTAACTCACACAAGTCACTTATGTACGCTTTTTAAAGCGCATAAGCCTAAATCCGTTAAGCATTTTCTCTTTGATCCAACTTGATCAAACCAACATCTCCTTGACCTAAACCGCTCTCCAAACGCCCCGCATGCGCCGCGGTTTTGATCCAAGGTGGATTCCGGTATTTTGGCCAATCTTACCAAAATGTTCTTTCTTGACCAGGTCTTCATCTTTCATTGCAAGCAATCGCCATGCTTGTCACGTGTAAGTTCACCATTGGCTTGCCACGCGCCGGCAAGTGTCTCCCGCTCCGGTTCCACCGGACCATACCTCACTTAGACCGACTAAGCTATATGGTGCAAACCCGCCGTTCGAACTCGCTTTCAACATTTTCAGTCTTTCTTGTGCCATGCTTGAGCTCACCATCTCTCTCGGCATCCTTGACCATTTTGGGCCTCGGCTCCTCCCTGAGCGTAGTTCGGATCCTCGCCGTCAACCATGGCGACTCCAAGCCTCCCTACACAACCAAAGACAAAGAAATTATTTCTGGGCACAAGTTCTTCACAACTTGACCCACATTAGTCAAAACATGTTTCATGCAATCTTAATGCAGAGACTCAATTCCTCCTAACTCAACTCATGACTCAAAACACAGAATCCTCAATTTCTGCCAAAACAATACTTCCAAATAGCGATCTTTGCAAAATTAAATAACCACTCGACAAACATTGCAATGGTTCATCACAACATTAAATAGGATCTTTTCACATGGTCCTTCAGTTTAGCATCTTCAGGGAGCTGCCAACACATTGTTTCATTTCAGATTTAGATATTGTAAACTGTATGGCAAAATTGAGGGGAAAAAGGGATAGGCGCATGGAAAGACGATGGCACATTCGTGGATGGGTTCTTCTACCTAGGGGTGCAAACGGAGCGGATATTTTCCGACCGTCCGTTCGTCCGTTTTAATTCGGATAGAATTCGGAGCAAATTTTCGGATATCCGGATGTTTTGCCGGATACGGATACGGATTCGGATATTTTTTGCCGGATACGGAAACGGATTCGGAACAAACATTATCCGACGGATACGGAACTATCCGGATATTTTTTCGGATAGTTACCGGATATTTTTTCGGATAGTTACCGGATTCAAATTCGGATTCAACTCAGAACTAAATTCGGATTCGGATTCGGATCGGAACAGCCCAACAAGCACTTACTAAAAAGACCATAACTTTCACAAGCGGAGTCCGATTTGAGTGTTCTTGTACTCATTGGAAAGCTTATTTCAAGACCTATGCAATGGATAAGGTCTCATCTTCAAATACATCATAAATCATCTGCTATGATCAAAATAATGTGACGGCTGTAAAATCTAGTTTCCTTTTTGTGTGAGTTTGAGTCTAAAACAGATAGGTTGAGTTGTATTCGGTTTGGGGACCATATAGACATCCCAAGGGGTTATATAAGTCTTGTAATCGTAACTTTTAGGGCTCAGACTATCTTTAGGGTTATATGTAGCTAGTTAGCTATTATTTGTTTAATTAGTCTCTATCATTTACATGCTACTTTGCTAACTAGAATTTACTGGTTACTTAACTTGTCTATTTCATCATGTGAAATTTACTTGTTAAGCTACTAATGTAGTTCCATTATGGATATGTACTATGGTGATTCATCCTTACACATGTGATATATATGATTTTTGTTTACGCGTATTATCCGACTAAATATTCGTGACCGAGACTAACCGTATTCGGAGCGTTCTGTATTCGCTCCGTATTCGTGACCAAGAATATCCGTACTCGTATTCGTATCCGGCATTATCCGTGTCCGATTCCGACTCCGACAAAAAATATGGAAACGGATACGGAATGAGCAGTATCCGTCCGTATCCGATCCGTTTGCACCCCTACTTCTACCTTGGCATGGCATAACCTAACAAGGGATCCCGCTTCATCAACCAAGTCAATTGCTTTATCTGGGAGGAAATGATGACTGTAAAATAAAAAAAAGTCAAACAGCAAAAGGACACAAGAGAGGATTCAGAAGGAAAGTAACAATGTGAATCGACACCGGACTACCGGAGGGCTTGGACAGGGGAGCCAACTCCGGAGGCTGCCGGGGTAGTAAGGGACAGCCCAGCCGAGGAGGTCGGTCGAGACGAGTCAGGATGGGAGGTGCAGGTCCATGAGGCAGGAGAACACGAACACCTCCCACCATGTGTGGCACTCGACGTCAGGCTTGGACTAGGGAGCCGACACCGAAGGTGGTGACGATGGCCAGGAGCTGCCGTGGGGGAGGAGATTGGGGAATTAGGGTTGTTCGGTGGGGTGTGGTGTTGCTTGACCGAATGATGCGGGCTGTGCGCTATGGATGTGGGCTGTCTGCGCTGCGGGAATGTGGGTATGCACAAGCCACCAAATTCAAACCGAGGACAAATTAATTTGACCGAACGTTGTTTCTTTCGGTAGGCAACGGAACAAAAATATATCCAAATTCCAGCAAAATTTCACCAAAATTGTTAACCCTAGTCGGAGCCTTGGAGCATCACCAATCGATAATCGGGTGGTTGTCATTCGTGTCGCCTCACAGCCTGCCCCTCAGTGACGTAGTCCTCAGTCACCTGGTGGAGTGGTGCTGTGGTGGTCAAAAGTGACGGCTAGGGTTTACACTCAAAGTCAGCTATCCAGTGGCCTGGATCTAGATGCCCTCTACCACTCTACGGGCCAAGTCGTAGGTTTTTTGGTTTGTCTGGTTTTCAACCGGTTTTTATTGAAAAACCAAATGCCAAAAAACCAAACTTTTGGATCCCGAACCAAATCCGAAAAACTGGTCAAACTGAGTTGACCAGTTTGATTTTTCAGGTATGGTAGAGATGTGCACAGCCCTACACAGACTTTAGGATTTTGATCGATCGAGGCTGCAATTTCAATGCAAACCTACACGGTTGATGAATCCAATTTTGCCACACCATGCCCCTAGTAGTAAGTGAAATAACTCAAGTACACAACTACTCATTTTGACTTTAGGTTATAGCTTATTTTTTACTATTTCTAAATTTGTCTTTTTCTGACTTTTTGGCTTTTTTAACTTTTTTACCCTTTCTTTTTTCCGTATTTGTTTGCATTGTTCGTGATAGGCTAACCTATTTTTTATTTTTAAAATTTTTATGTCAAATAAGTCACCATCAGCTACAGTGCAATATAAGTCAGCTACAATACAAATTCAGCCATAAGCTAACTTTTTAAGCCCAAACTAGTAAGTGTGCACGTGTAATCCACGTCAAAAGCATTGATTACATTGTCAATATTGAACAAAATCATGTTAAAACAATGGCGTACTATTAGAATTTGGAAACATGAAATATTACTCCTTGCTCCTGACCTTTGTTTATCAACATACCATTGTCGCTCCACTTTAGTCCTATCAAAAGGAGAAAAAAGATATCTCTACTCTTACTACTCAATCTTTTCTTTGCATCATACGCACCACAGATAGTTAACGTCTAAAAATTTATCAGCTTGCAAAAAGATCTTCGATTGATAATTTTGCTCAAATTTATGCGAAGATCACTCAATGAAAACCACAGACATACGTCAGTAACACAATCACACAAAACCATTTCCTTGATAAAAATATGTTTGCACTGTAAGGTTGATTCCAGAACTCACAAGGTTACACCCGGTTACAATTAAACAAAGAACAAAAATTGAACAGATTATCTATGTTAGAAGCGGCAGTAACAGGGTTGTATTTCATAAAATAATAATTGTTCATAGCACATTAATAAATAAATATTTCATCGAATAATCTTAGGAAAACAACTCAGATCAGGTAGCCATACAGAACTCTCATTTTCCTTAGAACAGGACGAGATTTTGCAAAAATGTTAGAATAGGTAGTAACAGATACTCCTTTTTCACTTAGAAATGTAGAAATGGAAGAGTGTGTTACAAAAGAAATTTCCTTGGGATCAGGGTTGTTGACAGACCTTACCAGTAGCTGATTTCACAAAGGTGAATCCCTGTGTCACCTCCTAAATGGATTATATAGTAATGCATATTCAAAAACAACAGCAAAAAGAATTGTCTCTTAAACATATGTATTAAGAAGCATTAAATCAATGAAAGCTAGAAAGCAATCATTGATAAGGATTTATGACAGAACAATAGTTACATTTTTTTGTTGGATCAATAATTCAGATTTAGGTACACATATTTTCTCAGTGCTAGCCAAGAAAGAATTGAGAAACTCATATTCAGTTAATAAAACATATAACAATATTGAAATATGTGTCGCCTCATTCATGTAGTTCACTGAACCAAGTCTTGCTCCATGCAATGCAAACATTAGGTTTTGCTCCCCCTAGTTCATTGAAGCCACTCAACCATAGAGAACATGGATGCCATCTGCAATGTTTGTCCTAGAAGTTAAGTTATGTTGTCATGCAATATTCAGCACTATACAGATACTTATAAGGCCAAAAAGGTCAAATTTTGCACAAACAATACTCCAGAATAAAAGATACCATGTGATCTATCATGTTGCACTTCCTCTTTTAGACAAGGTTTGCTCACCCATAATGTCGAAGATATAGATGATTAAGAATAAGTTTTAACATGAGAAACACAAAGTTGTTTATCTCTAATTAGAAATTTTGGTTTACATGACTTGTTCAAGATATTCCACGTCAAAAGCATTGAAGATCGAAATTCATTTTATTATGGAATTTGCAAGAAATGAATCATAGCTCTATCCATATGCACAGTACACGGCAAAGCTAAAACAACATAGCTCGATCTATTCACATCTCAATATTTCTTCCCTTTTATTTTGCTGATTTTTTTTGTCATTTCAGTATATCCATATGCACAGTTACAACAAAGCTAAAATGCTACACTTACGATTATTCAGCCCAACAGTCAATAGATAACTTAAGAGTTAGCAGAAATCACTACTACAAAAGAGGCTATACTAGACGCTTACATCACAGACGGTTCCCATGAACCGTCTATGATATAATTATCATATACGGTTCATACGAATAACCGTATACGGTATTTTCACAGATGGTTATTTATACGAACCGTCTGTAATAATGCAAGACATCACAGATGATTATTGATACAAACTATCTGTGATAATGGCAGACATCATAGACGATTCGTACTAATAACCGTCGGTTTGTATTACAAACCGTCTGTGATAATAAAGTTATCATAGATGGTTTGTATTAAAAATTGTCTGTGATATGTTTCACGAAAAAAAGTTCAGACTTGTTCGAGAGTAAGTTCGGACTGGTCCGATCCTACTTGCACAGTCACAAATGAAATCCACACTATTAGAGCCGGTTGAGTGAAGTCGCTGAAATGTTGTCTTCTCTGTCGGTTTCATTGGCTTCAAAAACTTCAAAAAACAGCAAAACTCCAATACTTTATAATGGCCTGACAATACTCCCTCCTTAATAGAACCTTGTCCTCAATGTTTAAAATTTGGAAAAGTCCTTTGGATAAAAGAAGTTCCCAAGTTATTACAGACCCTCAAAATCGGCCATCTTTGACCTTAAATTTGTGTCGCAAGTTTTTTGTTTCTATTTTTACCAAATTTTTTGATCTTCCCTTCATAATTTGGGGTTTACCTCAACTGCAAAGTTGTAGATCTCGTCGAAACCTTTCAAACGAGTATATATAAGCCATATAGAACTTTGCTATTTCATATTTTTGAGACTAGCTGTTTATATTGTATTGATATATATGTATAGATGTTTATGTATCACAGACGGTTTGTGATTCAAACCGTCTGTGATAACTATGTTTCATAGATGGTTTATGGTTCAAACCGTCAGTGATAACTATGTTTCACAGACAGTTTGTAGTTCAAACTATCTGTGATAATTTGGTCCTTAACCACTGGGCCAGTCAATCCTCCCCAACCCAATTCCAGTCAATAAAAACCCACCAACCTCCACCCCACGGATCGTAGCTCCACCTCTCCATGCACAAAAAATTTTCCAACTCTCACCTCTCCCTCCCCTATAAATACTCACCCGAACCCACCCCTCCCTACTGCATGTGCTCAAAATCTCTTCAGCCTCTTCACCATCCTCTTTCTCGACCCTGACCCCAATGGCCCTTACGAAGTAGATGGCACGCAAGTCTACGGGCAGCAAGACACTGCGAAAGCAGCTGGCTACCAAGACGGTGCTCAATTCGATGCCTACAACAGTGGACATTATGGGCATCCATCTCGCGCGCTGCATCAGGGGCGAGAGGGCCTAGGCATAGAGGCCTCATCGGTGCGGTTGAACTTCCACTGTCTACTAGGATCTCTTCTTCTATATTTTTGAAATATCTTGTGATCTTGTGATGTTGTAATGGTGGATTCTAATCTTAATAAAAATGGAATGTGTTGATGTGTTTACTGTTGTATTTGCTTATTTTCAAAATGCATAGCTAACATTTTCTGAGGCTAACCGAAAAATAGAAAAAAAAATTTAGATATAAAATACAATAAACCATCTGTGAAGAACTATCACAGACGGCTCAAACAAAAACCACATGTGATACTCACACATCATAGACGGTTTTATCTACCAATCATCTGTAATACCTGCCCATCACAGATAGTTGGTAGCTAGAACCGTCTGTGATGTGTCAGTATCATAGACAGTTTTTTGTTTGAGCCATATGTGATAGTTGCCTATCGTAGATGGTTTCTGGCTTGAGCCATCTGTAATATGTAAGTATCACAGACGGTTCTAGTTACAAACCGTCTATATTGTATTTATCACAGACAGCTCACAAACTGTCTATGATAACCTCGATTATCACTGACCTATAAATTCAGACAGTTCAAAAAACCGTCTATGATGAAAGTTTCGAACCATCTGTGATGACTATTTTTGTAGTAGTGAATAAAGAAATTAAAAAATTAAAATGTTAGAGCTAACTGAACGTTTTGGTACCCTGTAGCGAAGTAAAAAAGAAAATCTAAAATTCAGACATTGCAAAGTGAGGTTTCATGAAAGAGTAAGAAAAACCTCGAACGTGTCCAAATTCGGAAATGTTTGCAAAGCAAAATTGTATTAAATGGTAGTAAGACATGAAGCATATATACAACAGTTCAACTTTCAAGTAATACAAACCTAAAAAAAATGCTTTGTAAGTGCTTGCGCTCAAAGTGTGAACAAAACCTAAGGAAATTTTAGACATGTTCGGCCCAACACCAAGGACCCAAAAAGTTACCCAGAAGATCTTTATAGACATCTTACAGAAACATGCATAAATTTAAAGCTACACACTAAAGCCTCATTTGGAATGCAAGAATTTTACAGAAATAGTTCAATTCCTGTAGGAGGGAGGGGGATCCTCCAGTGTTCCAAACGGACCTTAAAACTGAATCTGTACAGCATATATATAACCTCGCAAAGTAGACATGTCCTCCACCTTTTAAAAGGTCAGTTAATTAAACCTTTCAGACCTTGCACTTTACTTTTGAGTAACTCTACGTTCATGCAGTTCTGCTAAGTTATACAAATGTTTAACTCTTTCGGATCAGATGCCTACCTTAACATTTATGTAGATGATAGAGCAGCTGCTACAAATACACATATTTGCCCGCAGCTTCCTCCTTGATCAAGTGAAAACATGATTAATGGTGCAAAACATTAACATCTAATACTTGATCTTTAGATTTTTGCCGTTCTAATTCCCCAAGATCAAGCCAACCTGACCGATCACCCTCATAACTCTATACTGAATTCCGAGTTTCAAACATTTACCAAAATGCTGTGAAGTCCAAATAAAGAAGATTACCTTAACTTTTTAAGTAGCCAACGGCTATGATCCACAACTGTAGAGAACTCAGCCTCCACCTGGATCAAACATTTAGTGCAAAAGCATTGGCCGTTCCAAATCTGATTTAGAAATATATCATACACCTTCCATTTTCAAGAAATCGAAGCAGAATAAGTCAGTCAAACCAAAATGGGAAGAACCCATGTGGCTGTTAGAAACATAACCTTCCATTTAGATAGATGTAATCAAACCCAATGACCAGCAAAAGCATATGAATACGCAATTGTAAAGCACAGGGCATTGCTTATCCATAGCACACCACCAAGAATTTCTTATGAATCCATGCATTAATGAACCATCACACATTACAGTCAACATTTCCATGAACACAAGAATAATATGATTTCTCTGGACTCTGGCACAACACATAGGTAAAAACTTGGTGGTAGAAATAGTAGCAGTAGAAGGAAAAATAGAAGGGAGAATGACACTTAACTTGCTATATAGAAGAAGGGGAGAGTTCGAGGTGGGCAGTCAGGGAGGGCAACGTCGGCATGGCCCAAGTCGTCGTCGTCATGGTCGAGGGGCTGCAAGGTGCAATCGTGGCGGCGGTGGATTTAGAGGCGTAGGAAGGGCAAAATAGAAGGGACAATGGCACTTAGCTTGCTATATAAAAGGAAGGGGAGAGCTTGAGGTGTCTGGCCGAGGAGGGCAGCGCCGGCATGTCCCAAGTCATCGTGGTCGTCAAGGGGTGGCACGGCACAACCATGGTGGCGCGGTGGATTTAGAGGGGGAAGGGAGGCGATCAATAGAGGATGGGGAGCAGTGAGCGAGAGAAAAGGAAGAGGTAGGGAGCCACAGAGGTCACCGGCGATGAAGGGGATGGTCGGATCCGTTGGATCTGGCGGCGGTGCCCTCACGGCTCGACGGCAGAGCAATGCTAGGCAGCACGCCGCTAGGCTGAGGTGGCTGGGCTAGCCGGGGCCAACCGGAGGTAGAGGGAGACAGGGGGAACCAGGGAGGTAGCCGCCGGTGAAGGGGGCTGTTGGGCCGGTGCTGTCGGTTAGGAGGGAGCCACAGAGGCCACCGACGATGAAGGGGACGACTGGATCCACTGGATCCGCGGCGGCGCCCTCACGGCTCGACGGCGGAGTGGTGCTAGGCGACGCTCCGCTAGGCTGAGGTGGTAGGGCTAGCGGGGGCTGACCGGAGTTAGAGGGAGATGGGGGAACCAGGGAGGCCGTCGGTGGTAAAGGGGGCTGCCAGTAGCGGTAGATCAAGGCGGCGGTGCCGTCGGTTGGGTGGGAGATAGGCATGGGGGTGGAGTGGGGCGGAGCAAGGTGGAGGCCGGTGGGTGGGGGTGGAGTGGGGCGGAGCAGGGGGCAGCATGGAGGCAGAGTGGAGGAAGAGGGGTGCGGCATGGAGGTGGAGTAGAGGAGGACGGGGCAGAGTGGGGCGCGCACGGGAGTAGACTGGAGGAGGAGGGGGCGGCGTGGGGTATTGGGTGGATTAGGGCCAGCATAGGGTGGGGATTGAGGACGTGGGCGGCGGGGGATTCGTAGGGCCAACTTGGAATCGTGGATGCGGAATGAAGAGAATAAATGGTGTAGATATTCAGGTAGCAGGATCAATTTATAATGTTAGCTATTGGATTATGTTGATCTAACGATCATAAGAGGAGGATATTAACGTGGTTAGGTGACAAATATTTTAATTAAACTAGTGTTTTTTATACTATTATAGATGAGCAGCCCCATACTCGGCCTGTACTCGAATCCAGTTCGAAGTTTGAACGCTACAAATACAAAGTTGAGAAGAAAAGTAGAAATTTTCTCTTGTTTGCTCTCTCTCTGCCATAATTCATTCTATTCTACTACAAATCTTGGACCCATTTTTCATGTAGCAAAATCTGGGCTACGCCCATTTGGCCAGCATGGACATGAGGCCAGCTCCGACCAGCATGGACACGTTGATGGCAAGCTGCAGCTTCCCCCTGCTCTGCACCTTGGGGTTCATGAAGTCCTCGGCGAGGAGGTCGACGAGGGCCATGTACACGAGGATCCCCGCCGCGACGGAGTTGAGGAGGCCCTCCACGACCAGCGCCGTCGGGCTGTTCTCGTTGTACACGTTAGATATGCCGACGCCAACGACGATGCCCACCGGCGTGGTCAGGCAGAAGAAGAGGACCATCGTCACGATGGACCTCACCTTAAACTTTGCCTGCGTCAGCAACAAATCGAGTTAATCCATCGTGTGAGTAATTCAATTGCACAATGCACAGAATGTTTTGTCTCAAATATTGCACCCTTCTTTTCTATTTGTCATTTTAGAATACGTGCAGTCAACATTCTAAAACTTTGATAACAAATATACATACAAATATTTAAATTTGCCACACGAAATATACTTTTTTGTTGCTGTATTTTTAATAATTGTTTATCTATCTATCTATATTAATTAGGGACTCCTCTAAGAACTCCCACGTTAATCCTAACAGGTAAAAGCCAAGAAATTACCAAAAGAACAGGGAAATAGCCAAAAAAAATCCTATATTAATCGGAGAAAAACAAAAGATCTTGATCATCCAATCTGTCTACGTGATGTATCATCCAATCAGTCTACGCGATGTATCCGACTGCTTGGAGGCTTCTAGGAGCCCCTATATTAATTCTAAGGGGTAAAAACCAATAAGTTACTATATTAATCAGACAAAAGAGAAATAGTTAGAAATTTACATATTAATCAGAGAAAACAAAAAATCTTGATCATCCAATCCCTCTACGTGATGTATCCGACTGCTTGGACAAAAATTATCTCTACGCCTCGGATCTCACATGCATATACAATATAATGTGTACGGTATGTGTCCGTAGCAAATATGTGTTACGGATACAACACCTCGTGGAGAAGCAGTATCTATCCTATGAAGCTTTAGCTTTTATTGTTCAAAAGTGTCGTAGTTTTTTATTATAGCTTTAATTTTAACTGATTATGAAAAAATTGAGGGCCTAATAGATACTTTCGTTAAAAAGTCGCTCTGTTCAAAACAGCTACTACAATAACTTCTACAAACAACTTATAGAAAGCATTTAAAAAAAACTTCATTCAAAAGTCTATTTCTAAAAGCCTAAAGACAGAAGCGGACCTCCTTGTTACCTCTCGAGTAACTATGCCTTTCCAAGTTAAAGTATCGTATTACTCAAATCTTATTTAGGATAAACAGCTTATAAAAAACACTTTTAAAAACTATTTTATTTAAAAGCCTACTTCTAAAAGTCAAAAGACAGAAACGGCCCTCCTCATGACCTCTCGAGTAACCATGCCTTTCCAAGTTAAAAGCATCGTATTAATCAAATCTTATTTAGGATAAATTACTCCCACTTTATCAAAGAATCAAAGCAAGTAATCTTTGATTAGATGAGTTATTCCACTTTTGATAGGGACCATACACACAAAGGTAAATGCACAACATCTATTCTGTGTTCAAAAAGGAGGCCATCTATTCTGTGTTCATCGTGACTGAATGGCGGTGGTAGTCCTGAATATTTGCAGTCAAACATTCTATTCTGTGTTCTAAGAGGAGGCCATCTGGCCCCGCCCAGGCCCACTTATTAGGCGATTTGACGCTAGGGACTAGTCTACTGCTCGATTAGAGTTTAGCGTCTTGGTGTACACTGTTTCTAATTTAAACGTAAATTTGGAGATCATGAGGAGGGCCATGGCCCCACCAACACCTCCTCCTTGCTACTAAAAGTAGAAAGTAGCTAGTAGGGATGTAATCGGATCGGGTACGATCGGATATCGCTAATTTCATATCATATTTCGTATTTTTTTATTGGAGTCGAACATGGATAATATTGGATATCTATTTCTACATTCCGTATTTATTGCATAAGTCTTCGGATGATCGATCGGACAGAAGATATTGGATAATATGGTGCAATCAGAGCGAACACAGAAAGACTAATCCCTAAAATATCGAATGAAGAGCACTCAGTATTTTCTACATGCTTAAATGTAGCAATCCGACTATATATTATCTTGTTCCTAAATTAAATTACAATAGACTTCCTTATATCACTTGACATATGGATATATACGGACAAATATCACTCCTCATTCTGTATCCTATTGTATATTTTTTTCCTCAGAGTTGGAATTAGACATAGTACCAGATACACATTTACCTCTTCTATATTCGCTCCACGAGTATTCAGCGAACGAAAATTATTCGCTCTATTTACACCCCTAGTCGCTAGTACTCCAGAAACTACCACGTTAATGTCCAAAACAATCCATATTGTGATGGAGGTGTACCTGGACGATGCAGCCACCGAGCCCCATGCCCTCGAACATCTGGTGGAAGCTCAGGGCGACCACAAGCGGCCTGATGGTGTCCGGTTCCTGAGACGTGCCGAGGGAGATGCCGATGATCACCGAGTGAACCACAATGCCCAGCTCCAGGACCTGCACCGTCGTCCAAACAAAAAGATTAAAATCCACGCGATGCGTTGTTTTTTAGTGTTTTTTTAGCATTTTAAGTCATTCTGCTGTTTTATGTGCGGCTTATGTTTTTCTCCTAATTAAATACTAGTAGTATGCATATGTATATGCCACTTTTATGGTAAATTATAAGAAAATTTGTCAAATTACAATACTTTGTTTTTATTGAGTATCTTCTAGTGCTCATCGCTGCTCTTTTCAATGAAGAGGTTTAAAGCAATTAAATCAGGCTGTAATCTTAGGTGTTTTTTTTATTTTGCAACGGTGGTAAATTAATGAATGGTTAAATAGCTGTTACGTTAACAAAAAAGAAAAACTGTGCAGCTCAGGATTAATACTACCTGAGAGATGACGCGATGCCGGAGCGTGTACTCCTTGTCGTCCTCGCCACCGCCGACGGCTGCGACGAGCGCCGTCGACCCGTGCGCGTGGCCGTGCGTCGCGTGCGTGTGGACGTGCACGTGCCCCTCGTGCTCCCCTCCGTCGTGGCGATGCGTTCCCTCGTCGCCTCCGCCCTGGCCCTGCTTCTCCTCGTCCCCGATGGCGGCGCCTCTCGCCGCGTCGGCAGCGTCCTTCTTGAAGTGGACGCGCGTGAAATAGCCCGTGGCGACGGTGTCGACGACGAGCGTGCCGATGGCGCCGACCATGGCGCCGAACCCGGCGAACGGGAAATTCTTCCACGGCCCACCGGCGGGCAGGCAGTCCGACCTGAGGTTTTCGAACGCATCGGGGAGGATGTGGATGAACCCCGTGGCGAGGATGACCCCCGCCGCGAACGCCTTGATCAGGAAGAACACGTCGCCCTCGGGCCGCAGCGCCGGCACGTGCCTCCCCAGCACGGGCAGGCAGCACCCCAGCGCCCCGGACACTAGGATGGAGAAGAAGGCCGCGATCTTGAGCGGCGTCGCCCGCTTCCGGTCTGGCGCCGCCGCGTCCGACGCTCCGCAGCCGCCGTCGTCGCCGCGCGCGGCGTCGACGAAGAAGAGCAGCGCCACGGCGGCGGCGAGCAACACGGCGCTGGGCTTCATGGCTAGGCGAGGTGGAGACCGATGGGAGAGCTTGCAGCTAGCTACGTAGTTTTTATATAGAAGATATACAAGTGGCGTCCCAGTGCTGCGGTTAATTAGATTTTAATCACTTGATCAATTAGGAGATTGAGATGAAAGCGACTGTCACACGGTGACGACATGCGTGGGGGACATGCAGAGAGGTTAGCGTCAAGCGGGTTCGGTTTTGCCGATGGTTAGTGTGTTAATTTAGGGAGGAGCCGAGGGATGACGACATTTTTTGTGCACAGAGGGAGGAGGTGACGACATACTGTTTAGAGCTGGCATGCGTGTGGAAATCGACTTTTAGTAAACTTTACGGACGCGCCGGAGGTCTAACAGTATTCTAGTAACGTTCAAGAGATATATGGAGTGTTTAGAATAGTGTTGATTTATGATTTATTTTACTATATTTAATTTATTTTTTATTGTAGTTGAGTTAGTTTATTTTGTATAATTAAATTTAAAAAAAATTAAAAATAGAAAAAACATAGTAGTCCATCACAGATGATATAAAGGAATACGAAAAAAGAAAGACAAAAAAGTCCAAAACATAAAAAAATCAGAAAAAACAAAATTAATTAATAGTGAAAAAAGCAGAAGCGAGAACCTAAATTGAGCGGGGCCATAATTTTTCCAAGTTCTAGTAAATTCTGTATAACTACATATTTAATTACAAAACTACCGCAAAACTATAACTTTAAGTTCATAACTTATGAAACTACACTTTTTTTACGTACGTATTGATCAAATATAGCCACTTTGTCATCTCGCATTGACAGAAACAAAAGGTATAAATATTTAAAATGTAGGTAATATTTTAATTCTAAATTTTACTAGAAAACAAATACAATATAAAACTAGTGATGTAAAACTCATAACTAACAGTAGACTACTTTTTATACTTTAGAAAATATGCAAGGGAAAAATAGTATAAAAATCAATCAAACGCGTGAACGACTTACTGTTAGGCTTGATAAAAAACAGAAAGCAATGTAGGCGTGATGCATTGCAAAACGTAGATGATGCAGTGCAGTGAGCGGTCGCACGGATGTGCATTGCACAGAAACTTTATTGTTACCCCCGTACAAGCCTTCACGGTAGTAACGGCTAGGAGATACCGTTCCTCTTCTTCATGGTTCATGCTGGAAAGAAGAGTAGACGAGCCTCAAACGACGCAGTACAACAGCACAAGTTCACAGGAGAAATAGAATAGAGGCAGTGAGATTTTTCACTATATACTTTGGATGTCTCCAAGCATATATATAAATAGACTGATAACTTATATAATTAAAACAGTCATTTACCCACTGGTAACTGACATATTTAACCAGCTATTTACCCACTGGTAACTGTCTGTCATTAAACCCAATAAAGTTCTAAATTCAAATGTTTGACTCTCATTCAAATAGAGAGAGTGTGTGTGTGTGATACACGATTCAACAAAAGAATAAAGGTGGACTTGGTCAACCAAATAGCGTGCCACGTCACGTCATGGCACGCGATTTTCACGCAAAAATACATAAATACGCGCGCGCGTGCATGCACGAGGGTGTGATTAGACAAAGTCTTCCTCCTGCCATCTGATGAGGGGGTGGCCCGATCTTCTGATGAGAAGGATAAGTTCGATTTGATATGACGTTGACGAAGAGGCTACTTGACCGAGACGACCAAGTCCGTCCAGCAATCGCTACACCACACCCTAGTCGCTATCAACCGTACCAAGAACGCGGTTGACCTGAACACGAGATTCAATTCCTGCAAGCAATCGAAAAACAAGCAAGAACAAGATAAAGAGCAATCTTATTGCGAATATGACTGAGAAACACAAAGGGGTTGAGGTCTGCAATCGCAGTTGTTGGTCTAGTCGACACAAGAACACACGACGAATTTTCACGATGGAAAACTAATCTATGAGCATTTAAAGTTGGTCCTGTCAGGCTGAGTCAGCGTCGGTTTGTTTTGATGATTCCAATGTGCACAGAACGAATTTGGAGGTGGGGCCAAATCCATTGGAAAGTGAACGAGCTCTTCTTTCTTTGCTGTACTTGCACACCTCAATTGGATTTTGTACGCAAAAGTTATGCTCATTTGAAGTCGGATCTATCAAGCTGACTTCGAATTGACTTGGAGACCGAATTGAATTCCAAAATGTGTCCCACTTGAACTCTTGCTTGAATTGATCCAAAAGTGACGTGGTGATCTTGAACAAGAGTTGGGGAAGTCGTTGACTTGGTCTTGATATATTGGTCGGCTTCCCTTTATATGGACCCTAACCACGAGCGCATAACGTTGATGCAATCCTCCTTGTACAACTAGACAAAAATACATTTTCATCTTTAGATAGCATCATATTCTCAATAAAAATAAATTAAAACCGAAGAAACGAATTCACCATTTGTTTATTCTTGGGAGTTTTGGTTGTATGAGTATATGACGTGATCACATCATCCTCTCCTTCTTGATAGAAAACCATCCTCGGTTTTAATAAATGTATGATCTCACGTATTGCATGATCTTGATCATAAATCTCGGTACATGACATAGAACGCAACAAATTCGTATTATATAATATCATAAGTTCTTTATCAAACAAAGTAAAATATCTTAGAAACGATTGTACCTGATTGGTAGTATCATCACTAGATGGTGTATGTGCTTCATCTTGCTCTCATTCTTTAGAAAAGGTTGTATTGGACTGTGACTTGATATTGATGATCTCAATGAGAGGCAAATTTTTTTCGACGCAAATAGGGAAATGGTTGTGGTGTATGGAAGCAGCCCACAACACTCCCCTTCTTGAAAGGTTTTCTGTAGCTTATAAACAGCAGAAGATAAACTAGAAATGATAAGGTTAGTGCCATTAGTTTCCTCTATATGATTGTGTTCCTCCTCCAAAGTTGAACATTTTAGTTTTGAATTTATGTAAATTCTATGAACCATATAATTTTTCTTTTCATCATACTCTCCTTTCAGATAAAATTTATAACAAAACAATGAAAGCGAATTGAAAATCTCAAATAACTTCTTCTCTAAACAACTTAGTTCACAAGGATGATCAATCTCAATATAAGCTAAATTGTTCGAAGAAGAAATTTCTTTCGGCTCATCTCTAGCATGTATCAATTGCACATTGATAGAATCAAATGCATATATTTTAACGCATGGATTTGGAATTAAAACTGAAGAATCAAGTTTTATTTTTGGTTGCGTCAAAGATTTATGCAAGAAACAAGCACGCAACTCATTCTCAACACTCAAATCAATATAGTCTGAATTCTCTACTTGAACAGTGGACAATAGTTGTTCTTCACAGGCATACTCACCTTGAGTGATGATAGCACGATTATATTTACCCTTCTGGCTCTCCTCACATGATGTAGGGGCATCTATCACCTCATCTTCCTTCTCAAGTAATGGGGTCGGTAGCTCAAGTAACTCATTCTTCTCTTCAGCATGGTTCGCAACTTGCTGCAAGTTGTTAGTCACAGAAAAAGGCACAACCACAGGTTTGCTCTTATGTGTCCTATTATCAAGTATTCTCAATTCTTTCTCAATCTGACTCTTAATATTACAAGCAAGTAAAAATAAATGAGAGAGAGAATTATATTCTTTGTGAACAAGAATGTCCTGAATTTCCTGATTAAACCCACTTAAGAATCTATTCTGTGTAGTTTCAGCATGTTCTTCTAAACCACTTCGCAAAAAATGAGTTTTCAATTCATGATAGTATTCTCTTATAGTTCTACCACATTGTCTTAAATGTTGCAATCTAGCTAGCAAATAATCAGCATGAGTTTTTGGAACAAATTCATCTCTTAAAAGTTTCTTCAATGCATTCCAAGTTTGAGACACTCTACCATGTCTACCAAGATACTCCCACCAAGTTATTGCATTATCAATGAAAATACTAGTGGCAGTTCTAATCTTTTACCTATCGGACCAATCATAATATTCAAATTCTTTGTCTAATGCTATCTCCCAGTCAATATAGGCATCAAGATCAAATTTACCAACAAAGGATGGAAAAGCATACTTGACTTTAGTTAATGCATCATCGTCCTCATTTGAAGATGAACGGTTCAGAGGAAACAGTGCACGTCGAGTAGCTGGGGATGAACGTTTATCAAGGTTCTCAACTCTGTTATTGATGGTGGTGAGGGTCTTATTAAGCCGATCCAACACGTTGTTGGTCTCACGAAAATTTGTACTATGTGATTTTGAACCTGTCATGGTTAGTAGAAAATAAGGAAATACACGAGAATTATGTAAGTCCCTATAAACTACTAGAAAGTGGAGCTTGACAAGTCACACATATCTCAAACTCTTACCAAGCTCTTACAAGTTCTTACCAATGCAACAGGTGGCGCAACCAGTGGCTGGTTCGTGATAGTCCAGACTTGAGTGATGTGTATAGCGATTACCGGTACGTCAAGGCCTGTAACAGTTAGTAGTAGGTGTAGCTTGGAAGGCTCTAGATATGTAGCAATGGAGAACAATTGGTTAATTTCAGAAATTGCATAGAATTGAATTATAGTTCGTATATAGCACTTAGCCTTATGTTACTGATCAAAGAAGGATAGATGATGAAGGCTAAAATAAGTATATATCCAAGTATAGGAGTGGTAGACACAAGATAATTTAATTTAATGCAATTGGAAGTGGAAAGCACAAGTATTGACCCAAATATGAGAATGTCAGATTTCTGTCTACTGGACCAGTTGTCGGTATTTTGGCCGTAACTTTTTGTCAGTTGCCTCTTTTTTTATGATTCTTTTTTTCTTGTTTACTGACGGATTTTTCTACAACTTTTCTTTTGGGGCCAACTTCTGAAAACCGACAGACAAATTCCACAAAAATCACAAGTGCAGATTGTTACAGATTCAATCCAGAAATTTAGGTCCACTTTCACCACAGATATCTTTTAACCGCCTTTATGGAATAAAGCGAAATTTTAGGGGCAGGTAGATATGGAAGATATGGATCTAATGGCGGTGGTTTTATGCAAACAAGATATCGAAAACAATAGTTATGGCATTTTTGGTGGCGGCTGCACATAGGGTAGTCTTCTAGCCGAAAATGAGAATTAGGGTTTGATGTGTTTGTGATGGTTTTGGACGTGGGGATTTTTTTTTAGTTTTATGGGATTAAGAATATGACCAGCAACAAGACAAAGCTAAAACGGACACACATTCAATTTAGCAAACCGAAACTAACAAATTGAAAGGCACAACGGGGTTTGGACAACGGAAATTAACTCTTTTTGTTGGGTAATTTTCTGGTTATAGGTATGAAAAATAAATCTAAAACTAAAATCTCACCGGGCAACCTGTGGTCTGATACCAACTGATGAGGGGGTGGCCCGATCTTCCGATGAGAATGATAAGTTCGATTTGATATGACGTTGATGAAGAGGCTACTTGACCGAGACGACCAAGTCCGTCCAGCAATCGCTACACCACACCCTAGTCGCTATCAATCGTGTCAAGAACGCGGTTGACCTGAACACGAGGTTCAATTCCTGCAAGCAATCGAAGAACAAGCAAGAACAAGATAAATAGCAATCTTATTGCGAATATGACTGAGAAACAAAAAGGGGTTGAGGCCTGCAATCGCAGTTGTTGGTCTAGTCGACACAAGAACACACAACGAAGTTTTACGGTGGAAAACTAATCTAAATAAGCCTATGTTACATGGCCAAATGAGCCTCTATTTATAGGGGCACGCAGGCCCTTGCTTATAGAATGTTCTTAACATATGGAAAGTAATTAAATAATAGCGAACTCTATCTCTGTTTCCAAAACTGAAGATTGTTTTGTTGATTGCATCACGCACAAAAAGGAATTTTAGGATGGGGCCAGATTCGTTGGAAAGAGGACGAAATAAGCTTTCCATACTGTACTCACACATTCCATTTGGACGCTTGATGCGAAATCTATGAGCATTTAAAGTTGGTCCTATCAGGCTGAGTCAACGTCGGTTTGTTTTGATGATTCCAATGCGCACAGAACGAATTTAGAGGTGGGGCTAAATCCATTGGAAAGTGGACGAGCTCTTCTTTCTTTGCTGTACTTGCACATCCCAATTGGATTTTGTACGCAAAAGTTATGCTCATTTGAAGTCGGACCTATTAAGCTGACTCCGAATTGACTTGGAGGCTGAATTGAATTCCAAAATGTGTCCCACTTGAACTCTTGCTTGGATTGATCCAAAAGTGACGTGGTGACCTTGAACAATAGTTGGGGAAGGCGTTGACTTGGTCTTGATATATTGGTCGGCTTCTCTTTAGGTGGACCCCAACCACGAGCGCATAGCGTTGATGCAATCCTCCTTGTATAGCTAGATAAAAATACATTTTCATCTTTAGATAGCATCATATTCTCAATAAAAATAAATTGAAACTAAAGAAACGAATTCACCATTTATTTATTCTTGGGAGCTTTGGTTGTATGAGTATGTGGCGTGGTCACATCATCCATCCCATCATAATTCAAGGAATAGCATAGACTTCACCTTATAAATTGGTCTCCCCCACCTTGCCTTAGCAACAAGATACTAAACCTTACATACTTTGAAATTAAGAAAATAGATCTCACTCTATGGACCTATTTCTAACAATCCCTTACCAATTCCAAAACAAGAAGTAAAAGGATATCAAAGATATTATGCTGAAATACTGTTAATATACCAGTTTTTTTAGCGTAAGTCCTGTACGGATTGAACTTGTACCTAGAATGACAAGATTCATCTTCTCACAGTTGATAAATGGAATATGTCTTGAATTCATAGCTTTTTATAATCATATTTCACTTGAAATCTCAATTAGTACTTTGTGCCAATGAATCACGTCTAAACGGAGCGTTATATAGTCATGTTCCCTTATCTGCTTGTGAGCTTTCTACAGAATGCCCTGTTCTCATAAACTGCAACCATACAGTTAGGGTCGAGTAGGTGTATTCTTTCTAGGTATCCTACAGGCTAATACATTTTCCTATTTTAGACAACAAAATGTATTAAGACCTTATGCCAACCTTCCATACAGTCAAAAATATTTTGTTTATTAGAACATGGGTACAATGAATATGTACTCTCTTGTTACAATATCTACCTATTTTTTCTATTGCCTAAGTCACGGGATCTCCAATCAAGAAGGTATAGGTTACCATTGTGATGTAACTTAAATCGGCCTCATTCCTATGTCCATAGATGCAACAAAAATCGCTTTCCATGCTAACCCCTTTATATAGTTCACAACAATCACTCTGGAGTTTCTCAATTTTCTGACAGATTTAAGCCTACACTTCACATGTCTAGATGATTTCATATTATCCTTTGTACTTACGATTTTGGCAAATACAGTTTGATAATCATAGTACATCAGGATTGCTGGTATTGGTTTCTCAACTAATGGCAAGTTCATCAGAAGTTCTCTTAGCCATTCAGTCTCAACAATGGTTATGTCAAACACTACAAGTTCTGCTTCCATGGTTGACCTCGTCAATATAGGCTGTTTATAAGACCTTCATAAAACTGTAGCACCTGCTAAAGTAAACATATAAACACTTGTAGCTTTGATCTCATTCGCATAAGAGATCCAATTGGAGTCATTGTATCCTTCTAATACAGAAGGGTATCTAGTATAATGAATTCCATAATATGTTATGCCCCTCAAATAGATCAACACTTTTTCAAGTGTCTCTCAGTGATCATCTCTTGGGTTAGAAGTAAACCGATTTAATTTGCTCACAGCAAATGACTTGTGGCACCAGCTAAATACATGAGTGACCCAATAAATTTATGAATATCTCAATTGATCTTTTCCTAACTCCTGGTTCTTTCGAAACTTAATGTATGCATCATAAGGCGTTGGAGAAATTTTATAATTTTCAAAGTTGAGCCAGCTCAATATTTTTCAACATAATGGGATTGATTCAGAGTGATCCCACACTCACTTTTTATCAATTTAATATTCAGAATGACATCTGCCACTCCCAAGTTTTTCATATCAAAATATCGTGATAAGAAAGATTTGATCTAATCAATTACGGTAGTGTTTGTTCCAAATATAAGTATGTCATCTACATACAGACATAAGATCACTCCTTAACCTCCACCATAATGGTAACATAAATATTTATCAACTTTATTCACAATGAAGCTAGCGAATGTCAAAGTTTTCTCAAATATCTCGTGCTATTGTTTAGGTGCTTGTTTTAGACCATATAAGGATTTCAATAATCTACATACCTTATTTTTCCTGTCTAGAAATTACAAAACCATCCAGTTGATCCACATGGGTTTCTTCCTCTAATTCTCTATTAAGGAAAGTTGCCTTCACGTCTATTTGATGGACATATAGACTATAGGAAGATGCTGACACAAGGAGCACTTTGATGGTGGTTAATCTCGCGACAGAAGAATAGGTATCAAAAAAATCTTCTCTCTCTTTATGGGTGTAACCCTTAGCTGTAAGTTTTGCCTTGTACTTCTCAATAGTACCATTAGGTCTTAATTTCTTTTTAAAGACTCACTTACATCCTACAGATTTGCACTCGATAGGATGATCAGTAATCTCTTAAGTCCCATTAGCCATAATAGAGTCCATCTCGCTAGGACTGCTTCTTTCCAATATTCTGCATCAGAGGATGCATAAGCCTCCGAAATAGTCTTTGGCACATCATCCACGAGGTATACAATAAAGTCATCATCAAAGGTTTCTCAACCCTTTCTCTTGCTCCTATAAGAAGTTTCTGTGACTAAATTGTTATTCTCCTCATGGATATCACAAATTGGTTTAGAAATAGTGAAAATTTCATAAGTTTGATTATTCTCACTTTCAATATTATTAGTTTGAACATTCTGGGTTCGTATTGAAGTACAGCCTACTGTTCTCATAGGGAAGATATTCTTAAAGAATGAAGCATATCTAGACTCCATTATTATGTTAGCAATAATCTCAGAAGTTTTTGATTTAACTACTAAAATCTATAGGACGTGCTATTTTGATCATATCTTAGAAAAATATAATCGACTATTTTTTGTCCAAATTTTTATTTTTTTTTCTGTAATAGTATATTGACTTTTGCTAAACACTCTCAAGTTCACAAAAAATTGATATTAGATTTTCTCCCTTCCATCCCTTATATAGAGTAATCTTACTCTTTTCGTGATTACTCTATTTAAGACGAAAGTTGCTGTCAATATAGCTTTCCCCCACTATGCCTTAGGCATACCAAAACTCTCTAACATAGCATTAACTAAGTCTATTAGTATCCGATTTTTTCTCTCAGCTACCCCATTTGATTGGGGTGAATATGGTGGTGTTAATTCATGAATTATTCCATACTTAGAACATAATTAGGAGAATTCATGAGAGACACATTCTTCTCTACGATTAGATCTTAATCTTTTTATTTTCTTTTGTAGTTAATTCTCAACCTCGGGCTTATAAGTTCCAAATTAGTTTAAAGTTTCATGCTTAGTTTTTAGCAAATACACATAGCATTAGTATGTTACATCATCAATAAAAGTTAGAAAATATCTTTTGCCTCCTTTTGTCTACAATCTATTCATTTCACATAAATCTGAATGAACAAGACTTAACGGTGATAAGTTCTTTTCATCCTCTAATCCCTTAAAAGGTTTTTGAGGCTGCTTTGCTTGCACACATGACTGACACTTTCATCCTTTGATAATTTCATATTTTAGAATTAAATCTAATCTGGACATTCTAGCAATACTATCAAATCCAATATAACAGAAACATGAATATCAAATATTTGCCTCACATTTATTTAAACCTGTTGCAACATTCAGATTATAATAAGACTCTATAGTACTTAGTCGGAACAAGCTTCCGCTCTCATAGCCTTTACCAACAAAGTTTATGAACTTAGACACTATAATTTTATTTGACTAAAAAAATTAGTTTATAACCATCTCTACATAGAAGAGTACCACTAATGAAGTTCTTATTTATTGTAGGAGTATGATGTACGTTCTTCAAGTAGACAATCTTTCTTGAAGTAAACTTCAGATCCATCGTGCCAACACCAAGAATAGAAGCATGCGAGCCGTTTTCCATTAAGACGGATGAAGTCGCTGCTACTTGGTAAAAAGAAAATAAGAAAATATCAGAACATATATGAACATTAGCACCAATATCAACCCATAGATAAGTGGATTGATATGTTGAAAAGACAACAGGTGAATTACCATACCCTTTTGAAATCGAGACCTCATCTATGATCATGTTGATAGCCTTCTTCTTTGGCTGTTCACCATATCTAATTTTGCGGAAACGGCAATCCTTTGCCATATGACTATCATTTCCACACACAAAGTAGGTGATGTCTCTCAATTTTTTTCTTAGTTTTTTCTTCTTAAAGTTAGTTGTCTTGTTCGGTTTGTTGGATTTATACTTCTTTGCCGCAGTCTTTTTCTCTATAAAATTTGCATTGTTCTGATCAGAAGTGCTTGGTGCATCATTTGCTCTTACTTTTTCTTCCATATCGACGACAGCGATGAGATCTTCAATAGAAATCTCTTCCCTTTTGTGTTTCAAGCTAGTGATAAAATCCTGCCAAGAAGCATGAAGTTTAGCAACAATACTTGCAGTCATAAATTTAGAAGGCAAACACCTAGTCTAGGTGCACTATCTCACCAACAAGTAGCTAGAGGTCATGAGCTTGCCCAACTATGGACTTAGCCTTGTTCATGCTAAAGTCAAAAAATTGCTTACACATGTATAGCCAGCGACTTGCCTCTACCTCTGCATATTTATGCTCTAGTGTATTCCACAACTCTATAATGGATTTGTAGTCCATATACACATTGTAGGGTTGATTTGCCAGAACAGTCAGAATACAGACAAGAGTAGTGATGTTTGCATTATCAAATTGCATGAAGTACTCAACCGTAAATGGATACTACAGGTGGATAACCCACCACAACCCCAAAGAAATGAGCGAAAACTTGGCTCTAGTCTACCATCTATGAAAGTTCTGACTAGAAAACCTCTCAGATTTTATCGCATCAGGAACACTAACCATTTCTGTATTGTAACAAGGTTCACTATAAGGTTTCTAGATTGTTTGACATCTAGGCAATATTTTAATTCCAAGTTTTACTAGAATACAAATACAATATAAAACTAGTAATGCAAAACTCATAACCAACAGTAGGCTACTCATTATACTTCAGCAAATATGCAAGGGAAATATAGTATGAAAGTCGATCGAATGTGCAAATGACTTACTGTTGGGCTTGATGAAGAGTAGAAAGCAGTGCAGGTGTGATGAAGTGTATAACATAGATGACACAGTGTAGTGAGCGATCACACAGATGTACGTTGCCCAGAAACCTTATTGCTGCCCCCGTGCAGGTCTTTACGGCGGTAACGGCTCGGAGACACCGCTCCCCTTCTTCACAGTGCATGCCGAGAAGAAGAGTCGACGAGGCTCAGACGGCGCAACGCAACAGTACAAGTTCGCAGGAGGAAAAGAATGGAGGCAGTGAGATTCTTCGATATATACTCTAGACGTCACCAGTCAGATATATATAGATAGACTAATAATTGATATAATTAAAATAGTCATTTACTTACTAGTAACTGATATATTTAACTAACCATTTACCCACTGGTAATTGCCTGTCATCAAACCCAATAAAGCTCCAAATTTAAACATTTAAATCTCATTCAAACATAGAGAGAGTGTGTGATGCACAGTTTAGCAAAAAATAAAGGTGTACTTGGTCTGCTAAGTGGCGCGCTACGTCACGTCACGACACGTGATTTTTATGTGAAAATACTTAAATACGCATACGCGTGCATGCGTGTGTGTGTGATTAGCTAAAGTCTTTCTCATGCTATCTCTATCCATAATTCAAGGAGTGTCATAAACTCCACCTTATAAATTGGTGTCCTCCACGTTGTCTTAGCAATATGATGCTAAACCATGCATGTTTTAGAATTAAGAAAATGAGCCTCACTCTATATGCCTATTTCTAACAATAAATTTTCCCACAAAAAAATTTTGTTTCCTTCTCTACTAAAATTAAAAGCATAAAACATTCACGATTAGGTCGTAAGTTCAAAAAATAGATCAGTTTATATGTTTGATTTAATAGTTTATTAATGTCATCAATAATGTACATGTCCTCATTTTTTTTTGCCATGAACGCTTTGCTGAGATGTTATACATGTAATCTTATTCAAGTTTTTAATAAAATTATTCTAGATTTTTAAGAAGTACCCTTTTTCAATAATATATATCAGGTATATTTTGAAGCATGGGTTTGTTGCAAGATTGGTGTCAATCCTTAACCTTCAACTCTACTCCCAAGTCCCACCCCTCCCCATTTATCCAACCCCTCTAACCACCGCCCTACAATTGATCCTGTGGCTAGAGATGTCCTAAAGAAGCGCGCTGGTGTTGCTGCATCACCCGAGAGCGACTCACCAAGATGCATCCGACGGTTGAAAATATGCCCTAACAGGAGAATAGGTGCAGAGTCTCAAGAAAAAGAACAAAAATAAGGTGCATGATCCTCATAAAACCCATTATTTAAAAACTGTCTTTTTTCAAAAAAATCGAAGTAGAACTTTCTTTTTTTCACCTCAACTGGTCAAGTAGAATGAGATTAGAAAATTTAGCACGCTTAATCCAGTGTTCAAACTGGGGAAACATGGTTAGCAACATTTGGTACAATTAGTAAGCTGTCTGTGCGTTGCAACGGAAAACTAAAAAAAGTGATGCATACTATCAAATATAATCTCAAACTGAATAATAAATATCAACTTTATCTTACATCATCATGTTTCAAATAAAACATACATATTCATACTCGTAAATAAATCAAGTATCATATTGCTCGGACTAAGAGCGAAACAGACGTTCCCGGGAAGCAGTAATTCCCGGGAAGCACACCAGACTAAGAGCGAAATAGACGTTCTCGGGAAGCAGTAATTATCTTATCGACAACCACGCCAATAGAACGATACTCGTTGTTTTCTTGGAGAAACAAAGGTTTGCTTATGGGTCATTAAATAACCAACCCAGTGTAACTCTCAAAACTAAACAGCTTGTAGGGCACTACTCTCAAAACTAAACAGCTTGTAGGGCACTACTCCAGCAGCAAGCATAAAGCAGAACCATCGAATGCAACTTAAATGATCCAACCTACATTTAGTTCTAAGTTTTAACTATGTACAACCAAGTATCACATGAGAAATCAAGGGAACTTCTCCTGCAAGTGGCAGAAACCATCGATCATAGTACTTTCAAGCAGGTTTTGCCAATTAAGTAAAAATTATTTGAGCAAGCTAGATCACAGAAGTGATAAAAAACAGAGTGTACACCAACAAACATGCACATTATTCTATGGACTAAAGAAAAACAGAAGCTGTGAATCGTTAAGCAGCATGAAGCTATCTCCGGTTGCAATATGCCCACTACCAGGTTAAGAAATTTTTTTGCCTATCATAAAATCGACTTCAGTAGTAAAGAGACGTCCACCTCAACCCGGATTATGTAAAAACTTCACTTTGTCCTGAAGCACTGAGTGGCGCCGTATTGTTTCACCATGTATCTGCTTCCAAGAAAGATAAATATTTCTAAGTGCAAACTTAATGGGTTAAGATGGCACATAAATACTATATAACTTCAAAAATAATTTCAGAACAGACTGAGCAATACAAATATAATATACCTTCAAAAACAATTTCAGAACAGCCTGAACAATATGGGTGTTCTTTATTTCTGGAAATTTCTCAGATAGAGAACTTGCTCCTTTTGATGATATAAGGTGGCTGAGGCCTGGCAAAATCAGGATCATACAACCTACAACATTGTAACAGAGGGTGCCAAATCTTAATGGTAATAACATCCAATCGGCTGAGAATCTGTTTGTAGACCATATCAAAATATCAAGTCTGAGATGATCACTTGTCACGAGGTGGATAACAACGCAGAATGCAGAGACGAAAACATCCAGAACTCAAAATCCTTCACATCCATAATTTTTTAACTCCAATTGCTGGAAACCAACCAAACAGCCATAGATTAAAATCGGCAAGCCATGGAACAAATAAGAGTGCAGTGTAGAGTCAAAACAAGAGTTGTCTAGGCAGAGAGCACTAAATTCTTGCAGTTGTAGACACTCCCATCTAGCATGAAGCTTCCAAACAAGCCTCAGCATCTTCTGCCCCTGCAGATCAATCCGTATATTCATCGTCTTCATAACAGTTTAAATAATTTATTTTCTGACTAACGAAATTAAAAAGATAGAACTAAAAGATATGCAAACAGATTTCACTCGGATGATGACATCATCGATTGGTCTTGCAAAATTATTATCAACTAAAGACCTGCAATGAGCAAGAAATCATTCTATGATACCTTTTTATTTTGGGAGAAAAGCTACTTAAACAAAAAAAATGCATATCATGTTGAAAGCTCATCAATGAAGTACTCCAACAGCAATGAAATGGATTGGAGCTCGGTCTCGCTCCAAATTTTCGATTCATCATCATCTATTATCCAGTAGCATACGTAGTTCCATATCTAAAGATGATGGCGATAGGCCTTTAGGTAGTCGGTGAATGCCGAATCGCAAAAGCAGATTCGACTCGATGCCTAGTACTTATTATCACCATCATGCCACAACGATAATATATATCTCCAGATTATTGGCCTAGTTTCTGGTTGAAAGTTATGGCATTATAATAACTACATAATAGTAACAGCAAATAAAGAATTTAATGCAAACCATTACACGATAAGCATTCATATCATCATATGACATGCTCTATGTAAGTTTATCCGAAATCACAGAAAATGATAGTAGTAATACCTTTGCAGGCATGAAGGAGAGCACCCTCTTGCCGCAATCCTTGGCCATCGTAGAGGTGGCAGAACCCGCGGATGAGCTTGGCCTTGTAGAGCAAATCGGCGACGATCTCCATGCGGCGCATCACGGACATGTCGCGGAAGTGAGGAGCTCGGCGGACGTGGTGGTGACGTCGTGGGAGGGCGGGTCGACGATGTGGGAGGTGAAGGGCACGGAGGTCTCTATGGTGAGCGCGGCCATGGAGTCCGAGATAGGGTGCGCCGCGATGAGCGCGGTGGGAGGAGGAGGCGGCGGAGCAGCAGGTGGGGAGGAGGAGCGGTGCAGCGCGCGGGGGGGGAGGAGGATGGGGAGGCGGCGGCGCGGGGTGGGAGGAGGGGGAGGCGGCGGCGGCGCGGGGTGAAGAGGAGGAGGCGGCGACGAGGCGGGGTGGGAGGAGGAGGAGGCGGCGCTGCGCGCGGGGTGGGAGGAGGAGGAAGCGGAGGCGGGGGGGGAGGAGGAGGCGGCGGCGGAGAGCGAGGGGCTGGGAGGCCGGGAGGGGAGGGGAGACGGTGGGGGAGAGCGAGGGGGAGGAGGGCGGGGGCCAGCGGGGAGAGGGGGAGGAGGGGGGCGACGGTTGGAGGGTTTTAGGGTTGGCCGGGAGGGGGAGGGGGAGGGAAGATCCGACGGTTCAGATTGGATAGAGGCTTCGGCAACCACCAACTCCTTCTTTTATAATAGTAAAGATAACTGCAGCCACCAACGATCGTTTTACGCCTGGGATAAACAAAGTGGAAAAATAGGGCGGAACACCTTTTTCCTAGACGCACGCATCAGAAGAAAAAACCATGAAAGATGGGATGAATGGTTCAGATCTACCGCTCACACGTGCAGCAAAAAGAGTCTAGACATAAATATTGGACCATAACGTAATCCGTTCTTTTTAGCTTATAATATATGACTTTCTGTAAATAGACTAATAGGATAAGTTTCACTATTGTTTTGTAACAATTTATCAGGACATCTTTTTAAAATAATTTATCAGTTTATCAGTATTAAATTTATTTATATAAATACTTATGTTAACATAAAAACTATTAGTTATAATTATAAACTGTAACTCAAAATAACGCACCTAATCAGCAAGAGACGGGCACACCGCCACGTACCAGCAACGTAACGAGCAGAAGGGAACAAGCGGTAGTCCTCGACACGTAAACGTTGGACTCGTCGAATATTTTTCCTGTTCTTTCGTACCATTTGTCTGTTTCGCTCCCCCCGTGCCTTGACTAATCCGCCTCCGGCCCTTGGCCTCATCGGGATTCGGGAGGACCCAACGCAGGCAAGTTAGTCGCCGTCCGTACGGTTGCAGAGTCTTCCACGTAGTTCCGTGTCGATAGAGTGTCGATAGAATGTCGACACTGCGGCCGATAGGAAACAGCTTCCCTTGAACGGCAGATCTAGCTAGAGGCAACCGGTCAACGGTTCAGACCGATATTGTTCAGGCCCCACCTGTCATCCTCCATTTGGATGTTATTTTCCATCTTATATATCTTTGCAGCGCTGCCGGGCAAATTTCTGCTCGCTGTATAATTGCGCACGGTTTCTTCTTGACCGTCCTGGCTTAATTTTTGTTCAAAGTTGAGGCTATGGTTGAGTGTTTAGGATTTATAGCTTATAACTTATATTATAGTAAGTAGTTTTCAAATAGAATATCTTTTTAAAATAGGATCTATAAATCGATTGTAGTAAATATTATTATGACTTTATCTATATCGGCTAAAATTACATGAGAGTATCTCTTTTCGTACTCTCTCTCACGAACAGTTAGAATTTAAAAAATTTAAACTAAAATCATAAATCACAGCTCAAAAATATTGCGGTGTCTATACTTAGTTGTGCCGCAAAGTCTACTTATTTAAGCGGATATTTATATTTTAGTAAGAAATTCTACTATTGACTTCGCAAAAGGTAATTGATTAGTTGTAAACTATTTGGAAAAACCCATTATTTTAAACCTGTCTTTTTCGAACAATTGAAGCAGAATGATATTAGAAAGTTTAGCATGCTACCGGTGCTCAAATTGGGGAAATAGGGTTAGCAACGTTTCGTACAATAACTGCAGCCATCAACGACCGTTTAATTCACATGTACCGCTCGCACATGCATCCAAAAACAAAAAAACAATATTCGACTGTAACGTAAAGCTAGACACGGCCCCGTACCAGCAAACGTAACGAGCAGAAGGGAACAAACACGTCACCCTAGCAGTGTGGAGAGAAGGAAATTCAACACGTATACCTCAAACTCCTAGAATGTCAACACTCCACGGTATTTAATCCACACATCTGTTAGATATGGTAAATCATCTTCAATAAATCATTTATCGAAGCTAAGTATATTCTTATGTGGTTTCACACAGTGCTATAATTTTTGAGTGATTTATTGAAATCGATACAAGACTTCGATACAAGACTTTGTTTCCATAAAATTGCAGTTTCACTGCACAGGAATACATAGCCTATTTGTGATCTAGCTGTATGTAGGTCTGACAGATACCTGGCATCTGCATAGCCAATCAGAGCCAGGTCTTGGTTCTTTCTATAGAATAGTCCAAGATCTTTGCTTCCTTAAAAGTATCTAAAAACATCTTTTATTTCTTACCAATGCCTTTTGGTAGGTTCTGTACTATACCTTACTAATAGGTTTACGGTAAATACAATGTCCGATCTAGTACAGTTTGCTAAATACATAAATGCTTATATTGCACTTAAGTACGAGAATTTTGGCTCGAGGACTTCCTCCCCCATTTCTCTAGGTTTGTACAGATTCTTGTCTTCCTGCGAAGATCTCCTGACCATTGGTACTTTTGATGACTATACCTTTTCAAAGCCTCTAATACCTTTTGAGTGTATGCTAACTAATGCACTAATATCTCTTTAGATACATGGTTAATCTGCAAGCCTAGGCAATATTTGGTTTTTCCCAAATCTTTTATTTCGAACTCTAATTCTAGGTAAGAGCTCACTTTTTTAATATCTTCCAGGGTTCTAATGATATTTAGATTATCTATATACATTAAGATTATGTAAAATCCATTCGGGGATCATCGTATAAATACACAGGAACAATTCTCATTGTTTGTATAGTCTTTCTTGTATGAAAAATCGTTTAAGCTATTATACCACATCCTGCCTGATTGTTTAAGTCTGTACAATGATTTTCTGAGTTTCATACTGTACAGGTTTCTATTTGATCTATCTTGATTAGGTACAAGAATACCTTTAGGCACCTTCATACAAATGTTCGAATATAAGTTTTTATAAAGGTATGCAGTTATCACATCTATTAATTTCATTCTAAATTTAATTTTACTATCATCGAGATTAAATCTTTAAAGGTAATACCACCCATGACCGAGAAATATGTTTCTTCATAATCAACTCTTAAGTGTTGAGTGAAACTTTGTGCAACGAGCCTTACTTTATATCTTACAACTTTACTTTTCTTATTTCTCTTTCGAATAAATGCCCACTTATACCCTACGGGGTGCACGTGGGGAGGCGTGTGAATTACCGGCCCAAATTTCTCTTTTTTGTTCAGAGATAATAATTCAATTTCTATTGCCTTTTTTCAGTTCTTCCAATCTGATTTTTTCTTACATTCGACAAGCGACACAGGCTCTAGATCAAGATCAATGATTGTGGTAATTTTCTTTGCAAAATAGATGTCAATATTGGCTGTTGCCCTATTCATTAATTCTCCTGTGGTCACATAGTTTATAGCTATTCAATCATGTGTTAATTTTTCTAGTGCTTCAACTTGCTCACCGCTTCTTCCACTTACAGGGGCAAGTTCCTTTAGTTTTTCAGTTCCGATATATATGCATACATCTATGCTGGTTTCTTCCTCTATGGGAATGTTCAAATCTGATATGCCTTTTTCTGAAGGTACCATACTGTTGCTAGGTCTCAATTGGCCCCCCTTTTGGTTTTAGGAAACTTCAGTGATTGGCTGTGTCAAGTCATTTTTATCATTTTTCACTATGTGTCTCTGGTTACTTAGGATTCAAAGGGTCGGAATTCTCGTCCTTTCATCTTGAGGCCTCTGGACGAGATCAGGAATACTTTTAACTTTCTTCGGTATTTCAACCCTCTCCAGTGCATTGTGTGCAGGCACATGCGACTTGATCATGCTTTTCAAATCACTAAAGTGGTCCGGCAGTTGATTTGCTAATACTTGTAAACCAAGGATTTTCTAGACTTCTTTATTTGCTTCACTAGTGCGCGGGTTATGTGCATGAATTCCTATGGCTTACCACGTAATTTTCTGGCATTTCTCATCAAGGGGTTGATTTTCTGCCTCTAATGTCAGGAAACTATCCTAAGCAAATATACTATCAATGAAACGTGTGGTATGCATATCTCCTATCATAAGGTCTAAATACCTAATTAAAGATGTTGTCTCATAATCAACATATCTTAGACTTCCAGAGAGGGCCCATTGTAGTACGCTGTAGTGGGGGGTATGGGTACATAAATTTTACAACCAAATCTGCGAAGATGATAAATTTTCGGTGCTGACCTTTGCGCTAGTTGTATAGGTGAATGGATGTTATATACCGATGGTCCAAAATTGATGAGAGTTGTTGCAAGTTGGACTGCGTGTCCCTAACATGTACTTGGTAAATTACAATTCTGCAAAAGAGGTCAGGCAATGAATTTAATCCTCTTAATTAATGCCTTTACTAGTCCATTTTAAGTGTGGACATGCGGTATGAAATGCTCAACTTTAATTCCCATTGCCATGCAATAATCATCAAAAGTCTTCAAAGTAAATTCTCCGAGATTGTCAATCTGATAAACTTTATATGATGATAATATCTACAAGATCAACTTTACAAAAGCATGATTTCTGGTAGATAATAAATATACATATGATCATTTCGAGGAAGCATCGATGAGCACCGTAAAATATTTAAATGGCCCTAACAATGGCTATATAGGACCGCAAATGTCTCCTTGGATGTGTTGCAAGAATGTAGAGACTTTATCCTTCACTTTCAGAATAGAAGGTTTAGTAATTAATTTTCTGATGGCACATGCGGAGCACACAAATTCTTCTTGATTCGGGAAATTCTTTATATCGATATTATGTCCCTATGAATTGTTAATTATATTTCTCATCATGCTAAGACCTAAGTGGCTTAATCATCTTGCTGGAGATAGAAATATTCAGAGCTTCAAAATATAGTTTTCAAGGTAGTATAGGCTGTGGATGCCTTAATATTAGTGTAGTATAGCCTAGTCTTAAAAGAAGGAAGTCTTTCTAATACTCTTTTTTCATTTGCTTCACATTTGTAATGAGCAGGTATTATTTACCATACTCTTCTTCAGTTTTAACGTAGAAACCATTAGCACGAATATCCTTGAAGCTTAGTAGAGTTCTCATCGATTCTGGATACAACAAGCCTTCTTTAATGATCAAAGTTATGCCTATTAGGAGTATAATTGTGGCTCTTCCTGAGCCTATTATACAAACATCGTTACTCGTGATTGTCGTAAGGCTACCAACATTCTTGGTAATTGACTGAAAGAATTTTGTCTCTTTCAAGATGGTATTTGTTGTGCTGCTATCAGCTAAGCAAATTTCCTCCATAGGGCACCACATGTGTTCTAATGTAAATTACTTTATTAATATGTAGTAGGAGATAATCAACACATAAATAAAATACTTTAAATATCAGAACATATCATGCTATTATTAATGCAATGAATGAATTAAGTAATATTATCCAACCATCACGAGAAGAATAAATTGTTTAAGCATTATCAATGCAAAATCTAACTTATTCCTTCCACACATGAAATAAATGACAATTAAATTATAAATACATTCTATGCATTAGACTGAATCTGCCAAGAAGTCAGAGACTTCAGCTACTATCTTCTCAAGAGTGAGATGCTCTATCTAGAAAATTATGGCGGTGGCAGCTGTAATATCAAGGGGGTGCGGCTGTTATGAGTCCTCCTGTTATAAGTCCTCCCCTTCAATGAAGGCAAAGTGAGTTTCATACTGCCCCTTGCTGCCTTTCTTCCTTTTAGCCTGAAAAGCGTCGATGACGTGCTGTGGTTCCGTATAGATTTGTGACAAGTGCCCCTACTTGCACACTTGTAGTAGGTTTGGTTTTGTTGGCCATAGGGCTTATTGTTCTATTTTGGTTTGCTTACCTTATTTTTCTATGGAGCATTTGGCTTGCCTTTCTAGGCTGCGGCCTTACCCTGCCTTTCCTTTTCCTTCATTATATGCTTCCATGCATTGAAGCTCCCTGCGTTGGCCTCATGGCCAACGGAGCTCCCAAGTGGCTGTGTGATGAAGTTCTTGCAGAGAACTTTATTCTGAGCCTCTGCAACCTGTATTATATCAATTAATTCAACATACCCCTTGTAGCCGTCTTGACGATAGTTATGTGTAGACTGCGCTGCACTAGGATGGAAGGTGGAGAGAATCTTCTCAATCTTCTGCTTATTTGTGACCTGCCTACCATAGAGTTATGAAGGATCGGAAATGGCAACAGAGGGGAGGGGGTGAATGGTGCCTTTTAAAAATTGCCCCGAGTATTCATACAAAAATCTTCTTCTCCAATAGCATTAGTAGCTATGAAGCAAGAAAGTCAAGGAAAGATAACAGCTCTTCCTCAGGCCAAAAAGTAGAAAACAGCTGAGAGATTGCTGGAACCAAAACTGCTAAAGAAGAACAGATATAGAAATCAATACATCTCAGGAGAATAAAGCTCAAATGGATACAGAGAGATGAATGATTACGTAGGGAGGTTTCTATAGCCACTCCATACACATTTTCGTTCCCAGAGGCAGCGCACACCAAAACAGAGAGAAAACCCGAGCGACTTCCGAAAACCTCACCCAGCACTCGAGCTCTACCTCTCTATTTATAGCATTCAGTAACCGGGGGGAGAACCCGTTAACTCCACATAACACCAGGTTTTACCATTGCTTTATCCACCAGCGAAAATGGACTCCAGTGCTTTACCCGCTAACACCAACGACTTCACTACTTTGCCCATTAGCGCCAACCACTCCGGTGCTTTGCAAAGACACAGCTTATCTTTGCAGCTTTCCGCATTTCTCCAAAATGCCACTCCACTGCCTTCCCAGAAGCTTCATGTTCTCGCACGACCGCACCTGGCTTCCGACCGACTGGACCTCGACTCCTCCCTGAGTTTAGTCTCGGTCCACTCGTTGCACACAACCGCACCCGGCATCCTGACCGTCTAAATCTCGACTCCTCCCTGAGCCTAGTCCCGGTCCACCTTGCCGTTGCCTGTCATGTTCACCTTCGGCACCTCCAGCCCCAGTTCCTCATCGTCCCAGCTTGCAACCACCTCACCAGCCTTGATCATTTTCGGCGTCTCCTAACTGTTTTGGACCTCAACACCTCCTGTGCCTAGTCCCGGTTCTCCTACGCCTCACCATAACCTAGGTCCGAAGTCCTGCAACCAATACAGACAAACAAACCATCACATAGCACCGCACAAAATACTGAGATCATAAATCTGCATCAGAAGAATGTACTCGGAGATCTACCCAGCTGGTCGTAACCCACCTACGACCACTCATGCACAAGACAAGATGTGCCAGCAGCCTATGACCACACACGAGACTGCTACGACCACCACATAGCTTGCTACGACCATGCAGCACAAGCTACGACTACCGCAAACAGTGGCTACGACTACCGCAACCAATAGCTATGATCACCGATCACATAGACTTCGACTTCTGCACCCGATCGCTATGACTACCAAATCTAGTTGCTATGACTTACGACTACATCGGCATATCGCTAAAACCATCGATTACCAGTCTACGACTATCAAGTTGTAGTGCTGACAACCAAGTTGTAAGGTCTCTGCCAACAACCAAGTTGTAAGCCATCTATGACTACCAAGTCATAATGCCGATCACAAAGTCATGAGGACATCTACGACTACGAAGCCGTAGCACTGGTTACGACTACCAAGTCATAAGAGCTTTTACGACCACCACTCGATCGCCTTGACCGCCTCACCACCTAATCGAAGTCTGCCGACTTCCCTCTTGGTCGTAAGTCCGAGCACCGACTCCCGACCGCGGCGGTCAAAGCCTCGACCTCCGACTTCATCTCGAGTTAACGTGGTCGTAGGCCGCTGACTACTCAATGTGATCGAAGTCGTAAACTCCCGACTTTCGATCTTGAGGTCATAAGCAGTGAACCAAGTTTCCGACCATGGCTAACGTGATCGTAGCAGCGTTCGACCACTGCCAACATGGTCGTAGCAGAGTTCGATCACAGCCAACGTGGTCGTAATAGCCTTCGACCATGACCAAGGAGGTCGTAAACCCTTCTGGTGTCCTCTGACCATGCCCAATGTGGTCGTAAACGCCGCAACGTGGTCGTAAATAGTGCGCACGGCTTCCGACCACGACCAATGTAGTCGTAATGCCTTCCAACCACTCGTTCAACACTTCTAGAAGGTTCCGATCAGGGACAACGTGGTCATAAATGGCATTCGACCACTCTTAGGGCTACGACATCGTAGAAAACACCCAAACCAAACTCAATCTTTCTAAACTAATTGTCAATTACTCATCACAAACATGTGGTCACTTCCACATGGTCTCTCAAGTTAAAGATTGGTACAAATTCTATGTAGAGCAGAATTGTACTCCCCAACCATCTTGAAGTCAGCAAATCTCAGTCGGATCCATTCCTGTTCCGCCTAAGGAAGAATGGTGTAGTTTAACTTCTCGAACCGCTTCTTTAGTGCAGTCCATAAGGCTAGCAATCTTTCTTCTACCATGCACTCATTCTTAAGTGTGAGATAAAGGTGGTGCCTGAGGAAATAAAGTGTCTGATTATTTTCCTCAAGGGTGGGTTTGGCATCCTTTGATGCACAAATCCCAATGGCAACATAGAGCTTCTTGGCTCCAAGTACATTCTCGATGTTGGAAGCCTAAGTTAAGTAGTTTTGGTCATACTGGGCTAGCTCCTCGAACTTTCGATTTGTGATATCTGTCATCTACATGTGCATGAAAGAAATACATAAATTTATTGTAGGTAAACATGTATGAAATAAATAGGATAATGGTACAAAAGACTCTCATAATGTTCCATAATTTCTTACGAATTTTTCATGATTTCACTGCTAATTTCATTGATCAAAGGTAATTTAAACAATTACAATTAATAAAAAATAGTAAATAAACACAGTGAAGCATATAAATAATAATGGTGATAAACATGCTAAAAACAATTCAAAATCTGATTTCCCAAGGCACTTTTAATGCTAGAAAATGAGTTTCCAATGAATTCTGTAGTTTTCGAGGGCTAATCCGCTAAATTTCAATGTTGAAAAAATTTTCGTGCAATTTTCTGAGAAATCAGGTCCTATCCATAAAGTTTGAAGGACCTTCCTGTGAATTTTACAACTCGAGGGGGACCTATTTGCATTTTTTATGTGCACCAGGCCCCTCTTCTCCCGTTCTTTCTTTGTTAGCCCATTCCAGCTCAAGCCGGCCTATACTAAGGTGTGCACAGGGTAGGGTTTCCCCTACCCCATTCCTATTGCGTCGATGATTTGGGTGGTACACACTTCGAGGCCGGTGCATCGCGCGTAGCGACAGCGAGGTTCAGGCTAGCAGTGGCGCGCGATAGTGCAGCTTCGTATCGAAAGTGGTGTGCGGCGGCACTCCATACAGCAGCACAACTTTAGGCCAGTGGCGGAGTGACTTCAGGTCGACGGTGGCGAGGCCGTGTGCGAGCGGCGCGACGCTCAGCCACATGCGGGTGGCCAATGGCGTGGCCGTGTGTTGGACCCTAGAGCAATGACTCTAGGATCCTCGATGTGAATCGTACTATCCTAGGAAAAATTAGTGCACACATGGTTAACAGGGATACATATCATGCATATCAACCAAACTTTATTATAAAGCAAAGTGTACGGACCTTGTGGCCAAGTTTACAATAAAATGGCTCATGGTCAAACATAAAAGGCAAATCAGTTGAACATAATAAAGGAGCAGCATATCTTGCCTGCCCACAGGTGAATAACTGCATGACACGGCCTATTCATCGCAATTCTCACCGTAGTCGGTGATGTCATTCTCTGGCAACAGATTTAAGTAAGATGAGCACGTAAAGTACTCCACAAGTTACATGAAGAGATTTAACATAGTAAATGCATCCATAAGGATTAACATAGGAGACTATAATATGGTTATTCATGCGAAAGAGCAATATTGAAGTAAATACCATTAAGAGAATGCAAAAGTTGAATCTAATACAATAATAAAAATAATATTTTAATTAAAATAATATCATCAGTGTAGGCACTAACCAAACTACGGGTATCCCACCTGGACCATTTTTCCAAAAGATTTCATATTGATCCACAAACCAAATTTTATAAAATCAAAGTCTAATCTGTAAAAAATCAAACTCGGCATGTCCATAACCGTGGACACGGCTATCCAGGATAGTTTGTTACTCTGTAGAGGCGTATAACTTTACCCACAAGGCATATCCTCTCATTGTGCCACGCGATTAATACACTGCCTTAGGTGTGCGGCTGAGAGTTCATGACAAGCTATTGCAATGCTTCATAGGTAAATTAGTTATGCCGCCACAAATATTTCACTACAATTTGAATCCACAAGTTGGAGTCCCCTCTTGTGTCATGTGAGACTTCTTGCGGCCTACGCCACTCTCACATTCAGCATATAGCGAAACTAAATTTGAAACTTTACAAATTACTTAGCTAGCTTTGTCCCATACAAAACTTGTGGTAGTACGATATGACTTTGTACTAGTATCTCACAGACTAATTCTTAATTTGACCTAGGCTGAAACCACATACCCCTTGTGCCTGACAATCAATATTATATCACCAAACAACAATGTATGCCAGCACCCACCAACTAACAATTAGCCTAGGTCTAAACAAATTTTATATTTTATTTTGAAACGTTTCATATGGCTTCTTGACTCACCGAAGTTAAGAATACATTTTAGAAATCATCATTTCATTAAAACAAATATTTTCACCTAAATCATTCTAAGCATGGCTAAGCAATTCTATCAAATTTCTAGTTAATACTAATGTACTAAATAAATTTTCATCTAAGGTGACAAGGCATGATTATTCAAGGTCAAATTTCGCGATATATAAAGGAATTGTGTATAACTAGAATTTAAATCGAATTTAAACTAGATTTGAATAAAAGTACTCATGTATAATAATTTAAAAATAACATAAATAATTTAAATTACTGGGAGCAATATGATCAAAGGTGTAATTGCTTTGCTCGAAGTCTTGGTATTGCGAATCATCAAAATCAAACTCACTGGATTTGTCATAATCTACACGTGAAGAATCAAAGCGAATAAATTAAACCAAAATTCAAATAAAATTTAAAAGTTCAAAAAGAGTCCAAAAATGGATAGTTTTGGATTTTAGAAGAATTTAAAATTTTGAACGGGTCCAATCGGAGTTAAATACAAAAGGCTTTTGGAAGTTTGAAACAAAAGAAAAACAGAGAAAATGTACTATTCATGAATTTCCTAAATTTTTGGAATTATTTTTGTACTGCAAAATCAATTTATGATGTTAGCATCGGTTTTAATGTTATTGGTTGATTTATTTTTGTAAAGGAAATGATTGAAAATGCTGATGTGGCAAAAGAAGCCAATCTGGCCACATGGCTTGGCCGCCACGCTTGCACGGGATGCTGACATGGCTTGGCCGGACGGAGGCGGTGCTCTAGACCCAATGGTTGCCGGAGCTCCAGTGGACGGTGGTAGCCGGCGGCCGGCGCAAGGGCAAGAGGGGGTGATGGAGTCCGAGGGGCTCAGAAATTAGTCGGGGGCGAGGGCGGTCCGACAGCTGGCTTCCTCGGTGGAGGGGCGTCGGACGCTCACCCAGGCTCGGTGAAGACGGAGGTGGCACTGGCATCGCGTGAATCAGGCTGAGGCAACAATAATTCCTCACTGGTGTTTTGCTGGTGAGTAGAGAGAAAAGCACATGGTGCTAAAGAGCCTTGGGCATAGGGCGTGAGTTTTGAGTGGGGGTGAGGTGCGGTGTGTGGAAAGGAAGCTCGGGGATGGGTTTTTATAGGACGGGGAGTGGAAACAGCCGAGCACGACCTCGTTGGGGTTATGGCCGGTGTGAGGGTACTTGAAAGTGGGGTTTAACAAGGTTTATGTGGAGGGAAAATGGAGGGCTACTTAGTGGAGGAGTTACGGATACTAATGGCATCAAATGCCGGGGCCAATGGAAAGAATCGACCAAATTTATGAGCTTGAGGGAGTGCGGCAATGGCAGCTAGAGCGGGAGGTTCAAGAAAGGGAGGAGGAAGTAGAAGCTCATGCGGGTCTCGCATGTCGATAAGCGAGATGAGACAGGGGAGAGAGGCGGACGGTCAGATGTTTGCCACGTGGCACAAGGGTGCAATCGGAGTCGTCGGCAGAGAAATGAAGGGGTAAGTGAAAGCGGACGGTTGGGATTAGATTAGGCAGCGGCAGATTAAATCAGGGCCAAACAAGTGTCAGCCCGAGAGGAGAGAGATATTTAAAATTCATTTTTACATTTCAGAAATACTAGGAAACATCTAAAAAACTTTAGAAAATAGCAAATAATTTCAAACAATTCTAGAAAAATTCTTAAATCTTCAATAAATCTAGTAGAACTTAGGAAAAATAAAATAAACTATTTTGGTTTTTATAACATAGATAAATTGAGTTTTATTACTCTAGACTTTGCAATAAAATCCAAAAAAATCTAAATAAATTCCAACAAATTCAATAAAATGCAATTAAAAATTTTGAAATGTTGCAAATCTACCTCCCTTAAGAGAAATCTTGCCCTCAAGATTTGCACTAGCTTGCAAAGAGATGGGGATGGTTGACCTTCAGGTCTTGTTCTTGTTCCCAGGTTGGTACATCTTTTGTGTGATCGCTCCACTGAACTCTACAAAATTTGATGGTCTTCCTCCTGTCTGACGCTCGGCTGTCTCAAGAATCTTGATTGGTTGCTCTTGGTAGGTGAGATCTTCCTGAAGATCCAGAGTCTCTAGTGGTGCTTTGCGGGTACTCGGAGGCATTTCTTCAGCTGAGAGACATGAAAGATGTTGTGCACCATTGACATGTTTGGCGGCAACTCCAACTGATACACAACTTCTCTGCGGTTCAAAATCTTGAATGGTCCTATAAGTCTCAGTGCAAGCTTTCCTCTTGCTGGTAACCTCTTAAATCCTCTGAGTTGAGACACTCTGAGGTAAACATAGTCTTCAACCTTGAAGGTCAAGTCTTGACGATGATCGTTAGCATAACTTTTTTTGTCGAGATTGGGCTATTTTCAATCTATCTTTAATCTTTCTTACTTTTTCCTCATCATCCCAAAGTAGGTTTGTTCCAGTATCTTGAAACTCTCCTAGCTGTTCCCATCGTAGAGGTGGCTTGCACTTTCTGCCATACAGTGCTTCAAAAGATGCCATCTGTAGGCTGGCCTAGTAACTATTTGAGAGACCATGTGGAGGTATTCCCATGTTTGTGATGAGATATTGACAGTTGGTTTAGTGAGTTAGAGTTTGTTTTGGGTATTCTAGGGTTGAGTACCTTTATCTGTGCTAATGTGGAATATACTGTTTCGTGCGGTGCTATGTAATGGTTTGCTTGTCTGTGTGACTGCAGGACTTCGGAGCTAGGTCATGGTGAGGCGAGGTGGACCGGGACTAGGCACAGGAGGTGTCGAGGTCCAGACGGTCAAAGATGCCGAAGATGATCGAGACTGCTGAGGTGGTTGCGAGTTGGGAGACGAGGAACCGGAGCTACCCGTGACGAACACGACGAGTGATACGAGTGGACCGGGACTGGACTCAGGGAGGAGTCGAAGTTCAGATGGTCAAGGTATCAGATGCGGAAGCTTCCGGAAAAATGCTTGAGGGCATCTTGGTAATTTGGCTCAAGCAAATGAGAGGAGTGAAATTGATGTTTCCCTCCATTTTGTCCTGAGTGTGACCGTTGCCTCATATGGGTGTGAGGAGAGGGAGTGGAATGAGCATTTCACTTCTTGATTTGCAGTTTGGAGATGGGAAGCGAGCTGGTTCTTCTTTTTGTCTCCTGGACGTGTAGGAGTGTGAGTGTAGTAGTTTAGAGGGTGCTCTAGTGGTCTGGGTGTTTTTTCTCTCTCGTACTCCGGTGTAAGCTTGAGAGCATTCTCGAGAGAGTGAGGGCTGCTCTGGTGTGTAAACTGAGAAAGGGGGGAGTTCTAGGGCAAGCAGTGGACTGCGTGTGTGTTCTTCCCTCTCAAGCATGTAGTGAGTGGAGTAAATTTCTCAGTGTAATCATCCCTCTTGTTTTAATGTGCATGCGTATCGGGACTCCTCTGTAATCATTCCTCAGGAATCATTCATCTTTTGGCAATGAATATATTTGAGAAAGTCTGGATGTGAGTCTTTGGGATTTCCTCTGTTTTCCTTTTCTAGGGTTCCTTGGCAAGAATGGATGAAATCCTTCTTTTCTCTTTTTAAGATGGCTTAAGTTTATGGTTTACTGGTCCTGAGTTCTTTGCTAAACTCCTTGCAAAATCTCATGAGCAAAGGATTAGGAAATGGGAAGGAATTTGGAAATTTGTCCTCTCTCTGCTCCATTTTCAGATTTCAGACACATCTCTAAATTCTTGCTTTCTTGTTGTAATCTTTTGATCCCTGATTCTCACTGAGGTCATAGTGGTATTTAGCTTATAGCCCAGTTAGTTTGTCACAAAATCTTCAAGCAATCCTTGGTTAATTTCTCTAATTTTCAGATTATGGTCAGTTTTTACTGTTCACCAACTTCAGCTCGGCCAGCAAATCTTTGAATGCAGTCGGCACCTTCTCTGATGATTTTTGTTGACAGCAGCATCTTTCGAGTAGCATTTCTGCAAAGGTGCAGCAGCAGCACTTGAGAGAGGGTGTTCGGCTGGGCTACATGTGGTGACTGCTAGCAGTGTGTGGCTTGTGTGTTTTCGGCTGCTCTTGGTGCTGTTCTGTTGCTGCTGTGTGTTCAACTTGCTTCGGGTGTATGCAGTGTATGTTCTGCTGTTGTGCTTTCTTTCAGTGCTGCAAGTTCCTGCTGCACTTATCTCGGCTGTGAGTAACCGAACAGAAATATTGCTCTACTGTAAGCTGCAGCACCTACCTTGATTGCTTTCCTGTGTGTATCTCTCGGGCAAAACAGATTTCAGATTTCTGCAGATTGCTGATTTCAGATTGCAGATTTCTGTTTTAGAATGCAATGAGCAGATTATTGCAGATTTCAGATTGCTGATTTCAGATTGTAGATTTCTGTTTTTGAATGCAGTGAGCAGATTATTGCAGATTTCAGATTGCTGATTTCAGAATGCAGATTTCTATTTTTGAATACAATGAGCAGATTACTACAGATTTCTAATTGCTGATTTTGGTGCAGATTTAAATAGTTCTTTTGTCTGCGGTTTCAAGTCTTCAGCTCCTGTTTTTTAGTTCAGCTAGCAGCAAGAACAGCACAGTCTTGTTCTCATTTGGTCATCAGCTTTCAGCATAATGGACAAGCCTTCTTGGTGCTGAATTCTCTGTATTTTGGGCTAATTTGGTCTGCAATTTTCAGCAGTATGGACAAGACTTCTTGCTGTTGATTTCTCTGCAATTTGAGCAGATTGTGTACCCCTTTTAGCTCAGTTTTCAGCTTTCATTTTTCAAATCTCAGTCTGCAGTGGATAAGATTTTCTGTGTTGAGTTTTCAAGATCTTGGCTGAGGGGTGAGCAACCTTGTGAAGTTCATTGAGAATGCTTGTGTGTGTTTGCTAGAAGCTGTGAATCTCTTCGGTAAATTGGCAAATTTGGTTTTGTCTTCCTTTGAGCGAACCTCCTCTTACTTCATAGCTACTATAGCTATCGGAGAAGAAAATCGAGTGGATACTGTTAGTGATATGCCCTAGAGGCAACATGGAGATGTTGTATATATCACATACTATGTTTATGATACATTACTTTGTTCCTTGGAATAGACATCATCATTATTGATCAATGAGTATGTGACTTATTCATGAGACTCTTAAATACTAAGATGTTGCTATTTCTAAATGATCCCTGATCGTATATCATATGAGGAACAAATATGATTCAAAGACAAAGATCAGCATATGTATTGATTGATGATCATGTCTCATGGATCATGGTATGGTGATACCAAATCAATAATATGGACATGTGTTAGTGAACATATGTTGGATAGACCTGCTATGAGACACTGCAGAGATTCCATGTGTCATCAGTTGGTCTCAAGTAGTGTTTATGTAGAGTCCTTAGACTTGAGGTTATCATGGTTCCCAACATGAGTAGTAGCTTATTTTGGGACTACTAAACACTACTCCGTAACTGGGTAGTCATAAAAGTAGTCTTCGGGTTTGCCATGAAACATGTAGTGGGATGTGAATGATCAAGATAGAATTTGCCCCTCCTTATGGGAGAGATATCTCTGGACCCCTCGATGTAATGGATTATGAAAGTGCATGGCCATGCCAAGATGATTGAGGAGTCAATCACAAGTTTATAATCCATCATAGAATCGAGAGAGTGATTGAGCTATTAAGAGGATGACACAGGTCTCGCCTTGAGCTCAATCTATATCGTGAGGCAAAGGGATTCGTACATGAGAGAACATTACAGTTTCAAATGATATGATCTTTACATATACTTTGGGGTTAATATGTCTTACTAGAGACCGCTATTAACATGGTAACCGAAAGGCGTTTCGGGTCACGACCAAGTATACGTGAACCTCTGTGGTCGCACGCTTAACGGGTTGGAACACTAATTCGAATATGATTCGGATATGGGCTCAATTCGGATAGAGATCTGAATAGACTCCTATTGGGCCTCGGTCCACGAGGCCCACGTGAGGAGGTCTATATATATGGAGGCGAGGGGCGGAGGGGATTCGTCCCCAGTGAACAACTAGCAAAACCCTAGCCGCCACCTCCCGAGCCAAACCCTAGCTGCTCACGTGTCGAGACCCGAATATGCAAATCCGGTCTCTCTGTGTAAACTGCACTAGTCCAGGATCACGCTAGTGCACACAGTCGAACATAGATGTCATCATAGTCATACACACGATAATAATAAAGGGAAACTCGAACATCGATAAAATATCAAAGGTACGACCTTAAGGCCAAGCTTACAATAACTCTAGCCGGAAGGGCTTAACAAAATAGCAGCGGAAATCCAAAATAAAGCGTAGCGACCAATCGACAAGCCACAAAGCTATCGAGTGGAGAACGGCCTAATCCGTGAAGTCGTCGTAGAACTCTCCTTCTGGCACCTCCTGCTGATAGTACTCCTCTCCCTCAACTGAGCAACATAGGCGTAAAGCCGTGAGTACATTGGTACTCAGCAAGTCGTTTGTAACAATAAATGCAATATAATATGCAAGGCTTACCAAAGGAAGGCTGAAAGGTTAATTTGCATAAAGGCATTTATTGATGAAATATATTAAATAGCTTGAAAGCGAAAGTTAACTGAAAACAGTAACAGTAGATAATCAAAGGGATAAACATGAACCACTTGTGAACACCAATTCACAAGTTTGAACCAACAGTGAACTACCTGTCCACTCCCAATCATAAACCACCAAGTTATAAATGAAACACTAACCCTCGTGTGAAATCCCCGAGCACTGTCCATGACCGAGGACGCGGCTATTCGAATAGTTTTACAATCTGCAGAGGTTGCACAACTGTACCCACACGATGTGATTAGCCTAGGCCTAAGGAAATCACAACAAGGCCTTTACAATGCTCTACCTCAACACAATCCTGCCCGCTAGGGTTTCGCATCACACCCCCTTGCGCCACATGGAAATCAAGAACCATGTCCATCACAATGGCGAATTGAATTGAAATATTACAAATTAATCAGCCAGTCCATCCCATAATAGACATGTGGTTTGCACGATTAAGCTCGGATCAATGGCGCACAAAGTTAAGTCCTTAACATTACCCGGCGAGACTACCACATCCCCAAAGTACAAGCAGTATTTCCCCCTTTCTCGCACGATCACTCGCCCGAGTGCAAAACCAATTTGTATAACCAAGCCAACGTCACACCAATGCCGTGGCACAAATTTTAATACACGTGGCACCAACCACAGTTTCATATGTCATTAAGTCAAGTTAATAGTTTAACATGTGTGATGAGACCAATCGTAAATATAAACTGGCTAAGCAATCTAATCGTACCAACCCATGTGATAAATAAACTAGCATCACTAATAAATTTCCCAACCTATGGTGACAAAGGCATCATGGTATTTCAAAGTGTCAAGGAGGTATAATTGCAATTGGGACAATAGCTACCTGTGCAAAGGTTTGAATAAAAATAGCAATGCAATGTAATTTAAAGCAAAATAATTAAATAATAGTTTGCAAAATTGGGTTCAACATGATCAAGGGACACGACTTGCCTTCGTTATGCTCAGCGGGGTACTCTGGTCTTCTGGCGCGAAACCTGCTCCTCCGGAATCCGAATCTAACGAGAGAGAAAACGACCGGAAACAAAGAAACACATAAAATGACAAGAAAAAGAACTCAAAAATTCACAAAACTAGAACCAACAGTTAGAGCTCGATTTTAGATGAATTTAGAAAAAAGAACGGGGTCAATCGGAGCTAGGACGGAGGAGAACGGGCTCCCGGAAAATTAATTCAAAATTAATTCGGGAAAATCGGAAAAATTATCGTCTTTGTGAACCCGGTCCACGAGATTCCGAGTCCACCGTGGACGCGTCCACGAATAGCTGCACGGGGCGACGGCCGACGCGGCGGGCGTCTTGGCGTGGCGCAAGAAGATATGCCGCCACGTGGCGCATGCCGACGTGGCCGACGCGGCTGCCACGTGGCTCGGGAGGCGGCTAGGGCGACGTGGCATGCCACGTGTCATGCCACGTGGCCTAGGGCTGACGTGGCACGCGCCGGTGCTGCCACGTGGCTAGGCCGAGCGGCGCGGCGCGCGGCGCGTCGGCGGATCCGACGGCGGGACGCGCACGTGGCGGATCTGGCCTCGGCTCGGTCGGCGAGCGGCGGCGGGATTGCGCGCGCGGCGCGGCGACGGCGATTGGCGACGGCGGCAGCGTGGCGCTGCTCGCCGCGCGGCGCGCGCGCGCGCGGGAGCGGGGAGATGGCGACGGGCGGCGCGGCGGCGGCGCGCGAGGCGACGGGTCGGGCGGCGCGTCGCGCGAGCAGCGCCAGCGCGCGAGGCGAGGCGAGGCGGGCCGGCGACGAGGGCGACGCGAGGCGACTCAGCGGTGGGGCGGCGAGGCGACTCACCGCGGCAGCGGGACGGCAGCGGAAGGGCGGCGACGTCTCGGCGGCGCGAAGCGCCCGGCAACGCCGGCGGCTCCGGCGGCGCGGCGCGCGCGAGCGAGCGAGGCGCGGCGAGGGTTCGGCGGAGCGTGCACGCAAACCGAGGCGAGGCGGTTTTTATCACGCGAACCGAGGCAATCCAATCCGATTCGGCGACGGTCGCAACGCGACAAGTTTGGACGGCGGGATTCATCGCGAGAGATCGGACGGCTCGGACGCACGCGAGGGTTAGGGTTAGGGTTTGCGCGCGCGCGAGGATGGACGGCGGGGATCGCGCGGGCGCGCGATCGGGCGGCCGAGGGCGCGGGCGGGCGCGGCGGCGGTGCGCCAGTGCCGCCGCGTGTCGGGCGATGCGCGACACGTGGCGCGGCGGGATCGGCGGCGAAGCGGCGCGCGCGAAAAGGGTACGGCGGCGGCGCGCGCGGATGGGCGACGCGTGGAGGAGAGAGGAGATCGGGCGGTGAGGTTAATTTCTTTTCTTTTCTTTTCCGAAATTCAAATAAACATCTAAAAGCTCTAGAAAATAGCAAATAAATCCCAAAAATTCACCAAAAATACCAGAAAATTCCTTGAGACCTGAGGAACACAAATAAAATATTTTCCACTTATGTTAATGTTTATTTTAATCACATTAAATCATTTAAAACTTTAAAAATTCATTTGAAGCTTCAATTAATTTCAGAAAATTCAGAAAATTCATTTTTGAAATCCAGCTTTAAAAATCTCGAAAAAGCAGGATGTTACAAACCTTACCCCTTAAACGAGATCTCGACCCCCGAGATCCGGGCCAACTAAGAGAATAGGTTCGAACTCCGCTCTCGAGATCCTCCTCGCGCTCCCTGTGGCTTCCTCCTCGAATGGTTGCTCCACCGAACTTTGCAAAACGGACCGCTTTATTCCGGTGACTCGCTCGACACTTCCAAGATTTTGACTGGTGCTCTTTGTATGACGATCCTCCTGCAGTCAACGGCCTCAATCGCACAACCTCCTCACGTACGCGCAGCACTTCTTCACCGGGACACATGAAAGACGCCATGTACCCCATCAAAGACGCAGTAGCTCCAATCGATAAGCAACCTCTCCCTGCGTTTGAGAATCTGAACGGACCCACATATCTCTGCAAGCTTCCTTTTTAGCTGAAATCTCTTCACACCTTTGAATGGTGTGATCCTCGATACACAAAGTCATCGGCTCAAAACTCACTCTCGGCGTGCCTGTATCTCGTGATAGCTTTTCTGTCTGCCCAGGCAGCTTTCAACCTTTCTGAATCAAGCGGACCTTATCCTCGCCTTCTTTCAAACGATGCGGGCCAAAACGACCTTCCCGTCTCTTTCCAATTGAGAGGGTCTCGCATTTCTGCCATACAATGCCTCGAACGGTGACATCTGCAAACGGCCTCGATAATCGTTGTTGTATGAGAACTCGCAAAGGGTAAACAATCGTCCCACTTAGACCCATGATCCAGCACACAAGCTCTCAACATGTCCTCCGTAACTGATTAACTCGCCTGTCTCGACCATCCATCTGGGGTGATATGTCAGATGAAATTCGTGAGTTCCCATAGCCTTATGGAAACTACCCCAAAACCGAGAGGTGAATCTGCGATCCACGATCCGACACAATCTTCTTGGGCACACCATGCAAATCGACAACCACGACATATATAGCTCGCCAATCTGTCACCACCGTAAGTCGCCTTAAGCGGAATGAAATGAGCAACCTTGGTCAAACGGTCCACAATGACCCAAATTGAATCATGACCCTCTTTGGTTTTAGGCAAACCGACTATAAAGTCCATACCAATTTCTTCCCACTTCCACTCGTGGACTTTCAATGGTCAGAGCAAACTGCAGTCTCTCGTGCTCGCCTTTACTCTCGACAAACATCACAAAGGGCTACGTACTCGGCGATCTCACGCTTCATGCTTGGCCACCAATACTTATCCTTAATGTCTTGGTACATCTTGGTACCGCTGGATGAATCGAATACTGATGACTCATGAGCCTCTTTTAATAACACATCCTTTAGTTCTTGCTTGTTGGGCACACACAAACGCCGCTTGAACCACAAGGTTCCCGATCATCCACCAAAATCTTGACTCTTTACCTTCACTTAAATTCTTTCGATCCATTGAAATGCCTCATCATCCGACCGAGCCCGCGAATCGACCATCCAAAGTAGGTCGATCTCCATAGCCGCCAAAAATCTCGCTCAACCAACTCAAGGTTAAGCTTCAAATTCCGCATGCAAAGTCGGTGACTCTCTCGAACTATCACCGAATTGCGGATACCTTTCTCGCTCAAGGCATCTGCAACAACATTAGCTTTTCCGGGATGATAATGTATGCCCACATTATAATCCTTTATCGCTCTAACCACCTCCTGCTCGAGGTTAAGCTCGGACTGGGTAAAGATGTATTTCGACTCTTATGATCCGTAAACCTCACATCCGTTACCCATCGATAATGACGCCAAATCTTTAAAGCATGCACTACGGCCGCCAACTCTAAATCATGGGTAGGGTAGTTCTCCTCATGCGGTCTCAATCGGCGTGAGGCATAGGCTACCACTCTCTTGTCTTGCATCAAGACACAACCCAAACCTTTGCGCCAAGCATCGCAAAATATCTCAAAATCCTTGTTAATATCAGCAACACAAGCACCGGGGGCTGTGGTCAAACTCTCCTTAAGTTTCAAAACTTTTCTCGCACTCTGGCGCCCAAGTGAACTTCTTTTCCTTTTGAGCAAGCTGTGTGAGGGGCAGCCACACCGAAAATCCTCAATAAAGCGACGGTAGTATCCTGCCATACCAGAAAACTCCCGACTGGTAATCAAGTGGGTGATTGCCAATCCAAAACATCACTTACTTTCCTAGGTCAATCGCGACTCTTCTCTGCCAACACATGCCCTAGAAAGGCGACTTTCTTCATCCAAAACTCACATTTGCTGAACTTTGCATACAACTGATTATCTCTCAATTTCTGCAATGCTAACCTCAAGTGCTCCTGATGTTCCTCCTCATCCTTGGAATATATCAAAATATCGTCAATGAATACAACGACAAACTTGTCCAAATATTCCATAAACACTTTATTCATCAAATACATGAAATATGCTGGAGCATTAGTCAAACCAAATGACATCACTGTGAACTCGTATAGACCATAACGAGTCGAGAATGCTGTCTTGGGTATGTCCTCCTTACGTATCCTCATCTGATGATATCCTGATCTCAAATCAATCTTGGAGAACACTCCTGCTCCCTTAAGCTGGTCAAATAGGTCATCAATTCTGGGCAGAGGGTACTTATTTTTGATGGTGACCTCATTAAGTGCTCTGTAGTCCACACACATGCGCTGACTACCATCCTTCTTCTTGACGAACAACACTGGCGCTCCCCACGGGGACGAACTCGGTCTGATGTAACCCTTATCCAAAAGCTCCCGAATTTGCTTCTTCAACTCGCTAAGTCATTGGCGGCATCCGGTAGGGTCTCTTGGAAATCGGAGCGTACCGCACAAGCTCAATCGAAACTCAACCTCCTCTCTCGTGGTATACCCGAAGATCATTCGAAACACGCCGGGTACTCTCGACAACCGTACACCCTCCAACCGGATTACCTTGCTCGCAAATCATGACCGCTCGCCGACACTCACCGCCGCGAATCGCACCTTAACTCCGCCTCAATTGGTTAAGGTCACCGCTCGCTCCTACGCCTAGCATCGCCGCCGCTTCGGTTAATCCATTCCCAAGATTACATCTAGGGATCGTGATATCCAACAAAATCAGTCGCCCTCAACTCAACTCCCGAATGGTTATCCTAACTCCTGGACAACCTAGGTTGGATCTCAATTCGATCCGGGATTGGATTAAAAGAATGATCCAAGAGCAACAGTTTTCAATTGTTGCTTTAAAGCAAAACTCCGAGAAACAAACGAATGCGAAGCTCCGTAATCAAATAAAACGGTGGCAGAATCGAATGTACGAAACGCATCGATCACAACGCCTCGTGCTGCTCGGGCATCCTCTCGCGTGACGTGGTTCACCGACCTCTCACCACCGGCCCCCGCTGGCCTGCCCCGAGGCCGGGTGCTCCTCCCGCTCCCGGTAGGGGTACGACCGGTGTGGCTCCCAAGTCAAAACGAATCGGCGTCGGGCTCGCTCGAGGGCACTTGCTAGCATAGTGTCCCACCTCATGACACTTGAAGCAAGTGATGGATGCCGCTGAATTATTGCTTTTCGCTGCTGCTGTCCATCGGAACCACTAGGACGCCGCCCGATCAAATCGCACGTGTCCGAGCCGGGTCCAAATCTCAAGATCGCTGCTGCTGCTGCTGCTGCTTCTTTGTGGCACTCGTGCAGCCGGTAGGAACCAAAACGAGGCCTCGAGAGATCGGTGTGACCGTGATCCTCGCCGATCAACCTCCTCTTGCGACTCCTCGAGCTCGCGCGACTCTCCTCGATGAGAATGGCCTTATCCACCAACCGCTGAAATCGCATAGTCGCGTGCCACGACTTGCACCTTCAAAGCCGGGTTCAAGCCTTTCTTGAACCTCTTCTCGCGAAGCTGCATCTGCCGCTACATCCTCTCGCGCCAGAAGCGAGCCAACCGAGTGAATTTATTGAGATATTCACTCACCGATGTGTTCCTCTCGCCGAACTCCCAAACTCATCCTTCTTCATCTCAACCACTCCTCCATGACATGAGCGGTGTGGAAAGCCTTTGCGAATTCCTTCCGTGTGATGTTGTGCCGATTCTCATGGGCGGCACAAGAGTTCTCCCACCACTCTGCCGCTGGTCCTCAAGCCGATGTGCCGCATACAAAACCTTCTCCCGCTGGTGCAGACCAAGTTCAAGTTTCTTCTCAATCGAACGGACCCAATCGCCGCCTCCAAAGGCTCGGACGAACCGAGAAAACAGCGGTCTCGCCCTCATAAACTCTGCATAGCTGGTCCGCCGACGAGGTGCCGCGGTGGTATCGCTCTCGTGTCGCCGCCGCATCATAGTTCGTGATACCTCGCATCATAGTCCGCATCATCTCGAGTCAGGCCATCAAGAATCGATCGAGGGCGGATCCAAGGTGGGTGGCACCGCCGCGCAAAGATCGTTTCTCGGGTCCCGGTTCCCGATGGCGGCCGAGGAGTTCTCGTATCAACCATCTTGCTCAAAAGAAAACAATCACGATCGACCAAAGGTGAAAGACGAGAGGAAAAGCATAGATAAGAGGTAAATGCGCCTAAGGGGTTTTGCTTAATGGAGACCTAACTAAACAAACACTTAGCCAAAAGGCTAACTAAGAAACCGAACAAAAATAAACTCCATTAAAAGATTTGACATGATCGCAATATAATGCTTTTAAGGCAATATTTGCAGCTCACATCACACTCAACGCAAATAAAATCCAACGTGTCTACTCGCACTATCTACTCAAGGCTCCCACTGGTCCCGACAAATAGGGTACACCGCTATCGCCCTCGTAATCATCAGAGACAACCCACGAAAGGCGGATCGGCGCGCATCGCTTCGATCGGGCTGGAGGAACCGACCGAGGTAGGCGCGACGATCTCCGGTGATGCGACGTCTCTCCTCCGGGCTCGGCGGTGTAGGCGACGGTAGAGGTATCGCGATCGCGTCGGCTCCTCCTGCATCGCTCGTAGTCTCGGTGGCTCCGCATCGCTCCTTGAACTTCCGGACGAGTCCGCCATGTTGATCTTGTATAGCTTGCAAAGTCGACGGATGGCTTTGTGCGCAACTCCTCAGGCCGACATCTCCCACCGCACCGGTGTTCTTGAAATCGTGATGTAGCACCGCTGCCGACTCGGTGGTGAAGTATAGCCCGAGATGCTCCCGATGCGCTGACCTTTTGCTTCTCATCCTTGGTGAGGTAGACGGGCAATCTCTTAAATCCGAGGCTCGCAATGTAACGCGAGAAGTGACCTCCATCCTCCCGTCGGGTCAGAGGAAGTTTGGGACATCTAATGCATTTATAAAGGAAAGATCGCTTTATAACTTTAGGAAAACAAATTTTGCAAGAGTTGGGGCGAGAGACAAGAATCCTTAAGAATGAGGTAAGAAGATAGAGATATTACTAAATATCAAGTTTAGTTGGTTTGATTTAGAAAATAAATTTTTGGGCTATCGACCAATTTAACTTAGGGCTTCATCCTCATACCGATATGGCTCGATACCATCTCTGCCGAGACCCGAATATGCAAATCCGGTCTCTCTGTAAACTGCACTAGTCCAGATCACGCTAGTGCACACAAATAAACATAGATGTCATCATAGTCATACACACGATAATAATAAAGGGAAACTCGAACATCGATAAAATATCAAAGGTACGACCTTATGGCCAAGCTTACAATAACTCTAGCCTAAGGGCTTAACAAAATAGCAATGAAATCCAAAATAAAGCGTAGCGACCAATCGACAAGCCACAAAGCTATCGAGTGGAGAACGGCCTAATCCGTGAAGTCGCCGTAGAACTCTCCTTCCGCACCTCCCGCCGATAGTACTCCTCTCCTCAACCGAGCAACATAGGCGTAAAGTCGTGAGTACATTGGTACTCGACAAGTCGCTTGTAACAATAAATGCAATATAATATGCAAGGCTTACCAAAGGAAGGCTGAAAGGTTAATTTGCATAAAGGCATTTATTGATGAAATATATTAAATAACTTGAAAGCTAAAGTTAATCAAAACAAGAATAATAGATAATCAAAGGGATAAACATGAACCACTTGTGAACACCAATTCACAAGTTTGAACCAATAGTGAACTACCCGTCCACTCCCAACATAAACCACCAAGTTATAAATGAAACACTAACCCTCGTGGTGAAATCCCCGAGCACCGCCCATGACCGAGGACGCGGCTATTCGAATAGTTTTACACTCGCAGAGGTTGCACAACTGCACCCACACGATGTGATTAGCCTAGGCCTAAGGAAATCACAACAAGGCCTTTACAATGCTCTACCTCAACACAATCCCGCCCGCTAGGGTTTCGTGATCACACCCCTTGCGCCACATGGAAATCAAGAACCATGTCCATCACAATGGCGTAATTGAATTGAAATATTACAAATTAATCACCAGTCCATCCCATAATAGACATGTGGTTTGCACGATTAAACTCGATCAATGGCGCACAAAGTTAAGTCCTTAACATTACCCGGCGAGACTACCACATCCCCAAAGTACAACCGTATTTCCCTTTATCGCACGATCACTCGCTCGAGTGCAAAACCAATTTGTATAACCAAGCCAACGCCACACCAATGCCGTGGCACAAATTTTAATACACGTGGCACCAACCACGCTTTCATATGTCATTAAGTCAAATTAATAGTTTAACATGTGTGATGAGACCAATCGTAAATATAAACCGCTAAGCAATCTAATCGCACCAACCCATGTGATAAATAAACTAGCATCACTAATAAATTTCCCAACCTATGGTGACAAAGGCATCATGGTATTTCAAAGTGTCAAGGAGGTATAATTGCAATTGGGACAATAGCTACCGTGCAAAGGTTTGAATAAAAATAGCAATGCAATGTAATTTAAAGCAAAATAATTAAATAATAGTTTGCAAAATTGGGTTCAACATGATCAAGGGACACGACTTGCCTTCGTTATGCTCAGTGGGTACTCCCGGTCTTCAGCGCGAAACCCGCTCCTCCGAATCCGAATCTAACGAGAGAAAACGACTGAAACAAAGAAACACATAAAATGACAAGAAAAAGAACTCAAAAATTCACAAAACTAGAATCAACAGCTAGAGCTCGATTTTAGATGAATTTAGAAAAAAGAACGGGGTCAATCGGAGCTAGGACGGAGGAGAACGGGCTCCCGGAAAATTAATTCAAAATTAATTCGGAAAATCGGAAAATTACGATCTTTGTGAACCCGTCCACGAGATTCCGAGTCCACCGTGGACGCGTCCACGTAATGTGCACACGGGGCGCGGTCGACGCGGCGGGCGTACGACGTGGCAAGCAAGATATGCCGCCACGCGGCGCATGCCGACGTGGCACCGACGTGGCTGCCACGTGGCTCGGGAGGCGGCTAGGGCCGACGTGGCGCCGACGTGGCATGCCACGCGTCATGCCACGCGGCCTAGGGCTGACGTGGCACGCGCCGTGCTGCCACGCGGCTAGGCCGAGCCGGGCGGCGGGCGCGGCGGCGTCGGCGGATCCGACGGCGGGATGCGGGCACGTGGCGATCGGGCCTCGCCGATCCGAAGCGGCGGCGGGAGATTGCGCGCGCGGGCGCGCGACGGGCGATTGGCGATGCGTGGCGGCTCGCCGCGCGGCGCGGCGCGACGCGCGCGCGGGCGCGCGGAGCGGGAGATGGCGACGCGTGGCGGCGCGAGCGGATCGGCGGCGACGCGTGGCGGGCGCGGCGCGAGGCGACGGAGTCGCGGCGCTGCTGGCGCAGACGCGCGCGAGGCGAGGCGAGGCGGGCCGCGACGCGAGGCGACTCGGCGGTGGGGCGGCGAGGCGACTCACCGGCGGCGGACGGCAGCGGAAGGGCGGCGACGCTCGGCGGCGCGAAGACGCCCGCAACGCCGGCGGGCTCGGCGACGGCGCGCGCGCGAGGGCGAAGCGAGGCGGCGGCGCGAGGGTTCGGCGGCGCGCACGCAAACCGAGGCGAGGCGGCGGTTTTATCACGCGAACCGAGGCAATCCAATCCGTTACGCGACGGTCGCAACGCGGACAAGTTTGGACGGCGGGATTCATCGCGAGAGATCGGACGGCTCGGACGCACGCGAGGGTTAGGGTTTGCGCGCGCGCGCGAGGATGGACGGTGGGGACGCGCGCGCGCGCGATCGGCGGCCGAGGGCGCGGCGGGCGCGGCGGCGCGGTCGCGGCGCGTGCCGCCGCGTCGCGGTCACGATGCGCGACACGCGGCGCGCGGCGGGATCGGGCGGCGGGGCGAGCGGGCGCGCGGGAAAGGGTACGGCGGCGGCGGCGGGCGCGGGATGGGCGACGCGTGGAGGAGAGAGGGAGATCGGGCAGCTGAGGTTAATTTCTTTTCTTTTCTTTTTCCAGAAATTCAAATAAACATCTAAAAGCTCTAGAAAATAGCAAATAAATCCCAAAAATTCACCAAAAATACCAGAAAATTCCTTGAGACCTGAGGAACACAAATAAAATATTTTCCACTTATGTTAATGTTTATTTTAATCACATTAAATCATTTAAAACTTTAAAAATTCATTTGAAGCTTCAATTAATTTCAGAAAATTCCAGAAAATTCATTTTTGAAATCCAGGCTTTAAAAAATCTCAGAAAAACAGGATGTTACATCACGAGTGCTAGTACACTTGCGATCGGCGTTCCAGCCCCGGACGTGTGGATACCGGTGGAGGCGGTGCTCGTTGCAGCGATCTTCGGGCGGCGTGGAGGAGACGATCTGTTCGGACGATCGGCTACTTCCACTACTATCTCGACGCCGCGTGATTGGATCGGTTTCCAATTCATCTTCCGCCGTGTCGCGCGTCTAAGTGGTAACGATTCATGATCCTTCCTTAGCATGATGTTCTTGGGTGCGCGTAGAAAAGTTTTGTTTTCGCCTCGTAGCCTCACGCGTATTCCTTTAGTGGTATCGAGCCATCTTGCTTAGTTTGCAATCTGGATCAGCGCATATGTTGATATGCGATAGTAGTAGATTGGATCTATTACGCCTAAATCGTAGCACGGGTTGATGAGATCAATCGGTCGTAAGGGGTTGAAATAGGTATGAGTTGATAGCATCATAAGGCCAAAAAGATTAGTTCGTGTTCCTTCTTTGATGTACGCGCGACTTGCCCCTACCGGCCGGAATCACCATCGGGGCTAATCGCGCGACAATCGATAGATCGAGCCAACAGATCGAGGTCTTGTGTTGTGGTCTCTCAAGTATACCGATCGCGATGATCAATATGATTGATCTAATGAAAATTGAGACATTTTGAATGGCTCAAATTTGGGTTGATTTGATCGGCTCGATAAGATTTTCATAGCGATTTCATAGATGCGATCTATGTAATTCGTGAGGCGGCTCCCCTCGACCCCCGCTCACGACCGGCCAGCGGACCGCCGTGTGTATCCCCTTGTATAGCGCCTTGGGTTCACATCGTTAGGTAGAATGAGATTCTACGCCTAACTTGTTTTTGCAGAGAATGATGTGAATAGTATGGCCCTATTGCTTATTTGAATGTATGAGATGTATGTGATGCATGTAACATCTGCTCATGGCCTGCGTGTCATGATTATTTCAGCTATTGTTAGTCTGATATATTGTATTTAACGACTGCGTGTCGACCTTAATGCTTGAATCTATCTTTGTAATCTTCAATTTCTAGCTATTATAGGTAGTAGCCTAGTTTTGAGGTTACAAGCTTTTAAGCATGGTGGCCTAAAGGAGTGATGTGGAGGATGGAGATCGTCTACACCTACTTGGAGATGGATATCACCATTTTTGGGCCATACTACTTCACGCTTAAATGTGTTTATCTATGATGTTATCTATCTTATTCTTATGCAATGATATATGTGATATGTTGCTTTGGTAGGATAGAATCCTCGTAAAATTAGGTGTTAATGCCCTTCCATATGTTGCACTAAAGATAATGATCACCGCATGGTAGGTCTACCAAAGTAGAGTGCCATCGGTTATCATCATCATTTGGGGTAGATGTCGGACATCTACATGCGGAAGTATTTGGTTTACTTAACAAGGTTATCAAAATAGTTTTGGACCTTGGGGCATAGATTGGGGCCAAGCATACCGATGTCACCCAAAGTAGAGTCACATAGGGATGTGATTAGCAAGGTGTTGCTTACCTATGTCACTAGTTTTCTAGCCGTGATGCCAAAGCTCACTAGGAATTAATGAAATGAGGATCTTTACCCACTATGTAACTTAGAGGGAGTTTTTGTTGCAAAACTCATAGTGGGAGTCTTTGCTAAATAGTTTAATAAAAGATGAACATAAACATAGTGCTAAACTTTGCATATTCTTGTGTTGTAGATCATGTCACTAACGCCGATCCAAAGATTTTTAATTTGCGATCCGTTCTTGAGAAAGAAAACTCAATGGAACAAATTTTTGGATTGGTATCGCAACTTGAGAATTGTTCTCAAGCAAGAGCGCAAGGAGTATGTCCTGAGTCTCCTTACCCCAAGACTTGCTCGATAATGCTACCGTGGCTGCACGGAGAGCTTATGAGAAGCAAACGAATGATTGCCTTGATGTAAGTCGTCTCATGCTTGCCACAATGTCCTCTCGAGCTTCGTAAGCAATATGAGAACACAGATGCCTACAATATCATTGTGGGGCTACGTGGTATGTTTGAGAACCAAGCAAGGGCGAGAGGTTCAATACTTCAAAGTCCTTATTTGCGTGCAGCTTGCGTAGGGAATCCCGACACCTCATGTCATTAAGATGATTGGCTACATTGAGAGTCCGAAAAGCTTGGTTTTCCCTTAGCCAAGAGTTGGCTATCGATGTGATTCTCCGCCGCTCCCCGAGCTTTGAGCCATTCATAATGAACTTTAACATGAACAACCTGGACAAGACCTCGATCGAGTTGCATGGGATGCTAAAATCTGCGAGGATAGCATTAAGAAAAGCAGAATCATGTGATGATGATGCAGAAGGCAAGGGCAAGCCCTATGTCAAGAGAAGCGCGGTCAAAAGAAAGAAAGCTCCCGATGCGATCGCGAGCGCTTCTAAGGCCAAGAAAGACAAGAAGGGCGATGCTCATCCCGATGCAGATTGTTACTACAGTAAGCAATCGTGACATTGGAAAAGGAACCGCCCAAAGTACTTGGAGGATCTTGAGAAGAAGAAGGGAAGTATGACTTCCACCTGTATAAATGTTATAGAAATCAATCTTGCTACTTCTTCCACTAATTCTTGGGTATTTGATACCGGATCGGTTGCTCACATCCGCAAATCGCTGCGGGGCTAATAAGAAGTAGAAGTTTGAGGAGGAGCGAAGTGGATCTTCGCGTTGGCAATGGAGCAAAAGTTGCTGCGGTAGCTGCTGGCACCATACCATTGTCTTTACCTTCGGATTAGTTTTGGAATTGAATAATTGTTATTGTGTTCCATCTCTTTCAAAGAACATTATTTCGCGCTTCATGTTTGCAAGCGAAGGTTATGACTTTAAATCTATGGACAATGGTTGTTCTCTTTATTTCAAAGATATGTTCTATTGTCATACTCCATTGGTGAATGGGTTATACGTTCTTACTCTTGAAGGGTCACCGGTCTATAACATTAATGCAAAGAGGCAACATCCGAATGATTTGAATCCCACGCTTATTTGGCATCGCCGCTAGGTCACATAAATGAGAAACGCATGCGAAGCTCCATAGAGATGGTATTCGCACTCATTTGATTTTGAATCATTAGAGACATGCGAATCTTATTTACTTGGCAAGATGACAAAGGCACCTTTCACCGGTCAAGGTGAACGGGCAAATGACTTATTGGCACTCGTACATACCGATGTATGTGGACCAATGAGCTTAATGACCAGAGGTGGTTTTCAAGATTTCATAAATTTTATCGATGACTTTAGTAGATATGGGTATATCTACCGATGAAGCATAAGTCCGAATCCTTTGAAAAGTTCAAGGAATTCCAAAATGAAGTGCAAAATCATTTAGGCAAGACAATCAAGTTTCTACGATCCGATCGTGGAGGCGAGTATTTGAGCCATGAGTTTGGCAATCATCTAAAGGATTGTGGAATTGTTCCACAATTGACTCCGCCAGAACACCTCAATGGAATGGGGTATTCGAACGGAGAAATCGCACCTTATTAGATATGGTACGCCCATGATGAGCCAAAGTGATCTTCCGTTGTCTTTTTGGGGTACGCTCTGAAATAGCCGCGTCACACTAAACAGGTTCCATCAAAATCAGAGAAAAGACACCATATGAGATGTGGACAGACAACGCCCTAGCTTGTCTTTTCTTAAGATTTGGGGATGTGAGGCTTATGTAAAACGTTTACAATCTGATAAGCTCACTCCTAAATCGATAAATACTTCTTTATCGGTATCCTAAGGAAACAAAAGGATATTACTTTTATAATCGAGGAGAAGGCAAAGTGTTTGTCGCTCAAGATGGTGTCTTCTTGGAGAAAGAGTTTCTCTCAAGAAGAGATAGTGGGAGCACAAAGCAACTTGAAGAAATTCAAGAAACACTGATAACGTTTCAGCTCCTACGTAACCACAACAGATGAACAAACCGTTGAAGAACTGCTGTGGACACACCACACCACGTAGGTCGAAGGTCACGCTGCACCGAGAGGTACATGTTCTTGACTACTCAACAACGGGACATATTGTTGTTAGACAACGATGAGCCTAAGACCTATGAAGAAGCGATGGTGGGACCAGACTGAGAAATGGCTTGAAGCCATGAGATCCAAATTGAATCCATGCACAAGAATCAAGTTTGGAACTTGGTTGATCCACCGATGGTGTTAAAACCATTGAATGCAAATGGGTTTTCAAGAAAAGATAGACATAGATGGAAATGTTCACATCTATAAAGCGCGACAGGCCAAAGGTTTCAAACAAATTCAAGGTATTGATTATGATGAAACTTTTTCGCCTCGTCGCAATGCTAAAGTCTATTCGATCATTCTAACGATTGCTGCATATTTCGACTATGAAATATGGCAAATGGATGTCAAAACAGCTTTCCTTAATGGAAATCGAGTGAGGATGTGTACATGACACAGCCCACGTGTTTTGTCGATCCGCAATCGCTGGAAAGATATGCAAGCTCCAAAGATCCATTTATGGATTAAAGCAGCATCTCGGAGTTGGAACATTCGCTTTGATGAAGTAATCAAAGGGTTTGGTTTCATCAAGAACGAAGAAGAGTCTTGTGTTTACAAAAGGCTAGTGGAGCGCACTCGATTTCTGGTCTTATATGTGGATGACATATTACCGATCGGAAATGACATTCCTTTGCTCGAATCTAAGTTTTCATTAAAAATAGTTTCTCTATGAAAGACTTAAGAGAGGCAAGATATATTCTGGGCATCAAGATCTATAGAGATAGATCAAAAGGCTAATTGGATTAAGCCAAAATACGTACATTGACAAGGTGTTGAAAAGGTTCAACATGCATGATTCCAAGAAAGGTTTTCTACCTATGTCACATGGTATAAATCTTAGCAAGAATCGTGTCCTAGTACACCGATGAGCGGGATAAAATGAATGCGATTCCATATGCTTCGGCTATTGGGTCCATTATGTATGCCATGCTTTGTACACGCCCGCATGTTTCAGATGCTTTAAGTGCTACGAGTAGATACGACCGATCCAGTGAAAGTCACCGGATTGTCGTAAAGAACATCTTGAAGTACTTGAGAAGAACTAAAGATGTGTTCCTTGTCTATGGAGGTGAGGAAGAGCTTGTTGTAAATGGTTACACCGATGCTAGCTTCCAAACCGACAAAGATGATTTTAGATCGCAACTGGATTTGTGTTCTCACTCGAATGGCGGTGCGGTAAGTCGAAGAGTTCCAAGCAAAGAGACGGTTGCCGATTCTACAACAGCCGAGTACATAGCAGCTTCAAGCCGCCAAAGAGGCTGTTTGGATCAAGAAATTTATTTCGAGCTTGGTGTGATGGCTAGTACCTCCAGCCCAATGGACCTCATCAGTGACAATAGTGGGGCCATTGCACAAGCCAAGGAGCCTAGATCGCACTGTAAGTCCAAGCACATTTTACGGCGATTTCATCTCATCCGCGAGATAGTGGAGAGAGGCGATGTGAAGATATGCAAAGTACAAACGGATTTGAACATTGCAGATCCGTTGACAAAGCCGCTTCCCACCAAAGCATGAGGCTCACACTAGGGCAATGGGTATTAGATACCTACATGGTTGACTCTAGTGCAAGTGGGAGATCATAGTGATATGCCCTAGAGGCAACATGGAGATGTTGTATATATCACATACTATGTTTATGATACATTACTTTGTTCCTTGGAATAGACATCATCATTATTGATCAATGAGTATGTGACTTATTCATGAGACTCTTAAATACTAAGATGTTGCTATTTCTAAATGATCCTCGATCGTATATCATATGAGGAACAAATATGATTCAAAGACAAAGATCAAGATATGTATTGATTGATGATCATGTCTCATGGATCATGGTATGGTGATACCAAATCAATAATATGGACATGTGTTAGTGAACATATGTTGATAGACTCGCCATGAGACACCGCAGAGATTCCATGTGTCATCGCTGGTCTCAAGTAGTGTTTATGTAGAGTCCTTAGACTTGAGGTCATCATGGTTCCCAACATGAGTAGTAGCTTATTTTGGGACTACTAAACACTACTCCGTGAATCGGGTAGTCATAAAAGTAGTCTTCGGTTTGCCATGAAACATGTAGTGGGATGTGAATGATCAAGATAGAATTTGCCCTCCTTTGGGAGAGATATCTCTGGCCCTCGATGTAATGAATTATGAAAGTGCATGGCCATGCCAAGATGATTGAGGAGTCAATCACAAGTTTATAATCCATCATGGAATCGAGAGAGTGATTGAGCTATTAAGAGGATGACACAGGTCTCGCCTTGAGTTCAATCTATATCGTGAGGCAAAGGGATTCGTACATGAGAGAACATTACAGGTTCAGTCGATATGATCTTTACATATACTTTGGGGTTAATATGTCTTACTAGAGACCGCTATTAACATGGTAACCGGAAAGGCGTTTCCGGGTCACGACCAAGTATACGTGAACCTACAGGGTCGCACGCTTAACGGGTTGGAACACTAATTCGAATATGATTCGGATATGGGCTCAATTCGGATAGAGATCCGAATAGACTCCTATTGGGCCTCGGTCCACGAGGCCCACGTGAGGAGGTCTATATATATGGAGGCGAGGGGCGGAGGGGATTCGTCCCTGTGAACAACTAGCAAAACCCTAGCCGCCACCTCCCGAGCCAAACCCTAGCTGCTCACGAGTGCTAGTACACTCGCGATCGGCGTTCCAGCCCCGGACGTGTGGATACGGTGGAGGCGCCGCTCGCTGCGGCTCTTGATCGGCGTGCATGGAGGAGACGATCTGTTCGGGACGATCGGCTACTTCCACTACTACCTCGACGCGCGTGATTGGATCGGTTTCCAATTCATCTTCCGCTGTGCTGCGCGTCTAAGTGGTAACGATTCATGATCCTTCCTTAGCATGATGTTCTTGGGTGCGCGGTAGAAAAGTTTTGTTTTCTGCTTCCGTAGCCTACGCGTATTCCTTTAGATACTTGGGATGATTTTTTTTGAAGGCACCATTCACCCCCCTTTGTTGCCATTTCCGATCCTACAATTGGTATCAGAGCCGGTTAGCTCTTCTTGATAGATCCTTAACCGGTCTGTGAGCCATAGCAACGGATAAGTATTCCACCAAGCCCCCGATCTTCGATGGGATCGACTATCCCTTCTGGAAGATTCGGATGGAGTCCTACATTCAGGCTCAGGGTTATGGGGTTTGGCGAAAGGTTAAAACTCACTTTGTCGTTCCTGCCGATGAAGACATCAATGTGAATAATATGACTGATGTTGAGGCGAATGCTAAGGCAAGGAACATTATCATCCAAGGTTTGAGCCGAAACGAGTTTGATCGCATTTCGCATCTTTCATCGGCCTTCGATATTTGGACGACTCTCAATGCATACCATGAGGGCACGACCCAAATTAAGACGGTTCGACAGGACCAGTTTAAGCGAGATTACAACAAGTTTGAAATGCTCGCTGGAGAGTCCCTGGATGAGTGCTTTGCGCGTTTTCACAAGATTCTGAGCAACCTCCGAGCGGTCGGTCTCACATACCCCGACTCGGATAACGCTCAACAGATGCTTGCTGCACTTGATCTTCGTGTTTGGGAAATGAAGGTGACTACCATAAAGGACACCACGGACCTCTCGACTTTAACTCTTGATGCGCTGTACTCGCGTCTCAAGACTCACAAGATTGACATTGTCTCTCGAAAGTCGGGTCACGATCGATGGCCCTAGTCACCAATCCCGCTTTGGCTTCGGTTCTTCTCGCGATTTGTTGTGTGGTTTTTCCTTCTCGCTCTGTGACGAATCGATGATCGCTAGAGCAGCTCGAGGATGAGCAATGCCCTCCTAGCTCGGAAGTTTTCCCATGCTTACAAGAGGAGGAGGGACAGAAAGAGGGGAAGACCTGTGATTTGCTTCGAGTGTGGTGGCCCCAACCACATTCGGGCAAACTGCCCCAAGCTGGAGAAGGGCAAGAACGACTACGGCAGTTCGGGCAAGAACGACTTCACCGACAAGAACCGCAACAAGAAGCCACCAGCTCCTACACAAGGCAAGAAGAAGTTTCGCAACTTTGGCAAAGCCAAGAAGCTCTTCCACCGTGTCCTCACCGCCTTCGACGACCTCGACCTCAGCGAGGTGGAAGGATGGAGCGACGACGACGGGACGGGTGGCCAAGAGCTCAAGGATGGCGGCGACGACTTCTCCGGCATGTGCTTCATGGCCCTTGAGGGCGAACTGAGCGACAGCGAGCTTTACTCCGACTCCGACGAGATATATCCCACCTACGACCAGCTCAATCATGCTTTTCTTAAGCTAGGTGGTTTTCATGCTAGAGCTAGGGCTAGGTGTACTGAGTTAGAGAAGTAAGTTGATAGATTGTCACTAGAGATTATTGCTCTTACATCTGGTCCCTCCTATGATGAGTGTGATACATGCTGTGCTCTGTTGGGTGATATGGAGAAATTAAGGACCTCGCATGATAGTTTGTCCTCTGAGCTTGATATTGTTAAGGTGGAGAATGCTAGTCTGCTTGCCGAATTTGAACTGAGTAGGATGGCTATTACCCTACTGACTACTGATGAAACTACTTCTCCCACCTCATGTGAGGTTGAGGACATTGCTGCTAGAGGACCTTATGCCATGCTTCTGGATTTGCCCGAGTCATGTGAAACCTGCAATAATTTAAAGATGAACCTAAAACGGGCAAATCATAAAATTGCTGAACTGCAAGCTTCACTACTTGAGCCAATTGCTTCTTGTTTGAACTGTCCTAAATTAACTGCTGAACTTGAATCTGTCTCAAAACAGTTTCAAGAAATGATTGACCATAACAACAAGTTGGCTAAGTATGCAACTAAGGCCCCAGTTAGCTCACCATGCAATAGTTGTGAAAAACTAAAACTTGAACTCGTTGCTTTGGATGAAAAATGTGTGAAGCTAACTAAGGACCTTCTAGAGAAGCAACCATCTGCTTGTGATGTGTGTGTCAAGTTGAGGAGAAGCCCAAGGGTAAGGTAGAGACGACTAGCGACGTGAACCAAATTGCTAGCAGCAGGACTGCCCTTCGAGTGGTGTGCGTGCACATGCCATTCGCTCCTCTGCTATTGGTTCTTCTTCTACTCCCTTACCTTCTGCTGTCTCTTCTTCCCCGCTCTTCTTGCATCTCTCTTTCGGGAGTGTCGGTATCTTATGAACACTCTTGAGAGGTTTGTTGGAGGCAAGAAGAAGCTCAATCTTATTCTAGACCAATCTAAGATCTGCAGATTTAATCGTGGTCTAGGATATGATTTCTATGAGGACATGAGGAAGCATTCACCGCCGTGCTCGCACTCCATAGCACTGTGTGTGATCGAGATCGAGCCCGTGACCGAGAAAGTCCAATTTAAGTCGATGGGCTATGTCCAGGATCTCGACAGCAAGGTGGTTCCACTCGCCACTTCTACCTCTCGTAAGGTGAAGTATCACCGCACCTTCTCGCCGGCGATGGACACACAATCGATCGATGCTTCAGCGCGCCAAGATTGCGCGTAGAGACCGTGCAGTAGCATTTAGGCGTATTCAGGGTCAGCCCCAGACTCTGAGTGCACCTAGGACCAGCACGAGGTCTAGGATTACTGCTGTTGATGGGTTTGGGCAGCATCGAGAACTTGGTTTTTTTGAGTTTTCTGTTTTTCGTCCTCATGCTGCTCTTGGTTATGACTTCTGCCGTTCTGAGGGTAGTTCTCGTTTCCCCCATCGAGATGGCTATCCGCGGTGTGATCAGCGTGTTGTTGGTGCTCTGACTCGCTCCCTCGTAGCAGTCGGACCCAATAACAGCTCCAGGTCTGCTAGTAGACCTTCTGGCTCTTTGAGCGACAGAAAGCGTAGGGTAGCTAGAGGTCAGTCGTGTGTGGCTACTTCTTCTGCTCGACGTGTGACTCAGTATTGGGTGCCAAAATATCTTTTGATTTATCCCAAGATCGATCCTTTACTGCTTTTGACTCAGTTCGCGGGCGGGAAGAGAGAGGTCCGCTTGTAGACTCGGTTGTTCTCGCCGTATGACCGAGACTCGTTGGTTCTCTTCCTAGCCCGTGCTCCGTGATGAGACGATCACCTTTGGAGACGCCGTGCAGGGCGCGCATCGCAAAAAGGTACAAAGCATGTTAATGATTCATTCATTTTAAGAGATGTTGCCTTAGTGAGTAAGCTGTAGTACAATTTGCTTTCGGTTTCTCAGCTTACCGATGACGGTTTCGAGGTGAGTTTCAAGAAAAACAATTGCAAAATTCTTGATTCTTCGGGGAGTCTGGTTTGCGAGATTTCTCGTTATGGGAGGATCTTTCGTGCTGATTTTGCTGAGTCTTCTGGTGATCCTCTCAAGTGTTTAGTTGCTTCTGAGTCCTGTGATCTTACCTTCTGGCATAGGAGACTTGGTCATATTGGATTTGACCATTTGACTCGAGTTAGCGCCACGATCTCATTCGTGGTCCGCGAAACTCAAGATGGTCAAAGATCTTGTTTGCGCTCCTGCCGCGCGGCATGATGGTTGCCGCTTCTCATCCTCCGGTCCACAATGACCATGACCGATGCACCAGACACCGCTCCACATGGACACGCTTGGACTAGCTCGAGTGCTGCACACAGGAGGGAAGTGGTATGTTCTTGTCGTGGTTGATGACTTCTCGAGGTACTCTTGGGTGTTTTTCTTAGCCTCAAGGATGAGATATTTACACATTTTCGAGGTCTCTTTCGAGGATTTCTGCTGAGCTCCCGGGTGCCTTACGAGCGATCCGCAGTGACAATGGCACGGAGTTCAAGAATTCCTACTTTAAGAGTTTCTGTGATGAGACAGGTGTAGAGCACCAGTTCTCTTCTCCATACGTCCCTCAGCACAATAGCGTTGTGGAGAGGAAGAACCGTACCTTGGTCGAGATGGCCAGGACGATGCTTGATGAGTACTCTACACCGAGGAACTTTTGGGCTGAGGCGATAGCCACCGCGTGCCATGTTTCAAATAGAGTTTTTCTCAGGGCACACTTGCATCGCACCTCTTATGAGTTGAGATATGGGCGAAAGCCCAGTATATCTTATTTTCGCGTGTTTGGTTGGAAGTGTTTTATTCTGAATTCTGGAAATCTAGATAAGTTCGAGTCACGATCTTGTGATGGGATCTTTCTAGGTTACTCGACTTCTTCGCGGGCTTATAGGGTCTGGAACTGCGAGTCTAGTAAATTGGTAGAAACCTGTGAGGTGACCTTCGATGAGGCTAGTCCAGGCCCGATATCTCAGGTTCTGTAGAGCAGTCTGAGACCATATTTGTGGATGATCAGGAGGATGGACATGAGGGTTGTCTACCTGATCCAGTTCCTCCTCCCCTGAGGTGCTTGCCTCTAACACCGCACCTCAAGGAGATCAGCCCATGCCTTCCGCTTCTTCTGGAGCTAGTGGCTCTGTTCCTACCTCGTCAGCTCATGAGGTAGAGGCCACCTCTCCTTCTCATCAAGGACCTCCTCGTAAAGTTCGAGAACATCATTCTTCAGAGCAGATAATTGGAGATCTTTTTGAGCGTGTCACACACTCAAAATCTGGCACTTCTCTTTTCTGTCTCCATTCTGCCTTCGTTGCCTCTTTCGAGCCCAAGGATGTTGATCATGCTCTTTCTGATGAGTCTTGGGTCAATGCCATGCATGAGGAGTTGGAAAACTTTGAGAGAAATAAGGTCTGGTCACTTGTTGAGCCCCCTCGAGGTCACAATGTTATTGGGACTAAATGGGTGTTCAAAAACAAGCAAAATGAGGATGGGGTAGTTATTCGAAACAAGGCTAGACTGGTAGCTCAGGGTTTCTCCCAAGTTGAGGGTTTATATTTTGAGGAGACCTTTGCCCCTGTTGCTAGACTTGAGACCATTAGAATCCTGCTTACTTTTGCAGCTTCTAAGGGTTTCAAGCTTTACCAGATGGATGTCAAGAGTGCCTTTCTCAATGGGTTTATTGAGGAAGAAGTCTATGTTAGACAGCCTCCAGGTTTCGAGAACCCCAAATACCCACACCATGTCTACAAGCTTTCCAAAGCCTTGTATGGACTTAAGCAGGCCCCTAGAGCTTGGTATGAGAGGCTTAAGTTTTATCTGTTGAGTCATGGATTTGAGATGGGTAAGGTGGACAAGACTTTGTTCATTCGCAGGCATGACAATGACCTTCTACTCGTCCAGATTTATGTGGATGATATCATCTTTGGTGGCTCTTCTCATACTCTTGTTTCTCAGTTCTCCGATGTCATGAGCTCAGAGTTTGAGATGAGCATAATGGGCGAGTTGAGCTTCTTTCTCGGCTTTCAGATCAAGCAGACTCGGGAAGGTACTTTCTTGCATCAGGGCAAGTACACTCGTGACATCCTGAAACGCTTTGATATGAGTGATGGCAAGGCAGTGTCTACTCCGATGGCTTCTTCAGCTTCACTCGACCCAAATGAGGACGGCGAGCCAGTTGATCAGAAGGAGTATCGTAGCATGATTGGATCCCTCTTGTACCTCATCGCCGAGACCGACATACACTTCTCCGTATGTCTGTGTGCTCGATTTCGAGCTTCTCCTCGCGTATCTCACCGCCAGGCGGTGAAGCGCATTCTTCGGTACCTTCGAGCTACCATTGACTATGGTATCCGTACTCTTCCTCATCCCGTCTTTTCCTCGAGCCTACTCGGACGCAGACTTTGGTTGGGTCAGAGGATAGATAGGAAGAGCACTTCGCACCCGCCAATTCATTGGCACTTCTCTCGCTTCTTGGTCTTCTAGGAAGCATCCTGTTGCGCATCCACCGCAGAGGTCGAGTATGTTGTCGCCGCCATTGTCGCAGGCGATACTTTGGATGGCTTCGACCCTGCGGGACTTTGGGTTAGTTATAGAAAGTGTTCCACTCTTTTGTGATAACACTTATGCTATTAACATTGCTAAGAACCCAGTGCAACACTCTCGGACCAAGCATATTGATATCCGATATCACTTCCTTAGAGACCATGTGGAGAAGGGTGATATAGTGCTTCAGTTTGTGGAGAGTGACCGCCAGTTGGCTGATATCTTTACCAAGCCTTTGGATAGCTCTAGGTTTTCAGCCTTGCGGGGAGAGCTTGAGGTGGTTTGTCCTTATGGATTGTAGTGAGGGGGAGCTTTGTGCTTTACTGTTTTATCTTGTATATTATGCTGTTGCTCCTTACTGTTGCATTGCATTTAGGTGCATTCGGGTTAGTCTTTCTAGCATAGATTAGAGTGTTTCTTGTGTCTAGATGGTCAGACTTCTTCCTCTCATCTTGTGGTTCTAGGATGCTTTGTTAGCTGTTTCTCTTCTCACTAGGTTGAGCTTACTCACTTCTTATAGGTTCTAGCAAGGGTTGGGCCACCCTTGGGTAGACAGGGAACGTGTTTGCTCTTTATTGTGTTAGTTGGGCAGTTGATAGTCCTAGTGTCATATGGGGTAGATGAGAGTCAGTCAGAGCTATAGTACTCTCTATATCTCGTCTATGCTTTAAGGACTGCCTGTTTCTGATTTCTTTGCCAGCTTCTCGTTCTATAGCTTTGGTTCAGGGGGAGTTCATTTGGGAACTTCTGGAGCTTAATATTGATATAACTCAACTTGAACTAAAAAGTGCTTCACATGTTGAAGGGGAGCTGGATTTTCTGCATTTCATTGTAATATAACTACTTGGAGCCTTGACTATTATCTATAGTTGACATGATTACAATGCATTACATCTTGCTATGATTATGCTTAATCGCTAGATTTATCATTGCTTCATATGTGTCGTCAAGCCTTTGCCATTGTTAAGTTAATTAAAATTGCACAACTTGAACTAAGACATGTCATGTTAGCTCTTCAGGCTAGTCTGTCTCTAGTTATCCTCTTATGATTCATGCTATGTCAAATAGGCTAAGTTGAGTCTTGAATCTTTAATTGAGCTTTAGTTTGAGATATGCTAGTTTCGTGATGAAACATGAGTGAGTAAAATTATTTAAGAAAAGCAAAAAAAAAATCTCTTTTATGTGCGAAAGAACTGATCTCACCAATTCTTTCTCATGAGACTGCTTGCCATTGCACTAGGCATGAACTCAGGGGGAGTTTTGGATGACCAAGATCATCTCCTTAAGCTTCTCGCTTGGAATGGTCGCATAAGGCTTGAGATCTAGCACATCACCAAAATTATGAGTTTCAAATGAAAACATGTGATTTGTGCTAACTTTGCTTAATTGCCAAAAGAACTAAGTACTTGTGCAAATGATTCATTCTTGAACTTATAGCACTATAAATTGACTCAATTCTAGCTTCTTGGTTCCACTTAGATTATTAACATGACTTGCATCATCTTTGGATACCTCTAGCTAGACTATACTCTTGAGTGACTTGACATGCTAAGAAATTCATCTAATCTTCATATTGTTACTTACGTGGCTTGGCTTGATTATGTATATCTTGTCATGATATTGATAGCCTTCATATACGTTATGGCTTGGTGTAAACTCAAATAGTCATTTTGGATAATCTTCATGGCTCTAATTGCTTAGCACTGCATAACATTCAACCATACCATACTATATTCTCTCTTTTGTATCTTGATGATTCTATTGCCAAAAAGGGGGAGAATATTGGAGAAAAAGTCCTTTTGGGAGTCCTTTTGGGAGTTTTGGGAGCGTTTGAGGAAAACTTGCTCTTTCTTTTGCTCCTTGTGTCTACATGGTCATTAGCATCAATTTCTTCTCTCGGACCATGTATGACTTGCAAACAAACTCAACTTATGCTTTTTCTGTGTTTGTCAATATACTCATCAAGGGGGAGATTGAGAGACCATGTGGAGGTATTCCCATGTTTGTGATGAGATATTGACAGTTGGTTTAGTGAGTTAGAGTTTGTTTTGGGTATTCTAGGGTTGAGTACCTTTATCTGTGCTAATGTGGAATATACTGTTTCGTGCGGTGCTATGTAATGGTTTGCTTGTCCGTGGATCGCAGGACTTCGGAGCTAGGTCATGGTGAGGCGAGGTGGACCGGGACTAGGCACAGGAGGTGTCGAGGTCCAGACGGTCAAAGATGCCGAAGATGATCGAGACTGCTGAGGTGGTTGCGAGTTGGGAGACGAGGAACCGGAGCTACCCGTGACGAACACGACGAGTGATACGAATGGACCGGGACTAGACTCAGGGAGGAGTCGAAGTTCAGATGGTCAAGGTATCAGATGCGGAAGCTTCCGGAAAAATGCTTGAGGGCATCTTGGTAATTTGGCTCAAGCAAATGAGAGGAGTGGAATTGATGTTTCCCTCCATTTTGTCCTGAGTGTGACCTTTGCCTCATATGGGTGTGAGGAGAGGGAGTGGAATGAGCATTTCACTTCTTGATTTGCAGTTTGGAGATGGGAAGCGAGCTGGTTCTTCTTTTTGTCTCCTGGACGTGTAGGAGTGTGAGTGTAGTAGTTTAGAGGGTGCTCTAGTGGTCTGGGTGTTTTTTCTCTCTCGTACTCCGGTGTAAGCTTGAGAGCATTCTCGAGAGAGAGAGGGCTGCTCTGGTGTGTAAACTGAGAAAGGGGGGAGTTCTAGGGCAAGCAGTGGACTGCGTGTGTGTTCTTCCCTCTCAAGCATGTAGTGAGTGGAGTAAATTTCTCAGTGTAATCATCCCTCTTGTTTTAATGTGCATGCGTATCGGGACTCCTCTGTAATCATTCCTCAGGAATCATTCATCTTTTGGCAATGAATATATTTGAGAAAGTCTGGATGTGAGTCTTTGGGATTTCCTCTGTTTTCCTTTTCTAGGGTTCCTTGGCAAGAATGGATGAAATCCTTCTTTTCTCTTTTTAAGATGGCTTAAGTTTATGGTTTACTGGTCCTGAGTTCTTTGCTAAACTCCTTGCAAAATCTCATGAGCAAAGGATTAGGAAATGGGAAGGAATTTGGAAATTTGTCCTCTCTCTGCTCCTTTTTCAGATTTCAGACACATCTCTAAATTCTTGCTTTCTTGTTGTAATCTTTTGATCCCTGATTCTCACTGAGGTCATAGTGGTATTTAGCTTATAGCCCAGTTAGTTTGTCACAAAATCTTCAAGCAATCCTTGGTTAATTTCTCTAATTTTCAGATTATGGTCAGTTTTCTTGCTCACCAACTTCACTTGGCAAGAAATCTTTGAATGCAATGGCACCTTCTCGATGATTTTGTTGACAAGAAGATCTTTCGAGTAGCATTTCTGCAAAGGTGCAGCAGCAGCACTTGAGAGAGGGTGTTCGGCTGGGCTACATGTGGTGACTGCTAGCAGTGTGTGGCTTGTGTGTTTTCGGCTGCTCTTGGTGCTGTTCTGTTGCTGCTGTGTGTTCAACTTGCTTCGGGTGTATGCAAAGTATGTTCTCATTGTGCTTTTTTAGTGCTGCAAGTTTCTGCTGCACTTATCTCATTGTGAGTAACCGAACGTAAATATTGCTCATCGTAGTCTGCAAACCCTACCTTGATTGCTTTCTGTGTGTATCTCTCGCAAAACAGATTTCAGATTTCTGCAGATTGCTGATTTCAGATTGCAGATTTACTTTAGAATGCAATGAGTAGATTATTGCAGATTTCAGATTGCAGATTTCTGTTTTGAATGCAAGTGAGCGATTATTGCAGATTTCAGATTGCAGATTTCAGAATGCAGATTTCTATTTTTGAATACAATGAGCAGATTCGCAGATTTCTAATTGCTGATTTTGGTGCAGATTTAAATAGTTCTTTTATCTCATGGTTTCAAGTCTTCACTCTGTTTTTAGTTCAGCTAGCAAGCAAGAACAGACTGATCTTGTTCTCATTTGGTCACCAGCTTTCAGCATAATGGACAGCATTCTTGGTGCTGAATTCTCTGTATTTTGGGCTAATTTGGTCTGCAATTTTCAGCAAGATGGACAAGACTTCTTCTGTTGATTTCTCTCGCAATTTGAGCAGGTTGTGTACCCTTTTAGCTCAGCCAGCTTTCATTTTTCAAATCTCATCATAGTGGATAAGATTTTCTGTGTTGAGTTTTCAAGATCTTGGCCGAGGGGTGAGCAACCTTGTGAAGTTCATTGAAAATGCTTGTGTGTGTTTGCTAGAAGCTGTGAATCTCTTCGGTAAATTGGCAAATTTGGTTTTGTCTTCCTTTGAGCGAACCTCCTCTTACTTCATAGCTACTATAGCTATCGGAGAAGAAAATCGAGTGGATACTTGGGACGATTTTTTTTGAAGGCACCATTTACCCCCCTCTGTTGCCATTTTCGATCCTACACTTTTGTTGTATGAGAACTCAACATAGGGCAAAGAACGGTCCCAACTATTCCCAAAATCTAGAGCATAGGCTCTTAACATATTCTCTAGTACTTGATTAACTCGCTCTATCTAGTTATCTGTCTAGGGATGATAAGCTGTACTGAAATTAAGCTTACTCCCTAACTCTTCATGAAGTTTCTGCCAAAATCGAGAAGTGAACTAATTATCTCGATCTGACTATCTTTTTGGGAACTCCATGCAAGCACACAATCCTAGACATATATAGCTCTGCTAACTTACTTTCAGAGTAAGTAGTCTTGATAGATATGAAATGAGCCACTTTAGTCAGTCAATCAATTACCACCTAGATTGAATCATAACCTGATTGAGTTCTAGGGAGTCCGGTTATGAAATTTATTCTAATTTTTCCCACTTCCAATCTAGTATTGGTAAGGGTTGCAAAAGTCCTGCAGGTTTCTGATGTTCTACCTTAACCCTCAGCAGGTATCATAGGCTTCAACAGATTCTACAATTTCTCTTTTCATACTAACCCACTAGTATCTTTCTGTACGGTCCTGGTACATCTTGGTATGACCTTGGTAAATCGAGTACGGGGTTTCATGAACTTCTCGAATGATCGCATTCTTAATTTCTTGATTATTGGGTACACAGATACGGTTCTCAAACTAAACAGTTCCATGTTCATCTTCACTGAATCCTAGGCTTTGCCTCTTCTCATATTCTTCTTTATTTCCTGAATATCCTCATTAACTTTCTAAGCTTTCTTGATCTAGTCAGGTAGAGCAGGTTGGATCTCTAATGCTGAGAGAGTACCCTGGTTCACCAGATTTAGATTCAGACGGGAGACTCCCTCCTGAAGTCGGGTCTGATCTTCTTTCGATAAAAAACTATTTGCATAAGACTTCCTACTTAATATGTCGGACATAACATTTGCTTTTCCTAGATGATAATGAATCCCAATATCATAATTCTTGATCAACTCTAGTTATCTTCACTGCCTTAAGTTGAGTTTTGCTTGGGTGAAGATGTACTTCGAAGTTTTATGGTCCATATAAACTTCACAATGGTTACCAATGAGATAGTGACGTCAGATCTTCAAGACATGCACTACAGCTGTTAATTTCAAGTCATGAGTAGGATAATTGCACTCATGTGGCCTTAACTGATGTGATGCATATGCTACCACTTTGCCTTCTTATATTAAAACATAGCCTAGACCTTGATTGGAGGTATCACAGAAAACCTCAAAATTCTTATGCACATCTGGCAAAACAATCACTGGTGCTGAGACTAGCCTATTCTTAAGAGTGTGAAAACTTTGCTCATAGGCTTTCGTCTATTCAAACTTCTTTTCTTTCTTCAAAAGCTGAGTCATAGACTTGACTAATTTTGAGAATCTTGTTATAAATTGGTGATAGTAACCACAAGTCCAAGAAAAATTCTAACTTCGGTTTTGGTCTTAGGTTGCTTCTACTTCATCATGACTTTTACTTTGGAAGGATCAACTATGATACCTTCGACTGCACAATATGTCCAAGAAAAGTAACCTCCTTCAACCACAATTCACACTTACTAAATTTGGCATAAAGCCGATGCTCTCTAAGTTTTTTTAGAGTTATTCGAAGATGATTCTCATGTTCTTTTTTTCCTTGGTGTATATGAGATTATCATCTATAAAGATTACCACAAATTTATCCAAATACTCCATGAATATAGTGTTCATCATACTCATGAAATAGGCTGTTGCATTTGTCAGTCCAAAGGACATGACAGTGAACTCATACTGTCCATAACAGGTGGAGAATGCAGTCTTGGGGATGTCTTCGGCATGGATTTTCAACTGGTGATTCCCGATCTCAGATCTATCTTAGAGAAAGCACTAGCTCCTTTCAACTGATCAAACAGATCGTCGATCCTGGCAAAGGGTACTTATTCTTGATGGTAACATTATTAAGTTCTCTGTAATCTACACATATTCTCATACTACCATCCTTTTTCTTGACGAAAAGGACATGTGCTCCCCAAGGTGATGAGCTTGGACAGACATATCTATTATTCTTCAATTCCTAGATCTGCTTCTTCAACTCAGCTAACTCATTAGATGGCATACGGTACGATCTCTTGGAAATTGGAGTGATGCCGGGGACTAAGTCAATTACAAACTCAATTTTTCTATCTAGTGACATTCGTAATAAATCCTCTAAAATACATCTGAGTATTCTTGCACAACTACTACTTCTTCTAGCACTTCAAGTTGCTTAAGAACACACTCTCCTTCTGTAGGGATTTCGGGGGAGAAGGTCACTTCTACTTCTTGGTCATTGGTGAGGGTGATGAATTGGGTAGCATAATTGATCTGATCATTATTCTTGGCTAACCAGTTTATTCTAAGAATTACATTCAATCCCTAGGATTCTAACACCATAAGGTCTGCTAGGAAAAGAGTGCCATCTATGAGCAGCTCTACTCTTGGGCACAAAGTCCTTGCTTTCATTTCTACTCCAGGGGAGTGAACTATCATAGGATTGCTAAGGGAACCATACCCAACCCATTCTTAACCACAAATGTCTTAGAAACAAATGAGTGGGAAGCTCTGAAATAAAAAGGAACTAAAGCTAGTACTTAGTTTACATGGAACATACCGAGTACAACATCCGGTGCAACCTGAGCTTCTTCAACGGTGACATGGGTTACATGTCATTTGACAAATTTCTATGACTTTTGAGGTTGTTGTCCCTAGTTTTGGCTCTTGGATGTACTTGCATTAGCTGTTGCTTGGAGCTTCTTGGGGCAAGACTTAGCAAAATACCCTATTTCTTTGCAATAGAAATAGGTCAATCCATCAGGTGTAGTGGTACTCTTCTGAACTTGACCACCAACCACCAGAACACGAGCTGCCTAAAATTAGGTAAGTAGCCTGGAAAGTTGGGATGCTAACTGCTGGTCTAAAGCTGCTTGAGCTTGAGTGCGGCTTGAAATTGCTAGACTATAGCCTGAACTTACTAGTCTAAGGTGGAGTACTTCGGGCCTTGGGAAAACCTCCAGGATTAACCTTTTGAGTAGCCATCCTTCTCTTCATGTTCTCTATTTCTACAAATTTGCCCTCCTGGCGAATGGCTTCACTCACCAACTGATGGAAATCATCATAGTCGTTGTATATCAACTGTACCGAGATATTGTCATTTAGGCCCTCCAAGAACCTTTCTTGTTTTGTTTCATCGGTAGCCACATCCTGTTGGACAACTCATCCAAGATTAACTCATCATCTAAAACCTCCAGGATTAACCTTTCTTGTTTTCTTGGAGTTCAACTCATCCAAGATGACTTGGTACACATAGTCCAAAGACTTGGTGTATTGCACCTGTTGAACAAGCCGTGGGTTACTCTCAAACTCCGTGGAGGGAAAGGTACTGTTGGAGCTGACTGGAAACTTGTTAGGCTAATAGCAAAATATGGTGCATCATAGCTTTAGTGCGTAGATGTCCCTCATCTGGCGGATCGTCTCACGAGCTGCATCTTGGATACCATTGAAGAAGGTATCTCATGGTAGAGGGGCATCAAAGATGTGGAATGCTGCTTCACTCCAATGTTGGCGTAGATTAGCACTTCTACTCTCCAACGTTCTTAATCTCCATAGGATTCCAAGTATCCTTGGTACATAGGACGTCCCTTGAAGTTCAATTCTTGGAGTAGGTCCCAAAGATAGTCAGCTAGGTGGCCAGCTAGGATTCCATGGATAACTTGGGTAGGACGTTCGGCCATCTACAATTTTGAAAAGGAGAAGAGTTGGAAAATAACTTTTGAGAAAGAATATAGTTAAGTGAGAGGGTGAATAAGACTTGATTTAGGAAATTTTTCAAAATAGCTGTCTTTTAAAATATGTTCTTAAGGTTTGTCCATTCTATTCTATCTACGGTCACATCTTAGAATCATTATAGTTGTGATACCATATTTGTCAGACTACAGAGCAATGACTCCAGGATTTTCTGTGTAAATTGCACTATCCCAGAAAAAACTAGTGTACACAGGGTTAACAGGGATACATATCATGTATATCAACCAAACTTTATTATAAAGCAAAGTGTATGGGCCTTATGGCCAAGTTTACAATAAAATAGATCATGGCCAAACATAAAGGTAATCAACGGAAGATAAATAAAGAATCATCCCATCCTACCTGCCCATAGGAAAATGATCGTAAGATTTGGCCTATTTATTGCAATCCTTATCGTAGTCGATAAAGTGATCCTCTAGCAACAGATTTAAGCAAGGTGAGCATATAAAGTACTTCGCAAGGTACACCAGGAGATTTAACATAGTAAATATATGCATAAGGATTGATAAAGGAGGGCATAATGTGGTTATTTGTGCAAAAAACAATATTAAAGTAAATACCATAAAGTAAGTGTAAAAGCTAAATTAATACAATAATAGAAATAACATTTTAATTAAAATAATATCGTTAGTATATGCACCAACCTAACACTAACCTAGCCACAGGTATCCCACCCTGACTATTTTTCCAAAAGATTTCATATTGATCCACGAATTAGATTTTATAAAACTAAAGTCTAATCTGTGAAAAAACATACTCAGCATGTCTATAACCGTGGACACGACTATCCAGGATAGTTTGTTACTCTGCAAAAGTGTACAATTTTACCCACACGACATGTCCTCTCATTGTGTCACACGATTAACACACTGCCTTAGGTGTGCGGCTGAGAGTTCATGACAAGACTGTTATAATACTCTAAGCCAAATTAGTTACGGTGCCACTAAGGTTGTACCACAACTTGAATTCACAAGTTGAAGCCCTCTCTTGTGCCATGTGAGACTTCTCGCGACCTACGTCACGCTCACATTCATCCTATAACGAAACTAAATTTGGAATTTCACAAATTACTTAACCAGGTCAGTTTCATACCAGACTCATGGTAGTACAATATGACTTTGTACTAGTAGCTCGTAGACCGGTCTCTAATTTGACTTAGGCTCAAACCACATACCCCTTGTGCTTGACAATCAACATTGTGTTACCGAGCGACAATGCATACCAACACCCACTACCTAACCATTAGCCTAGGTATAACTAAGTTTTATATTTTATTTTGAAATATTTCATATACCTTCTTAACTCATCGAAGTCAAGAATATATTTTAGAAATCATTATTTTATGTAAAACAAATAATTTCACCTAAATCATTCTAATCAAGGCTAAGTAATTCTACAAAATTTCTAGTTAACACTAATATACTAACTAGGTTTTCATCTAAGGTGACAAGCTATGGTTATTCAAGGTCAAATTTGGCTATACATAAAGAAATTGGCTATAACAAGAATTTAAATTGAATTTAAACTAGATTTGAATAAAAGTGCACATATATACTAATTAGAAAATAACATAAATAATTTAAATTACTTAGAGCAATATGATCAAATGTGTAACTTGCCTTGCTTGAAGGCTTGGTGCTGCGAATCATCGCAATCAAACTCTCTGGAATCATCATAATCTATACGCGAAGAATCAAAGTAAATAAGTTCAACCAAAATTCAAATAAAATTCAAAAAGAGTCCAAAAATGGGTAGTTTAGGATTTGAGAAGAATTTAGAAATTTAAACAGATCCAATCAAAGTTAAAATGAAGAAATACGGGCTTTCAATAGTTTGAAACTAAAGAAAAAGAGAGAAATTTCACTATTCATGAAATTTTGGAATTATTTTTGTACTACAAAATCAATTTATGATGTCAGCAGCCGTTTTAATGTTTTCAGTCGATTTATTTTTGTAAAGGAAATGATTGGAAATGCTGACATGGCAAAAGGAGCCGACGTGGCCTGTCGGGACCCGGAACAACAACTCCAAGTCTCTCTGTGTAAATCGCACTATCCCAGGAAAAGCTAGTGCACACAGGGTTAACAGTAATATATATCACGCAAAATCACCACAAATTATTGTTAAACGAAATTACAGCCTTATGGCCAAGTCTTACAATATAGGGGCACAAGGCCAACAAGAGAAAAATAAAGCAGCGGAAAACAGTAAAGGTAGCAGGACAGCCCATCCGGCCTCCCACAGGCGAATGACTGTAAGACGCATCCTACTCGCTGAAGTAGTCCTCACCGTCGTAGTCGCTGTCGAAGTCTGACAACAGATTTAGCAAGGTGAGCACATAAGTACTCCCAAGGTAAGCACATAAAGTACTTACGCAAGTTACACCGGGAATATAACAGAGTTCATGCATGCATAGGAATAAAAAAAAGGGAGACGTATTAAGTTTATTTGTGCGAAGAGCAGTACTGAATTTAAATACAATAGTATAAGTATGAAAAGCTGAATTTTCAATACATCAATACTAACATCATTTTTGCAAAGTAGTATCGTTAGTGTAGGCTCCGACCTACACCAACCTAACCACGGGAATCCACCCGGACCATTACCAAAGCCACTGTGTTTGCCGAAAACCAAGTTTTATAAAATTCAAGTCTAATCTGTGAAGATTCTACTCAGTATGTCCATGACCGTAGACACGGCTATCCAGGAAAGGTTTTAACTCTACAGAGGTGTACAACTTTACCCACAAGACATTCCCTGTCACTTGAGCCACACGATAAACACACCGCCTTAGGTGTGCAGCGGAGAGTTCATGACAAGGCTGTTCCAATGATCCATAGCCAAAATAGTCACGCCGCCACTAAGGTTTCACCACAACTCGAATCCACGAGTTGGAGCCTGATGCGGATACGCACGTGTCTTGTACTTTTCAGTTAAATATATTATTCAACTGGAAAGAGTTATTGAGCCGCATCAAACATTGCCAGGTGAACTCATTCTAAACTAAATATAATGTTGTTATTCATAAGAATAGAATACTACCTCATGTCATTAAATGGTGTATTCTTAGGTTTATCGATGGCAAAGCAATAGAGACGCAAAAGGAAGAGGATAACCACATTAGGCGTCAAAGACATGAAGGAAGAAAGCCCATGCAGTGGGAGAGCAAAAGGGAGAAGTCCAAGGACTTAAACTACAAGTTTTGGATAAGATTTTCAAGCCCAATTCGTACCTCTCACAAGGCCAATTGGATTCAAACTCGGATTCAACTCAGAATTCAATTCGGATTCGGTTCGGGACAGCCTGACATGCACTTACTAAAAAGGTCATAACTTTCACAAACGGAGTCCGATTTGGGCGTTCTTATACTCCTTGGAAAGATATTTTCAAGGGCTACGCAATGGATCTAGTCCCAACATCAAATTCATCACGGATCAAAAGTTATGGTCGAAACAATGTGACAGCTGTAAAATCTAGTTTCCTTTTTGTGAGAGTTCGTATCTAAAACCATATAGGGTTGAGTTGTACTAGGTTTGTGGACTCTATGGACGTCCCAAGGTCCTATATAAGCCATGTATTGGCAGCCTAAGGGCTGAGATCACCTTTGAGAATAATCAATCTAGTAAAGTTTGTTCGAGTTTATCATTGCTGCCGAAATTCCGTGAGGGAATTAGGAGAGTTCTTCAATCAAGATCGTTCAGCCTTTCCGCTGGGAATTGGGTGCATGATAGATCTTCGCTTAGAGGTCGGCGAAATCGACGCGAGTGTGTTTTGGCGAATTAAAGAGTGTTCGTCCCTTGCATTGGCATTGGAGGATAGCTACGATTCATCAAGACTCCCGCGAGTATCCATCTTACGTCGAGAAGATCGGGCGACCCCGTATCATCTAGTATCAGAGCGCGGTTTACTCGGTAGGATCTTATTCCTTTACTTTTAGATTGATTTATTTCTGTCCTAGAGTCTATTAAACCGAAAATTACAACAAAAAAATCCAAACCCTAGTTTCGCATCTGTTATTTTCGTGAGTTTTATTAAGTTTTGATCCATTAGAAATTTTGTTTACGTGCTGATCTTAGTGTCCTTTTGCGTTGCTTAATCGTTGTTAATTTGAAACCTTGAAAATCCGCTAGTTGATCTTTCAATTAGCATAAAAAAAGTAGATTCAATTTACTTTTTGAAACCTTGTTCTTGCTGTCCACATAAGATCTTTGTGCATCTTGAAAGAATATCACATCCGAATATATCTGGGTTTCCTTTTTCTTGATTGATTTGGCCACACGAATCTTAGTTGCACATATTCAGATCTTCACTTAAATCCTTTGAACCTTGAGACTAGTCGTTGATAATTGCTTTAGGGCTGTTCTAGAATTATCTACACATTGCTGAACAACTTTGAACTTACGAACAATTAAATCTAGTTTGGCCTTGAGTATAAAAAAAAGAGAGCTAAAAAAACAAGGCAGCCGATTGAAAAAAAAAGAGAGCCACGGCTTGAGCAAAAAAAAAAGAAAGAAAGAAAGAAAAAGAAAGCAAGAAAAGAAAGCATTGGCCGAATTTGGGTGAGTTAATCTTAGTCTATAAATTCAGATTGTGTATTTAATTTCTTTGGACAATATTGTGCCCTAAAATTCATATTATTGCAATTGGCTAGCGTCTCTCCTAGTACTTGGTGCAAAACGACCTAATATTCCCGATTGTTTCCTTTAGCTCATTCATTTTGTTTGCATTGAGTCACATTGATCATTGCGTGTGCGTTCATATACTTCACTTATATCATTTGGATCGGCACATAGGCAATACTTTCTAGCTTGGATTATTACTTAATTTTACAATATCGTGAAATTCAGATTGTGTAGGATAAATACTTCCTAACCAAACTCCACAAAATATCCTTTGTCGTGCAATTGTGAGTTACTTTTAAATCCGCTTGATCATCACTTGCTATTGTAGCCACCACTAAGTGTAAGTTTCTTTTTGGCCTCAATTTACTTCGGAAAGGTAAGAACTTTACTTGGGGAGGAAAAAGTGAGATAGAATGAACTCCACATATCATATATATGTTGTGGTATTTGTGCGTTCTTTGTACAACTAACCATAACAGGTGGAGACGATAATATGGGAGAGGAGCATACCCCGGCGAGTCATTTTCAATTCCAATTTTTGAGAGATACTTTGCGCAATGAATTTGCCGCCACTTCTTCCACCTTGAAAAAGCATCTCAAGGCGGAGATCAACAATTCTGCACAAGATATGCGCATTGAATTCAATCATCAAATGAAAGTGTTACGCTCAAACATCGTGAATGATGTTGTGCGGGCACTTCATCCACAACAAGAAGAAGATAACTTTATTCCTTTCTATGGAAGTGAGGATCCAGAAGAATATCTTGAGTAGGAATGGCGAATAGAGAAAGTATTTAGAGTTCAAAAGCTTCCCAAAGATCAAGAGGTGATACGTGCCACTAGAGAATTTGAAGAATATGCTTATAGTTGGTGGCATCAGCGATTTGGAAATGAATTCATTAAATCTTGGTCAGATTTGAAGGCACTCATGAGGAGAGAATTTGTGCCATCCTATTATGCACAGGGATTGCTTCGCTATTTGGAGAGTATCACACAAGAGAGTAACACCGTGCAAGAATATTATTTTGAGCTGCAAGATGCATTACGTCGGGCCGGTGTCATTAGTGAACTACAAAAGAAGACATATTTCAAAAGAGGATTGAATTCTAAGATTGCCGCTACACTTCAACATAAAATATTTTGGTAGTGTGCAAGATCTTATGAATTGTGCTATTCAAGAAGAGAAGAGACTTTTGGAGAGACGTACACCACAGTTTTCTCCCAGTCTATACTTCAATTCTACTCCCTCTACTAGTGTGACACATGAGAAGATGACCGAGCATGGGACTTTCCCTTCGGTCAAGAAGATATATAGTATTCTAAAACTACATATAGCTCCTAAGATACACCACAACCCATGTGAGGATGAGAGCCACAAAGCCAAATTGAGTGAGAGTGATAAAAAGAGTGAGCTGTGTGATTCCACCATATGTGAGGTTGAGAGCATCCAAATTGAGAGTGTGAGAGAAACACCAAAAGAAAAGAGAGAAGTACAAGATAGACAAAGTGAGGATGCATCTGAAACTAACACATTAATATCTACTTCTAGTGTTGTTTCTCACATTGTGCAGGTTGATATTAAAGATAAAGAATTGAACATTCAACAACCGGCACCTTTGAAGCCAAATGAGGAGATAACCACGGGAAGGGATAAAGTGTTTGCTGCCCCGAGGGTACATCCTAACAATTTTAAACCCCTAGCACCTACATCATCTGAGAAGGACGATAAAGGTAACAATAGTGGTGCTGAATTTAGTTATGCAAAGGTGAGTAATTTTGAGAGCTCATATGATCAACTGAAAACTCCATGTTCTGAAATTTCTTTGCTAAATTTACATAATGTGGAATTGATTACTCATAAGGAAGTTATTACTAGAATATCTCCTAATGATTCTTTGTACTATATCATGTTTGATGATCCTAGAGAGCTATCTAGTGTGATTTATAATGTTGCTAAAATTTCAAGTTCAAAATCACTAGTTAGTACCTATTCCTACACATATAAGTTCAATTTGATTGGAGATTATGGTGTAGATAACAAATTTTATGTTCACAGAATTTGCATTACATGTGATAAGCTTGCTAATTTAAAATTACATATTATAGATAAACAACCTTTTATGTCATGTCATGATCGCAATAAGATAAGTGTCAACAATAGAGCTTGCTGTTTTAAAAGATTTCCTAAGCCTATTTGTTTACCTTTTGATAAACAATTATATACAAGTAATCAGAGTAGCGCAGTTGAATCATGGAAGGTACTAAAGATATTCTCCCCTATATCTAAACAACTAAATCTGATTTTACCCGTTAATGATCCATCCATGTCCTTAGAAAAATCAAGGACGACTTTCTTTTTTGGGAGGGAGAATGATGTGAAAAATAATATTGCAATGCATGCATATTTTAGATGCTACTATATTCATCGGTTTATGCAAAATAATGAAAATGGCACAACAATTGACTCTTACATATACCATACGTATGTGTTGTTCTTTTCATTTATTACACCTTCAGATGTTCATGATGTGCTAACCAGAAGAAGTGTTGATGACAAATATATATACCATGCATACACATTGTATTCTTTGTTTAGTACAATTTCAGGCTATCAAAAGCCGAGGACGGCTTTTCTTGAAGAAGGGGAGGATGATGCGGATACGCACGTGTCTTGTACTTTTCAGTTAAATATATTATTCAACTGGAAAGAGTTATTGAGCCGCATCAAACATTGCCAGGTGAACTCATTCCAAACTAAATATAATGTTGTTATTCATAAGAATAGAATACTACCTCATGTCATTAAATGGTGCATTCTTAGGTTTGTCGATGGCAAAGCAATAGAGACGCAAAAGGAAGAGGATAACCACATTAGATGTCAAAGACATGAAGGAAGAAAGCCCATGCAGTGGGAGAGCAAAAGGGAGAAGCCCAAGGACTTAAACTACAAGTTTTGGGTAAGATTTTTAAGCTCAATTCGTACCTCTCACAAGGCCAATTGGATTCAAACTCGGATTCAACTCAGAATTCAATTCGGATTCGGTTCGGGACAGCCTGACATGCACTTACTAAAAAGGTCATAACTTTCACAAACGGAGTCCGATTTGGGCGTTCTTGTACTCCTTGGAAAGATATTTTCAAGGTCTACGCAATGGATCTAGTCCCAACATCAAATTCATCACGGATCAAAAGTTATGGTCGAAACAATGTGACAGCTGTAAAATCTAGTTTCCTTTTTTGTGAGAGTTCGTATCTAAAACCATATAGGGTTGAGTTGTACTAGGTTTGTGGACTCTATGGACGTCCCAAGGTCCTATATAAGCCATGTATTGGCAGCCTAAGGGCTGAGACCACCTTTGAGAATAATCAATCTACTAAAGTTTGTTCGAGTTTATCATTGTCACAAATTCCGTGAGGGAATTAGGAGAGTTCTTCAATCAAGATCGCTCACCTTTCCGCGAGAATTGGGTGCATGATAGATCTTCGCTGGTGGTCGGCGAAATCGACGCGAGTGTGTTTTGGCGGATTAAAGAGTGTTCGTCCCTTGCATTGGCATTGGAGGATAGCTACGATTCATCAAGACTCCCGCGAGTATCCATCCTACGTCGAGAAGATCGGGCGACTCCGTATCAGAGCCCCCTCTGGTGCCATGTGAGACTTCTCGCGGCCTACGCCACGCTCACATTCAGCCTATAGCGAAACCGTATTTGGAACTTCACAAATTACTTAGCCAGGTCTGTCCCATACCGGACTTGTGGTAGTACGAAGTGACTTCGTAAAATGAATAACAGAAACGATCCTTAATCCGACTTAGGCTCAACCACATACCCACATGCACGACAATCAACCAGGTATCACCAAACACAAGGCATGCTGGCACCCCACCACCTAACCAATAGCTTAAGTCCAAACCATAAGTTTCCATATTCATTTTTAAACCATTTTCAGAAACCATCCTTGACTCACCAAAGTCAAGATTTCAAAAGGAACTATCATTTCATGTGAAATAGTTGATCCTACCTAAAATCACACTAAGCCAGGCTAAGCATTTCTATAAAATTTCTAGTCAATACTATGGTACTAACTAGTTTTCAGCTAGGGTGACAAGGTATATGAATTCGAGATTCAAATTGGCCATATTCAAAGGATTATGGGTATATCTAACATTTAAACTGAATTTAAATTAAATTTGAATAGAAGTACGCATGCATATACAGTAAAACAACATAACTAAATTTGAAATATTAGGTTCAACATGGTCAAAGGTGTAACTTGCTTTGATCGAAGTCCTGCTGAGAATCGTCGAACTCGAATTCTCCAGAATCGTCAGAATCTAACGTAAAGAGCCAATTCAAAATGAATTCAAAATTTCCAAATGATGCCAGAAATGGATAGATCATGATTTTAGAAAAATTTAGAAATTTGAACAAGTCAATTTGGAGTTAAAATGAAGAAGTTATAGCCTTCCAAAGTTTAAATACATTTAAAAGGAAAATACTCAATTTCTGGAATTAATTTTAAACCGAAAAAATATTTATGACATCAGCATGAATTATTTTTCTAAAGGAAATAACAGATTATGACGTCAGCAAGGTAAATAGGTTTTCGGTCGAATTATTTTTATACGAAAAAATGGGTTTATGACGTCGGCATGATGACGCCACCGGATTATTAAAATCGCGAGAGGTCGACATGCGCCCGGCACGGTGGACCGAGCGCATGGACCCGGGGTGAGGGTGAGGTGGCACGTGGCTGGCGATGTGCTGGCGTGGCCAATCTGGGGCGGACGTGGCCTGTGACGTGGCACCATGTGGCTGCCTCGTGGCTGCCACGTCACGGCGCCAAGCTGACGTGGGCGCACGCGTGTGAGGTGGCGGTCGGACGCCTGCGTGGTCGAGGCGTGGCACGCACGTGGCTGCCACTGGGCTGCCACCTGGGCGGCGGAGCTGACGTGGCCGGGGCGGCCGGAGGTGGCGCACGGGGCCCGATGGAGCTCCGGTGAGCGGCGGCGCCGGCCGAGGGCACCAAAATGAAGAGGGGAGTGGACTGGTACCTAGCGTAGGTCCCGAGGGTGGTCGGAGAGGAAGATCGGCGGAGAGGGGCGGCGGTCGGAGAGGGCTTCACGACGGCGGAGGGGCTCCGGTGGCGCAAATGCTCGGGGAAGAGGTCGTCGAGGATCGTCTGGGCACAAGCAACGTCTGGGAGGCATCGGTGAAGCTTGGGGAGGCTTGAGGCGACGGCGATTGCTCGCCGGAGTTATCAGAGGCCGGCAGGGAAAAATCGGGCTCGGGGAGGCTCCGGTGCTCGGATGCTTCGATTGAGAGGTGAGGGAGGGGCGGTGTGTCGAGGAGGAGCTCGGGGAGTCCCTTTTATAGGCCAGGGAGGGGAGGTAACGGGCGCCCGAATTATCTCCGGCGGTGAAGTTGAACGCGACGGCGAGGAGGGGCGTAAAGTGCGACTTTATGCTAGAAACAGACGCGGTGCATGCGGGGGAGTAATTGGGTACCGGCACGGGCGGGAGAGAGGGATGGAAACCGAAGCTTTCAAAGATTCGGTTTCGAGCGACAATGGCGGCGGGGAAGGCGCGAGGAAGAAAGAAGGTGGCTGGGATGACGGATCTGACAGGTGGGGCCCACCGGTCAGCGAGAGGGGAAGAAAGGAAAGAGGCGAGGCGACGGCCAGATCTTCGACGGGTGGCACGGGGAGAGGATTGGGGCCGCTGACTGCTGTCGAAGGGGTAAGTGACGATGGTCGGTCGAGATGAAATCCGGCAATGGGGGTGAGATCTGAGCCGATCGGTGCATTAAGTGGGAGGGAGCGGATGCGACTGAGTATGGCAACAGAGGACGGTGCCGATCTTGCTACACGTCGGGCGGAAAGAGGGGAGGGGCGGGGTGAAGGGGTAAGTGGGATCGGACGGCTGAGGTTAGATCCGGCGGGCGGGGTTCGGCCCGATGGTAGACACTTGTTGCCCTGGGAGGGGTTTTGGATTTTAATTTTTCTTTTTGATTTCTAAAAATGATAATAAGCTTTAGAAAACTCAGAAAAATACCAAATAAATTTTAAAAAATTTTAGAAAAATTCAGAGAACCTTCTGGAACTATTTTAGACTTAATAAAAATATTTCCACCCCATTTTGATAATTAATTTTTTTACACCAACACAATTTGACTTTAAAGGGAAGGTTTTTAAATCTTTATAATTTCCTAAAAATTAAGGTAATCACATATTTGACTTTAGGAAAAGAAATACATTTATTTTGACTTCCATGAAATGCAATAAATTCAATTTGGCCTTTATAAATTAAAGTTTTCAGTTTTCTCAAAACAGGGCTTGGAATAAAATCCAATAAATTCCAGAAAATACTTTAATAAAGAAATAAAATTTTTGGGATGTTACATAGCCTGCCCATGCGCCTTGTGGTTGCCACATGGCCACCACGCATGCACGGGATGCCGACGTGGCCTGGCTAAACAGAGGCAGTGCTCGTGACCCATTGGTCGCCAGAGCTCCGGTGGACGGCAACGGATAGCGACTGGTGCAAGGGCAAGAGGGGACAATGGGGAGGCGGGCTCACCTTGGCATGGAGTCTGAGGGGCTAAAAAAATGAGCTGACAGTGAGGTTTGGCGGCGGTAGTGCCAAAGCATCAGCGGCGAGGGCTCTCCGACGGCGACGGCGCTAGTATGGCGTGATTTAGGCTGAGGCAATGGCAATTCCTTGCCGGTGAGCGAAGAGAGAAGCACACAGTGTTAAAGAGCCTCGGGCATAGGGAGTGAGTTTTGAGTGGGGGTAAGGTGCGGTGTGCAGAGAGGAAGCTTGGGGATAGGTTTTTATAGGGCAAGGAGTGGAGATGGCCGAGCAATACCTCGCCAGGTTATGGCCGATGTGAGGGTACTTGAAAGTTGGGTTTAATGAGGTTTAAGTGGGGTAAAAAAAGGTGGGCTGCTTAGTGGAGGAGTTTTGGATACTAATGGCACCAAATGCCAGGGCCAACGAAAAGAAACAGCCGAATTTATGACTTGAGGGAGCACAACAATGGTGGCTAGAGTGGGAGGTTGAATAAAGGGAGGAAGAAGGAGGAGATGATATGTGGGTCCCACATGTCGGCCAGAGAGGAGAGAGAGAAGGACGGTCGAATGTTTGCCACGTGGCGCAAGGAGGCAATCAGAACCATCGGCAAAGAAATGAAGGGGTAAATGAGAGCAGGTGGCTAGGATTAGATCAGACGGTGGCAGATTAAATTATGGCCAAACACGTGTCAGCCCGAGAGGAGAGAGATATTTAAAATTCATTTTGTAAATTTTGGAAATACAAGGAAACTTCTAAAAACTCTAGAAAATAGCAAATAACTCTGAAAAATTCCAAAAAAAATTCTCAAAAATCCTATAAATCTAGGAGAACTCAAGAAAAATAAAATAAACTATTTTTGTATTTTATAAAATTGATAAATTAAGTTTTTTATTCTAGGCTTTGTAATAAAATCCAAAAAAATAAATAAATTCTAATAAATCCAATAAAATGTAATTAAAATTTTTGGGATATTACACAATGTGTCGCGGCATGTACGAGTGGTGCAATGGTCATGGCCACATGCGGGCATGTGTCGCAGAGCTTGGCCGTGTACGAGCGGCGAGGGCCGCGATGGCTTGGTGGCACAGCCACGGGCTGGCAGCATGGCCAACTACATTGTGTTTTCTCTTTTCTCTTCAATCTATAGTACAATTAACATCTACTCTATCATGCAAATCGACCAATCGGCTCGGCCAACGATTTCAAGTCAGCTCACAGTAGATTAGAGCGTATTTGTAGTGTAGAAAATAATCTAGAAAGTAAAATTTATGGAATTGAAATGATGTAGATATGCGATTCAATCTACGAGTGTTGTGTTTCAATGATTATGCAGGTCGTGATGATAATGTGTTGCGGAACCATCGTTGGCGAGTTTAATCTGATCGATCACCTCATAGATGAAAGAAGAATTGCACACAGAGAAGTACATAAGTAATAAAATTATCACAGAGATTGGGGGAACTCTTTCTTTATTACTTTCCTCCTCAAAAGTCATCATACAATCGTTGTGACCCCCTATATATAGACTAAAGGATGGGGTTCTCACCCTGGGCCAAGGCCTGTAGGCCCAGACCTAAGTTTCCCAACAGTTATTTTCCATCTTTGTAGCTAGGGGCAGAACTAAACAAGAATAACTGGGATTCACTATTTTACCACACATATAACAACATATATAATTTTCAAGCAACATTGTGCTAAATAATAATGCGTCCAGTAATTTTTAGCATCAATACTTCAATATAACTAATGTCAATGTATGATGATAAAGAAGTAGGTTCAAAATGCTTACCACATGAAGAAACTCACTAATAATATTAGTTCATTGCAGCAAAGTGAAAGAAATAACGGTGAAACTACAGACAAAAGTTAATCAACATTGGCAAAATATATTATTTGATCTCAGTGGCCTTTAAAAGGAACAAATTACTTTAAATTTTCAAGTAAAAAAGTAGAATGATCGAATGAAAGTAAATGCATTACCTCTTAGTATTTACATGCCACAGTTCCTTCCTCTTGGGTTGACTTAAGGGTTGGCTCGATATGCTATAGTTACCTCGATAGGCTCCTCATGAGCCGTTCCTAGTTTTTTGGGAGCTGGCTTCATTAGGCTTCAAGAAAGGACCAGGTACACCAAGTTTGGCAGGGAGTTCACACATGGGCCAGAGATGATAAGTTAGGCTTAAAATATTTTTGAACCTGGTGTCCTATGATACCGGTTGGCCCAACTGGGCTCTGTCCCTATTTGTAGCATTGTCGAGCAAATTTCTTCTAGTTAGAATTACAGCTTGGTTATGGTTTGTTCTTGATCGTCCTAGATCAATTATTGTCCAAAGTTTAGCTGATAATTTTTTTTGTAAGGTATTCTACTATTGACACTCGAAAAGGTAACTAATTAGCCATACATCCTAAATAAAGCAATAAAAATAATACTAATTATAAGCCACCACAATGCCAACCTAAGCATCCAGCCCTACATCATGGTCGCTCTAGTCACAAATATATGTTGTTTTGGGATACATACAATCAAACTTTTAAAAATTTGGCTATCGATGTCTTTCTAAATATTTATATTGGATACATGAAAATCATATGTTTATATTTGTCTCAAAAAGTACTTTCATAATATTATAATTTTATTAAGTTTTATATATGGTACAATAGAAATTAGTTGTCAAAGTGACATTTTGGGGATCTATTGATGTCCAAAACGACATGTATTTATGACCGGATGGAGTACAACATAACTCCAAAGTTTAAAATCATGCACATTATGGGTTGCAAACCATTTGGAAAAATAATAAATGAATAAAGGAACATCAGAAGGAAACAGGGTTGGGGCATGGGCGGTTGGGCCAGGCCCAAACTTGTGTTGGCTGAGCCCATGCCACCCCTTTTTAGGGGACTCCGAGGGGAGGCAGTAACCCTAGCTGCCATTCCCCTTTGCCTATGCACGCCCCTGTCTTCACTCCCTACTCCCTCTGTACACCACCAGCGCTGCTCCTCCTGCCGCACCCAGCAGTTTGCACGACAACATTGACCCTGCTCTCGTCGCCGCCAGCCAAGCTCTGCATGGCCTCCCCTATGCCCTTTCCATGTGTGCCACTTGACCCAGCAGTTTGCACGACAACATTGACCCTGCTCTTGTCATGTGAATAATTACATAGTTATGTTTATACTTATGGTCATTGCGTTAACGAAGAGAGTAATGATGATAAGATATGTGAAAAATGACATGGTTATGTTTATACTTGTGGTGGTGTTAATATTTATTGTTTTGCAGTGTACTTGCTGAGTCCTGCACTTATCCTTGCTTTGTTAATTTTTTATGTAACCCTGATCGACGGCATGCATGGAATGGGATTTTGCACCACACTTATTAAATAACAGCTTAGCTGTCCTCTTAGTACTCATGTTTAAGCACATGATAATTTAGGTTGCTTAAGTTAAACCTTGGTTAGTGTTTGCTTTGGAAATGTTAAAGATATGCGTGAGACGTAGTCAGTCCCTTTTTGCTTAAAGTAGGGAACAACATTCCTCTATTAGTACTATTTTCATATGCATTCTTTATGTTGTTCTTTGCTTTTATATTAAAGTATGCTCCTGAGCACGTGGTTCCAAGCATTCTTGAGCACAGGGTCCCAAGTGTTCTTGTGCACGAGTGACTCAAGCTTTAGTTGTGACATATCTACTCTTGTTTATAGTAGAATTATTTTATGATTACTGTTAAATGTATATTATTTGCTGTTTCATTGAGATATAACTAGAGGAGATACTGCCAAAATCAAGTAGCGATGGATGTAAATTAGAGTGTTATAGAGTAATGGTAGTATTTTGGGTTCAGAGGTTAGTTCGGGGTGTTACCGAACAACAGACAGAAACAAGGTTCATCATGAACTACAATTTTGTTCAAGTCCATAAGCTAGCTTAATAACCACAATTACAGGTGGGAGACGGTCGTGTTTTTCTAGGCTAGTTTGGCATGACCCAAGCATGACACGAACAAGCCACGTGGCGGTCTGTGCCAGCATGGCACGAATAGTAGGCTAAGCTGGGCCTGGAAAGTCAGCCCATCAAGTGGCAGGCATAGCATGGAGAATTGTGCCATGCTTGGGCTGGCCCGACAGGGGGAGCATGGTGGGCACGCCGGCGCCGGCGACCACCTTGGCCTCACCTCCCGTCACCATCCCATGGGCACTGCTCTCATAGTCATCCCCACAACCACAAGCCATCACAAAGCAGAGAAAGAGGGAGTAGAAGGGAAGGAGTGGAGTATACTAGAGCCTAGAAGAGTGGATGATAGCTGCAGGAGGAGTGGGCCAGCTGTAGACGAGGGCGGCAGCCGAAAGCTTGTCATGCTCCGTATCTCCGCACCGCTCGCAAGTGTGTCGACGGCAGGCACAGGCGGCATGGCGGGCACACCAGCGCCGGCGGTTGCCTTAGCCTCACAGCCCTCGTCACTCTGTGTGCTCCTGCCTAGTGGCCTCCTGCGTCGCCCGCCTCAACGACACTCGTCCTACCGCACCACCTCCCACCTCGAGCCTCCTACGCCGCCCCCTGTCTCCCACGCCGCTTGCCCTCCCGCACCGCCCCACCTTGGCATCGCCTCCTGCACCACTCACCGTCCTGTGCCGCCTCCCACCTCGGCCGCTCGGCCTCCGCGCTGCCGCGCCGTTCGGGGGAGAGAGAGACAGAGGGGTTGAACTGTTGAAGAAAAGGAAGGGGAGAAATGGCAACTGGTTGGGAGAGCTAGAGGATATATATACGGTTTGCCGGTTTAGGGTGCAGATGGGCCTAACTAAAGTGGACTAAATCTAAGCTAATTTAGTTTATTTTATTTTATTCAGAAATTTTCAATAAACCATATATTTATCTCTCCCTTTTCCAATAGACCATATAGGCATTTTCCCTTTCTCAAAAACAATATTCAATTTTCTCTCTGAAAAAACATATCCATTTCTCTACTGTAATTGCTAGACATTTCATAGGTCATACTTTAATCTCATATTGCAGTTGCTAAGTATTTTAAGTAATAATATAATATTGGTTTATTTGATTTCTCTCAATTTTCTTTTTCTTTCAAATAGGCCTCGTATCCATTTCCCCATTATAGTTTTTTTTAAAAAAAACATTCATTTTCCAATTATAGTTGGCATTAAAAAGAATATAACATACCATGGGTGGTACTTTAAAGAACTAGCACATCTAATATTTTACAGATATATCATAAGAACACAGCATAACTAAAAGAACAAAAAAGAATATAACATACCATGGGTGGCAGTTTAAAGAACTAGCATATCTAATATTTTACAGATGTATCATAAGGAATTAGCAGAACTAAAATAACTAAAAAGAATGTAACATACCATGGGTGGCACTTTAAATTTTCATTTTCCAATTATAGTTGGCATTAAAAAGAATGTAACATACCATGCATGGCACTTTAAAGAACTAGCATATCTAATATTTTACAGATGTATTATAAGAAATTAGCAGAACTAAAAGAACTAAAAAGAATGTAACATACCATGGGTGACATTTTAAAAATTCATTTTCCAATTATAGTGGGCATTAAAAAGAATGTTACATACCATAGGTGGCACTTTAAAGAACTAGCACATCTATGTACACATGTTATTATAGTTAGTATGTACTATGTACTTATATTGTTACAATACTCTTTTCCTTACTCGAGAAACCCCACTTCGATGCATAAGATTTTTAATGAGGTAATAACATTGTATCTTTAAAATATCAAGGAAATTCAACTTTTTCTCCAAAATATGTACATCATTACGTGCACATATTTTTACGCAACTAATTCAATTTTAACTAGTTTTTAATAAGACGGGTACGAAAGAAATGAAGATGTTGGCCGCCGCCATCATCATCGCCGTCACATTTGTTGTGTTTAGTTACTTCAAGCTGAACTTGGGCTGGCACAACATGAATGCCAGCACGGCGGACTTTTGGTTGTACCTGGGCCTGACCGAAGGTGAGGCGGGCTGGTACGGCACAGTGGGGTGACCGGGCCAAGACGGCATGGCCCAATACGGTCTGAAGCACGATAGACCCGGGCCATACCGGCACAGTCCGGCCCAATGGCCACTTCTAACCGCAATGCCAATCAAAGAGAAGCAATAAAAGATACAAACATAGCAATTCTCTCCCAAGTTAATTTTTCTCTTCTTCATTTTCTATTTCAACTTCTCCTGTTTTTCCCTCTCTCGCACAAAGATATACGGATCGGGTTAAAGCAATAAATGATACGGAGCTGGGACCCAGTCAACTTGTGGGCTCGTGTGTAAGCCATCGCAGTGAAATCTGACCACGCGCCAATAATTCCGCCTTCCGGCCAAAAGCATCTTGCACCAACTTGACCGCGTGTGTTTTGACTTACAAGTGTGTTTTGTGCTGGTACCTCTAGACATTCTCAAAATATCTTCCTTTTTTTTATTGGAAAAGCTACGAGAGAACACCACACGCCATGGTGGATGCGGGACTGATCGTAAGGCAAGATGGTGTGGATCATGACTAGCACAACAATATGCCAAGTTGCCAACCACACAAGTAAGCCAAATTGGCCAACGTGAAACAACCCCCCTTCTTAGCTCAGGCAACCAGACGTCATTCATCTTTATAGAGCTCAGTGGCCCTAAAGGCCTGTTAAAAAAGTAGTGGCCAAGTCGAGGCAGCCGCTCAGGCTCAGCCTACAACAATGCTATATCCCTCCTTGTATGAAAGCACTCTAATTAACTTTAGATCATTTCTTTTTAGCTTATGATTAATATCTTATGTTTTGTAGCTTTCTCTGAATAATCAGATAGGACAGTTTCTCCGCTGCCTTTCGAAGCGGTTTATCATGACAACTTTTTCGAAGCGGCTTATCGGCATTCGGTTCATTCTCACAAACGCTCACATTAGGACAAAAAACTATCAACCACAGTTATAAGCTATAGCCGAAAAGACCACCCTTAATCTAGTCCACACAACAAAAAAAACTTTGATTTAGTCATGATGGATACTACATCAGAGGATGCGTATCCTCTACCTTGGCATAAGCAAAGGCGGAGGTGAGCAGTGTTATGCCCTAGGGCTAATCTCGACCGTTGGATCCGAAGCTAATGGCCCAGATCCAGTGCTATAGCAGCTTGATACAGTAAAAACACTGGTTTTCTACCGTGTTTTGAAACAGTGCTTTCGCTACATTATTTGCTGCAGTGATTTGCCGTTCATCTCTCCGCTACTTCACTGTGACGTTTATGCCTTCGCTGAACGAAGGCAGAGGATGTACATTCCACGTCAAATAATTTGGCAAACGGTAAACACGTCCGGTTTTACGGAAAGTAAAGACTGCAGTTCTAGTCCCAACACCTACATAGTAATACATACGGATTAGCCTCTTCTTTAGCTTATAACTTATATCTTATAGCTTATAGCTTTCAGCGAATAAATAAACAGAACGCTTCTCTATCATTTTTTCGAAGCAGTTTATTGAAACAGATTTTTCAAAGCCACTTATCGGTACAGTTTTTTCAAAATAGCTTATCATGATAGCCTTCATTCAGTTCGTTCACATAAATATTCACGCTAAGAAAAAAAATCATTAACCATAGCCGAGAAGAACCAACCATTAACTCTTATTTTCCAAATATAGTTGCCTTCGCTAATCGCTCAAAAAAAAAAAGCCCAGGAATGACCAGTCATGTATGAACATGGCTTCCATGGTGTTTCAATATTTTCCAAAATATCAACTTGGCTATCGTCAACAATAGTACAATAATTTGTCTACTGCTGAAAAGTGCAAGAGACTGGCACATCATCATCAGAGAGCCTACGACAGAACTGAAGCAGATGTATTGAATTTACCTCCACCCGTGCTGCTCTCGTCGCAGGATCTCCCATATCTGCATATCTCTGCTTATTAAACTAAAAAGAACGAAGATAATAGTTGGTAGGAATAAAGTCCATGCCCTTTGTGCCGGCCGGCAGCAGGAAAGAGATCGAGCTAGCTAGTGCTGAAGTGCAAGCAGGGGCAAGCAACCATTGCAGATCCGTTTCAGTGATGTAATGGCCGCTCTTTGGCACTGCCTAGCTTTCCCAAGCATCTTTGGACTTTATGTATAAAGGTGATATCTTTGGTTAGCACATGGCGGAAAACAAATTAGTGCTCGGTGATTTGATTTCACATGAAGAATAGAATTTTATAAAATTTGGGTTTGGCTGGTTTAGAAAGTAAATGGCCAGTTTACTTATGATTTATTCAATTCGTTTGACTTATTTACTTATTACTTATTTTCAAATTACACTTTCAATCTATTTACTATATTTACTCTAATTTATCGCTTTCTATAGAATAACCACTCGGTCATTATTTGATAAGCCTTGTATCATTATATATTGCATCTTATTACAAACAACTTACTGAGTACTTTATGTACTCACAGCTATATACTTTGTTGTTCAGTTGTTGAAGGAGAATCATCAGACAGAAGTATTTCAGGAGGAATGCTTCGACAACTTCATGGATTAGGATTTTGCTCTCCAGTCGATTGCATATAGGCATGTCGAATGACTACTATGTTTATCTTTGTTTTTTATTGCTAGTTTTTGTTAATCCCTTCAGACTATTATTTGTAAACTTGATAATAAGATCGCTATTCTGATAATTAATAATATTTGTTTCTTTCATAGTTATTCATAATTGTGGTTGATATTTTATCTATATTTTCAGTGTATGCACCAGCGTGATTTTGGACTAGTGCAGAATACACAGAGTCCGAATTTGCATATTCAGGTCTTGAAACTTCAGCCCAAAAACTCTTTAACAGACTAGATATGGACAACATGCAATGCACCTTTCCATGATGGTTTTATTTATCCGCTTGGCTACACCGTTCTGCCGAGGTATGCTCGGTACTGTGTAATGTCTTACAATACCCACCGATCGGCATAAGGCTTTAAATTCTCCTCAACAGAATTCCAAGCCATTATCTATAGGAGTTTATTGATATACTTACCGGTCTATTCTCAATCATAATATTTGATTCTTTTAATGTCTTGAACACATCAGACTTATTCTTGATGAAGTATGCTTAAACTCTTCGAGAGTAGTCATTAATGATGGCCAGCATCTAATTGGCATCTCCAAAGGATGGAAGGTGGGACTTACCCTGCAAATCAGAGTGTACATGATCCAATATGATTTTTAAAGACTGATTTAAAGAGCTAAAACTCATATTCTTCTACTTATCAAAAACACAGTATTCACAACACTTTAGAGAGTTGACGTCTTGACCATCTAGTACACTTCTTGTGCACAACTTTTTTTAACTCGGCTTCACTCATATGCCCGAGATACATATGCCATAGGGCCTGTTCTTTTTGGCTGTGGCTAATGGCTTTTGGCTGCGGCTGATGGCTTTTTGGCTGTTTACGACAAAGATTACGAAAAGAGAGATACTCGTTTGTGATTTTTGATGGTACAGATAGTAGTTTTTTAACATGTACTACAATTAACTTGTAGACCCCATCTTAAAAAAAATACTCCGTTTAAAAGTTAGTTACTGTAGCAAAAACCAAAAGCGGCTTTTAGAAGCCGCAAAAGAACAGAGCCATAGACTTGTCTGGTTAACATCGGACAACCTGATCGAGGCAACAACAGCCTTCCCAACTAGGGTCCCTCGAAGATAATAGAGGTTTACTGCCTTTATACCACCTTTCATCACAACAAGAGAGCCTTTAGAGATCTTTAGAACTCCATCTCCACCTGAAAACTTATACCCTTTGGCATCAAGAGTACTCAACGAGATAAAATTCCTCTTGGAATTTCAAATGTGTCGAACCTTCGATAGGATTTTGATGGTACTATCAAACATCTTGATCTAGATGGAACTGATAACTACAATCTTGTACGGAGTATTATCTCCCACCAACGCTGATCCACTTAGAATGGCCTCATAAGTAACGAACTAGTCATGGTTCGAGCTCACGTGAAAAGTGCAGAATGAATCAAGAATTTATTCTTTGTTGGTTTTAAAATCACTAATAAAGGCAACAAGAATCTCTACTTCGGAACCTCTTTTGTGACAATGGTGACCTTAACTTCATCATCTTGTTAATCTTTCTTAGAACTATTATTTCTTTTCTCCTTATTATGGAATTTTCAGCACTCGAAGATATCGTGTCTACCCTTGTTGTAGTATCGGTATGACTTCTTGGTCTTTGACTTCGAACAACTTTTGTATCTTCTTGAGCTTCTTTCTTTGGAATAACTGATTGAAGACCATGCAATTGGTCTGTCCTGAACGGACAAACCTTCTGTATGTGAACTCGATCTCTCGCTCGAAACCATACTTTTCATATTTTCTTTGGCATATAGAGCTTCATAAACCAACTTCAAAGTAAGAGTATCTCGACTATAGAGAATTGTGTATCTAAATGCAGAAAACGAAATAGATAATGAGTATAGCAAAATAAGACCCAAATCTTTATCATCGTATTTGATCTCTATAGCTTCAAGGTTGACGATGTCATCTTTAAAAGCGGTCAGATGATTTTGCACCAATCCGCCTTCTACCAACTTGAGTGAGAATAACTTCTACTTTAGATACATCTTGTTGATCAGATCATTGGTTATCAAGATCTGTTCTAACTTTAGCCATAACACAGCTATAGTGGTCTACTTCATAACTTCCTAGAGGATATTTTTTAGAAATATGAAGATGGATTTAAGAGAGCCTTACGATATCACCTTTACTTCTCCTCAATAAACCATGCAACGGGCATCTCATCAATTTTCAATAACGCATCATCTAAATCAAGCAATGATAGAATAGCTCACATCTTAACTTGTTAGAGAGAAAAATCTTATGTTGTGATCTAGTAGCGAAAGATCATGCTTCATTGATGCCATGTTGAGCATGCCTAGATTGATCGGGTGAAGAACCAAGCTCTAATACCACCCTTGCGATAAAAAACCACGAACGCATAATCAGTGATATCAGTCTATAGGGAAGAAGTTATAGAACACTCTTGGCGTATTACATAGGGGTAGATTACGTGCGCTATGCTTTGCTCCTAATGTATCATGTGGTTTACAGGGGTATAAATAAACTTGAGAATAAGTGTCCTAGACGAGAAAGGAACAGAGTCCTAGTTGGTAATGGAAACAAAAGCCTACACAAAAATTAGAATAGTAACTTACTCGGAGATGGGAACAAACCTCTCTCATAGATGAAACACAGTATCAGGAAATGACGGTGAAGAGTTGTAGTCGAAAAAACCTCGACTAGCCGCATCTGACTCTAGTCAGCGTAAACATCTTTAAACACCACGTCTGGTATAAGTCGGTGTAGAGTTCATACGAACATGAAGATAATCTCAATCATAACATTTGACTAGTTCGCATTACTGACCAGTCATACTGATTGGAATATATTTTGTAAGTGAAACCTGGTCGAATTCTTCAATGATCGAATATGATCAGATTTGGATCACAAAATACAACACCTAGGAATGATCGGTCAAGTATGGACATGGCTTCCATGGTCTTTTGATATTTTCCAAAAGATCAACTTGGCCATTGTCAACAATACTACAATAATTTGTCTACTGCTGAGAAGTGCAAGCCATAGGCACATCATCATCAGAGTCTACGACAGAACTCAAGCAGATTGTTGCAAATAATGCACAGAAAAAATAGAGACAAGAGACATGAATTTTTACGTGGAAACTCTTGCGAAACAAACCACGAGCGCTCAAAGGTAAATCACTATAATAAGAAGAGATTACAATGGAGTGCTTCTTATGGGGTTTACTCCTTTTTATGGACCACTAGGGTACATACACAGTGCGAGGGAAAAGAGTCCCACACGGAGAAAAAACTGAATCAGAGTCAGTTGCTACAGATTAATACCATGTCTGATATAAATTGCGTATACACCTGTCATGCCATGTCTAGCATGAGGCGACGAAGTGTCCTACACGGACAAGGTACAAATTCGAATCACCTTTTCAACAATCTCCACCTTAGGCCGAATTCTCTCCCGTAGTCGAAGAATACGATAAACTCCTCCAATAAAATCAACAGTACACCTTGAGCGCCGAAACTCCAAAGGACAACTCTTCAAGTAGAAAGACTAGAACAATCTTGTCAAAACGCTTCTTTTGAAACAAATGCTCAATCGTTGAATGTCATAAGCCAAAACATCTTCTGTTGCGTTGGATAGATAACGAAGAACTCATATTATGGAATCTGACATGCTCCAATTAGACACAAAACTCAACAAGTAACACTCATTGAAAGAGCAACTCTTCAACAAAAAGACTATAATAGTCTTATTGTACGTGTAGCCATCACATATATCAAACTGCCGACTTCAAAAGATATTTGAATTCCATGACATGGTTGAAACTACTCATGTAAAACTGTCTGGATGAAAGAAACTCTTGTGCCGTCAATGGAGAATAAACTACAGTAGACCCCTCATATCGACCTGCAACAATTAGAAGGCATTGTAGTATCCACGCAAAAATAAACCTCCTTCTTACACTTAAATCCTTTATCTCAAACTAAAATTGGAGCAAAACCTTCACTTTCAAACAACAAAACTCCATAGAGTATTATACTAGCTGCCATCAGGGTGTTATCAAACGGTGAATAAAATACCAAAATCAATTGTTCCCACAACTGACATTGTTTTTTTTTGTTAAGTCTTCTTGATCAAGCGTAGCCCAATTAACTTGTATTGAAAGCCTACAACTTTACCTTCGACTCTTCATCTGCGAATCTTTTCGATGGATCGTCGATAAAATCGTCAATTGATGTTGGCGGATATGGTACTAGAAGTCGCCGAGGTAGAGCATGAGTTGACACTCAATATGAAGTCGAATCATTGAACGGAGTTAAGACGAGTTGAATCGCTGAGGTGACGCTACTGAACAATCTCTTGGTACACTCTTCAGGTAAGTATAGCAAATCTCGTTGAAAATTCACACAATCAAAGCTATGAACAGCTCTGAACGCTGCTTTTTTCTCTTTGGTCTCACTTCTGTGCCAAATTTTCAATGCTAGCTTGCCTTTTACTCTCCTGACGCAAGAAAAGAATTCCTTCTGTTTCTCTCGTCACAAGGCACAGGTACGAGTCTTTTCTTCTTGTACTGGTTTCTCTTTGTCTCCTTTGGCGCAAGAGAAGGGAGACTACTGCAATTCTTTGCCTTAGGTTGTGAGCCTGCATTACTGTTTTTTTACGCTGGTCTTTAACTTGGCGCTGCTGCTTGTGTATTTCTATTAATGTCACACAGATTGAGGAGAGGAAATGGGGCGCTGGCTGCTTCTCTCTGTGAGCCAAGCGTTGCACGTCGACTAGAGCGATCGGTGGCATGCCATTTCTCGCTTGGCCCGAGGCGCGGCGATGCTGTGGATGAAGAATCGAGACACCACTTGGTCGGGACAATCGGATGGGCGTGATCCTCGATTTGATGATGAAGTAGACTTGCTTCGGAGACCGACTTGGATTCTGAATCGCCAAGAACGTGAGGCAGATTTTTTTATGTGATCGGATCTCGCATCTACTCACGGTGGCCACTGCGATGGCCTCAGATCGACGGAAAACACGTCGGAATTTTTTTCTTCCAATCTCCTATCCTCTACTTGATGTCGCTATGGCCGCTGTACGTGCCGTCCCCGATAGTCATATCTCTTGGGGGTAGCGATTAGGATCTTAAATCCTAAGCACTAATACCACTTGTTGTAAATAATGCATAGAAAAAATAAAAACAAGAGATACGAATTTTTACGTGGAAAACCCTTGTGGGAAAAAACTATAAGCGCTCGAAGGCAAATCACTGTAATAAAGAGAGATTATAATGGAGTGCTTCTCATGGGGTTTACTCCTCCCTATGGACTACTGAGCTATATATATATTACGAGGGAAAAGAGTCCTACATGGAGAAGAAAGCAAATCAGAGTTAGTATTGATACCACGTCTGATACAAATTATGTATATATCTGTCATGCTACGTCTAGCATGAGACGATAAAGTGTTCTACACAAACACAGTGCGAATTCGGATCACCATTTCAACACAGATGTATTGAATTTACTTCCAGTGGATCTCCACACATGCTGCTATATCTCCCATATCTGCATATCTCGGCTTATTAGAATTGCTTTCGTGTGGCGAACAGCAGGTAAAAGTCTCCGCCCGGCCGGTCAGTGTTCCAAGTCTCCAAAAGTTTTTCACATTGAAGGCCGCTAGCGCAGTGTATACGGCGGCGAGATGCACGTGTTATCCCGGCTTAATTGGTTAACGTCACGCTTGCGATTGCAAGTGCTGGATTGGATTCATATATATTATCATCAGCCGGTGCGATTTACTTGTTGCTCGCATGAAGAATTACTAGTCCATGCCCTTTGTGCCGGCCGGCATCAGGAAAAGCTATAGCTAGTGTTGAAGCACAAGCAGAAGCAAGCAACCGTCCGAGATTAGTTTCAGTGACGTAATGGCCTCTCTTTGGCACTGCCTAGCTTTCCTATGCATCTTTTTAGGCATAAAGGTGATATCTTTGGGTTAGCACATGGCAGAAAACGAACTAATGGATAATGCGGCAGGCAACTGAGGTCAGCTCCAAATGTTACGAGTCCACCATGGGTGCTTCTCCAGAAGGGGAAAAAAAAAACTATGGGGCCCGCACATCTTCTCTTCCGAACATATATGGTACCCATGCATTGCCGCATTCTTACAGACTATTAGGCCATCTCCAACGTGATGACATCGTAACTCGGGCTAAGAAACTTTGAGGCTACAGGGACCACGCCTATCCATTGTAACGAGGGAAAATTCACATATAACATTCCAAATATTGCTATGACTTGAAAAATTAACTTCCGCTATATACCATTTTAAATATGTTTAGATTCAAAATGTACCATTATAGTCCATTTCCTTCGAGTTAATGCTTTTTTTTTTGCCATTTGTTTGCTATGGGAAAAGACTTTTTTTCCCTTATCGCTCCCCTGTGCTGACCTGTGCGACCCAGCAAATTGAGCCCCACCACCTTGCCCTAGCATGTCAGGCACCGCACCAGGGGCAACCCGGTTATCTCCTTGCTCTGGCATTCGAACCCGCCGTGGAGGATGACTGTGGCATGGCCGAGTGCCATCCAATGGAAGGTGGCGGCAAGCGATGGGAGATGGAGGAAAGGCGGAGCAGCAAGGGGAATGGAGATGGAGTAGGAGGCGGCTGGGAATGGAGATGGGACGCAAGGAGTGGAGCCTATTTCGTTCGCTCGCACCAGGTCGGACCGCATTGGGGAAGATGGTTGGGTTGCTGTTTCTTGAAGCTATGAGGCCGGTCGCAACAGAGGCAAAACAGTCCTTTTCCATGGCAAAAAAAGACACAAAAAGCATTAATTTGGAGGAAATAGATAGTAACTGTATATCTTGGATCTAAACATCGTTAGAGAGATATGTAGTGGAAAACAAATTTTCTAATGGCGTTTTAAGCCATGCCAATATTTGAAGTTTTATATCCTGAATATTCGCTCGTAACAAACGAACAGGGGCTGAACGTTGGAGATGCCGTCACAGTTATTGTATTATCTAGTTATCAGTGATTTCGGTAGTCTGTCTTACCGCTCTGGATGGTATTTGTGAGCACTGTTTGTTTTGTTCGTCGCGTAGGTGGTGGTTTGGTTTATGCTACCTGTGCTTCATAAAGTCTTCATAGCTGGAATTCATTTTAGGGAAAAAAAGTTTTATATGCCATTGTGAGAGATCATGTGAGAATATCAATAGTCAATATATGATGAACAATTGGCATATTTATTGAATTGAATTTTGGTTGTGCAAAGGAGCTACATTTTTCACGGTTATCAACCAGGGGCGATCTGACCGATTTGCATAGACCGCTGGGCAAGGGCGGTCTGACCGCCCGACAAGGCTGGTTTGACCGGAGATCCTGTTTGACTAATTTCTAGTTAACGATATGTTTATTTCAGAGAGCGCATTTTGGAGTCAGGTCGGTGCTGTCCGATCAGCCATGGTGGCGGTTGGACTGGGACGGTGTGACTAACATTGAAAGTGCGGTCACACTGGTGGGCTAGTCAGACCGGCTAGTGGTTGGCGGTTTGACCGGGGTGGTTCGACTCATGTGGGGAAAACAGTCAGATCGGTGACTACAACCAGAAGTCAGTGGGAGTAGGATTTGAGTGGTTTGAGTATATGCATGACATGTGTGCCATTGCTTGGGTATGGCATGTTGCATGATGTATTGTTTTAACTAACGTGAGTCAAATATATAAAATTTATGCTTGATATGGTTACTTAGTCTTTTGATATGCAAGTGATTTGGAGGGCGTAGTGGCAGATGCCAATAGATCGGGACTAAGTGGGGGGAGCTAAGGTGCAGAGCGGTTATGTAAATCTGGGTGAGACTATGTGGCTTAGGCGGAAGGATAGAGAAGATAAGAATCATGGAGAGGTGAGTTAGTGCATGTAGGGCGTTGGGTGACAAGATCGAAACACGTAGATCCCGTGATACGGATACGCATATGTCTTATACTTTTTAGTTAAATATTTTATTCAACTGGAAGAAATTATTGAGCCGCATAAAATATGGCTAGGTGAACTCATTCTAAACTAAACATAATGTTGTTATTCGTAAGGATGGAATATTACTTCATGTTATCACATGGTGCATTCTTAGATTTGTTAATGGCAAAGCAATGGAGAGGCAAAAAGAAGAGGATAATCATATTAGATGCCAAAGAAATAAGGGAACAAATCCCATGTGAAAGGAGTACAAAATAGAAAGACACATGTGGATGGGGGGAAGAAAGTCCATGCAGTGAGATCAAAAGGGAGGAGCCTAACGACTTAAACTATAAGTTTTGGATAAGATTTTTAAACCCAATTCGTACCTCCCGCAAGCTCAATTAGATTCAAACTCGGATTCAACTCAGAATTCAATTCAGATTCGGTTTGGGACAGCCCGACAGGCAGTTACTAAAAAATCCATAACTTTCACAAACGGAGTCTGATTCAGATGTTCTTATACTCGTTGGAAAGATAATTTTAAGAGCTACGCAATGGATCTAGTTCCACATTCAAATTCATCACGAATCAAAAGTTATGACTGAAACAATATGATAGCTGTAAAATTTAGTTTCCTTTTTGTGAGAGTTCGTATCTAAAACCATATAGAGTTGAGTTGTACTTAGTTTAGAGACCATATGGACATCCCATGGGGTTATATAAGCCATGTATTAGCAGCCTTAGGGCTCAGACCACTTTTGAGAAAAATCAATCCAGTAAAATTTGTTCGAGTTCATCTTTACTGCCGAAATTCCACAGGGAATTAGGAATGTTCTTCAATCAAAATTGTTCAGCCTTTCCGCTAGGAATTGGGTGCATGATAGATCTTCGCTTGGTGGTCGGCAAAATCGACATGAGTGTGTTTTGTCGGATTAAATAGTATTCGTCCCTTGCACTGGCATTTGAGGATCACTACGATATATTAAGACTCCCGTGAGTATCCAATTCTACGTCGAGAAGATCGGGCGACCCCGTATCATACCATTTGGGCATTTGTGCACTATAAGCTACGTGTCTAAGCATGCATAGATGTTTTGAGGTAAAAGCAAAGACTAAGTTAAGAGAAAGTATCCGAAAGCTTCATTGAGAATATTTTTCGTAGTTGGCTAAATACCAGGTTGGTGCCTTGATCAAAACCACGACACTATGGACTATATGTTACTGTAGACATTCTTTAACTGTTTCAAACCTCCTGTGCAAGCTTCAGCTTCTGTCATTCCATGCTGTGTCGTAGCAAAGGGTATTATGCATGAGCAGGTAGTTTGCATGCGGGTACGTGAAATACACATATTTGTTCTTGCTTCTTTACGTCAATCAGACCTAATATTATTTGTTGTTGTAGGATTTCTTAAGCTATTTTGTCAAAAAAAATATTTCTCCAGAGGAGGCCCCTAAACCCCTTAAAGACTATCCTAGATTTTGTCACCTAATCACTAACACTGGTCTCAAAGAAACTCATTTCCCCCCTTTTTCATCCCCATCTCTTCTCCAATGCCATGTCTTCTCTACCTTTGTTCGCAGTGAGTGCTAGCAAAAGCACGCATTGTCTCCATTCGCACCACCGGGGCAAAGGCTTCATCGAAGTCCACCCCTACTGCTGAGCGTATCCTTTAGCGACTAGACACGCCTTATGCCTCACCACCTTACCTACAGGGTCCTTCTTAACCTTGAACACACATTTGAACTCAATGGCCCTATGTCCGGTTGGAAGTGCGATGAGCTCCCATGTACCGTTGTTATGGATGGCAGTTAGCTCTTCTTCCATCGCCTGCTTCTAGTATGCTTCTTCGAGCACTTGGCTGATGTTGGCTGGCTCCTTAATAGCCAAAAGACAAATATTGCTCTGCTCGATGTTGACTTCCTCTGTAGTGTCGTAGATGTTTGACAATTCCCAATAGCGATGTGCCTCATTGTCAGTGTCAAGCATGTCATCATGGGTTGGTGGTGTCACCCACTCGATGCCCATAGATGCTGGTGGAGGTGTTGTTTGTGGCTTCGCTGCTTGCGGTACCACCGGATCTACTTTGGGTGTCGATGTTGTTGCTTCTCTGGTATCAACGTCTGCAACGTCTTGCTCTATGGTGTATGTCATAGTGAATGTGGTAGCTCGGCATGGTCCAGCACTGCATTCGTCTGACTCCCAGTCCTATTACTTATGTTCCTCGAATATAACATCGCGATTCACATGAAGCTTCTTCGTCGCCGGATTGTACACCCTGTACGCCTTTACTCCTTCGTCATAGCCAATGAACATCATTGGCATCGAGCAGTCTGCCAGCTTATTCACACCTGGCCTGACGTTCTTTACATGCACAATGCACCTAAAGACTCGGAGATGGTGCACCTTCGGCTTCCTCTTGTGCCATGCCTCATACGGTGTCTTGTTGTTGAGACTCCGTGTCGACGCCCTACTGAGGATATAGATTGCAGTTTTCACTGCCTCACCCCAGAACATCGCTGGCACACCCATGGTCTTCAGTAGACAGTGTGCCATCTCCACTACAGTCTGGTTGCGGTGCTCGACGACCTCATTCTGCTGCGGTGAATATGGTATAGTGGTACAGTGCTTGATACCGAGCTCATCACAATATTCGTAGAAGTCGACGGAGTTGAACTCCCCACCACAGTCTGAGCAGAATGCCCTGAACTTGCCACCGCGCTCAATTTTCCATTAGGGTCTTGATCTTCTTGAAAATTTTGAATGCCTCGTCTTTGGACCAGAGCACGTCGAGCCACATATATCTACTATTATCATCTATGATAAATAGGAAAAATGTATTACCTCTAGCTGTCATCGGTGTGATCGGTCCGCACAAATCACTATGCACCAACTCCAGTAGGCACTCGGCGCGGTAAGTTGTGGCCTACGGGAACGTGGCTTGGTGCTACTTGCCGAGAGTGCACCCATCATACAACTACTCGATGTGATTGAACGATGGAACCCTAGCAGCCATTCCCTTCAGCGCTAGGTTCCGCAGGGCTCTAAAATTAAGGTGGCCGTAGCATCCATGCCACAGCCATGCCACATCATCCATGCGCGTGAGCAAGCACATAGGACTAGGAAGGTTCAGCTTCAGAGTGTAAAGCCGGTTCCTTGTTTGATTCACCTGTGCCAGCAATTTTCGCTTGCCATCGAACATGAGCAGTTCTCCATCTTCAATTGTCACCTTGCACCCGCTCTCATTCAATTGTCCAATTGAAATGATGTTGCTACAGAGATGCGGGATGAAGTATACCTCTATGAGAAGCTAACGCTCCCCATTTCGGCACCGGAACATGACAGTTACCTTGCTGTAGATGTCCACAAGTGAACCGTTACCGAATTTGACCGTCCCTTTCACCGATTCGTTGAGCATTCTAAACATCGCTTGAGATCCGGTCATGTGGCAACTCACTCCCGTGTCGAGGTACCAGATGCCATCGTCTGCGTCTGTCGGGACCACCTTCTCCTCATTGAGAAGCACTGACTGCTGCTGGACCCTACTGTCGGCTTGTGACAGCTCGCAGTGCTCGACTATGAGCAATGTAGGTTCTTCATATTGCGTACGTGTTAGGTGCATCTCCTCCTTATGCTCGTGGCGAGGCTTGCGGCAGTTCCTGGAGAAGTGCTCCATATGATCACAGTTGTAGCACTTTACTTGCGACATATCATGGTGCGTACTGGACGAGCCACCACCCTGAGTGCCATGCCTAGCTTTGTCGCACCCGCGGCCTTGCCACCTGCCATGGCGGCAATTGCCACCGTAGCTATCGCTTCTTCGGTCTCCACCTAAGGAGATGCCGCCCTACTCCCGTTTCTTAGCATGCGCGAGCCACTCCTCCTTAGTGAGGAGCAAGCGCCCTCCAGAGACGCCTTTGTCGTCGACTCCATATCACTCCTCCACCACGTGGAGCTGCTCAGTGAGCTCATCAACCGAGAGTGTGCTCAGGTCGAGGAGCGTCTCGATGGAGATGGCCACCTATGTGTACTATGAGAGTACGACTCGTAGAAATATTTTCACAATCTTGGATTCCTCGATTGCGTCATCGAGGATGTGAAGATTGTTGATGAGGCCCATAATCTACTTTGAGAACTCGTCGACGGTCTCACCGTCCTTCAAGGTGATGTTCTCAAACTCCTTGCGATGCTTTTGCACATTCGCCTCACACACGTAATCGACGCCCATCTGTTGCACCTTCACGGTGTCCCACGCCTATTCTGTCGTGTCCTTCATAGTGAGCATTGACAGTAGCACCGCCCGGAGGATCATGAACAGTGCCATCCTGTTGTCACGAAAGTCGATGTCGCCCGGCTCAATTGCTGGCCACAGGCCCTACACCTGCATGTTGGCTCTCATCACGAGAGCCCAGCTAGATTAGTTCGTGCGCGTTAGTATGGGGTAGACCGCCGTCCCCCCGCTCTCCCTTGTCACATGCATGTTGGCTCTCATCACGAGAGCCCAGCTAGATTAGTTCGTGCGCGTTAGTATGGGGTAGACCGCCGTCCCCCCGCTCTCCCTTGTCACATGCTGCACCACCATCTCGCGGCTGCACACCCTCGTCCTACTGCACCTGTGGATCCTCGGTGGAGTAAGAGACCTCAAAGGAGACTCTGATCCGTCACCAGACATTGTCGACATGATCTCTTCACCGCTCTAATACCAATTGTTAAAACACACATGACCACACACACAACTACGAGTACCTAGTACTCGTTTATGACTACGGCGCAAATGACTAGAGTATCTAGTACTTGTTTATGGCCACGACTTACTTGACTAGTCTCATGACTACAGTGGTTTTACGACTGATACAGTAATTTACGGTTGCTACAGTACCACTGCTACAGTGATTTTACGGCTGCTACAGTGATTCTACACTTGCTACAGTGCCGTTATTGCACTGATTTTACGGCTGCTACAGTACTGCTACTACAGTGATCTTACGCTGCTACAGTATGTTGCTATAGTGCCACTACGACTTCTAGCAGTCGACTACAACCATGAGCGAACACTTGGGATTCCTGTACTCGATTACGACTATAAGAGAATGGAGTTTTTTTTTGTGCTGCGCTGAAACTGTGCAACTTTTTTTTAGCTTTCTTCTCTGATTTATATGATACAAATACAAAGCAAAACTAAAACTAAAACTTATTGCCTATTGTTATGCCATGATCCACTTTAGCTGTGCCATCCTACGTCCAGTGTAACCACCGCTCCACTAACTAATAGTCTAACCGAGAATCATGGCCACGATGTGAACATGAGCACATCTCAGACCACTAGCTATGATAGAGTAAAATGCAAATATGCAGTGCAACAGGCTTAAGTCCAACAAATTTACCTCCAGTGGATCTCCACACATGCTGCTATATAGTCGTCGCAGGATCTCCCGTATCTGCATATCTCGGCTTATTACATTTGCTTTCATGTGGCGAACAGCAGGTCAAAGTCTCTGGCCGGCCAGTCAGCGTTCCAAGTCTCCAAAAGTTTTTCAGATTGAAGGCAGCTAGCGCAGTGTATACGGCGGCGAGATGGATGTGTTATTCCAGCTTAATTGGTTAATGTCACGCTTGCGATTGCAAGTGCTGGATTGGATTCATATATATCATCATCAGCCGGTGCGATTTACTTGTTGTTCGCATGAAGAATTACTAGTCCATGCCCTTTGTGCCGGCCGGCATCAGGAAAAGCTATAGCTGTTAGAAATAAGACTTTGACAATCACTGGTTTTATTGTAAATAATGCTGATAAATTTGTATATTACCGTTATGATGGGGGTCAATGAAACAAAATGAAAATTTTCAAAATCTGAAATTTTCTTGCTTTCTCGTTGGATCTCAATCCCAGCCCAACCTTGGCCCAATCTCGCTCATGATCCAGCCCAGGCCAGCCCAAAACCATTGCCGAACCGCCCCCAAATTGCCGAATTTGAAACTAACACATTAATATCTACTTCTAGTGTTGTTTTTCACATTGTACATGTTGAAATTAAAGATAAAGAATTGAACGTTCAACAACCGGCACCTTGGAAGGCAAATGAGGCGGAGGTAACCACGGGAGGGGATGAAGTGCTTGCTGCCACGTGAGTACATCCTAATAATTTTGAATCCCCAGCCCCTACATTATCTGAGGAGGACGACAAAGGTAACAATAGTGGTGCTGAATTTAATTGCGCAAAGGTGAGTAATTGTGAAAACTCATATGATCAACCGAAAACTCTATATTCTGAAATTTCTTTGCTCAATGTACATAATGTGGAATTGATTACTCATAAGAAAGTTTTTACTAGGATATCTCCTAATGATTCTTTGTGCTATATCATGTTTGATGATCCTAGAAAGCTATCTAGTGTGATTGATAATATTGCTGAAATTTCATATTCAAAATCACTAGTTAGTACCTATGCCTACACATATAAGTTCAATTTGATTGGAGATTATGGTGTAGATGACAAATTTTATGTTCACAAAATTTGCATTACATGTGATAAACTTGCTAAACTGAAATTGCATATTGTGGATAAACAATCTTTTCTGCTATGTCATGATAATAATGAGATAAATTTCAACAATAATACATATTGTTTAGAAAGATTTTATAAGTCTACTTGTTCAATCAATGATATACAATCGTGTCAAAATAATCAGAGTAACGCAGTTGAAGCATGGAAAGTACGCAAAATTTTCTTCCCCATGATTGCACAACTAAATTTGATTTTGCTCATTAATAAATTGTCTATGACCTTAGAAAAGTCGAGGACGACTTTCTCTTATGGGAGGAGGAATGATATAAAAAATAATATTATAATTCATACATCTTTTGATCGCAGCTGTATACATGAGTTTGTGCAAGATAATGGCAATGACACAACAATTAATACATACATATACCATTCATATATGTTGTTATTTTCGCTTACTCCACCGTCATATATCCATGATGAGATAAGCCGAAGAACTATTGATGACAAATATATATACCATGTATAAACGTTGTATTCTTTGTTTACTACAATCTTAGGCTATCAAAAGCCGAGGACAGCTTTTCTTGAAGAAGAGGAGGATGATGCGGATACGTATGTTGTTGTTGATGTAACTATGCCACAAACGCATACAACCATAACTCCAAAGAATAAACAAAAGGTGAATTCATTTCTTTGATTTCAATTTATCTTAAATGAGAATATGATGCTATCTAATGATGAGAATATCCTAGCTACTTCCACATCTAGTGTGCATAAGAATGTTCACGAAGTCGAACCTACAATACAAGGACCAATGACTCAAGCACGGGCGTGTCAACTTAACTTTCAGGTGAATGCGTTCATAACTTTGCATACCAATGTTTTAAAGAATGGAATACTATTTAATCCTTATAATTATTTTATTGTCCTTAGAAACAATGGAGAAGGATCACGTGAGCCCAAGTATACAAGTGAAACCGTCAGGCGCAAACCAAGTCATGTTCGCGAGTTCAACTCAGATTCGGCCCTCCTGATGGCGTCTATTTCAAACGATCATAACTTTTTATTTAGGAGGAATCTGAGGATCCATGAGTACTTGTTGGAAAGCTATGGAAGTATACTTTCAGATGGATCTAGCCCCATCTCTGAATTCCTTCTGTGCGCACCGGAATCATCAAAACAATCTGATGCTAACTCAGCCTAACAGGACTGACTAATGCTCATAGATTTCACATCAAGAGTCTATTTAGAATGTGTGAGTACAGCATGAAAAGTTTATCTTGTTCTCTTTCCAATGGATCTAGCCCCATCAAAAAATTCCATCTGTGCGTGTCGGATTCATCGAAACAATTTCTCGGATTTGGAAACAGAGATAGAATCCGATAGGATTTGACCACTTACCATGTGCTGAAAACTTTTCATATGCAAGAGCTTGCGTGCCCCTATAAATAGAGGCTCCATTGGCCATGTAACACAGACCACCTTTGAGAATAAACTACTATTGTTCGTGCTTGAGTTTCATGAGGAAATAGAGAGTTTCTTCAATCAAGATCGTTCATCCTTTTCGTTGAAAATTAGGTGCACGATAGATCTTCACTTAGTGGTCGGCGAAATCGACGCGAGTGTGATTTGACGGATTAAAGAGTGTTCATCCCTTGCATTGGCATTGGAGGATCACTACGATTCATCAAAACTCCCACGAATATCCATTCTACATCGAGAAGATCGGGTGATCCCGTATTATCCATTATGTTGGTTTTGGTGATAATGACAATTACTTTTATGAGACTAATGTGTTTGATTGATTATGATATGGTTTAATCTTATTTGGATGAAAAGGTTAAATCAAAGAGGTATGTATTCGACACTTAAATTCATTTACATCTTAGTGTATTTCTTAGATACAAAATATAGATTAAACTCCGCCAAAAGTCTAAGATGAATATGTGCATATATTTCTATTATATATTCTTGTATGCACATATTTAGAAAAAGTTCACTCTATGTTTTGTGGTTTCATTAGTATTGATCTATGTTTCTTTTTTTTACATATATTAGGATCTCTCCTTTGAAACATATTTTTTGAGTATATAAAACTTGTATAGTTCATATATACTCACATTGAATCATATTGCTTTATACTCAATTGTTTGTGTTTGCAAAAAGGGGCTAACATGTATGTCAAGTGATTGAAAGATTTAGTCCCTGAATTCGTTTGAATATTTGAATATGCATGCAAAGATTGGTAAGAAGATCAATATGGCTCGAGACAAAGGTCAGCATATATTTGAATTTAAATTTTAAAGCCAATGGTGCTCTATCAAAAAATCGGTAATACTAGCATGCATATTGCGGAACTACCGGAGTCCGGTAGTACCGAAGTGTAAACTGTGGAACTACCGGAACGCGGTAGTACCGGGATGCTGAGCGGTATGTTTTTTCAGAGAGCACCCACCTTGAGACTTGGGCTTACCGATATCGGTAGTACTGGCAAATACACGGCAGAACTACTGCAGTGCGGTAGTACCGCACCTTTCAGCGGAACTACTGATGGTCCGTAGTACCGGCTTGTCCAGCGGTATGTTTTTTCCAGAGGGCATCTCTTGAAACAGTTAGTCTCTCTAAAAAATGGTAGTACCGGAGTTTGAATGGCAGAACTACCGTAGAGCGGTATGACCGCAACTCTTGAGCGGTACTACTGTAGAGCGGAACTACCGGACTTATAACGGCGGTAGTACTGCACTTTGAGTTCAAAGTTTTATATTCAATTATTTACAATTGTGGTGGTTATCATCAATTACCAAAGGGAAGATTGAACAATCTGAACACACTATTATGAGTTAATGGTATGTTTTGATAATTAATGATAATCACATTGTGGGACTAACATTTTCTATAGGTTGGATGAATAGGTTATGTTCCAAAATGATGAAGACTTTGGATGGCTTCATATGTTGAAGATCATTAAGCTTCAAGAGAATGCTCAAGACAAAGGTATGACTAGGTAGGGCTAAGGTTGTGTTATAGTCTTTTTACCGGTCTCGGTGTTTGGTTGGAAGACCAGATTGCTAGTATAGATTTGTCGTACTATTAAGAGGGGTCTTGTCTAGTAGCTTGAGTCTCATTATGTGTTGATAGCTCAATCTCGCTTACTCTATCTCACCATGACATGATACTATTATTTGCGAATATGTTTTGCAAATAGTCGAGGGTCATGCATCAAATCCTTACAACATGTAACTATACTTTGCAAATGGTTGAAGTCCATGTACATTTTCCTTGTTATATGATCTAAGTTTGCAAATATATTTTTGCAAATTGTTGGAGATCATATATTATTCCTTGGAATGGTCTAAGATTGTTTTCTTGGACTTAGATCAAGAAAATGATTCCTTAGATATCTTATGATTTTTGCATTGATCTAATGTGTTTTAGATTATGTAAATAGATGGGTTGTGCAGCCCTCTGAATAAGCTTTCCATAGAATCCAAGATCACTCAATTTCGACATCGGAGTCAAAAGTTATGACCGTTTTTCCGAGTATCGTCTATGCTGAAATCGCTAGTACCGCGATTAACTGCGGTAGTACCGCACTGCGGTAGTACTGCACTTCATAGCGGTAGTACCGTAAATGCTGAGTAACGGCTATTTTTTAGCTATTAAAGTGGAGTGCGGTAGTTCCGCATTTATAACGACGGTAGTTCCGATTTCCCTGATTTTTTCAGGAGTTTAGCTCCAACAGCTAGTTTTTGTATGAGGGGTCTAAATACTCACTTATGACCGGTTGGAGAGCATTTTTTGGCACCTCATTTCACTCTCTTGAGCTAGTGTAAGCTTCTCCACTCAAATATGCATGTGTTGCACCTTGTGAGGAAAGAGAGATGTCTCTAGTTGCATGTATTGCATCTAGAGGTGAATTTTGCATTCACTTGAGCTTGTGCATTCGTTGCATATGGTGAGAGTCAAGCTAGGGGCTTGGCTTATTACTCTTGGAGTTTGCCGACTGCTAGACGGCGTTGGAGACGTCGTGTCCAGTGATCTTCTCAAAGAAGCTTGTGAGAAGACCATGTGTGTTGTGAAGGTTGGAGCTCATCTACCTGGAGCGGGGAAGAGTTAGCACTAGTGGAATTGAGGTGTTTGGCTTAATTCGTAGAGCTGGTCTAATTCGTTTGGACTTATCTCAATGTGGATTAGGGGAGACCGGCAAGTCTCCGAACACCACGGTAAAATATCGTGTGTCAATTGTGGTTTGTTCTCTTGTACTCTATTTACATTCAAGTAATTTATATTCATAGAATTAAATTAATTGCTTGTTACTCTAGGATTGTAAACCTTTGACATGGACTTAGATTGTTAGTGTACTTAGGTAAATCTAGTTGATTTAGACCTTATTTATGATAAATCGAATTTATTTACACTTTCGCATTATATACTTGGTTTAGCCAAATAGAAATTGTTTTTAATTGAAAGAGATTTAAGACCGCCTATTCACCCCCCTCTAGTCGGCCTCCTCGATCCTACAGCCACCCACACCCAACTGTCCCTCCCACCGCTGCTTTCGCCCTGCTACCACACCAGCAACCGTACACCTCGATTGACAGACCCCTGACCAACTTTGAACGTCTCTCGTCCATGTGTCATGCCGCTCAGCCAATTCCACTGCCGCCACCTAATTTCCCGCCCCTGTCGACCTCACCTCTCTCTTAGCCGACTTGACCAAACCCGACGCCTTTTGACCGTCGCAATTCACTCTCTGAAACCGCCAGCACCCCCCCTCTGCCAACCAGGACCGCGCACCCTCGAACCCTCCCGAAGCCCCTGGTTTCAACCCCGCCGCCGGTACCAGGGCAGAACCAATCTCGCCACCCACCTCTATATAAACCCAAGCACCCCTTCCATCTCAGAGCGCACACCTGCAGCAACTCCTAACCACCCCCAATTGCTCCCAGACTTGCCCCGCCGCCCAGAAACCCCAAGAAACTTGATGTGAGTTTGAATTCTCAACTCGGCAGCCCACTCAATTAGAGTTTGATTCCATTCATCAGTAACTAATTTAGGACCCTAGAATCTCAACCCGAACCTCCCCCGAAACTCCTATAGCCTCCATAGCTCTAGCCCTGAGCGCCACCGCCCACCATGGGCAGCTCACACCAGGCATTCCTCGGCCAAACCAATACCTCTCCGAGCTTCCTCTACTCCCACATATGCTCAAAAGCTAACGCTACTATCCCGATACCCCCTGGAGAACCCTAGTGCAATTAAAAATCGAACACATTCATGGTGCCGCTGGCGGCGATCGCTGAAGCTACCACCGGTGCTGGCCCCCAAAATGGAACCACCACAGTCCTAGCAACCCATTCCTAAGCTCAAAAGCCGTCGCAAAACCTCGGAGACCCGCCAATCACCACCACTTTCTCCCTCTACTTCGCGAGCGCGCGGTGAGCCAAGGAGGAAGAAGACTGTAGCGTGCGGGTCCACTGATGAACAGTGCAAAACCCGTAGTGAACAGTGCCCCAAACCCATTACTGTTCATCCAAACCCAAAAACACAAAATATACCCATTTTGACCGTCTCGAGCCAGTGAACCCATTTCCGAGACCCGTTTCCCCATGCCAAGCCCCTAAAAGCCCAAAACCCATTTAATTGAATTTTTGTTCGAGTTTATTTTATTTTTCTTTCAGTCCAATTTTGATCCTTGGAATGCAGACTTAATTATTTGTTTTATTTTCGCGTTAGCCTTCGACGCCGCAAATCCACCGACTTAGGAAGGAGAAGCTCCAGCTCCAGTTCAAGATTTTGAAGAATACGAAATAATTGAATACGTTGATCCGCAAGGCAAGTTGTATGTTTTTGATCATATTGAACCTACATTCTATTATTTATTTATTATTCAGTACTTTCATTACGTTACTTTCACACTGTTATTTTATGTACAAAGATTGTTTAGAATGACCTGATACTAGTTATGTCCTACCACAAGACAAAAGCGTAGTAATTTTGATAGCCACATTCACCTTGACAAAACGTAGAAATAATAATAGTAATATTTAATTAATCATGGTAGTGTAGGAAATACAATTATTTCATATTGCTAAGCAAGGGCATTTTGCCATAGTCTTATAAAAGTGAACTTGTAAAAGAAAATACAGTGAGAAATTATGAGATTGTTGGATAACACTGCCGTCGAGCAGTGGGAAATGAGACACTGTCGTTGAGCAGTGGGACATGAGTTTAAAAAGAAAAATGATTAATTGGAGTAGAATGGGTCCAAAGTATGGACATGGCTTCCATGGTCTTTCGATATTTTCCGAAAGATCAACTTGGCCATTGTCAACAATAGTACAATAATTTGTCTACTGCTGAGAAGTGCAAGCCACAGGCACATCATCATCAGAGTCTACAACAATAGTATAATCGTCGCACGATCTCCCATATCTGCATATCTCGGCTTATTACAATTGCTTTCGTGTGGCGAACAGCGCGCAGGTCAAAGTCTCCGCCCGGCCGGCCAGTGTTCCAAGTCTCCAAAAGTTCTTCACACTTAAGGCAGCTAGCGCGGTGTATACGGCGGCGAGATGCACGTGTTATTCCGGCTTAATTGGTTAACGTCACGCTTGCGATTGCAAGTGCTGGATTGGATTCATATATATCATCATCAGCCGGTGCGATTTACTTGTTGTTCGCATGAAGAATTATACTAGTCCATGGCCTGCATCAGGAAAAGCTATAGCTAGTGTTGAAGCAAGCAAGCAAGCTATAGTTAGTTTCAGTGATGTAATGGCCTCTCTTTGGCACTGCCTAGCTTTCCTAAGCATCTTTTTAGGCATAAAGGTGATATCTTTGGGTTAGCACATGGCAGAAAACAAACTAATGGATAATGCAGTAGGCAACTAAGGTCAGCTCCAAAGGTTACGAGTCCACCATGGGTGTTTCTCCAGAAGGAAAAAAAAACTATGGGGTCCGCACATCTTCTCTTCCGAACATATATGGTACCCATGCATTGCCGCATTCTTACAGACTATTAGGCCATCTCCAACGTGATGACATCGTCACTCGGGCTAAGAAACTTTGAGGCTACAGGGACCACGCCTATCCAATGTAACGAGGGAAAATTCGCATATACCGTTCCAAATATTGCTATGACTTGAAAAATTAACTTCCACTATATACCATTTTAAATATGTTTAGATTCAGAATATACCATTGTAGTCCATTTCCTTCGAGTTAATGCTTTTTTTTGGGCCTTTTGTTTGTTATAAGAAAAGACTTTTGTTTGCTATGAGAAAAGACTTTTTTCCCTTATTGCCCCCTTGTGCTGACCCTGTGCGACCCAACAAATTGAGCCCCACCACCTTTGCCCTTGTAGGAATTTTCTTCAAAAACTTTGTCGTCTGCCGCACACAAAACAGCTGTCGCCTGCTTCTTTTCTTGCTGAGAACTCAGCCGATCAGAACAGGAAGCCGCTGCCTCCTTTTCTTTTCGCCGAGAAAACAACAGCAGCTGCCTGATCTATCTCTGTTCGCTTCAAAACATCACGGCCATGCACACAAAGAACAGCCACCGCACATCACTCTAGTTTCTTCCAAAAAGCCTCGCCTGCTCTCTGTTTAATCTTCTCTGCAGAACTCTCGCCGCTTTCTTGCTTCTCTTCTTTTCTCACGGAACGAGCCGCAACAGCACACGTATATGGCTTTTCTTGCTCTCTCTTTATTTCTTTCTTCTGATAACTTGCTTGCTGCTCTCTGTTTTCTTTCTCACGCTCTCCATAGCCTTTTAAAGGCTGCATACAGACTGACTCCTTTGCTACGACGCACACGGAAACAAACGCGAATACGGACTCAACTCGTATACGAATACATACACCACTCGGACTCCAATACGTAAACAAGATTAAGTTCTAACAGCCCTGGCATGCCAGGCACTGCACCAGGGGCAACCCTCCATCTCCTTGCTCTGGCCAAGTGCCATCCAATGGAAGGTGGCGGCAAGCGACGGGAGATGGAGGAAAGGCGGAGCAGCAAGGGGAATGGAGATGGAACACATGGAGGGGAGCCTATTTCGTTCGCTCGCACCAGGTCGGACCGCATTTGGGAAGATGGTTGGATTGAAGACACAAAAAGCATTAATTTGGAGGAAATAGATAGTAATTGTATATCTTGAATCTAAACATCGTTAGAGAGGTATAGAGTGGAAGATAATTTTTCTAATGGCGTTTTAAGCCATGCTAATATTTGAAGTTTTATATCCTGAATATTTGCTCGTAACAAACGAACAGGGGCTGAACGTTGGAGATGCCGTTACAAGTTATTGTATTATCTAGTTATCAGTAATTTCGGTAGTCTGTCTTACTGCTCTGGATAGTATTTGTGAGCACTGTTAGTTTTGTTCGTCGCGTGGGTGGTGGTTTGGTTTATGCTACCTGTGCTTCATAAAGTCTTCACAGCAGGAATTCATTTTAGGCGAAAAAATTTTTATATGCCATTGTGAGAGATCATGTGAGAATACCAATAGTCAATATGTGACGAACAATTGACATATTTATTGAGTTGAATTTTGGTTGTGCAAAGGAGCTGCATTTTTCATAGTTATCAGCCAAGTGTGATCTGACTGATTTGCACAGATCACTGGGCAAGGGTGGTCTGACCGCTCGACAAGCCCGGTCTGACCAGAGATCCGGTGTGACTGATTTCTAGTTGGCGGTATATTTATTTTAGATAGCGCATTTTGGGGTCAGACCGGTGCTGTCCGATCGGCCATGGTAGCGGTTGGACTGGGCTAGTGTGACTGGCATTGAAAGTGTGGTCACAATGGTAGGCTAGTCAGACCGGCTAGTGGTTGGCGGTCTGACTGGGGTGGTTTGACTTGTCTAGGGACAGAGGTCAGTGGGAGTAGGATTTGAGTGGTTTGAGTATGTGCACGGCATGTGTGCCATTGCTTGGGTATGGCATGTTGCATGATATATTATTTTAACTAATGTAAGTCAAATATATAGAATTTGTGCTTGATATGGTTACTTGGTCTTTAGATATACAAGTGGTTTGGAGGATATAGCGGCAGATGTCAATAGACTAGGACTAAGTGGAGGAGCTAAGGTGCAAAGCGGTTACATAAGTCTGGGTGAGGCTATATGGCTTAAGCGGAAGGATAGAGAAGACAAGAATCATGGAGAGGTGAGTTAGTGCATATAGGGCGCTGGGTGACAAGATCGAAACATGTAGATACTATTTGGGCATTTCGGTACTACGAGCTATGTGTCAAAGCATGCGAAGATGTTTTGAGGTAAAAGTAAAGATTGTGTCAAGAGAAAGTATCCGAAAGCTTCATCGAGGATATTTTTAGTAGTTGGCTAAATACTAGGTTGGTGCCTTGAATAAAACCACGGCACTACAGACTATGTGTTACTGTAGACATTCTTTAACTGTTTCAAACCTCTTGTGCAAGCTTCAGCTTCTGCCATTCCATGCTGTGTCGTAGCACAGGGTAACTATTCATGAGCAGGCAGTTTGCATGCGCGTATGTGAAATACACATATTTGTTCTTGCTTCTTTACGTCAACCAGACCTAATATTATTTGTTGTTGCAGGATTTCTTAAGCTATTTTGTTAAAAAAAATATTTCTCCAGAGGAGGCCCCTAAACCCCTTCCTTAGAGGCTATCCTAGATTTTTTCACCTAACCACTAACACTGATCTCAAAGCAACTCATTTCTTCCCCTTCATCCCCATCTCTTCTCCAATGCCATGTCTCTACCTCTCCCTCTCATCTCTCTCTTCCCCGACCCACCTTAGTGGAGCCATGCCACCGCGCTTTGCATAGCCACCTCCACGTCGTTCCACCGTACACCGCTCCTGGCCGTGCCGTCCGCCCACGCTTGTTCGCGCCTCTAAAAAGGGGGTTTAGAGCATGTACAATGGTATAGACAAATACTATCTATAATATTCTCTATGTCATTTATAGACGGCACTAAACACAGCTCATATAATAAATTATCTTTTTGCATGTATTTATAGACAGCTTCTCTATGACATAATGTGTCTTGTTTATCGTATTACAGTCGACTATTGTATGATAGACGGCCCAATTCTTTGTGGTTGCTCTCTTTACTCCATATCATCTCGTATCCTATATGGTAAAATTTATAGACAGTTGATATCACACCATTGTATATAGCCTTAAAGGCCTCCAGATAATTTTTTTCTATTTTGTCCCTCTTGAGCTTGGCGCCAAGATCCAATCAAAGCGTCAATGGCTCTTAGGCTTGGCGACAACCCCATCCTAGGCCCCACCCACATCTGCTCCCCTAAGCGAACAAGGGTGGAGAATTGGAGATGCCCTAAAAAAAAGTTCCGGAATCAATGATCATCAATGGGATAGACAGGTATATTGGAAAGTAGCGTTTTATAGGCTTCAAAAGTGTATTTTGAAAGCAAGAAAAGTGCAAAAATGCCATTTAGGATGCACTAGCTAGCTTTTTGCTTAAAGAGAAATGATTGGACTAACGTAGAAGGCAGGACAGGATGGACGGTGTTTATCAAAGGAGTCATGATCACAATCTGATGGAGCTGCTTTCCTGATTTTGGCATCTGAGTGGCCCTGCTTAAAAGTCGAAACAAGAGAACGAAATTTAATTAGAAACTCCAATTGGTTGTGTTACTAGTCAAATACTCATGTGTTGCTATGGAACATCTCATATGTGTATTCTCAATCAATTGGTATAGATATCATATGTCCCGGTTCGATTCAAATGTGATACGTAAGCATCTTAGCTGATAACAAGAAGATATTGCACAAAAACAATATTCGCTAAATCCATAAGCATGTACCATGTAACTTAATAGTCTGGACTAGGTTAACGCCCAGTTCAGCGATCGCAAAAGCCGCGTTCGGTGTTAGTGATTAGCTTTTTTTTACTATTTATTTTTTTGTTTTTTGTTTTTTCCCATATCCCTTTGTATTGTCCGTGATAGGCTAACATGTTTTTCTATTTTTATTTTTTTTTAAATTTAATTATACTAAATAAGCCAATTTAGCTACAGTAAAAAAATAAGCTAACTACAGTAAAAAAACCATAAGCCACCGCTATTATGAACACCCCCTATAGAGATGTTACGTTAGATATGTACTTTATTCTTGCAGCCTAACAGTCTAGGTGCAAATCACATGGTGATATTTCGTAAAAGTTTGAAGTTCACCGCTTAAATTATCAACTTCTAATTACATAGTATCATTGTAATTTTGAAGTCAAAAGGGTTGTTTGATATGCCAGAGCAGGTTAGATCATATGGTGGATAGGTGGGTTTGTTTCCAACACACTTGTCTGCATGTGTTAAGACTACTAAGTAACTATTGCCTATCTGTTGCAGTTCTGAAGTCAATGGATAAGGAAACATTGAATATAAAATGAAGGTAAAAGGCTGCAAAATTTGCTGAACCGACAATTAATACACAAATGAATGTTTTTACATTTGCAGAAGCCAAAAGCTTAGGAATCACCTTGAGGAATCATTTGATTAATATAGTATGTTTCTGGTCTATACACGCAAGATGCAACAATAGCAAAATGCTAGATCTTTGATTAATCCAAATAATTGAGGTTTAAAGCCTATCGACTATCCACTTGCATATGAACATGCACTTACTGTATTCTTCGTACCTTTCGCATTCTAACTTCAATCAATTACCATAATGCTTCCTATTCAGAGAGACTGAAAACCTAATGAAAAGATCAAGAGCTAAGCTTTTCATTGTTGCTTCAACAAATCACTCCCTGTTGTTAGTTCGCACCATACCAAACTCTGCTGCGATCTCCTTTTGCCACTCTTTCTGCTCCATATAGACTCAGCTAATTCCCTCTAATGAGTGGCAGCTGATTGCTACTTGTTGCTCTTGATACGCAAATAACAGGCTCTGCAACTTCCCCTCGAGCTGTCAGATGAGCAAACACTTAGAAATTAAGAATCTGTTCGAGTGGATTCACAATGAATTTGTTATGAAGCACATTCGATTTATTAACCTTTGTGTGAGATCGCAATACAAAAAAGACAGGCTACTCACATCTTGTGGGGAACCTCCCTACAGGTCAAGTAGAATGCAAAAATAAAGGAATAAAAACTGACAAAATTGCAACACTACATTACAAGCTATTTAAAATTAGTATTGAGCTCTGCTGCATACTACAAGCAACCATTTGTTTGAACCATTTTTTTCCTGCATACTGATATGAATGTTTATTAAGGACTTGGAAACATATTTCAATTTCAGAATACATGCAATCCCCATATATGTCTATTCATGGGAATTGGAACACAACTAATTACAATATGGATAGGAATAAGAGTGCAGTTCTTTTGTGTTTTATCAAACTTGTGCATACTCTTTATGCCTTTTGCAGAATATAAATTTGAAATAACCAAAGACATTGAATAAAGTCCCTTTTCTAAAAAATCACTTTGTAATTCTTAATCATGAAATCATTGCTTAGTCAAAAATTAGATGAAGTTCTAGGACAAAACAACAACATATATAATCTACTACTCAGTTGATTTTTCACAGGGATACACAATATAAACAACTAAGGGGAGGTGATAGGTAGCTTCCACAAATGCAAAACATAGTTTAAATGAAACAATCAAAAGCTTGAAACACTAAATAATGCCCATGCGTTGCTCTGGGAAAAAAAAAATCATATTATCCAGAGTGCCAAGCCATGGTCTGTGGGCTCTGCCTACACCACAGCATGACTTCGTCGAAGTGTCTGGTCAAGCTCCATCTCGGCCTGTGTCGTGCCTCTGCCCATCATCGACCTACACCACTCCTTGGGCTCTACTGCTACATCTAGTCACGCTCCGCTATAGCGTGTACCTCCTCTTGCCACCATGCTTGACTTGCGCCACCGTGTTTATACAACAATTGTCGGCGTTCGAGGCATTCACATACTTTAACTTAACCTCAGAGTATATAGTGATCCCATATCCATTGAAATAGCTTGCAATTATTACATATATCAACTTTCCAAAAAAGCAAACTCAAACTATTTATTTTTCAAAAAAAGAAAACATTAAATGATGCTTGCTCACGACAAAAAATTTCTATTGAACAAACTTTGACAAAGGGAATTTCTTTTGTTAATAATACCTACATCCTATAATTGTACAAGTTGTACGCTAGTACCATCATAGTGACAAAATCTCATGGTGAGTGGATGACCTAGCACCATTTCAACAAAACACAAGCTCAGAGGCATCCTACTACACCTATACATTTACAGCCAGGGTCCATGATATACACATCATATATGTGCAATCTTTCGTTCAGTGATAGACTCAGGATTAAAATAAGAGTGCTTGCAGAGCCTTATTCTTTTTCAACCTCTAAACCTCACTTCCTTTCTAATGGCGGATGGATGCCGATGCTACAAGGGGTACCTAGGGTTTGACCGAGTAGTAGGAGTACTCCCGCCCTAGCTCCCCCCTATAGGGTCCACCCCTACTTCCATCCATTCAACTATTCAAGAATTGACCAAAATGGTGTAATGGAAATTTTAACTGAAGAAAGAACCAACAATACAAAATCCTTTTCTAAAACTGCTCTCGTCGCTACATTGGCATGGTTGTACTCCACAACCACCACTGACTTTTGGTCCAATCATTCGAAGCACATATCAAAATTTTGTCGTGAACAATGAGAGATCAAAGAGGAAGAAACAAGGAATTTTTGAAACTTTGCTTTGACTTTCTACTGATGCCCTTGAGCTATTTGTGACACGTCACAACTTACCGATTATAATCCGTACCTCATGTAAAGCAACGAATCCAGAAGAATTGAACCAAAATAGCATTGCCATGATCCTCGATATAAGGGAATGTAACAAAATACAGAAAATACTCACCTGGTTGGATGACACAATGCTGCAATGCCACACCTGTTACTCTCCTTCGATTTATATATTATCAATTTGTGTCAAACAGAAAGGGTCTTTCAAATAATATCTAAAACAAAAAACAATAATGTCAAATAATCTTCACAAATTTTAATTCAAACTTGAATTCTGCAATTAAATCAATTAGAAAACAAAATTTTCAATCCATTTTTGCCATGGGCCAAACTCTTTTCCCCAGCCTGGCCCATTACTATTTGGCCCATCTCCAGCCCACGTGTCAAGCCACTGACTGCGAGCCCAGGACATACATGCCAGACATTATCTTTCATCTCCAGCAGCGCCATAGTACCCCCGTGCTAGAGCCACACCAAGCGTGCTGTGACAACCGTTTGCCAAAGCCGCCAACCCCATCGCTGCATCAGTAGTATCTCCGCAGCATCCCTATCCTCTGTTGCGCCTGCATGAGCCGTCCCGTCGGCTGCAGTGCCCATGAGCGCCATGCTTGTGTCACCGTCCGAGAACGCCTCTGAGTGAATCTGCATGCTCCGCCTATTTAAACCCTGACCAAGTTTGCCGTTCTCTTCATCGTACAACGCTGTCTCTATTTTGCCCCTTGGCCGAGCCTTTCCTCCACTAGTTCGCCCAGAACACCTTCGTCATCTCCATCTCTGAAGCGTATTGCCACTGTGCTCCACCGAGATCTTCTCCCACTCTGGTGAGCTTTGAACCTTTTTTTCGCGTCATCTTTCCCCTATCCATTCCCTCCGGCTATTCTTCATTTAATTAGAGTATGGTGCAGTGAATCACCGGAAATCCTTCGTCGTCCTTAGCGCCGGTCACCATTGCCACTAGTCTGGTCAGTCCTATACCATGCCATGGTTATTTTTGCCATCTCCTGACCCTTCTAATCACAATGTCATGCTCCGTTGTATCTCATTCCCATTGTGAAGAGCCATCGTTGTGTGCACCGCCACTGCCGTCAAAGCTCATTGTTGTGTGGTCGCCTCGAACCTCCTCCGTTGTTGCTGTCCTCACCTTCGTGTTCCTGGTGAGCTTCTGATGCTTATGTGCTTGTTGTTTTAGCCCAGAGTAGTAAGTTTTGTCATCGCCACCGTAGCTCCATTCTGTGCCGCCGTGAAGCTTCGCTGCCACCTACCACTGATGACCATTTGTCCCCAAGCTGCTACCCTTAGCACTACGCTGAGCCCAGCAAGCCATATCCATACCCCTTTGCCCCGCTATCACACCCATTCGCCTGTAACATAGTTCGTCGGAACCCTACGACCAAGCATGGCTGGGCCCATGGGCGTGCAGCCCGTGCGACCGTACAGGGCCCTCCAATTTCCAGGGCCTCAAAATATTAGCCCAACAGGAGAAGGCCCATGTATTCGTGTGAGGCCTGGCACCCCCAACCTTAGGCTCGAACCCCCTCCTCTCCCTGACCCCTCCGCAGTCTGCGCCCCCCCGCCCCCGTCCTCCCTCCTCCCCCTCACTCTCCCCCCGCCGCCCTCCTCCCTCTCCCGGCCCCGCTGCCCCCCGCCGCCCTCCTCCTTCTCCCCCCGCCTCCCGTCTCCTCCCCCTCCCCTCCGCCGTCCCCCTCCTCCCCCTCCCCCGCCGCTGCCTCCTCCCCCTCCCCCCGCCGCCCCCAACCCCCCTCCTCCCCGGCTCCCCCTCCCCCCCGCGGCGTCGCCGCCTCTTCCCTCCTCCCGGCCCTCCCCTTCCCCTCCACGTCCTCCACCTCCTGCTCCTCGCGCTTCCCGCCCCCGCGTCGCTGCCGCCGCGCCACCCGCCCGGCCGCTGCCTGCTCCGGCGCTTCGACAAGGTGCGTGCTTGCTTGTTCGCCGCGTGTGCCCGGAATGGTCGAGGAGGTGCGGTGCCGGAACCTGCCCTCGCTCCTCTCTCTGAGACTCAGTCGCTCGTGCTCCCCGGCCATGGCTCCTGTGCCGGCGTCGCCATGGAACTCATGGCCGTCCCCAAGAAGAAGGTATCTTCACTTATCCCTCATTCTATTTCGTGGTTCTCGTTGTCACTTACATAGGCCTGCCCTAGTCTTGGTGATCTCTGTTGATGCCGTAATGTAGTTCTAATATGGTGCACTCTAGGTGTTCGTTGAATTACCTGGTGGGTAGAAAGGTGCGGTCTTTGAAACGTTTTACCAGTGGAACACAGAGATCTATAGGTATATGGTGCGTACTACCTGTTTGTTGATCGTTTGGTAGGTTAGTGATAGATAGTGTTTGGTGTTTAAGCTAGTTTCAGTTGGAGCACGAAGTCTGATAGGTGCGGTTTCAGGGATATGCTGATTTAAGCTACTTTGCAATTGTGACTATAATATATTGTTCCTGCAATTTTATTTTACTTTTAAATATAGACTGTATGATGTTGTCAGAATTAGTTTTAGCTTCGTTTCTAACAAGCAACCCGTTAAGTTGTTTGTTATATACTTATATGAGTGATGATTTGAGAGGTGAAGTCAATATATGTGTAACTCATCATCATGCTGCTATGTAAATGTGATAAATAAACCAGGAATTCAAAGACAACCGAACAAGCATTCAGAAAGTATGCTGATTGAAGGCATAACTTCTGGTCATATGACACATTTGGGCATTCATATACATGTAAGTAGCCAGAATCTTTGGGCGTAATCAATGAATTATACCTTTTATGATAACAACCTATGAACCTACAATCCCTTATCCTCAACACTTTAGGATCCGTCATATGTAAGCTTGCTATTTGATGGAATTGTAGTTTTAGCACAATAGTTCCAGGTTTAATTATGAACATAAAAGTATAATTCCAGCAATAAACAACTGACATGAACACTAGTAAAATGTATGCAATTACATAACTCTTTCTCATGGGTAGTATGTTTTTTTTGGGATACGTCTGTTGAAGAGCGGCACGGGCTCGGCACGGCCGGCGGCGGCGTGAAGAGCGACGGCGCGGGCTCGGCTCGTGGCGTCGGCGTGCGGCTCGCGGTGGCATGCAGAGTAGTGGTAGCGTGTAGAGGTGGTGTGCAGGCAGCGACGCGGGTAGGAGACGCACAGCACGGCCCTGGCATTATTTTGGCTATATTTGGTATTTTGGTTTAGGCCTCACTTAGAGCTTTGTACAGGGTCTCCAAATTTCACGGCACGGCCCTGGTCCGACCAAGAGCCATCCTTCGACCACCCCTCTAGCTGCTAACCCCACCAGTGAACTCCCCGAGAGCCCCTCTACCTATTCCTGACCTTGCCACAACATCTCCGACCCTCCCCTCACTGCTGAGCTTGGCCACCGCCGCCGCTGTGCCCCCTGTTGCCGTCTCACTGACCAGTGGAGCCCACTTGGGATGAGATTAGATTAACACACTTGGGATGAGATTAGATTAACACTAATCAAACTCAGTTAAACCAAATAAGTCTATGATATGTGGGCCCAAGAAAATTAATCAGGTTGAAATAATATAAACTAGTTTTAAACAATGAATCACTGACACATGGACCCCACTTGTCAGTTATTTTAGAAAATAATAAAACTCTGACAAGTAGGTCCCACCTGTCATTCTAATGACGTAATAAATCCAGGATTTCCTTTAGAAAGAACAATAAAAATTAAAATCCCAGCATAGTATCCTTTTTCCTTTTTCAGTATTTTTCAATCCAAACCAAATTTAAATGCATGTAACATTTTCATATGAACTCTAAATTGAGTGATGATCTCTCCTTTCATAGCGTCTGTGTAGAGGCCTGCCCAACACATATATTGATGAAAGGGTGTACGACGGCAATCAGCCCCAATCAAGCTTGACACATATTTAGGTACCACACAACCAAAAGCCGCAAATACTATTGCCTTGCCACTTTCTTTTCAAATGGTTGTCTTTTCTTAAAATGGCATTCCTCCAAATCAACCACATGAAAATTTTGACTGAGAGGAAATTTAGCTTTCCAAAGCATTTTATGACTACACTGATTTGACATAAAACAATCCTGGATTTTCCAAAGCCCATCTGGATTTGTCACGGGACCTTGATAAGGCAACCCTTGCAATGATGTCTTGTAATTGCCTCAATTGTTGCTGTCTATTCTCATCAAGCCATCTTCTAAAAGGGAAGACTTCATTTTTTGCAACAGCTTGATAAAGAAGAATTTCTTGCTCATTACAAATTTCGTAGAGATCAGAAAAGACATTACAAAGAGGAGCATGGCCACTCCAACAATCATGCCAGAAATCAGTTTTTCTACCATCACCAATGTTTAGAATTCTACCCTTTAGGTAAATGTTTTTAACCTTAAAAATGTCAGCCCAACAAGGAGAATCATGTTGCTTGTGAGTTATTTGATAAATGCTTCTATTCCTCAGATGTTTTCTTCTAACCATGTATTGCCACAAACCATCTTCTGATTCAAGTTTCCACCACCACTTACAAAGCAAACTCACATTTACATGCATGTCTGATGTACAAAATTCATATTTGTACAGTCAACTGAATAGACGCCAGATTGTTAGGCACTTACAGATGGAGCATTGTCTATTCACCAGATCCACAAGGATTACAATGACCACATAGACCTTTAGGTACCAACATTGTCATCACCAGTCCACCATTGCCAACCCTCTCTTCATCAATGGTTATATTCGCCCCTGACAGACCCTCCAAATCATCAGTCACAAGGCTAGACACAACATCAGGCAATGCTAAGAAAAATATATAAAGAAACTCCATCAGAAATCGCACATTCAGTAAGTTGGCAACACTTATGAAGTCACCATCTTGTAAAACAAATTCATAGAAGCTGGCAGCCTTGTAATTCTATGGGGTCCCTCAACTATGATATTTTTCACAAAAGAAAAGGTATTCAAAAACTAGTAAAGATGCCAGTATGCCTAACGATTAATGGTCTCAGCTTCAGACTTCAGAGTTGTAGTGCAAACCATGATCTTGATGCAACCATCTGTTTTGATAAGTGAGATCATTTTCCATGCCATATCAATGACAGGTTCTAAATTGAGCCTGACAATGTGTAGTGGTATAAAACACCACTGCACTTAGATTTGCTTTAACCACCACAAGCAAGGTCACACGCCAACACTAGATACGCAGGGAACATCAAAATATTGCCCAAATTCAGGCCAAAAATTTTCCATTCACATCTGAATTTATTACATTTGGACTCTGTACATCAATAAGTTGCTCCTAGACTCAGGGCTTCACCACACACACAGGAGTGCATCGACCCATGTTTCCCATCGGAAACTGAAGACTTCAACACCAATGCTAAAGAATTTTAGTCAGCCAATATTAATTTTACAGAACAGCCAGCACAGCCTCCAGACCTAAAGGCAGCTCACACAGTTTTTGCGTGCATCACTCGTTCAATTCTATTCCTTTCACTGCTACAAACGGGGTAGTAAACGGGCGTTTTTTTTTTTCAGCGAGTGAGTTTTACGCTCCGTCTCGTGCCAGTATTGCAGTCGTGAGTTGTTGTTATAGGACCAGTTTAAGCAATATACTGAACTTTGTTTCAGACATGCATTAGGTGCGTTCGCTGCCTAGTTGAAGACTCTGCTAGCACTCTAGTAAAATTACTAGTGGCTGACAGAGATTCTGATAGTACTAGAAATCTTCCTAAGTGTGTGCAGACATAACCTAGAGACACAAAAGGTAAAAGACTCATGCATGGTAGAAAAACGCAAGAGGTAGCAGCAAAGACATACTAACCGACTGGTACTGCTTGATGCTGCAGCACGAGGAAGGTTTGGTGTGGACACTGTTGGAATTAATCTAGTCTTAATTAGTTCAAGTCGGATTAACTTAGTAGTAGAATCGAACCAAGAGTTTGAGTATAGTCAATTTTGGTATTTTACGACAATAAGAAGTCGAGACCGAATCCATATTGTAATTATAAATGTTCTTTGTAATCTTGAATATAAATAGAGGGGAACCTATCCCAGAAAATGAGTGGCGATTGGAAGCACCACAAAACGATCTTGTTTATCAAAGTTCTCATACAACATCATAATGCCACCGTCGTATTCGAGAACAAAGGAGTTGCGAGCACAAACAAAGGAAACACATGCACTTGAAAGGTCGTGAAAAGCTACAACTACCTGAGCTCGTAATCGTGGAGAGCTACGACTATCTCAGCAAGTCGGTAGATTGACTTCGAGTGTGAAGTTGAAAAGAAGATCGGACGGTGTCCGAACAGCTATTGAGATAAGATCGGATAGCGTTCGAGTAGCCACCGAGATCGGGATGATCGAGTGGCTACAAAATCTATGGTGTTCAAGTAAACAGTAGTGAATCTACGGTGTTCAAGTGAAGCTGAGGAGTTAAAGAACATCTAACGGCCTACGAGTAGTCTAAAGAAGCATCCAACGGCGTTCGAGAGATATCGAAAGGGATGAAGCATTGAAGAAGTCGAAGACTCGAGAGAAGCGGTCAGAGATTCTACCGACCTAGTCAGAGCCTCACGTGGTCGTATTCTACAACTAGGGAGGCTTCGTCCCAACAGTGGTATCAGAGAAAATCTGAGCTACTCGTAATCTTCGGCAATGGCGCTCACTGTTCATCAGGCTATAAGGGATGGCAGCGGAGTGCCGCACTAGATCCCGATGTTGACAGCAACAAATTATACCACTTGGGCAATCAAGATGGAGGCGATCATGGATGCACAAGGAGTCTGGGAGGCAATAGAACCTACAGTCGGGGTGGTCACAGATGAGAGGAAGAACAAAGCAGCACGCGCGTTCCTCTTCCAAGCCTTCCTGGAAGACGTCCTTCTGCAGATCGCGAAGAAGTCGGCCAAGGAGGTATGGGATGGTTTGAAGACTCGATATCTCGGTGCTGATCGAGTGAACAAGGCCGGATTGCAAACACTCAAAAGCAAATTCGATTCAATTCACATGCAAGAAAGAGAGTCGATCGATGAATTCGCGAGGAAATTGAGTGTTATGGCAGCTAAGTACAGTGCTCTCAGGGCCACGTTGGAGGACACGCACATTAGTCAAGAAGCTTCTGGACTCGGTGCTGGATAAGAATCTACAATTGGTAGCATCGATCGAGCAGTACTCAGATCTTGAGACGATGCAGTTTGAAGAAGCAATTGGGCGACTCAAAGCTTATGAAGAAAGACTCAACCGGCGATCGAATAACAACAATACGGGAGGTCAATTGTTGTTCTCCCAAACCGAGTGGAAACCTCGACAAGGTTTCAACTCCAAGCAGTTGGCCTACACCTCTAGAGGAGGAGGAGAGAGCTCCGAAGTAGGAAACACCCATGGTCAAGGAAGCGGCTTCCGAGAACGAGGAAGTGACTTCCGAGGATGAGGAAGAGGTTAGTGGAGATGTCGTGGGCGAGGCAGTGTTGGCCGGGGTAGCACAACCATGACTCATCAAGGAGAGGGAGTTACCTGTTGGTCCGGGACAAGCCGCGACAAAACTCATATCAAGTGTTTTAACTGTAGCCAACACGGGCATTATGCCTTAGAGTGCAAAGGCAAGCAGCTAGGAGAGGAGGTACATCTTACTGAGACTCAGGATGAGCCAGTATTGATGCTGACAATAGCTGAAGACACTCAAAAAATAGTCTTACTGCATGAAGAGAAGGTCTTACCGACATTGCGGCCTAGCAGGGATTATCAGACCACCACTGATTTGTGGTACTTCGACAATAGGGCAAGTAATCATATGACCGAAGACAAAAGAAAATTCTATGAACTCAATGAATCGGTTCAAGACAATGTCAAGTTTGGAGATGGCTCTACTGTTCAAATCAAAGGAAAAGGTTCAGTTCTGTTCAAATTTAATGAAGGTGAACAAAGATTGTTGACAGAGGTATATTATATACTAGATCTGTGCAGTAACATCTTGAGTATTGGTCAACTAATGGAGACAGGGAGCAGGGTGGTTATCTACGACACCTTTCTATGGTTCTATGATCAGTGCAACAAACTCTTGATGAAGGTCGAACACACTCGAAATCGGCTTTATAAGGTTTTGTTGGAAACCAGTGAGCCGGTATGTTTGCTAGCAAGTATGGAGGATAAGGCATGGCTGTGGCATGCAAGATTGGGACACATCAACTTTCAGTCCATCAGGTCAATGGGAGAGAAGGCAATGGTTGTCGGATTACCAAGGATAAGTCATCCCACTCAAATCTGTGAAGGTTGCTTGCTTGCAAAATAGGTACAACTCCCGTTCCCAAATATGGTCGAGTATCGAACCAAACAACAGTTAGAACTCGTTCATACAGATCTATGCGGACCGATCACCCCATCGACTGTTGCCAGGAACAACTATTTCCTTTTAATTGTCGACGACTACAGTCGATGATGTGGGTACAAATGCTCAAGGAGAAGAGTGAAGCATTTGAGGAATTCAGAAAATTCAAAGCTATCGTAGAGACAGAGACTGGATGTAAACTAAAGAACCTAAGGACAGATCGAGGGGGAGAATTTCTCTCAAATATGTTCAAAACCTTCTGTGAGAATGAAGGAATTCAGAGGCATTTGACTGCACGATATACACCTCAACAAAATGGTGTTGTCGAACACTGGAATAGGACTGTGGTTAAAATGGTAGGAAGTCTACTGAAGAGTATAAAGATGCCCGGAAGATTTTGGGGAGAAGCAGTACGACATGCGTTTTACATTCTAAATCGAGTAACCACCAAAGCACTAGCTGACACTACACCTTATGAGATTTGGACAGGAAGAAGACCAAGGCTAGATCATCTGAGAGTGTTCGGTTGTAAGGCTCACATGAAGATTCCATCGGTTTACACTCGAAAAGTAGATGACAGAAGTATGTCAGTGGTCTATCTTGGTGTCAAGGAAGGGAGCAAGGCACATAGACTTCTCCATCCAAGTCGGAACAAGCTCCACGTAAGTCGAGATGTGGTATTCGAGGAGAATAGGTGTTGGGATTGGAAGAAAGACATAAAACTAAATCGTAACAGTTGGAGCGCGTTTACTGTAGCAGAACCAACAACAGAAGTACTGACAGAAGTCGAAGAAAACCCAGTCACTCCTACGGAGGTCATACCTTCCACTCTTACCAACCAGGAGGGTCTAGTACAAAGTGACGAATCTAATTCAGAACTAGTTGGTTTAGAGGAGTCACCAGAGGAGAAACCTCTAAAGTATCAGTCAATTTTCAAAATATATGAAGCAACAGAACATATGAGTTTGCCATTAGGAGAATTGCAGCAGATTGAAATAGAAGAGCCAAAGAGTTTCTCGGAAGCAGTAAAAGAGAAGCATTGGGTTGATGCGATGGATCTGGAAATCAACTCGATTAAAACCAACAAGACATGGGAGTGAATTGCCAGTAGGATAAAGACCTATCGGTCTGAAGTGGGTCTACAAGGTGAAGAGGGACTCGGAAGGGAAGATTGTAAAATATAAAGCTAGACTTGTTGCAAAAGGCTACATACAAAAGCAAGGAATAGATTTCGAAGAGGTCTTTGCTCCGGTAGCAAGAATTGAGACTGTAAGGCTATTACTTGCACTAGTTGCTTAGAATGAGTGGCAAGTACACCACACGGATGTCAAGACATTTTTCTTGAATGGAGAATTACAAGAGGAAGTATATGTCATCCAGCCAGAAGGGTATGAGGTGAAGAATGAAGAATAAAAGGTGTATAGACTTCATAAAGCTCTGTATGGGCTTCGACAAGCTCCTCATGTACGGTATCAGCATTTGGACCAAAGTCTAAAACCAATTGGCTCAAAAAATGTCCTCAAGAACATGTCGTGTATGTAAAAAAGGATGAATCCAACATCTTGATCATTGGGGTGTATGTCGATGATCTCATCATAACTGGTTCAAAGGCCGAAGGCATACAAGACTTCAAACAACAAATGATGAGGGTGTTTGAGATGACAGATCTTGGATTGCTTACCTATTACCTTGGCATAGAGATCGAGCAAAGGAAGGATCAAATCATTCTCAAACAATCTAGCTATGCAAAGAAAGTTCTTGAATAGTTTGGTATGGAGGACTACAATCCATGCAAAAGCCCTATGGAACCGAAGCTACTACTGGATAAATATCCTAAAGGAGAATGGGTGAATCTGACCGAGTATCGATAAATTATTGAAAGTCTAAGGTACTTGTTACACACTTGCATATGCGGTTGGATTAGTGAGCAGATACATGCAAAGACCAACACTAATTCACTAGAAGGTAGTAAAACAAATATTGTGGTATCTGAAGGGTACAATTGAACTTGGTCTTGAATACTCGAGCGATGGAAAAGGAAAGTTGATAGGGTTCACAGACAATAGTCATGCTGATGACATAATAGATCGAAGAAGTACCGGTGGTATAGTGTTTTATCTCAATAATTCTGCAATTTCGTGGGCATCACAGAAGCAAAGGAGTGTTGCTCTGTCGTCATGTGAAGCAGATTTCATGGCAGCAGTGGCAGCTGCGTGTCAAGCAATGTGGTTGAGAAGATTGTTGGGTGAGATCATAGGACATCTTCGAGAAAAAGTTACGTTATATGTTGACAACAAATCAGCAATTGCATTGATAAAAAACCTAGTGTTTCACAGGAGGAGTAAACACATCAACACAAGATTTCACTTCATTCATGAATGCATTGAAAGAGGAGAAATCGAAATCAAGCATGTTTCGAGAAGTGAACAGCGTGCAGACATCCTCACGAAGTCTCTAGCTAAGCAGAAGTTTTTACAGATGAGGACATTAGTTGGCATCAGGGACTTGCTTGAAAAATCAAGCCTAGATTAAGGGGGAGTATGTTGGAATTAATCTAGTCTTGATTAGTTCAAGTTAGATTAACTCGGTAGTAGAATTGAACCAAGAGTTCGAGTAGAATCAGTTTTCATGTTTTACGACAATAAGAAGTTGAGTCCCAATCCATATTATAATTATAGATGTTCTTTGTAATTTTGAATATAAATAGGGGGAGCCTACCCTAGAAAAGGAGCAGCGATTGGAAGCACCATAAAACGATCTTGTTTATCGAAATTCTCATATGACATCGTAATGCCGCCATTGTATTTAAGAATAGAGGAGTTATGAGCACAAACAAAGGAAACACATGCACTTGAAAGATCGTGAAGAGCTACGACTACCTGAGAGACCATGTGGAGGTATCCCCATGTTTGTGATGAGTAATTGACGGTTGGTTTAGTGAGTTTGAGTTTGTTTTGGGTATTCTAGGGTTGAGTACCTTTATTTGTGCTAATATTGATTATGATGTTTCATGCGGTGCTATGTGATGGTTTGCTTATCTGTGTGACTGCAGGACTTCGGAGCTAGGTCATGGTGAGGCGAGGAGGACCGGGACTAGGCACAGGAGGTGTTGAGATACAAACGGTCGATGACGCCGAAGATGATCGATGCTGCTGAGGTGGCTGCGAGCCAGGAGACAAGGAACCGGTGGTGGACACGGCGAGGCACGTGATGACCGAACTAGGCACAGGCGGTGCCGAGGTCAAAGTGGTGACGAAGGTTGGATGGCAAGGAGAGTGCAGCCAATTCTTCTTTGGTCAGAATGTGTGAGAGGGTGCAGCAGCTGGTTTGCTCATTCGGACTTGTCCGAATGTTTGCTGTGTGTGAACAAAAAAAAAGGCAGCAGCCTCTCGTGTCAAAAAGGTGGAGCAGTTTTTAGCCCTCTCTTTGTCTGTGCTTTAGCCTTCGGTCTAGGAGAAAAAGAGGAGGCCGTGTAATCTGGGTAGTAGCAGGAAATCGGGGATTTCTTGGTCTCCTCGAGGACAGCAGAGGAGGACCTTCCCAAAAAGGTGGCTGCGCATGCTTCCTGAAGAGTGTGCTCGGTTAGGGGAAGTAGTAGGCGAGCAGCAGAAAAATTGTGGTGCTGGTTGCCCCTCCTGTGTGTGGATGTGGGTGTGAGCTCATCTAGCAAGCAAGTGGGAGTTGTGCTCTCTGGTACGGAGCTCTGGTTGTGTTCCTGTGTGTGTTCTCCCTTTTTTTGTCTCCTGGGAGCATGTGCTAGAAAGTTAGAAGGAGTAGTAGAACATGTAGTAATCTGTGAGTGGTTAGATTTCTTGTGTGTGTGTGTGTTCTCCTGTAGGTGAGACCATGTAGTGAGGTGACGTGAACTCATGTGTAATTATTCATCTTTTTGCAATGAATCCTTTTGAGATGGTCTGAGTTTTGTGCCACTTGATTTCCTCTGCTCATCCCTTCTCTAGGGTTTCTTGGGAAGGATTGATGGAATGTCTGATTTCCTTTCTTAGGAAAGCCTGAGCTTTTTGTTTTCTTGTCCTGAGATCCTTGCTAAACTACCTGCAAAATTTTGTGAGCAAAGGATTAGAGGTTGGAGAGAAATTTGAAAATGTATCCTCTCTCTGCTCATTTTCAGTTTTCAGCCAAATCTTTATATTCTTGATTTATTGCTGAAATCTGTTGTTCCCCGAGGACATGGGATTATTTAGATTATAGTTCAGTTATTTTGGCCCAAAATCATCCGGCAATTTCTTGTTTATTTCTCAGTTCTTGTGTTAATTGCTGTAGTTTACTGCACGACAAGTTTCAGGCAGTCAGCTGCTTGCTTTTGTCTTCGGTCAGAGAGGGAGCCGAGAGGTGTGGGTGAAGTGCAGCAGTATTGTAGCTCGTTTTGAGTTCGGTCTGTAGTCTGGTTCCAGCAGCTTTTTAAGTGCAGCACTGCTCTTCCTTCTTGCGGTTTTCAGCCTTTGCAGTCTGCATTTCGGTCAGAACACTTTCTTCTCTGTTTTCAGTCTGCTGTGTTCGACTGCCTCTCAGTCTCATTTTTGGTTATGTGCAGTTTCTGCTGGTGTTATTTGGTTCGCCCTTCTCTGAATTTCAGCTGCTACTTATTCACTGCTGTTTTTGGTTCTAATTTCCAGTCCTTTTCAGCAATCATGTGCAGTTATTCTGCCAAATTGTAGTGCAGTTTTCAGCCAAATTGCAGTGCAGTTTTCAGCCAAATTGCAGTGCAGTTTTCAGCCAAATAACAGTGCAGATTTCAGCCAAATAGCAGTGCAGTTTCAGACTACAGGTGCTACAATTTGTTGCTTTCATATTAGAGAATCTGCATATTTCAGTCTACAGTAGTTGCAGTTGCTACTGCAGATCTGTACTTGAGCTTTTGGTCAAATTTTCTTTACAGTTTCTTGTTTTCGGCAAATATTTTTTTTTGCAGCAGCTGATCGTTTTGGTTTGCAAAATTAATTTTGGCAAAATTTAAATCCTTTCAGTCAAATCGGCAAAAATGTTTTCAATCCTTCCAATAAGCATGAATCTTACTTCATAGCTCTCATAGCTATCGGAGAAGAAATTTCTGAATACTCGGGGGCAAATTTTAAAGAGACACCATTCACCCCCCCTCTGTTGCCTTTTCTGATCCTACACTACCTGAGCTCGTAATCATGGAGAGCTACGACTATCTCAGCAAGTAGATAGATTGACTTTGAGTGCGAGGTCAAAAAGAAGATTGGACGGTGTCTGAATAGCTACTGAGATAAGATCGGATGGCGTCCGAGTAGCCGCTGAGATTGAGATGATCGAGTGGTTACAAAATCTACGGTGTTTGAGTAAGCAGTAGTGAATCTACGATTTTCAAGTGAACCCGAGGAGTTAAAGAACATCTAATGGCCTATGAGCAGTCTAAAGAACCATCTAACGACGTTCGAGAGGTACTGAAAGCGCTGAAGCATTGAAGAAGTCAGAGACTCGAGAGAAGCAGTTGAAGATCCTGCAGACCTAGCTGGAGCCTCACGTGGTCATATTCTACAACTAGGGAGGCTTCGTCCTAACAGACACTTGCAATTGTAGCTCTTGTTGGTTGGACAACTTGCAAATAGGCAGAAACTTGCAAACATACACATGGATCAGCAAACTATAGGGGATGTGCCAAAACTGCCTGTCTGCAAGGACGTGGATGAGAGATGATCCCCGCCACATAGCCATGATACAACTACTGGCACTGCAGGCCATGGCATGATGACATCGCCGGACATGGAGATGAGCTCCTTGATGAAGGCAGGGTCAAATGGTGGACAAGGCAAACCTCTGATGAACTCATCGGGTGCTGGCTCCTCGAGCTGTACTTCCTCGTCGTCCAAGCACGAATCCACCACCTACACGGCTTCGTTCGGGCAAGGGCCGTGTACGGTGGTGGTGGTCTGGAAAAGCCCCATGGCGGTGTCTCCCTCAGGCTCAGGCTCAGCTGGTGGTGCACATGGTGGTGGCATGCCTGGCTCGCGTCCATATAGGTCAGGCACATCGAAGTCAAAGGGCATCACTGCTCTGATGTTGCCGTCAACGAACATCAGGTCGCGCTCATCAAACTCGAAGGGCTGAAGTGGGATCGCGGCACCGTCACGCTCGAGCATCTCAAACAGCTGGTGTTCCTCCTCGTCCGTCATCGTTTGCCACCAGGCGCTGTAGGGTGGAGGAGGCTCTTCTGTAGGGTGATGGTCATCCGGCTTGCCTCCCGGCCCGTGGTGGTACTCCGACATTAGGTTGCTCTCGAGGCTTTCCGCAAATAGTAGTGTTGGATAATCCAGCAGTTCATCATGATCATAGATTCATTGTAGCATCGTGGTATCACTGTAGCAGTCGTAGAATGTTAGGGTCGTAGAACCACTGTAGCAGTCGTAGGATGTCACATGGTCATAGAACCACTATAGCAGTCATAGGATGTCATGGTCATAGAACCACTGTCATAGTTGTAGTGGCCGTGGTCGTAGTTGTAGCAGCCGTGGTCGAAGAGTAGCGGCCATGGTCGAAGTTTTCTGTAGCGGTCGGAAATGCTCGACGCATGCTTAGTCCACGTGGGAGCACATTTTCTGTTTTGTTAGCATCGTGTGCATCATGACTTGGATCCGTGGGATTATGCAGGTGGTGGTGAATAATAAGGGTGGCTTAACTAGCAAAGTTAGACTAGGATTTCCTTTAAATAAGATGCTAATAAAATAGAAAAGGCTACCCAGTTTTCTAGCAGCGCAAAACTCTTATGTTTTCGCTCTATTTTCCCAATTTCGTGTGTGTTCGTGTCTGAGCTCAAGCGTGTTGATCGACCAAAATTCCTGACACTTGATTAGAGCCAGGGAATGCTGATCCACGATGTAGTTGTTAGATTCTGCATTGCCTTGGCGCTCCCAGTCTTCATCGCCACATCTTAGAGACTGCGCTGACGGAAGTGGTAGTGCTTTGGTGGTACAAAGGGTGGGGAAGGAGGTCAGGGGATCAGTGGCGTATCTGACACTCATGAAGACGAACTATGGTGATTGGGCCTTGATGATAAAGGTCATTCTCTAGGCGCGTGGGCTCTAGGACGCCGTCGACACTGGCGGCACTGAATTCCATGAGGATAGGATGGTGTTGGAGGCCATCCTGCATGCCATTCCACCGGAGATGATCTCTACGCTTGCTGTCAATGCAACTACCAAGGAGGCATTGGATACCCTGAAGACCATGCATGTTGGCATTGATCAACTACGCAAGGCCAATGCTCAGAAGCTCTGCAAGGAGTTTGAGAGCATTGCATTCCATTACGGGCAGTCTGTTGACGACTTCACGATGTAGCTCACCAGGCTGGTAAACCAGCTTAGCACTCTCAATGACTCAGAGGCACCGTACAAAGTCATTGAGAAGTACCTGCATGTCGTCCCCTCCAGGTTCTCCCAAATCACTCTTTCAATTGAAACTCTGCTTGATCTCTCGACGCTCTTGGTGGAGGAGGTGACTAGGAGACTCAAGGGGGCGGAAGATCGGCTAGACCCGGCGCCCACACCAGTGCTAGGAGGAACTGCTCCTCACAGAGGAGGAGTGGTCTACGCGAATGAGGGAGCGGCAATAGGGGGAGGGATGGTGGCCCCAAGTCCAGAAACCAGCGATGCAAGCCACTGCTATGACAGGCTGATAGCGATAGCATGGACGAAAGCAGGGAAAGGCCAGGATCTGGTGGCTGCTGTGACTTCTCAAAGGACAAATGCCGCAACTGCGGCAAAATGAACCATTGGGCCAAGGATTGCAGTAGCCGATAGAAGCAAGCCAAGGCGCACCTGAAGCAAGGGGATGACGATGAGGCCACACTCCTGATGGCTGGGTCCATCACCATCCCTGAGTCATCGACACTGCAAGCTGCCATCCCCAATTCCCTATCGCTGCAATGCAGTCCCCTCCGACTGGTCGAAGCGAAGGTTTTCACGCAGCTGGATCGGGAGGAGGCGCACGATGACGAGCTTTGGTACCTTGATACCGGTGCTACCAACCACATGACCGGCTCATGGAGGTCTTCTCCGTGCTCAGCTCTGAGGTGGTCGGCACAGTGAAGTTCAATGATGGCTCCATCATCAATATAGAGGGTGTGGGATGTGGGATGATCCTCTTCGCATGCAAGTCCAGGGAGCATCGCGCCCTTACAGGAGTGTACTATATTCCCTAGCTCACCACCAACCTCATCAGTGTTGGGTAGCTTGATGAGATGGGTTGTCCAGTGCTGATTGAGGGTGGGATCCTGAGGATACGCGATAAGTAGCAGCATCTGTTGGTGAGAGTCAGGCGCTCTCTTAGTCGGCTATTCCTGTGTTGCATCAATATCGTGCAACCGATGTGCCTATCGGCAAGGTGCGGTCATCTGAACTTCCAAGCCCTATGCAAGCTCGCACAACGCAGTATGGTGCGAGGGCTGTCATGGATTGATCAATTGGATCAAGTCTACGACGGTTGTCTCACCAAGAAGTAGCGGCAAGCCCCCTTCCCGGAGCAGGGAAAAGATCATGCGCAACATGTCCACGACGTCCCCACGGCGATGTCTATGGGCCGATCACACCAACGACACCAAGTGGCAATAGCTACTTATTGTTGCTTGTGGACGACCTGAGCTGCTACATGTGGCTCAGTCTCCTTGCAAGTAAGGACCAAGCTCCGGTGTTGATCAAGCGCTTTCAAGCAATGGTGGAGGTAGAGTCCGGGTGCAATCTCAAGGTGCTTCGACCCGACCCCGGCGGGGAATTCACATCGGTGGAATTCGGCGAGTACTGTGCCGAGCGCGGTGTGCAACGGTGGTTCACGACTCCTTATTCCCCGCAGCAGAACAGGGTTATGGAGCACCGCAACTAGACTGTGGTCGCCATGGCGCATAGCATGTTGAAGGCTAAGGGGCTTCCCGGGAGGTTCTAGAGCGAAGCTATCTCCACCGCCATCTTCATCTTCAATCATGCACAAACACTAAGCGTCGACGGGAAGACGCTGTATGAGGCTTGGCATGGCAAGCAGTCGGCAATGCACTTCTTCTGCACCTTTGGTTGTGTAGCTCATGCCAAGAACTCAAAGCTGCACCTGAAAAAGCTAAATGACCAGTGCACACCAATGATCTTCATCGGGTATGAGTCCGGGTCCAAGGCATACCACGTGTATGACCTAGTCATCCAGCACGTGCACATGACGCATGATGTCGTCTTCGACAAAATAGCACAGTGGGACTGGAGTGCTCACAGTAAAGAAGGTATGGTGAGTGGACAGGAACCTTTCACCATGGAGTACACTACAGTGTGTGAACCAGGTACAACAGAGATTAGTGGCGCGGACGAAGATTAGGATTTTCCACACACACTTGCTAGTGTGTGCTCTGGCAACACAATGATGCCAGAGGCAGATGTGGCAATGCCCATGACAACAGGCACAGTGGAGTTCTCCTCGCTGCCAAAAAACCTAGTAGAGGCACTCGACGCTGACCACGATGACACTCCACTTTGGTACCACACCATCGACAACATCATCGGGCCAGCTTCACCTCGTGGTTTCGCACCATGTGATTTCAACACCGTTGGGTTGTTCTTCACCATAGCTGACAAACTAGCATCCTTTGGTGAAGCAGAGCAGCATGAGTGCTGGTGTAAGGCGATGCTTAAGGATATGAAGTCGATCGAGGAAAATGGCACATGGGAGCTCATAGATCTCCCTGCTAGTGACCAACCCATTGGACTCAAGTGGGTTTACAAGGTGAAGCATGGCGAACATGGTGCCATCACCAAATACAAGGCATAGCTGGTTGTGAAGGGCTACGTATAGCAGGCTGGTATCAACTTTGAGGAAGTGTTCGCCTTTGTGGCATGCATGGAGTCAGTTCGGATGTTGCTTGTTGTGGCAGTGCACGAGCGGTGGCAAAGTCCATCATATGGACGTCAAGTCTGCGTTCCTCAATGGCGACCTGAAAGAGGACATGTATGTGGCTAAGCCACCTGGGTTCATCATCACAATAGCGAGCGCAAGGTACTTCAGCTTCGTAAAGTGCTCTATGGTCTTCGCCAAGCACCCAGAGCGTGAAATACCAAGCTCAATGCCAACCTGTTGATACTGGGGTTTCACAAGAGTGTTTTCGAGCATGCTGTGTATGCACATGGTGATAACGCACATCAGTTGATCGTCGGAGTGTACGTCGATGACCTGATCATCACTGGCACCGAAGTCACCGACATTCACGCGTTCAAGACCGAGATGAAGAAAATGTTTCGAATGAGTGACCTAGGATTGCTTTCCTATTACTTTGGCATCGAAGTAAGCCAAGAGCCAAGTAGCATCACCCTATGCCAATCGGCCTATGCGCTCAAGGTGCTCAAGAAGAACGACATGGAGGACTGCAACAGCTGTCAAGCACTAATGGAAGCCCGCCTGAAGTTGAGAAAATTGAGCTCCTACGCATTGGTAAATGCCACTCAGTACCAGAGTATCATTGGCAGCCTCTGGTATTTGGTGAACATGCAGCCAGACATAGCCTATGCGGTGGGAACCATATGAAGATCACCTAGCCACGGTCAAGCACATACTGTGCTACATCGCTGGAATGCGCAACCACGGCATCCACTACGCAAGGGAAAAAGGCAGTCGACCACTGCTATTGGGATTCAGTGATAGCGACATGGTCGGTGACGTCGACAACCGCAGAAGTAGAGGGTGGTGGCACTGTCGTCCTACAAGGTGAAGTACATTGCCACGACGGCCACGGCATGTCAAGGCATATGGTTAGCTCATCTGATGGGTGAACTTCTCTACTTAGAGCCCAGCATGCTGGTGCTGAAGGTGGATAACAAGTCTGCCATTAGTTTAACCAAGAATCCTGTCTTTCACAACCAGAGCAAGCACATCGATACTTTCTTTCATTTCATACGGGAGTGCATTGATGGAAGGAAGATCGTCCTGAGCATACTTGCACAAAGGAGCAACTCAAGGACATTCTTACGAAGCCACTCGGGTGCATCAAGTTCCAGGAACAACGCGCAAGGATTGGCGTCGTTGAGATCTCATGTGAACACCACATGAATTAGGGGGTGAATGTTGGATAATCCAACACGTTCATCTGGTTGTAGATTCACAGTAGCAATCGTGGCATCATTATAGCAGTCATAGGATGTCATGGTCGTAGAACCACTATAGCGGTCATAGGTGGTCATGGTTGTAGAACCACTGTAGCGGTCGTAGCGGTCATGGTTGTAGTCGTAGCAGTTGTGGTCATAGTCATAGCGGTCATGGTCGAAGAGTTTTCTGTAGTGGTCAAAAATGCTCGACGCATGCTCAGTCCACACGGGAGCACGTTTTCTGTTTTGTTAGCGTCGTGTGCATCATGGCCTGGATCCGTGGGATCGTGCAGGTGGTGATGAATAATAAGGGTGGCTTAACCACTAGAGTTAGACTAGGATTTCCTTTAAATAGGAGGCTAATATAATAGAAAAGGCTGCCCAATTTTATAGCAACGCAAAACTCTTGTGTTCTTGCCTTGTTTTTCCAATTTAATGTATGTTCATATATGAGCTCAGGCGTGTTGATCGGCTGAAGTTCCTGACAAGCAGCACGTCATCTGTTGTTTGCCATCGGGTGCTACTGGGTGGAGGAGGCTCTTCTGTAGGGTGATGGTCGTCTGCCGGCGGCTCGCCTCCCGATCCATCGTGGTACAACGACGTCAGGGTGTGCTCAAGGTTGTCTGCAAACAGCAGCACATCATCGTCTTCCTCCTCGTCCATCATCGTTTGCCACCGAGCGCTGCAGGGTGATGGTCGTCCGTCTCCGACAGCAGGGCGTGCTCAACGCTCTCCGCAAATGTGTCATTGTCTTCTTCCTCGTTCGTCATTTTCCACTGGGCGCTGCAGGGTGAATGAGCCTTGGGGTGCTCCTCCTCTGCCTTCCTCTTCTTGCAGTATCTGGACGACTCAGACAAGGCAGCCACCATGGTCGACGATGAAGAAACTCGTGAACGAGGAGGCGCCGCTCCAGGTGAGCGGTACACTTTGCAGAGAACAAGGTCGGTAGTGCCGATGCTGTACTCGACCATCAACCAGCCCGGCTTGATGACACCAAACGTCGTCTTGACCTTGAAGAAGAACCTCTGGAAGCAGCCGGTGGCATCGTTTCCCTAGGCTGTCTTCTGGCCAGCCTCTAAGTGACACCACTGCTTGCTGCTGGTGCAGACCATGCGTGCCTTCTTCCTGCCAGCGTAGTGGCGCATGGGACTGAAGAAGTACCAGACCCAGGCTGTTACCGTAATCCTACGTGCCGAAGTACATCGTCGTCAGAGCCGTTGTTAGTTTCTTCATGAGTAGAAAGTTTGGTTTTCAGTTTCTCTAGCGTCAGTTCTTTGTTAGCTCCGGTCGAACCGGGCAAAGCAGCAGACTTTTTCTTCATTTGATAGAGTCATCAACAGGTAGCGTGGAGATAGGATCAAAATTGTTTTTTGGCTATGTTTAGGCTGGTCATTTTGTTATAAATAAGAGCTCAAACCAAGAGAGCTAATTAGATCACAGCAGCACACAAAAGTTCAAGTGCTCATTTGTGTTCTCAGGTGTAGTTCTGAAGCAGCAGTTCTCAGGTTCAGCTTCCTCATTTGTGTTCTTGTGTTCTTAGTTTTTTTGAGTCTTCAAGTGGCTCTAGCATCCAACTGTGTTATCAGTTTTTTTTGTGTGTGAGATCGGGTGTTTGCCGAGCGCGTAGCTAACAATTGGTATTAGAGCCTTTGTGCTCGAGTGCCTATGATGTCGCGCTCCGGCTCTCCTTCATCACGATGCTCCAACTCAACGCCGGCTATCAGCGGGCGCACAGAAGCAAGAGGCAGCGGGGCTAGCTGCAATGATGCAGGCGGGAGCGGGGCTGCCCATGTTGTATTTGGTGCCAACAACAGTCTGGCACGGGACATCGTCATCCAGCGGGTTGTGAAGGAGGTCAGGGGAGGGGTAGTGTACCCGACTATGACACGTACGAATTATGCTGACTGGTTATTTCCTGAAACCAGCAACCATGTCTCTCTAACAATAACTACCGTTGGTGGTTATTTCCTGAAACGCTAAGGCGTCTCTTAGAGCGGGACAACTACCATCGCTTAGTCAGCTATATAAGGCTTAATGTCGAAGACGAAAGGGCATCTGATCCAAGTGAGAGTAGAAAAGGTTGAGAGGAAGAAGTTAGTGCAAGGCATTTCCCATCACTCTTTCAGTTGTAATCATTCTTCAATGCAATATCCACACAGGAAGTAGGGTTGTTATTCTCCTAGGAGAAGGCCCGAATCTATATAAAAATTCATGTGTCTCTCTATGTGCTCGTAGCCAGTGCCTTGAGAGAGTTTTCCTGAATCCAAATAAATCACACGTAAGATCGGTATTAAAACGCCGACAGTTGGTGCTATCCGTGGGGAAGCTTCTTCTGAGAATCTAGTAATATTCTAGTTGGTAAGTTCTCTTTCTTCTAATGTCCTCATGGCAAGATAGTGGAACGAGGAGAACTGGTTTGAGTTAGCCGAGTATGCAGACCTCAACACGGAGGCTTGCTACGAGTACGAGCAGACAATGCTCACTCCCGACGGTGAGGCTGTCTCTGGAGATTCACCTAGGGAACTCAGAGACCGCACCATGGGAAAGGCTATGGAAGGATCCTCATCTTCCACAGCAGTACGTCCAATCGAGGAGTCACTTCCCCCAGATGGTAAGAGTCAATCCGACCACAAATAGGACTTGCAACATGACGATGGGCCCATTCCCAAGCACTCGAGTCCCTCGGCGACTGTCCGATTGGGCACGTCAAATCCTGGAATCAGTCATGCCAGGAATCCATCAACAACTAATGATCATGACACTTTGGGTGTCCCCGCTCAGGAGGTGGGTGGGCTCCCTACATGTCTGTCCACACTCTCACGTGGTTCAATGCCGGTCGGAGACAGTTATAATCCAGATTTCCCCTTTCTGGAGAGGGATATTCCTGCCTATGAGGTTTTGTTATTCAATGACTCCTCAAGCCAGTCTTGCGAGGTGATGTCAGTCTTGCGTGGCAACTGACTCGACACGATCGGTCCATTGAAAGCATCTAGGCCCTTTTAATTAGAGTTTTGGTAATTAATGACGAATTATGAACATGGGACTAATGTGTGTGCTAATATTGCATAGATAAAGTCTCACGTGTGCAAAGGTGAAGAACTAGCTGCATAGAATATTGACGTCAAGATTTCAAATATGAGGTACAAAAATTTAGGCTCTCTTTTTTTATTTTACCGGTCTTAGGAGTAAAGGTGAAAGACCGGATTATAGGTTAGATGCCGTACTATTAAGAGGGATCATTGAAAGTAGCTTGATAGTATATTTTGGTACACATTGGATCAATCTAGGAACATGCATTCATTTGAAAATAAGTTGAAAAACTCACTGTGCTCTCTCAGGAAAATTGGTAGTATCGCAACCACCTGCGGTATTACCGCAATACGGTAATACCGGCATGTAAACAGCGGTATTACCGCAGGGCGGTAGTATCGGATTATATATGGTATATTTTTTTTCAGAGAGCACCCTTCCAGGGACTTAAACTCACAAGAAATCGGTAGTACCGGATTTTCACTGGCGGAACTACCGCATTGTGGTAGTACCACAGGGTACTGCGGTAATACCGATTTTCGGTATGTAATTTCCAGAAAGCATCCCGAGAAAAACTTACCTGGTCAGAAATCGGTAGTACCGGAAATAGCACGACGGAGTAACCGCAGTGCGGTAGTACCGCACCGACCTACGGTATTACCGCAGTGCGGTAATACCGCACTTACAACGGCGGTAGTACCGCACAAAATTCCAACGGCTAGTTCTGAACCGTTTGACATTGTCGTTACTGTGTGCTACAATAAAGTGCGGTAATACCGCACTTTGTACAGCGGTAATACCGATTTCTCTGATTTTTCAGGACTAATTTTTAGCAACGGTTAGTTTTGGTTGGTGAGGGTATAAATACCCCTCCACCTACCTTTGGGCAGGTTGCTGAAGTTCCATTGAACACATTTGAGCCCTAGAGCATTTACTCCACTCTTATTTCTCTTTTGAGCATTCATTTCGAGTTTGTGGAGAGTTTTTCAAGTGCATTCAATTCTAGTTGATCCAATTGCACTTCAGCGTCGTCAAGCGGAATCAAAGTTCTATTCTCTTGGTGCTTGCCGGCACCTAGACGACGAGGAGGTTGTTTGCACGGTGACTTCTTCAAAGAAGATTGTGAAGAAGCCTGGAGCCGATTTGTGAGTGGTTTGGAGCTTGCCATCTCTGGAGAGGAGAAAGAGCTACTCTAGTGATTGAGGAGCAAGGCTTAATTCGTGGAGCCGGTTGTAACATCCTGTTTTTCTGAGATTTTTAAAGCCTGGATTTTAAAAATGAATTTTCTGGAATTTTATGAAATTAATTGAAGCTTCAAATGAATTTCTAAAGTTTAAAATAATTTAATATGATTAAAATAAACATTAACATAAGTGGGAAATTTTTTATTTGTGTTCCTCAGGTCTCAAGGAATTTTCTGGTATTTTTGGTGAATTTTTGGGATTTATTTGCTATTTTCTAGAGCTTTTAGAAATTTATTTGAATTTCTGGAAAAAGAAAAGAAAAGAATTAACCTCAGCCGCCCGATCTCTCTCTCTCCTCCACGCGTCGCCAATCCCGCGCCGCGCCGCGTACCCTTTCCTCGCACTCCGCCGCCCGCCGCCGATCCCGCCCACGCCACACGTCGCGCATCGCGCACTGACGCTGGCGGCACCAGCGCGCCGCCGCCGCCGCGCCGCCCGCGCCCTCGGCCGCTTCGATCGCGCGCCGCGCATCACGGCCGCTCGCTCCGCGCGCGCGCGAACCTAACCCTAACCTAATCGCGTCCCGCCGTCCGATCTTGCCGCGTGGCGCATCCTAGCCGTCTAACCCGTCGCGTCCGACCGCCGCTCGCGTGCCGGATCGAACTCCTCGGTTCGCGTGTTAAAACTTCGCGTTCGTTCCTCGGTTCGCGTGCGCACGCGCCGAACCCTCGCCGCGCCTCCGCTCGCCCTCGCGCCGCGCCGCCGAGCCGCTCCGCCGCCCGCCGTCTGCTGCGTCTCCGCCGTCACCCGAGGTCGCCGGAGCATCGGCCGCCGCCGCGTCGCCGCCGGTGAGCTCCTCGCGCCGTTCGCCGCCTCGCGTCGCCTCGTCGCCTCGCCCTCGCCCTCGCCTCGCCTCGCCTCGGCGCGTCTGCGCCAAGCGCTCGCGACCCGTCGCCTCGCGCGCGCGCACCCGCCACGCGCCGCCGATCCGCCCATCGCGCGCCACGCGTCACCCTACGGCCGCGATCCGCCCTCGCCGCGCGCGCTTCGCGACGCCACGCGCGCGAGCCGCCACGCGTCGCCGATCCGCCCGCCGCCGCGCCGCGCGCAATCCTCCCGCCGTCGCTCGGTCCGGACGAAGGTCCAGATCGCCGCGCGCTGCCGCGTCCCCGCCGTCGGATCAAGCCGCCGCCGCCGCGCCGAGCCGCTACCAGCCTAGCCACGTGGCAGCACCGGCGCGTGCCACGTCAGCCCTAGTCCACGTGGCATGACACGTGGCATGCCACGCCGCCCCGAGCCGCCCCCGAGCCACGTGGCGCCCACGTCGGTACCGCCACGCCACCGGTGACACGTGGCGAGATATGCGCGCGCCACGCCGCAGCCCGCCGCCGTCGGCACCCTCTCCCCGTGCATCAGCATTCGTGGACCGAGTCCACGGTGGACTCGAATTTCGTGGACCGGGTCCACAGCACAAGAACTTTTCCGATTTTCCCGAATTAATTTTAGAATTAATTTTCCGGGAGCCCGTTCTCCTCCGTCCTAGCTCCGATTGACCCCGTTCTTTTTTCTAAATTCATCTAAAATCGAGCTCTAGCTGTTGGTTCTGATTTTGTGAATTTTGGAGTTCATTTGCTTGTCATTTTATGTGTTTCTTTGTTTTCGATCGTTTTCTCTCTCGTTAGATTCGGATTCCGGAGGAGCAGGTTTCGCGCTGAAGACCAGAGTACCTCACGAGCATAACGAAGGCAAGTCGTGGCCCTTGATCATGTTGAACCCAATTTTGTAAACTATTATTTAATTATTTTGCTTTAAATTACATTGCATTGCTATTTTTATTCAAACCTTTGCACAGGTAGTTATTGTCCCAATTGAAATTATACCTCCTTGACACTTTGTTATACCATGATGCCATTGTCACCATAGGTTGGGAAATTTATTAGTGATGCTAGTTTATTTATCACATGGGTTGGTACGATTAGATTGCTTAGTCGGTTTATATTTACGTTTGATCTCATCACACCTGTTAAATTATTAATTTGACTTAATGACATATGGAACTGTAGTTGGTGCCACGTGTATTAAAATTTGTGCCACGTCATTGGTGTGACGTTGGCTTGGTTATACAAATTGGTTTTGCACTCGGGCGAGTGATCGTGCGAGAAAGGGGAAGTACAATTGTACTTTGGGGGATGTGGTAGTCTCGCCCAGGTAATGTTAAGGACTTAACTTTGTGCGCCATTGATCTGAGCTTAATCGTGCAAACCACATGTCTATTATGGGATGGACCTGGCTGATTAATTTGTAATATTTCAATTCAATGCTGCCATTGTGATGGACATGGTTGCTGATTTCCATGTGGCGCAAGGGGGGGTGTGATGCGAAACCCTAGCGGGCAGGATTGTGTTGAGGTAGAGCATTGTAAAGGCCTTGTTGTGATTTCCTTAGGCCTAGGATAATCACATCGTGTGGGTACAGTTGTGCAACCTCTGCAGAGTGTAAAACTATTCGAATAGCCGCGTCCTCGGTCATGGACAGTGCTCGGGGATTTCACACGAGGGTTAGTGTTTCATTTATAACTTGGTGGTTTATGTTGGGAGTGAACAGGTAGTTCACTGTTGGTTTAACTTGTGAATTGGTGTTCGCAAGTGGTTCATGTTTATTCCTTTGATTATCTATTGTTACTGTTTTCAGTTAACTTTCACTTTCAAGTTATTTAATATATTTCATCAATAAATGCCTTTATGCAAATTAACCTTTCAGCCCTCCTTCGGTAAGCCTTGCATATTATATTGCATTTTTTGTTACAAACGACTTGCTGAGTACCAATGTACTCACGGCTTTACGCCTATGTTGCTCGATTGAGGAGAGGAGTACTATCGCGGGAGGTTCCGTAGGAGAGTTCTACGACGACTTCACGGATTAGGCTTCGTTCTCCACTCGATAGCCTGTGGCTTGTCGATTGGTCGCTACGCTTTATTTTGGATTTCCGCTGCTATTTTGTTAAGCCCTTCCGGCTAGAGATATTGTAAGCTTGGCCATAAGGTCGTATCTTTGATATTTTATCGATATTCGAGTTTTCCTTTATTATTGTCGTGTGTATGACTGTGATGACATCTATGTTTGACTGTGTGCACTAGCGTGATCCTGGACTAGTGCAGTTTACACAGAGAGACCGAATTTGCATATTCGGGTCTCGACAGAGATGGTATCAGAGCCATATCGACTGTAGGACGAAGCCCTAGTTAAATTGGTCGATAGCCCAAAAATTTATTTTCTAAATCAAACCAACTAAACTTGATATTTAGTAATATCTCTATCTTCTTACCTCATTCTTAAGGATTCTTATCTCTCGCCCCAACTCTTGCAAAATTTGTTTTCCTAAAGTTATAAACTGATCTTTCCTTTATAAATGCATTAGATGTCCCAAACTTCCTGACCCGACAGAGGATGGAGGTCACTTCTCGCTGCGTTACATTGCGGGCCTCGGATTTAAGAGATCGCCTGTCTACCTCACCAAGGATGAGAAGCAAAAAGGTCAACGCATCGGGAGTATCTCCAGGCTATACTTCACCACCCGAGTCGGCAAGCAGGTGCTACATCATAGTTTCAAGAACACCGGTGCCAGTGGGGAGATGTCAGCACAAGGAGTTGCGCACAAAGCCATCCGTCGACTTTGCAAGCTATACAAGATCAACATGGCCAGACTCGTCCAGAAGTTCAAGGAGCGAGACGGAGCCACCCGAGACTACGAGCGATGCAGGGAGGAGCCCCGGCCGCAGTCGCCAGCACCTCTACCGTCGCCTACACCGCCGAGCCCAGAGGAGAGACGTCGTATCACCGGAGATCGTCGCGCCTACCTCAGTCGGTTCACCCCAGCCCCAGTCAGAGAGCAGTCGCCGCCGATCCGCAACTCATGGGTTGTTTACAGCGATTCTGAGGACGATAGCAATGTACCTTATTTGTCAGGATCCGAGTGGGAGCCTTCAGAGTAGATAGTGCGAGTAGACACGTTGGATTTTATTTGCAGTTGAGTGTGATGTGAGCTGCAAATATTGCCTTAAAAGCATTATATTGCGATCATGTCAAATCTTTTAATGGAGTTTATTTTTGTTCAGTTTCTTAGTTAGCCTTTTGGCTAAGTGTTTGTTTAGTTTAGGTCTCCATTAAGCAAAACCCCCTTAGACGCATTTACCCCTTATCTATGCTTTTCCCTCTCGTCTTTTACCTTTGGTCAGTCAGCAGTTGTTTTCTTTTCAGAGCAAGATGGTTGATACCAGGAACTCCTCCAGCCGCAATCAGGCGAACCAGGACCCAGAGAACAGTGCTGCGCAGCCAGTGCCACCTACCTTGATCCCTGCGCCTCGCCGGTTCTTGATGGCCCAGACTCAGATGATGCAGACCATGATGCAGGGTATGCAGACTATGATGCAGCGACAACACCAGGAGCCAGTACCACCACCAGCACCTCGTCAGCACTCAGCTATGCAGAGTTTATGAGGACGAGACCGCTGTTTTCTCCGGTTCGTCGAGCCTTGGAGGCCGACGATTGGGTCCGTTCAGTTGAGAAGAAACTGAACTTGGCTCAATGCACCGACAGGGAGAAGGTTTTGTATGCAGCACATCAGCTTGAGAGACCAGCAGCAGAGTGGTGGGAGAACTACTGTGCCGCCTATGAGAACCAGAACAACATCACTTGGAAGGAGTTCGCCAAGGCTTTCCATACCGCTCATGTCATGGATGGAGTGGTCGAGATGAAGAAAGATGAGTTTCGGGAGTTCCAGCAGAGGAACCTGTCAGTGAGTGAATATCTCAATAAATTCACTCAGTTGGCTCGCTACGCGCCAGAGGATGTAGCGACAGATGCAGCTCGCCAGAAGAGGTTCAAGAAAGGCTTGAACCCAGCTTTGAAGGTGCAAGTCGTAGGCAACGACTATGCCGCCAAGCTTGGTGGATAAGGCCATTCTCATCGAGGAGAGTCGCGCGAGCTCGAGGAGTCTCGCAAGAGGAGGTTGATCCAGCAGGATCACGGTCACACCAGCCTCGTGAGGCCTCGCTTTGGTTCCTACCAGCCTGCACGAGTGCCACAGCAGCAGCAGCAGCAGCCTTGAGATTTGGACCCGGCTCGGACACGCGCGCGATTTGATCGGGCGGCGTCTGGTGGTTCCAGTGAACAGCAGCAGCAGAAGAGCAATAATTCAGCAGCATCCGTCACTTGCTTCAAGTGTCATGAGGTGGGACACTATGCTAGCAAGTGCCCTCAGAGGCAGGCCCCGACGCCAGTTCGCTTTGACTTGGGAGCCACACCCGGTCGTACCCCTACCCCGGAGCAGACGCGGAGCACCCCGGCCTCGGGATGTGCCGCGGGACGCCGGTGGTGAGAGGTCGTGAACCACGCCACCGCAGAGGATGCCCAGCAGCACGGACGTTGTGATCGATGCGTTTCGTATATCTGGCCTCGCCACCGCTTTATTTGATTCGAGCTTCGCATTCGCTTGTTTCTGAGTTTTGCTTTAAAGCAACAATTGAAAACTGTTGCTCTTGGATCTGTTCTTTTAATCCAATCCCGGATCCGAGTTGAGATCCAACCTAGGTTGTCCAGAGTTAGGATAACCATTCGTGGAGTTGAGTTCGTGGTCGACTGATTTTGTTGGATATGCATCCCTAGATGTAATCTTGGGAATGGATTGGCTTCGTAAGCGGCAGCGGTGTTAGACGTGGGAGCGATCGGTGACCTTAACCAATTCAGACGGAGTTAAGGTGCGATTCGCAGCGGTGAGTATCACCAGAGCTACCATGATTTGCCGAGCAAGGTAATCCAGTTGGAGGATGTACGGTTGTCGAGAGTACCCGACGTGTTTCGGATGATCTTCCGTATGCCACCGAAAGGGAGGTTGAGTTTCGATCGAGCTTGTGCGGTACCGCTCCGATTTCCAAGAGACCCTATCGGATGCCACTAATGATTTAGCAGAGTTGAAGAAGCAAATTCAGAGCTTTTGGATAAGGGTTACATCGACCGAGTTCATCCCGTGGGGAGCGCCGGTGTTGTTCGTCAAGAAAAAGGATGGTAGTCGGCGCATGTGTGTGGACTACGAGCACTTAATGAGGTCACCGTCAAAAATAAGTACCCTCCGCCCGTGATCGATGACCGTTTGACCAGCTTAAGGGAGCAGGAGTGTTCTCCAAGATTGATTTGAGATCGTGATATCATCGATGAGGATACGTAAGGAGGACATACCCAAGACACCTTCTCGACTCGTTATGGTCTATACGAGTTCACGAGTGATGTCATTTGGTTTGACTAATGCTCCAAATATTTCATGTATTTGATGAATAAGGTGTTTATGGAATATTTGGACAAGTTTGTCGTTGTGTTCATTGACGATATTTTGATATATTCCAAGACGAGGAGGAACATCAGAGCACTTGAGATTAGCATTGCGTAAATTGAGAGATAATCGCCAGTATGCAAAGTTCAGCAAATGTGAGTTTTGGATGAGGAAAGTCGCCTTTCTAGGGCATGTGTTGACAGCAGAAGGAGTCGCAGCTGACCTGTGGAAAGTAAGTGATGTTTTGATTGGCAATCACTCACTTGATTACCAGTCGAGTTTTCTGGTATGGCAGATACTACCGTCGCTTTATTGAGGGATTTTCCAGGTGGCTGCACCTCACGCAGCTTGCTCAAAAGGAAAAGAAATTCACTTGGACGCCAGAGTGCGAGAAGAGTTTTCTAAACTTAAGGAGAGTTTGACCACAGCCCGGTGCTTGTGTTGCCTGATATTAATAAGGATTTCGAGATATTTTGCGATGCCTCGCGCAAAGGCTTGGGTTGTGTCTTGATGCAAGACAAGAGAGTGGTAGCCTATGCCTCACGCCAGTTGAGACCGCATGAGGAGAACTACCCTATCCATGATTTAGAATTGGCAGCCGTAGTGCATGCTTTAAAGATTTGGCGTCATTACCTGATGGGTAACAGATGTGAGGTTTACACGGATCATAAGAGTCTGAAATACATCTTTACCCAGTCCGAGCTTAACCTCAGGCAGAGGAGGTGGTTAGAGCTGATAAAGGATTATAATGTAGGCATACATTATCATCCTGGGAAAGCTAATGTTGTTGCAGATGCCTTGAGCAGAAAGGTATACTGCAATTCAGTGATGGTTCGAGAGAGTCAGCCAGCTTTGCACGAGGAATTTCAGAAGCTTAGCCTTGAGTTGGTTGAGCCAGGATTTTTGGCAGCTATGGAGGTGCAGCCTACTTTGATGGTCGATTCGCGCTCGGTCGGATGATGAGGCATTTCAATGGATCGAAAGAACTTAAGTGAAGGTAAAGAGTCGATTTTCAGTGGATGACCAGGAACCTTGTGGTTCAAGCAATGCTTGTGTGTGCCCAACAAGCAAGAACTAAAGGATGTGTTGTTAAAAGAGGCTCATGAGTCGTCAGATTCGATTCATCCAGCAGTACCAAGATGTACCAGACATTAAGGATAAGTATTGGTGGCCAAGCATGAAGCGTGAGATCGCCGAGTATGTAGCCCTTTGTGATATTTGTCGAGAGTAAAGGCGAGCACTGAGACCTGCAGTTTCCTACAACCATTGAAAGTTCCCGAGTGGAAGTGGGAAGAAATTGGTATGGACTTCATAGTCGGTTGCCTAAGACCAAAAGGGCTATGATTCGATTTGGGTCATTGTGGATCGATTGACCAAGGTTGCTCATTTTATTCCGCTTAAGACGACTTACGGTGGTGACAGATTGGCGAGCTATATATGTCCAGATCGTCGATTTGCATGGTGTGCCCAAGAAGATTGTGTCGATCGTGGATCGCAGCTTCACCTCCGGTTTTGGGGTAGTTTCCATAAGGCTATGGGAACTCACCGAATTTCAAGACAGACATATCATCCCTGCATGCATGGTCGAGCAGAGCGAGTTAATCGATTCGAGGACATGTTGAGAGCCCGTGTGCTTGATCATGGGTCTAAGTGGGACAGATTGTTTACCTTTTGCAGAGTTCTCATACAACAACAGATTATCGTGCCGCTTTGCGAGATGTCACCGCTTGAGGCATTGTATGGCAGAAATGCGGACCCTCTCAATTGGAAAGAGACGGGGAAGGTCGTTTTGGCCCGATCGCTTGAAAGAAGCCGAGGATAAGGTCCGCTTGATACGAAAGGTTGAAAGCTGCCTGTGCCGCATGTAAAAGCTATGCGAGATACCGACGCCGAGAGCCGAGTTTTGAGCCGACGATTTTGTGTATCTTAGGATCACACCATTCAAGGGTGTGAAGAGGTTTCACTAAAAGGGAAGCTTGCACCGAGATATGTTGGTCCGCTCGATTCTCAAACGCAGGGAGAGGTTGCTTATCGCTTGAAACTACTGCGTCCTTGATGGGGTACATGACATTTTCATGTGTCCCACCAAGAAGTGCTCGCGCGCACTGCAGGAGGTTGTGCCAGTTGAGGCCGTTGACCTGCAGGAGGATCTGTCGTACAAAGAGCACCTAGTCAAAATCTTGGAAGTGTCAGAGCGAGTCACCCGGAATAAAGTGGTCCGTTTTTGCAAAATTCAGTGGAGCAACCATTCCGAGGAGGAAGCCACCTGGGAGCGCGAGGAGGATCTCAGAGCGGAGTTCCCGAACCTATTCTCTTAGTTGGCTCAGATCTCGGGGTCGAGATCTCGTTTAAGGGGGTAAGGTTTGTAACATCCTGTTTTTCTGAGATTTTTAAAGCCTGGATTTTAAAAATGAAATTTCTGGAATTTTTTGAAATTAATTGAAGCTTCAAATGAATTTCTAAAGTTTTAAATAATTTAATATGATTAAAATAAACATTAACATAAGTGGGAAATATTTTATTTGTGTTCCTCAGGTCTCAAGGAATTTTCTGGTATTTTTGGTGAATTTTTGAGATTTATTTGCTATTTTCTAGAGCTTTTAGAAGTTTATTTGAATTTTGGAAAAGAAAAGAAAAGAATTAACCTCACCGCCCGATCTCTCTCTCCTCCACGCTGCCGCCAATCCGCGCGCCGCGCGCCGCGTACCCTTTCCCGCAACCGCCGCCCGCCGCCGATCCCGCCCCACGCCACACGTCGCGCATCCGCGATCCGCTGCGGCGCTGCGCACGCACTAGCGCCGCCGCCGCCCGCCCGCCGCGCTCGGCCGCTCGATCGCGCGCCGCGCGATCACACCGCCCGCTCCCGCTCCCACGCGAACCCTAACCCTAACCCTAATCGCGTCCCGCCGTCCGATCTTGCCGCGTGGCGCATCCTAGCCGTCTAACCCGTCCGCTCGCGACCGCCGCCAGAATCGGATCGAACTCCTCGGTTCGCGTGTTAAAACTCGCGTTCGTTCCTCGGTTCGCGTGCACGCTCGCCGAACCCTCGCCGCCGCCTCGCTCGCCCTCGCGCCGCGCTGCCGCCGGAGCGCTCCGCCGCCGCCATGCTGCGTCTCGCCGCCGCCGAGGTCGCCGGAGCATCGGCCGCCGCCACGCCGCCGCCGGTGAGCTCCTCCGCGCTTCGCCGCGTCGCCTCCGTCGCCTCGCCGCTCGCCGCCGCTCGCCGCCGCCTCGCCTCGCGCAAGTCTGCGCCGCGCGCCCGCCGCCGCGCCTCGCGCGCGCTCCGCCACGCGCCGCCGATCCGCCATCGCGCTGCCACGCGTCACCTGCGGCGCGATCCCGCTTCGCCGCAACGCGCGCCGCGGCGCCAGCGCGAGCCGCCGCGCCGCCGATCCGCCGTCGCCGCGCGCCGCGCCGCACAATCCCGCTGTCGCTCCGCATCTGGACCGAAGGTCGGATCGTGCCGCGTGCGCGCGCCCCCGCCGTCGGATCAAGCCGCCGCCGCCGCGCCGAGCCGCCACTCAGCCTAGCCACGTGGCAGCACCAGCGCGTGCCACGTCGGCCCTAGTCCACGTGGCATGCCACGCCGCCCCGAGCCGCCCCCGAGCCACGTGGCGCCCGTCCACCGCCACGCCGGCGGGTGACACGTGGCAAGATATGCGCGCGCCACGCCGCAGCCCCGCCGCGTCAAGACCCTCTCTCCCTGCATCAGCACGTGGACCGAGTCCACGGTGGACTCGGAATTTCGTGGACCGGGTCCACAAAGACAAGAATTTTTCCGATTTTCCCGAATTAATTTTAGAATTAATTTTCCGGGAGCCCGTTCTCCTCCGTCCTAGCTCCGATTGACCCCGTTCTTTTTTCTAAATTCATCTAAAATCGAGCTCTAGCTGTTGGTTCTAGTTTTGTGAATTTTGGAGTTCATTTGCTTATCATTTTATGTGTTTCTTTGTTTTGGTCGCTTTCTCTCGTTAGATTCGATTCCGAGGAGCAGTTTCGCGCTGTAAGACTAGGAGTACCCCGCTGAGCATAACGAAGGCAAGTCGTGTCCCTTGATCATGTTGAACCCAATTTTGCAAACTATTATTTAATTATTTTGCTTTAAATTACATTGCATTGCTATTTTTATTCAAACCTTTGCACAGGTAGTTATTATCCCAATTGAAATTATACCTCCTTGACACTTTGGAATACCATGATGCCATTGTCACCATAGGTTGGGAAATTTATTAGTGATGCTAGTTTATTTATCACATGGGTTGGTACGATTAGATTGCTTAGTCGGTTTATATTTACGTTTGATCTCATCACACCTGTTAAATTATTAATTTGACTTAATGACATATGGAACTGTGGTTGGTGCCACGTGTATTAAAATTTGTGCCACGTCATTGGTGTGACGTTGGCTTGGTTATACAAATTGGTTTTGCACTCGGGCGAGTGATCGTGCAGTAAAGCGGGAAGTACAATTGTACTTTGGGGGATGTGGTAGTCTCGCCCGGGTAATGTTAAGGACTTAACTTTGTGCGCCATTGATCTGAGCTTAATCGTGCAAACCACATGTCTATTATGGGATGGACCTGGCTGATTAATTTGTAATATTTCAATTCAATGCTGCCATTGTGATGGACATGGTTGCTGATTTCCATGTGGCGCAAGGGGGTGTGATGAACCCTAGCGGGCGTGGATTATGTTGAGGTAGAGCATTGTAAAGGCCTTGTTGTGATTTCCTTAGGCCTAGGCTAATCACATCGTGTGGGTACAGTTGTGCAACCTCTGCAGAGTGTAAAACTATTCGAATAGCCGCGTCCTCGGTCATGGACAGTGCTCGGGGATTTCACACGAGGGTTAGTGTTTCATTTATAACTTGGTGGTTTATGTTGGGAGTGGACAGGTAGTTCACTGTTGGTTTAACTTGTGAATTGGTGTTCGCAAGTGGTTCATGTTTATTCCTTTGATTATCTATTGTTACTGTTTTCAGTTAACTTTCGCTTTCAAGTTATTTAATATATTTCATCAATAAATGCCTTTATGCAAATTAACCTTTCAGCCCTCCTTCGGTAAGCCTTGCATATTATATTGCATTTTTTGTTACAAACGACTTGCTGAGTACCAATGTACTCACGGCTTTACGCCTATGTTGCTCAGTTGAGGGAGAGGAGTACTATCAGCAGGAGGTTCCAGAAGGAGAGTTCTACGACGACTTCACGGATTAGGCTTCGTTCTCCACTCGATAGCCTGTGGCTTGTCGATTGGTCGCTACGCTTTATTTTGGATTTCCGCTGCTATTTTGTTAAGCCCTTCCGGCTAGAGATATTGTAAGCTTGGCCATAAGGTCGTATCTTTGATATTTTATCGATATTCGAGTTTTCCTTTATTATTGTCGTGTGTATGACTGTGATGACATCTATGTTTGACTGTGTGCACTAGCGTGATCCTGGACTAGTGCAGTTTACACAGAGAGACCGAATTTGCATATTCGGGTCTCGACACCGGTCCAAGAGCGCTTGGGCTTTCCTCAACGTGGACTAGTGAAGACCGGCAAGTCTTCGATACCATAGGAAAACATCGCTCGAGTCATTGTGATCTTTCTCTTACTCTCTTTTAGTATTTACATTATTAGTTGAGCAATTTGGTATTTGATATATTAACTTATGCTTGTGATTGAATTGTTGCTCAAGTTGCTTAAAATTACTAGACTTGAGTAGGTGTGGTTTATTTAGCAATCCTTGCATTGTGTTAAATTAAAATAATTTGTTTAATTAGGAAAGAATTTTAAAACCTCCTATTCACCCCCTCTAGTCGGTTATCCTTGATACTACATCCATGGGTCTTTGGAATAGTGGCGCTGACTGATGGGGACCGCATGGCAGTCTCTTGGTGCACGGTGAGCTGAGTTCATGGAGAAGTTGAACCGTCAGCTGGGTGTGGTGCGGGGTGATGTCATTGTGATCCAACGGCGAGGTAAGAGCCACGTGGTTGCATCCTAACCATTTGTTTGGATTGTCGGCTTGGATTTGATTTGACAATCATGATGGCGATTGGATGGTCAAGGGGTTTGACACAGAGGAACGATTCGGTGGTCAGCGGTTGACCGACGACGGAGACGAAAAAGACAGCAACGCTTCGCTCTAGCGATGACGCTTTGATGCGGTGACTTAGCACGGTCAGCGAGGGCACTTAACGAGGCAGAAAATGAGGGAGAGGTGGTGGCTTAAGAAGGCACGGAGGTCGAGGATGGATGGGTTGAGTACGGCACGGAGGCCGAGTCAGAGACAGCAGCGGAGGGCAGGAGGAAGACGAACATTGCAAGGATGGCTAGATGAGCGACACATGGTAGGGCGATGCTATCCAATGGCCATGGTAGAAAGCAACGATGAACAGTATCAGGGTCGGTTGATTGATGACACGTTGTTCCAATGAGAGATCTAGCGGTTAAACAGTCATGGTTTGGATGGTTGACATGTGGCAAGATATGGATCTCATGGCTGAGGTCTAATGGCCGAAGGGTTTTGATTTTCTAGGATTCTCCAATTTTCAAAAATTGGAAAGAAAATAAAATGAGCTCTAGAAAATAGCAAATAAAAAATTTTAAAAAAAATTCATTGAGAAACTAGAAACCCAAATAAAATACTTCTAGTAAATGTTAATGTTTATTTTAGTCATATTAAATCCTTTTAATTTATAAAAATTTATTTTAAGCTTGTATTAAATCCAGAAAAATCAAAATGGTGAATTTTATTTTAAAAACTTCAAACAAACTCTGAAAATTGGGATGTTACATCGATCCCCTTGACTCAACTAGGTCATTTCCCGCTATTGGTTGAGCCCACCATCAACAATTGCCGAGTGAATCGCATATTGATTGATGGTGTGAGTTCTTTAAATAGTTTATTTGTAAGTGCGCTGAACGAGATGCAAGTGCCTTGTACCAGAATAGGACCTGTAGGGTACTTATTTCATGGGATCGTACCAGGGTCATCGGCCAAGCCCATTGGCCAAGTCTCTTTGATTGTTACATTTGGTTCCCCAAGTAACTTTAGGACAGAGAAGATCTCTTTTGACGGCGTATAACACCATACTCGGACGACCAACTCTGGCTCACTTTCTTATTGTTCCTCACTATGCATATCAATATCTCAAGATGCCAGGTCACAAGGAAGTAATCTGAGAGACTATGTGGAGGTAACCCCGTGTGTGTGATGAGTAATTGACACGTGCTCTGGAAAGTTTGAGTTTGTCTCGGGTATTTTGTGCTATTTACTGATGCTAATTTTTTATTATAATATTTTGTGCAGTGCTATGTGATGTGTTTTCTTGTCTATGATGGCTGCAGGACTTTGAGACGGAGTCGTGGCGAGACACAGGGTGACCGGACTAGGCACAGGCGGTACTGAGGTCGGAGCGGTCGGATGTGTCAAAGACGGCGAGGACTTGAAGTGGTTGCGAGGCTTGGACGGCAAGAAATGACGAAGCTTCCTGGAAGGTGTAGGAGTGGTGTTTTGGTGAATTCGCAGGGCTGCACAAAAGGAAGTGGATTTGGTTAGGGGATAATGGATAAAGTGTTATGAGTTGTTGAGAGCTAATGGGTAAAGTGTGTTGTAAACCCATTAGTGGAGGCTATAAATAGAGGGTGATCTCTAGTGGAGAGAGTTGAGAGAGTGGAGTTAGGGTTTCATTTGTTTCTCTCCATATGTGTGTGAGTTTAGTTCTTGAGTTGAGAGATGGCATGAACTAGTTGTAATCATTCCTCGTTTTAATCATTCATCTCTCTTTGATTCCTTGTGAGATATTCCTTGTTTGAGATGTCATAATTTTTTCTTCTCCTTGTTAGCATCTGTCTCTTTTTGGTTTGTGGTTGGCTTATGTTAAGTGTTCTTGATTTCTTGTGATCTTCTTGAGTTTTGTTTGCTGCTGGAATTTGCTTCAAAGTTCTTTGACCAGTCCATTCCCAAGAGCAAAAGCTAAATTCAATGGGTATTTTCCTCTCCTTGCTATGCGCATCATTTACCTTTTCTGTTTTTTGAGTTTACTTTCCCTGGTAGACAGAAGATTCAAGTCCCTGTTCGGTTCAGTTCTGCAGCAAGTTTTTCTCTCAAGTGTTTCAGTTCAGCAGACTGTGCAAGTGTTGTTCTTCTCTACAGATTTCAGTTCGGTTTGCTCTGAAAGGAACAGCTGCATTTCATTCCTCTACTATTTTGTGTGCTGCAGTTTCATTTCTTTTCGGCCAGCTCTACAGTCTCCTCTTATTCTTGCAGTTTTATTGGTTGTAGTCCTAGCTGTTTCCTGCTGTTTTTCGGCCTACAGGCTGTGTGCTTTTCAGCAACATGTGCTCTCTTTTATCTGCAGTTTCTAGGCTGTTTTGAGTGCAGTTCACTGCTGTTTTGGCAGCAGTTAACCTTCAGCTTTGTGCAGTCAAAGGTGCAGGTTTGGTCTGTGGTTGGTTTACCTTTCTAGTCTGTTTTGGACAGCAGTTTGTACTTCCTTTGTGTGCAGTTTTCCGCTCTAATTTCAGCCAGCAGCTTGTGCTACTTTCATTTTATTAGGGACAGCTGCATCTACATATTTTCTGCTGCCTTATTTTAGTTTTTAAGTCTATAGTTCTTGCTCTTCCAAATAGTCTGCTATTTATTTGAAGTTTATGTTGAAAAATCTAGAAATCATAAAGTCCACTTTTTAGTGAAATATTTGATTTTGTTTTTAGCTTCCATTGAGTGAATTTCTGCTGTCTTCATAGCTCTCATAGCTATCGGAAAAGAATTTTGTGAATACTCGGGGGATTTTTAAAAGGCACCATTCACCCCCCCTGTTGCCGTTTCCGATTCTTCATAATCACAGTACACTGTGATAAGAAAATGGCGCTTACATTTGACCATAAGTCCCTCGAGAAGCTACCAAGACGCAACCTTCGAGTAAGCACTCAAAGTCTAAAGCTATGCCGAAGCTAAATGAGGAAGTCAAAGAGGTCCCTCTAGACCCATCTGAGCCTTCAAAGACCATTCGCATCGGGATCACTTCTGATCCTGCATAGGAAGACGCTCTCATTACTTTCCTCTGGGCAAATACAGATGTGTTCATGTGGCAACCATCCAACATGCTCGGGGTCCTTAGGAAGGTGATCGAGCATAGACTAGCTCCACGACCTAACAAGATGCCCATAAAACAAAAGTTATGGAGGTTCGCACCAGATCAAAGGGAAGCTATCAGATCAGAATTGGACAAGTTACTAAAAGTAGGCTAGGCTTTATAAGAGATGTCGACCATTCAGAATGCTAGGCTAACCCTGTAATGGTAAATAAGTATAATGGTAAGTGGCGTATGTGTATAAATTATATTGATTTAAATAAAGCTTGTACAAAAGATAATTTTTCGCTCCTCGTATTAATCAATTGGTTGATTCTACTACCGGTTGTGAGATGTTAAGTTTTCTAGATGCATACTCTGATTATCACCGGATTAGGATGTCTTCAGAAGATGAAGAGAAGACTGCATTTATTACGCCATTTGGAGTATTTTGCTATGTCAAAATACCATTTGGTCTAAAAAATGCTGGTCCTACTTTTAGCATTTGATGCAATTGACTTTTATATATCAAATGGCCAAAACTTGGAAGCCTATGTTGATGATGTAATCGAGAAAAGCATCAAATGATTTAATCACATTTTAGACCTGTAGGAGACTTTCAACAACCTCCAAAAGAACCGCTTGAAACTCAATCCCGAGAAGTGTGTGTTCAGAGTTTCTTCAGGCAAGTTGCTTAGATTCCTTATTTCGGAAAGAGGTATCGAGATAAATCCTAAAAAGATCAAGGCCATCGAGCAGATGCACCCTTCGACCATGAAGAAGAATGTTCAAAAACTCACTAAGTGCATGTTGGCTATAAGTCATTTCATCGCACGATTAGGGGAAGAAAGGGCTTCCTTTCTTCAAGGTTCTAAGGAAACATGAGGGTTTTAAGTGGTCGAAAGAGGCTAATGATGACTTTAAGAACGTCAAGAGATATCTTATGAGTGCTCCAGTTCTGGTTTCTCCAAAACTAAATGAGACACTCCTAATATATCTATCCACCATGCCACTGAAAGCATCTAGGCTCCTAAAAATTGGGTTTTGGTAATTAATAACAATTTATGAATATCAAACTAATGAGTTTGTTGAGAATTGTATAGGCCAAGTCACATGAGTTCGCGTTTGTTGATAGCAAGCTGCATGTGGAAGGTTGAAAAGGACTTCAAGATAAAATCAAGAACAAGGTACATGAAATATAGGGCTCTCTTTTTTATTTTACCAATCTTGGGAGAAAAGGTGGAAGATCAGATTATAGGATAATCGCCGTACTATTAAGAGAGATCATTGAAAGTAGCTTGATAGCATATTCTTGTGAAAATTAGATCAATTTATGAGCATGCATGCACATGAAATTAAGTTCAAAAATAAACTGTGCTCTCTCAGAAAAATCGAAAGTACCGTAGTGTTAAAAGCGGAAATACCGGGGTGCGGTAGTATTGCCATGTCAAGTGCAGAACTACCGGACCACGGTAGTACCGGATTTTTAGCGGTACATTTTTCCAGAAAGCACCCCTGCTGGAGACTTAGACTCACAGAAATCGGTAGTACCGTAGTTACCACGGCAGAACTACCGTAGTGCGTTAGTACTGCACCTTTTAGTGAAACTACCGATGTTCGGTAGTACTGATTTGTCCAGCGGTACATTTTTTCCAGAGAGCAACCATGCAAAAACTTAATCTGTCAGAAATTGGAAGTACTGAGATATACACGGTGGAACTACCGTGACGCGGTAGTACTGCACCGACATGCAGAACTACCGCATGGCGGTAGTACTGCACTTGTAATGGCGGTACTTCTGCAATGTTTTTCAAATGGTTAGTTCTGACGCTCTGACATAGCCGTTACTGTGTGCTACAGTGAAGTGTGGTAGTTCCGCACTTATAACGCCTGTAGTTCTGATTTCCCTGAATTTTCAGAATAAATTTTTACAACGGCTAGTTTTAGTTGGTGAGGGTATAAATACCCCTTCACCAGCTCAAGGACGTAGAGTTGAGCAAGTATTGAACATATTTGAGCCTTGAGCATTCATTCCATACCTCTTTCACTCTTGTGCATTCATTTGAGGTGTAGAGAGCATTTTCAAGTGTATTCATTTCTTAGATTGATCCTTTGCACTTGAGCCCCGTCAAGTGAAGTGTGGTCTATTACTCTTGGTGCTTGCCGGCACCTAGACGATTTGGAGGTTGATCGTTAGGCGACTTCTTCAAGAAGCTTGTGAAGAAGCCCGAGCAAATTGTGAGTGGCTTGGTGCTCGCCATCTTCGTAGAGGAGAAAGAGCAACCAGTAGTGATCGAGGAGTTGATGATTAATTTGTGGAGCCGGTCTAAGAGTGCTTGGGCTATACTCAACATGGATTAGTGATGAACGGCAAGTCTTCGATTCCACGGGAAAACATCGCGTGTCCAATTGTGGTTATTTCTTATATCTTTTAGTCATTACATTTATATCTTTGAAATTGTCATATATTATTGTGCTTATAGTCGATTGCAATCTTTGTTTAGAGTTGTGCCTTAAGATTACTAGAATTGAATAGGTTAGTCCATCTAGTATACTTGCCTAGTGATCAATTGTTATTCTGTTTAAAAAGACAAGAATTTTATAACCTCCTATTCACCCCCCTCTAGTCGGTTATCCTTGATCCTACAAGTGGTATCAGAGCTTGGTCTCTCATCTATTAGACTTAATTGTCTAGAGATAAAAGGATGGCTAGTGAGGGAATTGCTATAGGAAAGACACCTCAATTTGATGGCACAAATTATACTTATTAGAAAATTAGAATGTCCATTTATCTTAAAGCCATGAGTCCAAGCATATGAAAAATTGTAAATGAGGGCTATGTTATGCCTCTTGATCCACTAAACCCCATGGATCAAGAGGGGCGTAATGCTTATTTAGATGCTCAAGTCACGAATGCATTATTTGGAGCCTTTAAATGCGGATGGGTTCAATAGAGTGAGCAATCTGGAGACCGCTCATTATATTTGGACAACTCTTTCAGAAATTCATGAGGAAATGTCCATGGTTAAGGAAACCAAATTGCATAGGCTTTGGATCAAATATGAGACATTATATGAGACATTACAATGTTGCCACATGAAGGCATTAATGAGTTGATGAACTCAAAGGCCTTGGTACATCATTAACGGACATTGATGTTGTAAGAAAAATACTTAGAGCGTTGCCGGAGAAGTATGAGATGTTGGTGACTCTCTTCCTCAACTCACCCGAGTTGGCGAAGATGACTCCAACACAACTCTTGAGTAATTTTATTACCAATGAGTTATACAAGAAAGATAAAGAGGAGCTTTTGGAATAATCCTCCTCCAAGGGCAAAAAGATCACCGCTTTCAAGGCCAAAGCGATATCAAGTGAAGAATCTAAGGATGAAGATGAGCACTCCAAGGAGGAGATAATACTCCTTGTGAGAAAAATGAAGAAATTCATGAGAAGGCGCCCATATCGAAGTGCAAATCAAGGATCAAGCAAAAGGGGCGCTCATTCAACAACAACAAGCGCTATAGTAACATCCGTTGTTATGAGTGCGATGAGAAGGGGCACATTGCCTCTCAATACCCTACAAGAAAGGATGATAAGGGCAAGTCATCCAAGAAGAAGGACTCCAATCCAAGGAAGAAACTTTTCAAGAGGTTTCATAAAGATGGAAAGAATGAAGCTCACATTGAAGAGTGGAACTCTGATGATGATTACTCGGATTCCGACTCTGATGAGGAAGAGTCCTCCAAGAAGAAAGGACTAGTTGGAATTGCAATCAAAGAAGCTCCGTCACTATTCTCATCTCCAATATGCCTTATGGCAAAGAGAGAAAAGTTAAAATTATTGATGATGATGAGCCTTCCTATGGTGAATTAATGAATATGTTAATTGAATTGAATGAATTTCTTGAAAAACAAAAGTCAAAATATAAGGACCTAAGGAGAGAACACCTCTCTTTAAAGGATTCTTTTGAGGAGCTAAAGGAAGCTAATGACTTTCTTCTCCAAGAAAAATCAAGCAAATCTTGCACTAGCATTGGTATTTATTGTGATATTCTAGATAATGTGCCGAGTGTAGAAATTGCTAGAATTAACATTTTCACTTCATGTGATGACTTGTTAGCTATGCCTTGCAATTCAAGCATTGATAATATTACTAATTCATGTGATGAAAAATTTGTTGTTGAAAATTGTAAATTAAAGGAATAAGTTGTTCAACTTGCTAAAAGTTTAGAAATATGCTTCAAGGGTAAGGCTACCATTGACAATTTATTGAGTAAGCAAAGATACTCATTTAACAAGGAGGGACTTAGGTATGTGCCCAAGAAAGGTAAAAGACCGACAAAAGAGGTCACAAGATTTGTTAGGCTAAATGGTAAATCCTGTTAAGAAACTAAAACCTTTTCTATGAACTTGTATGATTCTTGTTATTTACTTAAGAAATCTAGTAATGGTAAAATTGTTGCAAAGTTTATTGACACTTCAATTTTAGACGCAAAAAAGAATGCTATTTGGGTGCCCAAAGCCTTGGTTACTAATTTCCATGGACCCAAATAAATTTTAGCCTTGGCATTTTCTTTTGTAGGTGAACTACAAGACCGATGGAAGGCATTGGGTGCTAAATAGTAGATGCATTCAACACATGACCGGAGACTGGGAGATGTTCACCACATTCAAAAATGGAAGCAACGAAAAGATCACATTTGGTGACAATAGCAAAGTAAATGCATTAGGATTAGGTAAAATTGCTCTGTCAAATAACCTTTCCATTTCAAATGTATCTTTAGTAGAAACATTAAATTTTAATTTGCTATCTATTGCTCAATTATGTGATCTAGGCTTAATATGCTCATTTTCTATAGATGATATTACCATTTCAAAAGAAAAAGATAAGAAAATTGTTTTCAAAGGTTTTAGATTTGGAAATATTTATTTAGTGGATTTTTCCTCAAATAGTTCAGGTTTGAAAACATGTTTATTAGCAAAAACATCTTTGGGATGGTTATGGCATAGAAGGTTGGGTCATGTGGGTATGATTCAACTCAAAAAGCTTTTCAAATATGATTTAGTTGTTGGCTTAAAAGATATGAAGTTTGAGAAAAATAAACTTTGTAGTGCTTGTCAAGCCGGAAAGCAAGTGGCAAATTCTTATCCTTCCAAAAGTATCATGTCAACATCTAGACCATTATAGATGATTACTCGAGATATATATGGGTATTCTTCTTAAATGACAAAGGTGAAGCTCCCGAAGTTTTCAAAAGTTTTGCAAAAAGGGTCCGAAATGAATTTGATTTGAAAATAAAGAAAATTATAAGTGATAACGGTTTCGAGTTCAAAAATACAAAAATCCTTTCACGAATTTTCCACAACGCACACTCTGGAGCAAAATGGAGTTGTAGGAAATGGCTAGAATAATGCTTGATGAATATAATACTTCCGATATCTTTTGGGTGGAAGCCATCAATACCGCTTGATACGGGGATGGGTCCCGATCTTCTCAGTGAGGAACTGTGGATACTTGATGTGAAGTAGACGATGTCGCTAGCTGAACACTCGTGCCCATGCACGAACCCTCAACTCTTTGGAATACGCCCAAAACACACCGGATAGTTGTCGTCGCGCGACCACCAGCGACGAACGCCAAGTCCCCAATTCCCAATGGAACGACGGCTTGACCTTGAGTTGCAGAACGAACAATGGATCGCATAATTCTCCCTCAAAGTCCTCGCATGAACTCTGGTGTTGAAAGAACAAGCAATAGCTATGTTTCAATCTGATACATAAAACTTGGTCCCCCTCTAAGGATGCCAATACAGGGCTTATATAGCCTCTTGGGATGTGCATAGAGTCCCCCAAACCTAGTACAACTCAACCCTATATGGTTTTAGATACGAACTCTTAAAAAAGGAAACTAGATTTTACAGCCATCATATTGTTTCGGTCATAACTTTTGATCCGTGACGAATTTGATGCTGGGGCTAGATCCATTGCGTAGCCCTTGAAAATATCTTTCCAACAAGTACAAGAACGCCTGAATCGGACTCCGTTTGTGAAAGTTATGACCTTTTTAGTAACTGCTTGACAGGCTGTCCCGAACCGAGTCCGAATTGAATTCTGAGTTGAATCCGAATTGGAATTGGATTGAGCACGTGGGAAGTCTGAGTTGGGCTTCAAAATAGTGTCCAAAACTTGTGCTCTAAGTTCTTGGGCTCCGTCCTTATACTCTCCCGCCACATGGGCTTTCTTTCCCCCTTCCACATGGGCTCCAACCAGCCACATGTGCTTCGTTCTTATTGGCTCCATCCGCGTGGGCTTTGTTCCTTCATGCCTTTGGCACATAATGTGGTTATCCGCTTCCTTTTGCATCTCTATTATTTTGCCATTGACAAACCTAAGAATACACCAAGTAATAACATGATGTAGTATTTCATCCTTATGAATGACAACATTAAGTATAGTTTGAAATGAGTTCACCTGGTCATATTTCATGCGGCTCAATAATTCTTTCCAGTTGAATAAGATATTTAACGGAAAAGTACAAGACACGTGCATATCCGCATCACCGCTTGTCATGCCATAAATCGCTGTTATTTACATCGACTTTTCAAAAAAAGACCTCCTATGAGCTTCTCATAGGAAGGTGGCTGAACATCTCCTATTTTAGAGTATTTGGATGCAAATGCTATATCTTAAGAAAATGTGTTCAGCTCTCAAAATTTCAAAATTGGTGCGATGAAGGGTTTTTATTGGTTATTCTTCAAATAGTAAAGTTTATAGAGTCTTCAAAAAAACTTCGGTATAATTGAAGAATCATGTGATGTACAATTTGATGAGACTAACGGCTCTCAAGAAGAGTAAGAGAATTTGAATGATGTAGGTGATGAAGGACTTATGAGGGCAATGGAGAACATGCAAATTGGTAGTATTAAACTAAAAGAAGACACAAGTGACTTGCCTTCATTAAAAACAAGTGGAACCTCCTACTTCTACCACGACAAACGACATTCAAGTTCAAGATGGAGAAGAAAAGGAAGAGCAACCTCAACCTTTCAAGATTCACAACGCTCTATCTAAGGATCATACAATAGATTAAATATTGAGTGACGTAAGTAAGGGTGTTCAAACTCGCTCTAGATTAACTTGGGTCTTCCGTAACAAGTAAGATGAAAACGAAATCGTGGTAAGAAACAAAGCAAGGTTAGTAGTTCAAGGTTATACTCAAGTTGAGGGACTAGATTATGATGAAACATTTGCTCCCGTTGCTAGACTTGAGTCTATTAGAATCTTGCTTGCTTTTGCCTCATGCTATGATATCAAATTTTATCAAATGGATGTTAAGAGCGCTTTCATAAATGGCAAAATAACCGAACTTATGTTTATTGAACAACCTCCCGGATTTGAGAATCCTAAGAATCCAAATCATTTGTATGAACTTTCAAAGGCGCTATATGGGTTAAAACAAGCTCCTAGAGCATGGTATGAGCGCCTTCGGAGTTTTCTACTCTCAAAAGGATTCAAAATCGAGAAGGTTGATACTACATTGTTCACCAAAATAATAGATGATGAATTCTTTGTATGTCAAATTTATATTGATGGTATCATATTTGGATCTACTAATTAAGACTTTCATAAAGAATTTGGTGATATGATGTCTAGTGAATTTGAGATATCAATGATAGGTGAATTGAGTTATTTTCTTAGACTTCAAATCGAGCAACTTAAATAGGGGACATTCATAAGCCAAACCAAGTATTCAAGGGACTTACTCAAGAAGTTTGGCATGGAAGACGCAAAACCCATCAAATCTCCCTTAGCAAAATACGGGCATCTAGATCTCAGTGAAGGAGGTAAACTGGTAGATTTAAAGTTTTATAGATCTATGATTGGTAGTTTGCTTTATCTTACCGCATATAAGTCCGATATCTTGTTTAGTGTTTACATGTATACAAGGTTTCAAGCTTCTCTAAAAGAGACCATTTAGTGGCCGTAAAGAGAATTCTAAGATATTTAAAATATTCCTCTAGTATAGGCTTATGGTTTCCCAAAAGTGCTAAATTTGATTTAATTGGATATTCGGATTCCGATTATGTGTGTTGCAAAGTGGATAGAAAAAGCACCTCGGGTAGTTGTCAACTACTAGGAAGGTCATTAGTGTCATGGTCTTCCAAGAAACAAAATTCTGTAGCACTTTCAACTGCTGAAGCCGAATATATTTCCGCGGGTAGTTGTTGTGCACAATTGCTATGGATGAGGCAAACTTTGATGGACTATGGAATTAAATTTGCCAAAACGCATCTTTTGTGTGATAATGAAAGTGTGGTGAAAATAGCCAATAACCCAGTTCAATACTCAAGAACCAAGCACATAGATATTAAACACCATTTCTTCAGAGATCATGTAAGCAAAGGGGATATTGAGATTAGCCACATTAGAACCGAAGATCAATTAGCGGCCCTTAGATGAAAGCCGGTTTTATAAATTGAGGAATGAATTAAATGTTTTAGACTACTCTAAAATAGCTTGAACATTTGTCACATGCACTAGTGTGTTGTTGGTGCCATTTGAGTATTTTTGAGATGATTTTTCAACGATTTTTGCTAAAATCTCTTATTTTTATAACAACTATTTTCTTAGAATTCAAATAGGTTCTCTAATGTATAATGATCCTGAATGATTCTTAATTGAGTGCAAAACTAGGGATCATTTCCATAAAATCTCAAATCATTCTCAAAATCAGAAAGTCACAGAAAAATCGAAACTACTGCAGTTCATTACGCGGTACTACCGCACTGCGGTACTACCGGACGCAAAAATGCGGAAGTATCAGAGTGCAGAAGTACCGATTTTTCATGGAGAGAGCAGTTACTTCCGGGATTCTTTCCCTATTTCCTCCCAGAACGTTTCCCTCTCTCTCCACATTCAATTGAAACCGATGCCTCCTCTCTTCCTCTCTCTCCCCCCCCCAAGAACACCCCCCTCAATCCTCCACCCGATCTCAAAATCTGGTAAGATTTTCTTCATTCTTGGGCTGTTTTCTGCATCACTAGGGTTCACCACCTCCAAATCTCAAGGTATTTTGGATCAAATCTCGCTTTTCATCTCTCTTTTATGAAATCTAGGTGCAAATAGGTTAAGTTTTGAAATGTGAACAATGTGATGCTAGATTCTCAAGAAAAATGTTATTTTTAGTGATGTTTGATGATTTACTATCTTTCTATTGGATTATATCCAACAAAAATATCACTTGGAATCATACAAAATTGCCTTAGAAAATTTCAGGGAAATCGGTACTATCGCTCGACAACGTAGTACTACCGTAGGGCGGTACTTCCGCACTTTGTACGTCGGTACTACTGCGATTTGTACAGCAGAACTACCGCAATCTGGTACTACCGCACATTGAACGGCGGAACTACCGATTTGCCTGAAAATTTAGCATCTTGTTTTCACTCAATTCCAACCTATTTTCAAACTTCATATCATATATCCTTGACTTCATTCCTCTCTTATTTCAAGATGGCACCTAAGACAAGGAATGTAATCAAGAAAGCAAGGGAAGTAACTAAGAAATTTTATGCAAGGGTCAGTGTTCAGGCGAGGGTTCTTCTCGACAGGGTTCAGACATCCCTGAATTGCGTTCGATTGAGATGGCTTATGAAGAGTCGCCTCAAAGGATCCCTGAAGACAGTGCCAACAGAACTCCTAGCGATTCCGAGACCGAGTCTGAACAAAGGATAAGTAGTCCTTCTGGGAGTCCAGTTCCTGAGGCAGCGGAAGAAGATGAAGATATGGCACCGGCCGACAATGAGCGCCGAGATATCCTCAAAATGACCAGCAATGACTACGCCATTCTCAGGCACCGTAGTCAGTTCGTGCTCCCCAGAAACTCCAACAATCCTAAGTTCCGTACTCAATTCCAGGAGCAGGTCTATGAGGTGATTTACTGTCTCAACAAATTTGCTGATCATAAGTACATTGATTGGAATCACCTTGATGGGCTGGACAAGTTTGAGGGAACTTTCCGCCTATTTCAGAGGGCAGGACTCCATCATGTTGTGTCCCTCAAATCGGATTACAACGAGGAGGTAATTCATTAATTCTATACCACACTTTACATTTCTCCAAACTTTGAGCACTTGTCATAGATGACGGGAGAACGCTATTTGGACTCCAACAAGCAAGAACTTGAGATAGCTCGATATGGATTGGTTGCATCACTACCGGGCTATGATTTCCTATTTTTGGAGGATAGTCACCTGGTAAACTCCTTCAAGGGAGTAGATAATATTTTAGGGGAATGCACTTCCATGTTCTCTTTATGTGTTGGCCAGCCTATTTCCGGGCTGACGAATGTTCAAATCTGGGTTACTCCTACCACTTGCGGAAAAGCCGAGTGCGCCTTTGTGCATTAAGGGTATTCTGGTGGTATGTGAGTACCCCGATGTATTTCTTGAAGAGCTTCTGGGAATGCCACCCAAAAGAGATGTGAGTTTAGAATTGAACTTGTTCTTGGCACACGACCTATTTCTATATCCCTGTACCGTTTAGCACGACCACTCCTAGAAGAGTTGAAGAAGCAATTGGACGGGTTGCTATCCAAGGGATTCATTCGCCGCAGCGTGTCATCTTGAGGAGCCCTTATCCTATTCACTAAGAAGAAGGATGAAAGTTGGCACATGTGCATAGACTATCATGCTCTTAATCGGGTGACCATCAAGAATAAGTACTCATTACCTCGTATTGAGGACTTGTTTAATCAATTGAAGGGAGTCAAGTTGTTTTCCAAAATTGATCTACAATCTGGATATAATCAGATTCGAGTACGGGAGCAAGATATTGAAAAGATAGCTTTCTCCATGAGGTTTGGGCACTATGAGTATAAAGTTATGTCCTTTGGACTAACAAATATCCTTGTTGTCTTTATGGAGACGATGAACAGCATGCTACCTAAGTATTTGGATGACTTTGTAGTTGTGTTCATCGATGATACCCTGATTTATTCCAAGATAGAGGAAGAGCATGAGTGGCATTTGAGGCTTGTGCTTGAGACTCTAAGGGAGAATCAGTTCTTTGCCAAGTTGAAAAAGTGTGAATTTTGGATTTCTGAAGTGGGTTTCCTGGGCCATGTGATCAACCAGGAGGTAGGGCTGTGCATTTTCGTACCGAACCGAAAAAATCGAACCGAACCGGTCAACTCGGTTTGACCGGTTTTCAGTTTTCGGTTCGGTTATCAGATTTTGTGGTTTTTATGTACTCGGTTTTTTCGGGAAAAACCGGCTTAAAACCGAAAAAACTGATATTACCGAAGACACCTAGACCCAGTCAGTGCAGTCACGGTCTCACGAAGGCACCGAGCGCCAGCGGCCCACAAGCCCAGCGGCTAGCAGTGAAAACCAGGTAGGGTACTCTAATAGCAAACCCTAGAAATCAGATCTAGTCTCACTCTCCACTCCAGGCATCCAGTCCCGCTCGCCGCTCGGCGCTCTCCGCCTCTCCGGCGTCTCCGGTGGCGCAGGCGCGCAGGGGCGCAGCCGCGCAGGCGACGCTGCCCGACGGCGCTCTCCGCCTCTCCGACGTCTCCGCTGGCGCAGGCGCGTAGGGCGCAGCTGCGCAGGAGACACGGCTGGCCACGGCCGACGGCTCCTTTCTCTTTGGCTCTTCGCGGCTTCGCCCTCCTCTACCGAGTACCGAGTACCGACCACCGGGTAGATCGCCAGGCGCCGCGCCTCCCCTGGCTCCAAGGCTCCGACTATCCGAGGTCCGAGCCCAACTATTGAAGGTAAAAATCTGCAAGAATCAAGGATTCCTTTAGCTATGTACTTGTTCACCTTGTGATGTATTATGTTAGGCTGTTAGCATTTAGCAAGAACGTTGTTTGCACTTTGGATTTATGATTTGTGAATGTCTGATGATCTGAGACTTCAGTCTTGGTCTTCCATTCTTTTCTGGTATTTTAGATGTCCGAGTCTGAGGGTGTAGGAAGTGTGCTTGTTTGTAACATCCCAAATTTTTGCTTTTATTTGGAAAGACTAATTTTAAAGTAATTAATTCAAATTATTTGGATTTTCAGAAATTAAAGTTTCTGTTTAAAACTAAAAATTAATACCAATATAGGTTGGAAATATTTTTCTTAAGTCTAAAATCTCTCCAGGAATTTTTGTGAATTTTTCTGGAATTTTTAAAATTTATTTGGTATTTTTCTGAGCATTTTAAAGCCTCCTGGCATTTTTTGAAATCTTTAAAAGAATTAAATTCAAAATATCTCCCTCGGGCGACACGTGTCGCGCATCGGGGCCTTCTCCGCCGCCGGATCTAATCCACGCCGTTCATCTTCACTTAACCCTCTCCCCGCCCTCACTCTCTCCTCGGCCGACGCGTGTCGCGATTTGAGCCGTTCCCGCCCGCTGAATTGAATCGACACCCTCCGATGCCACTTACCGGTTCATTAAAGGATCCAACAGTCTGATTTCTTTCCTCCGCCACCCGTCGCCGATCCGCCGCTGCGTCTCTTTCTCTCACGACAGTGGGCCCCACCGTCGGCCGCCGCCCTGCCCGCTTCTTCCTCGCGCGCCGCCATTAACGTGCCGCCCGAAGCCTCCGCTTCGCTTCCCGCCGTTTCTCCGCCATTAATGGTCCCGGAGCACCCGTGTAACGTATGCAATCATTTTCCGCCGTTACCCCTCGCGTTATTGCCCGTTTCCGCCATTTGGAGCGTCGGAAACCGTCGCGTTTTCTCCGGCGAGTTTGTGCGCCCATTTTATCTCCGCGCGGTATAAAAACGTCACCGGGGAGCCTTCACGCCCTTCGCGTACTCCTTCCCCTCCAGCCTCCTCGCGTGCGTCGTCGCCGAACGTTTTCGTCGCCGCCGGTGAGTTCCTCTGCCGCACCCGTCGCCCCGCTCCGCCCCTCGGTCCCCGCGCTAGCACCGCGCACCCGCGGCCGCTCCCTCGGTCGCGCCGCCCGCGGCCGCTCCCTCGCGCGCTTGCTCGCGTCCGCAGGACGCTTCGCGCGGCGAGCCCGGGCCACGCGTCGTCCGTCGTTGCCCTCCCGCCTCCGCGACCCCGCATCTCCGCCGTTCCTCCAAGATCGGAGACGCGAGGCACCAGCTCGCGCCACGCGTCCCCTCCTCCGCCGTTGGATCACGCCGACGCGCCCTCGCCCCGCCTCGCACCCGCGTCCGCGCGACGCTTCGCACGTCGTGCCGTGCCACGCATCGGCGATCGGACCAACCTCGTCTCCGCGCCACGCCATCTGAACCATTCATTCTTCGACGGCTCGGATGTGCCCGCGCGTCCCCATCTCCACCGTCCAATCCCCGCCCCGTCTCGGTCCCGCCGCCCGCATCCGCGTCCCCGATCGGCCGTCGTCCCGCCCCCGCGCTGCCGCATCTCCGCCGTTCGCTCAGATCTGAACCGAAGGCTCAGATCCGGCTGCGTGGCCGCACCCCAGCGCGTGCCACGTCAGCTGCCACATCAGCCCTAGTCCACGTCAGCAGCCACGTGGCGTGCCACGTCAGCCAAAATCCGCCCCCAGGTGCCACGTGGCAGCCATGTCAGCGGCCACGTCAGCAGTTGACACGTGGCGGCACCAGCGCGCGCCACGTCAGCCCTAGCTTGCCGCGTCAGCACTACCGCCTGCGTGCACTGTTCCGTGGACTCGGTTCACCGTGGACCGGTCCCACCTGTCAGCCTCTGTGGCTTTATTTAAATCCCGTGCTGACGTCATTATTTCGATTTTTCTTAAGGAAAATAATTCTTGCTGACGTCATAATTCTTTTTCAATAGAAATTTAATTCCAGAAATTATCCTTTTTCTTTTTCTTTGTTTTGAAACTTCCAAAAGCCATATCTTTCTCATTTTAACTCCAAATTGACCCATTCAAATTTCTAAATTCATCTAAAATTCCAAAATTTCATTTGGTATATTTATTATTAATTTTTGAATTTTTATTTTATTTTATTTATTTGGTTCTTCTCGTTTCTCGTGTAAAGACCGAATTCTCAGAAGATTTTCAAGAGCAACTCCAGAAGATCCTCGCCATCGCAAGAAGGCAAGTCTCCTTGACCATTTTGATCCCAAATTTTGTAAATGATTTCATGAATATTTTAAATTAATTGCATGGCTATGTTGTATAAAGTGATAACTTAATTTTAGAAAATTTAGATAAATGCCAAACTTGTTATATCCTCCTTTGGAATTGCTTACCATGTACCTTTGTCAACATAGGATACCTTTGGCTCATAGATGAGTTAGTATTACTTCTTGTTGAATATTAACAAATGCTTAGTTTAGCTGATAAAAGTAAAAATGCTCATATGAGAAAAATGGTTAATGAATGTTTTGGATTTAATGATTTGTTTGAAAAGTGGTAATAGATGTTACCACTGTAAATTTTAAAATAAAAATGAAGTTTAAGGTAAAATTTGATGAGGGTGGATGGAATGTTTGGCTGGTGCGGTTTAGCACGAAAAATGGGATTGTGAATGATCCACCCTAGTCGTTTAAGGACCGACGTTTGTGTTTGTCCAAACTGAGCAATCTCGTACAACCACAAGTTAAAATGGGTACAACCTAGCCAATTAACCTATAATAGTTTAGTTTTTGTGTCACCATTGGAAAGTGGGTACCAGGGATTTACTGGTTACTTAAAGTGAGGGGCAGGGATTTACTGCACTCACATGGCGCAAGAGGGGGCTTCTGAATGTGGTGTATTTAACCCTTCAGCGGTGAAACCTCAGCGGATGATATAAAACTATACTAGAGTAGGTGAAAAGCTTTGTGATATTTTATCTGGGTCTTATGCCAAAGGAAGCATGTTGACTGTTAAGATAATTTATCTCTTGTGGGTAAAGTTGTACGAACTCTGCAGAGTAATAAACTATTCGAATAGCCGTGCCCACGATCAAGGGCGAGCAAGGAATGCATTCACATGGTAGAGTTTTGGTTTTGAATTTAAAAATAAAATGTTTTGTAAAACTCGGGAGTGGAAGGAACTCTCGTGATTTTTGGTCTGGTGGATGTAACCAGTTCAGGTGGATTTAACCTTTATTTTAAATCTTGGTGGATATAGCCTATGTTATTAGTGTAGGTGGATGAAACCTTCACTAAATTATTTATTTAGTTTCAATTATTGAAAATAAACTATTTAACAAATTGCTTTTGAGATAAGTATGTAAATTTGAATTAAAATGCTGATTTCTGCAAAAAGAACCATATAACCTTCCTTTGAAAAACCCTACATCTAATGCATCTTTCTCAAGACTTGCGGAGTACATTTTTGTACTCACCGGTTGCTCTACAAATTAAATAACAGAAGACTATGAAGCTCAAGAGGAGGATTACCGCTACTTCGAGGAAGCCGGTGATGAAGGTTTTGCCGAGGACTAGGCTTCGTTTCCCCAGTCAATTGCCTGTGGCGTATTGATGGGACTTCGCCGGTTTATCTTTTGCTTCCGCTGTGTTCTGTATGTGTGAGGTCTTAAAACCTCATTTGTAAATAAGACTTCGAGGTCTGTACTCTCGAGTATTGTAATAAAGCATTGTTGGTTATGTATCATATCAGTTTAACTGTGTGCACTAGCTTTGATCTGAGACTGGTGCGGTAATACACAGAAGATCCTGGAGTTGCGGCTCCGGGTCTTACAGAAGTGGTATCAGAGCCAACTTGACTGTAGGTCGAGCCCTAGGTTTTGGCAAGCCTTAAGGATTTATGTTTAATAAAAATTAAATACAACAACATAAGTTCCTTTGCTTCTACTCTTCTCTTACTTAGTATCTTGTTCTTGTCTTTCTTTTCACTCTATCAAAATTTTTCTGATCTCTCCTATTTTCAAATTTTTAGATGGCAGGTTCATCGTCATCAGCTCCATGGGATCACCTTTCTCATGGTGAGGGCGAGGGAGCATTCGTGAGTCTTCTACGGCAGCTGATGCAGTTCTTGAAGTATACTCAGCAGCCCATTTTCAGAGGACAGAAGACCAGGATCATGAACATGGACGTTCTTGAAGTATACTCAGCAGCCCATTTTCAGAGGACGGAAGACCAGGATCATGAACATGGACTCGTGGACCATGGAGGTGTTCCTCTACGCTCAAGAAGGGAAATTTGATCCTATTGAACGTCAGATCGAGCATCCTCGGACCCACTGCTCGGATGCTATCCAAGATGCAGCCCAGATGGCAATCACTGAGTTGTGTAAGAGGCATAAGGATATACTACGGCAGTCACCCTTCAGTTTCTTCCCGACTACGAGAGCAGGACATGTTCATCCGGAGCCTTTCCAGATCGTGGTGGATGACCCTCGCCTGTCCCATCAGGTACAGCTCACACAGGCGACGTCAGTGACCTACGCCAGAGCCCTGCAGGAGATAGGACTTCTTCGGATGCTTCTCACTTCGAGCTACGAGCACTCCGATACTCTTCGTGTGTAACTTCTATAGAGTGAGACCGCCCACGCTGACGTAGACCAGGCAAGGATTGCTGCCGAGGCCGAAGTGGAGCGTCTTCGAGCTTTAGCGATCGCACCCCTCGCCAGCCCCGCTGCCGCAATACCAAATTCCTCAGACCCGCACTGTGCTCATCACGGGAAGAGTGTGCGACGCCCCGGTCCACCACCCAACATCGACATTGGAGATTCTAGCAGAGGACGCCATCGCTCTCGTTCCAGATCGCCTGCCTTCAGCCAGAGTCGATCTCGGTCCCGTTCGCCGAACAACTGCGCTACGTATGGACAGAGCCACTCCGCTGAGTCAGAGGAAGACCCAGAGGAGGAACCCGAGGAGCGCATCATCGTGGAGGATGAGTAGATGCTAGCCAGCAGTATCCCTTCTTAGTTGTTTTTCGATATTAGAACGCTTATAATACTGTGATGTAATAAATGGACTGTACCGAGCCTTGTGCACTTGTGGTACAGCCATTCTTAAAACTAATTTAAATTTCAAAGTTGCATTTTCTTAGCTGTTCATTTGTTCTTGTGTGTTGGTTTGGGATGTTGTTAGTTGCCCCTGTTCCTTATCTATGCTTTTCCCTCTTACCTTGTGTTCTCTTGGTGGAGCTTCAGATGGTGAATACAAGGAGCAATGTCAGCAATAGTTAAGGGCCCAATGACAACAATGCCCTAATTCCACCCCCACCAGCTCAAGCCCCGAACTTGGAGCGGATGATGGCCATGCAACTGCAGCTTCTTCAAGCCTTAGCTCAAAATCAAGTTAATCAAGCTCAGCAAGCACCTGTTCAACTACCTCAGTCCAAGCTCGGTGAATTCATGAGGACTCGACCTCCAATTTTCGCAGGATCTGCTAATCCTTTGGAAGCAGATGATTGGATAAAGGAAGTCGAAAGGAAATTAAATTTGGCTCAATGCAATGAGAATGAGAAAGTCCTTTTTGCTGCTCATCAACTCAAGGGAGTTGCTGCCAACTGGTGGGAAAATTACTGCGCTGCACACCAAAATGCTCAGAATATTGTTTGGGCAGACTTTGTGCGAGCTTTCCGAGCCACTCACATACCTATGAGCATCATGGAAATGAAAAGGAAGGAATTTCACCAACTGCAACAGGGAAACCTTAGCGTTTCCGCCTATCTGAGTAAGTTCATTCAACTATCAAGGTATGCACTAGAGGACGTAGCAAATGATGATGCAAAGATTTGAAGGTTTATGGGAGGTTTGGACCCTAATCTTAAGGTGCAGTTAGTATCCAATGACTATCCTACTTTTCAGCACCTAGTAAATAAAGCGCTTGTTCAAGAGGATGCTCAGCGTCAGCTTTATGAATCTAGGAAGAGGAAGTTTCAAGCTCAGCAGAATGCAAGCAGTTCTCGTCATCGCCTCGCTCCACAGCAGTTCAGCCGTTCTCCCTTGTCCAGTCAGCCGAGGACACCGATTTCTGCACCTCGCCCTATTCCTCAAGCTTCTCAAGTTGGGAATGCAGTTCAACCTCAATGAGAATAGGATCATGCGCAGCGAGTGCAATGCTTCAATTGCAAGAACATGGGGCATTATGCTAATAATTGTCCCCAGAAGCGTCAAGCAGTAACTCCAGTTCGTTTCAATCTTCATTCTACACCGGCAAGAGCTCCAAACACTAATCAAGGACGTGGAAGCCCTCAGACTCCCAAGACTCCACAGATGTTCAACAAAGGGCGTGTAAATCATGTTACTACAGAAGCAGCACAGGATACACCAGACGTGGTTCTGGGTAAGTTTCTTGTTAATTCAGTTCCCGCAATTACATTATTTGATTCCGGAGCTTCACATTCTTTCGTAACAAAAGCTTTTGTGGAAAGAAATAATTGGAATGTTTGTTTGCTAAAGAACCTTATGTTAGTCCAATCACCTGGAAAAGAATTGAGAACTAATTTGGTTTGCCCTAGAGCAACCATAGATATAAACGGAGTAAAGTTCCTAGCGAACCTTATTATAATAGACTCCGAAGGCATAGATATTATACTTGGTATGGATTGGTTGATCAAGTATAAAGGGCAGATAGATTGTGCCAATCGTGCCATTATCCTCACCAATTCTGATGGAGTTCAGATTAGATATGAATCCAAAACGCCCTCAAGTAAGGGAAGCTTGTTGACCAGTTTAAAAGGAAGAAGTTTGGAGGATGTATCTGTAGTAAGTGAATACCCTGATGTATTCCCTGAGGATTTGCCAGGAATGCCACCAGACCGAGAGATTGAATTTGTTATAAATCTGGTACCTGGTACGGCTCCAATATCTAAGAGACCCTATCGGATGTCAGCCGATGATTTAGCAGAAGTCAAGAGGTAGATTCAAGAATTGCAAGAAAAAGGTTTTATTAGACCAAGTTCTTCACCTTGGGGAGCGCCAGTGCTTCTAGTAAACAAGAAGGATGGTAGCCAGCGTTTGTGTGTGGATTATAGAGCCCTGAATGAGGTAACAATCAAGAATAAGTACCCCTTGCCTCGTATTGATGATCTGTTTGATCAATTGAAAGGATTAAGTGTTTTCTCAAAAATTGATCTCCGATCAGGATACCACCAATTAAAAATTAGACCCGAAGATATACCTAAAACAGTCTTCTCTACTCCGTATGGATTATAAGAGTATACGGTGATGTCTTTCAGTTTGACTAATGCACCAGCGTACTTTATGAATTTGATGAATAAAGTATTCATAGATTATTTAGATAAGTTTGTTGTTGTCTTCATAGACGACATTCTTATCTATTCCAAGAATGAGAAAGAACACGAAGAGCATCTGAGGATAGTTTTACAAAGATTAAGAGAACATCAATTATATGCTAAGTTAAGCAAGTGTGCTTTCTGGTTGAAGGAAGTTGAGTTCTTAGGACATGTGATTTCTGCAGGAGGTGTATCTGTAGATCCAGGAAAAGTTAAGGATGTGCTTATTTGGACTCAACCTAAGATAGTAACAGAAATCCGAAGTTTTCTGGGGTTAGCAGGTTACTATCGTCGTTTTATTGAAGGGTTTTCCAAGATTGCCAGGCCTCTCATGCAGTTATTAAAGAAGGAAAAGAAATTTGAATGGAGTAAATCTTGTTAGGACAGTTTTCAAGAGTTAAAGAAGAGATTAACTTCTGCACCAGTTTTGCGGTTACCCGATATCAGGAAAGACTTTGAAGTTTATTGTGACGCATCAAGACAAGGACTTGGTTGTGTACTAATGCAAGAAGGAAAAGTGGTAGCCTATGCTTCAAGGCAGTTAAGACCACATGAAGAAAATTACCCCACTCATGATTTAGAGCTAGCTGCTGTTGTGCATGCTCTAAAGTTGTGGAGGCATTACTTAATTAGCAATCAGTGTGAAATATATACAGATCATAAAAGTTTAAAGTATATATTCACTCAACCTGACCTTAATCTGAGACAAAGAAGATGGTTCGCATTGATAAAAGATTATGATGTGGGAATACACTATCATCCAGGAAAAGCTAATGTAGTAGCCGATGCTTTGAGTCGGAAGAGTCATGTTAACAATATGTTGATTCAAGATAGTCAGTCATTTCTTTATGAAGAATTTCAGCGACTGAATTTGGAAATAGTTAAGAAAGGTATTCTGTCTGCATTAAAGGTTCACCCTACCTTGGAAGATCAAATCAAGGCAGCCCAACGAGAGGATGAATATGTTAAAGAAATTAAAGAGAATATGAAGAAAGGTAAAGCCCCTGGATTTTCAGAAGATGAAGAGGGAATTCTTTGGTTTGGAAAGAGAATTCTAGTACCCGAGAAAAAGGAAATAAAAGATTTAATTTTAAAAGAAGCTCATGAAGCAGGGTATTTGATTCATCCTGGAAGTACAAAAATGTATCAAGATCTAAAAGAAAGTTACTGGTGGACCATTATGAAAAGGGAAATTGCAGAATATGTAGCCTTGTGTGATATATGCCAGAGAGTTAAAGCAGAGCATCAAAGACCTACTGGTCTTTTGCAACCTTTGCAGATACCTGAATGGAAATAGGAGGAAATTGGAATGGACTTTATAACTGGATTACCAAAGACCAAGTCAGGTTATGATTCAATTTGGGTTATAGTGGATCGCTTAACAAAAGTTGCACATTTTATACCAGTAAAGACTACATATTCAGGAGATAGATTGGCAGAGCTTTACATGTCAAGAATTGTTAGTTTACATGGAGTTCCAAAGAAGATCGTATCGGATAGAGGATCTCAATTTACCTCAAGATTTTGGCGGAAGCTTCATGAAGTTCTGGGCACTAATTTAAACTTCAGTACTGCTTATCATCCTCAAACAGATAGTCAGACAGAGAGAGTAAATCAAATATTGGAAGATATGTTGAGAGCATGTGCATTAGCTAATAAAGCCAGTTAGGACCAAAGTTTGCCTTATGCAAAATTCTCCTACAATAATAGTTACCAATCAAGTCTGCAGATGTCTCCATTTGAAGCTTTATTCGGAGACAGGAGAAAGTCAAGTATTTGGACCTGATATATTGAAGCTAGCAGAAGAGCAAGTTCATTTAATTCGAGACAGGTTGAAAACAGCACAGACCCGGCAAAAGAGCTATGCGGACAATCGTCGCAGAATGTTAGAGTTTGCACCAGGAGATAATGTGTATTTGAAAGTGTCACCTCTAAAAGGGATGCGTCGTTTCAGAGTTAGTGGTAAACTTGCTCCGAGGTATATTGGACCATTTCCAGTTTTAGCCAGAAGAGGAGAAGTTGCCTATCAGTTAAAGCTTCCTACTCAATTGTCAGATGTACATGATGTGTTTCATGTGTCGCAATTGAAAAAGTGTTTACGAGTGCCAGAAGAGCTAATTCCTTTAGAGGAGGTGGATCTAAAAGAGGATTTGACATATTCAGAGTTTCCAGTCAAGATTTTGGAGGAAGCAGAACGTCGTACTCGAAACAAGACTATCAAATTTTGCAAAGTGCAGTGGAACAATTGTCCAGAATCAGAAGCAACTTGGGAGCGTGAAGAAGATCTCAGAGCGGAGTTCCCTAGTCTTTTTCCCAGTCCTTCCGAATCTCGGGGTCGACATTCTTTCTAAGGGGGTAGGTTTGTAACATCCCAAATTTTTGCTTTTATTTGGAAAGACTAATTTTAAAGAAATTAATTCAAATTATTTGGATTTTTCAGAAATTAAAGTTTCTGTTTAGAACTAAAAATTAATACCAATATAGGTTGGAAATATTTTTCTTAAGACTAAAATCTCTCCAGGAATTTCTGTGAATTTTTCTGGAATTTTTAAAATTTATTTGGTATTTTTCTGAGCATTTTAAAGCCTCCTGGCATTTTCTAAAATCTTTAAAAGAATTAAATTCCAAAAATCTCCCTCGGGCGACACGTGTCGCGCATCGGGGCCTTCTCCGCCGCCGGATCTAATCCGCGCCGTTCATCTTCACTTAACCCTCTCCCCGCCCTTAGTCTCTCCTCGGCTGACGCGTGTCGCGATCTGAGCCGTTCCCGCCCGTCGAATTGAATCGTCACCCTCCGATGCCACTTACCGGTTCATTAAAGGATCCAACGATCTGATTTCTTTCCTCCGCCACCTGTCGCCGATCCGCCGCTGCCTCTCTCTCTCCGGCTGTGGGCCCCACTCGCCGTGCCGCTGCCCCCGCCTCTTCCTCGGCGCGCCGCCATTAACGCCGCCCCGAAGCCTGCTTCCGCTTTCCCGCCGCTTCTCCGCCATTAATGGTCCCGAGCACCCGTAACGTGACGCAATCATTTTCCGCCGTTTCCCCTCGCGTTATTGCCCGTTTCCGCCGTTTGGAGCGTCGGAAACCGTCGCGTTTTCTCCGGCGAGTTCGTGTGCCCGTTTTATCTCCGCGCAGTATAAAAACGTCACCGGGGAGCCTTCACGCCCTTCACGTACTCCTTCCTCCACCTTACTCGCGCGCGCGCGCCGCTGCCGAAGTTTTTGCGCTGCCGCCGAACGTTGCCGCCGCGGTGAGTTCCTCCGCCGCACTCCGCCGCCCCGCTCCCGCCTCGGTCCCCACGCCAAGACACGCACTCGCGCCGCTTCCTCTCGCGCGCCGCGCTGCGCCCTCGCGCGCTCGCTCGTGTCCGCGCGACGCTTCGCGTGGCGAGCCCAGGCCACGCGTCGTCCATCGTTGCCCTCCCGCCTCCGCGACCCCGCATCTCCGCCGTTCGTCCAAGATCGGAGACGTGAGGCACCAGCTCGCGCCACGCGTCCCCTCCTCCGCCGTTGGATCACGCCGACGCGCCCTCGCCCCGCCTCGCACCCGCGTCCGCGCGACGGTTCGCACGTCGTGCCGTGCCACACATCGGCGATCGGACCAACCTCGTCTCCGCGCCGCGCCATCTGAACCATTCATTCTTTGACGTCTCGGATGTGCCCGCGCGTCCCCATCTCCACCGTCCAGTCCCCGCCCCGTCTCGGTCCCGCCGCCCGCATTCGCGTCCTCGCAAGGCTGGCGCGTCGCTGCGCCGCGCGCGGCGAGCCCCGCCACGCGTCACCGACGGCCGCCGCCCCGCCCCGCGCTGCCACATCTCCGCTGTTCGCCGATCCGAGCCGGCTCAGATCCGCCGCGGGCGCACCCCCACAGGCCACGTCACCGCCACATCACCCTAGTCCACGCCACCAAAATCCGCCCCGGTGCCACATGGCGCCCACCACGTCGCCACGCACGCCAGCTGACACATGGCGGCACCAGCGCGCCACGCCGCCCTAGCTACGCGCACAAGACTACCGCCGCAGCATCGCCTGTGGACTCGCTCACCGTGGACCGGTCCCACCACCCTCGTGGCTTTATTTAAATCCCGTGCTGACGTCATTATTCTGATTTTTCTTAAGGAAAATAATTCTTGCTGACGTCATAATTCTTTTTCAATAGAAATTTAATTCCAGAAATTATCCTTTTTCTTTTTCTTTGTTTTGAAACTTCCAAAAGCCATATCTTTCTCATTTTAACTCCAAATTGACCCATTCAAATTTCTAAATTCATCTAAAATTCCAAACTTTCATTTGGTATATTTATTATTAATTTTTGAATTTTTATTTTATTTTATTTATTTGGTTCTTCTCGTTTCTCGTGTAAAGACCGAATTCTCGGAAGATTTTCAAGAGCAACTCCACGAAGATCCTCGCTTACTGCAAGAAGGCAAGTCTCCTTGACCATTTTGATCCCAAATTTTGTAAATGATTTCATGAATATTTTAAATTAATTGCATGGCTATGTTGTATAAAGTGATAACTTAATTTTAGAAAATTTAGATAAATGCCAAACTTGTTATATCCTCCTTTGGAATTGCTTACCATGTACCTTTTTCAACATAGGATACCTTTGGCTCATAGATGAGTTAGTATTACTTCTTGTTGAATATTAACAAATGCTTAGTTTAGCTGATAAAAGTAAAAATGCTCATATGAGAAAAATGGTTAATGAATGTTTTGGATTTAATGATTTGTTTGAAAAGTGGTAATAGATGTTACCACTGTAAATTTTAAAATAAAAATGAAGTTTAAGGTAAAATTTGATGAGGGTGGATGGAATATTTGGCTAGTGCGGTTTAGCACGAAAAATGGGATTGTGAATGATCCACCCTAGTCGTTTAAGGACCGACGTTTGTGTTTGTCCAAACTGAGCAATCCCGTACAACCACAAGTTAAAATGGGTACAACCTAGCCAATTAACCTATAATAGTTTAGTTTTTGTGTCACCATTGGAAAGTGGGTACCAGGGATTTACTGGTTACTTAAAGTGAGGGGTAGGGATTTACTGCACTCACATGGCGCAAGAGGGGGCTTCTGAATGTGGTGTATTTAACCGTTCAGCGGTGAAACCTCAGCGGGTGATATAAAACTATACTAGAGTAGGTGAAAAGCTTTGTGATATTTTATCTGGGTCTTATGCCAAAGGAAGCATGTTGACTGTTAAGATAATTTATCTCTTGTGGGTAAAGTTGTACGAACTCTGCAGAGTAATAAACTATTCGAATAGCCGTACCCACGGTCAAGGGCGAGCAAGGAATGCTTTCACATGGTAGAGTTTTGGTTTTGAATTTAAAAATAAAATGTTTTGTAAAACTCAGGAGTGGAAGGAACTCTCGTGATTTTTGGTCTGGTGGATGTAACCAGTTCAGGTGGATTTAACCTTTATTTTAAATCTTGGTGGATATAGCCTATGTTATTAGTGTAGGTGGATGAAACCTTCACTAAATTATTTATTTAGTTTCAATTATTGAAAATAAACTGTTTAACAAATTGCTTTTGAGATAAGTATGTAAATTTGAAATAAAATGCTGATTTCTGCAAAAAGAACCATATAACCTTCCTTTGAAAAACCCTACATCTAATGCATCTTTCCCAAGACTTGCGGCGTACATTTTTGTACTCACCGGTTGCTCTACAAATTAAATAACAGAAGACTATGAAGCTCAAGAGGAGGATTACCGCTACTTCGAGGAAGCCGGTGATGAAGGTTTTGCCCAGGACTAGTGTCGGGACCCGGAACAACAACTCCGAGCCCCTCTGTGTAAATCGCACTATCCCAGGAAAAACTAGTGCACACAGGTTTAACAGCAATGTATATCATGCAAAAATAACCACGAGATATTATTAAACGAAAATACACCTTAAGGCCAAGTCTTACAATAAGGGCACAAGGCCAACAAAATAAACAAAAACAGCGGAAAGATAGTAAAGGTGGCAAAGACACCCATCCAGCCTCCCACAAAGCGAATGATCGTAAGACGCGTCCTACTCCAAGTAGTCCTCACCGTCGTGAGTCGCCGTCAAGTCCGCAACAGATTTAGCAAGGTGAGTACGTATACTCCCAAGGTAAGCAAGTAAATGCTTACGCAAGTTACACCAGGAATTATAACAGAGTTGATGCATGCATAATGGATTTCAAAGGAAAGCTTAATAGGGCAATGTGCGGAAAGCAATACTTAAATTTAAATATAATAACGTAAATACAAAAGCTGAATTTTCATACAGTATATGAAACATTGTTTTTAACAAGTAATACCGTTAGTGTAGGCTCCAACCCACACTAACCTATCCACGGAATCCACCCGACCATTACCAAATCCAACGCTTGTTTTGCCAAACCAAGTTTTATGAAAGTTCAAGTCTAATCTGTGAAGACTCTACTCAAGATGTCCATGACCGTGACATGGCTATCCGTATAGTTTGTTACTCTGCAGAGGTGTACAACTTTACCCACAAGACATTCCCTCTCACTTGAGCCACGCGATCAACACACTGCCTTAGGTGTGCGGCGGAGATTTCATGACAAAGCTGTTCCAATGTTCCATAGCCAACATAATCACGCCGCCACTAAGGTTTCACCACAACTCGAATCCACGAGTTGGAGCCCCCTCTGGTGCCATGTGAGACTTCCCACAGCCTACGCCGCTCACATTCACCTATAGCGAGACTATTATTGGAACTTCACAAATTACTTAGCCAGGTCCGTCCCATACCGGACTTGTGGTAGTACGAAGTGACTTCGTAAAATAATTCACAGAAACGGTCCTTAAGTTGATTTAGGTTCAACCACATACCCCCGTGCACGATAATCAACCAGGTGTACCAAACACGAGGCATACCGGCACCCACCACCTAACCATTAGCCTAAGTCCAAAACATGTTTTCTATTTTCATTTTTAAATAATTTCCGTAAAACCACCCTTGACTCTCCAAAGTCAAGTCTCATTTTCAAACTGACATTTCATGTGAAAGGTTCGTCCCACCTACAGTTATACTAAGCCAGGCTAAGCATTTCTACAAAACTTTTCTAGTCAATACTATGGTACTAACTAGTTTTCAGCTAGGGTGACAAGGTGTATGATTTAGAATTTCAAATGGGCTATAATCAAAGGATTATGGGTATATCTAACATTTAAACTGGATTTTTAAATTAATTTGAGTAGAAGTACGCATGCATATACAGTAAAACAACATACATATATTTAAAATACTGGGTTCAATATGGTCAAAGGTGCAACTTGCCTTGATCGAAGTCCTGCTGCGATTCGTCGAATTCAAACTCTCCGGAATCGTCAATATCTAACGAAATAGCCAATTCAAACCAAAATTCAAACGAAACCCAAATAACTTCCAAAAATTATAAAATAAACTGGGAGACAGAATTTTGAATTTTGGATGTGGACCAACAATTCTTGGAAAGGATTTGAGGCTTTTAAAAGAAATTGGAAGTTTTACTTTAAATTTAAACCTTGGAATTACAAAATATATTCAAACAAATTTAAATAAATTTCAAACTTTCAAAATTATTCCAGAAATGGATAGATCATGATTTTAGAAAAATTTAGAAATTTGAATGGGTCAATTTGGAGTTGAAATGCAAAAGTTATAGCCTTCCAAAGTTTGAATTCAAAATAAAAGAAAAAGGGTATTTTCTGGATTTATTTTTAAACCGAAAAGGATTTATGACGTCAGCACGAATTATTTTTCTAAAGGAAAACATAGATTATGACGTCAGCCCTAGGATTAATATATTCGGGCAGAGGCTGACAGGTGGGGCCCGGGTGTTGTGGACCGAGTCCACGGACCGAGGAAAGGTGAGGTGGCGCGCGCGCGTGCGGAACGGATGGCGCCGACGCGGCGCCACGGGCTGCCGCGTGGTCGCCGCGTGGCTGCCACGCCACGGCTTTATGCCGACGCATGGCGGCGCGCGCGAGGTGGCGGGGGCGTGCGGGTGGCGCTGCATGGCGCCGACGGCCGCCACTGCTGCCACGCCGCTGCCAACTCGGCCTGACGGCTGACGTGGCCTGGCCGGCGGCGGCGACGCCCGGGGCCCGATGGTCGCTGGAGTTCCGTGAGCGGCGCGCGCCGCCGAGGGTATAAAATGACGAGGAGAACGCGGGAGTGCATCGGTATTTTGCGCGAGGCCGAGGGTGACCGGAGAGGGAAATCGGCGGAGAGGGGCGGCGGTCGGAGAAGGGTTCACGGCGGCGGAGAGGTTCCGGCGACGCAGCAGCTCGGGGAGAGGTCGCGGTGTTCGCTGGGCACCAGCAAGGTCGGGAGGCGTCGCCGAGGGGCGAGGGGCTTGAGCCGCCGAGATCGCCGCCGAGTAGCCGGAGCCGCGGAGGGAAATCGGGCGCAGGGGACCCTCGGGGCGGATTATGCGCCCGAGGCTCGGGGTGGCGGTGTGGGAGGAACCTCGGGTGCGGGTTTTATAGGTCGGGAGGGGTAACGGCGCGCACAATCCGCCGGTTTTGAAACGGACGGGGAGGTTGAATGCGCCGCGAATGGGGCGAATTGGGGGTTTATGCCCGCAACGGACGGGAAGGTGCTAATTGGAAATCGCGTGATGCGGGGAATGAATCGGCAAGAAACTGAAGCTTTCAAAGCTTCGGTTTTCAATCAATGGCGGCGGCAGCGGCGGCGATCGCGCGAGGAAGAAAGGAAAGGGGCGGGGACGAAGGGCCTAACAGGTGGGGCCCGCACGTCAGCGAGAGGGAAAGAAAAGGAAAGAGCGAGGGGGACAGTTGGATGCTTGGCGGGTGGCACGGGGGAGAGATCGGGACCGCTGGCGCGTTGCGAAGGGGTAAGTGAATGGGGACGGCCGAGATTCAATCCGACAACGACGATCAGATCGGGGCCGATCGGTGCGTTAAGTGGGAGGGGCGGTTGAGATCGGGTACGGCAACAGAGGACGACGTGGATTAAGCCACGCGTCGATCGGGGGGGATGAAGCGGGCAAAGCGGTAAGTTGCGGGGAGCGGCGGGGATTGAACCGGTGGGAGAACGGACGGCTAGATACGCGACACGCGTCGCACGCGGGGTGAGGGAAGGCGGGGAGAGGGTTTAAGTTAGATCGGACGGCTGAGGGGGAATCCGGCGGGTGGAGGGGACGCCGATGCTTGACACCTGGCGGCCGGGAGGGGTTTTTGGGATTTTCTTTCTTTTTGATTTTCCAAAAATGCTATTAAGCTTTAGAAAACTCAGAAAAATACCAAATAAATTTTGAAAAATCCAGAAAAATTCAGAGAACTATCTGGAGCTATTCTAGACTTAATAAAAATATTTTCCACTCATTTTAACAAGTATAATTTGCAAAGGTACAATTTGATTTTAAAGGGAAGGTTTTAATTCCTTCTAAAATCTAGAAAAATTCATATAATCTCATGTTTTGACTTTAGGAAGCTGAAATACATTTGTTTTAACTTTTAGTAATGTAATAAATTCATTTTTGACTTTTATAAATTAAAGTTTATAATTTTTCTCAATTCAGGACTTTAACATAACTCCAGAAAATCCAATAAATTCCAGATTTGATTTTCAATAAAGGAACAAAATTTTGGGATGTTACAACTAGGCTTTGTTTCCCCAGTCAATTGCCTGTGGCGTATTGATGGGACTTCGTCGGTTTATTTTTTGCTTCCGCTGTGTTCTGTATGTGTGAGGTCTTAAAACCTCATTTGTAAATAAGACTTCGAGGTCTGTACTCTCGAGTATTGTAATAAAGCGTTGTTGGTTATGTATCATATCTGCTTAACGTGTGCACTAGCTTTGATCTGGGGATCGTGCGGTAATACACGTAAGATCTCGGAGTTGCCGCTCGTGTCTTACATCGTTCTTTGGTGTCGGTGTGACTGTGGGCAGCGATAAAGCTATTGGACCCAATAAAAGTCTAGATGGGAAAAAACAAATGAATCGTAGATTGGAGATATGGAACCATTATAAACGACTGCCAAGTGACCGGAATAAGGCTAGCTGCAATTATTGCGCTCGAATCCTTGCATGCGATTCACAAAAGAATGGTACATCCTCCCTAGTCTCTCATGCAAAAACTTGTAAGAAGCATCCAGATAAGAGTTGCAATCAAACTCAATTAAGCTTGCAACCTTGTGGAGATGGCCGGAGTAGTTGTATAGTTCCTTGGCAATACAACACTGAAGAGGTTAGGGCAGCATTTACGTGCATGATAATCGTAGATGAGCTGCCTTTTATTTTTTCAGAACATGAAGGTTTTATTGACTTTATGTCCAAAGCTTGTCCTCGGTTCAGTCCGCCATCTAGAACAACAATGTATAGAGATGTTTGCCGCTTTGTTTTACTTGCTTAAATGCTTAGTGCTTACTTTTCTTAACTGGATAAAAGGCTAGCAAATAGTTGACAAGCTGGCTTGCTTAAATGCTTATTTTGCTTTGCTTGCTTGCTTTTGCTTGTTTAAATGCTTGCTTACTTTTATGGCGATTTGAAGTATCCAGTTACTGCTTGGTGTGCTTGCTTAATGGTTAATGCTTTGTTCAGTTTGTTCACATGTCATCCGATGCCTCGCCGGTTGCTTGCTTGCCTTAGTGCTTATCGAGTTACCGGATACCGACTATCGTTGTCCGTTGCTACCTGCTAGTTAATAGTTACTACTCACTACTTGTTGCGTGTGTGTGCAGTACTGCAGGTCTGCAGTGTGCTTGGCTGCTTGCTTAATGCTTAGTTGACTTGCTTTTTTACTTTGCTACTTTGTGCCTTTGTGTTCGCTTTGCCTCGGATCATTCATAATTCACGTCAACTGTGGTAAATATGGTAATTACCGCTACCGCGCCAAAAAAATTGGGATTTCCCGATATCGAACCGTAGTTCTAAAAAACCGTATATTACCGAATTACGAACACCGTATTTACCGTACAAACCGTATATACCGAACCGAAAAAACCGAACGCACAGCGATCTAGCTAAGATTTCTATAGTAGTAGACTGGAAGAGGCCATCTAATGTAAAGGAGATGAGAAGTTTTCTTAGCTTAGCCGGTTACTATCGGCGTTTTATGAAAGACTTCTCTATTATTGCCAAGTCAATGTCTCAGCTCACGCGAAAGGGCATGAAATTCCAGTGGACCGATGAATGCGAGCACAGTTTCAATATTTTGAAAGAGAAGTTAGTAACTACCCCTATTCTCACTCTTCTTGAACCAAGAAAGCATTTCACGGTCTACTCGAATGCATCACAAGTGGGTATGGGTTGTGTGCTCATGCAAGATAGCAAGGTGATCGCGTATGCCTCGTGACAACTAAACAAAACATAAGCAGAATTACCAACTCACGATTTAGAGCTTGCCGCAGTGGTTTTCGCTCTAAAGATTTGGAGGCATTGTTTGTATAGAAAGTCCTGCAATATTTTCACTGATCGTAAGAGCCTCAAATACATTTTCACTCAGAAAGAATTAAATTTGAAGCAAAGAAGGTGGTTAGAACTGATCAAGGATTATGATCTCACTCTCTAGTACCATTTAGGTAAAAGCAAATATTGTTGCTGATGCCCTTAGTCACAAGACGACACCCTCCACCCTAGGCTGTCTCGTTGCTAACTTTGAACGGATGGGAAATTCCTATTGTTATGCTGGTACAGTACAGGTTGAGACGCAGTTGTTGCTGGAATCAGCAATTCCATAATGAGTGAGGGAAGCGCAGCAACACGATCGGTTGCTTCAGCAAGTGAAGAAGCACATCGATGAAGGAAAAATAGGGGATTTCAGTTTTGATGAGTTGGGTGCATTGCGGTTTAAAAGCCGCCTTTACGTTCCCCAAAAAACTCAAGTTAAGGATGAAATACTGAGGGAAGCTCATCGTACCCCGTACATAGTGCATCATGGTGAGATCAAGATGTATCGAGATTTGAAAAAGAACTTCTGGTGGAAAAGAATAAAGTGGATGTCGCTTGTCATATGGCGTCCTGCGGGATTTGCCAACATGTGAAGGCTAAGCATAAGCGTCGTACTGGACTATTGCAATCTTTAGATGTTTCTCAGTGGCCATGGGATGATGTTACTATTGATTTCGTAGTCAGTTTACCTCGTACCCAGTGAGGTAAGGATGCGATTTGGGTAGTGGTGGACCGATTCAGTAAGTCCGCGCACTTCATCCCTATTCGTACGACAAATTCGTCAAGTGATTTGGTACCCATCTATGTGCATGAGATAGCAAGGTTGCAGGATGTGCCTAAGACAATAGTTTTGGACCGAGATGCTAAATTTGTCTCCAAGTTTTGGAAGAGTTTGCAAAGCGCTCTAGGTACGAAACTTTAGTTTAGTACTACCTTCCACCCACAGACGGATGGGCAGTCTGAATGCACCGTACAAACACTAGAGGACATGTTGAGGTCCTGTGTTTTTTCATGGAAAGAAAGCTGGGAGGATCAGTTGGCACTTGCAGAGTTTGCCTACAATAATAGCTATCACTCCAGTGTTTGGGCAGCACCATTTGTGGTTCTGTATGGGCGGAAGTGTAGATCGCCACTCTGTTGGGAGGCCGTAGGCGAAAAGGCAGTTCTGGGTCTAGATTGGGTCCAGTAGACAATGGAACGAGTAGCGGAGATTAGAAAGAATCTGCTAGCTACCCAAAGTAGGCAGAAGAGCTATGCGGATATTAGGAGGCGAGACTTAGAATTCGAATTGGGGGATCATGTGCTTTTGAGAGTATCACCCACTAAAGGAATTGTGTGATTTGGTATCAAAGGAAAGCTTAGCCCATGGTACATTGGGCCATTTATGATTCTAGCACGAATTAGAAAATCGGTATATCATTTGGATCTTCCTGAGTCTATGTGAAGAGTGCATAATGTGTTTCATGTTTCTATGTTGAGAAAGTACTTAAGGGATCCAGAGCATAGGATTGCTCTAGAACCATTGTCCCTTAAGCAAGACCTCACCTTTGAGTCTTGTTCAGTTCGGATTCTAGTGGACGCATCAGTCTGAGTGAGAAGCAATGTGGGAATTGGAGTCTCGCATGCGTGAGAAGTATCCAGAGTTATTTACTATGGGTACAAGTTAGAGTTGTTTTTTGTTCAATTCAGTTCATTTTGATTTTCCGTGTAGAATGCTAAGTTTCATAATTCGAAGTCAAATTCTATTAAGGGGGTAGAATGTAGCACCTGGCCCAACTTAGCCCAGCTTGGCCTATGCCGAAGCCCTATAAGAAGAGAGCCAAGAAGGGGAAGAAGGCAAAAGTCATTTTTGCTTTCTCTTCTTCCCCTCTGTGCTGTCACCTCCCCCATTCTCTCCCTACCATCGCCACCTCTGCACGTGCACCCCGCCGTCGCCCACCTTCCAGTGCCGCCACTCGTCACCCTCCAGCGGCCGCCACCCTCTGGCGGCCGCCTGTCTCCATCCCTGTTTCTCCCTAGTGTTGCCGCTCGTCGCCACCTTTGCTTCCTCTGGCCATACATCGCCGTCACTTTTGCTACGTCCCTATGGGTCACCAGCGCCGCTACCCACTGATTTCTGAACATGCCTCCCTCTCCTACTACCGAGCGCCGCCCCAGCATGCGCGCTATCGTTGCCTAGCACTGTTGTCCCCTCGGTTGTGCCTCCCCTTCCTCGCCCCTGCTGCTACCACCAACCGGGAGTGGAGGCGGGATAGCCAGCCGAGGGAAGCCAAGGGAGGGCCCGGCTGATGGGGAAGAAGAGGCAGCCGGTCAGAAGAGGAAAGAAGAAAGCAAGGGGCAGCTGGTTGGAGGAAAAGAGGAAAAAAAGAAAAGAGGAGGGAGCTGACCGAGGAAGGAAAAGAGAGAGAGAAGAAGAAGAAAGGAAAAGAAGAAGAGGAGGAAAGACAAGGAAGGAAAAAGAGAAAAAAGAGAGAAGGGAAGCCCGATCCGATGCTAGATTCGTCAGATCTGAATAAGAAACGATAGGTAGCACCCCGATATAGTCGCTCGGGGTTAGGGTAACAGATCGAAACCCTCTCCCTACTTATTTATCGAGTCTTGCATAAATAATTATGTCAATTACTAGAATTAACTTGGTAGCCATTAGAATATCGTCTATTATTATGGGTGCTTGGAAGGTATAATAGGTGTTGCGATAGTCGATCTTGTTTATTCTTGGATGGAGGGAACGAGAGAGGGAAAAAGGATGAAAAGAGTAGTAGTAGTACCTGCTAGTAGTAGGTTGGGGATGTCGTTACATGGCCAAAAAGGTTAGATGGTGCGTTGTTCGACCTGACAATGAGCAAAGAGCGGTTAAGCATGTACGTAACATCCTATTTTTCTGCAATTTTTAAAGCCTAGAATTTAAAAAATAAATTTTCTGGATTTTTCTGCAATTAATTCAAGCTTTAAATGAATTTTTAGAATTTAAAATGATTTAATCTGATTAAAATAAAACTTAACATAAGTTGAAAATATTTTATTGGATTCTTCAGGTCTCAATGAATTTCTGGTATTTTTTGGAGAATTTTTGGGATTTATTCGCTATTTTCTAGAGCTTTTGGTAATTTATTTGAATTCTCTGGAATAAAAGAAATCGGGAAAACTCCTCAGCCGCCCGATCTGCCCCTTGCCACGCGTCGCGCATCCACCCCGCCTCCCGCGCGCCGGCCCACTGCGCTCGGCACACTTCCCCGCCGCGTCGCCCGCGCCCTCCGCCGCTCCCGCACCACCCGATCACCCCGCCCCGCCACGCGTCGCGCATCCGCCCGCTCTCGCACCGCGTTGCCCTAACCCTACCCGCCGCCACATCCCGCTCGCCCGCGAGCCGTCCGATCCCGCCCGAGAGACACGCGTCACCCCGGTCGTGCCTCCGTCCCCGATCGGAACCCTAGCGCTGCCCTCGCCCGCTTCGCGCCGTTGGATCACCCCCGCGCTCACATCACGACCGTCCACGTGTCCGCGAACCGCGTCCGCTGTCCGCGCACGCGTCGTAACTGATCCGGTTGCCTCGGTTCACGTGATAAAACCCACGTTCTTGCCTCGGTTTGCGTGCAAGCCAACGCCGCCGCCCTCGCCTCCGTTCTCGCCTCGCACCCGCACCGTCGTCGGAGTTCACACCGTCACCGGAGCCCATCCCCATCGCCGCCGTCCCCGTCACCGCAGTCCCCTCTCGCGCCATCCCCGTCGCCGGTGAGCCCCCGCCTCGCTCGTCGCCCGCGTTGCCTCCCCCTTCGCCTCCTCGGTCCGTGTTCCGCCGACGGACGCCACCACCCGCGCCGCGCACTCGCATCGCCCGCGCCGTAGGCGACGCTTCGCACGACGCACCCGCCACACGTCAGCCATCGGCCGTTTCCTAGTCCTGAGCCGCCGGATCCCCGCCGCCCATCCAGATCTGAGCCGAAGGTCCAGATAGCACCGCGTGGTCGTTCCCGAGCCGTCCATTCCGCCGCCGCCGCCACCTCCGAGCCGTCCATGTCAGCTCTAAGCCACGTCAGCCCTACCTGCCACGTGGCCAAGCCACGTCAGCGCCACGTCAGCCGAGCCGTCCCCCCTGGTGCCACGTGTCATCACGTCAGCCGCCACGTCAGTGGGACATGTATCAGCACCGTCTCTTGCCACGTCAGCCCTAGCGCACTATTCCGTGCACCGGGTTCACCGTAGACCAGCTCTCCCGTGGACCGAGTTCACAGCACAGTGCACTTTTTGATTTTTAGGATTTTTTCGAGAGCCCGTTCTCCTCCGTCCTAGCTCCGATTGACCCCGTTCTTTTTTTCTAAATTCATCTAAAATCGAGCTCTAGCTTTTGGTTCTAGTTTCATGATCTTTGGAGTTCATTTGCTTATCATTTTATGTGTTTTTCTTGTTTCGGTTATTTTTTATCTCGTTAGATTCGGATTCCAGAGGAGCAGGAGCTACGCCCGAAGACCAACAGTACCTCGCTGAGCATAACCAAGGCAAGTCATGTCCTTTGAATATGTTGAACCCAGTTTGCAATCTATTATTTAATTATTTTGTTTTAAATTACATTGCATCGCTATTTATTACAAATTCTTGTATTGGTAGTTATCATCCCAATTGTTTATCCCTCCTTGATAACCTTGATGCCATGATACCATTGTCACCTTAGGTGAGGAATTTAATTAGTGATGTTATGTTAATTGTCACATGGGATTGGTACGATAGAATTGCTTAGCTTTACTTAAATTTACGAATGGTTTCATCATCGCATGTGAATTATTAATTTGACTTAATGATATATGAAACTGTGGTTGGTGCCACGTTTATTAAAATTTATGCCATGACATTGGTGTGTCATTGGCTTTGTTATACAGACCTGGTTTTGCACTCGGGCGAGTGATCGTGCAGTAAAGGGGGAAGTGCAGGTTCACTTCGGGGGATGTGGTAGCCTCGCCCGGGTAGAATTAAGGACTTAACTTTGTGCACCATTGATCTAAGCTTAATCATAAAAACCACATGTTTAGTATGGGATAGACCTGGCTGATTAATTTGTAATATTTCAATTCCAATTCTACCATTGTAATGAACATGGTTGCTGATTTCCATGTGGCGCAAGGGGGGTGTGATGCGAAACCCTAGCGGGCAAGATTGGGTTGATGTAGAGCATTGTAAAGGCCTTGTTGTGATTTTCTGAGATCGAGGCTAATCACATCGTGTGGGTATAGTTGTGCAACCTCTGCAGAGTGTAAAACTATTCGAATAGCCGCGTCCTCGGTCATGGACAATGCTCGGTGATTTCACACGAGGGGTAGTGATTTCATTATAAACTTGGTGGTTTATGTTGGAAGTGAACAGGTAGTTCACTGTCGGTTCAGTTTGTGAATGGGACGTTCACAAGTGGCTTAATTTCATTCCCTTGATTATTTATTATTATTGTTTTCATTCAAAATTCGCTTTCAATCTATTTATCATATTTACTGTGAAATATCTTTTATGCAAATTAACCTTTCAGCCTTCCATTGGTAAGCCTTGCATACTATATTGCATTCATTGTTACAAACGACTTGCTGAGTACCAATGTACTCACGGCTTTACGCCTATGTTGCTCAGTTGAGGACGAGGAGTATTATCAGTAGGAGGTTCCAGAAGGAGAGTACCTTGACGACTTCACGGATTAGGTTTCGTTCTCCACTCAATAGCCTGTGGGCTTGTCGATTGGCCGCTACGCTTTATTTTGGATTTTCACTGCTAGTTTTAAAGCCCTTCCGGCTAGAGATATTGTAAACTTGGCCATAAGATCGTACCTTTGAGATTTATCGATATTTGAGTTTTTTCTTTATTTTATCATGTGTATGGTTGTGATTACATCTTTGTTTGACTGTGTGCACTAGCGTGATTCTGGACTAGTGCAGTTTACACAGAGAGTCCGAATTTGCATATTCGGGTCCCGACAGTGTAGAGTTCGATCCACGAGTACAAATGACAAATCTTTAAATTGCGATCGGTTTTCCATGTAGTATCAAAGTCGTCCGTATGAATGCGTGTATTACTGTAATGCACTAAGGCTAGGTAATGGTTGTTCAGGTGGCGATTCGAGTTTGGTGCTGTCCGCGCATCGTCCATCAGGTTAACAGGCTAGTGTATGGTAGAATGGTGAATTGTGGTTAATGATTGCATTAGTGTTTCCCTGCCATGATCTATAGTATTTATAAGATGAGGTACATGATTATGAGCTAATCATACAATGATGAGTGCAGCTATGATTAAATGTCAACATTGGAAATATGTGCATCATACATTGCACTCATACACAAAGGAACAGGGCCACTTCCGTAGGAACCCCATGGGAGTGGAGGTTAAAACCCCCGTTGAAAGAGGACAGGGCGAATGAGTGGTCCATCGATGAGTGAACACTCCGCTATACTGGTATAAGCTACAGTTACAGATGTATTGCATTGTATGAAAGTGATACAAACAGTGATACAGTTATCTTTACTATTTAAAAAGAAGGAGTTGGTGGTTGCCGTCATGTCCACCCTCCCTCACTTCTTAACCATTCGATCTTTCTCCTCTCTTCTCAGCCACACAATCTGATTAAACCCTAAAATCCCAACATCACCCCTCCGCCCCCACGCCTACCCCTCACTCTTCCCCCCGCCGCCCCCACGCCTCCTCCTCGCTCTTCCTCCCGCCGCCCCCACGCCTCCCCCTCGCTCTCCCCCCGCGGCCCGCGGCCTCCTCCCCCTCCCCACCCCGCGCCGCTGCCTGCCCCCCGCCTCCCCCTCGCTCTCCCCCCGCCGCCTCGCTCTCCCTCCGCCGCCCCCCGCCTCCTTCCCCTCCCCACCCCGTGCCGCCGCCTCGCTCTCCCTCCGCCGCCACCCGCCTCCTCCCCTCCCACCTCGCGTCGCCGCCTCCTCCCCTCCCTCCCACCCGCGGCGCCACCTCCTCCCCTCCTCCCTCCCAAGCGCCACCGCCTCCACCTCCAGCCCCGAACGCCTCCTCCTCCTCCCCAACCCCACGCGCGCCGCCTCCCCTCTCCGTCCCCCGCACCGCCTCCTACCCCCATCCCCTCCTCCGCCGCCGCATCCTCCCCTCCCTCCGCGGCTTCGAAGACTTAGTTCCCGACGGTGGCGCCGGATAAGAAGCCGGCGGCGGCGCGGAGGTGAACGATGGACAGCTGGAAGAAGAAGAAGGCGCTGCAACTCCCCGAGTACCCGAGCCAGGAGGAGATGGAAGCGGTGCTCAAGACGATCGAGACCTTCCCGTTGGTGGTGTTCGCCGGGGAGGTGCGGCACCTGGAGGACCGACTCGCCGACGCCGCCATGGGCCACGCCTTCGTCCTCCAAGTGGTGATCCCCCACCCCACCCATGGCGGCCCAACTGGTGCTCCTCCTCGTCCTCGCCTACTCCGCCGGCGCCACCCGCGGGTTCTACCTCCCCGGCGTCGCTCCCGCCGACTTCCACAAGGTCCCGCCCTTTTCTTCTCCTCCTGCTCTCCCCCCGTCTCTCGCGCACTTCCTTCTGGGTTGGGTTGGTTCTTGATCTAGGCGAGTCTTCACGTGATGAAATTACAAATGAATCGTGCGTTTGTGTTGTTGTGTCGTGGTGATTTGCAGAAGGATCTGCTCGCCGTGAAGGTGAACCAGCTGAGCTCCGTCAAGACCCAGCTGAAATTGTTATGCTCTACAAGGTTGCAAAACTGTTTGCTGAAATTGTTAGTTTGCATTAGAGTTATTGTTTAATATAGTTGTTGATATAATGACATGCTTATGTGCTATGTGCCTGTGTCATATTCGATTCGCATGTGTCTGAAGTGTTAGTAGCAGTCCTGATCATGCAATGCTCATATTATCTGAAGTGTTCTGATATCTAAGAAAGGTGGTATGATGTATCTTAATATATTATTCTTGTGTTGTATTTTGGCTAGATATATATAACCTTATTGAGTAATGGGTAGATAATTTGCTGTAAGTGTTTCAAAATTCTGTTTAGCATGCATAATACAACAGTAATGTATTCAGAAGCCACTGTAATGTTCCATAAATTCATTCAGAAGCCACTGACTGAAAAAGTAATGTTCCATAAATTCATTCAGAAGCCACTGTAATGGGTAGATGATTTGCTGTCAGTTACCGGAACATTACTCAGTGTTTCAAAAAAGTAGTACACCTGTTTTTTGATCACTTCATTTGGGTAGATGATTTGATGTAAGTGTTTCAAAATTCTGTTTAGCATGCATGACAGTTGAAAAATTAATCTATTATTAGGTGTTAGTTATAAACATTTATGCATGGTGTGCTTTGTTTCATTGTTCATGTTCCTTCTTGTTTAGAGTATGTAAAAGTTAAATGTGTTCTTGTAATAGCCAAATTATATATATCAGGAGTTGCTAAAAATTTATTTGAGGTAGCTTTCACAATCCACATTTTTATTAAGCTCTTTTTGTGATGTCATGCAGGTTGTACTCCTTTACATTGGGCTGCTATAAAAGGAAATTTGGAAGTTTGCACTGTTCTTATACATGCTGGTACCAAGGAGGAACTCACATTAAAGGATAGCAGTGGGTTTACTCCTGTGCAACTTGCAGCAGACAAAAGTCATCGACACCTTTCCTATATCCTTGTAATGTTCCCCACGGCATTCTTATTTAACTCTTAAGAGCTAGCCCTCTTTATTTGCCTTAGAAATTTCATAGCTCATACACTACTGCAGCTATCTAGGTGTGGGATGTGGTAAATGGTTGCAATCAAACATATATATTAGTGTGGATTAGAATTGATTTGATGCACTCACAATTATTCTTATTTCCTATTTTTTGAACATCTCCCCCTTCTTTTGGAGCTGGTTCTCCCAAGTACTTATTCAGTAGTGTGTGCATTAGGTACTGATTTCAACTCCACTAACGGAAGTTTCATTCTCTGCTTTTAGCCTAATGCTACAAAAGTAAGCTTTGAAGAGAAGTACTGCTCAGGGAGGTCAGGGAAGATTGGATATGCCCCTATCCTGTTTTGTTTTATTGTTATCCTCATCATCCTGTTCCTGAACTCGATTATTTTTGGTGAGGATTGCTTGTGAGCTTTTACTATGTATGTTTAAACCTGAGACTTGTGAAGCCTTTGTTCATCATCTGACCTGATCTTAAAACCTCGCCAGCTCCTAATTTTTCTAGAATCACTGTGTGTAACTGAAATGGCTAAAGGTAACCAGCAAGGCAATGTGCAGATTAAATGAAACCATAAGGCGGATAATTTCACTAAAAGCTACCCCGCATCTTACGTTATAGAAATAATCAAGGAATTTGTCTAAACATTACAAAGACTAGACAACATTCGCCACCCGAAGCTAAAAATCGCGATGATGAATCACCCAACCGTCGTACTGGTTCGCCGTGGTCGTGGGCGGCGTGGCGGGGCGGGCACCACCGCGGCGAAGATAGAGGAGGAGGAGGAGTCGATGGTGGCGGCGACGATTCACGCTGGTGAGGATGCGGCGGCGGAGGAGGAGAGGAGTGGGGAGTAGGAGGCGACGGTGCGGGGACGGAGAGGGGAGGCGGCGGTGCGGGGATTGGGGAGTAGGGAGGAGGCGTCCGGGGTAGAGGAGGAGGTGGCGGCGCGCGGCTAGGAGGAGGCGGCACCGGAGGATGATGCGGCGGCGGGGGCGGAGGTGGCGGGCGAGGGAGGGGAGGAGGCGAGGTGGCGCGACGGCGGGAGTTGTGATGGAGAAAGGCGCACGGGTTCGGTTGGGAGGCGACGGCGAGGCGAGGCGCGCGCGCGCGGGAGGGGCGATGGAGAGAGGCGGAAGGCGCGGCGACGGGAGGGGCGATGGAGAGAGGCGGAGTAGGGGAGGAGGCGTCCGGGGGGGTCGAGGAGGAGGCGGCGCCGGGAGGAGGATGCGGCGGCGCGGGGGGCGGAGGTGGCGAGGCGGAGGAGGAGGCGAGGCGGCGCGCGCGGCGGGAGTCGCGATGGAGAAAGGCGCATGAGTTCGGTGGGGAGGCGGGAGGGAGGCGGCGCGCGCGGCGAGAGGCGATGGAGAGAGGCGAAGGCGTGGCGGCGGGAGGGGCGATGGAGAGAGGCGGAAGAAGAGGCAGGGAGGAGGCGGAAGGCGCGAATGCGGGAGGGATGGAGAGGCGGAAGGCGAGGCGGAAGAAGAGGCAGGGAGGAGGCGGAATGAACATAGCGCACGGGGATGGGTGGTGTAGGAGACGGGTTTTAGGGTTAAAGGGGTTTAGGGTTAAAAGAGTTTTAGGTGTGACATTACAGGTGCACTACTTTTTTGAAACACCGAGTAATTCAAAACTCCGAGTAATGTTCCATAAATGCATTCTGAAGCCACTGACTGAAAAATTTCGGTGGAATGGTGTATAAGATGGTTCAATGCAGCTTTGAATGTCCAGGTCCCATGGATCATAATAGTGAGTTTGAACATACATTTTGCTTATAGTTCACAATATTCAAATGATAACCTGCAGACCACTTAATATATACAACAGAAAGAGTTATAGTTGGATACTTAGATGTACTGGATTTTCCCTTAAGTATGAACCAACGGCTTAAAAGGATAATGCCAGATTTTGTATTATGTATGCATTTAGAATGGGGTAATATAGATGTTGCTACCAAATTTTGTATTATGTATGCATATTTGATAGTATGCATCACTTTTATTTGGTTTTCCGTTGCAACGCACGGGCACCTTACTAGTAGAGATTATAATTTACAGCTTACAAACATGGATTTTCATTTATAGTTTACAGTCATAGATTTAAATTATAGCTTATAGTCATAGAGTTGGTTTATAGCTTACAGTCATGAAATTGATTGAATTTCTTAATTGATGTTACCGTTTTATCATGTACTTACTGAATCTTTGGACTCACCCTTACTTCATTGTTTTTTTAGAGTAATCCAGATTGACGGCATGCATAGAATGGGAGTTGTCCTTCTTGCACTACACATGTGAAATAACCGCATAGTTATACACGGAGCGTACATGTTTATTCTCTTGCTAAGACTTGTGTGGCTCGCCGTTTGGTTTAGTTTACTTGCGAGCCTGTAGTGGTGGGTCTCCATAGTTATGGATCCCATAGTTTATTTATGTTATGGTTATTTGTAATATGAAGTAGTTGATTTATCACAAATATCCTATGTTCGTTTGTTGACTGCTTCTTGTTGGTAGTCTCAAGAACAGAGAAAGTGATGCTAGAAGTCTTTTTAGTAGCACTAATTTAGGATGGTAAGAGTGTGGTGGTAGTATCTTAGACTCTGTGGAGGGTCAGGATGTTACATTAGAAGACTTATTTTGTAGTCAATACTACAAGGGAGAAATATTATAGCTTTTCTTATCCACGTCGCCCACTCGTCCACAAGTTCCACCTCTGTTGTCACGGGACATTTCACGAGTAGCCGCATTGTCCTTCTGTGAAGTTACTAGATGCCGATTCACGGCATCACGCTGCGCTAGCTAACATATAAACCGAAGTAAAAGAGTTACCACGACACATGGTCTATATGCGAAATACCGAAAGCAAGGACCCATATGTATTTATAAAAAAAGGAGGGGCTTTTGTGAAAAATAAGGGGCTACATGTTAAAAATAAAGACTTATACGTAATTCTAGAAATTAAAGGATTTTTCACAAAAAAAAAGTGACGTGGCACCGGAGGAAGGCCGGGAATCCCCTGTCCTTAATATAAAAAGTGACGTTGCACGGGAGAGAGGCCGGAAATCCCCTTGCCCTTAATGTAGAGAGTATTTCCACCGTAGGGTCTTAGATTTTTAGGGTACTGGTAAAATATTCTGTGGGAGAGGCTCTAAGAGGGTGTTCAGATTGGTGTTGACTTATAGCTTTTTTTTACTATGATTGGCTTATTTTTTAGTGTAGCTGAGTTGACTTATTTAGCATAATTAAATTTAAAAAAAATAAAAATAGAAAAAAAAATATTAGCCCATCATAGATAATGTAAATAAATACAAAAAAACAAAAAACCTAAAATAAAATGAAATAATAAAAAAAGACGAAAATGAAGAGTAAAAAAAGACGAACGCCATTAAGCATGGCCTTAGAAACTCCACCATCCTAGGCTCTATACAGCATTTTGCCACGTCTTAGTAGGACGAATCTCAAAAAAAGTGTGATCACAACTCATCCTTTTTCTTCTTTTTTTTAAGAGTACAAAGGTGTACTCACACATATCCCATATGCACATTTCAACTTACATATATGTGAGTATATCCACTAACACATAATTAACTAGAGCCAAAATCTATATATCACGAAGCATAGATACATACTTTGATCACTAAATACACTTACATGAATGTGTACTTATCCTTCTTGAGACTTAGTTCGAGAAAATACGCAGAAAATCCTTCGTTCCATCATCCCTTTCTCCTTACGTAATTCCATTTAGCAGAGATCTGACTCCACATGCGCCAAGGTGCCGTGGATGGTTCAACATATAATTCCTGTCTCTCGAGTCTCAGTCGGCCCTGCGACCGAGCTCCTTCCTCGCCGCCACCATGTCATGCCGCCTCAGCCAGTTGCATGCCCATCATTCCCATCGCGATGAGCACGCCTTCCTAGAACTCCCATCTTTCCTCGTTCTGACCATAGTGATGGTCATAGTTGCCGAGCGGGGGCAGCTCAGTTGCGACCCGTCGATGGCCGTGCAGCCGGCGACAGCACGGTGAAGGAGGCGGCACCGGTGAGGAGGCACAGGGGCGTGGAAAGATGGTGCTTCCCCTGTTTAGTGTTATGTAGCGAACATTCACTAGATATCGAACTAGTGAAACTTACAAATCGATAACTCATAATTCAACTTTCATTTTGAAATTTTGAACTTTCAGCGTGAATTTGGAACGTTTAACTTGAATTTCAAACTTTCAACTTATTCCCAACTTTCGACTAAAAATTTCAAACTCCCAAACTTTGCGATTCAAGCGTTCAAACCTTGGTAGTGAAACTTCCAAGTCAAAATTTTAAGCTTTTAACGGGAAATTTGAACTTTCGACATGGATTTTAAAACATTCAAATGGACGATTCCAACTTTCAAGTCAAAATTTATATCTTTTAACTCGTTAACACTAGAAAAAACAGGTTGTTAACTAAATTAACTAGTGAAAGTTCTCTATATAGCAATCTCCATAAAATTTACCGAATTGACCGTTGCTTATTTCTTTTTCTTTTGCCTATACAGTATTAGGAAACCAGGGATAAGGATTCCCATTTAAACGGATCCTCTCCGTTTAAATGAGTCCTTATCCGTAGTGGGCACCTCACCCTCTCCTATAAATAGAGAGCCATATGGTTGATTTTGTACCCCATTGAATTGAAGCAATAAAGAAAGATCAGAAGTTCTCTCTACCTCTCTCTGTGTTCAATCTATTCTTCTGTCGCTTTGTGATTGATTCGTTCTTGTTCTAAGCAGAGAAATTGCTCGGACTGATCGTCAGCGAGGGTTCCTCAGCAACCAGTACTTAAATTAAACATGGACCTCCCGGTGAACTGTTCATGCATTGAGCGGACTTGCCTGGACGTACTGGATCTCCCGCCGCAGTCCGCCGGCCTCGAATCGCGGGAGCAGAACGCTGATGCTTCTTGTTACAGTGGCAAAGAACCAGATGACTCTTATGAGATCAAAACAAGAAAGATATTGTGTTGCACAACACTAGTAACTGAACACCAGTAACCAGATGATGATAACGAGAACAGGAATGCAAACAAAATGCCAGCAACACAATTACTAAATAACCCCTAATCTCTTCCTGATTGTTGATTAATACTTCAAACTTCTAAGCCGTCTTTAAATAACTGGCCGGCTCAGTATCATCACATGATTCACATGTTGCAATCACATCGGCAAAAGAAAGCTTAAACACTCCTATGAAATGGCAACTATAGTTACTAGTACTCATGAACACATCCTAAGTGACAAGAATCTTCTACTACTGCAACAATGGCGAGAGCCACCGTTAACTTGCTGCTCGTGCTCACGGCCAATTGGCCGTCAACGTTCCATTGGCCGCCGTCGCCGGCTACCCGGATATCCTCACCGACTTCGTCGTCTGTCTCTCCGGGACTGGGATCACGGGCGAATTTACAATGTATTGTCACGTAGGCGAAGAGTTTGTAGTGTAATCGAAGTTAGACTTTATCATCAGTGCTAGTAATTAGTTGCCATTTTATAGGAGAGTTCAAGCTTTGTGTTTGCCGATGTGATTTCGACATGTGATGATATTGAGCCGGCTTTGAACTAGTAATTAGGGGTTACTGTAGTAGTATATATTTGTGTTGCTTACATTTGGTATGTGTGCGTGACTAATTTGTTCCATCTTAATTTAAGCGTACAGCTGGGTCTCTAGCTGGTTAATTTACCGTTTCAATTTAGCTGAAATATTTGTTTATTTATATATTTGCTTATTGCTCTAGCGACTTTCGGAAAATAGAGTTGAACCGTTGAGAAATTCATATATTGATGAAATAACATAAAACAGCTGATATTACGAGGATGACCGGAATTTACCATTTCATGGACATACAATATAACCACAGCACCTTGCTGTAATTGAGTAGGAATGAGGATTATGGTCTGAAAATGACAATGATGCAGCATCTGCTTCATGATTTGTTGCGTATGGTTATATTTTTTTTTGTTACAGTGAGACCACGGTTCTTAATTTATTGTGAATATTTATTTTCATTATTACATGAGCAATGTTAAAATGTTGCAACTATTATTTTCAAATGTTGTAGTGTTTTAAGGTTTTAAATTTTTTGTTTAAGAATTCTAATATTTGTTTTAGCACTTTACAAAGTCATATATTTATGATATTATGCATTTTGTGAGAAGATGATATTTTTCTGTTTTTTCTTAATTTTACCCAATGTTATTATGCATTTTATTGCATATAATGATTACAATTGTTGCACAAATAGTTTACTGATATTACATCGGAGCATACGATAGGAAATCCCACATAGTACATCCAAACGCTAGCAATGCCCATTTTCTTTTCCTCTGCATTTTATCCAGCAATCAATGATAACAAATTTGTACACAAAATGACCATAAAGTTTCTTCCTCTCTTTTCTAAAAACAAATGTTAATCATCATCTATTTCCATTGTGAAGCAGCAAAACATTTGGTTACATACTCCATATCATTGCCTTGCATCCGAACTGTACCTAAGCACCAGCCGGAATGCAGACAGGAGAAAATGTAATGCTGGCCTAAATAGTACAGATCTACTAATTGGGATCAAGGAATCCGACGAGGCATTTCTCCAAGAGGAACTCTGCATTTACCCAGGCATGATATTTATCTACAGGAAAGTCAAGGAATTATACCAAGAATTATATATGCGTGCACAACTCTCCTGCAAGTATGACAGTTGACAGTCACAATCATCAGATACTCGGACAAGCATGCAGAAGCTTAAGCTGCAAAACTTGGTGGTGATCATATGGCCACCAATACTGAGCAGAGTATGCCATGACTTTTGCTAACACGCATGTCAAAGCACATTATGTTCTAATACTTAGTTTTCCACCTAATAATAGAAGGATACTGAACAGAGCAGTGCAGTCTTTTCCAGCGGCTTTCATAAGCATATCAACACCTGCAAATGTACATACAAAATACTCAGTTTGTGCAAAATACCAGGATATAGCACTCTGAAGTAGGGGTGAAATCAGGTCGGCCCATATTTTTTTCCCGGATTCGAAGTCGGATACGGTAAAGCCAGATACAAATACGAATTCGGATTATTCGGAGTTTCGAATATGGTATCATAGGGACGGATATATAACGGTTTCGAATCGGAAATAGATAATATAGATGAATAGTATATGTATACATAAAGGAATATACATTGAACCATACCACCATCACTTCAAGCCTTCAACTAGCAATAAATTCATCTAGATTACTTAAGTATAATAGCCAATACAACACAAATTCAATATAAACAACAAATTCATACATAAGTTCGAAAACTGATAAATTCATACATTAATTCGAAAACTAATAAATTCATTCATTAGTTCGAAAACCAATAAATTCATACGTAAGTTCAACATAAGCGGAGAGCATTGGTGGTGACTGGTTAAAATAGCTGGACTCTAAAGTTATATTATGACTTTTATAAAATCTAGATCGGTTGGTGTCAATAATAATTGATGGGTTGGGCTAATTGAAATACTAACTTGCTTATTTGGATATTTGGTCGGATAGTATCCAATTTACCATCTACCGATGCTAATCGGTCGGATTTTAGCTCTACCATTTTCGTTACCATATCCGGTACGGCTCGGATTTGGTACCGAATGCTAAATTACATTTCCATATTTGGTACCAATCGGATTCGGTATCGGATCAGTCGGAATTAACCCATACCGTTTGCACCCCTACTCTGAAGAACCAAGAGAAAGTAAAAGGGTGAACAGCATCTTTGAAACAAACAGAACCAAGCTCTCTGCATCTGGTTAAAACTCAAGATTACCTCCAGGATGAAATTTCATGTAGGGAGCAATGTTGTACACACGGCCTTTCAAAACTGTCCAAATACAATCTCCTGTTTTATGCTGTTTAACTTCTTCCAAAGAAATTAACCTTCGGTTTGACTGCCCCTTAAGCCCTATAAAGAGGCACACCAAAGAAAAGGAAATCAGCATCATTTGAGAAAAGTTGCAAGTGTGTAATCAAAAATTAGAAAATTGTGAAATTAACCAGAGTGCAAGCATATACTTTGGTCAAGCTCAAACAAGTTGACAACTAATACACATAGGCACAAGCCACACCAGAATAGTTTTCCCCTTTGCAGTCATGGTCAACAACTGTCGTAGCTCATGAGTGTAAACTTCTTATTTCCATCCACTCCGGACAAAATTAAATTGCATGCACATGCATTTATGCACCATTCAGATCTTAACATATATTAGATAACTATTTATATCTTAACATTTAAAAGACGTCCTATTTCTTTTTAGTTATTGCACAATATCCATACCAAGGACACAGGAAGCAAAATCAGTATTTCCAGGCCCAGCAACCTAAGCAGGAAGTAACATTTCTGAAGAAAACATTTTCTTCTTTACACCACAAAATTATTTAAGCACCAACTTTTCAAATGAATAGCTAGATGTTCATACCAACTAACTCTGAAATTGATTCCTATGGCCATGAGTAAAAAGGGAACAACTTTTCAAACAAGAAGTCACTCTTCATGTGTATAGGATGAAGAATCAATTCAAACCTTTAATTTTCAATTAGCTAGACAGCTTTAATTTATTTTGGCCTCTCTAGAGGATTGCACAGCTCTATTAGCCTTCATTTTTCAAGGGTCGACATGTTTCCCATTGGAGCCAAAAATTTGGGGCTGGGCCAGTGGGCTGACCCGCCCCATTTGCACCCCCTAGTTTCATGGTTTAAAAAAAACTACAAACAAAGCCCCTTTTGCGAACCCTTGAGTAAAACTACAATTAGCAGTATAATTTGAAGTTCACAACAATACAAATGACATGGCATATATCAAGGTGTGAAAATGTCACACAGCACAGCTAGCTATTCTCTAAGAAAGATAGGTTTTTGGGGGAATAATCGAAGTTTAACATGGGTGAATGGTTCATAACTTAATTGATTTGACCTATCCATCAAGGACACTAAAATGGATCCCTTAAGCAGGTATTGTTTCCTCGCTACCAATAAACCCTATATGGCACAAAACATATAGGCTCGGTAACTTGAATTATTATGATTTTAGTGCCAGACAATTATAATGCATTAAATAAGTCTGCTTTGCAACTGTACCAGTCTTTAATTATGAAGCAGCATCAAGCCATTCAGAAATAATCAGAGATATCAAAGATCAACTAAAAGTACCAGCTAATGTCTTTTACAATTTACCTGCTAGATCAGGATGCGTACGAGTCAGCTTTAGCCAGTCCATTTGGCTGCAGCCCTTCTCAAAAGGAACCTTTGCCCGTACTGCAGGTTTCTTTAAAGGTTTTGGTTGAGATGGTGCATTAGATTGCAAAGACTCTCCACTGCTTTCTGGAATAACTGGTTCTTTTATATTAGAGTCCAGCAGTGATATGCTTCTGATGCTGCTAGATATGGAATTAGATCTTCCATCTTTAATTGAATTATTTGTTTGCCTGTCATCCTGAATTTTCTTAGTCTTTGAAATGTTACCATCACCGCCTTCATCCTCAAGTGTCATACTTGCCAGAGGGATGGCTTTATGGGACTCTAACTGACCATCATTTTCTGCAGAATCAACCTAGAAACAAAACAGAAGAAAGAAGCTGTTAAAACTATATAACAAAATAAACCAGAAACAAGCATAAGAAAATGATATCAGCGAGTTTCAAAGTCGTGCCCTCCATGTGCTTTAAAAATTACTATGCTTTTCACTTTGATGAGAGCATTGAAGCACTCTTCTTTATGTAAGTCATTTCAGAAGGTTTATTTGAGCAACATGTCTTCATGCAATTAAATGTAAACAATGGGTTGAAGATGGCCAACAATACATACATGTCTACTACTCCTGTTGTATCCAAAATTCAACATGGAAACAACATGAATAAAAGTAGACAGTGAAGTAACAACTCAATGAAAATGGGCAAACTATATGTATAACTGAGTATACTACACTTAATTGATTCACTCAACCCACATCATCAAATCAGCAAGATATTTATTGAATAGAAAACAAATAAGATCAACTACTTAAATTTATTTCTTGATGTAACAACATTAGGACAGTAGCAAATAGTGATAAACGTCTTCCCACTTTCATTCTGTCTACCTGGTTTCGTATGTTCTCTCTTTTCTGTTTTCTTTCTCTTGTTTTATTCCTTTTCACCCCTTGACTTCTTCCCACGTTATTTGGATATTACCTTACCTATCTATTTATACTAATTTCCAAAATGAAGCTAATGTTAGTGAATCCATGTACCTAACTTCATGCTTCTTGCTGATTCTTTAAGTAATACCAACAGTACAAGATCCGTAGCAGCCAGACTTTGTAGAAGCAAATATCTTCGAAATCAAAATGATGCTTAACTAAAACATTGTAAAGTATACGGCTGGTAATTAGACTAGTCAATCACGATTGATAGATTTATTTCTCAATAACTAAATGTGTTCATAATAATCTATCCGTCCCGCTCCCACATAAATATGATTAATTGAATGTGAACATCTTTCTTTTATAGCAGGAAACGAAGCGACAACAGATGATAGAACAGACCAACACACGGAGTAGCTGCAGACAAATGAGAAATGATTGCAGGGGCAAATAATAACACAGGGAGTAGAACGCACACCTTGCAGAAGGTGAAGTCGGATGAGTCTCCATCCGCCATCTCGACCTCGAGGTGGTCGCACGGAGCGCCGCTACTGCTAGCCCTGAAATCTGGATTCGCCGACAAAGTATTAGCGGACACTGCAAGGAATTCCTGGTTCGAGCAAGAAAAGAGTAAAATCAGGGGATTGACCTCCCAACAATTGGTGGGCTCAACTCATCGTGACGCATGAATCAAACAGACCAAACAATGGAACAAGACGGTTCCATGGCAACAGTAACGATCATCTGAATTCCCATGACACCCAAGAGGGGAAGGGGCGCATTTCTCTGCTCAATAATAGTAATTGCCGAACCAGCGGTGATTTCTTCCAAGAAAAAGAAAAGCTAAGCTACCTCGCAGGCTGCACTTCCTAGGATGGATTTCTCCCCAACGGAATGCATCGACATCGCCAAGAAAGAACCCGCTCGTCGGGACAAGTAACCAAGAACTGGAGAAACCACGGGATTCCCCGAAAGATGGGACGGTGGTGGTGACGACGATGGTTACCTGTGCTGTAGGCGGATCTGGCGGAAGAGCGCGCGGCCCGATTCGCAGCGTTGGATGTCCGACGGGGGCAGCGCGGGCGACCGGCGAAGATGCTCGTACGAAAGGGAGAAGAACGGAGACCTGTGCTACGCCGCCGCGCCGCGTCCTTCTTTCTTTTTGCCTGTCCGGTCGAAAATTGGGGCGGATGGGCTTTTTTTTGGGCTGTGATTACTACTCATTGTTAAGATTTTTGATTTATAGGCTGTCTAGGAGAGATGGTACCTACAGAAAATTTGAATTATTATAACTGAATTTGATATAATTTATATTAGAATTTAATTGTAGACCTCATCTCAAAAAAAATATACCATTTAAAATCTAAGTGGTGCCAAACCCACCCTTAATCTTCCCCTACTATTGTAATTGCAGTGGCCTGCACACACTTTACAGGCCGTTGGATCTAGAATCTGCTGCTAGGATCAATGAAGTCAGCTGCCACAGATCTAGAGGTGAGTGATGCTATGGCTGATAGATAGAAGTCACAGACCTGGCCAAATACGCCACCTGAATACCTGATACCGTACGATATATTTTTGGATAGGGCACAACACCATTAGATCTTGCCGAATAAGTTACTAGTCGTGTTATGCTAGATCACATGTCTGTCGCGTCCCGAGGGTTTTACAGCACTTCCTCCTGCCCAATCTTGCCGCGAAACAAATCAGATCCCCACCCCGTCCCCTCTGCAGCCCCCCCGTGCCGCCACCCCGCGCCGCTTCTCCTCCTCCCTGGCGCCCGCGCCACCACCCCGCGCCCCTTTGCGCCACCGTGCCGCCCCGGCCGCCTTCCCCCTCCTCCCGGCGCCTCCTCCCTCCCCACCATACCACGCAGCCCCCTCCGCCCCGCGTCAGAGACCAAGCCGAACCCTAGCTTTAGCTGTCCCTCTCCTCTCCCCCACAGCGAGCGCGCGAGGGTTCCAAGAACCATAGGCGCAGCGCCGCCGTCTCCGCTTGGTCCCTCGAGTCGGAGTTCTGTTCCCGAGCTTGGGCTAAGGGTAGGGGTTTGGTTCGAGTGGAGGCGCAGGAGAGGCGGCGGCGGGGAGCCGGGGGGGAGAGGAGTAGTCGTCTTTGGGTAGGCGGTGGTGTTGTGGGGGAGCTGGTGGGGCGGTGGCGCGGGTGAGCCAGGAGGGGGACGGTGGAAGAGGGGTGTCCAGTGTGAGTGGGCGGAGGTGGTAAGTGGTCGGGCCTGGGTCGGGAGGGGGAGGATTTGGTCGGTCCGAGCCGAGGAGCTGGTCGGGTTGGGGTGATGGAGAAGGGGCGAGCGAGCGCGTGGACCGGAGGGTCTTTTGGGTGGTCTGAAGCTTTCGGAGGAGGAGCGGAAGGTCATCAAAGGTGCCCGCGATCGGATTCGAGGGAGTCTGGTCGTCCTCGTCAGGCGGTGGGCAAGCTGTTCTCGACGAAGGCTGCATCTGTGGAAGGGATGGTGCAGACTCTAGGCAAAATCTGGTGCCCGGCGAGAGGTATCCGGTGCAAGGAGTTGGGGGATAACATGTTTCTATTTACCTTCCTTTAGCCGGGGGGCAACAGAAGAGCTGTTACGGAGGGTCCGTGGGAATTTGGAGGTGATCTGCTCATTGTAGTGGATTTTGATGAGACTAAGAGGCTGAAGGATTTGGAGTTTACTCATATTCCGGTGTGGATTCGTGTTTTCAACTTGCCTCTCGGTCTGATGAATGAGAGCACAGGTCGTTCGATTGGGGAAAAAGTGGGGAAACCGTTGGATGTAGAAACTGATGAAGACGGGTCGGCTGTGGGGAGTTTTCTTAGGCTTAAAGCTCTAATTGACGTTCATAAGCCGCTGTTCAGGGGTGTAATGGTGGAGAATGGGATTGGGGAGCCAAGCGGTTGGTGCAATTTCAGATATGAATTCCTTCCAAATTTCTGTTATTCCTACAGTTTGTTGGGCCATGTGGAAAAGGAGTGTGATGAGAAGGTTTGGAAGGTGCACGATCATCAGTTTGGAGACTGGATGAGGGCTTCTCCGGCAAAGAAAAACGTGATCGTGGCCGCCGGGTCGTGGTAGCACTCGGGGTAGTCATCAGCACAAGTCGTCAGGTTCTTGGAGGCGTGGGGAGGTGGGGAGGAGTTTGCAGCAGAATGAGGAAGAAAGGAGGGGGAGGGTCTTGGAGGAAAATGAGCTTCGTGACGATGGGTCGAGCCCGCTCAAGCTGCCGTCAAACAACACTACATCTGGAGGAGTACCAAAAAAATTAATCTTTGGGGACAGTACGAGCATTGACAAGGAGAGCAGGGTGGAGTTGATACTGGAGGCGAGGGAGGGGGTTCTGGAGGGGGTTGCAGCAGGGAAGGGGGAGTCTGGTTTGGCAGAAGAGGAGGGAGGAGGAAGAGGAGTCACCCTGCAGGAAGGTGCTCTGCCAGGGGGCTCTGAAAAGGCAGGCATAGAGGTGGATGGGGTGGGCTCTACACCTTTAGGGGAGGGTGCGGAGGCAGGGTTAAGCAGGGATGGGGAGCCGGTGGTGGAAGAGCTTAATATGGTCAAGACTGGGGGAAGCGAGGCTAAAAAGATGAGGTCTTCTTTCAAATGCCGTCCGCGCGAGCTCCGGAAATCGAAGGGGGAATTGATTCCTTCCCCGTCGGTTTCACGGAAGCGAGGAGGAGAGGATGTGGATGGGGGGGAAGAAGTGAAGAAGAAGGCTAAGCTCCAGTTTGCTCCAGTGGAGGTGGAGATGGGGGAGGAAAACTCCTTGTTGGCGGGGCTGCTTGGTCAGCCCGACCGGCCCCAATGAGGCTTGTGGCGTGGAACTACCGGGGGTTGAGGAACGGCCCGGCAGTTCGAGGTCTTCTGGATGTCCAGAAGAATGAGGACCCCGATGTGTTGTTTCTCTCCGAAACAAAACTTGGCGAAAAATGGATGGAGGGGTTCAAGTGGAAGCTGAACATGCCATATATGGTGGTGAAGGATAGTGTAGGGGCGAAGGGTGGTCTGGCACTGTTTTGGAAAAAGGAGGTGGATTTGCGGGTGCTGAGCTGGTCTAGGTATCATATTGATGCCAAAATCAAGGAGGAGGATGGGTGTGCTTGGCGGTTTACTGGGATTTATGGCGAGCCCCGGGGTGAAGAGAAGGAGAAAACATGGAAGTTGCTTCGAATTCTTATGCACCGTAGCAAGCTTCCTTGGCTGTGTTGTGGCGACTTCAATGAAATTCTTTTCAGTTGTGAGAAGGAAGGGGGAGCTCCTAGAGCAGAGAACAGTATGCTGAAGTTCAGAGATGTTTAGGAGGAATGTGACCTGCATGATTTGGGCTTTGTGGGGGATGCTTTCACTTGGAGGAACCACCATCAAAATGCGTCCAGCTACACTAGGGAAAGGCTGGACAGGGCGGTGGCAAATAGTGCTTGGCGGGCTCGCTTTCCTTTAGTCCGTGTGATTAATGGTGATCCTCGGCACTCAAACCATAGGCCCATCATTGTGGATCCTGGTGCAAAGGAAAGGGTCCAGTGGAGGAAACCCCTGGAGGTTATGAGGAAGTTTGAGGCGAGATGGTTGGAGGAGGAGTGTAGTGAGCGGGTGGAGGAGGCCTGGGAAAAAGCTATTGGAGGTGGAGGGGTTAGTCTTATGGAAATCCAATTTTGGGTGCTGGGGGAGTTATGGCAGTGGGATCATGAAGTCCTTGGAGCCTTGGAAAAGAGAGTTAAAAATGCCAAAAGGGAGCTTGAGAGGATCCGGAGGGCTTCAATTTCTCAAGGGGGTATAAATAAGGAGCATTTGTTGCGCTATAAGCTTGAGCGTCTCCTGGACCAGCAACATGTATATTGGAAGCAGCGGGCTCACTCTACTTGGCTGGCCAAGGGCGATCGTAATACAAAATTCTTCCATGCATAGGCTTCAGAAAGGAAAAGGAGGAACACTATAAGTAAGCTGATAGATGAGGGCGGGGGGTGGTGGGGGAAAAACACTTGAAGAGCTTTATTGCCAATCAGTACTAGCAACTCTTTATGTCCACTGCAGGTCCCCAGATTGATGAGGTCCTTGATTGTGTTCAAGTGAAGGTTTCTCAAGAAATGAATGATAACCTGGTAGCACCGTTCTCAAATGACGAAATATGGGTGGCTTTGAAGGATATGGGTGAGCTGAAAGCCCCAGGGGCTGATGGTATGCCGGTGGTCTTCTATAGGAAATTTTGGTCTCTGGTAGGCGATAAGGTTAAAGAAGAAGTGCTTGATGTACTTAATGGGGCTGCTATGCCGGAAGGTTGGAATGATACTATTATTGTTTTAATCCCAAAGACCAAATCACCGAAGAAATTGAAGGATCTTAGGCCAATCAGCTTATGCAATGTAGTGTACAAACTCACCTCCAAAGTGCTAGCAAACAGAATGAAGTTGGTGCTCCCGGAGATCATCTCATCGTCTCAGAGTGCTTTTGTTCTGGTAGACTTATTATCGATAATGTCCTGTGGGCTTATGAGCTCACACACTATCTAAGGCGAGGAGGTGGGAAAACAGGGGGTGGCTGCAATTAAGCTAGATATGAGTAAGGCCTATGACCGAGTTGAGTGGTCCTTTCTGGAGAAGATGATGCTAAAATTGGGGTTCACAGTGCAATGGGTGGCAAAAGTGATGAAGTATGTTACAACAGTGAACTACTGTATTAAGGTCAATGGGGAATACTCAAACAACATCCACCCTCAGAGGGGTCTCCGCCAATGGGACCCTTTGTCGCCTTATCTCTTTATTCTCTGTGCGGAGGGCTTATCAGCAATGTTACAGAAGGCAGAGGTGGAGGGCAAAATTGAGGGTATTAGAGTTTGCAGGGAAGCTCCAAGGATTAACCATCTTTTCTTCGCTGATGATTCTCTGATCCTGATGAGAGCGGGTGGAGGAGACGCTCAGGAATTGAGGAGGATTTTACAGGCATATGAGCAAGCCTCAGGACAAGTGATCAATAGGGATAAATCGTCTGTTTTGTTCAGCCCAAATACTAGCTCTGTTGATAGGGATGAGGTGAGACAAGTTCTTGATATCATGCAAGAAGCAAAGAGAGAGATATTTGGGGCTGCCAGTATCTATTGGTAAATCAAGAAAGCAAGCTTTTGAGTATATAAAGAGGAAAGTTTGGCTTCGTATTCAAGGGTGGCAGGAGAAATTGCTTTCTAAGGCAGGCAAGGAAATCCTAGTAAAGGCTGTGGCCCAAGCAATCCCAACCTACGCTATGTCCTGCTTCGAGCTGACACAAGGGTTGTGCGATGAGTTGAATTCTATGATTGGCAGGTGGTGGTGGAGCCAAAATGATAAGAAAAACAAGATTCATTGGTTGGCTTGGGATAGGTTGACGCTTCCTAAGAGTAAAGGAGGCTTGGGTTTTAGGGATCTTCATTTGTTCAATATGGCCATGCTGGCCAGACAAGCTTGGAGGATTCTGGTCTTCCCGGATACATTATGTGCCCAAGTACTTAAAGCAAAATATTTTCCTAACACTAGTATACTACATTGTGTGGCACAGGATGGGATTTCTTACTCTTGGAGGAGCATTCTCAAAGGGGTGAATCTGCTGAATCAGGGGCTCATATGGCGCATTGGCAATGGTGAATCGGTGAATATCTGGACGGATCCTTGGATTCCTCACGGCAGTACAAGACGTCCTGTTACAAGTAGGGGGATGACGGTGTTGACAAAGGTGGCTGATTTGATGGACCCGAGCCTGGGATCTTGGGATGAGACCCTAGTGCAGGATGTTTTCTCAGAGTTTGATGCTGAGGCCATACTAAAACTGAGAGTAAACCAAGATATGGCAGATAGACCAGCGTGGCATTATGAGAAAAAGGGGATCTTCTCAGTTAAGTCAGCGTACAGGTTGGCGATTCAGAACAGGGAGAATGAGCTTGGTAGAGATGCAGCAAGTTCTGAACCAGGCCTAGTTAGGGACTCCCTTTTCAGATGGGATAAAATTTGGAGTATGGAGGTCTTAAACAAAGTGAAAATGTTTCTGTGGTGCGTAGCCCATAATAGCTTGGCTGTCCGGCGGAATTTGAGCCGTAGAGGGATGAAGGAGGACACCCTGTGCCCCATGTGTCATAGGCTGGATGAAGATTGTGGGCATCTCTTTTTCAGATGTAAAGAAGTAAAGGAGTGCTGGAGAGGACTAAACTTAGAGGAATATCGCAATATCCTAGCAGCTTGTTATTCTGGCCGAGATTTGCTGAGGAAAATATGGTCCTTTCCACATCCAATCCAGCTACAAATTGTGGTTCTATTATGGAGGTGGTGGTCGGTGAGGAATAAGGTGAATGCCGGGGAAAAAAGAGCCACATGTTCTGAGGTCTGTTCACTTATATCTTTCTATGTTTCAGAATTTGAAAAGAAGAGGAAAACCACGAATGGTCAGAAGCAAGTCAGTCTCAAATTATGGCAGCCGCCACTAGAAGGTCTGTACAAGATTAATATTGATGGCTCCTTTAAAGCTGGTTCGGGTCAGGGAGGATGGGGTTTCGTCGCGAGGGACAGTGCTGGTGAGTTCCTTCAGGGGGGCTGCGGCAATCTGTGCAGAGTGGACAGCCCTTTTCAAGCCGAAGCACTGACGGCTCTGTATAGTCTGCAGAGGATAGCACACTTGGGAATGGCGAGGCTTATTCTGGAGTCTGATGCGTATGATCTGGTACAGGGTTTGACCTCATTGGAGCTTGATCAAAGTGTGCATGGAAGTCTCCTCAAGCAAATTAGAGATTTCATTCACTCATCCTTCGACTACTGCAGCATTTGACATTGTCCGAGAAATTGCAACAAGGTGGCTGATCGCCTTGCAATGTATGGGGCGAGCGTGGTTAGCTCTGGCTCGATGGAGTTCATGAGCCAAGTCTCCTCCTTTGTTTCCAGCTTGGTCTCCGGCGATCTGGCTGGAGATAGTGTCTAATGGAAACAAGCTTTCCGAGCTCAAAAAAAAAAAAGATCACATGTCTGTCTTCTGACCTAGGCATGGTACCAAGAGGGTTTGGACCTTACCAGGCCGAGCCGAGCACGTTTAATTCAACATATTTTACTGTTAATTACAAATAATTATATTATTAATTGTAAATAATTTTACTGTTAAGTCACCTATCTGTACTCAGAAAGAGTGCAGTAACTTTAACGTAAGTATTTTTATAGCCAACTGTAAGCAATTTTATTATACTACCACATGAGAGGTACTGCACTACAATGAATAGTTATTGTGCATGCCATTGTTATGCCATACTAGCCTGTTGTGCTAAGATATCGACCCAAACACAAAATGTCTGGTCAAATTAGATTGGTATAATTTATTTACTGTTTATGCCGTACTATATCTGAGCCAGGTCAACAGTAAGCCTTGGACCGGTATGGTTGTCCATGTCTGGGAGAAAGAAACACACTTCAACATTCAGCTCCACCATCTTGTATACGCGACTTCTGCCTAGCTGTGAGTTACACGTTGAACCTAAGGCTGCACACTTGCTAGTACAATATATTTGTTTTACCATATTTTCAACTATTGTTGGTTTGTGTAGTGATATTTTAAATTTTCCCTAAAATCTACGGTAGTAGGGTGCAAGGATTCCCCCTGAAAAACAAGATCCAACATAAGCGCATGACCAAATAAATCCCAGGAGGCAGCGACTGTACCAGAGATAGATCAATGGAAGGCACAAAGGAAATGACATACCAACCAAGATGGCATGAACAAAATTCTTCGAAAGAGACTACAATGACCAGTATCCATATATCAAGGAACAATCACAACAGAAATTGACCAGTTTATGAAACCAACTATCATGTATAAGTCTTTCCAACATCTACCACAACGGCGCACAATGTCTAGAGCAATTCGCATCTGCTGCCAACTTGGGGCTGGAAGAGAGACAGAGCGTATTGTTTGATTGATCAGCTGAGTCAGCAATAGGGGGCCGGCCAGCAGCCCCATGGTTTTATTGCCTGCTTTTCTTTGAGCTGCAATCGGGGCACTTGTAGTGCTTTATGTGTTCTGCTTTCGCAGGAGTTATCCTCACGCATTTGCCATGGAACCACCGCTCGCAAATGTCGCACCCAATCCAGAACTCGTTCGAGTTGTAGCGACCGCCGCAAGTTCCACAGAGGGTTTCACTATGTTCTTCGTCATCCTCGTCCCCATCATCAACAACAGCAGGCCTCGAGTTCTTTGGCTGCCCATCATTTGTTCGCTGCATAACAAAGTCAGATTTCAGTTTGTGGAAGCTCAAAAGGCAGACAATTTGATAATGTTTTGAGATGAGCAAACTAATAGAGCATTAACATGGCACCTTTGTAGAGTGCCTGGATTTGCCACTGTTATCAATACCAGACTTATTTTCCCGTCCATGCTTCCGGTCAGACAATGCTTCAAACACGGTTGGATGGTCATTGATCAAGCTGAATAAGCGCTTCCTAACAAACAAGGGAGAAACATATTAAATGCAAGAAAAGAATGCAGTTAAAGCTTGCAAACAAACTTTTCATTGACCTCATATGATACTTGGTCTCTTTAAAAATGATGACGGGCGTCATAACAGGAAATTCAAATCAGAATGAGAATCCAGGACACCAGGTACTCCACACATGGTGGAAGTTTTTATTTCTACATGTTGGCCCAACTAGAATTGGTAAAGAATATCAAAACAGGGTATTAGCTTACAGGCAAGAGTGAACAGTTTTAGCAATATGATAAATGCCCGTAATTATACTAGATTTTTCTTTTTTTGAAAATTGTGGAATTTGTAGATGTACACGAGGGACGAGGCAAACAACTCTCCTGAAGCAACTACACTATAGAAGATTCCTTTCAGGTAGTTGAAGAATCACATTTTAACATAACAACCAGGAACAAACATCGAAATTAATTGGTGATTACTTGGAAAATGTATTCAGAAGAAACAGTCAGGAAACTATCCTAGAAACAATACCATCCATTCATCCAAAAAGAAATATGCCGTGAAACAACATAAACAACAATTGTCCCATTTTTTCCTATGAGATGACATGATACAAACAGCTGTGACCCAAATACCCAATATCAATGAGATAAGAGTTCTAAACAAAAGTATCAATGAGATAGATGTTAATTATATGCCTACTGCTAATGAAAAACAGCTCTGGAAACAGTTTAGGAAATGATCCCCAGATAAATACTCCGAAGTACCGAAGAATGATCTCTGTTTTTGTTTTCTTTTTCCTGTTTTCCCTTTTTTTTATGGGAGAAATGTACTTAGAGAACTAATTAACCAGTAAATTATTGCTTTGGGTCTAGGTAAGACCAAAGAATAATGTCAAGCTAAAACACCATGGAAGCGGAGAGGAATAGAAGTATAGATGCTGGAAAACAGAAAAGCAAGCATGCATACACCTGATTGACAGGAATGATTGAACAGTTTATTCGTAAAACATCTCAGGAAGAATAAGACAAAGACCGACAATAGAAATACCGCAGGAGCCTAACAAGAGTAAATGAACAAAGAAATTTTCTAAGAGAACAAACAAACAAGAAATGATTTTATGCAAAGGAAAAAATGCAATATCGCAGAATTACCAACCAGAAATTCACAGAGTGCTAAAAAACCTAAATTTATTTGCAACCCCAACAATCTTTCAAAGGTTTATCATCATCATCAAAGATAAAAGTCACAGTGTTACGGCACTGTTCGCACCGCCATGCCAGAAAAACATAAAAAAGGAGATACTAAAGCAAATACAGCTAGAAACCATGGCCCCATTGACAGCAGAAAAAGAAAGAAAGAAAAAAGGAAAGGGGGGGGGGGGGGGGGATGTAAACAGAACGAAGGAAGCACAAGAAACATGTGCAGCAGCACAAGCACACACATGCACCAGCTGAGGTGAAATAAAATAAGCAATCCATAGACCCCACGCACAAGAACAAGAACAGCATTGCACATACAAGAATTCGATTCGATTCGACAGTACACATCGAATTCCATTTCGACAGGAATGGCCAGCTCATGGGGACCTGATGGGTGGAGCGGCTGTACCTGTCGTTGCCGTTGAGGCGCGCGCCGAAGAAGAAGGCGACGGAGAGCAGCCACGAATCGGAGTGGACGGCGACGAGCGCGAGCCAGTCGCGGCGGTGCATCCCGTCCCTGGCGAAGTTGATCCCGAGCGCCGGCTCCGGCATCTCCGGCGGCACCTCCTCCGCCGGCAGCGCCACCTCCCATCTCCCGTTCGGGTGCCCGTACAGGCACAAATTCTCCCTCTCTGCGCACCAACCAAGAAACCACCACCACAAGCAAGAACCCAATCAAACCCCCACCCCACCAAAAGAAGAAACACCACCAAGAAACCAACAGCAGCTCCTCATCAGATCCGATCCGATCTTACCTGGGTCGCATAACCCGTAGAACTCGTCCACACCTGCCATGAGCGAGAGAAACCACAAGGGGTGAGACGTCGTCGTGTCAGATCCAGAGTAAAGGCAAGCGAGAGAGGGGGGTGGGGGCTCTGCGCTTACCGGTGGTGAGGGCGCGGACGAGGGCAGCGCGGCGGGCGGAGTAGTCCTTGAAGATGTCCTCGACGGTGCGGGGTGCGGGGGAGACGGGCGCGGGGGCCATCTCCATCGGCGGCGGCGGCGGCGGCGGCGACGGCGCAATCAGCGGTGTCGACGCCTCCGATGGGAGAGGAGTTCAGGTCGGGATTCTTGTCTTGACACCGCCGGGATTTAAGGTAGGGACGCGGTCCACGGGTGCGTGACACGGTGGACCGGCGGTGGGGCCCGCTGGTCGAGACGTCGGTGCTTGGGGATTGTGATTGTGATTTGTGAGTTGTGACTTGGAGGAAGAGAGTGGCCAAAAATCTGGTAGTGGTTCTTAACAAATACTCTCCCCGTTCTCGATGGGTATTGTTACGAAATAAATTAGGATTTTGGTGTGGGTAAATACTTAAACTGTTTTTAGTAGTTTTTTTTACTATTTAAAAAGAAGAAGTTAGTGGTTGCCGTCACGTTCACCCTCCCTCACTTCTTAACCATTCGATCTTTCTCCTCTCTTCTCAGCCACACGATCTGATTAAACCCTAAAATCCCAACATCACCCCTCCGCCCTCACGCCTACCCCTCGCTCTTCCCCCCGCCGCCCCCACGCCTCCTCCTCGCTCTTCCTCCCGCCACCCCACGCTCCCTCGCTCTCCCCGCCCTCCTCCTCCCCCCCGCGCCGCCGCCCCGCCGCCTCACTCTCCTCCGCCCCGCCTCCTCCCTCCCACGTAGCGCCGCTCCCTCTCTCCCCGGTCCTCCCAGTCCCAGCTGCGCACACCGCCTCCTCGCCCCGCCGCCGCCCAACCCTCCCGCCTTTCCCGCCGCCCTCCCTCCTCCTCCTCCGATCCGCCCCGCCGCCCTCCTCCCTCTCCCCCGCCTCCTCCTCCCCCCCCCCCCCCTACTCCCCCCCACCCCCTCCTCCTCCCTCCGCCTTCCCTTCGCCGCCGGCCAGCGGCGCAGCTTTGCCTCGCGCCGAGCTCTTCTACAAGGGAGTGTAGGGCCCTCCTCCCAGCCACATCGTGATTTCCTCCCGATTCGAATCGTCACCATTCTTCTCCTCGCCTCCTCTCCCGACCAGTAGCTCGGGCCTTGTCCTCGTTCGCACGTTGCGAGATCCGAGCGACGGACGGCGGGAATCTTGCGGGAGAGGATGGCGGCAACGATCTGGTCCTTGCCTACTTGGATCCGGCGGGTCTTGCCGGGCGCGGCCCGACACGAGGAGGAGGCCAACAGAGGTGGCGGCGAAATGCGCAAGGGCACCGACGAGGTTGTATGCCAAGCGGCGGGTGATTCTTGGTACCCGATGCGATGCGCGCTCCATTCTCTTGCCCCGGCATTCCTTGATTTCCTTCTCAAATTCGATCATCTCATGGCATGCGCCGAGTATTGGCGCAGCGACCTAACGGACTCGAGTCACCTCGGCGTCTCCTTTGCCCTAATCCTAGTTCATCTCAATGGTAATTCTTTCCCTATTCACTTGGCATGCTATCTGTTTGTTGGATTGCTTCATAGGAAGTGTTCTTTGTATTGCCTTGAGTCGATTACATTGTTGTTAGGTAAGTTAAGATCGATTGCTTTGCTTTGTGTTTCTTGATTCATATTAGTTACGTATGATAAACAAAACAACAAATTTTTGCTTGCTTTGAGGTTGTTTCATCCGGATGCTCTTGTTTAGGAATTTTTGTTTGTTGAATTAAAATCGTGCCCTATATGCAAAGGTGCACTATATGGCGTAGATTGTGGGAGTAGGTGAACACGAGTGTCTGTAACTTCTTCTTGTCGATGCATAACTTCAAGCTTGCGTTTTATGCGAGGTTTCTGATTCCCAGTGGTACGTCGAAATTCTCTGCCAGATTCCCGCAGTAGCAACAGCAACATTCGCATAATAGTATTCCATTGCTTGAATTGAGTTACGCGGTAGGAGCTAGATATTATTTCGGGAATAACGCTTGTTTGTAGCCAATGTTTGACAGACATCCTCTACATGCATACTCAAACCCTTCATGAACCCTAGGTAGTACATGCATGCTTTACAGAGTTTTGAATTAGTTTCTTACTCCTTTAGCCCCGATACTGTTGAAGTAGATACATGGGTTCATGCTCATGGTAAAAATGAAATGCATCAAGATTGTCATATACATGATTCTATGACAGGCTATATAGTGTTGACGGCTATAAGGTTCAAATTTTAATCACTCATAGATACCACTAATCACATAACCTATCAACATTTCTTTGTTTAGCTTCTCATCCTGTCATATTACCATTTACCTGTAGGCTAAGTAGATTTTCTCCCTGCTCAACATGTTCACGAGTTGTGTTGCTCCTTTAGTCTATGCATTGATACTTTGAGTAGGGGATGTGAGCATGAAAATTAAGTTTTCCTTGCAGTGTAGATTCGCTTTTTGGTTGCGATCGTATTTATGGGGCCTTATTGTCAATTGTTTCTTTGCACCTAAAAATGCACGATGAGTCAACTTCTCGACAAAGGTCAATGATGATGTTCAAGAGGGTGCTCTTCCTCCGTATCTACTTGATCGTGATCGGGCGCAGCGTGCCAAGGTAAATGCTTGTTCCCGCCAACTAATTGTGAATTTATGATACCACGACACCGTGTTGCATTGATCATTAATAGACTCGTGAAATCTAGGTTCTCAACAACACAATAAAGCAAAAGAGGAAGGAAAAAGGCTGGCAAATGGGATGTTCTTTTGCCAAAGGTAATTCTCAATGCACACTATTATTGCCTACTTGTTTCAGTCGGTTATTTCCTACATTGACTAAATATTATCACGATTTATATCCTATCAGTGCATCACTGTGGTGAAGAAGAGATGTTCAAGGTTACGCAAACTTGCAAGAGGAAAAGTAAGTGATAATAAGATTTGTTAATAAATTTGGAACCTTGGTTAATATTTGGAATTTGCATGTGGCATGCATTGCTATATAGGCATTGCATACATTCGTAGTTCATTAGTAGTTGTTAACCCATTTGTATTCGGATGTTCTTTTTAGGAACTACGATGCGCTACAAGGCAACTGAATTCTGTCATCTCCTGTGTTTTGTCTAAAAATGCTTTTATAAACATTAAGTGAACAATTACATGGACTACAAATATTTTTAATTTTCCAATGAGCCAAATAATTGATATTTGTGTTGATATGCAAACAATAACATGAGCCCTGTATATGCATACATGATGATGTAAGAAAAAGTTGATATTTATTATTCAGTTTGAGATATTTGATAGTATGCATCACTTTTATTTAGTTTTCCGTTGCAACGCACGGGCACCTTACTAGTTATTATAAATATGAAAGTAATATCCCATGTAAAGGTACTCTCAATCATTAATGAAAACTACATTCTGGTATTCTGTTCTTTGTGTGCTCGGTGTTCATCATTGATTGTCTCCACTGATTATATTCGTTGATTGCATTGACGCGCATCTACCCTACTTCATTTCTTAACATGTTATCAGCACGAAAAAGGAGATCGGGCCTCCCATCGTGTTGGACGGGAGGAGATAAGGATTGAACCAAAGTTTTGCAAAGAGGCCCTCAGACTTCTCTGAAATTTCGGTTAAACGATAGTTTTTCTTTTTAGCCCCCCAGGATTTTGGTTAAAATCAAAAGGATATGATAAAACCAAAAATTTATAAATATGCCCCTACTGTTTATTGTAATTACAATTTGATCCATCAAATTTAATTTAATTTTCATATGTTTTATCTACTGAATTATTTTCAGCTCCATTATTGTCCAACTAATAGCATGGTATTATTATTTACACTTCTGGATTACTTTATTCAGCAAGTTATTTCCTGCTTATATAATAATTTTGAATATTATTTATTAATTAGCAGAAAGAAAAATTAAAATGCTGGAAAATTCTAGAAATTGCTAGAAAAATCCAGAAAATTCTAGAAATTTTAGAAAATCCTAGAAATATGGTTTTTAGATATATGAGCTTTCGTAAATTTGTGAAATCTTAGACTTAGTATACTTTGGAAGCATCATATTTCTTTTATGGTTCATTTCCTAGCATTATGTGTAACATCCTGATTTTTAGAGATTTTTAAATTTTGAAATTTAAAAATTAATTTTTGGAATTTTTCTAAATTTAAATAAAGCTTAAATGGAATTTTCAAAATTTTTAAAAGATTTAATGTGATTAAATTAAATCTCAGCATTAGATGAAAATATTTTAATTGAGTTCCTTGTGTCACAAGAAATTTTCTGGGATTAAATTAAGCTTCAAATGAATTTTAGAATTTTAAAATGATTTAATCTGAGTAAAATAAACATCAACATAAGTTAGAAATATTTTATTTGGATTCTTCAGGTCTTAAGGAATTTTTTGGTATTTTTGGTGAATTTTTGGGATTTATTTACTATTTTCTAGAGCTTATAGAAGTTTATTTGAATTTCTAGTTTAAAAAGAAAAGGGGAAAACAATCTCGGCCGCCCCGATCTTCTCTCTCCTCCACGCGTCGGCCATCCGACCCATCCCCGCACGCGTGCCCGCCTTTGCCGTCGCGCCTCGGCGCGGATCCCACTGCGCCACGCGACGCCATCCCGCCGCCCGATTCGCGCGCGCCTCGCGTCGCCCCGCGCCCCGCCGTTGGATCGCGCCCCCGCGCCACGCGTCGCGCTGCTAGTGCCCGCGCCAGCGCTCGCGCCTCGTCCCTCCTCGCCCGTCCGATCTCGCGCCGCGCCTCCTCAACCGTCGGATCCGCCCGCGCGCTCACAAACCCTAACCCTATCCCGCGCCGCGCCTCGCCCGTCCGATCTCCCTCCCGCCGATCCGGACCATCCAAACCTCCCGCCGCCAACGCCTGAGCCGTCTCCGGATCGAACTCGCCTCGGTTCGCGTGTTTTTATACGCGTGACCGCCTCGGTTCGCGTGCCTCGCCCTTGCCCTCGCCGTCGCCTCCGCCGCCGCCTCCTCGCGCTTGTGCCGCCGTTCCAGAGCCGCGCCGCCGTCGCCCGTGCGTCTCCTTCCCCGCCCGACGTCGTCGGAGTCGTCGCCGCCCTCGCTTCCCCGCCGGTGCGCCCCTCCGCCCCTCACCGTCGCTGCGTCACCCCGGTGCGCGCTCCGTCCTCGGTCCGCGCCGGACCGCTCGCCCGCGCGCGCGCGCCCGCGACGACACTCGCGCGGCGCATCCCCGCCGTCCAACTTCGCGCCGCGCGGCGCCTCGCGGCGCGCGCCGCCACGCGTCGCCGATCGGCCGACGCCCGCCTCATCCGAGCGCCATCCAATCGGCGGCGGCGGATGCGACCACGCGTCGCCGCCGGCCCGATCCGCGGCCGAGCCACCACGTCAACCCTAGCCGACGTGGCATGCCACGTGGCTATGCCACATCAGCGCCACGTCGGCCTGACCCACCCGCGGTGCCACGTGGCGCCACGTCGGCGCCACGTCGGCGCCCGCCACCGTGCGCGTGGCGGCACCACCACCGCCGTCGCCGCCATTGCGTCAGCGCCGCCGCCCCCGCGTGCACTATTCCGTGCGCCAAGTCCACGGTGGACTTGGTATTCCGTGCGCCCGGTCCACGGAACAGTGCATTTTCTGAATTTCCTGGTTTTCCTTTTGAATTAATTTTTTGCGAGCCCGTTCTCCTCCGTCCTAGCTCCGATTGACCCCGTTCTTTTTTCTAAATTCATCTAAAATCGAGCTCTAGCTGTTGGTTCTGGTTTTGTGATTTTTGGAGTTCATTTGCTTATCATTTTATGTATTTTCTTTATTTCGGTCGTTTTCTCTCTCGTTAGATTCGGATTCCGGAGGAGCAGGTTCTACGCCTGAAGACCAGGAATACCTCACTGAGCATAACCAAGGCAAGTCGTGTCCTTTGATCATGTTGAACCCAGTTTATAATTTATTATTTAATTATTTTATTTTAAAGTACACTGCATCGCTATTTTTATGCAAATCCTTGTACGGGTAGTTATCGTCCCAATTGAGTTTATTCCTCCTTGATAACTTGGAATGCCATGATACATTGTCACCATAGGTTGGGAAACATACTAGTAATATTAGGTATTTGTCACATGAGTTGTACGATAAAATGCTTAGTCACGATTTGGGTTTATCATCACATGTGAATTATCAATTTAACTTAATGAGATATGGAACTGTGGTTGGTGCCACGTTTATTAAAATTTGTTTCATGACGTTGGTGCGTCATCGGTGATGGTTATACAAACCTGGTTTTTGCACTCGGGCGAGTGATCGTGCAGTAAAGGGGGAAGTGTTGGAGTACTTCAAGGGATGTGGTAGCCTCGCCCGGGGATTGTTAAGGACTTAACTTTGTGCGCCATTTATCTAGCTTTACCGTGCGAACCACATGTCTAGTATGGGATGGACCTGGTCAATTAATTTGGGAGGTTTCAACTTTAATCTTGCCATTGAGATGAACATGGTTACTGATTTCCATGTGACGCAAGGGGGGTGTGATGCGAAACCCTAGCGGGCGGATTAAGTTGTAACTGAATTTTGTAAAGACCTTGTTGTGATTGTCTTTAACGTGAGGATTATCACATCGTGTGGGTACAGTTGTGCAACCTTTGAAGAGTGTAAAACTATTCGAATAGCCGTGTCTTCGGTCATGGACAATGCTCGGTGATTTCACACGAGGGGTAGTTATTTCTAAAAAACTTGTGGATTGTGGTTAGGCAGTGAATGGTTAATTCACTGTTGGTTTAGTTTATGGATGGGAGGTCCATAAGCGGTTGATTTAGCTTGTGAATAGGTGTTCGCAAGCGGTTATGTCACTTCCTTTGATTATGTATTTACTATTGTTTTACTTAAAGTTCGCTTTCAATCTAATTACTGTATTTACTTCTCAATTGTCACTTATGCAAATTAACCTTTCAACCTTTCTTTGGTAATCCTTGCATATTATATTGCATTCATTTGTTACAAACGACTTGCTGAGTACCAATGTACTCACGGCTTTATACCCAATGTTGCTCAGTTGAGGAAGAGGAGTATCACCAACATGAGGTTCCAGAAGGAGAGTACTTCAACGACTTCGCGGTTTAGGCTTCGTTCTCCACTCGATAGCTTGTGGGCTTGTCGATTGGCCGCTACGCTTTATTTTGGATTTCCATTGCTAGTTTTTGTTAAGCCCCTCGGGCTAGTTTAATGTAAGCTTGACTATAAGGTCGTACCCCTTGAGGTTTATTGATATTTGAGCTTTTCCTTTATTTTATCGTGTATATGGTTGTGATGACATATGTGTTTGACTGTGTGCATTAGCATGACCCTAGGACTAGTGTAGAATACACAGGGAGTCCGAATTTGCATATTCGGGTCTCGACATTATGTGTTTGGGGATTTATTTAATGGGTTAATTCTGAAAATTGCTTAAATGCCCAAATAATCATCAGAAAATACCAAGAGATTGCTAGGAAATTCTGGGAAATCATAATTTATCTACTGAATAGATAAAAGTAAATATATACTATTTACACTCATTTAATGCACTTGAGATTGCTTACCAGAAGTAAGCATGTATAAAATTGCATGAATATTGTACGATATTAGACATCACTAAGTGGATATTTGCACACCCCGAGTGGCTACAATTGTATCACCTAGGCTTATTTCATTGGCATATAATCATGCCGCTGTCAAGCATAACACTAACGTAGCTGTACCCCCTTTTACCGCTGAAAGGTAAAAACTGGGTAGTTGGAGAGGTATCGCCTCTACTCTACTCTGGAGTATTACTGGTAGCCCTGTAAGCACTTTGCCAGGATATATTGCTCTTTCTAGGACTAGAAGTCCGCATGAAAGTATTACTCCACCTTGCACCATATTGTCTCTGGACTAAGTTTAGGTAACTCGTATATTACCTATAAACAGGTGCATTCATAAGCAAGAATATGCCTACGATGAACAATATGGAATCTAGCAGCATTCTCCTAGTTATCCCTTAGCCTTATTTGGATACCATTTCTCCACACGAGTAACATCAATTGTATAAATACAGCTCCTGTCGAGCTTAATCATGCTAATAGAGAGCGCCTCTTATCTTTTGCTGAAATTATGCATTAAATATTTTCCTAGATACCATAAATATTTAGTCAAAATTGCTCTGTTAAACCCTTACCTCTGCTGAACAGTTGCTTAATAGAACACATTGTCAAGTAGTCTATATTACTTGAAGTAAGATTAATTAATCATGCATGGGATAATATTTGTAAATATTATGCCTGATATTTCAAAGGAATGATATGCCCCAGTTCATTATTGCCCAGATGGCAATAGGAAATGTGTCCCTCTTAAAGACACAAGAAATCTAGTTAAATATTAAATCCCAGAAGGATCACCTCAACTAGACAACGCTATGAACCCCAAAGACCGGAAGTCTATATACAACTCTTATTTCCCACATCACCAAGTGTATGATGGTTTCATACCAATAAAATTATACTTTAGAAGTAATATAATAATAACTTATTGCTAAAACTCTGAGTTAATTCGAAGCAAATGCTAAAAGTAGACACCCTCACTCAAAATTTTATGGTTGGCGTGAAAAGGGGAAGGAATTTGGAGGATATATTGGAACCTTTGAGACACAAGCACAAGAGTAATGACAAACATTGTGGCATATCCTAGGTCAAATACAACAGCAAATAAGCCTGAAGCTATAATTTTGAGAGATAATTGAATCAACTATTGGCAATCATTGTAACCCCCTGAAGAGTAATTGATTTGTCTCTAGTAATATACTAGTCGTCAGCATGCGACCACATACATGGGTATTATACGGCAGCATGAAGCTACCGCATATATACCACTGGAAGCTATAACCATTTGCTTGAAGCAAATATAACTCTCAAAATACTAGATGACCTATTGGATGTTAATGATCCTGAATGATCTAAATATGCTACATTCATTTGGTGTTATAAATTACAACAGGCATATAAATTACCTTCCAAATTAATCACATATATTCCTGAAGAATAATTATACCATCTGGGAGGTTAAACTAGAAGTATATTCAAGCAGAATATATATAAATATATTCCATGTATATTAATTGTTAGACGTGTTTTATATGATAGTGTTATATTCATACTTTTGCCAACATCCTAAAAATGTACTTTATGCTGTCAAAACATGATACTCCTAATCAGATCAAAACATGTTGTACTAACACAAAACCTGAAGTTTGTGTGATCCAAATTTTAAGATAGAAATATGAGAAATTAGATCATAATATTGGGCAATATATAAGAAGCTAGAATATTTCTACTATCGCAGATCAATAACCTAACAGATGTTTGGGATAATCTACTAGAAGTAGAGATGCGCAGTTTTCCATGCCACTGCATTAATAAATATCTAAATCACTGCATTAAGAAAAAGAACCCCAATGAAGGATTAGTGCGTTTTATGAGAACCAATCATTTCCTATGTGATATCACCACCTTAGCATACTGAGGGGATTTTGAAGTGTGCTATTAAGAAAGATCATATCTTGACATTAGGGGGGAGAGAAATACCTAAAATATTTGAATGTCGGGATATTTTCCTGAAGAAAGATCTTTACTATATGGTCCACGCACTAACTAAGCTAAATATAAGTTTAGCTGATACTCCTGTACGCTGGAAGCGGGGAGACTACCAGATTTCTTTGCTCATTGCATGGAGGAGTTATAAAGTATTTACCTGAAGTAAACGTGTCGCTAAGTTTGAAATACCCCGGGTTGAATAGTATTTTCATCTTTGCGAAAATTGACTTATTGGTCAGTGACCTAAACTCTACGGGGACACCTGTGGATCTAAGGTCTGGTGACACTAGCCAAAAATAATAGTTAAACACTCCTTGAATTCTTCAGAAGAGAATTCACCCAGAAGGTGAAATACCTCCTGAAGAGGCTCATCCTGAAGATGAAAACCGCAGCTGTAAGGCGCGCGCATACTATACTACTGGGGAACATGGAACTACCAAAATGCCTTCGTTTTGGGAAATGACGAAGTTTTTGGTTAAACATTGAAAAACAGTCAATTATGAGAATATTCGGAGAAAAAATTGTCGACAACCAGTTTGCCTCTAAAATTGCTAAGAGTTTCTTGTATGAGAACATAAATTTGGAACTAAAATCTATGGCCGAGCACCTGAAGTGTTCATATCGGGTCAAAATGAAAGAAAGAAATTGAGACTGAACCATAATCGCGGATGAAAGTCTTGGAACCTATTTGTTCATACTTGATGGGTCATTATGAAATAATGAGGTGGTGAAAGCGATGGTTCAAGAATCCCTGTAGAAATCTACATTCTCCGATTATGAATGGAATAATGTTCCGTTATATAATAATTCTGGCAGATGACAATAATAAGATATGCAGTTATTGGATGATGAAAATCCTTGGTGGGAACCCTGAAGGAACCCAAAGCTCGATTCCTGAAGGACTCGGTGTTTTAATAAGAAAGTAAATCGCAACATGTATATATATGTATATAAAACTCATAACTGATAAAATCTTTCATGAAGAAAGAGTATCTTCTAGAAGAGAGAGCATTTTCTTGAAGAGAAATCACCAGTTGATCGAAAATACACCAACAATTATACGATCCCTAGAAGTGGATAAGGACCCATCCAAGACCCGAGCCGAGGAAATGAAATGAAGAGGCTATGAACCTAAAGTTTGCCACATATAAGTACATATGAAATGCATTTCCTACCAGAAGCTGATGGAGTGGCAATATCCTCTATTACCATAAAGGTGCCATATATATTGGTGTTAATAGGAGATTTATTAATCCCCTGAGTGCCAAAATTAAAACTGGTTACATTGATTCTGTGGTAGTATGACCATGCTATTAGACCTATAAAACAGACTTTTGGTCATATGATACTACTCAAAGATAGTTACTATATGTTAAAGAACCTAAAAGTTTCTGATAAGTCACATCCTGAAGAAATATGGTATTGCAATTAATTACCTCTATATCCTGATTAGAATAAATATTCTGGTCTACATTCATTTCTTAAAATGGATTAAAGGCAGTAGAACAATAAGACTTCACCAGAAGTGGTCTTCAGGGGGAGCATATGCTAAACTTTTATAGTTATACATGAGATTCAGAAAATCTTGACTTTAGTCAAACCCAGAAGGTATTGATTTGATGATCATGACCTTGAGGGTTTTGCCACCTATTGATATACGTCCAATCGATGGACATGATAAAGGTATTGAAGATCATAATATATTCTGAAGATATTTTATAAATCTTGAAAATAAGTGTTGCAAATCCTGAAGATAAGCGTTGCACTCTTTTCCCTTAGTGAGTTTTTCCATTGGGTTTTCTTGCTTAAAGGGTTTTTACTGAGGCAACAACTGCAATACAATTTAACGTGTGCTATGTATTCTTTTCGCCATTCCTTTTTTTCCACTGGGTTTTTGGAAGGAGTTTTTAATGAGGCATATGCATATCGTGGTATGAAGCCTCACCAGAATGTGTTTAGTTTTGACGAATGATTATCTGCATTCAGAAGTCGTGTGACATGAACAGCATTAATAACCCCACCATTATCTATGAAGATAATGCAGCTTGTATTACACAAATGCAAATGGGCTATGTTAAGAGTAATATCACGAAGCATATTGCTCCTAATTCTTTAATCCTCATAAGCTCCAACAGAATGGGGAGATAAAGACATTGAATGCTAAGTCTTGTGATAGTCCAGCCGATTTATTCACAAAATCACTACCGGCCATTAGTTTCCAGAAGTGCGTTCGAGGCATTGATATGAGACGACTTAGAGAGTTACAAGATTCAGGGGGAGCGAATCCCTGAATCACAGCCCATATATAAGTCCAGAAGACTTACATGACCCTAAAGATCTAAAATGTTGCACTCTTTTTTCCCTTTGTAAGTTTTTCCTAAATTTTTCTTACGCAAGATTTTTTATGAGGCAACAAGCGCCACAAGTAACGGATGTCATGTACTCTTTTCTCTATCCGTTTTTTTCCACTGTGTTTTTAGGAAGAGTTTTTAAGAGGCATGTGCATACCGTGGTATTCGCCCAAGAGCGAGTGTTACGAAACAAATTAGGGTTTCGGTGTGGGCAAATACCCAAACTGCCCCTAGCAGTTTCTATTATAAATATGGAAGTAATACCCCATGTAAAGGTATTCTCAATCATTAATGAAAACTACATTCTGGTATTCTGTACTTTATGTGCTCGGTGTTCATCATTGATTGTCTCCGCTGATTATATTCGTTGATTGCATTGCCGCGCATCTACCCTACTTCATTTCTCAACAGGCATAACTGCCACCCCTCAGTCAGCGAAATTTCTGAACTGGCCCTCTCCCATGTGTAATTTTGATTTTAGCCCTCTAGCTCGGCTGGGAACCGCATAAGCCAGATTGTGCGTTCGCCCACCGCGCCAGGCCACCACGCATGCCACCCTACCGCGTCAGCACCCAGCGGGCTTTTTTTACAAGAAAATGCAAATTGGTAATGAAAAATTAGGGTTATCTCCTTTTTATTTTTAGTAGAAATTTCAATAGAAAATTTAATTAAGAAAAATAGTAATAATATATTTTGATTGATATGATGGAAGTAATTATGGGAAAATAAAGAGAAATTTTTGTAAGTAATATATGCAGCAAAACTTCTTTGTAGATTGTTATTTTTTTTCAAAATAAAAGGGTAGACAATGTAGGTTGGTTAGTTTGTTTGTGATTTTCGTAGATTCTCAATGGTACGAAATTTGTTAGGCTCGTAATAACATTTTGTGATCGTCGTATGTTGTTGTAGTGCGAAAAATTTTTGAAAAAATTTTGTGGGGACGATTTAGATGTCAATGACTCGTATATACGAAGGTAAGTGATAATACGATGTAATGATTGGTCTATTTGTAATTTTTGTAGATTGTGAATGGTACAAAATATTTTAAATTCACAATAACATTTTATAATCGTCGTATGTTGTTGTAGTATGATGAATTTTTGAAAGAATTTTGTGAGGACGATTGAGATAGCAACGATTTATAGGCATGGGCCAGCGGCGTGCCAAGCCAAGGTGGCATGGTGGGCGAGCGTGCCAGCTTGCTGGCGTGGTAGGGAGGTGTGCCAGGTGGCTTTGCAAGGGGTAGGAGCACGGCAGGGGGCCACATTCGGTATTCCGCCCGGGAGGAGGCCAATTCTAAAATTCTTATAGGTGAGGGGACTAGTTATGCCCAAACTTCTCCGTTCCCCTCCTTTGGTAGATGTAGGATATTTTAGAAAGAGTACGGTAAAATTTATTTAGCTTTGATTATTAATATACAAAAAACTATTTAGGTTGGTGATGTGAAAATGATATTATTGTATTAATCACCAAAAAATATTTTTATAATATAATTATTCATATTTTTATGAATAAATTTATTTGAAAAGTAGTAGTTGAAGTTGCATATTGCAGATTGTATGATGTTCAAAACACCGTACATTTACAAACTGAGGTAGTATGTATCAATTTATCTTATAGTACTGCATGATCTGTGGATTTTAGATCTTTGGCTAACCATAGCTTGACGAGAGTAGTGGATAAAGGGTGGGACGATTGGAGAGGTGAGATGTTACACGGTGCATTACGATGATCGGTTGTTTTTAGCCAACAATGACATTGACAGCGACTTGGAGAAAGGGAATGTCTAAGGTACTTTTTTTTTTAGAAATGTCTAAGGTACTTTTTTTGAGAGAAATGTCTAAGGGAGCGTCAAAACTGTGATGGTATTGTTGATTGCAATTCCACAAGTGATGACTGACAAAATGAGTAAGTGGGCGCGAAGCTAACAGTGGGTGGTGTCTGAGAAACCGTCGCTGACGAGTTCAGTTCGATCGATTCCTCCTATATAAAAGAAATAGATTAAATACAGAATAATACAATTACAAAGATTGAATACAGAGAGATAAGAGGGGATCTCCTTTCTTTATTGCTTTTCTTCTCAAGTACAAGTATAATGATTGGGACTTCTATTTATATACTAAGTAGAGGGTGGCTACCAATGGGCTAGGCTTGCAACCTCAGGTCCAAGTTTCCCAACATTTTCCCTTGGGTACTCATCCGACATGTTCATGCCTCATCAAAACTCCACAAAAACTCAGTGAGAAAAATTTAGAGAAAGAGTACATGATATATGTTATGTTGTGTTGCACAAATTATCTCATTAAAAACCTTGGTCGAGAAACTTCAGGTAAACTCGTCAAGAAAAAAGGACTACAATCCACTCAGTTTCATTTAATCTACAAATTTTATTCTCTGAGTACTTGATCTTCGTGATTTAATTTAATAGTGAACTCGAGAAGAGTCTCCCGCTAAGTTTCACACTTCTCTTAATTTCGTCAATCTTCTGCAATTCATAAGTATAAAAGAACTTGGGGTTGATATGCTTTGTGAGATGACTCTTCATGTAACCCATTTATACTTGTGTAACACAAACTGTATTATCTTTATTGATAATAGTGGGGTCATCGATGGTGTTTATGTCATATGACTCCTCGATATGGCTAATCATTTGCCTGAGCCAAACACATTCTTGTGAGGTTTCATACCATGACATGCATTTACCTCGTTAAAACTACTTCCAAAAACCCAATGGAAAAAAGAATGGAGAAAAGAGTACATAGTACACGTTAAATTGTATCGTAATTGTTGCCTCATTAAAAACCTTCATGTGAGAAAACTTACAAAGGGAAAAAGAGTGCAACACTTATCTTTAGGATTTATAAATTATCTTCAAAATTTATTTATGATCTTCAAGACCTTTATCATGTCCATTGATTGGACTTGTACCGATAGGTGGTAAAACTTTCAAGGTAGCGATAATCAAATCAATACCTTCGAGGTTAGACTAAAGTCGAGATTTTCTGAATCTTGTGCATAACTTTGAAGGTTTAGCATATGTTTCTCCTGAAGACCACTTTTGGTGAAGTCTTATTATTTGTCCTTTTAATACATTTTAAGGAATGAATACATGCCAATATATTTATCCTGATCAGGATATAGGGGTAATCAATTTGCAATGTCACATTTCTTCAGGATGTGACTTATCAAAACCTTTAGGATCTTAATATTTAGCAATTATCTCTGAGTAGTACTATATGACCAAAAGTCTGTTTTGCAAAACTAAAAGCACGGTCATACCACTACAGAGTTAATGTAACCAGTCTTAATTTTGGTACTTATAGGATTAATAAATTTACCATTAAGACTAATATATATGATACCTTCATGGTAATAGAGGATACTGCCACTTCATCAGCTTCTGGAAGGAGATGCACTTCTCATATGCTTATGTGACACACTTCTGGTGCTTAGTTTCCTACTTTCATTCCCTCGGGTCTTAGATTGGTCCTTATCTAATTATAGGGATCATATAATCGTTGGTGTATTTTAGATCAACTGGTCAGTTAATCTCTCTTCAGGAAGATGTTCTCTCTTCTAGGAGATGTTCTTTCTTTTAGGAGATACTCTTTCTTTGAGTAAGAGTTTATCAGGTAAGAGTTTTATATGCATATATACATGTTGTAATTTATCTTTTTGTTGAAACATCGAGTTCTTCAAGGATCGAGCTTTGGGTCCCTTCAGAGATCTCATTAAGGATTTTCAGAATCTGATTACTACATATATTATTCATGTCATCTGTCAGGGTTATTATATAACAGAACATTATTTCATTCATAACAGGAGAATATCGATCTCTTCAGGAATTCTTGAACCATCGCTTTTACCACCTCATTATTTCATAATGACCCATCAAGTCTGAGTGAATAGGTTCAAAGACTTTCATTTGTGATTATGGTTCGGCCTCAATTGCTTCCTTTCATTTTTGACCCGGTATGAACACTTCAGGTGCTCGGCCATGGACTTTGGTTCTGAATTTATATTCTCATACGAGAAGTTTAGTAATTTTAGAGGAAAATTGGTTGTCGATAACTTTTCTCCAAATATCCTCATAATTGAGTGTCTTTTAGTATTAACCAAAACTTTGTCATTTCCCAAACGAAAGCTTATTGGTTATTTCATGTTCCCTGGTATTGTAATATGTGTGCGCTTAATTACTGGGGTTTTCATCTTTAGGATGAGCCTCTTCATGAGAAATTTTACTTTCAGGGTAGGTTCTTTTCTAGAGTATTTAAGGAGTGTTTAACGATTATTTTGACTAGTATCACTAGACCTTAAATCTACATGTGACCCTGTAAACTTTAGATCATTGACCAGTAAGTCAACTTTGCAAAGATGAAAATACTATTCAACCCATGGTATTTCAAACTTTGCGACATATTTACTTCAAATAAATACTGTATAAATCCTCCATGTAATGGAAAAATAAATCTGGCAATCTCCCCGCTTCTAACGTATAGGAGCATCAATTAAAGTTATATTTAGCTTGGTTAGTGCTTGAATCCATATACTAAAGATATTTCATTAGGAAAATATCACGACATTTAAATATTTTTCTCTCCCCCTAATGCCGGGATTTGATTTTACTTAATAGCATACTTCAAAAATCCCCTTAGTATGGACACGTGATAGATGGAATTTTAGATTGAATCTTATCTCAGCTACTAGTGGTGGTCCAAAATGGTGTATGCTACGGTGGTGATATTATATGAGAAATGATTGGTTCTTCTAATACGTACTGATCCTTGATTGGGGGGTTCTTTTTCTTAATGCAGTGAGCTAGATATTTATTAATGTAGTGGCATGAAAACTGCATATCTCTTACTTCTAGTAGATTGTCTTAAACATCTCGTGGGTTATTAATTTGTGATAGCATAAATATTCTAACTTCTTATATATTGCTCAATATTTTGATCCAATTACTCATATTATAATTTAAAATTTGGATCACACAAACTTCAAGTTTTGTATTAATGCAACATATTTTGACCTGGTCAAGAGTATTATGTTTTGACAGCATAATATACGTCGTTAGGATGCTTTCAAAGAGCATAAATATAACACTGCCACATCAAACATGACCATCAATTAATCTGTATGGAATATAGTATATTCTGCTAGAATATACTTCTTGTTTAACCACCCAAATGGAACAATTATTCACCAAGAATATATGTGATTAATTAGGACGTAATTTATATACCTGTTATAATTATGATGCCAAATAAGTATGATGGATTTAGATAATTTAGGATCATTAATCCAATAAGTCATCTAGCATTTTGATAGTTATATTTTCTTCGGGAAAGTGGCTATAGCATCCAGTGACATTACAATTGTAGATTGCATTTGCCAATATACGTGTGTAATATCGAATGGGTATGGTATGTTTCAATGCGTACTAATCTAGCATATGTGTGGCAACTTCATGCTACCGTGTAATACCTATATAAGTGGTCATATGTAGTGACTAACATATTACTAGAGACAAATCAATTACCCTTCGAAGGTTACAATGATTTGCCAATAGTGCGAATAGCCTTCAATTATCTTTGAAATATATAGTGCGAGTGGCAGTAGCCGGCGACTTTTGGGCGAGCGGCCGGGAATGGAGGTGGCCCATGAGGCTGGGCGGTGGTTGGCAGAACTGGGCGTCTTTGGACCCACTGGCTTCAAGCACAGCGGTGTCGAAGGTAGGCAGACGTAGAGGTGCTAGAAGTAGTGGCCTTCGACGGCTGGACGACGATGTCTTCGGGTATGGTAGCTCAAAGCATGGGGCAGTAGCAGCTGAGTGCGAGCGAGCGAACCGGCTGTGGCACCGAGCGCGCCAACAGCCGAGGATGTCCTCAGTGGTCATTGGGCATGCACAACTTTGGGCGGCCATGGCATTGCGGGCGGAAGCCAATGAAGGTGATGAGCGGGCTGTGTGCTATGAGCTATTGGGCGTGGCTGACATGGGGAGAGGCTGAGAATGGCAATGCTAGGGAGGCCACGTGCGGTGCGGTGACAGTGCCTCTTCAGGCGGCCGAGCATGACTTTAGTTGTCGTGCTGGCGGTCGAGGCTCCATTATGCACGATTCGAGTGACGGCGGTGATTTTGAGCCGAACGGCGACAATAACATGTGTAGTGTATGCATGCGAGTGCGATGGCGACATGCTATGTGGAGTGCGAGGGTGTGTCAACGGTGAGTAGCAGTGGCTTCAGGCAGCCATCGAGCAATGACTACGCGGAAGCGGCCGGACGTGGTTCTGGTGGAGGTGACCGACGTTGCTTTAGGCGGCAGCTAGTGTAGCTTCGGGCGACCACTAGGCGGAAGTCGGTGCGGCTTTGGGTGGTAGTGGCTGAGGCTGTGCGGTGGCTGGAGTTGAGTGATGGCCTTGCTACGGCCATACGGTGGCTGTGTGGTGACCGACGATTCGATGTGACACGGCCGAGCGAGGCTGACGGCGCAGTGGCTCGATGCGACACGGCCATGTGGGGTTGGCAGCATAGCACGGCGGCTTGGCCCAGTGGCCTAGTAGTGCAATAGCACATGCTCATGGTGCGCACGGACAGGGCGAAGGCTGTGGCCACGTGTGGGCGTCGCCGTGCTAGGCTGCCACGATTTCTACGGGATCCGTGGTGCAATGTCAACGCATTTAACTCCAGATCAGAATGTTGTGTGTTCCACTCACGTCGGGTCCAAACCCCCGATCCTAGCCGGATCTCCCTTTCTTCTCTGGTTCAAAATTTTTTCCCATGTTGCAATGAACAATCCCCTTTTTTTCAATCATTCGATCGGCATTGTGCTGGCGACTACCAGTCAGCTCACGAAGATTGGAGGAAATTTGCACTGTGAAAACAAAAATGATCTAGAATGCAAAAATTGTATGGAATGAAAGCAATCTAGATAGTGATTTAATCTACAATGTCGTACTTCAATGATTACCTTTTGATCCACCAGAGCGACTCGTGCTGATAACGTATTGAGGAACCATCGCTGGTGAGTCAAGTCTGATCAATTCCTCCTATGCAAAAGAGATGATCAAATACAGAATAATGCAATTACAAATATTGAATACAGAGAGATAAGAGGGGATCTCCTTTCTTTATTACTTTTCTTCTCAAGGACAAGTACTATGATTGGGGCCCCTATTTATAGACTAAGTGGGGGGTGCCCACCAATGGGCTAGGCTTGCAGGCCCAGGTTTCCCAATAGTGTTGACTTTGAGGACTCCGCTAGAATGTGGATGATCAAGGAAGTTCGATGCTTTAGGGTTTGTATAATTGTATGGATGAATGCCTTGACAACACTAAGACTAGCAATATCTTTCTCAAAAGATGGTCATAACACCCCAAAAAATTATTTTCTCTGTTTGGTTGTGTTTAACTGCTTAAATTGTCATATCCAAGTTTTCTTGCATATTGGCTATTTATAAAAATCTTTTTTATTAAATCAGCAACTAAAAGAATTTTCAAGAAAAAAGTTGATAAAATATTGGAAAAAATTTTATTACGTGCTAGTTGATGCCAAGATCCTCTCCAAAAAAATTCATAATTTTCCAATTTGTTTGCTAATTTTAAAAATTGAAAGTTGATTACTAAAATTAAATATTTTCAATAAGGTATAAATATTCTGAAAACCTTAGTGGGACAAATTATTCCACCTCAGCCTGATTTGCTCCTATTTTGGCCCATTTCTGGTGGAAGCGTCTTTTGCAGAAGCTACCTTCTCTCTGTCGCTGATCAGGGGGCCCAAGCACCACATGTCAGAAGTCATCATCCACCTCGTGCTAGCTCCCTTCGCCACCGAGTAGTGTGTGCCCGCCCACGTGAAGATGTGTCGCGCTCATCTTTCCTCAACCGAGCCGCTGTCTAGTGGACACCCTAGCTCATGCCGCAGCAGCCGCCGCCCACCTCAGCTCACCGCCACCCTTGAGCACTAATCACCATGTGAATACACACCACACTCATGTTGTAAATGCCACCTTGATCGAATCGACCCATTCTGATCGAAGATCACGGACCTCGCATGCTCACTGGGCACACGCCTGACTTGTCTCATCGCCATGTCCTCTTTACTTGGCTTGCACTGCATGGCAGTGAGAGAGAGAGAGAGAGGGAGACGCGCTACCCTGTCACATCACGCTCGTGAGAAATCGTGAGCAACTCCCATCTTTCTCCTTCCTATTTAAGCTGAGTCAGCCTGCGTCTTCTCCTTCAACTTGCCATTTTTGGCTTCCCCTCCAAGAATGAGAGGTCTTAGGGATTTGCTGGGAACAACGCCATCTTCCTTGGTGATAGCGAGCCCGACACCGTGCCATTGTTTCCCTAGAGAGCTTCCTTGCTCGACACGTGCATCCTTTTTCACCTTGAGAATTGCTCATCGCCTTTTCATGTTGTTCTTGCAGTTGGAGCCATGGAGAGCTACGCTGCCTTCGCCTTCTTCCTCTCCAGCGAGTGCACCATTCTACACCACCATGTTCTAGCTACCATGTCTGGCCTTGCATCGCTCGCAGCACTTCATGTTCTATATCCCACTAATGCTTTTCCCTTACTCAATTCCTTTATTTCCGCAGTGAGCCATCGAAAACGTCCATCTTTCTCATTTCTAGCTATGTCACCATTTTCATTGATTTCCACCATTGTGGTGAGTCTCCAATTGATCCTTCCTATTTTAGCCATCCATCGCATGTATGCAAGCTAATGCACACCTTCTTAGAGCTTCTTCTCTAGAATAGCTCGTTGGCACCGTGAAGCCTTCATTATCGCCCCTGCCCACCATTGCTCCACCACTTTTGCCTGTTCTCTATCATTACCAACCTCCGTGGTGAGCTCATGGTTTCCCCCTACTGCTACTGCGCTTGTTAGATTTTGGCCTTAGTGACGTTTATCTAGACTTCACTAGGACCACCCATGGCACCGCCATCGCTGTAGTTCACCGATGTGACTCTAGTGACCATTGGTTCCCACGTCCAGCCTATTAGCATTGCGTTAGCCCCTCGAGCCTAGTGTGCTAAGTATTTAGGTGAGAGGTAGTGTCTCTCATGGATGTCATTGTGTGCTCGCATGGCCTCGTCACCTTCACCATCGTGTCGCTACACCGGACCACCTCCATCACCGCTTGTGGCTTCACCTTGCACCCACCGTCGCATTTTGCCCATGCTCGAGCCTGCACCACTTTCCCTCAGCCAGTGACGAGCTTGGCAAGGAGCTTGGCCATGGCTATCATCGAGCTTGCATGTTCCCTTCTCACAGTCATGTGGACTCACTTGGTTAAGATTAGTTTAGCACTAAGTAAAACCAATTAAGGCTAATGAGTCACTGATGTGTGGGACCGATAGGTTAACTAATCAATATCTTTACTTTAAACCAATTTTAAAATATGAGTCGCTGATAAGTAGGACCTACCTTTTTAAACCCGACCCCATCTGTCGGTTGATGATGCAATAAATCCATATTTTCCTTTAGAAGGAAAAATAGTAATTAATTCAAAATTTTATACACAGTGTTTTCCCTTTTCTAGAATTTTTCAACCGAACCAAATTCAAATGCCCATAACTTTCGCATATGAATTCCAAATTAAGAAAACTTTCTAATTTTTTTATAAAATCATTAAATTTCGTAATCTATAGAAATATTTGGATTTGCTCTATGTTTGAATTTATTTGGCTTTTATTGATTATATAACGATGTTTTGAAAATCTCTGAGGTTGATCCAGAGTAAGAATAGGAGTTCAACATGCAAGAAAAGCACCCCATTGACCATATTGAACCCATATTTTCACTTCTGCGTATGTTGAGTTTTAGAACTATTATGCACACATGTAATTTTGATAAATCACTACGTTGGTAAGGTTGGTAGCTATACTCAATTGTTGCATTGATCCTACCTTGATAAATTGTTGTCCTTATTTTTGTCACCTTAGTATTGCTTTTCGCTGTTGGTAAAGATAATTGCGGAATTTTAGATGAATTGAATTAGCTTATGCTTAGCCATGCTCAATGGTATTTTTTAGTTGGGACCTGCAAATTAGTCAGCTAGGACTGTCCTATACCAGCCTTGTAGTAGTACGATAAGGGCTTGGTAGAAGTAGCTCATAGACCGATCTTTAATTGACTTAGGCTCTATCCACTTTCCCTTGTGCCTAGTATCCACGTTGAGCCACCGAACTACAATGTATACTAGCAAGCACCCACCACCTTATCTATGGCCTAAGTCTAAACAATGTATGCTAGCAATATAATTTAAAAATGAAATAAATTTATTTGTAAATTAGGATCAACATAATCAAGGGTGTGTGACTTGCCTTGCTCTGTAATTTGATGCGAATCATCATCGTAAAACTCCCTAGAATCGTCACAGTCTACATGTGAAAATAACTCTCTAAATTTAAATAAAATTCAAATAAACTAAAAAATTTGAAACAATTGCATATTTGGATAAATTTTGACTTTAGATTAATCTAAAAATTTGAACGGGTTCAATTGGAGTTAGGATACAGGAGAACGAGCCTATGGAAGTTTAAATTCTAATAAAAAAATAAAAACTAGAATTTTTGGAATTATTTTTTTGAAGAAAAAGATATTATGATGTCAGTAAGGAACTAAAGAAATTATTTTTCTAAAAAAAATTCATAATTATAATGTCAGCAAGGAATTTGATTTTTGGATGAATTAAATTTCTAAAAGAAAATATGGATTATGACATCATGCTAACGTCCGTCCTACACGTGGCAGGTGACATGGCTATTTTTGCTAATGTGGCTACCACGTGTGAGACACATGGTGCTGACATGGCTGGTAGATGGCTTAATACTGACATGGCATGCCACGTGGCTGCCACATGGACCTATGCTATGAGGTGGCACGCCGCGTGGTTGCCATGTGGGCGTGTGGTTTGACTTGTGTGGCATGGTGTGGCATCCATTCGAACCATCTGATCAGTTCAAATAATGTTCAGATCATCTGATCGTCAAATAAATGTTCAGATTGTCCGAATGGCATGGGAACTTCCGGACCGTTCGATCAGTAAAGGACCGTCCGATCAGTTGGGAACTTTCGAACCAGTTTGAACGGCCAAAGGAGGTTCAGACTATCGAATTGGCAAGAGGGTCATTCAGACTATCCGATCTGTCATAGGGAACGTTCGGACCAATCCGAATGATCAAGGGAGGAGGAGGCACGTGCGCTGGCGTGGCATGCCATGTGGCAGCTCGGTGCTGAGGTGGAGCACCATGTGGCTCCACATGGCTGCCATATGGGCTCGAGTGCTAACGTGGCGGCACCAGCGATCAGTGAAACTCTAGGCTCAAGTATCACTAGAGCTACGGTGAACTGCAGCGGCCAGCAAGTGGCGCAATAGAGAGAGGGAGGGGAGGGGTTGCACTAGGCTACGTGAACATTACCGAAAGGGCTCGAAGGATGGCCGGTGATGAGAAAGGCGGCAGCGGTGCTCAGGCTACAATGGTGATGGGGCTTTAGTGGCACAGGGGCACGGTGAGGTTGTGGACATCCTTCGCACGGTGGCAGGGAAGATGGTGGTGCTGGCCTTAGGACCGGAGGAGGCTTGACTCGCCTTGAATTTCTCGCCGGAGTAGGGGCAGGTGGCGGATGTGGGGGCGCATGGTACGGTGTCTCTTGGCTATAAGAGAGGGAGAATTGGTGGCAGCGGAAGTTAGTTTGGGATAAGGCGAGGCCGGGGAGTGCTTTATATAGGGCGGAGAGGGAGCACACAGCGAAAATTGCTCGCCGACGTTAATGGTGACATGATCCCGATCGGGGAGGAAAAGGAAGGGGCGGAAGAGGAAAGGAAAGGGAACGAGGGAATTAGGGGATTCGGTCCCGGTAGTGCTCGGCTTTCCAAATCGGGGCAGAAGAGGAAGGAAGGTGCGACCAGCGGGGATTGCTTGGTCGGTAGTGGAAAAGGAAAGGGGAGGGAGAAGAAAGGAAGGTGGTGGTGAGCCGGGGAAGATGGAGCTGATAGGTGGGTTCCCCTTGTCGGCGAAAGCGAGAGAGGAGAGGAGAGGAGCGGCAAGGATGGGCCGACATGGGACTAGCACAATTTGAGCTGTCCACGCGTCGGTGGGAGGAGAGGGCGGGGCAGGAGCAGTAGGGATGAGGTAGGCGGCGACGTGGGCACATCTGGGCCACCAACGCATCACCCCAGGAGGACGGCCAGAGATTTTTAAAATTCAAATAAAGGCAAGAAAATAGTAAGAAAACCCAAATAAATCCTACGAAATTCCTATAAATTCAGAAAGAGACAAGGAACACAAATAAAATAGTACTAGCTTGAAATGACCACAACTACACAAATAATTTAATAACTCGCTCTCTAGGCTTGCTTTTAAGATTTTAGGGAAAGGGATTTTTAAAATAAATCCAATAAAATAAAATAAACAAAAGGCAAAATTTTGGGATATTACAAATCTACCCCCTTAAGAGAATCTCGACCTCGAGATTTGGGAATGGCTAGCAAAAGAGATGGGAATGTTTGGCCTTAAGATCATCCTCTTGTTTCTAGGTGGATTCATCCTCGGTATGGTTACTCCATTACACTCTACCAAATCGGATGATATTCCTCCTAGTCTATCATTCGGCCGTTTTGAGGACCTTGATAGAATGCTCTCGGTAGGTGAGATATTGCTTAAGGTTAATGGTCTCAAGGGTGGCCTGCTCTATGGATACTCGAAGGCACTTTGTGAGCTGGAAAGCATTGTGCACTTCGGATAAGGTTGGTGGCAAATCAGCTGATAGGCAACTTCTCCTCTACGCTCCAAAATCTTGAACGATCCCACCAAATATGGTGCCAGTTTTCCTTTGGTTTGAAACCTTTCGACTTCTTTGAGTGGGGACACTCTCAAATAGACATAGTCACCCATCTCAAAGGTCAGGTCACAATGATGGTTGTCGGCATAGCTCTTCTATCGTGACTAGGCTATCCTAAGTCTTTCCTTGATTTTTTTCACCTTTTCTTCAAAATATTGAAGTAAGTTGGGTACTGAGTCCTATTGTCCTTCGGGCTACTCCCATAGAAGTGATGTTCTGCATTTTGTTCCATACAGTGCTTCAAAGGGGGCCATCTGTAGACTGGATTGATAGCTATTGTTGTAGGAGAATTCGGTATAAGGGAGGGCCTAGTCCCAACTGGTGCCAAATTCTAGAGCACATGCTCTTAGTATATCCTCTAATATCTGGTTAACTCACTCTGTCTAGCCATCGGTCTGGAGATGATAGGTTGTACTGAAGTTGAGCCTACTACCTAATTCTTCATGAAGCTTCTGCCAGAACCTAGATGTGAACTTACTCCCTTGATCTGACATAATCTTCCTGGGAACTCCGTATAGGCATACTATTCTGACCATATATAGTTCTGCTAATTTACTCCCTGAATATGTAGTCTTGACTGGTATAAAATGTGCGACTTTGGTCAATTGATCTATGATTACCCAGATGGAGCCATAACCAAATTGAGTTCTAGGGAGTCCGGTGATGAAGTCCATGCCAATCTCTTCCAACTTCCAATCCAGAATTGGTAAGGGCTGCAAAAGTCTAGTGGGTTTCGGATGGTCTACCTTGACTTTCTAGCAGGTATCACATGCTTCAACAAATTCAGCGATCTGTCTCTTCGTGCTAATCCACCAATATCTTTCTATAAGATCTTGGTACGACCTGGATGAATGAAGTAAAGGGTTTCATGGGCTTCATGTAGAATCAACCTTTTGATTTCTTGGTTGTTTGGTACACAGATACGGTTCTTAAACCAAACGGTCCCACGTTCATCCTCACTGAACCCGATAGTTTTCCCTCTTCTCATGTTCTTCCCGATGTCCTTAATATCCTCATCGACCTTTTAGGCTTCCTGGATTTCGTTTGCCAATGTGGGTTGGACTTTCAAGACTATGAGTGTGCTTTTCCTGACTGGGTTTAAGTTTAGATGGACAACTTCCCCCTAAAGTTTGTTCTGAACCTCTTCTGGTAGTGTGCAGTTTGCATAGGTTTTTTTTATTAATACATCTACAATAACATTGACCTTGCCCAGGTGGTAGTGAATTTCGATATTATAATCTTTTATTAGCTCTAACCACCTTCGTTGCCTCATATTAAGCTCTGCTTGGGTGAAGATATACTTCAAACTCTTATGATCTATGTAGATCTCGCAATGGACACCGATGAGGTAAAGTCACTAAATCTTCAAGGCATGGACCACAACTTCTAACTCCAGATCATGGGTCGGGTAGTTGCACTCATGGGATCTTAGCTGACGAGATGCACAAACTACCACCTTGCCATCTTGCATTAAGACACAACCAAGTCTTTACCGGGAGGCATCACAAAATACCTCGAAATCTCTATGAATGTCTGGTAGAACAAGCACTAGGGATGATGCTAACTTCTTCTTGAGGGTCTAAAAACTTTACTCACAGCCTTTTGTCTATTAAAACTTCTTTTCTTTCTTTAGCAACTGGGTCATGGGTTTGGTAATCTCAGAGAATCCAGCTATGAAGCATCGGTAGTAACCGGATAAGCCAAGGAAACTCCTAACTTTAGTTACGGTGCTTGGTTGCTTCCAATCCATAACTGGCTTGACCTTGGGGGGATCTACTGCAATTCCCTTGGCTGTCACAATGTGACGCAGGAAGACTACTTCTCTTAGCCAAAATTCACACTTGCTAAACTTGGCATAGAGTTGATGCCCTCTCAACTTCTGTAGGACTATCCGATGGTGATTCTCATGCTCCTCCTCATTGTTGGAGTAAATGAGGATGTCATCTATAAATATCACAATGAATTTATCCAAGTACTCTATGAACACCTAATTCATCAAAGTCATGAAGTATGCTGGAGCATTTGTTAGTCCAAAAGACATGATGGCAAACTCATACTATCTATGACGAGTGAGAAGGCAGTCTTGGGTATATCCTTATCGAGACCCGAATATGTAAATCTGGGCTCTCTGTGTATATCATACTAGTCTAGGATCACACTAGTGTATACAGCTTAACATAGAGGAAATATCAACCATATACACGCTAAAATAAAGGAAAAACTCAAATATTAATAATTATCAACGTACGACCTTATGGCCAAGCTTACAATCTCACTAGCTCGAAGGTTTCAAAATCTAGCAGCGGAAAATAGAAATAAACGTGGAAGCCATTTGACATGCCCACAGGCAATCGATTGGGGAGCGAAGTCCTAATCCGTGAAGTCGCTGAAGTATCCTCCTTCTGGTACCTCCTACTGGTATAACTCCTCCTCGACTGAGCAACAGTGGGCATAAAGCCATGAGTACATTGGTACTCAGCAAGTCGTTTATAACAAATAAATGCAATATAATATGCAAAGCTTACCAATAGATGGCTGAAAGGTTAATTTTCATGGAGCAATATTTTAAATACGATAATTAAATTGAAAGTGAATGTTAAGGAAAACAATAATAAATAAATAAACAATGGAATTGAATAAGCCACTTGTGAACCTTCCATCTACAAGCTAAACCACTAGTGAATTAACCATTCACTTCCCAACAATAACCAATCCAAGTTTTATGAAAACTCTACCCCTCGTGTGAAATCCCCAAGCATTGTCCATAATTGGGGACACGGCTATTCGAATAGTTTTACACTCTGCAGAGGTTGCACAACTGTACCCACACGATGTGATTAGCCTCATACTAAGGAAATCACAACAAGCCCTTTACAATGTTCAACCTCAACTCAATACCACCCGATAGGGTTTTGCATCACACTCCCCTTGCGCCCCATGAAAATCAGCAACCATATTCATCATAATGGTGAGATTGAAATTGAAATATCCCAAATTAATCAGCCAGGTCTATCCCATACTAGACATGTGGGTTGCACGGTAAAACTTAGATCAATGATGTACAAAATTAATTCCTTAATAATACTCGGACGAGACTTCCACATCCCTTGAAGTGAATCCACACTTTCTTTACCTCACGGTCACTCGCCTAAGTGGAAATCCATTTTGTATAACCAACGCCAATGACACACCAATGCTATGGCACAAATTTTATAACTGTGGCACCAACCACGATTCGATATCTCATTAAGTCAAATTAATTATTCACATGTGATGATGAACCCATCGAACAATAAGCATGGCTAAGCACACAAATCGTACCACCCATGTGACCTCTAGCATAGCATCACTAGTTAATTTCCCCACCTATGATGACAATAGCATCGTAGTATTCAAATTATCAAGGGGGGATTATTCAAATCAGGACGATAAGTTCCAAGTACAAAGGTTTGTAATAAAATAGCGATACAAGATAATTTAAAATAAAATAATTAAATAATAGATTAAAAACTAGGTTCAACATGATCAAAGGACCTGACTTGCCTTAGACTTGCTCAGCTAGGGACTCGAGATCTTCTGGCGGTGCTCCTGCTCCTTCGAAGATGGGATCTAACGCGAGAGAAAACGATCAAAATAACAAAATAAAATCAAATAAATTTAAATAAACTCTAAAAACCTTGAAACTAGAACCAAAAGGTAGAACTCAATTTTAGATGAATTTAGAAAAAAGAACAGGATCAATCGGAGCTAGGACGGAGAAGAATGGGCTCTTGGAAAATTAAATGGGCTGGAAAATGCTGAAAATCGAAAAAGTTACTGTGTTGTGGACTCGGTGCACGAGAAGATGGGTTCATGGTGGACTCGACTCATGTAACAGTGCACACAGGGTGGGTGTTGACACGACGGCTAGGGTTGATGTGGCATTGACATGTGGCACTTAGGGCCGACGTGGCACTGACAGTGGCAGGCTGACGTGGCATCTAGGGGCGATCGGTGCTGATGTGGTGCTGACATTGCACTGACACGTGACGCCACATGGCTGCTTGGGCTGATGTGTATTGTGACTGGGCTACTGACTCGGACGGGTTGGGTCCACGGGTCTACGTTTGACAGGTGGGGGCAGGCTGTCAACCACTCAGCTCACGGTGGATCACATCCACAGAGAATGTGAACCATTAGCAATGCGCAGGTGCGGTCTGAGATCAGCAGGATTTGATAGCGGTGGTGTGTACACGTGCCATGATCTCGGCTGTAGATCTAGATCTAGATCGACGGTGGCGATGGGGAGATCGGACCGTCAGATTGTCGACACATGGCGAGCGCATAGTGCGAGGCGTCGCGGCACGGACGCTTGCGTGGGCACGGGTGTGCGGGCCGAGGGGCGGCACGGCATGGGCGAGCATGGGAGTGTGGCAGCGGGGTTCAGGTACAGCATCGGTGTGGTGGCGGAGGAGCTCTGGCGAGCAGCGGAGGGGACGCGGGGCGGCGGCGGAACTCACCGTTGAGCGTCGGTACGACGGCGGAACGGTACGGGCATAGTCGCAAGCGAGGGCGGCGACTCTGGCGACGACGGCGAGGCATAGGATGGATGCGGCTCCTGTGACGGTGGCGGCTTGGGATGGCAACGGATTGCGGTGAGAGGCGATGCTTTTATGCACAGGAACCGAGGTGTCCCGCTCGGACACAGTGCGCGGTGAGGCGGAATCTCGGTCAGGCAGTGACAGTGAGAGCTTAGATCGGAGACGACGTGCGGTGGGCGGTGGCGCGGGCGCACAGATGTGTGACGCCCGTTACTGTTCACGAGATTTTTCGCCGGGTTTTTCCTTTTTAGAAATTCAGATAAATCAAAATGAGTTATAGAAAATAGCAAATAAATCCAAAAAATTCTTAGAAAATTTCAAAAAAAAATCCTTGAGACACAAGGAACCAAAATAAAATATTTTTAGCTTATGTTAATGTTTATTTTAATCAGATTAAGTCATTTTAAATTCTTAAAAATTCATTTTAAGCTTTAATAAATTCTAGAAAATTCAAATAATGCATTTTTATTTTATGGCTTTTTAAAATGGGCTGAAAATAGGAAGTTACAAACCTTTCCCCCTTAAACGGGATCTCGACCCCGAGATCCGGACTCACGAAGAGTATAGGTTTGGAAACTCGGCTTTGAGGTCCTCCCCACGTTCCCAAGTTTCTTCCTCTTCTGAATGATTGCTTCACTGAACCTTGCTAAAATGGATAACCTTGCTCCTAACCACACGCTCTGCTACTTCCAAAATCTTGGTATGGTGCTCTTTGTTTGATAGATCCTCTTGGAGATCGACAGCCTCAACTGGCATAACTTCCTCTGGTACTTGCAGACACTTTTTCAACTAGGACACATGGAATACGTCATGTATCCCACTGAAGGACGCAAGTAGCTCCAACTGATACGCAACTTATCCCCTGCGCTTGAGGATCTTGAACAGTCCAATATATCTCAGCGCAAGCTTTTCTTTTAATTGAAACCTCTTGACACCTTTGAATGGTGTGATCCCGAGATACACATAATTATCTGGCTCAAAGCTTAACCTCTCGATGTCGGGTATCCACAAAACTCTTCTGCCTGGCCTGAGCAGTCCTTAGTCTCTCCTGAATTAATCGGACTTTTTCCTCAGATTCTGTTAAGCAATCTGCCCAATCACCTGGCCTTCCCCTGTCTCTTTCCAATTGAGAGGGGTCCTGCACTTTTTACCATATACTTTCTTTTTTAGAAATTCAGTTAAATCAAAATGAGCTATGAAAAATAGCAAATAAATCCAAAAAATTCTCAGAAAATTCCAAAAAAATCCTTGAGACACAAAGAACCCAAATAAAATATTTTTAGCTTATGTTAATATTTATTTTAATCAAATTAAATCCTTTTAAATTCTCAAAAATTCATGTTAAGCTTTAATAAATTTCAAAAAAATTCAAATAATGCAATTTTATTTTAAGGCTTTTAAAATGGGCTGAAAATAGGATGTTACAATCCTTGTCGGACCCCGAAGCAACGACTCATGGATCCTCTGTGTAAATCGCACTAGTCCAGGATCAAGTTAGTGCACACAGTGGATAACAAAGATTCATATCATGCATAATGACATCTATTCATTAACTAAATATGGTCCTGATGGCCAAAGTTTACATCAATAGTTTATAAACCAAAAATAAATATAAGCAGTGGAAAAAGAACCATAAAGCAGCAGCCCATCCTGCCTGTCCACAGGCGAATGACTGTAAGACGTGGCCTACTTATCGTTATTCTCACCGAAGTTGATGAAGTCCTTCTCTAAAAATGGTGAATGAAGCAATATGAGTACATAAAGTACTCCACAAGCTACACCAGGAGGTTTAACAGAGTTCATGCATGCATAAGGATTGACAATGGAAGGCATAATAGGTTATTTATGCATAAAAGCAGAATTAAAGTAAATACAGTAAATAAATTCAAAAGCTGAATTTAATACAATAGATAAAAAGAGTAATTTAATAAAATAATATCGTTAGTGCAGGCTCCGACCAAACACTAACCTATTCACAGGTATCCCACCTGGTCTATCTTTTCCAAAAGATCTCACATGGATTCCATCCATCCATATGCTTTTAAAAATCTTATATGGATTCCATCCATATGCTTTTTCATCTTTCATGGATTCCATCCATCCATAGGCTTTTTCAAAAATTATTTTAAAAATCAAAATCTAATCCATAAAAAACTTTACTCAGCTTGCCCATAACCGAGGGCACGGCTATCCAGGATAGATTATACACTTTGCAGAGGTTGTACAACTTTACCCACAAGATATGATTATCCTATATTGCCACCGGATAAATACACTTCCTTTGGTGTGCGAGGATATCATGACAAGGTTGTTACAATGTTCCGTAGCCAAAATAGTTACGCCGCCACTAATGTTTCACCACAACTTGAATCCACAAGTTGGAGCCCTCTCTTGTGCCATGTGAGACTTCTTGCGGCCTACGCCACACTCACATTCAGCTTATAGCGAAACTATATTTGGAACTTCACAAATTACTTAGCCAGGTCTATCCCATACCAGACTTGTGGTAGTATGATATGGCTTTGCAACAGTAGCTCACAGACCGGTCCTTAACTTGACTTAGGCTCATTCCACATACCCCTTGTGCCTGACAATTAACATTGTGTCACCGAACAACAACGCATGCCAGTACCCACCACCTAACCATTAGCCTATGTCCAAACCAAGATTTTATATTTTTGTTTGAAACATTCATTTTCCTTCTTGACTCACCGAAGTCAAGAATACTTTTTAGTAGATCATTGTTCTGAAGTGAAACAAATATTCCCACTTAAATCATTCTAAGCGTGGCTTAGCAATTCTATAAAATTTCTAGTCAATACTACTGTACTAACTAGGTTTTCATCTAAGGTGACAAGGTATAAGGAAGTTCAATATCAAATTTGGCCATACACAAAGGATTTGGGTATAACTAGAATTTAAATCAAAATTAAACTAGATTTGAATAAAAGTACGCATGCATAATAATTTTAAAAATAACATAAATAATTTAAATTACTGGGAGCAACATGATCAAAGGTGTAACTTGCCTTGCTTCGAAGTTTGCTGAGGTTCGCTGAAGTTATACTCTCCGGAATGGTCGTAGTCTACACGTGAAGAACCAGAACAACTAAACTCAAATAAAATCCAAAAATCATAAAGTATATGCTGGGAGATAGAATATGATTTTAGAAATTTGAATGGGTCTACTCGGAGTTAGGACGAAGGAGGACGACTTCTGGAAGTTTGAATTCCAAAGAAATGAATAAAAGGAATTCTTGGAATTCTTCTCTACGAAGGAAAAGTGGTTGAAAGCTACAATATTTGTGTATGCTCAAAACTACGATCGAAGGCGTAGCTGAAGTCATGGTTGAATCAATGGTTGAAGTTGCAGAGGTCGAAGTTGAAGACAGAGACTGCAAGTACGGGTGCAGTCGAAGTCGAAGATTCGGTTGAAGACCTAGTTGGAACTGTACAGTGGTCGAAGAACACTGTAGTAGTTGTGATTACTATAGTGGTCGAGAACCAAGGGTAGTCGGAGTTCTATATGTGGTCGGGATGACAATGAACAACAGTGGTCGAAAGCAACAATGGTGGATAGCGAAGGTACTCGGAGTCTTAGAGCGAAGGGTGACAGCGGTCAAAACGATCGGAGGGTTCAGAGAGGTCGGAGGGTGCGGAGGTTAAAACGGTCAAACAATCATGTCGGTTCGAAGACGGAGGTCGAAGTCGAAGGCTCCAAGATCGAAGGCCGAAGTCGAAGTCTTCCAGGGTCAAAGTCAAAATCGGAGTCTTCAAAGGTCGAAGTCTCTGGGTTTGAAGGTCGAAGTCGAAGTCGAAGGCTCCGAGCCGTCGGAGTCTAAGAAGCCTCCAAATGGTCGGAGTCTAAAGAACCTTTGGACGGCGGAGTCTAAAGAATCTTTGAACGGCGGAGTCTAAAGAGCCTCCGGACATCGGAGTCTTATGAGCCTCCGAATGACAGAGTCTAAGAATCGGATGGCTGAGAGAAGTCGGACAGCTTCACGTGACGAGATCCGAGTGATCCAACGGGGGCGAAGACCAAGCAGATGTACAAAGAGGGAGAAGAGTATGGGTCCAATTTTACCTTGACGTAAGGTTCGGGCTGCACAGAGTTGGCTGGCGGCGAGGGTGTAGCGGAGGTGGGTACGATTACCGGTGGCATCGGCGGGGCGCAAGAAGGTCCGAGGCATCGGCAATTCCTCGCCGGAGCTCCTTAGATGAAGAAGGTAGAAGTCGCTCAGTGCGACAGGTTTACGAGCGAAACCAGGGCAATTGGGTGAGGGGAACAGTGGAGCCGAGCCCATGGATGGTGGTGCGACGCGCCGGCCCGTGGGCTCGGCGCGTCTGAGGCACGGTGGGGGTTGGCGAGGGGCACAAAAGAGATAAGGGATTGCGAGGAGTGCATTGGTGTTCTCATGCATTACCACAAGTGGTTGGAAGGTGGTTGGCGGCGAGGTGAAACAATGGCGCAACTCGGGCGGTGGTGGCGACGACGTTCCAGTGGTGAGGAGACTCAACCACTGGCTGATCGAGAAAATTCAAAAATTATGAAATATATACTGAGAGATAGATTATAAATTTAGATGAATTTAGAAACTTGAATCACTTGATTCGGAGTTCGGACGAAGGAGAACGAGCAATTGGAAGATTGTCGGATGAGAAAATGCTGAAAAAGGAAAAATCAGGAATATTCCTCCGTGAACAGTGATAGACAGCAGCTCCTTTCAGTGATTTTGGCCATGGCACCGGTGAGAAAAGGCACGGGAGGTGAATCCAACTAGCAAAATGGGTTACTAAGGACCCGAGGCACATGCAGGAAGTGACGGCACGTCAAACGGAGCACGATGACATTGTGTACGGCGACAACGACATATGGTGTGGAGAGAAGAATAATTTTGAGGCACGAGACACGGAGAAGTAGGGTGAGCACGGCCTAGAACATGGCGATGAGAAGCTAGGAAAAATATCAGCTAAGCCGAAAACTCTCCGGAGGCGACGCAATCGTCGTTTGAACGACGATGGTATCGAAACACGAAAAACTCAATATCTTGGTGCTCAATTAGGCGAATCCAAAACTGTCTGACAGGTAACCTCCTGGGATGGTTTGGCACGTTTTGACGTGAATGGATTGTTGAAAGCATTCCCGGATAGGCGGGGACGCGAAGTGCCATTTGCGGCCATGGCTAGGTGTCGGGCGCAAATAGTTGTGGATAGTTTTTGGACAAACGGAGGCAAGGTGAGCACCGCGTAGAACGCGGCGAGGCGAAGCCAACGGTGTAGTAAAACACGGCGGGGCTCCACTGGACGGGGCGCAAAAGGCCAAAGAACGACACTTGAACGACAAAAGTAAAACTCCGATTGCAGCCAAACGAATAGGAGTGAGGACTTGGCAATTTCGGAGTTGAGTGAGGATGAGAAGGGACTCACGGTGCTCCCTTTTATAGGGGTTGAGGAGGTTCGAGGAGGGAGATCAAAGGACCATATCTTTGAATGGCATAGGTTAAATTCTCGTGAAACGGCTCATGAATGAAAGGGGAAACGGTGGGGAATGAAGGAGCTTGATGAGAGGAATTGATTGTAATTTATTTCGCTAAAAACCATTGAGAGAATCAAAAGATATTGAGGTTTGAATAGAGCTCCAAAGAAACGGCCAAGGAGGCCTCTGTGCGTGCTCTAGACACTTGGGAGGAAGAAGAAAGATTAGGGAGGAGAGAGAAAAGAGATAAAAGAGAAAAAAAGAAAAAGGAAAAAAAATTCAAAAAACTTCCAAGAAATTTTTTAAAGATCCTTGGAACCTAAAAAGATTAAATAAAATAGTTTCGAAATTTTTTGAACTTTATTTTAATTTTTAAAAATGTTTATCTTTTTCTAGATTTAAATAATACAATAAATAACAAATAAAGTCTAAAAATCTTAGGAAAAATCATAGAAGTTTCTAAGCCTATTTTGAACTTATGAAAATATTTTCAACTAAAGTTTAGATAATTTTCTTTATAAAATATTGTTTTGTTTGACAGAAAGGCGAATTTCTTTAGAAGAAAATCAGGTTAGCTAAAATTTTTAAAATTACAAGCAACCAAATAACTTTGATTTTTTTTAAACTAAGTTCATTATTATTTCATTTATTTTTACTTAAATTTATTTTCATAAGAATAACCTTTTTTAAAGCAGAAAATCAGGCAATTAAACTTTTTAAAAACTTAATAAAACAAAAGTAAATATATTATTTTAAATTAAATCAAATATTTTGAAATAAATAGCTGGGCTGTTACAATCCTCCTCTCTGATTTTCAACTGATGGTAACTTGATCCCAAATTGATTTTAGAGAACACATTGGATCCCTTTAACTAGTTAAATAGATCGTTGATTCTAGGTAGTGGGTATTTGTTCTTGATGGTGGTGTCGTTGAGGGCTTGGTGTTCCACACACATTCTTATACTGCCACCCTTCTTCTTGACGAAGAGAATAGGTGCACTCCAAGGAGATGAACTTGGTCAGACATATTCTTTGTCCTCAAGTTCTTGGATTTGCTTTTTCAGCTCGGCTAACTCATTAGCCGGCATGTGATGGGGCCTCTTAGATATAGGGGTCGTACCAGGGCCTAGATCATTCATGAACTCCACGTTCCTATCGGGCGGCATTTTGTTGAGATAAGAATATGCAAATCTGGACTCTCTATGTATACCACAGTAGTCCAGGAACACGCTAGTGCACACAAGCTAAACATAGATGAAATATCAACCATATGCACGATTAACAAAGAAAACAAGGACTCAAATATTATTAATTATCAGAGTACAACCTTATGACCAATCTTACACTTAATTGCCTGAAGGGCTAAAGAAACTAGCAGCGAAAAATAGCAATAAGCGAAGAAGTATCCTCCTTCAGATACCTCCTCTTCAACTGAACAACAATGGACATAAAGCCACTAGTACATTGGTACTCAACAAGTCATTTATAACACATGAATGCAATATAGTATGCAATGCTTACCAATAGATGGCTAAAAAGTTAATTTATAGGAAGTAATAATTTAAAATAAATACAATAAATAAATCAAAATTGAACTTTAGGGAAAACTATAATGAATAAATGATCAAAGAAATTATAGAAACCATAAGTGAACTGACCATTCACTCTAATGAACCACATGTGAACCTCCTATCCATGTAATGAACCATCAGTGAACTAACCATTCACTTTCTACAACTCTCTCAATCAAATTATTTTTAAAATATTTACTCCTTGTGTGAAATCACTGAGCATTGTCCATAACTGGAAACACGACTATTCGAATAGTTTTATACTCTGTAGAGGTTACACAACTATATCTATACGATGTGATTAGCCTCACGCTAAGAAAATCACAACAAGGCCTTTACAAAGTTCAACCTCAACTCAATGCCGCCCGCTAGGGTTTCGCCTCACACCCCCTTGCACCTCATGAAAATTAGCAACCATGTTCATCACAATGGAAAAATTGAAATTGAAATATCATAAATTAATCAATCAGGTCTATCCCATACTAGACATATGGTTTGCATGATAAGACTCAAATCAATGGCGTACAAAGTTAAATCCTTAAACAATACTCAGGTGAGACATCCATATCCCTCGAAGTGAATCCATAATTCTCCCTTTACTGCATGATCACTTGCCCAAGTAAAAAGCAATTTTGTATAACCAATACTAGTGACACACTAATGTCATGGCACACCAATTTTATTACCGTGGTTACAATCACAATTCAATATCTTATTAAGTGAAATTAATTAATTCACCACATGTGCTGATAAACCCAGCGTATTTTTAAGTATGGCTAAGCATATTAAATGTACAACCCATCTGACATCTAATGTGGTATCACTATATTATTTTCTATCCTATGGTGACAATGGAATCATGGTATTCAAATTATCAAATGAGAGATTAATCAACAAGGACAACAACTACCAAGTACAAAGGTTTGTAATAAAATAGCAATGTATAATATTTAAAATAAATAAATAATAGATTGAAAACTGGGTTCAACATGATCAAAGGGCACAACTTGCCTTGGCCTTACTCAGTTATAAATTATTAATCTTCTGGTTGTGCTTTTGCTCCTTCGAAGACGCAATCCAACGAGAGAGAAAATGAATTAGGCACAAAATAAAATCAAGTAAAATTCAAATGAACTCCAAAGACTAAAAAAACCAAAACCAAAAGATAGAACTTGATTTTAGATGAATTTAGAAAAAAATGAACGGGATCAATTGAAACTAGGATGGAGAAGAACGGGCTCTTGGAAAATTAACCCTAAAAAATATTAGAAATTCAAAAATTCTCTTGTGCTATGGACTCAGTGCACAGAATAGAGGGTTTACCGTGAACTCAGCTCACGGAACAGTGCACGGGTGACTGAGCTTGCTGACATGGCAGCTGACTTGACTAACACGTGGCTGACAGCTGGCACTAGGGTTAATGTGGCTGATGACATGGCAAGGTGACGTGACCGACATGTGGCATGCTAATGTGGCATTTGGGATGGCTCTGGTGCTGATGTGGCACACACGTGTCATGACACATGGCAACATGTGGCTTCTAGGGCTGAGGTGGCACTAGCATGGCTACAGACTCGGCTCAGCTGGCTCATGGGTTCTCGGAACAGTAGCACTAATAAGTGGGGTCCCGCTGTCAGTCTCTTGGCTCATGAAGACTCGGTCTATGGAGAATCTGAAATGATGCACGGTGCGAGTGCGGGGGTGACACGGTGGCGTGCAAACCAAGGCGACGCTTCAGCCGGCCGAAGCATCGCGTGAGGCGACGACGAGCGTGCAGACTGAGGAACGGTGACCGGCGAAGCGAGGCGAGGTAGACGTTCACCAGCGACCGAGACTCACTGGTGGTAGCAGACAACAGAGGAGACGGCTCGGCTAACGGCGGCACACAGCGGAGCAGCTGGCTGACTGGTGGAATGGCGAATGAACTGGGGGAACGCTCACCAGCGACGGCGAAGGCAATGACCAATCTGTGGTGCATGCACGACTTCAGCAGCGACGACGAGTGGCTCGGGATGGCAAACTCAAGACACGGGCTCGGATTTTAAGCGCGGAGGCCAAGGAGGCTGGCATGAAGACGGCTGGGAGACCGAGTCAGAGACAGCAACGGCGGCAGATCCGAGCACGAACTCTGAGATGAGCGGCGCATGGCGAAGAGTCCATGGCGATGATCATGAACAGTAGCTAACCTCATCGATGGGTGACATATGGTAGAGCTTGATGATCAGACGGTCTATCGAGAAAGCACGGATAAATAGTAGCTAGTCGGCGCCGATGCTTGACACGTGGTCTGGTGATGGTCCGATGCTCCGATGCTGACCAGTGGAACGAAGAATGAAAAAAAGGAATGCTCGCCGGTGATGGTGAAGATGATGACCGATCGGCGGCGCACGCATGGCTTCGACAGTGATGGCGAGGCAAGGTGAGCGGCTTAGGATGGCAGACTCGAGATGCAGTCTCAGCTTTTAAGCACGGAGGCTGAGGAGGTTGGCATGAACATGGCCAGGAGACCGGGTCGGAGATGGCAATGGCGGCAGATGCGAGCACGGACTCTTAGACCGAGCAGCGCAAGGCAAAGAGATCATGATGTTGATGATGAATAGTAGCTAACCTCGTCGATGGGTGACATGTGGCAGAGCTTCGCGGTCGGACGGTCGACAAAGAAAGCACAGATGAACAGTAGCCAGTCGGCTTCGATGCTTGACACGTGGTCTGGGCAGGGATCTAGTGACCGACGCGTGTCCATGGAAGGATCGGGCGGTTGGGACTCAATAGGCAAGATGAATAGTAATGGGCCTGGCCCAATACTGTTCCTAGGATTTTTGGGAATTTTTCTATTTCAGAAATTCAAATAAAACCTTTTGAGCTCTAGAAAATGGCAAATAAACCCAAAAAATTCTCAAAAAATTTCTTGAGATAGAAGAAATCTAAATAAAATATTTTTAGCACATGGTAATGTTTATTTTATTCATATTATATCCTTTTAATTCTAAAAATTTAATTTAAGATTTTATTAATTCTAGAAAAATCCAAATGGTGAATTTTATTTTAAATGCTACAAAAGGCTCTGAAAGTCAGGATGTTACAAAAAGGTTTGTAATAAAGTAGCAATGTATAATAATTTAATACAAAATAAATAAGTAATAGATTGAAAAATGGGTTGAATATGATTAAAGGACATAACTTGCCTTGGCTTTGCTAAGTTATGAATTCTTGATTTTCTGCTAATGCTCTCGCTCCTTCGAAGACATGATCTAATGAGAGAGAAAACGAATGAGGCACAAAATAAAATCACATAAAATCCAAATGAACTCCAAAAACTACAAAACTAGAACCAAATGATAGATCTCAATTTTAGATGAATTTAGAAAAAGAAATTGGGTCAATCGGAGCTAAAACGGAGAAGAACAGGCTCTTAAAAAATCTAATATAAAGAAAGTACTAGAAATTTAGAAATTACACTGTACTGTGGGCTCAGTGGACAGAAAGACTGGTCTACAGTGGACTCGGCACACGAAATAGTGTGCACATGATTGGGCTGGTTGACGTGGTGGCTAGAGATGACGTGGCAGACACGTGGCATGTTGACACGGCATCTGGGACGGCTCTGGTGCTGATGTGGTGCTGACATGGCACTAACACATCAAATCTAGGGCTGAGGTGGCTGCTATGGTGGTGATGACTTTGCTATAGCTGACTCGGCAGGGTGGCAATGATCGGATGATCTGAGCCATAAAGACGATCGGGCGATTGAGAAACGATAATGTTTGAACGGTCCGACGATCAGACAATCTAGATGCGCAAAAAGGTTTGGACTTGGTGAACTGAGTGGCGCATCCTGGCTGTTGGGAAACATCAGACAGCTCGAAATGATGGCAATGTTTGAACTGTCCGAACGATGACGATGATCGGATGGTCCATCTGCGATCGGACGGTCCAGAGAGTTGGAAAAGTTTGGACTAGGCCGAAGGTTGTTGAAGATTGTGGTCGGAGGCTAAAGTAAAATACGACTATGCAGTCGGAGGTTGAAGTCAAATATGACTATGCAGTTCGAGGGCATCAAGTGGTCGAATGGCTTTGGTAGATGTGGGACTCACTGATGGCAAGTCGGCAAAGTTGAGATGGCGACGATGAAGTTCAGGAGCAGCGACGACGGTGACTGGATTACAGCGGTTTTCTGGCGGAGAGAGCAGCAACTGCGCTGGGAACGAAGATGAAGATGACAGCGACCAAGGTGAAAAATAACGATGGCGACACGAGATCGATGGCGAGGCAAGGCGAGCGGCTCGGGACAGCAAACTCAGGGCGTGGACTTAGCTTTTAAACATGGACCGCAAATATTTCATGGTGAGCACGGACGACAGTGGCTTGGGCATGGACACCGAGTCCGAGGTGGCTATGGCATGGAGGCGAAGAGACTGCAAGGAAGACAATGAACAGTGGATGAGTGACATGCGGCTTGGGGAAATATCGAATGGCTGAAGTTGGACAGCACAGATGACCGACAAGTGGCAGAGGCAAGTTCGGATCGGGCGAACAAGATGACCAATCGAACGGCTTAGAGGTGCGAAGCATGCGACGGATGGTCGATGCATGGTGGTGGAAGGTCCGACTGGTCCGATTGGTACGGAGACTTTTGGAGAATTTCCAATTTCAGAAATTGGAAGAAAATAAACTAAGCTCTAGAAAATAGCAATAAATCTAGAAAAATATGAGAAAATTCCTTGTGACACATGGAACCCAAATAAAATATTTTTAGCAAATGTTAATGTTTATTTTATTCATATTAAATTCTTTTAATTTATAAAAATTCAATTTAAACTTTAATTAATTGTAGAAAAATCCAAATGTTGAATTTTATTTTAAAAGGCTTCAAATAACACTGAAAATCAGGATGTTACAATGCCCTCCCTGGCATAGAGCCCTGAATTCCATCTTGTTGAGAGTAATGGCGCCGGCAGAGATGTAGGCCTTATGAAAATTACACACAAACTCATTCTATTCAATAGCTTGCGCATTGGCATGAGCGGTGGTGCACGTATCCCACCACTCGGAAGCAGGAACACTTATGTCAGACCCAGATTTTCAATCCAGAATCCTCTGTGATGCGACTGCACTATTCCCTGGATCAGTAGATAGTGCTCACACTACTTTGCTGATTCAGCCCAAACATCGTATAATGATGATCATACAGTCAAAATAAAGTATAATTTACATCTGAGTTCGAAAGTAAACCGCGTCGGGCATTTATCTTACATAACGGCCGCTCAGGCCAAATATTACATTCCAAAAGATATAGCAGCGGAAGATAACAAAGATAGCGGGACCTTAAGCCACAGGTAGTTGACTGGGGGTAAGTGGACATGTCTATACTATCAGGTTCTGAGCATATAGGCAAGCACCCTTACGGCAAGTCTACTACCTAGGACTAAGTACTTTAAAAATCGTCCTAGCTTCCTTCGTCAGCTCCTTGGCGTGGTGCATCCTCGTAAGCATAGTGATCCTATCCTCCTGCTTCTGGGTTTGATTATGCGAGTGTGAGCACTCCAACCCCATGCTCAGCGAGCCAATACACAGAATGCAAGTATATAACATGTATGGCTTGACAAAGGTAGGCTCTAGTTTATTTTATTTTACCGAAAATTTGCTTTTCATAAGACGTAAGATATATGTATAAAAGTCTCCTAGACTTAGCCATTTGGACAAGAATTTATAATACCTTTGAATAAAAGATTTTATAGAATAAGTACAAATCTCATCCATTACTCAAGTTGCTTGTACCACAAACTAGTTTTCAACGTTATAGCCGCTTAACTTACCACTGAGACGACACCCAGGACAACTCAAACCAGGACATTCCTTCGTCCTCCATTTTCCCATTCCAGACCCAACCATATAAATCATTTTGAAATAGAACTATATCGAAGTTAAGTTCCCATGTCCGCCCTTGATCGTGGGCTCGGCTATTCAAATAGTTTTCTACTCTGCAGAGCTTGTACACTTTACCCACAAGAGATAGATCTGCCCATTGCCCCACATGATTCCTTAGCCATGTGGTTGAGTAGATTATCACAAGGCTGTTACAATGCATAATCCTACTGTGGTTACGCCCGCTAAGGTCTATCTTCTGTAGGATGCGTACATCCCTCGAGAAGGGTCCCTCGTGAGCCATCACGGGCAAAAGCGGGGATGAGACCATCCTTCCCTTTGCTCGTGTTCATACCTTCACGTAACCACACTAGAGCCATGTAGATTAGTTAGCCCCACCTACATTTTGCCAGCTTGTGGTTGTACTGTTGTACCTTGGGAGGTCATGACCCAATTCGGTCGTTGATTATCTGGACGGTTCTACTACTAACCACACTCTCGTGCACCACTGCACCACACCCCCGAACCATCCGCCCAGATGTATCAGCAATTTTAGAGATTTTTTTGGGAACATAAAATAATGATCATTTCAAACATACCCGACCATTTCCAACTGCCACTTTTCCCAAAATTTCTCTTTGCATATGATATTGGAACATTGTAAACACCCCGAACTAAGCAATGCTATGCCAAGTAATATAGACGTAACCAATTCTTTTGAAACTCTACATTTATAGTTTTTCCTAGGGTAACAATGTTCACAATATAAATGTGTCGGAAGATATAATAGTAGCACTTGTTAAATGGACAGCTAGCTAGAGCATAAAATCTAACATAAGACAGTACATAAAATAACAGCATGCATTTGATAATTTGAATTCAAATAATTTGAGAAATGGGTATTCACAATGATCAAAGTATTGACTCGCCTCGTTCGTGGTTGTCCGGATTTTGCTGGTCATGGTCTTGATTTGCCTCTGCTTCTGCTTCTGCTTCCGGATCCTCGTATGCTAATTTTTAACGGCGAACGTACGTTTTAACCAAAAGAGACAATACAAGATAACATAGCCAAATAAAACTTCAACAAACAATCTAATAAACCCCAACACTTATGGTTTTGGTTCCACTAAACAGAAATGAATGTTAGATTATTATGGCTATTTTTTTTCTTCACTAAAGTTTGGAACTAAATGGACTAGTTACAATTTCTAAAAGTTTAAAAGCATTATATCGTACTTATATTTTAACTCCAAATTTCATGATTCTTGTTTTACTGGAAAGGGGTTGTTTTTAGATGAATTTAAAAATTTGTCTCATCAAATTTGGATTTAAAAATGAGAAAGTTATCTAAGTTTGAAGTTACCATTTTTGGTTAATTCAGGAAAATAAAGGAGGCGACACGCGTCGGGCTGTGAATACGTGTGCGCGGGGATCGATCGATTTCAATCGGGCGGCTTCAAGCGCGCGCGGCCGCGCGGGAGCGCATCGGCTCAGCAGGAGCCGCCCGATTGGCATCGAAGGGGTGAAGGAGACCGCGTGCGCGCGGGCGCTGGTGGCGCGCGAACCACTCAGTTGGCATCGGACGGTCCACGGTGCACGCGGCTCGGCGGCTCGTGCCGATCGCGGGGAAACGACCCATGCGGTCCGTCCGATCGTCATCAGACGGGCTACATTAAACGTGGTCGCTTCGGTCTTCTTCTTCCTCGCGCCCGCGGGGGAAAAACTTTCTCCGGCGCTCTTCTCGGCGACTGAGGGCACGGCCGAGCGCGAGGATTCAAGAAATGGAATGCTGACGCTCTTGCGCCACTCTAGCCGAGTTCTTGCCGACCGATTTGGTCGGACGGGCGTCGCCGGCGAGCAATGGTGGCGGCGGAGCAGGGAGAAAGAGGTTAGAGCGATTCACTGCATCAAATTTCAATTAACGGCGCATGGAGCATCTACAGAGGGTACAGGTGCTACCTCGGGGGTCCTGGAGGTTCGAGAGTGGCTGAGGAGGTCTTCCCACGTGCGGCGGCGGCGCTCGAAAAAGCTTCACAGCGAGGGAGCAGGACAGGCGCGGGGAGCTTCCGGGGTGAGTTGGGAAGGCGTCGCCGGACTCCTGTGGTGCTCCTGGTAGAAGGAATCGGACGGGGGTGGAGCCAATCGGCGAGGAGCTCGATCGCCGGAATTGAAGGAGAAATCACCGCCGGTGAGCCATAGGGCAAAAGAGTTCAATTGGGAGCTAGGGGAGTGAGAGTGAGGTGTGTGGAGTGCATTGCGCACCTCAGGGGGTTTTATACTAAGCTGAGTCGAGCTGGCGACGTGGAAGGTGGGCGGCGGCTTTAATGGTGGGGATACGGGATCGCACGGCCACAGGAAGCTGGAGGCGACGGGTCGGGGTGCTATGGCTGCGGGAAGGACACTCTAGGCACTAGCATCCGGACATGGTTTGGATCCTGTCGGCCAAGTGGGAGGGCTCGGCATGGAGGTGGCAGCGCACGAGAGCGGCGGAGATCATGGGCGATCGGTGCCGTGGTATGTGCTACAGCCACCGAGCATGGGGAAGGGGCGTAGCATAGTTGCCCTGCGGCATAGGCACAGTGTGGCTACAATCCGGCCGTAGGCCAAAGGAGAGGGAGCAAGAGAGGGAGAGCCGGCGCGCGAAGGAGCAGGAAGGGGCGCGCGACAGAGGAAGAGATGGGGGAGGGGCGTGGGAAACAGGGAGAGGGGGAGGGGGCTGGTCGGCTCGGCCGATGCCTAGGCCGGCTGGCTCTCTCCCAAATTGTACTTTTTACATATATATATATGTATGTATATATTTATTTATTTACTTACTCACATATATTTATTATATATATACACATTTATATATGCATATATATAGATATATAACTATTATATTTTTTCCTTGTTATTCCATTTATTTTATTAGCTGCATCTATACACATACTTTTTATCATTTTATTACTTGCGGATTTGAATTAATTCCTCTGCTGAATTTGCATATTATTTCCAGCATAGATTTCTAGTCTATTTCTTTGTTTGATTTATTAGAACCTTAACCAAAAACTTTTTGTAAATCCAGAAAACTGAAATTGCCAATAAACACCAAATCCTGAAGTGCCAAACTCCCACACATTTTATTCTTCAAAAAATCGGAATGTTACAACTTAGCTGGTGGGAAGCAAAGAGGACCCACTCCCTATCACTACACTAAATGATATCCAACTTCTTCCTGATGGCCCAAAGCTAATTGTCTACGTCTATTGGGTCTGAACTGCTGCAGAAGGTTGGTGGACGCATTCACAAGAACTCTAATAGGCGGGATTGTGGTCCTTGAGCTAGTGATGGTGGAGCGTTCTGAGTAGGGTTGCTAATAGTCTAAACTAGCAATTGGATGAGCTGATTTTGGTTGGCCATCATCTAGGCCTAGTCTGGACCATTCACTAGTGGTGGTAGAGGGATCACATTGTTGTTGCTGTTGGTTCCATTGTCGTTGTTCCTAGTATTCACCATATACTTGTTGCTTCTCAATGATTAGAGGAAGACTAGAAGAAGACTAAGAGGCATTTGTATGCTCATCCCAAACAAACACAAGAAGAACTCCCAAATGAAAAGCAACTTGGAAAAAAACAACTTTTATTCATATATTAAGTAGGCTTGAGGCTATTGACAAGGGAATAACAGCTCTCAAGTAACGTTTATTATTCTAATGGTCCAAATCTAAGGTATTCTATGGGGCTGGTTTAAACTGACCTAGGTATTTCTTCTTGTCACTGGTGTGACGTCTCTTAGGAGATGGCTTATAGTTGGCTCTAGTGACTAAGGAGCAGTCATCGGTGGCCCGGAGTGTAGCAAACTCTTCTTCCGCTCGACGAAACTTGTAAGTGGTGAAGCTTAGCTCATCCAAGGTCGCCTGGTACAAGTAGTATAGGGTCTGGGTGAACTCCACCTGTTGTACGAGCCAGGGGTTATCTTTTGCCTCCGTGGATATGAAGATGCTGTTGGAGCTCGCGGGGTATTTGCTGGGAAAGTACCAAATGTTAGTGTCTTTGAGTTCCACAAAGTAAATCTCCCTCAGGCATCCTGGATTCCGGTGAAGAATGTGTCATGCCTCTGGGAAGCATCAAAGATATGCAAGGCTATTTCATCTCCGACGTTGGCGTACATCAACACCTCTACATGCCAATACTCCTGTTGTTCAATTGTCTGCCGGTACCCACGGTCGATAGGGTGTGTCTTGAAGCCTATTTCTTGTAGGAGACTCTAAAGGCACTCTACTAAGTGACCGACGTGGATACCATGGTGACTTGGGTAGGGGTCTCGGCCATCTACAAGTTTTAAAGAGGAAAAGTTAGAAAACATTTTTTAAATGAGAGAAATAGTTAGGGAAGAGCAGAAAAGTGACAAGTCTTTTATGAGAACTTTTAAAAATATATATTTTAAAATAAGTCCTTATGATGAACCAGTTCTATTCTACCTATGATCACATCTTAGAGTCATCGCGGCTCTGTTACCATCTCTGTCGGAATCTGGAGTGATAACTCCAGATCCTCTGTGTAAATCGCACTAGTCCAGAATCAGCTAGTGCACATAATGGTAACAGGGATAAATATCAAGCACAAATAGTGACTTTATTAAATAAAGGAATACAATCTTATGACTAAAGTTTACATCAATGCTCATTGACAACAATAGAAAAAAGAAAACAACTGCGGAAATAACCAAAGAAAGTGAAGCCCAAGCCTGCCAACAGGCAGACGATAGTAAGAAACGGCCTACTCATCCTAGTCCTCAACATAATCAAAGTTGTCCTCTGAGATGATAAAGCAAAGGTGAGTACAAACTTGTTCCTCAAGTCACACCAAAAAATACAATATAATGATAAAGACAACAAAAGAAGGCTTATATGGTTATTTGAGCACAAACATCATTTAATAAAATACAATAAATAGATTAAAATTACTGAATTTAATACTGTAAGTAAAGTCTGTTGTTCAAAATAACAACACTAGTGCAGGCACCGACCAAGCACTAACATAACTACGGACATCTTACCCGGACCATCTTTCTCTAAAAAGATACCACATTTCCAGCTAAAACTATTTTATGAAAAAAAAAGTCTAGTCCATATAAAACTTTACTCAGTTTACCCATAACCGTGGGTACGGCTATCTAATATAGTTTATACACTCTACAGAGGTTGTACAATTTTACCCACAAGATATGATTAACTCGTTGTGTCGACCATTACATGTTTCCTTGGGTGTGCGATGGAGTAATCATAACAAGGCCTTTACAATGCAACGCCTTCAACTTGGCCACGCCTTCATGAAGGTCTCACCCCAATAAGGAACCGACCAAATTAGGGCCCCCTCTTGTGCCATGTGAGACTTTCTATGGCGTACGTCACGCTCCTATTCAGCCTATAGCGATACTCAGGTTAAGACCTACAAATTAGTCAGTTAGGACTGTCCCATACCAACCTTATGGTAGTACGATAAGGGCTTAGTAGCAATAGCTCACATACCGGTTCTTAATTGATTTAGGCTCTATCCACTTCCCCCTCGTGCCTAGTATCCACGTTGAGCCAATGAGCTACAATGTATACTAGCAAGCACCCACCACCTTATCCATAGTCTAAGTCTAAACCAAGTTTTATATTTTACTTTGAAATATTTTATAGACCTTCTTGACACCGAAGTCAAGAATACATTTTAAGATCTCATCATTTCATGTGAAAAAATTGTCCCAACCTAAAGTTATATCTATGCAGGTCAAAACTTTTGCTACAAAAAATCTGTAGTCATACTAATGTACTAAATAGAGTTTTAATCTAAGGTAACAAAGTACAAGAATTTGCAAAGTCAAGGGAGTTATAACAATTGGGTATTAATTAAAGTAAAAACTGAATTTAAAATATAGGAAATAAAAAGTAAGCATGCAGTATAATTTAAAAACAACATACATTTATTTATAAACTAGGATCAACATGATCAAGGGTATGTGATTTGCCTTGCTCTGCAGTTTGATGCGAATCATCATAGTAAAACACTTGAGAATCATCGTAGTCCATATGTGAAAATAACTCTTTAAATTCAAATAAAACTCAAATAAATTTGAAAATTTGAAAATATTGCATATTTGGATATATTTTGATTTTAGATGAATTTAGATATTTGTATGGGCTCAATCGGAGTTAGCATGAAGGAGAATGAGCCTTTGGAAGTTTAAATTCTAATAAAAAGAAAAACTAGAATTTTTGGAATTATGTTTATGAAGAAAAAAAATATTTTTGACATTAGCAAGGAATTAGAGGAATTATTTTTCTAAAGAAAATTCAGAATTATGATGTCTATAGGGAATTTGATTTTTGGCTGAATTAAATTTCTAAAGGAAAAATCTGGATTATGATGTCATACTGACATCATCCCTACACATGGCAGGTGACATGGCTGTTTTTACTGATGTGGCTGCCACGTGTTTGACATGTGGTACTGACGTGGCCGATGGATGGTTTAGGACTGACGTGGTATCCCATATGGCTGCCATGTGGTGGCCATGAGGACATGTGCCATGAGGTGGCATGCACGTGGTTGCCATGTGGCCATACGGTTTGACTTCTGTGGCATGGCATGGCATTCGTCCGGACCATCTGATTGGTTAAAATAATGTTTGGCTCATCCGATCATCAAATGAACATTCGGACTATCCGAACAGCATTGGAACTTCTAGACTGTTCGATCGGCTGTGAACTTTCAGACCAGTCCGAACAGTCAAAGGGGGTTCGGACCGTTCGATCGGCAAGAGGGTCATTTGGACCATCTATCAGTCATGGGAGACATTTGGACCAGTTCGAACGACCAAGGGAAGAGGTGGCGCACATACTAGCATGGCATGATGTGTGGTGGTTTGGTGCTCAAGTGGAGTTCTATGTGGCACCACATGGCTGTCACATGGGCTCAGGCAATAAGGTGGTGGCGCTGGCAGTGAGCAGCGCTCTGGGCCCGTGGATCACCAGCGAGGGTGCAATAGAGAGAGGGAGGGGAGGGGGTTGCAATAGGCTATGTGAGCATTGCATATAGGGTTAAGAGGGTGGCCGGCGACGAGAAAGGCAGCAGTAGTGCTTAGATGAGATGGCAATGGGGCGTGGCGAGGTTGCAGACACACTTTGTTCGGCGACAGGGCTTTGGTGGCACAGGGGAGTGGCGAGGTTGCAGACACACTTCGTATGGCGGCGGGGAAGATGGTGGTGCTGGCCTCAAGACTGGAGGTGGCTCAATTGTCCTAGAATTTCTCGTCGGAGTAGGGGCAGGTGGCGAAGGAGGGGCGCATGGTGCAGGGTCCCTTGGCTAAGCGAGAGGGAGAATCGGTGATGGCAGAAGCTGGTGTGGGATGAGGCAAGGCCAGGGATCACTTTATATATGGCGGAGAGGGGAGCACGCGGCAAAAATTGCTCGCTGGTGTTAATGGCGGTGGGATCCCTATCGGGGAGGGAAAAGAAGGGAGGGGGAAAGGAAAGGAAAGGGTGTGAGGGAATTAGGGGATTCGGTCTCGGTGGTGCTTGGCTTTCCAAAACTGGGATAGATGAGGAAGGAAGGTAGGACCGGTGGGGATTGCTTGGTCAGTGACAAAAAAGGAAAGGGAAGGGAAGGGAGAAGAAAGGAAGGTGGTGGCAAGCCGGGGAAGATGGAGTTGATAGATGGGGTCCCCTTATCGGTGAAAGTGATAGAGGAGAGGAGAGGAGCGGCGGGGATGGGCCAACACAAGACTGGCTCAATCTGAGCTGTCCACACGTCGGTGGGAGGGGAGGGCGGGGCGGGAGCGATAGGGATGAGGCAGGCAGTTACGTGGGCACATCTAGGCCACCCACGTGTCAACCCGAGAGATAGGCAGGAGATTTTTAAGATTTTAATTTTCATTTTAGATTTACAAAAAACTGAGAAATTCAAATAAATGCTAGAAAATAGCAGGAAAATCAAAATAAATCCCAGAAAATTCTTATAAACTCAGAAAGAGACAAAGAACCCAAATAAAATAGTTGTAGCTTGAAATGACCACAACTACACAAATAATTTAATAACTCACTCTCTAGGCTTGAATTTAAGATTTTAGAGAAAAGAGATTTTTAAAATAAATCCAATAAAATAAATTAAATAAAAAGCAGAATTTGGGGATGTTACACCTGTCCATCTAGTTCACAGGAGAGTGTGACTCAATTACATACAACCTGTCCCTTGCGGGCACAGTCGAGAGATAACGCACCATGGCCAGTGCCATCGTCCTAGTGTCATAGATGAGGGTGATACCATCTTCTCGAACCTACGGTGTTGATGTTGTTGCCTAGGGTGGTGAACTGTGGACCTTTATTCATCATTGGAAGCACTACACGTAGGACCGAAGGCTCGGGGAGGCATTATAGGGTACCTGAGCCCAAGTTACCATTGACAACAAGGTTAGAGTTGTTGGTTATAATCTTGACATGTAAATAGTTTAGCAGATTGTGTTCGAGTACTCATGGCAGTCATGGGTTTGAGTACTCATGTGGCAGTCGTGTGTTCGAGTACCCATGTAGTAGTCGTAAGTCTATTTGTGGTCGATAATGTGTGTGGTCATACTTGACCAGTTATTGTAGCATGATTAGTTACTATAGCAGTAGTCATACTCGATCAGTTACTGTAGCACGACCGAGTACTATAGTAGTCAGAGTTGAGTAGCAGTCTTAGAAGTAGTCAAGTAGCAGTTGTAGTCGAAATTGTGTAACAGTCGTAGATCAGCAACAGTCATTGAGTAGAGGTCATAATTGGAGAAGCAGTTGTCCGAGTAGTGATCGGAGCCTAAGTCAATAAGTGGTTAAAGGACCGAGTCATGTGGAACGTGGAGAAATCCCAGGAGATCAGTGCATGACAATTAGTAGTAGGTAAGTGGCCTACATGTGCAGCTCGGTTGTATCTATTTAAGCACTTAAATCAAATGAAATAAATGAGCCATTTGCAGTGAGTAATTTGTCTTTCATGGGTGTGTATTTGTCTCTTGAGAGGGATAGAAAATACACGTGAGAGTAAGTTTGTATTTGTCTCTCGCGAGAGATAGAAAATACAAGAAAGAGAGTGAGAAATCTTTTGAGATTTCCAACACTTGGTATCAGAGCGTGGTGCGGTCCTAAGGTGAAGATGAAGATGATGCCACACAGTGATGGTTCATCAACTGGTGCCACTAAGAGCGGTGGCTTCGGTGACACGGTGATAGTGAGGCTTCAGTACCAGCAGCTAACGAGGACAAACTATGCGGCATGGGCTACGAGGATGAAGATCCTCATGAGTGCTCATGGCATGTGGGATGTGGTTGATCCTAAGAGCACATCCAAGGTTATTGATGAGAAGAAGGATAAGATGGCCTTGGCAATTATCTCCTAGGGGATCAACGATGAAACGTTGATGCAAGTTGCAGAGAAGGACACTCCTTTGTAGTCTAGGCAGCGCTGCGCTCCATGCACATGGGCATAGAGCACATCAGGGAGGCAAGGATCCAAACTCTACACTGGGAGTTCAAAAACCTCAGTTGCATGATGCAGATTCAGTGGACAATTTCACTTCAAAGATCACATTGCTTGTTGGCCAGATCCAAGAGCTTGGAGAGAAGATGGAAGAGAAGTACATCATGAAGAAGCTATTGTGAGCTGTGTCTAGCAAGTTCATCAATATAGCTTCATCCATGGAGCTATTTGGTGAGATTAATAGCATGACCTTGGAAGAGGCCATTGGATCCCTAAAGGTGCATGAGGAGCATCTCAAGGGATGTGAGACATGTGTGGAAGAGCATATTCTCTTGGCAAGAGAATGTGGCTCATCGCAAGGGCGAGGGCATGGCCGCAGTCGAGGCTGTAGAGAAGAAGGGCGCAGAGATACAAGCAAGGTGTGTTGCTTTGACTATGAAGAGTTTGGGCATTACTCCTACAAGTTTCCTGCGAAAGGAAAGGAGAAGAAAGCACTTCTATGTGAAGCACTAAGTGATGATGAACTAGCTCTTCTTTGAAGGCATGTGAAGCATGACGTGTCAAGATTAGGGAAAAATTGTTGGTTATAATCTTGACATGTAAATAGCTTAACAGAGTGTATTCGAGTACTCGTGTGTTCGAGTACTTGTGGCAATCATGTTCAAGTACTCGTGGCAATTGTATGTTTGAGTACTTGTGTGGCAGTCGTGTGTTCAAGTACCCATGTATTAGTTGTAAGTCTGTGTGTGGTCAATAGTGTGTTTGGTCATACTCAACCAGTTACTATAGCAGTAGTTGTACTCGACCATTTATTGTAACACGATCGAGTATTGTAGCAGTCGGAGTCGAGTAGCAGTCTTAGAAGTAGTCGAGTAGTGGCATAGTCAGAATCATGTAGCAATCGGAGATGAGTAGCAGTTGCCAAGTAGAAGTCATAGTCGGAGAAGCAGTCGTCTGAGTAGTGGTCATGGTAGCAGTCGAAGAATGAGTCAATAAGTGGTTAGGGGACCGAGTCGTGTGGATTGTGGAGAAATTCCATGAGGTCAGTGCATGACCATTAGTAGTAGGTGAGTGGCCTACATGTGCGACCCGGCTATATCTATTTAAGCACTTAAATCGAATGAAATAATGAGTCATTTGTCAATAAGCACTTCTAGATTTGACTAAAGTCAAGATTTTCTGAATCTTATGCATAACTATAAAAGTTTAGCATATACTCCCCTTGAAAACCACTTCTAGTGAAGTCTTATTATTCCACCGCCTTTATTACATTTTAAGAAATGAATGCAGGCCAGTATATTTATCCTAATCAGGATATAGGGGGTTATTAATTACAATGCCACATTTCTTCAGGATATGACTTATTAAAACCTTTCAGGTTCTTTAACATTTAGCAACCGTCTCTGAGTAGTACCATATGAGCAAAACTCTGTTCTACAGAACTAATAGCATGGTCATACTACCACAGAATCAATATAGTCAGTCTTAATTTTGGCACTTAGGGGATTAATAAGTTTGCTATTAACACCAATATATATGGTACCTTCATGATAATAGAGGATATTGTCACTCTATTAACTTGTGGTAGGAGATGAACTTCATATGTGTTTATGTGGTGAACTTTTGGTTCTTAGCCTCCTCATTTCATTTCCTTGGTCTTGGATGGGTCCTTATCCACTTTTAAGGATCACATAATTGTTGGTGTATTTTCGATCAACTGGTGATTTAATTTCTCTTCAGGGAAATACTCTCTCTTTTAGGAGATACTCTTTCTTCAAGTAAGAGTTTATCAGGTATGAGTTTTATATATATATATATATATATATATATATATATATATATATATATATGTTGCAATTTACTTTCTTGTTAAAACATCGAGTCCTTCAAGGATCAAATCAAGCTTTGGGTTCCTTCAGGGGATCCCTTCAAGGATTTTTAAAATCCGATGACTGCATATCTTATTTATGTCATTTGCCAGAGTTATTATGTAACAGAACATTATTTCATTCATAATTGGATAATATCGATCTCTACAGGGATATTTGAACCATCGCTTTCACCACCTCATTATTTCATAACGACCCATCAAGTCTGAACGAGAAGGTTGCAAGACTTTCATCTATGATTATGGCTCAGCCTCAATTACTTCCTTTCATTTTTGACCCGATATGAACACTTCAAGTGCTCGACCATGGACTTTGGTTCTGGATTTATGTTCTCATATGAAAAGCTTTAGCAATTTTAGAGGCAAACTGGTTGTCGATAACTTTTTTCTAAATATCCTCATAATTGAGTGTCTTTCAATGTTAACCAAAACTTCGTCATTTCCCAAAACGAAGGCTTTTTGGTTATTCCATGTTCCCTAGTATTGTAATATGCGTGCACCTTATTACTGGGGTTTTTTATTTTCAAGATGAGTCTCTTCATGAGGTATTTCATCAATATTCAAGGAGTGTTTAATAATTATTTTGACTAGTGTCACTAGATCTTAGATCTACAAGCATCCCCATAGAGTTTAGGTCACTAGCCAATAAGTCAATTTCACAAAGATTGATATACTATTCAACCCGAGGTATTCCAAACTTAGCGACCTATTTACTTCAAGTAAATACTATGTAACCCCTCCATGTAATGTAAAAAGAAATCTGGTAGTCTCCCCGCTTCTAATGTACAGGAGCATCAACTAAACTTATATTTACCTTAGTGCGTGAACCATATAGTAAAGATCTTTCTTTATAAAAATATAACAGCATTCAAAAAAGTTTTGGGCATTTCTCTCCCCCTAATGCCGAGATGTGATCTTGCTTAATAGTATACATTAAAATCTCCTCAGTGTGCTACGGTGGTGATATCATATGGAAAATAATTGGTTCTCATAATACGCGTTAATCCTTTATTGTGGGTTCTTTTTCATAATTCAGTGAGCTAGATATTTATTAATATAGTGGCATGGAAAACTGCACATCTCTACTTCTGGTAAATTATCCTAAATATCTGGTGGGTTATTAATCTGATACAGTAGAAATATTCTAGCTTCTTATATATTGCCCAATGTTATGGTCCAATCACTCATACTTCTGACTTAAAATTTAGATCACACAAACTTCAGGTTTTGTGTTAGTGCAACATGTTTTGACCTGGTCAAGAGTATTATGTTTTGACAGCATAATTTTCATCTTCAAGATGTTTACTAGTGCATAATGCTGTCACATAAAACATGACCATCTATTAATCTGCATGGAATATATATATATATATTCTACTGGAATGTACTTCTAGTTTAACATCTCAGATGGAATAATTATCCTTCAGAAATATATGTGATTAATTGAGAGGCAATTTATATACTTGTTATAATTTATAATGCCAAATGAATATAACATATTTAGATCATTCAGGATCATTAACATCCAATAGGTCATCTAGTATTTTGAGAGTTATATTTGCTTTAGACAAATGGTTATAGCTTCCAGTGATATATGTGCGGTAGCTTCATGCTATCGTGTAATACCTATGTATGTTGTCGCATGCTTGTGACTAGCATATTACTAGAAATAAATCAATTACCCTTCGAGGGTTGCAATTATTTGCCAATAGTGGATAGTATATTCATTATCTCTCAAATTTATAACTTCAAACTTATTTTTTTCTGGATTTGACCTAGAATATACCACAATACTTGTCATTACTTTTGTGCTTGTGCCTCAAAAGTTCCAATATTCCTCATATACCCCAAATTCCTCCCCCTTTTCATGCCAACCATAAAGTTCCAAGTGAAAATGCATGCTTTTAGCATTTATTCATAGTTTTAGCAATAAATTGCTATTATACTACTTCAAGAGTAAAAATTTATTGGTGTGAAACCGTCATACACTTGGTGATATGGAAGATGGGGGATGTATATAGACTTCTAGTGTTTGGGGTTCATAGCGTTTTCTAGTCGAGGTGATCTTTCTAGGATTTAACATTTGACTAGATTTTTTGTGCCTTCAAGGACACTTTTTCTATTGCCAATTGGGCAATAATAAACTGGGCATGTTATTCTTTTCAAATATCAAGCATAATATTTACAAATATTATTCCATGCATGATTAATTAATCTTACTTCAGGTAAGATATGCTACTAGCACTGTGTTCTATTAAGCAATTGTTCAGCAGGGGTAAGGTTTTAACCGAACAACTTAGACCAAATATTTATGGCATCTGAGAAAATAATCATCTAATGCACCATTTCAGCTTAAAGTAAAATATAAGAGCTGCTCTTCATGAGAAAGACCAAACTCGACCGAAGTTATATCTATACAATTGATGCTACTTATGTGGAAAAATGACATCCAAATAAAGCTAAGGGATAACTAGAAAAATACTGTTGGTCTCTATATTGTTCACCAGAGTAATACTCACCTGTGGACTTCTAGTCCAAGAGATAGCAATCTTTTGGGATTCTCTGATAATTATTAGGGCATTTAAGCAATTTTCAGAATTACTAACCTATTAAATAAATTTCCAAACACACAATACGAGAAAATAAACCATAAAAGAAATATGATGCTTTCAAAGTGTGCTAGGTCTAAAGTTTTACAAAATTTATGGAAACTCATATACCTAAAAACCATGTTTCTAGGATTTTCTAGAATTTTCTGGAATTTTCTACCATTTGTTAATGAATTTCTACTAATTAATAAGTAATTTTCAGAATTACCAAATAAGCAAAAAATAATATGCTGAATAAAATAATTCTAGAGACATAAACAATAATGCCACAAGATTAACTAGATCATAATGAAGCTTAAATAATCTAGAAAATAAAACATGTGGGAAGAAATTTGGTTTACTGGACTTAATTACAATTATAACAAAATTCAGGGTTAAATTTTATAATCATTTTTAATTTTTCAACAGACTTGTTTAATTTACCGAAAGTCTGGGGACTTATTTGCAAAATTGTACCGATCAGGGTTTATTTGCAAAATTCTGCCAGCTAGTGTTTTCTTTCTCCCTTTTTATTTCTTTGGGCCACTTTCCGCCCACATGGTCCATGGTTTTCCGGCCTGTTTCAATCGGTGGCTAGGGTTAAAAACCCTAGCCACCGAGCTTCCTAGTGGTGGCGGCCACAAAACACATGGGACGACCGTGTCTTCAGTCTAGCAGAGGCGCGAGACGTTGGCCAACGATGGCTTCGGGGTGCCGGTCGATGGCGGCTTCGGGATGGTGGCCGGATTTCCCAGGCGACGGCATGCGCTTCAGGGGTGGGAGGTCGGCACGGCGAGCAGCGGCCGAGAGCGGGAGGTCAACATGGCTAGCGGCGGCTGGGCATGGGAGACCGGCACGACAATCATCGACCGGCGCAAGAGGCCGGTGGTGGGGGCCGGGCAACTTCGGCCGCGGTGTGGTGCCTGTCTCCCGACAGTGAACTCAGGCATCGGCAGCGGCCACCGAGGCGGCGACCATCGAGCAGCCACGGAGGGTTGTTTGTGAGATTCGGCCAGGTGGTGGAGCTCTCGAGGCGGTGTCGGCCATTGGGCAGCTATACGATTCGGCTGGTGCGTTGGATCTATCGGGGCAATTCGACGCTCTGCTTTAGGCGAGTGCACGAAAAAAGCTTGGTGGTCGGCGGCAGCTTCTGTGGCGACGCCGGCAGCTTTTAGCCATAGTCGGGTGGACGTGGGCGCAACAGACGGCGGCTTCGAGCGCAGTCGGTTTGGGCTGCTGTGGCCGTTTCTTCAATCACAGTGTGTGGAAGAGGTCAAGTTGGTGGCGTCGGCAGGTTAGCGCACGGCGGCTGGGCCACTAGGCATGCTTCGGGTGTGGAGCAACATCGACTTCGAGCGGCGGTGTAGGCGGGCTGCCGTGGCAGGCAGTCGGCGACCGGCGAGCTGCCGTGGCAGGCGGTCGGCGACCGGCTGGCTGGCGTGGCAGGCGAGTGGCTGGGTGCAACGACGTCTTCGGGTGGCGGTTGGCCTCAAGCAGAGCAGGTGCGCATTGAGGTCTGGTGGCAAGCGAATTCGGACCGGCCAATGCAGAGCCAAGGTCGTGCGGTGGCCGTGTCTGTGTTTGACACGGGCTTGGGCGCAATGGCAGGTGGCTCTGGGCGCTGCTTTGGGCGGCGCCGGTGGGGGAAATGCTCCCAATTCGTGTGCATCATTGCATGATTGAGACATGATCAATCCCGGTTTTAATCTAAGTTCTCAAATCGATCTAGAGTCTAGTTATTTGATCTAATAGATTTGCAGGAGTGAATAATCATACATACAAAATATAGATCAATCTAATACTAGAAATAATTAAAACACGATCGATCTAATCATGATATAGAATCAATCTAGATTGAAACATGAAACAACAATGCATAAGAGATCGGTTCGTGATTTGCATACCGTACACCTCGTAGAGCTTCGTGCTGATAACGTGTTAAAAAACCGATGGAGAATAGATGAACGGTAACACAAAACACAATCAATTGTCAAGAACAATAGATCAATCATAGTGCCAAGAATAATAAATCAATCATAGGAGGTACCAATTGAGAGAACACCAAAATGTAGTTTTTATTGATACTCATATTTCATATCTATTTACATAGTATAATATCTATCTATTCATAGTCTAAATTTACCAGAAACAATCCTGATATTTACCCATCTCGGAACGTTTTAGCTTTGGTAACAATATCGTGTACCCGATCCCTTCCGGTTCGACATCCTGCTGTGTACTGCGCTCTGGCTGCCATGGGCGCCTCGGCATGTGAATCCCCATTTGTGGTATCCGAGGCATATCCCTGCGAGCCGATTTGATTCTCGCTAAGAGCCGTGGGCTCGCTTGCATGGCAACGGATAGGCCAGAGATGGGAGAGAAAAATTGGCATGCCCACATTGTATGCCGTCGGGGGCTAGGGTTTTGGGGAAACCGATGGCAGATGTGTTGGCCGTGTTTTTCGTTTAGATAGGGGTAAATTTGTTTTGTTTGGCAGGAACCTTCAAATAAACTAGCAAATACATATCATAGTTGAATGTGGTGATACGGGCTTGGTTATCCAATTGTTTTAGTGGGAATTGATGATTTACCACTGTTAAAGATGTGCTATTTCAGGATTTGCTACTAATATTTCTAACTTAATGCAATTGATTTGCTTGTCACCCTATGATTATAAGCTTTGCTCTAGACTTATGTTATTAGTATATTTAGTGAGACAAGTTGATTTAGGTCTTAATTAAGCAAAACCATTTTCATTTACATTTGCATACATGAAACCCAGTTTTGGCCATAGAGATCTTAAAAATGTCTATTCACAAACCTTTTAATTGGCTTTCTCGACCTTACACTTATCTCAGATTTAGGAGGAGGTGGGCGGAGCCAGAATGGAAGAACGACCGGCTTGGGCGTGGGTGGCACACTAATTGCGGACAGGGAGACAACAGCAAGTTGGCGTGGATGCCATCATCGCTACTGCAAGCAGGGGTGGCGAACACTGATAGCCTGAGGAGGGGATGAGAGAGAATGTAGAGAGCGGGGAGGAAGAAATAATAAATGTAAAATTGCAATATTGATTAGGTAGATCGGTGATAGATATAGGGCCTGTTCTTTTTAGCTGCGGCTGATGGTTTTTGACTAGGCTGATGGCTTTTTGGCTGTTTGCGACAGAGATTGCGGAAAGAGAGATACTCGCTTGCGATTTTTGATGGTACATATATTAGTTTTTTAACGTGTACTACAATTAACTTGTAGATCCCATCTTAAAAAAATACTCCATTTAAAAGTTAGTTACTGTAGTAAGAGCCAAAAGCGGCTTTTAAAAGCTGCAAAAGAACAGGGCCATAGTGTATTAGAGGTGTTGTGTGTAGTCTTGTATCTAGATGATGCAACACTTTTCAGAAATAAGCTAGTAATTTCTGCACAAAGAGAGTGCCCAGCACCGATTCACGGACTAACACCTTGTAACTACTGGTTGACACCAACTTACCACCTAACGCCATGTAACTCCTTGTTTTCTAGAGGATTAAAAAACCAAAATAAATTTGGACACAAAATAAATGCGGAAATGATAATTTAAGGGCGCCCTCATGGCAAGCTTGCTGCGGACACTCTCGCCGGTCACCACATTGCGCTCACAGCGTGTATCCATGTGCCACACGTCATTTGAAGGGAGACAGGGAGTAAGCCAAGCTGTGTTAGGGGGTGTTTGTATTGCCAACTAAAAACCACTTCTTTCAGTTATTATTATTTATTTTCAGTTAAAAACAATTAATTACAACCAATACGAACACTCCCTTAGATACTTCACCTGCATGCCACATGTGGAGGGTAGGGAGAGCTAGCACACACTATTTGTTGTTTAGGTCGGGACAGCATCAAAACAACGCCTCAACTGCAGCCCTATTCTTTGTAGCCTATGGCATATATCTTTCTTCGAACAAATAAACGGGATGGTTTATCCGTTGTAACATTCCAGTTTTGGAATTCTCAAAAATGAGAAAAACTTAAAACTTTTGTGGCATTCTGTTGACATTCAAATTTCTTTTGAGCATTTATTTGGAACTTCTCGAGTTTTGCGATTTGCAAGTTGATATCGGGAGATAATATCCAAGTAAAACAATAATTGTATTAATAAAATAAGATCATAAGTTAAAATCTGAAGGCAAATTAAATAACATCAATTACAAGGGAATATTGAATCTTGTGTCCACATTATTAAACCAAGAATTCATTTTTAATTCAATTAGTATATCAACTCAAGGTTGGAAATTCAAATTTTGATCACAAATTTAAGTCTCAAAAAAATAATAATAGAAGTGCAATTTAGAATTCAAAATTCTAAAATTTGCAAACTCCTATTTTTATTTCTCCTTTCTTCCTATCTCTTCCATATGGGCCTAGCCCTAAAATTTCTTTTGGCCTTTCAGCCTGGCTAAGCCAGCCCCAGTTCCTTTCCCTTTCCCTTGCACGAGCGTTGCCATGGCAAAAAAATTTCGCCGTCAACCCAACTAAGGCAGCCCATCTCCCTATCGCTCCTCACCCTTGTGACCGCCGGTCGTTGGCATGCTCCTTCACCCCTACTGCTACCATCAGCTATCTGTGCTACCGCATCCATCTTCTTCATCACCATAGTGCATCATCGCATCTAACCTTCTCTTTTTAACTCGCCGCTCTGCCTAAAGGAGAAGAAGCACCCTCGGACCGCCGCGCCATGTTGCTTGGGTCAGCCACGTGGCGCACCCTCGCCGTCAAGCGTCAGCCATGCCCTGCAGCGCATCGTCATCAATGAAATCGAGATCACATCATTGGCTCTATAGCCATGCCGACACCATGTCCTCTGCCATGACTCCTCCTGACCCCCCTCCCATGTTCCGCCACCGCCCATGGTCGCCGTCGACCACCACCGCCACCAAATTGGTCAGCGAGACTACCCCAACCGTGCAATTAGACATAAGCATTTCATTTTTGAAATACTCACGTCCGACCGTCGCCTCCATCACTAGCAGTGAGCCCTTTTTGTTGCCGGCCAAAGAGAGGCGGGAGCTTTGTGATTAATGAATGTGGCCATTTGGATGGTCTGAATGTTCTCCTTCAAATGATCGGATAAGTCCAAACGATCCCTCAGTTGATCGGACGACTCACGTGTCATAGCTGTTCGAACGGTCTGAACACTCCCGAATGATGTGAGTAGTCCTTCGTTGATCAGACGGCTCACGCAATAGTTGTTCGGACGGTCTGAACCCTCCTGAGCGATTTGAGCAATCCTTTGCTGATCGAACGGCTCACATGTCATAGCTATTCAGACGGTCCGAACTCTCCCAAATGATCTAAGTTGTCTTTCGTTGATCGGACGACTCGTGTGTCATAGCCGTTCGGACAGTCCGAACCTCCCCGCTTGATCGGACAGTCCCTCGCTGATCAGACGACTCGCATGTCCTAGGCTGTTTGGATGGTCCGAACTTTCTCAAACGATCAGACTGGTCTGAACTTAACCAGGCCCACCTGTCAGTGAGAGATCCCACTCTCACTTTATAATTTTTGGACTAATTCAAATAAAGAACTTTAAATAGGCAAAACTTATTCGTATTAACTCCAAATTTGATGAAATAAATTTCTAAATTCATCTAAATTTAAGATCTATCCATTGGAACCAATACCATGACTTTTGGAGCTCATTTAAATTAATTAAAAATATTTGGGTCAAAGTGTCCTCTCTAATTAGGAATTTTTCTGAAAAATAATCTGAAAGATTATAGAGGATATTCATGACACCATCAAATACTAATTTAGAACTCCACATATCCACTCAAAGCCTTGTAAAAATATATTTTTGATACAAATGATGTACAAGGCCCTAGTTCGTGGTTAATACCCTTGCGATGTACAAAGAAGTGCAATTAGCTAGGCTCTATTAAAATATAATCCCTATCATTAACATGCTACAAATAATTAAGTCTTAACGGTGGATCTAATTAGTAATGATATTGAAATATAATTTTATATATAGCAAGCTAGACCCACGTACACAGATTTTTAATCAATTAAAACTTAACTAAACCAGATAATAAAGTGAAGGCATGTAAATATCACCGACATCTCCTTCCAAGAGCATCTTTAAATGAAAGAGCTTGCTGAAATATAACTTTGTGCATCTATTAAAAACAAAATGACTCCTGGGCTATCAGATATTAAAAATAATAATAAATCCTAAGCCTTAGTAAATTATTGAACTAATCATTTAATCAATCATGCGTTTATTTGACAACTAAAACTCAAATAATAAAACATCGTGAATTCTCTGGAGATAAAAATTAAGAAGAGTAATATGAGTATACCGATGGTTTATGAATCCATAAATCCATAGGTCCACCCTAACTCATGAAACTTCTTTAATAAATAAAAATAACAGAAGAAGTTACTAATAAAAAGATCGAGGCGTGGTATTCTATAGTAGGCTATACCTAGCCATCCTTAAACCTGAAGCGAAATATTCTCGTGAATATTCCTCTTATCATGAACTCTTCCTTAACATCCATCTCAACATATTTTCCTCCCTCATTTCTCAAACCTCATTTGACTCCAAAAATAACTCATGCCTAATAAACTTTGCCCCAGATCACCCGTATAATCACAATAAGACTAAGTTGTATTTATTTGGATTTATTTGGACCTTTTGAGTTATTTGCATTTATTTAGGTTTAGTTGTTTAGCGCATACTTAGAAACTAGATCCTGAAGAATCAATGCATCAAGCTAGTCCAAGATCCAAATGAAGAGGAAGACCAGGAGCTCAAGACCATCAAATAAGAAAGTTTTGAGTGAGCTCAAGACCGCGGTAAACTATGCAAGGTGAGTCAATACTTTGATCATATTGCACCTACTTTTTGAATGCAAGTTATTTTTGTTTAAATTATCAAATTGTATGTTGATATGTTTCCTCCAGTGAAGCTTTTTGTTCCTTATTTTTTTCATTTCCATCAAGCCAATGACAAGTGGGCCCCACCTATCATACACACAAAGAAATCCAAAATTCCAGCAAAAAGAAGATTCTCTAGTATATTCCCACGTTTTAGAATTTCAACATTTTTCTTTTTTACCAATCTTTCAATTGCTTGTTTCCCGTCATTCGAACTCCGAATCTGGTGATTCAAGTTCCTAAATTCATATAAAATCCTAATTTACCTTCCAGTATATATTTTATATTTTTATAATTTTATTTGTATTTATTTATTTGTGCTTTCTTGTTTTACGCATAGTTCGATGTCATCGAAGGAGTTTCTGACCAGCTAGAAGAAACCCCAGCCACAGAAGGCAAGTCCTTCTTGATCATGTTATACCTAGTTTTACCCAAAGTATTTTACTATTTCAAATTTAAATGCATTGCTTTTTTTACATAAAATGATAACTTCTATCTTAAGGATATTAATTAATCCGACATTGTTATACCCTCATTTGATATTGATATCCGTGTACCTTGTCACATTAGGCTACCCTTACCTTAGTATTGAGATTATAATACTATTTGATAATTTTTAGAATGGTAGAATTGCTTAGACAAGCTTATCGATTACTACAACCCTATGAGTGGGAATATTGTTATCAAATCTCTAAACAATTGTTTTTTGTCTAGTGTTTAGCAATAGGTATTACCATTGGTTGGTAAGATTGGATTGGTGCATCACAACAGGAGTCTCTCTTACTATTTAATTTCAAAAAAAATGATTGGATTGGTGCGATTGAGCATGAGAACTTGTATCTTGAATGTGTCGCCCTAGTCAATTAAAGACCAACGTTTGTGATTGTCCAAATTGAGAACTATCATATATCCATAAATCTAAATGGATATGACCTGGCTATTTAATTTGCAATAGTTTAGCTAAAATTCTATCACATGACTGAATGTAGGGTGTCAGATAGCGACATTTCCATACAGCGTAAGAGGGGGCTTCCGACTTGGGTAAATCAAACCCATCCAATGGTGAAACCTTTGTTGGTAGATTCTAATTGGGCTGGCACATTGTAAAGACCTTATGATAATCACTTAGTCACACACCAAAGGAAGCGTGTTTGTCTGACAACATAAGTTTATTATATCTTGTTAGTAAAGTTGTACAACTTCTGTAGAGTGTAAAACAATTTAAATAGCCGTGCCCATGAAAGGGCGGGCAATGTGTGCTTTCATATGGTAGATTTATGGTTTTGTTCTTAAGTGAGCTTCAGGAAATCTAGGAGTGGTTAGAGCTCTCAAGTGTGTTCTAGCAGATAGCGCTAGTCAGGTAGACAACCAAATTCATTGAACCTTGGTGGTTAGAACCTTCATTAGAAAGCTTATACTAGTTTCAATTATTCCAATTAATTTGTTAAATTGATGCTTTGAAAAATATATAATGGTAAGTGAACTAAAAATGCTACTTTGTACAAAAGAACTATATTATCCTTCTTTTGTTAAGCTTTGCATATAATTGCATTTTTTTTCAAGACTTGCTGAGTACGATATCTACTCACCTTGCATTCTATAAAAACATCTTAAAGGAATATGAAGATGTAGAAAGAGACTACGACTACTTCACGTGAGGCTTCGACGAAGGATTTCTAGAGTTCCAGGTCACGCTTCCCTAGTCCATATCCTGTGGTGTATTGATGGGTTGTCTTTGGAGCTTATTTCTTTTGCTTTTGTCAAGTTTTGTTTTTCTGTGAGGTTTTGTAACCTCATTTGTAATAAGTAGCCATAAGAGTGGTACTCTTTATTATTGTAATAAAGCATTATTTGATTATTAATCATCACTATTTGACTATATACACTAGGTTTGATCTGGGGCTAGTATGGTAATACATAGAGGGTTTGGATTTGGAAATCCTGTCCCAACACGTACTTAGCTAACCGATGTTTATCGCAAGTATGAACAAAAGTTTAAGTGAGTTCAATTGCAATAGCCTCCACCACCACCCACCGCAGGTAAGAAGAAAAACATGTGGGCAAGATCTGGGGTACTCGTTCTTCTTCCAAAGGTTTAGGTTCTATGACATCATGCACTACATGAAGACAAAGCAACCATAGCATTGGGGAGCTATCTACCTATTTGGATAGCGATCCCATGTCATGCCAGGAGGATGTCAACATTTTAAAGTGGTGGCAGGACCACAAGATGACTTATATGGTGCTATCCGTACTAGCATGGGATGTGTTTAACTATTCCAGTCTCTATAGTTTTTTCAGAGTCTACTTTTAGCCTTTTTGGGAGAATACTGGAGGGGAGAAGAATAAGTTTTAGAAGCGAGATGGTCGAAGTACTTCTTACTATCATGGACTGGGAATAGACCGACGTACGATAGCAACACACTATCAAAAATACGAAGTTGGTGAAGTCATTCAATAATCTTTATATGGACAATGACACTTAGAACACTGATGTACGTAGATCTATAGGTTGTACTCTTTTTTCTTTGCTAAGGTTTTCTCACATTTAGTTTTTACTTGGTAAAGTTTTTAATAAGGGAGCCATGTAAATGTTTTAGTATGGGACAGTAATAGTGCATGATATGAACAGTAATAGAGTACTCCTGGGGCAATAAGTCATTCCAGTCATTTTGAGTCTCTACTATGTGTCATCAATTAAGTGGTCTTCAAGCACATGTTCAATAATTTTTTTCTTGTGGACAGTAATTTCTATGTGGACAGTAATTTCTATGTGCCCACATAAGTGTGGGCAATGATTAATGCAATAAAAGCCAAACATTGGTGCAGTAAATTCATAAGGCACATATATTAATTTCCAATTATCAATGGTCATTACATTTCAGTTATAGTAATCTTCATCAAAACAATAAGTAAATTTGTTATATCAATGTAGTAAATTTAGTACTACCTTGAAGTAGTTAAATTTTGCCATAAATTAGAATGTATCTGACCAAAAAGTGTTACGCATGTTTTACGGCCATGATAAGTGTGTAGTTCAAATTTTTTTTGAATTTTTTATGGAACCGGTAGTGGGGGGTAAGTTGTCTTATTTACCAAGATGGGCCATGACATTTGGGTTTCTCCGCTACTGTCTTTTTTGGTTCCCTCTCTGAGTCTCTCTCCTACACCCATCCAAATCTAAAACCACCCATGACAAACAATTTTCTGCTCAGCGATCTCAACCGCACCCATTCCTGGCGATGTTTGCACCATCAAAGGTATACATATCATCCCCCTCATTGCGTGCACTTTTTGGTGATCTTGGTGTATTTTTGTTTTCATGTTGAATGGCTCGTATGTTGTTTTTGTCAATTTTGGATCAAGGGTCTTGGTCATTCCCTGACAAAAAATTTCCCTAAATGTGCAAAAATAAAAGCTTTTCTTGCTGTCATTTTTGGACCAATGCGTATTCCCGCCCATGGTCGCAGCCTAGTTGCAGTAAATCCAACTAGGAGTTACAGTAATTTTGTACCGGCATTACAGTAAATTTTTTTATATTTGTATTAAAATAAGGACTTCCAAAAAGGCCTCCTCAAAGGTAAAGAAGATCACCATTACCAGCAATCAGTCGGCCCTAGAGATTGTTGTTGACCCAAGCTAGAACCAACCCTCCGAACTGCAAGCTTCTGTGCCCGCTAAAGTTGCTCTCAAGAAACCCACGGGTAGCAAGAGGAAGACCACAAATGACCTCGTCGAGGTAACATAGTTGACAATAAAAGTTAGGTTGTATGATTGTAAAGTTGTATCCAAAGTACAGTAACATTTTTTTCATGGCATAGTAAAATATCATGGTACATGTGTTATATGCTAGAACACAGTAAAACTATACTCATTGGGCAGTAAAGGTCAAACATACATTTAGTAAAAACATTATTTTGATTTTGAGTTCCCTTTTCTATGCAGACTGCAATAGGGAACAAGAAGAGACAATACACGGCTACCGTCCAATAGCCCCTGCCATCTTCGTGCAAACCAGATGCATGCTCAGACTTGAGCAACGTGCCGAGGTCTCCAAATTTAACTTTGGCAGCCTCCTGAAGTTCAACTTGGAGGGTTGGGAGAGCATGGACCCCTCTACTTCCTCATGGATAGGGTTGATCCCATCGATATGGTGCTGCATGTCAGTGTGGGGGTAGGGGCCACACTATCACATTGCCCATCATTAGCTATGTGATTGGCCTTCCTTGTGGTAGTAGAGACACCCCCTTTGATTTTGTATGCCGCAGCCACTGCTGAGCTTGTTGAGCTAAAGCACTTGCTCGACGTTCCACAAAACGACGACATCAAGGTCGACATTCTACTGGAAAGGATTTAGGCCAAGGACACTAACATCCTCAAGATTAGATGCTTCTTCCTAGTTGCCTTCAGCAAGCTCCTCTTCCCAGCGACCAACAACAACATCATCGGGAAGGACACATTACTGACAAAGGACATCACCAATTTCAGCAATGTCAACTAGTGCAAGGCTGTCACCCACAACTTGAGGGAGGTCGTGTGTTCCTAGAAGAAGAAAAAGAAGGAGAAGGACACGAAGTCCATATGTGGATCCACCACCTTCCTACTCATAAGCAACCATGAGTTTTTCCCAGCATATGCATTTTGTGACAATAATCTTGAAGTTTATTAGTAATAATTTTTGGATTTGACACTCAATAAAATGTATGTCACAGATTTACCATCTCAACAACCTAAGGTGCATCCATAGCATGGACACCCTCAATCCCCCCTACGCTGCACACTTCTCGACATTGCTTGTCGACAAGATTGTGGCGGCCGACTGGATGATGGACCATGGCAGGAAGGAGAACTTCGGCAAGCTCAGCGTGAATGCACCAACCCGTATCAATTTCTATGTTAATTTGAAAACAATAAAGTATGTAAAGACATGTACTAAAAGTAATGCTTTACATGTAGAAAAGGTTCTACCTACTTACATAGGCAGTAAATGTTTCACAACCATGCAGTAATTGTTTATGTAATATTGAGTAAGATATCAGTCCCATGTCATAAATGGGCTTTGCACAGGTAGTAGTTATAATATTCCTTTTTCTATGTAACTGAAGTCCAGGGAGGGAATTTGCTACTAGCCCAACGCTATGGCGTATGTCGAGATGCCGGAGGAAGCACCACGTGCCACTACTGGGCAAATCCCCAACATGTGTACCCTGCTCAGTGAGTTTGTATGATCAATGAGCAAGGGTAAACAAAGGGTTGCTATGGAGGCCCTTCAAAAGTTCAACGATGAGGCGGAGAAGGCCAACAAGAGACATGAGACCATGTAGACCAAGGTCATGCGTGCAGACATGAGCCATTGGTATTTGTCCCGTCTACCGAGGAGAGGAGAGCAAAACAGCGCAAGGTTGCAATGGTGCCCAACATAGCAGATGCAGAGCCCATGCCTCTCTAGGCTGTCCTACCAACAGCAATGGAGGCATTTGACCCCAATGCACAGTATGTGCTATTGATGTCCCTGCTTGCTCTCACTCAAGGTAACGAGAAGGAAGTGGGAGGCTTAATAGACTCCCAGCAACTACATGAAAATGTTGATCCTCAACATGGTAAGTTCATATAATAAATGTAGTAATTTTATATATGAAGCCATATCCCCTATAATGTGACAACATTTTTATGAGGCTAATTGCATCTTTTTTTATTACATAGACCAGCAGGACAAGGGTAACATTGTGGCTTCCATCGATAACATTATTTCAACATTCAAGGCTGACATTGTCTCAAGTATGTACTTGACATCTTTGGCCCAGAGGCAGCCCCTAAGCTGCAAGCTATTGTGAGCCCTCGTCCAATGCCCACCATTTCAAAGGTGCATGAGGAGGACACCACTGAGGCAATGGATGCCTCCATTGATCTGGATGCTGGGATGACGATGGAGGCAAAAGTGGAAGAACGATATATTGTTTCTGATAGTAGTTTGCAAGCAAAGAGTGCAGTAACATTACGTTCACATGGCTAGATGGGTACATATACTTTAACATTTCTTATCAAATACAACAATTTTGAGTAATCTTCATAGTAAAATGTTTTACTAGTTCTATTTATTGCACATTAAAATTTTACTAGTGTCCAGTAAAAGAAAGTTACTATCACATTAGTTTTTTATTTCTATCTCTCTAATTTTTCACTTAGTGTACAGTAAATTTTAGCATGTATGTTAGTAAAATCTTGTGTAACATTCAGTAATTTCATATAGACATAATAGTAAAATTTTAAAAAAATGTTGCACCAGGTCCCTCTTTACTCTACAGTAAAACATTACACATGAGTCATAAAAGAATAAACTTTTTCAAAAAGTTTATTTTATTTATTGTGCAATAATATTACAATAAAAATACAATAATTTTTTGCGTTGCAATAGTAAATTGTATGTTTGTTTCTACAAGAGCTCGCAACTGCGCAAGCAGGTGAACACTAGGAGGTGTTGCCTACAATTGATCTAACCACTACTACCACCACCGGCACGGGCAAGGTGATTATGACAGCGTAGTAATATGTATCATAACACACAGTAATTCCATTATAGTTATAACAACAAAAAGTTTATTTATATGTAGGCTATCATTTTGCCCGCAAAACAGACCACGAAGGGGAAGAGGATGACTAGAGTTCCTAGCAAACTGGTCTCTCCATTCAAGTGTCGTGCCACATGGCTATCTATGCCAATTGACATGGCCATCAAGGCTAAGGAACTCAACTATAAACCATCTATGATAGTCAACTATCATAGACGATTATTACTTAATAACCATCTGTGATATTCTTTTATATTCGTAAATCTATTTATATTTGTTGGCTAGCCTTAGGAATTGAAAACAGATGGGAACGCCACATGATACAATCTTTTAATGCAGCGTAGTTCCATCATATTAAACTATGATTATGCACGTCATGTTTATTATGAATTTATTTTGATGTACACAACTATTGATTTTCAATAGATTTGATTATGGGTTTGCAAGTTAGTTTTGTGAGAGCTAGAAGTTTTTGTGCAATATTGCTTGATGATGTTGTTTTGAGACCTGTCTGTCCATATGGTTTAAATTTATGGTTCATTCTTTGTTTAGCTCTTATCCAGATGCTGATTACTTGATATGTGCTGTATGGCATTTCTTTGGTCAAGCACCTAGTTAACAACTTCTGTTGGTTATTTTTGTAGGAGGAGGTCACGAGGTCAAGGTCATTGGAAAGGCATGGTACAAGACCATGATCTCAGACAGTGACTACGCTGAGTTTGACAACTTCTCAAAGTGGCTTGGTGTGACGCAGTGAGCATGGTCTGGTTAAGTTTTGAGTAGTAGCACCGTCACTGAACTTATCTTGATGATTCTCAATTCTGTTTTATCCTACTATCACCACAAGAAGTTTTCTGTGGGATTTTGAGACCATAGTCTGTCCATTTTGTTAATGTGTTGTTGTGAGAACATAGAGTATGGCGTGGTTCGGACAAGTTGTCTAAATTATGTTTGCACTTCATGTTCTCAATGATGGTCTTTTGTTATTTGATTTGGTTGTGTCTTATGTCAATTGGCTCTTGCCTTTGTGGCCCTGGTGCCCTAGTGTGGATGGTGTTATGTTATTCTCGATTGATACTTGCAGGTTTGACCTGTTTAGTTTAGAATCGCCATTTGTTTTAGTTTGTAATGTGGAAACATTTTGTCTATTTTTTTGTTTTTTTTGGATTTTCTGAAATTTTTTGGATGACCGGGATTTATCCCTATGACTGCCAAATGGTGGTTACCTCGGGGATTATTATCCCAAGGGATTGAGGGGGTTCCCTGTGTCCTCAAAATCCTCCTAAAGGAAATATTCCATAGGTTTTTTCCCCTGGCATCCAAACAAACCCTTAAAAAGGAAAATTACACATTTAACATAATCACACATATTTTTGCAGCTGATAGGTTGGTCCCATATATCATATTCTGGCGCATGTAACAGAAATCAATAAATGTGTGGTTTATTGACATGTTATGTCAGAGTATGTGTAGTTTTGTGAAATGTAAATTTAAATATGTGGTTTTCTAATAATTTTTTGACTGAAGTAGTTTTCTAATAATTATGTCAAATGTGTGTAGTGTTACAAAATTTGCTCAAACTAAAATATCAAAACACCGTGTCCAGGTGGATTCCGGCCCTTACCTACCATGTTTCATTAATCTCCCTAGGAAACTTCAAAATATATACAGAGCAGTGTCGCCCAAACGACTGAAGGTGGTATCAGTGGAGGCGGTGAATTAACTTGTGCTGAGATTTGACCAAGGAGAGGTGATCGTGTAGTGATCTGTTGGTCGCCGATAACATCGACCACGCTATTCGCAAGCACCGCGAGCATCGCCTCGCTACGCGCTCTAGTTCGCTCGCGTCGTGGCATGGAGGTTGCACTGACAACCAGTGTTCCAGTTGCGACGGTGCGGCATGGGGGGTTGTGGATACGGAGACCAGATAGGAAGCGTAGGGCATCCCTAGGGGTGTAAACGGATCGGATTCCATCGGATATTGCTTAAACCGTATCCTAATCTACATTTTTTCCGAGATTCGCAGTCAAATACGATGAGACCATATACGAATACGAATTCGGAATATTCGAAATTTTGAATACGGTACCATCGGGACAGATATATAAAGGATTCGGCTCGGAAACGAATAATATACAGTTTGTTCTTCTGAAAGATTATCGAAGACTAACATGGTAAAATATTTCATACTGAGCATCACTCTCAAGAAATTGTGACCAATCACTGAATCACATGAAAGCAACAAATCCAACAAAATTTGAGATTTAAAATTTCTTGATGACATGGTCAATAAACAGTATGCTAACACTTTTGTGCAATCATTCTGCGTGCCAGTCTGATTTCAGGGCAATACAAGTACACAACACTACAACAGCCAGTAGGGCTCATCTGATTTCAGAAGGTAGCTCGTCTGATTTCAAGGCAACACAACAGCCAATAGGGCTCCACCAGCAGCAACCAAGCAGAAAACAGAGAATCAGACCACAGTTGACTGTGCAAATAGACAGTTGCATAATATGAGTGAAAATATTAAAAACAGACATATTTATGCTCCACAAAAAGTAGACCAATATGGAGTAACCTTAGTATGTTTTCTATATAAGAAGGCTCGATCAAGTAAGGTCGTAAGGATCAATACTTCAGTGAACTTCAGTGATTTATTTCAGAAACACCAAATAGTGTGGTATCACAAAAATGTAGAGAAACTAACCTTACTCACAATGAAATCACGAGTCTAGTTAAACATCAAAACACAAACTCAACTGAACATTTCATCGCTTATGCAAATCTGTAGAAGTACAATGAAATATGTGAACTCCAGATTAGAGCAGAGTGTGCTGATGGTCAATTGAGCATACATTAGCCCATGTAAAATACAAATGAAAACATGCTCAGCCCAAAATGAGACGATCCAAATGATTTAAGGCAGTAATAAGGATTGAAATAAGCTGAATTTGGCAAATTCGTAGAAATGTACATTTAGGATCCCTAGATGTTTTCTATAACTATTGCTTAAAGGGCACAAGATTCAGAATCTGAGAACCTATAACATAACAGATTTACTAATGTTATAGGTTCTCATAAAGAACACAGCTATAACAGATTTACTAATGTTATAGGTTCTCATAAAGGGAACAACTACTCTGTACATTAATGTTATTGGTTCTCATAACCAACGCATGTTATAGGTTCTCATAAGTGAAATCTCTTATGAACTTATGTTATGAGACCACAGCCATACAAATGAGCAACAGAGACCACAGCCACAGCCCATTTGGTTCTCTCCCAACACAATTTTGTAAGTTGTTGCAGCGGCCATTGGCACTTTGGCAGTCATGTTTGAGTTAAAATCTAACATTATGCTTTAGTGGAAAGTAAACCATGTTAGATAATAGCAAAAACGAGACTACAGATGGTGTAGGTAACTACATTAATAAATTCATTTGGGTGATAACCCTGATTTTCTAAAAGTTTTCTGGCTTGCTGCACTATTTGTTTTCGGTTTTCTTTGTTGGGTTCATGGTTTTGGCAACAGTGAACTAGGTTGCATTCCTTTTGCTTTTGGTATATATTGTCCACCCAGATGAATCCACTGCCCATTTTTGAGTGTATACAACCCGGCAAAGAACGGGTTCATCGAGAAAACGGGAAAACACAAAGAATCCAAACCACCATCCTCGGCCGGTCTCTCTCTCTCTCTCCAATTCACCATCTCAACAAGAACATGCCTCTGCGGTTCTGTCGGTCTCTCTTTCTCCAACTCACCATCTCAAGATTCTCAAAGATCTATAGAATCCAAACCCACATCACTACCTCACCCATAGATCTATAGAATCCAGATCTTGATCTTGCTTACGGGGGAGTAGAGGATGCCGGTCGCTTAGATCAACAAGATCTATAGAGAGAGAGAGAGAGAGAGAGGAAGGAGGGGAGGGGAGCGCCTTACGGGAGTTGGGGTCAATCCAGATCTTGCTTGCCGGCCACTGGAGTAGAGGATGCCGGTCGCCACAGTAGGATGTCAGTTGCTTGGACTGGAGGATGCCGTGCCGATGCCCGGCGGAGAGGATCGAGAGATAGGAGGATGCCGTGCCGGCACCCGGTATATCTAGAGTAATTATCTACAATGACTAAACAATAGCTATTGCCCCCTATGCTCTTATAGGTTGTTGGCCTAAACAAATTCATATGCAAGAGCTCTAATGGTCTAGAGGTTGACATGATACTTTTGAAAATATGAGAATTTGCAACTTGCTTCCCCGCTTGGCAAGTACTACAAACTTTATTTTTCTCAAACTTCACATCTTTCAAGCTAACTATTAGATCATTTTTCAAGAGCATTTTGAGTTGAATCATGCACACATGTCCCAATCTTCTATGCCATAACCATCCCAAAAAGGTTTTTGCTAATAAACAAGTTTTCAAACCCAAACTATTGGAGGTGAAATCCACTAAATAAAGATTTCCAAATCTAAAACCTTTGAAAACAATTTCTTTGTCCTTTTCTTTTGAAATTGAAACATTATCTTTAGAAAATGAGCATATTAATCCTAGAGCACACAATTGAGCGATAGATAGCAAGTTGAAATTTAATATTTCTACTAGAGATACATTAGAAATGGAAAGGTCATTTGAGATAGCGATTTTTTCCAATCCTAATACCTTTTTTTTGCTATTGTCGCCAAATGTGATCTTTTCATTGCTTCTATTTTCAAATGTAGTGAACATCTTTCGGTCTCCGATCATGTGTTGAGTGCATCCTCTATCTAGCATCCAATGTCTTCCACCGATCTTGTAGTTCATCTACAAAATAAAATAAAGTTCTTTTAGGTACCCAAATTTCTTTAGATCCTTGGAGGTTAGTTACCAAGGCTTTAGGCACCCAAATGGCATTCCTTTTAGCGTCTAAAATTGAAGTGCTGACAAATTTTGCAACAATTCTATCACTATTAGATTTCTTAAGCAAATAACAAGAATCATACAATCTAATAGAAAGAGTTTTTTTCTTGACAAAGTTTACCATTTGGCCTAACAAACATTATGACTTTCTTTGCTGGTTTCTTACCTTTCTTGGGTATATACCTAAGTCCCTCCTTATTGAATGAGCATCTTTGCCCACTCAATAATTTGTCAAGAGTAGCCTTACTCTTGAAGCATCTTTACAAACTTTTGTTAAGTTGAAAAACTTGTTCCTTTAATTTACAATTCTCAACAATAAGTTTTTTATCACATGAATTAGCATTATCATCAACATTTGAAGTGAATGGCATGACTAATAAGTCATCATATAATGTGGAAATGTTAACCTTAGCAATCTCTACATGTAACATCCTGTTTTTCTGTCAATTTTAAAGCCTGGAATTTAAAAATGAATTTTTTGGAATTTTCTGAATTTAATTCAAGCTTCAAATGAATATTCAGAATTTAAAATGATTTAATATGTTTAAAAGAAACATTAAAAGAAGCTGGAAATATTTTATTTGGATTCTTCAGGTCTCAAGGAATTTTCTGGTATTTTTGGTGAATTTTTTGGATTTATTTGCTATTTTCTAGAGCCTCTGGAAGATTATTTGAATTTCTGGAAAAAGAAAAGAAATTGAAAAATCTCCCCACCGCTCGATCTTCTCTCTCCTCCACGCGTTGCCCATCCGGCGTTTCCCCGCCGCCGCCGTACTCCTTCCCGCGCACCCGCTCTCCGCTCCGCCCGATCCCGCCGCCCGCCACGCGTCGCGCATCCGCGCCGACACGCGGCGGCAGCAACTGCACCCGAGCGCCGCGCCCCGCCTCCTCCCTCAGCCGCCCGATCCCGCGCCACGTTGATCTCCGCCGTCCGCCTCGCGCCCGCGCCGCGAACCCTAACCCTAATCCCGCCGCCCGCATCCGCACCGTTGGTGATGCCACGTGCCGTCGGATGCGCCCACGCGTCTCAATCGCGGCCGTCTAAACCCCGCACCGCTGCCGCCCCGAACCGTGACCGATTGGAGCTCCTCCGTTCGCGTGTTAAAACCCGCCGCTCGTCCTCGGTTCGCGTGCCGACACTCGAACTCCGCCGTCGCCGCTCCTCGCCGTCCTCGCGCCCGCGCCGCCGCCAGAGTTGCCCCGCCGCCGCCCGTGCCGCGTCTCCACCGTCCGCGACCGTCGCCGGAGCCACCCCGCCGCCGGAGACCCCTCCCCGTCGCTGCCTCTGCCGCCGGTGAGCGCCGGTCGCCGACCGCCTCTCGTCCTGCTTCGCCCGCCCGCGCTCGCCTCGGTCGACGCGCCACCCAACCGCGCACAACCACGCGCCCGCGCCGCGCCCGCGACGCCTCGCGCGCCGCGCCAACACGCGTCGCCAATCCGCTCCCCATGCCGCCACGCGTCGACATCGCCTCCTCGCTCCGCCGCGCTCGCGCGACGCGCCGCGCCACGGTCGACGATCCGCGCCGCCCGCCTCGCGCCGCGCATCTCGCGCTGCTCGGATCGAGCCGAGGGCTCGATCCGCCGCGCGTGCGCGCCGCCGTCGGATCCCGCACCGCGCGCGCGCGTGCGCGTCAGCCGAGCCACGTCAGCCCTAGCTGACGTGGCATGCCACGTGGACATGCCACGTCAGCGCCATGTCAGCCGGAACCCGCCCCCGGGTGCCACGTCAGCGCCACGTCAGCACCCTGCCACGTGGCAGGATATGCTGCTGCCACGTCAGCCCTAGCCCGCCGTGTTAGCACCCCGCCGCCCGCGTGCACTGTTCCGTACGCCGGGTTCACGATAGACCGGTGATTCCGTGGACCGGGTCCACAGCACAGTGACTTTTCTGATTTTTTTCGATTTAATTTAGGTTTAATTTTTTGAGAGCCCGTTCTCCTCCGTCCTAGCTCCGATTGACCCCGTTCTTTTTTCTAAATTCATCTAAAATTGAGCTCTAGCTGTTGGTTCTAGTTTTGTGATTTTTGGAGTTCATTTGCTTATCATTTTATGTATTTCTTTGTTTTCGGTCGTTTTCTCTCTCGTTAGATTCGGATTCCGGAGGAGCAGGTTTCACGCCCGAAGACCAGGAGTACCCCGCTGAGCATAACCAAGGTAAGTCGTGTCCTTTGATCATGTTGAACCCAGTTTGCAATCTATTATTTAATTATTTTGTTTTAAATTACATTGTATCGCTATTTTTATCCAAACACTTCTACTGGTAGTTATCATCCCACTTGAGTTTATCCCTCCTTGATTTTGGAATGCCATGATACCATTGTCACCATAGAATGGGAAACTTACTAGTGATGTATGATTATTGTCACCAGGGTTGTACGAGTAGATGCTTAGTTTTGCTTATAATTGCGAATGGTCTTATCATCACATGTTAATCTTTAATTTGATTTAATGATATATGGAACTTGTGATTGGTGCCACGTTTAATAAAATTTGTGCCACATCATTGGTGTGTCGTTGGCTTGGTTATACAAATATAGTTTTCGCACTCGGACGAGTGATCGTGCAGTAAAGGGGGAAGTACAGATGTACTTTGGGGATGTGGTAGTCTCGCCCGGGTAATGTTAAGGACTTAACTTTGTGCGCCATTGAACCACATGTCTAGTATGGGATAGACCTGGCTGATTAATTTGTAATATTTCAATTCAATTCTGCCATTGTGATGAACATGGTTGCTGATTTCCATGTGGCGCAAGGGGGGTGTGATGCGAAACCCTAGCGGGCAGGATTGGGTTGAGGTAGAGCATTGTAAAGGCCCTGTTGTGATTTTCTGATATCGAGGCTAATCACATCGTATGGGTACAGTTGTGCAACCTCTGCAGAGTGTAAAACTATTCGAATAGCCACGTCCTCGGTCATGGACATTGCTCGGGGATTTCGCACGAGGGTTAGTGTTTCACTTACAACTTGGTGGTTTATGTTGGAAGTGGACAGGTAGTTCACTGTTGGTCTAGCTTGTGAATTGGTGTTCACAAGTGGTTCATGTTTAATCCTTTGATTATTCATTATTATTGTTTTCAGTTAACTTTCGCTTTCAAGTTATTTATTATATTTCATTGTGAAATGCTTTTATGCAAATTAACCTTTCAGCCTTCCTTTGGTAAACCTTGCATATTATATTGCATTCATTTGTTACAAACGACTTGCTGAGTACCAATGTACTCACGGCTTTACGCCTATGTTGCTCAGTTGAGGGAGAGGAGTACTATCAGGAGGAGGTTCCAGAAGGAGAGTTCTACGACGACTTCACGGATTAGTCTTCGTTCTCCACTCGATAGCCTGTGGGCTTGTCGATTGGCTGCTACGCTTTATTTTGGATTTTCGCTGCTATTTTGTTAAGCCATTCCGGCTAGAGATATTGTAAGCTTGGCCATAAGGTCGTACCTTTGATATTTTATCGATATTCGAGTTTTCCTTTATTATTATCGGGTGTATGACTGTGATGACATCTATGTTTGACTGTGTGCACTAGCGTGATCCTGGACTAGTGTAGTTTACACAGAGAGACCGAATTTGCATATTCGGGTCTCGACAGAGATGGTATCAGAGCCATATCGACTGTAGGACGAAGCCCTAGTTAGATTGGTCGTAGCCCAAAAACTTATTTTCTAAATCAAACCAACTAAACTTGATATTTAGTAATATCTCTATCTTCGTATCTCATTCTTGAGGATTCTTGTCTCTCGCCCCAACTCTTGAAAAATTTGTTTTCATAAAGTTATAAACTGATCTTTCCTTTATAATTGCATTAGATGTCCCAAGCTTCTTACAGCCCGACAGGAGGATGGAGATCACTTCTACGCGTTCTGTTGCGGAGCCTCGGATTGAAGAGATTGCCCGTCTACCTCACCAAGGATGAGAAGCATAAAGGTCAACACATCGGGAGCATCTCCAGACTATACTTCACCACCTGAGTCGGCACGCAGGTGCTGCACCACAGCTTCAAGAATGCCGGTGCCAGTGGAGAGATGTCAGCACATGGAGTTGCGCACAAAGCCATCCGTCGCCTTTGCAAGCTATACAAGATCAACATGGCCAGACTCGTCCGGAAGTTCAAGGAGCAGTACGGAGTCACCCCTAGACAACCAGAGCCAGTTTGGGAGGAGCCCCGACCGCAGTCGCCAGTACCTCTACCGTCGCCTACACCGCCGAGCCTGGAGCAGAGACGTCGTATCACCGGAGATCGTCGAGCCTATCTCAGCATGTTCACCCCAGTCCCGGTCAGAGAGCAGTCGCCGCCGATCCGCAACTCGTGGGTTGTCTACAGCGATTCAGAGGACGATAGCAGTGTACCCTATTTGTCAGGACCCGAGTGGGAGCCTTCAGAGTAGATAGTGCGAGTAGACACGTTGGATTTTATTTGCAGTTGTGTGTGATGTGAGCTGCAAATATTGCCTTAAAAGCATTATATTGTGATCATGTCAATCTTTTAATGGAGTTAATTTTCGTTCAGTTTCTTTATTAGCCTTTTTGGCTAAGTGTTTGTTTAGTTTAGATTTCCATTAAGCAAAACCCCCTTAGACGCATTTACCTCTTATCTATGCTTTTCCCTCTCGTCTTTTACTTTTGGTCAGTCAGCAGTTGTTTTTTTTCAGAGCAAGATGGTTGATACCAGGAACTGCTCCAGCCGCAATCAGGCGAACCAGGACACAGAGAGCAGTGCTGCGCAGCCAGTGCCACCTACCTTGGATCCCGCCCTCAGTTAGTTTTTGGTGGCCCAGACTCAGATGATGCAAAGAGTATGCGGACTATGATGCAGCGACAGCACCAGGAGCCAGTACCACCACCAGCACCTCGTCAGCAGTCCAGCTATGCAGAGTTCATGAGGACGAGACCGCATGTTTTCTCCAGTTCGTCAGAGCCTTTGGAGGCCAACGATTGGGTCCGTTCAGTTGAGAAGAAACTGAACTTGGCTCAACACTGATAGAGAGAAGGTGTTATATGCAAGACATCAGCTTGAGGGACCAGCAGCAGAGTGGTGGGAGAACTACTGTGCCACCCATGAGAACCAGAACAACATCACTTGGAAGGAGTTCGCCAAGGCCTTCCATACTGCCCACGTCTTGGATGGAGTGGTTGAGATGAAGAAGGATGAGTTTCGAGAATTCCAGCAGAGGAACCTGTCAGTGAGTGAATATCTCAATAAATTCACTCAGTTGGCTCGCTACGCGCCAGAGGATGTAGCATCAGATGCAGCTCGCCAGAAGAGGTTCAAGAAAGGCTTGAACCCAGCTTTGAAGGTGCAAGTCGTAGGCAACGACTATGCCAGTTTTCAGCAGTTGGTGGATAAGGCCATTCTCATTGAGGAGAGTCGCCACAAGCTCGAAGAGTCTCGCAAGAGGAGGTTGATCCAGCAGGGGTCACAGTCACACCAGTCCCAGAGGCCTCGTTTTGGTTTCTACCAGCCTGCATGAGTGCCACAAAGAAGAAGCAGCAGCAGCGATCGTCGGCTTCCAGACCCAGCTCGGGCGCCTCGCGGTTCACGGACAACGTCCCCGGTGGTTCCAGTGGTCAGCAGCAGAAGAAGAGCAATAATTCAGCAGCATCTGTCACTTGCTTCAAGTGTCATGAGGTGGGACACTATGCTAGCAAGTGCCCTCAGAGGCAGGCCCCGACGCCAGTTCGCTTCAACTTGGGAGCCACACCCGGTCGTACTCCTACCCCAGGAGCAGGACGAGGAGCACCCCCGGCATCAGGACAGGCCAGCAGGACACCGGTGGTGAGAGGTCAGGTGAACCACGTCACCGCAGAGGATGCCCAGGCAGCACCAGACGTTGTGATCGGTACGTTCCTAGTACATTCGGGCCTCTGCGAGTTTTATTTGATTCTGGAGCTTCGCATTCGTTTGTTTCTCAGAGTTTTGCTTTAAAGCAACAATTGAAAACTGTTGCTCTTGGATCTGTTCTTTTAATCCAATCCCCCGGATCCGAGTTGAGATCCAACCTAGGTTGTCCAGGAGTTAGGATAACATTCAGGGAGTTGAGTTCAGGGCCGACCTGATTTTGTTGGATATGCAGTCCCTAGATGTAATCTTGGGAATGGACTGGCTTCAGAAGCAGCAGGCAGTGTTAGACTGTGGGAGCAGAGCAGTGACCTTAACCAATTTAGATTGGGTTAAGGTGCGATTCGCAGCCAGCGAGTGTCAACCAGAGCCAGTCATGGTTTGCCAAAGCAAGGTGATCCAGTTGGAGGATGTACCAGTTGTCAGGGAGTACCCCGATGTGTTTCCAGATGATCTTCCAGGTATGCCACCAGAGAGAGAGGTTGAGTTTTTGATTGAGCTTGTACTAGGCAACGCTCCGATTTCCAAGAGACTCTATCGGATGCCAGCCAATGATTTAGCAGAGTTGAAGAAGCAAATTCAGGAGCTTTTGGATAAGGGTTACATCAGACCGAGTTCATCCCCGTGGGGAGCGCTAGTGTTGTTCGTCAAGAAGAAGGATGGTAGTCAGCGCATATGTGTGGACTACAGAGCACTTAATGAGGTTACCATCAAGAATAAGTACCCTCTGCCCAGGATTGATGACCTGTTTGATCAGCTTAAGGGAGCGGGAGTGTTCTCCAAGATTGATTTGAGATCAGGATATCATCAGATGAGGATACGCAAGGGGGACATACCCAAGACAGCCTTCTCGACTCGTTATGGTTTATACGAGTTCACAGTGATGTCATTTGGTTTGATCAATGCCCCAGCATATTTCATGTATTTGATGAATAAGGTGTTCATGGAGTATTTGGATAAGTTTGTCGTTGTGTTCATCGATGACATTTTGATTTATTCCAAGGATGGGGAGGAACATTAGGAGCACTTGAGATTGGCATTGCAGAAATTGAGGGATAATCAGTTGTATGCTAAGTTCAGCAAATGTGAGTTCTGGATGAAGAAAGTTGCATTTCTAGGGCATGTGTTGACAGTAGAAGGAGTCGCAGTTGACCCAAAAAAAGTGAGTGATGTTTTAGATTGGCAGTCACCCACTTCAGTTACCCAGGTCAGGAGTTTTCTGGGTATAGCAGGATACTACCGTCGCTTTATTGAGGAATTTTCCAGTGTGGCCAGACCCCTCACGCAGTTGCTCAAGAAGGAAAAGAAATTCACTTGGACGCCAGAGTGCGAGAAAAGTTTTCAGAAACTTAAGGAGAGTTTGACCACGGCCCCAGTGCTTGTGTTGCCTGATATTAATAAGGATTTTGAGATATATTGCGATGCCTCTCGCAAAGGTTTGGGTTGTGTCTTGATGCAAGACAAGAGAGTGGTAGCTTATGCCTCACGCCAGTTGAGACCGCATGAGGAGAACTACCCTACTCATGACTTGGAGCTAGCAGCCGTAGTGCATGCTTTAAAGATTTAGCGTTATTATCTAATGGGTAATAGATGTGAGGTTTACACGGATCATAAGAGTCTGAAATACATCTTTACCCAGTCCGAGGTTAACCTCAGGCAGAGGAGGTGGTTAGAGCTAATAAAGAATTATAATGTTGGCATACATTATCATCTTGGGAAAGCCAATGTCGTTGCAGATGCCTTGAGCAGAAAGGTATACTGCAATTCAGTGATGGTTCGAGAGAGTCAGCCAGCATTGCATGAGGAACTTCAGAAGCTTAGCCTTGAGTTGGTTGAGCCAGGATTTTTGGCAGCTATGGAGTTGCAGCCTACTTTGGATGGTCGATTCAATGAGCTCGGTCGGATGATGAGGCATTTCAGCGGATCAGAAAGAACTTAAGTGAAGGTAAAGAGTCAGAATTTTCAGTGGATGACCAAGGAACCTTGTGGTTTAAGCAGCATTTGTGTGTGCCCAGTAAGTAAGAGCTAAAGGATGTGTTGTTAAAAGAGGCTCATGAGTCGTTGTATTCGATTCATCCAGGCAGTACCAAGATGTACCAGGACATTAAGGATAAATATTGGTGGCTAAGCATGAAGCGTGAGATCGCTGAGTATGTAGCCCTTTGTGATGTTTGTCAGAGAGTAAAGGCAGAGCATCAGAGACCAGCAGGCTTGCTACAACCATTGAAAGTTCCCGAGTGGAAGTGGGAAGAAATTGGTATGGACTTTATAGTCGGTCTGCCTAAGACCAAAGAGGGCTATGATTCGATTTCGGTCATCGTGGACCGATTGACCAAGGTTGCTTATTTCATTCCAGTTAAGACGACCTACAGTGGTGACAGATTGGCAGAGCTATATATGTCCAGGATTGTCAGTTTGCATGGTGTACCCAAGAAGATTGTGTCAGATCGTGGATCGCAGTTCACCTCTCGTTTTTGGGGTAGTTTCCAAAAGGCTATGCGAACTCACCTGAATTTCAAGACAAAGATATCACCCTCGCATGATGGTCGACAGAGCGAGTAAATCAAATTTTGGAAGACATGTTGAGAGCCCGTGTGCTTGATCATGGGTCCAAGTGGGACGATTGTTTGCCTTTGCGAGTTCTCGTACAACAACGATTATCGTGCCGGTTGCGAGATGTCACCGCTTGAGGCATTGTATGGCAGAAATGCGGGACCCTCTCAATTGGAAAGAGACAGGGAAGGACAGGTTTTGGTCCGGTCGCTTGAAAGAAGCTGAGGATAAGGTCCGCTTGATACAGGAAAGGTTGAAAACTGCCCAGGCTAGACAGAAAAGTTATGCAGATACCAGACGTCGAGAGCTGAGTTTTGAGCCAGATGATTTCGTGTATCTCAGGATCACACCATTCAAAGGTGTGAAGAGGTTTCAGTTAAAAGGGAAGCTTGCACCGAGGTATGTTGGTCCGTTCCGGATTCTGAAACGCAGGGGAGAGGTTGCTTATCAGTTGGAGTTACCTGCGTCCTTCAGTGGGGTACATGACGTTTTCCATGTGTCCCAGCTAAAGAAGTGCTTGCGTGTGCTAGAGGAGGTTGTGCCAGTTGAGGCCGTTGACCTGCAGGAGGATCTGTCGTACAAGGAGCATCCAGTCAAAGTCTTGGAAGTGTTAGAGCGAGTCACCCGGAATAAAGTGGTCCGTTTCTGCAGAGTCCAGTGGAGCAACCACTCCGAGGAGTAAGCAACCTGGGAGCGCGAGGAGGACCTCAGAGCAGAGTTCCCGAACCTATTCTCTTAATTGGCCCAGATCTCGGGGTCGAGATCTCGTTTAAGGGGGTAAGGTTTGTAACATCCTGTTTTTCTGCCAATTTTAAAGCCTGGAATTTAAAAATGAATTTTCTGAATTTAATTCAAGCTTGAAATGAATATTTAGAATTTAAAATGATTTAATATGATTAAAGGAAACATTAACATAAGCTGGAAATATTTTATTTGGATTCTTCAGGTCTCAAGGAATTTTTTGGTATTTTTGGTGAATTTTTGGGATTTATTTGCTATTTTCTAGATCCTCTGGAAGTTTATTTGAATTTCTGAAAAAAAGAAAAGAAACTGAAAAATCTCCCCGCCGCCCAATCTTCTCTCTCCTCCATGCGTCGCCCATCCGGCGTTTCCCCGCCGCCGCCGTACTCCTTCCGCGACTCCGCTCTCGCGCCGCCGATCCGCGCCGCCACGCGCGTCGCGCATCCGCGCCGACACGCGCGGCAGCAATGCACCGCGCCGCGCCCCGCCTCCTCCCTCAGCCGCCCGATCCCGCGCCGCGTTGATCTCCGCCGTCCGCCTCGCGTTCGCGCCGCGAACCCTAACCCTAATCCTGCCGCCCGCGCGGCCGCATCTGCACCGTTGGTGATGCCACGTGGCGCCACCAGCAACACCCCGCCCGCGCCCCGCGCGATGCCGTCGGATGCGTCCACGCGTCTCAATCGCGGCCGTCTAAACCCGCGCCGCTGCCGCCTCGAACCGTGACCGATTGGAGCTCCTCGGTTCGCATGTTAAAACCCGCCGCTTGTCCTCGGTTCGCGTGCCGACACCCGAACTCCGCCGTCGCCGCTCCTCGCCGTCCTCGCGCCCGCGCCGCCGCTAGAGTTGCCCCGCCGCTGCCCGTGCCGCGTCTCCACCATCCGCGACCGTCACCGGAGCCGCCCCGCCGCCAGAGACCCCTCCCCGTCGCTGCCTCTGCCGCCGGTGAGCGCCGGTCGCCCGAATCTCCTCTCCGTCGCTGCTCGCCCCGCCCCGCGCTCGCCTTGGTCGCCGCGCCGCCCAACCGCGCACCCGCGCGCCGCGCGCCAACACACGTCGCCGATCCGCTCCCCGCGCCGGCCACGCGTCGACATCGCCTCTGCTCCCGCCCGCGCTCGCGCGACGCGCCGCGCCACGTGTCGGCGATCCGCGCCGCCATCTCGCGCGCTTCGATCGGAGCCGAGGCTCGATCCGCCGCGCCCGCGCCCGCCGTCGGATCCCCGCACCCGCGCCGCGCCGTGCCGCGTCAGCCGAGTCACGTCAGCCCTAGCTGACGTGGCATGCCACGTGGACATGCCACGTCAGCGCAACGTCAGCCGGAACCTGCCCCCGGGTGCCACGTCAGCGCCACGTCAGCCCTAGCCCGCCGTGTTAGCACCCCGCCGCCCGCGTGCACTGTTCCGTACGCCGGGTTCACGGTAGACCGGTGATTCCGTGGACCGGGTCCACAGCATAGTGACTTTTCTGATTTTTCTGATTTAATTTAGGTTTAATTTTTTGAGAGCCCGTTCTCCTCCGTCCTAGCTCCGATTGACCCCGTTCTTTTTTCTAAATTCATCTAAAATCGAGCTCTAGCTGTTGGTTCTAGTTTTGTGATTTTTGGAGTTCATTTGCTTATCATTTTATGTATTTCTTTGTTTTCGATCGTTTTCTCTCTCGTTAGATTCGGATTCCGGAGGAGCAGGTTTCACGCCCGAAGACCAGGAGTACCCCGCTGAGCATAACCAAGGTAAGTCGTGTCCTTTGATCATGTTGAACCCAGTTTGCAATCTATTATTTAATTATTTTGTTTTAAATTACATTGTATCGCTATTTTTATCCAAACACTTCTACTGGTAGTTATCATCCCACTTGAGTTTATCCCTCCTTGATTTTGGAATGCCATGATACCATTGTCACCATAGAATGGGAAACTTACTAGTGATGTATGATTATTGTCACCAGGGTTGTACGAGTAGATGCTTAGTTTTGCTTATAATTGCGAATGGTCTTATCATCACATGTTAATCTTTAATTTGATTTAATGATATATGGAACTGTGGTTGGTGCCACGTTTAATAAAATTTGTGCCACATCATTGGTGTGTCATTGGCTTGGTTATACAAATATAGTTTTCGCACTCGGACGAGTGATCGTGCAGTAAAGGGGGAAGTACAGATGTACTTTGGGGATGTGGTAGTCTCGCCCGGGTAATGTTAAGGACTTAATTTTGTGCGCCATTGAACCACATGTCTAGTATGGGATAGATCTGGCTGATTAATTTGTAATATTTCAATTCAATTCTGCCATTGTGATGAACATGGTTGCTGATTTCCATGTGGCGTAAGGGGGGTGTGATGCGAAACCCTAGCGGGCAGGATTGGGTTGAGGTAGAGCATTGTAAAGGCCCTGTTGTGATTTTCTGAGATCGAGGCTAATCACATCGTATGGGTACAGTTGTGCAACCTCTGCAGAGTGTAAAACTATTCGAATAGCCACGTCCTCGGTCATGGACATTGCTCGGGGATTTCGCACGAGGGTTAGTGTTTCACTTACAACTTGGTGGTTTATGTTGGACGTGGACAGGTAGTTCACTGTTGGTCTAGCTTGTGAATTGGTGTTCACAAGTGGTTCATGTTTAATCCTTTGATTATTCATTATTATTGTTTTCAGTTAACTTTCGCTTTCAAGTTATTTATTATATTTCATTGTGAAATGCTTTTATGCAAATTAACCTTTCAGCCTTCCTTTGGTAAGCCTTGCATATTATATTGCATTCATTTGTTACAAACGACTTGCTGAGTACCAATGTACTCACGGCTTTACGCCTATGTTGCTCAGTTGAGGGAGAGGAGTACTATCAGGAGGAGGTTCCAGAAGGAGAGTTCTACGACGACTTCACGGATTACGCTTCGTTCTCTACTCGATAGCCTGTGGGCTTGTCGATTGGCTGCTACGCTTTATTTTGGATTTCCGCTGCTATTTTGTTAAGCCCTTCCGGCTAGAGATATTGTAAACTTGACCATAAGGTCATACCTTTGATATTTTATCGATATTCGAGTTTTCCTTTATTATTATCAGGTGTATGACTGTGATGACATCTATGTTTGACTGTGTGCACTAGCGTGATCCTGGACTAGTGCAGTTTACACAGAGAGACCGAATTTGCATATTCGGGTCTTGACACTACACTAGGCAAATCATCTAATATATCTCAACTAATATCAATGCTAGTGAAAGAATTACTTGATTTTTCTTGAAGAAGTAAGTCATGAGCTTGCTTTAGTTTCTCGTAGGAATCCTTTAGAGAGAGGTGTTCTCTTCTTTGGTCCTTGAATTTTGATTTCTCTTTTCCAAGAAATTCATTCAATTCAATTAACATATCCATTACTTCTTCATATGAAGGCTCATCATCATCAATGAATTTTACCTTTTCTCCATTTGCCATGAGGCATGTTAGAGTTGAGAAGAGTGATGGAGCTTCCTTGATCGTAATCCCACTCATAATCTTGTTCGGGCCTCTTCATAAGCATCTTGAAGAGATTACCTCGCGATCAACCACCCATCTGTCTAGGTGCCGGCAAGCACCAAGAGAAAAAGATCACTCTTCGCTTAACGACTCTCAAGTGCTAAGAATCAATCTAAAGAATGTATACACTTGAAATGGCTCACAATACCTCAAATGAATGCATTCAATAAAAAGAGGTGTGAAATAAATGCCTAAGGCTAAAAATGTTCAATGCAAGTTCAGCAACCTGTTCTTGAGCTGGTGGAGGGGTATTTATACTCTCTCTAACCAAAACTAACCGTTGCAAAAATGTATTCTGAAAAATTAGGGAAATGACAATTACCGTCGTTCAAAGTGCGGTACTACCGCAGTTCACTGTAGCACATAGTAACGGCTATGTCAGAGCGTCAGAACTAGCTGTTGAAAAATAATGTGGCACTACCACTGTTGTAAGTGCAGTACTATCACACTGCGGTAGTTCCACATGTTGGTGCGATACTACCGCACCGCGGTTGTTCCGCTGTGTATAACCCAATACTTCCGATTTCTTGCAGTTTAAGTTTTTCAAGAGGCGCTTTTTGGAAAAAAAAATGTACCGCTGGAATAGACGGGTACTTCCGAATATCGGTAGTTCTGCTATCTAGCGCGGTACTATTGCACTGCGGTAGTTCCACCGTATTAATTCCGGTACTACCGATTTCGCCAACCCCAAGTCTCAGCAAGGTTGCTCTCTGGAAAAATGTTACTGCTGAGAGAGTACAGTTGGTTTTCAAACTTAATTTTATGTGCATGCATGATTCTAGATTGATCTATATGGCACATGAATATGCTATGAAGCTACTTTCTATGATCCCTCTTAATAGTACGGCGACAATCATATAATCCGGTCTTTCAACTTTTCTCCTAAGACCGGTAAAATACGAAAAGGGATCCTATATTTCATATATCTTGTTTTTGATCCATCTTGATATCCATTTTGTATGTAACTTGTTTTTGTCCTTTGCGCACTTATAAGACTTAGCCTATACAATCCTCAACAAATATATTAGTCTCATATTTATAAATCATCATTAATTACCAAAACTAATTTTTAGAGGTTTTCATACTTTCAAGAGGTAGTACTTGTATCTGCGCTATTGAAAAGGAGGTGCATCCTAAATGTATTAGACTCAAACTTGTTACCTTTCTTCCCCATTCTTTGCTCCTGCCCCGTCTCCTCTTTCTTCACGTTCTTAATTTCCTGAACAATCCATAGCTACACACTATAATAGACTCTGATGACGTGTTGAGTAATGAAGCTGTGATCGACGTACATAACACAAAAGTGATAGTTTTACTTCTACCTAGACCAGATGACCAAGACATGTAGGGCTGTAAAACGAGCCGAGCTTGAGTGAGCTTGACCTGGCTCGACTCGAGCTCGGTAGAAACTTGAGCCGAGCTCGAGCGAACTTGAGATTGCTGTCAAGCTTCAAGCTGGGCTCGAGCTCGGCTCGAACAAAGCTCAAGCTCGGCTTGTGTAGGCTCGGTGCCAAGGGCGTACCTACTGGGGAGGAGGGGCGTCGGCGGCGGGGGAAAGGAGATCTGGCCGGATCCGGTCGGATCCGGGTCGAGGAGGGGCGTCGAGCGGTGGCGGCATCGAGCGGCCGGGCGCGGAGGTGGCCTCGGCCGGGGAGAAGAGCCCGAGTGGCAGCGGCTTCGGGTGGAGGAAGCCGGGGGCGGCACCAGAAGGTCGAGGAGGGGCGGCGGCGGGGGAGACCGAGAGAGGAGGGCGCGCGACGGGACGAGGAGGCGCGCGGATAGGGAGGAGGGGCGGGGTGGGGACAAAGTGGGAGAGGAGGGGGGGGGGGGGGGGGCGAGAGGGGACGGGGAGAGGAGGGCGCGCGCGGCGGGGCGCGAGGAGGGGATGGGGTGGGGGGAGGGAGGGGGGAGGGGGCGCGAGGTAGGGAGCGGGCGGGATGGGGTGGGCACGAGGAGCGAGCAGGGGGGAGACGGGAGTGTGGGGCGGGAGCAGGACTAGGGAACGGGCGGGGCCGCGGGGGTAGGGGAGGGGGTAAAAAAGTCTCATGTTCGCGAGTTATTCGAGCTGAGCTCGTTAAAGCTCGCAAGTTTGAGATTAAGCTCGAGTTCAGCTCGTTTGGAGCTCGAGCTAAGCTCGAATCGAATTTAAAGCGAGCCGAGTTTGAGTAGTTCGCGAGTCTTGAGTTTTTCTTACAGCCCTAAAGACATGGTCGCGTTCATTTCCTTCCTCGCCCCATATCTGCTTCTTTAAAACCATCCTATCTGTTTGACTCTCAAACAACACTCACTGATCCCTAGAAAAACCGCGGCCTTAAACCCTTGGTTCCCACCGCCACGTCACTCTCACCCGCGCGCGCGTGTGCGTAGCATTTGTGCACAGAAATGGTTTTACCTGCGCTGCGATACCCCTCACGTCCCATCCTCCATTCCTCCCCTTTCCCTCTCGCGTCGACACCGCAACCTCTACCCCTCCCCTCCGTTCCCACACCCCATGGCCGCCGCCTCCGCCGCACGCTCCCGCCCAGCCGCCGCGCTTGGATGCTAGACGCCGCCGCCGGGCTTGGATCTGGGCGGCTCGCTCTCGCCCGCTGCAGCAGCGGGGAGTTGTAACATGGTGCTGGATCTCAATGTGCAGTCGCCGGGCGGGTCGGCGACCTCGAGTTCCTCCGCACCCGACGCCGGCGGCTGGGGAGCGTTCCGGTTCGACCTGCTCGGTGGGAGCCCCGACGAGGAGGGGTGCTCGCCGCCGGTCATGACGCGCCAGCTCTTCCCGTCGCCGTTGCCGGCTGCGGGTGCTGATTCTGATGCCGCCGCCGCCACGGCGGTGTCGGATGAGTCGCCGCCGCCCGCGGGGGCGGCCTGGCCGCGCCGCGCGGCGGATCTCGCTGTGGCGCAGAGGGTGGTGGTGGGCGGCGCCGGCGGGAAGAAGAGCCGGCGGGGGCCGAGGTCGCGGAGCTCGCAGTACAGGGGCGTCACCTTCTACAGGAGGACCGGCCGCTGGGAGTCGCACATCTGGTTAGCCACCCACTACCTCTCACGCTTGAGCCGTGCTTGCTTGCCCTTACTAATAATAGCCTCTCGTTTGCGTTGTCCACTTTTGGCAGGGACTGCGGGAAGCAGGTGTACTTGGGTGAGCTCCAGTTGTACTCGTTTCCTACCTCAATCTGCTGTCCAAGTGTTAATTCTGGGCGTGCTTAGCTTGATTTTTGCTGTGTTGGTCCTGTTTTTTCAGGTGGTTTCGACACAGCGCACGCCGCCGCGAGGTTAGAGCTGGGGGCCAATTGTATTCGTATCAATTGCAATTCGGGTTTTTTTTGGGTGCGGCTTAGATTGTTAAATCCATTGTGCAGGGCATATGATCGAGCTGCGATCAAGTTCAGAGGCCTTGATGCGGATATCAACTTCAATTTGAACGATTATGAGGTGGACTTGAAGCAGGTATGTCCAACCAGAGTGTGTCGTGTGGTTGTTTACGTCTTGACTGGGCGTTTTCAGTGTGACGGCTCCTCATTGACTGGATCTCGTGCTGTTAGATGAGGAACTGGACCAAGGAGGAGTTTGTGCACATTCTCCGACGCCAAAGCTCAGGGTTTGCAAGGGGGAGCTCAAAGTATCGGGGTGTGACACTGCACAAGTGCGGCCGGTGGGAAGCCCGGATGGGTCAGCTGCTCGGCAAGAAGTAAGGATCCCTGAAATATTGATATGCTCTGGTTGTAGTAATTTCCAATTATTTTTATATTAGCTCAAGATCTTCTCTTTTCATATGATGAACGACAAGTGTGTCAAGATGAACAGCTTGAACATGTCACTTACTATTCAGAGGAACCATTGGTGTTCGATACTTTTAACTGCTGTAGGAAAGAAAACACTGTGAATCTGAATGGTATACAGTAGAATTAATTGAAGGAAAAGGTTTATGTTTGCTTTGGTATTGCATCCTAGTGTTGGGTAAAAAGCTTCATTTCACTGCTCTTGTTTGTTTTGCCTGTAACAAAGTGCTGCACAATTATTTCAATTGACCTTTATGTGTCACAGTTATGCAGTTGCTACTTACTGCAATCCTTCTGCACTCCAGCTAATGGCAGCATGAACTCTCTTCTAAGATCTTGTTCTAGTAACAAAAGTATAGCTCTGCAGACGTCCCACACCTGAGAGGTGATTTTTATGTGCAGGTACATCTATCTTGGGTTGTTTGACAGTGAAATTGAGGCTGCAAGGTTCAGTTAGTAGTACTCTGTGCACTTCTCAATTTGATATGTTTATGTGATTAATAAATTTAAACCCTCCCTCACTTTCATCTATTCTTCAATTCTTTAGAGCTTATGACAGGGCGGCCATTCGCTTCAATGGAAGGGAAGCTGTTACTAATTTTGAGCCTACTTCCTATGATGGAAATGCTCTGCCTGAAACTGAGAATGAGGGTACTGATGTAGTATTATATGTCTAGCTCTATCCACTAGAACGGTCCACATCAAAATTTTATATTAACAAAAGCATACTGGCCATATCTTATTGGGGTAAATCTTTTCTTAGCAGTCGTTGATGGAGACATCATTGATTTAAATTTGAGGATTTCACAGCCTAGCATGTCTGATTTGAAAACTGATGGTATCCTGCCTGGGTTCCAGTTGAATTGTGATTCTCCTGAAGCTTCAAGTTCCATTGTTTCTCAGGTAACAGCTATAATTTGACCTAATGTTATATTTGGATTCTTTTCACCGTCTTTCTCAATTTTTCATTACAGCTAAATGTATCATTTCTAAGTTCTGATAGAACTAGTACACTAGGTTTTTATCTTGTATGGGAATTATTGTATGCACATTTGGACCATTTGTCAACCCAGCTATGCCACATGCATTGACAATTGTCGTAATGTGGTTATCTTGTCCAAACCAAGAAAACTCACTTTTATTTATTTTCGATATTTTGTCGTGTCCATTGGAACTGTGAAACATAGGTTGTCGAACACCTATAATCTGAAGAGATCTGCTTGGTATTTTGGTATATCTATAACGCATAACACAATAATTCCAAAGCCATGAAGCTTAGGTACTTTGATTCTCGTAGTGTTGGCTGAGGTATTAAGGATACAAGTCTTGTCTTGAACTAACTGGATCTTGCATTCTGACTTGGTACTGCAGCCAATAAGTCCTCAATGGCCTGTACATCCCCAGGGCACATTGATTCCACCCCAGTATCCACATTTGTATGTGCCTCCTTGTCCGGGCTTCTTTGTGAACCTCAGGGTACTTCTAATACCCCCTATTTTGTGTGCTGTTATACTTGCACTGAAACTATCATTCAACTCTGTTTGAATTTGTTTCAAGCGATCATTTGAATTTGGGGAAATTTTCTAGAACTTTGCTTAACTATGTCTTAATGTGCTAGTTCTGATTTTTGCACCATAGCTGATATGCTTGTTTTCTTTCCTTTGATATTTAGATTTACTCTCCACTGTTTTTTGCATGTACATATTTCTTCTTGAGATAAGGAGCTATATATTTTGCTTAATTTATTTAACATATGTGTAGTTGTAGATACTGTTTGCATTGTGATCTGCCTGATATTTCAATGAAATGAATCGGTCAGCCAACTTTCTATGAACTACAGCTGTCCAACTTTACAGTCGATAATGACATAGCATTTGATATATCTTAGTACTTACTTTCTTGTTACATCCTGCAGCTTTAGTTCTGAAGGTGCTCTAGATTAACATAAATGCTCACCTAGCTCTGAAAATTCGAAGTTTCACTGCTTATTACATGCTCGGTTATGCATAATTCTCTTTCTTCTTTATGATGATGCAAAAGTTCTATCTTGATCCCTGGTAGAGTTACATGTTTCATAGGTAGTTATAACTTAGGTCCATTGATTCAAATCATTAATAAACATTTTAGGAGAAATGTTTAGCAGGATATGGTGGGGTTGAATCATTACTGTGGTCAACACTGATGCTTGTGCTTTGGCAACGGCAGGAAATATCTAGGGAGAAAAGACCTGAGTTGGGTCCCCAGTCGTTCCTCACTTGGTCATGGCAAATGCAGGGCTCCCCTTTGCCATTACTCCCTACTGCAGCATCATCAGGATTCTCTACCGCCACCAGTGCCGACGGCCCCGCGTGCTGTCGTCCTCCCGCCCCATCCGTTTACCGGCCACCAGCTCGACTTCCCTCCGATCGCCTGACAGATAGCGCCCTGTTCAACTAGAGACAGGAAAACTAGAGACGTGGTCTGACTGCGCATCTGCCGCTCGCCGGTAATAGTCGCCATTTGTTCAGAGAGAGAGAGAGAGAGACAGAGAGAGAGACAGAGAGGCTCCATATGATCTGATCTGTCTCTCTCTCCAAACACCGCCTGGTTATGATCAGAACTCTCACGCTTACGATTCTTTTATCATCATTTTGAGGGCGAATTCACGAATCGTGAGCGTGTTGCCAGGTAAACCCCCCTGTACTCTCCAACTCTGAAATAAATCAATTATTAAGGTGCTCTTCTGGCCGAGTGATTGCCCCCCTACTATTACAGAGTTAATCTGAACAGTGAGCGCTAAGCTGGGGCCCACTCACACCAGTGTCTACTGTCTAGTGGAGCCAAAGCTGTGCCCTTTCTCTTGCTACCAAGCAACTATTCTTCTGCCCGCCTCCATTGCTCACAGCAGAGATAGAGCTTCCCAGTGGCCACTATACACTTTACTCTGCCATAGTTTCTGATCCCTCTATTGTGCCTTGTCGCTTTCACCTTCTCCCTTCCCCAGCCTGAGTGCCTGTGGCCAGTAGAGTAGAGTGGTGCCCTGAACTGTTGCTAAGCATTGTTGCCACTTCAAAGTGGGGGAGGAGGGGTTGGCCTTTTGGTGATTTCCGTGTGCTATCTTTTGGCTTTTGATGTCGTTTTGGGACTGGCGCATGTACTGACCATAGGTGGGATGAGATGTCCTCTGCATGTAAAAGGGTTCTTAAAGCTACTCCCAACTGCTGCGCAGCCCAGGGCCCCTCTTCGATGCTGCCGTTTCTTTGTTTATTGGTTCGTTGGCCTGCTGCTTCTTTTGCCTCGTTTGGATGGAACATGGGGAGGGGCAGGCAGGTCAGGCACACTCAGGCTGGATGTGCCAACAGCCTTCCAGTGAAATGGCGCCAATTTCTTGTCCTAGGATGGTTGATGGTAGTAGCGCATCATGTATTGAGTGAAGTGGTGGTGGTCCAGATGCCTGTGAGCCTATCTGATGACCGCCTTTCCAGCGGTGCCCTGGTGCGATGGTCCATTGCTTTGGCATCTTGCTTGCTTGTTTGTAGAACATAGCTTATGTTGTTGGGGTTTAGTCTTGATCTGTCCACTTTATTGGGCTTGCACTTTACAATGACGTCAACGGGCTTTTGCTTTGCAGCAGTTCTTTTCTCGGCATCTGCGCGCAGTCACTGCAGGCCGGATTGTTGTTAGTATTCGCCTGTCATTTACTACTGTGCTTTTCGAACAGGAAAAGGGTCTGTTCTTTTTGGCTGCGGCTGATGACTTTTTGGCTGTTTGCGACAGAGATTGCGGAAAGAGAGATACTCGCTTGCTATTTTTTATGGTACAGATATTAGTTTTTTAACGTGTACTACAATTAACTTGTAGACTCCATTTTAAAAAAATACTCCGTTTAAAAGTTAGTTACTGTAGCAAAAGCTAAAAGCGGCTTTTAGAAGCCGCAAAGAACAGGCCCGAAGCCTTGTCTTCCATGGCTTGTTTTTTGATGAGCTCATCTATTCATTTAAGAGATGGAGGACCTATTCTGAGAATTTTTGTTAAATATCTGCCGTTCACAAAGCCAAGTCGTTTAATCGTAATCTAATAATGGGAAGTCGTTTAATCGTAATCTAATCATGGCATGCTGTTTTGAGTATGCTCATTTGTGCAATCAAGGGGTACATGATCTAGTAAACAAAATTTCTTAGGATACATATGCTATTCTATGTCTTATCTGCAAGTCAAATTTTGAGCCGCTAGGTCTGGATTCAACGATACTCATCACACGCCTCAGCCCTATAACCCCAAATCCACACCCTAACCGCTGCCCCCAACCCGCCCGCCAGTGATCCACCATCGTTGTTGCCTCCCAATGCGGCTACCAGCGTCGAGGGTGACGCAAAGCACCGCTCACCTCCTTAACCCCGTCATCCCTTGCCGTCGACGCCCTTCTTCCCTGTTTTTGGCGGCTCGCTGTGGGAGCCCTTGCTGCCGACCATCTCCCATGGCCCCAAAATGTAACTCGACTCATTGGATCATGTTGATGAACCACCAGCAACCTGTTGGAAAACAAGAGAAAGAGGATTGGTTTTGGTGTTGGACTTGCGCAATGAACATACGCAGCCAAGACTTCCATATATAGCAACAGACAATGTCCCTGTTTTCAGACGGACTATACTCAAACCTTCTATCTATCTGTTTACACACCCCCTTAATCACAACTTTACAAGATTAAGATTGCTCCTGAATTTCTGCAGAAAGGGTGCCGAGAGCAGTTTCGTGAACCCGTCAGCAACTTGATACTTTGAAGGAATAAATCATATATCGAGTATTTTACGAGCAACCCATTCTCTGACAAAGTAAAAATCCACCTCAAAGTGTTTTTGTACGAGCATGAAAAACCGGATTGACCGATAGGTATGTAGCTTCTAAATTACCACACCATAAGCATGCAGCCCTATGTTGAAACACACCGAGCCCTCCCAAGAGAGATTGAACCCAAACGATTTCAAAAGTTGCATTTGCTAATGCCTTATATTCAGTTTCAGTACTAGACCTTGAAACTGTTGTTTGTTTTTGAGCACTCCAAGAAACTAGATTAGGCCCAAAAAATACTACAAATCCATCGGTTGATCTCCGGTCATCTGGACAGCCCGTCCAGTACTCTTAAGGTATCTTAGTATGCATTTAATAGTAGCCCAATGCTGAGTTGATGGAGAATGAAGGAACTGACTTTATTAACCGAGTGTGAAATATCAGGCCAAGTTAAGGTGAGATATTCCAAAGCACCAACCATACTTCTATACCTTGTGGCATCAGACGGTCCAAGAGTTTCTCCTTCAGCAACTGACAATTTCTCAGATACACACAGTGGAGTGGTAACTAATTTGCATCTTTGCATACCTACTTGGTTTAGAAGATTAGAAGCATACTTAGCCTGTGATAAGACAATACCATTTGAAGTTTTCTTGACCCCAATGCCCAAGAAATACTAGAGGTCTCCTAGATCCTTTAGAGGGAAGTCCTATCTTAGATCATCAAGTAATTTCGTAATGGCTAATAGAGAGGAACCTGTCACCACAATATCGTCCACATATACAGTGCCGTCATTGTTGTAGATAAACAGAGATTTATCGACCTGAGATGAAACAAAGCCTAGCTCCTAAAGCTTTGAGCTCAACCATGCGTGCTAGGCATGTGGTGCTTGTTTAAGCCTGTATAGCGCTTTATCCAGTTTACAGATAAACCAAGGACATTTAGGATTCTTATAGCCCGATGGTTGCTTCATGAATACTTCCTCTTCCAGAATACCATGAAGAAACACATTCTACACATCTAACTGCCAAAGGCTCCATCCCTGGGAAACTTCAATGGACAGTACAATATGGATGGTTGAATGTTTTACAACAGGACTGAACCTGTCCCCATAATCAACCCCATATCTTTGCTTGAATCCTTTAGCTACTAGGCGAGCTTTCTATCTATCAATCCAGCCATTGTCTTCATTTTGTACACCCACTTGCAGTCGATAAGATTGCTCTTGGCCGATGAGGGACCAAACTCCAAGTCTGGATCCTACAGAGGGCATCATATTCTTCATCCATGGCCTGCTTCCACTTGGGATCAGAAAAGACTTCTATTTGCAAGGAAGATTCATCAGCAGTATAGAGATTTGCATAGTAGATAGTGCCATCGGTGTATCGCTTGGGAACCTGTATGTTATTCTAAACTTGTGTGACTGGACAATGAGTAGCAGCTGTGGCAGTTGGATTAGGGACCAACGCAGGTGATGAAACATAAAAATAGCTGGGCTGGAGTCTTGTATTGAAGTGCTGCTCCCAGATGACACTCTTGTAGTTGTTCCGCCATCATTATCCACTATAGCCGATCCGACGCCATCATCAAGGCCCCCTGCAGACTGCATGGACATATCAGGTAATACAGGAGCACAATTATCAGGTAACACATGAGTCAATTGGTCATTCCGAGAAGGAAAAGAAGGTAAGAAGGTTGGATGAACAAAATGACTATATGAAAATTTGTAACATCCTATTTTTATGGAGTTTTCAAAACCCTATTTTTAAAAATAAATTTTTGAAATTTTTCTGAAATTATTAAAGCTTAATTGAAATTTTTAGAAATTAAAAAAGACTTAATTTGATTAAAATAAATATTAACATAAGCTAAAAATATTTTATTTGAGTTCCATGTGTTGCAAGGAGTTTTCTGGTATTTTTGGTGAATTTTTAGGATTTATTTGCTATTTTCTAGAGCTATTTGCATTTTAAGTAAATTTCAAAAAAAGGAAAGAAATCAGAAAAACCCTATTTACCTTTTGGGCCCAAACCTTTCCCGGCCTACTACCCCACCTTTCCACCCCACCACCCCGTGCCACGCGTCGCTCTCTCGGCCCCTCACCCGGCCCGCCTCCGCCTCGGCCCACCTGCCCTGCTGTGCGCCCGCACCTGCTCCTCACCGCCCGATTTCTCCCTCTGCCACGCGTCATGCATCCGCTGGGCGGGGAACTGTTCATCGTACTTGACCCGGACTCCGCCGTCGACTTGGTTCGGGACTCTTCGGTGTCCATGCATATAAAGCCGTGCTGTCGACCTCGCATCCTACACCCCGAACCGCTACCCCCGACCTCGATCGTGCGCCGCTTGCTTCTCGACAGCTGCCCTTGTTTTCTCCCTCGTTAGATTCCGATTTCGGAGGAGCAGGAGCGATGCCAGAAGACTCGGAGTACCTCGCTGAGCATAACCAAGGCAAGTCGTGTCCTTTGATCATGTTGAACCCAGTTTGCAATCTATTATTTAATTAGTTTGTTTTAAATTACATTGCATCACTATTTAATTATAAACCTTTGGTCATGGTAGTTATCATCCCAGTTGATTAATCCCCCTTGATAATTCTGAATACATTTATGCCATTGTCACCATATGTTGGAAAATTTACTAGTGATGTTATATTATTTGTCACATGGGTTGTACGATTAGTATACTTAGTCTTACTTAATTTACGATTGGGTTTATCATCACATGTGAATTATTAATTTGACTTAATGATATACGGAACCGTGGTTGGTGCCACGTTATTAAAATTTGGGCCATGATATTGGTGTGTTACTAGCGTGGTTATACAAACTTGGTTTTGCACTCGGGTGAGTAATCGTGCAGTAAAGGGTGAAGTGCAGGTTCACTTCGTGGGATGTGGTAGCCTTACCCGGGTAGATTTAAGGACTTAACTTTGTGCGCCATTGATCTGAACTTATTCGTGCAAACCACATGTCTAGGATAGGATAGACCTAACTGACTAATTTGGGAGGTTTCTACTTTAATCTTGCCATTGAGATGAACATGGTTGCTGATTTTCATGTGGCGCAAGCGGGGTGTGATGTGAAACCCTAGCGGGTAGGATTAGGTTGGAACTAAACTTTGTAAAGGCCTTGTTGTGATTTCCTGAGATCGAGGCTAATCACATCGTGTGGGTACAGTTGTGCAACTTCTACAGAGTGTAAAACTATTCGAATAGCCGCGTCCTCAGTCATGGACAATGTTCGGTGATTTCACACGAGGGGTAGTGATTTTCATTTCAAACCTGGTGGTTTAAGTTGGAAGTGGACAGGTAGTTCACTGTTGTTTAGCTTGTGGATGAGTGGTTTATTTTAATTCCTTTGATTACTTACTCATTATTGTTTTATTTAAAGTGTGCCTTCAATCTATTTATTGTATTTACCTTCAAATATTGTTTTATGCAAATTAACCTTTCAACCTTCTATTGGTAAGCCTTGCATATTATATTGCATTCAATTGTTACAAACGACTTGCTGAGTACTAATTTACTCACAGCTTTACGCCTATGTTGCTCAGTTGAGGAGGAGGAGTATTATCAGCAGGAGGTTCCAGAAGGAGAGTACTTCAACGACTTCACGGATTAGGCTTCGTTCTCCACTCGATAGCCTGTGGGCTTGTTGATTAGTCGCTACGCTTTATTTTGGATTTTCACTGCTAGATTTTGTGCCCTTCGGGCTAGTGCTAATGTAAGCTTGACCATAAGGTCGTACATTTGAGATTTATCGATATGTGAGGTTTTCGTGTATTTTAGCGTGTGTATGGTTGTGATTATATCTATGTTTAACTGTGTGCACTAGCGTGATCTTGGACTAGTGCAGTTTTCACAAAGAGTCCGAATTTTTATATTCGGGTCTCGACAGAGATGGTATCAGAGCCATATCGACTGTAGGACGAAGCCCTAGTTAGCATGGTCTATTTAGCAAAGTTTTCAAAATCTATTTTCTAAATCAAATCATCAAAATGACTATCTAGTGATTCTATTCTTACCTTATTCTTAGGATTCTTAATCTTCGCATTCTCTGGAATATTATTTTCAAAACTTAATCTGACTTCTTATCCCCATACTATCCATCAATGTCTCGAGTGCCCCATAATCAAAGAGGAGATTAGCCTGGAATTCTTCAAGCTTTGCTGTGAAGATTGGATCAAGGAAGCACCCAATATGTTCCAAGATAAGATTAAAGACTACAGTGAAGATTGAGAACCATCAAATGAGGACCCTGTAATAGTTTTAGCGTTGTGTATACCGTTTTGCTTTTTCTTGCAGTTGTGTGTGATGTGAGCTGCAAATCTTGCCCTTAAAAGTATTATATTACGATCATGTCAATCTTTTTATTGGAGTTAATTTTTCTCAGTTTTGGTGTTAGCCTTTTGGTTAAGTGCTTGTTTAGTTTAGGTTACCATTAGAGAAAACCTCTTAGATGAATTTACCTCTTACCTATGCTTTTCCCTCTCGTCTTTTGCCTTTGGTCAGTCAGCAGTTGTTTCCTTTTCAGATCAGCAGCAAGATGGTTGATACTAGGAACTCTTCAGGCCGCAGCCAGGCGAACCAGGATCTAGAGAGTAGTGCCGCTCAACCAGTTCCACCAAGCCTGGACCCCGCCCTCAGTCAGTTTTTGGTGGCCAAGACACAAATGATGTAGGCAATGATGTAGAATATGAATGCGATGATGCAGTGTCAGCACCAGGAGGCAGTAGCACTCCGCCACCACGACAGCAGTCCAGCTATGCAGAGTTCATAAGAACGAGACCGCCTACCTTCTCTAGTTCTTTAGAGCCCTTGGAGGTAGACGATTGGATCCGTTCAGTTGAGAAGAAACTGAACTTGGCCCAGTGCACAGCAGGGATCGTAGTCGCACCAGTCCCAGAGGCCTCGCTTTGGTTCTTACCAGCCTACACAAGTACCACAGCAGCAGCCAGTCTTCAGGACCCTGGCCCCAGCGTCGCGTCTGCAGCAGTCAGGTCAGCGTCCTAGTGGATCAAGTGGTCAGCAGCAGAGGAGCGCTAACCCAGCGGTGTCCGTCACTTGCTTCAAGTGTTATGAGCCAGGATACTATGCTAGCAAGTGCCCCCAGAGGCAAGCCCCGACACCAGTTCGCTTCAATCTGGGAGCCACGCCAGATCGAACTCCTGCCCTAGGAGCAGGACGATGAGTACCCCCAACATCAGGTCAGGCCAGCAGGACACCGGTGGTGAGAGGCTAGATGAACCACGTCACTGCAGAGGAGGCCCAGGCAGCACCAGAGGTTGTGATCGGTAAGTTCCTAGTCAATTCAAGCTCTGCTACATTTTTGTTTGATTCTGGAGCTTCGCATTTGTTTGTTTATCGGAGTTTTGCTTTAAAGGAATGTTTAAAAACTGTTGCTCTTGGATCTATTTTTTTAATCTAATCCCCCGGTTCCGAGTTAAGCACTAACCTAGGTTGCCCAGGAGTTAAGATAGCCATTCAGGGAGTTGAGTTCGGTGCAGATTTGATCATTTTGGATATTCAGTTCCTAGATGTAATCTTGGGTATGGATTAGCTCCAGAAGCATCAAGCAGTGTTAGATTGTGGGAGTAGAGTAGTGACCTTGACCAGTTCAGATAGGATTAAGGTACAGTTTACAGCCAGTATGAGTTAGCCAGAGTCAGTCATGGTTTGCCAAAGCAAAGTGATCCAGTTGGAGGATGTACCAGTTGTCAGAGAGTACTCCGATGTGTTTCTAGACGATCTTCCAGGGATGCCACCAGAGCGAGAGGTTGAGTTTTTGATTGAGCTAGTGCCTGGTACCGCTCCGATTTTCAAGAGATCTTATCGAATGCCTGCCAATGATTTAGCAGAATTGAAGAAGCAAATTTAGGAGCTTTTGGACAAGAGTTACATCAGACCGAGTTCATCCCCATGGGGAGAACCAGTGTTGTTTGTCAAAAAGAAGGATGTTAGTTAGTGCATGTGTATGGATTACAGAGCACTTAATGAGGTCACCATCAAAAACAAGTATCCTTTGCCCCGGATTGATGACTTGTTTGATCAGCTGAAGGGAACAGGAGTTTTCTCCAAGATTGATTTGAGGTCAAGATACCATCAGATGAGAATTCGAAAAGAGGATATACCTAAGACAGCTTTCTCAACTCGTTATGGTCTGTACGAGTTCACAGTGATGTCGTTTGGTTTGACCAATGCTCCAGCTTACTTTATATATTTGATGAATAAGGTGTTTATGGAATATTTGGATAAGTTTGTCATAGTATTTATCGACGAAATTTTGATATACTCCAAGGATGAGAAGGAGCATGAGGAGCCCTTGAGATTGGCATTGCAAAAATTGAGAGATAATCAATTGTATGCCAAGTTCAGCAAATGTGAGTTTTGGATGAACGAAGTTACTTTCCTAGGCCATGTGATGTCAGCAGAAGGAGTCGCAGTTGACCCCGGAAAAGTGAGAGATGTTTTGGATTGGCAGTCCCCTTTGTCAGTGACCCAGGTCAGGAGTTTTCTAGGTATGGCAGGATATTATCGTCGCTTCATTGAAGGATTTTCCAGTGTAGCAAGGCCTCTCACTCAGTTTCTCAAAAAGGAAAAGAAATTTACTTGGACGCCAGAGTGCGAAAAGAGCTTTCAAAAGCTTAAGGAGAGTTTGACCACAACCCCAGTGCTAGTGTTGCCTGATATAAATAAGGATTTCGAGATTTATTGCGATGCTTTTCGCAAAGGATTGGGTTGTGTGTTGATACATGATAAGAGAGTGGTAGCTTGTGCCTCACGTCAGTTGAGACCACATGAGGAGAACTACCCTACTCATGATTTAGAGTTGGCAGCCATAGTGCATGCTTTGAAAATTTGGCGTCATTATCTGATGGGTAATAGATGTGAAGTTTGCATGGATCATAAGAGTCTGAAATACATCTTTACCCAGTCCGAGCTTAACCTCAGGCAGAGGAGGTGGTTGGAGCTAATAAAGGATTATAATGTCGGTATACTTTATCACCCAGGAAAGTCCAATGTTGTTGTAGATGCTCTGAGTAGAAAGGTTTATTGCAATTCAGTGATAGTTAAAGAAAGTCAGCCAGCTTTGCATGAGGAGTTCCAAAAGCTCAATTTGGAATTAGTTGAGGAAGGATTTCTGGCAGCAATGGAGTTGCAGCCAACTTTGGATGGTCAGATTCGTCAGGCTCAGTCAGATGATGAGACATTTCAGCAGATCAGAGAAAACTTAAGTAAAGAAAAAGAGTCAGGATTCTCAGAGGATGCCCAAGAAACCCTATGGTTCAAGCAGCGTCTGTGTGTACCAAATAAGAAAGAGATAAATGACTTGTTGTTAAAAGAGGCTCACGAGTCGTTGTACTCAATTCATCTAGGCAGTACCAAGATGTACCAGGACATTAAGGATAAATATTGGTGGCCAAGCATGAAGCGTGAGATTACTGAGTATGTGGCACTTTGTGATGTCTGTCAAAGAGTGAAGGCAGAACATCAGATGCCAGTAGGCTTGTTGTAGCCATTGAAAATCTTAGAGTGGAAGTGGGAAGAAATTGGTACGGACTTCATAGTCGGTCTGCCAAAGACTAAAGAGGGCTATGACTCGATTTGGGTCATCGTGGATTGATTGATCAAGGTTGCTCATTTCATTCCGGTCAAGATAACCTACAGTGGTGACAGATTAATAGAGCTGTATATGTCGAGAATTGTCAGTTTACGTGGAGTGCCAAAGAAAATAGTGTCAGATCGTGGATCACAGTTCACCTATCATTTTTGGGGAAGTTTCCATGAGGTTATGGGAACCCACCTGAACTTCAGTACATCATACCACCTGCAGACAGATAGTCAGACAGAGTGAGTAAATCAGATTATTGAGAACATATTGAGAGCGTGTGTGCTACATCATGGAACCAAGTGGGACAGTTGTTTGCCTTTTGCAGAGTTTTCGTACAACAACAGTTATAAGGCCAGTTTGCAGATGTCACCGTTTAAGGCACTTTATGGCAGAAAATGCAGGACCCCTCTGAATTGGAAAGAGACGGGAGAAGGTCAGGTGTTTGGTCCAGATTGTTTAAAAGAAGCCGAGGACAAGGTCCGTTTGATTTAGGAAAGATTGAAAACTGCCCAGCCCAGGCCAGGTCCGTTTTCAAAACCCTATTTTTAAAAATAAATTTTTGGAATTTTTCTGAAATTATTAAAGCTTAATTGGAATTTTTAGAAATTAAAAAGGACTTAATTCAATTAAAATAAACATTAACATAAGGTAAAAATATTTTATTTGAGTTCCTTGTGTCGCAAGGAGTTTTTTGGTATTTTTGGTGAATTTTTAGGATTTATTTGCTATTTTCTAGAGCTATTTGCATTTTAAGTAAATTTCGAAAAAAGGAAAGAAATTAGAAAAACCCTATTTACCTTTTGGGCCCAAACCTTCCCCGGCCTACTACCCTGCCGACTAGCCCACCTTTCCACCCCACCACCCCGTGCCACGCGTCGCCCTCTCGGCCCCTCACCCGGCCCGCCTTCGCCTCGGCCCACCTGCCCTGCCATGCGCCCGCACCCGCTCCTCACCGCCCGATTTCTCCCTCTGCCTCGCGTCATGCATCCGTCAGGCGGGGAACTGTTCATCGTACTCGACCCGGACTCCGTCGCCTACTTGGTTCGGGACTCTTCAGTGTCCATGCATATAAAGCCGCGCCGCCGACCTCGCATCCCGCACCCCGAACCGTTAGCCTCGACCTCGACCGTGCGCTGCTTGCTTCTCGGCAGCTGCCCTTGTCGTCGATTACCAAGCCATCGTCGAGTTCGGGATCTCATCGAATTCTCACCGTGCACCGTCCCCTTCTCGGCAGAGACCCACCGCCGTCGTTCATCACAGCCGGTGAGTTTCCTCTACCGTCCTGAACCCCCCACACACCATCGCAGCCGTCCGATCTATGGTGGACTATCCGATCGATGTCATCGCCGGATAGTCCAATCATTGCATCTTCGTAGCTGCTCGATCGTCTCATCCAGATCATTGTCCTCGCCGAGCAAAGTCGTTACGGCTACTCAAAGTCATTGTTGACTACTCGAAGTTGTTGTCAAATACTCGAAGTCGTAGCTGAGTAACCGAAGTTGTAGCCAAGTGCTTGTGGTCGTAATTGACTACTCGAAGTCGTAGTTGAGTAACCGAAGTCGTAGCGAAGTTCTTGTGGTCGTAATTGACTACTCCAAGTCGTAAATGAGTAACCGAAGTCGTAGCCGAGTGCTCGTGGTCGTAGAACCACTATAGCAGTCGTGAAACCACTTCAGTCGTGAGGGTTGTCAAGGGTGCCGTGGTCATCTACGGGTACTAGGAATTCGTAGTTTGTGCCAAAGTGACAAACGGGTACTAGGTACTCGTAGTCGTGTGTAATCCAACAATTGGTAGCCGAGTCAACAGCACAGTAACTTTTTCGATTTTCAGCCTTTTCCTTTACATTAAATTTTTTGAGAGCCCGTTCTCCTTTGTCCTAGCTCCGATTGACCCCGTTCTTTTTTCTAAATTCATCTAAAATCGAGCTCTACCTTTTGGTTCTGGTTTCAAGGGTTTGGAGTTCATTTGAATTTTATTTGATTTTATTTTTGTTGTTTCGGTCGTTTTCTCCCTCGTTAGATTCCGATTCTGGAGGAGCAGGAGCGATGCCAGAAGACCCCGAGTACCTCGCTGAGCATAGCCAAGGCAAGTTGTATCCTTTGATCATGTTGAATCCAGTTTGCAATTTATTATTTAATTAGTTTGTTTTAAATTAAATTACATCGCTATTTAATTTTAAACCTTTGGTCATGGTAGTTGTCATCCCAGTTGATTAATCCCCCTTGATAATTCTGAATGCATTTATGCCATTGTCACCATAGATTGGGAAATTTACCAGTAATGCTATGTTATTTGTCACATGAGTTGTGCGATTAGTATGTTTAGCCTTGCTTAATTTACAATTGAGTTTATCATCATATGTGAATTATTAATTTAACTTAATGAGATACGGAACCGTTGTTGGTGCCATGTTTATTAAAATTTGGGCCATGACATTGGTGTGTTACTGGCGTGGTTATACAAACTTGGTTTTGCATTCAGACGAGTGATCGTGCAGTAAACGGGGAAGTGCAGGTTCACTTCGTGGGATGTGGTAGCCTCGTCCGGGTAGATTTAAGGACTTAACTTCGTGCGCCTTTGATCTGAGCTTATTCGTGCAAACCACATGTCTAGTATGGGATAGACCTGACTAACTAATTTGGGAAGTTTCTACTTTAATCTTGCCATTGAGATGAATATGATTGTTGATTTTCATGTGGCGCAAGGGGGTTGTGATGCGAAACCCTAGCGGGTAGGATTAGGTTGGAACTAAACTTTGTAAAGGCCTTGTTGTGATTTTCTGAGATCGAGGCTAATCACATCGTGTGAGTACAGTTGTGCAACCTCTGCAGAGTGTAAAACTATTCGAATAGCCACGTCCTCGGTCATGGACAATGCTTGGTGATTTCACACGAGGGGTAGTGATTTTTGTTGAGGAACCCTCGCTGGCGACCAGTCCGAGCAATTCCTCTGCTTAGAACAAGAACGAATCAATCACAAAGCGATAGAATAATAGATTGAACACAGAGAGAGGTAGAGAGAACTCCTGGTCTTTCTTTATTGCTTCAATTCAATGGGGTACAAAATCAACCATATGGCTCTCTATTTATAGGGGAGGGTGAGGTGCCCAATATGGATAGGGACTCGTTTAAACAGAAAGAATCCGTTTAAACGGAAACCCTTATCCCTGGTTTCCTAATACTCCCCCTTGGGCACTCATCCGACATACTCATGCCTCGTTAAAACTCCATAAAAGCCCAGTGGGAAAAATTTAGAGAAAGAGTACATGATGCATGTTATGCTGCGATTGCACGAATTGCCTCATTAAAAACCTTGATCGAGAAACTTCAGGAAAACTCGTCAAGGGAAAAAGAGTACAATTCCCCCAACTTCATTTAGTCTTCAGGACTTTTATTCTTTGGGTACTTGATCTTCAGTATCAAGATTTATTAACGGACTTGACAGAATTCTCCCCCTGAATTCTACACTTCTCTAAGTCTCATCATACCGATCCCTCGCACGCACCTTTCAAAGCTAGATGCGGGGAGGGACTTTGTGAATAGATCTGCTAGATTTTCACAAGACTTAGTATGCAGTACTTTAATCTCGTCCATCTTTTGCAATTCATGAGCATAGAAAAACTTGGGGTTGATATGCTTTGTGAGATGACTCTTCACATAGCCCGTTTGTACTTGTGCAACGCAAGCGGCATTATCTTCATAGATAATTGTGGGGTTTTGCACAATGTTCATTCCACATGACTGCTGGATGTGGTGAACCATTCGGCGTAGCCAAGCGCATTCACGTGCGGCTTTATACAGCGCTATTATTTCTGAGTGGTTCGTCGAGATAGCTACAAGGCTTTGCTTAGACGATTTCCAGGAAATTGCAATTCCACCACACAGGAATACATAGCCTATTTGTGACTTTGCGGTATGCGGGTCAGACAGGTACCCAGCAACTGCATAGCCATTCAAGTTCAGATCTTGATTCTTTCTGTAGAACAATCCAAGGTCCTTGCTTCCTTGGAGATATCGGAAGATGTCCTTTATGCCCTGCCAATGCCTTTTGGTGGGCTCTGCACTATACCTTGCTAATAGGTTCACGGCAAAGGCAATATCCGGTCTAGTGCAGTTTGCTAAGTACATGAGTGCTCCAACTGCACTCAAGTATGGGAATTCCGGTCCCAGGACTTCCTCCCCCTCTTCTCTAGGTCGGAAATGATCTTTTTCTTGCTGTAAAGATCTCCCGATCATCGGTACTTTTGATGGGAATGCTTTCTCAAAGCCGAATCTTTCTAGCACCTTCTGGGTGTAGGTTGACTGATGTACTAAGACTCCTCCAGGGACATGCTCAAGCTGCAGGCCTAAGCAGAACTTGATCTTGCCCAAGTCTTTCATTTCAAACTCTGACTCCAAGTAGGAGCTTGCTTCTTTTATATCATCCACTGTCCCGATGATATTCAGATCATCTTCATACACTGAGATTATACAGAATCCATTCTAGAATCGCCGTATAAATACACAAGGACAGTCTTCATTGTTCGTGTAGCCTTTCTTGCAGAGAAAGTCGCTTAAGCGATTATACCACATTCTGCTAGATTGCTTCAGTCCATACAGGGACTTTCTAAGCTTCACACTGTACAGATTTCTATTTGCTCTGTCTTGGTTCGGGAGAGGAATTCCTTCAGGGACTTTCATATAAATCTCCGAATCCAAGTTACCATAAAGGTATGCAGTTACAACATCCATCAATTTTATTTCTAAATTCAAGTTCACTGCCATTGAGATCAAGTATCTAAAGGTAATTCCACTCATGACCAGGGAGTAGGTTTCTTCATAATCAACTCCAGGACGTTGAGTGAAACCTTGTGCTACCAGTCTTGCTTTGTATCTCACTACTTTGTTTCTTTCATTTCTCTTTCGAACAAATACACACTTGTGCCCTACAGGGTGCACATGGGGAGGAGTGCGGCATACGGGCCCAAACACTTCTCTTTTGTTCAGAGATAGCAATTCGGTTGCTATTGCCTTCTTCCAATCTTCCCAATCTGATCTTTTCTTACATTCAGCGAGCGATGCGGGCTCGGGATCAAGATCAATGATTGTGGCAATTTTCTTTGCGAAGTAGATATCGACATTGGCTGTTGTCCTGTTCAGGGACTCTCCCGTGTGCACATAATTTATAGCTATTTCTTCATGAGTTGCTTCTTCTGGAGCTTCATCTTGCGCATCGCTTCTTTCAATTGCGGTGGCAAGTCCCTTTAGTTGTTCGGCTCCGATGTGTGCGCACACATCCATGCCGATGGGGATATTCAGATCCGGTATGTCCTTTTCAACAGGTGTCATACTTGTGCCAGGTCTCAACTGGCTCCCCTTTTCATTCTGGGGGACTTCGGTGATCGGCTGTGATAAGTCCTTCTTATTCTTTTTCGCCAGGTGTTCTCGGTTACTTTGGATTCGAGGGGCCGGAGTTCTCGTCCTTTTATTCTGAGGCCCTTGGACGGGATTAGGGATACCTTCAATTTTCTTTGGTATTTCAACCCTCTCCGGTGCATTGCGTGCAGGCACATGCGACTTAGTCACGCTCTTCAAATCACTAAAGTGATCAGGCAGTTGATTTGCTAATACTTGCAAATCGATGATCTTCTAGATCTCTTTTTCAGTTTCACTAGTGCGCGGGTCATGTGCATGAATTCCCGTGGCTTCCCACGTAATTTTCCGATATTTTTCATCAACGGGTTGATTTCCTCCCCCTAATTTCGGAAAATTATCCTCATCAAAAATGCGATCAATGGCGGCAAGATGCAAATCTCCCGACATGGGTTCCAAATACCTGATTATGGATGCAGTCTCATAACCAACGTATATCCCAGTCTTATGGAGAGGGCCCATTGCAGTTCGCTGCGGAGGGGGTATAGGTACATAAACCTTGCATCCAAACCTCCTGAGATGAGAAATTTTCGGTGGTGACCCTTGCGCTAGTTGTATAGGTGAATGGATGTTGTTGGCCGAAGGTCTAAAGTTGATGAGATTCGCTGCATGTCCCCAATATGTAGCTGGCAAATTACAATTCTGCAAAAGTGGTCGAGCAATAAATTTAATTCTCTTGATCAATGCCTCTGCCAAACCATTCTGGGTATGGACATGCGGTACTGAATGCTCAACAGCAATCCCCATCGCCATGCAATAATTATCAAATGCCTTTGAAGTAAATTCTCCAGCATTGTCCATTCTAATGGACTTGATGCGATGATCAGGGAACACATTTCTGATGCGAATGATCTGCGAGATCAATTTGGCGAAAGCATGGTTTCTTGTGGATAATAAACCCACATATGACCACTTTGAGGAAGTATCAATGAGCACCATGAAATATCTAAATGGCCCTGAGATGGGCTGAATAGGACCGCAAATATCTCCCTTGATGCGTTCCAGAAATGCAGGGACTTCATCCTTCACTTTCAGAGTGGAGGGTCTAATAATTAATTTCCCGGTGGCATATGCAGGGCACACAAAATCTTCATGATTCGGGAAATTCTTCACATTAATATTATGCCCGTGAGAATTGTTAATTATATTTCTCATCATCCTAAGACCTAGTTGGCCTAATCTGTCATGCCAGAGACAGAATTGTTCAGAGCTTCTGAATACTGTCTTCAGAACAGTGTACGCTGCGGGCGCCTTAATGTTGGTATAATATAGCCACACGTGTTCATGCCATTATAAACTGAATAAATGAATGAATTATTTCAAAATCATCCAACCATTACGAGAAGACAAAAATAAAGTACCATCCATGCAAGATCTAACTTGTCCATTTAATGCAAAATAAATGGCAATTAACGTCTCATGCATTCTGTGCATCAGACGGAATCAACTAGGAAATCATTGACTTCTTCGGCTATTTTTTCAGACGTGATGTTCTCTTCGAGAGAAATCATGGAGGTGGCTACCTCTAAGTCGTAAGGGGGTGCTGCTGCCGGGATGGATTCAACCTCCATCATTTCAGGCAGCGGCTCATGATGCTCCCCCTCAACAGCTGCAAAGTGAGCTTCAGGCTGCCCTTTGTCATTCCTCTTCTGGGCTTGGTGGGCATCAATGACATGTTGCGGCGCTTTACAGATCCGCGACCAATGCCCCCATTTGCCACACTTGAAGCAACCTTGGTTCTGCTGGCCATAGGTTTTGCCACTCTTCTTAGCCCTTTTGTCATTTGGAGTATCTGACTTGCCTTTCTGGGCAACGGCCTTACCCTTCTTCCCCCTTCTTTTCATTAAGGGCTTTCGCACCTTGTAGCTCCTAGCATTGACTTCATGGCCAGCGGAGCTCCCCAATGGCTGAGTGACGTAATTCCTGCGGAGAAGTTCGTCCTGAGCCTCCGCTACCTGCATCATATCAATCAATTCGGCGTATTCCTTGTAGCCGTCTTGACGATAGTTGCGGCGGATTGCACAAAGATTGGGGTGAAAGGTGGACAGGGTCTTCTCAATCTTCTGCTCATCTGTGATCTGCTTGCCACAGAGTTGAAGATTGGTTCAAATTCTGTGCAAGGCAGAATTGTACTCCCCGACCGTCTTGAAATCGGCAAACCTCAGTCCGATCCACTTTTGCTCTGCCTGAGGAAGAATGGTGTACTTTAGCCTCTCAAACCGCTTCTTGAGTGCGGTCCAGAGTGCTAGCGCGCTTTTCTCCGCCATATACTCATTCTTGAGAGTAATGCAGAGGTGGTGCCTGAGGAAATGAAGTGCCTGATCATTTTCCTCAGGTGTGGGTTTGGCGTCATGCCGTCCGCCAATCCCAATAGCTGCGCGGAGCTTTCTGGCTCCAAGTACTATCTCGACATCGGATGCCCACGTCAGATAGTTCTTGCCATGCTGGGCAAGCTCCTCGAACTCCCGGTTCGTGATGCCAGTCATCTACATATGATGAATGGGACATATAAGTTTACTTCAGGTAAACATGCATGAAATTATTTACTGCAGGTAAATAAATGCTACAATAAATTCTCGTAATGTTTCATAAATTTCTATGCATTTTTCATAATTTACTGCTAATTTTCAGTGATTAAAAGCAATTAAACAATTACAATTAATCAAAACAGTAAATAATTGCAGAAAATACATAAAACAATAATAGCATAAATAAACAAGCTTCAAATGCTGAAAATAATGCAAAATTTGGGTTCCCGAGACCCTTTTATGCTAGAATACAAAATTCCAGTAAATTTTGCATTTTCTGGGGGTCTATACGCAAAATTTTCAATTCGGAGAAAATTTTGCGTAATTTCCAGTTTTATCGGGGATTTTTCTGCAAATAACCGGCCAGGCCCCCCTTTTTTTCGGCCGGCCAAGCCTCTTTCCCCCGCGCGGCCCATCTCCCTTTTTTTCGGCCCAATTGCCGGTCGGCCCACCAGGTGGACTCAAGGGGCGGGGTAGGGTTTCCCTACCCCCACACCGAGTGGCGGTGGCGGCTGCGTCGAGCCGCTTGCGGGGCAGCGCGCGAGCGCAGCCAGGGAGGTGGCCGACTGCGGGCGACGGCGGCGGAGGAGGCGTGCGCGCGCGCGCGCAGCGCAGCGCCATGCGGGCCGGGCGGGCGGCGCGCAGCGAGCAGCGGCGCGCGGCCATGCGGGCCGGCCGCGCGCGCGCGCAGCGAGCGCGCGAAGGCCGCGGAGGCGCCGCGCCGAGCGCGCAGCGGGCCGCGGCCGCGGTGAAGGAGCCGAGGCGCCGGTCGGTGGTTGAGCGCGACGCCGCGGCGTGCATGCGGCGCGTGAAGAGGCCGCTGCGGCGGCGCGCCGAGGCAGCGGCAGCGCGCCATGCGGGCGCGCGCGAGGAGGCGGCGCGGGAGGTCGGCGGCGAGCGCATGCAGGCGCGACGTGGGGAGCCGAGGCCGGTGAGGCGGTGCGCCGTTCGAGGCGTGGGCGTGGCGATGACGGCGGTGCCTCGTTCGGGAGGCGGCGGTCGGTATGCGCGCACGTGAGGCCAGGGCCAACCAAACAGAAAAGGCAATGCAAAAGAAATTTTGTTTCTCATCTACGATGCAATCAACATCTACCCCGTTTCATAATCTACCGATCGACATTGTGTCGGCGACTTCGTGTCTGCTCGCGGTAGATTAGGGCGGATTTGCATCGTTTTCTACAGTGCAATCAACATCTACCCCGTTTCACAATCTACCGATCGACATTGTGCCGGCGAATTCGAGTCTCCTTGCGGTAGATTAGGGGGATTTGCACCGTAGAAAATCAATCTAGAACGCGAAGAAAAGTAAATTCAAAGCGATCTAGAAAAACTAATCTATTAAGTGCTTCGATGATTACCTCGTTCACCGGAGCGTAGTCGTGCTGATAACGTGTTGAGGAACCCTCGCTGGCGACCAGTCCGAGCAATTCCTCTGCTTAGAACAAGAACGAATCAATCACAAAGCGACAGAATAATAGATTGAACACAGAGAGAGGTAGAGAGAACTCCTGGTCTTTCTTTATTACTTCAATTCAATGGGGTACAAAATCAGCCATATGGCTCTCTATTTATAGGGGAGGGTGAGGTGCCCAATATGGATAGGGACTCGTTTAAACGGAAAGAATCCGTTTAAATGGAAACCCTTATCCCTGTTCATTTCAAACCTAGTGGTTTATGTTGGAAGTGGACAGGTAGTTCATTGTTGTTTAGCTTGTGGATGGGATGTTTACAAGTGGTTTATTTTAATTCCTTTGATTACTTACTCATTATTGTTTTATTTAAAGTGCGCCTTCAATCTATTTAATGTATTTACCTTCAAATATTGTTTTATGCAAATCAACCTTTCAGTCTTCTATTGGTAAGCTTTGCATATTATATTGCATTCAATTATTACAAACGACTTGCTGAGTACCAATGTACTCACGGCTTTACGCCTATGTTGCTCAGTTGAGAAGGAAGAGTATTATCAGCAGGAGGTTCCAGAAGGAGAGTACTTCGACGACTTCACGGATTAGGCTTCGTTCTCCACTCGATAGCCTGTGGGCTTGTCGATTGGCCGCTACACTTTATTTTGGATTTCCGCTGCTAGATTTTGAGCCCTTCGGACTAGTGCTAATGTAAGTTTGACCATAAGGTCGTACTTTTGAGATTTATCGATATTTGAGATTTTCCTGTATTTTAGCATGTGTATGATTGTAATTACATCTATATTTAACTGTGTGCACTGGCGTGATCTTGGACTAGTGCAGTTTCCACAGAGAGTCCGAATTTGCATATTCGGGTCTCGACAAAAATTAGGCGGTAATGACAAGAAAGGAAAGACTTCTTAGTCGAAAACAACATCTCTAGTGATGTAAATTCTTCCCGTGGAAGGAAGTAGACATTTGTGGCCTTTGTGTAGACTGCTATAGCTGAGAAAGACACATTATTTAGAGCGAAAATCAAGTTTATGTGCATTGTATGGTCGAAGATTCGGTCAACAAGCACATCCTATGGATTTTAGGAAGGAGTTGTCTGGTTTCTTGTGGAACAATTGTTATAGAGGGGTAGAAAGACTGATGACACGACTAGGTACTCTGTTGGTAAGAAAAATAGAGGTTAAGAATGCTTTATCCCAAAATTTAAGTGGCATAGATGCATGAGAAAGAAGAGCAAGCCTGACTTCAAGAACGTAACGATGCTTGTGTTCGATGAAGCCGTTTTGTTGATGTGTGTGAGGACACGATACATGATGAGCAATACCAATTCATTGGAAAAATGAATTCAGTTTTTGGTATTCGCTTCCCTAATAGTTTGCATGGATAGAATCTTTCTATTCAAGAGACATTCAGCATGTTTTTGAAACTGAGCAAAGATGTAAAAAACATTAGATTTGTTCTTCAACATGTAGATCCAGGTGAACTTGCTAAAGTTATCAATAAAACTAACATAATATTTATATCCATTAATAGACGAAGGAGTAGGGCCCCAAACATTAGAAAACATGAGTTGCAAAGGGACAGTAGAAATACTATCAAAACGGGAAAAAGATACTTGACAACTTTTGGCCTGTTGACATGCATTACAGACCGATACACTATTGGATCTATTGGAGCATGTAGATTATTACTACTAATAACATGCTGAATTATGGAGAAGGAAGGATGTCCTAGATGACTATGCCATCTCTCTTGAGTGTCTCTACTTATTGCCAAAACATGTTTGCTTGATGAAGATGGCTGCCACTTAATGGGATAAAGCCTTTTCTCAGAGTTCTCCTTGTGGACTGATCCTTAAGAAGAAAATAGTCAAGATGAAACTCAAGAAAGGCATTGTTGTCAGATGTGAGACAATGAACATAAAGGAGATTTTTTGTGGCACTATGAACATATAGAACATTATTGAGATGAATGTCATGAGAATTGAAAGATATCTTTGATTGACCAATGTGACTTATGTGCATACCTGATCCATTTGCCGTGTGTACCTGACCACGACTATGATGCTTTCTCGCATGGTCAACCTATCAAGATCACTCATAATGTGATCTATGGCGCCTGTGTTGGTGTACCAATTGGTGTCAATATTCTAGCTATTATTAACATTGGCCACGGATGCACTTCTGGATTCATCAGCAACTTGTTAGGAATAATTGAACCTGTTGTAACAGTTTAAGGCAGTGTCTACCTTGCCACAGACATGGCAAGTGGGCCAGTTATTGGTGGAGTAGCCTTTGGCTCTTGCTGCCATGATTGTCGCTGCCGTCACAACCTCCTCTTCCATGACCTCCACAGTACCCGCGATCTCCTCTACGTGAAGCAGCCAGAGAAGGGAGCATCAACATGCTGGTGCTCAAGCCTCATCTCAAAGTTTAAGACATGAGCATACATATAATTGATATTGATCAGTCTATCCTCATGGTGATCGAAGTGACAAGTGGGTTATAGTCAGAATCAAGCCCTGTTAGCACATAGTAGACAAATAGTATACAAACTCCTCTTCTTCTAGAGGTTTTCTGGTGCACGCCATTGTATCTGCTAGAGACATCATTTTTACTGAAGTACACGATAGCATATTGTTCCTTCTTCTTGGTGTTGGATAGAAGCATCCACACTTGCATGATTCTTGCCCCGAGATTGTGATGAGAACATGCGCTCCAGTGCATTCCATACCTTAGCTGCAGTCGGCAGGAAAAGAACCTGCGATAGAACCTCAGGAGACAAAGATGAAAGTAAGGAGCTGAGTGCCAACTATTCAGATTGAACCCAAAGTTGATATTCTAGATTTGGAACTTGAACGGTTTTCTCCTCCACTGTCTGATAAATGAGGGCGTTAGGAGCTTTGTTGGTGCCGTCGACGTAGCCAAGCATCTATTGTCCTCGAAGATAAGGATCTGAGCCTTCCACAGCAGATAATTCTCACGTGTCAGCTTGATGTTGATAAGGTGGCCGAAAGCAGGCGTGGGGAGGAGTCCACTGCTGGAGCCAGTGGTTGGACTCATCGCTGGTGCGGATGATGAGAAGGCAGAGCTTCCGGTAGCCATGTGCTTATGGAAGAGTTAGCTCTGATACCATGTGAGAAAACAAGAGAAAGAAGATTGGTTTTGGTGTTGGACCTGCGCAATGAATATACGCAGCCAAGACTTTCATGTGTAGCAATAGACGATGTCCCTGTTTTCAGACGGACTACAGGGTACACACATGCACAACAGATTGGTAGCAAACCAGATCCAATCTCTAACAGAGACAACTCCTCTCTTTACACAGATACGATCTAAATATACTCAAACCTTCTATCTATCTGTTAATACAACCATCACCCACTGTCCTCCGCCCGCGCTTTGGTGCGAAATTTAGTTAGTTAAGAGGACTTGCATTAGTGAAGTACCTCTGCTATAGCAAAAAGGTGGTTAACAGCTACTCTCTTCAGTCACAAATGTATGTTATTTTGGAATATATACAACCAAACTTTTGAAACTTTGGACATAAATATCTTTTTTTAATATTTATATTAGATACTTGAAAATTATGTGTAGATTTGTTTGGAAAAGTACTTTTATATTATTATAATTTTATTAGGTCTTATAAATCTATTATAATATAAATTAGTAGTCAAAGTAGCATTTTGTGGATCTTGTCAATATCCAAAATGACATATATTTATAATCAGAGAGTAGTTAATATATGCAATACTAGTACTAGTAAAATAAAAAAGAAGCTAAAAAGCAATATCAATGCCGAAACAAAGACTAAGGCCCCATTCTTTTGGGCTCGACGGAGACGCGGACGTAGACAATGCACATGATCTTAAGTTTAGAAAGCTATTTGAAGAATCCATTTTAATAAATTGTTTCATTATTTTGACTTTTGGAGAATTCAAAAGACAAAATCACAAAATAATGGGGCCTAAAGCTCAATCGAGTAGCTACCTGTTTGCTAGTTGCTACTCTCAACTCGGCTCGATTTTGCATGCCTGAGTTGAAGCTGACTCGAAGAAAGCCTCAGCATGCCTTTGACTCGTCTTGAACGCGTCCAAGCTCGAAATCAACGTAGAACAACAGCTCTAAATTGTTTTTTCAATCTAAAAATGAATTAAGTTGAGCTGAGCGACCTGAGCCCATACTTGCGTAGACAATCCGAAGTAACCGACCCTTTTGCCTTAGTTCCAAGTTAGGATGAGGTTTGTAACCGTGTTGAGAAAAATGCGATGGGATTGTTAGGTCGTATTTTCTTGTACTAAGTGTACACGTATGGGATGTTCCTAAGTGTTTTTTGTCTGAACCGAACCATCCCATCCTGAATAGTGGGATACAAATGTAAGGTCTAGCTATATGTCAAAAAATGAATGAACCACGTGGTACAGGGATCAATCAGAGGTATTGTTAAGCGATTAATTGCTATGAGACTGATTGGTAAAGAATTAACAGATAATTACGTTCTTTTATGCTAAAAATTGATTGAAATAATTTATCTATAAAGATTATGGTAAGTTGCCACAATACAAAACATAATTTGTCATAGTTCTCTACGTTGTACTTCATGTACGTACGTGGTACACACTTTGTACACCACAGCAAAACATTATAAACTGATTGATTGTAATTATGAGTCCACAGATGTTTGAAACCGGCCGACAAATCGGGAAGACGGTGTTAATAACAACCCTCCAATTATAGCAATTTAGCCTGCTTGGCTGATTTTCACAGCACCGGATCATACTGTTGGCTCAGAGAGCATTTGAGTAATTTCACAATTGCTGAGAAAGAAAAAAAGAAGAAGAAAAAGAGTGAGGTTTGGGCCCCACCTGTCGGTGAGGCAATGAGGAGATAAGGCCATGCCTTATCCCCTTGCTGGTCAAGCCAGGGGGAGCCGAGCCCTTTGGGCACAGGCGATTGCGCCACCCGACCGTTTCGCTTGGCGTCCGAGTCCTCCGGGCTGTTCCACGGCATCGCACGTCTTGCGGGCCCTCTGGGCGGAAGCTGCTGCGGCGCACTGGGCTCGACCGGGTCATACGGGCGGGAGGCAGTTAGGTCTTGTGGGTGAGGGGCGACGAGAGAGGCGCCACCGGCCCGGCCGCTTCGGCCGTTGGCCATTGGCCGCAACCCGTCGTCCCCTCTCCGCTCGGCTATAAGAGGCCATTCCCCTCTCCTTTCTTTGGCATCCGATGAGTAAGTCCTCCTCCTCCTTGATCTCTGAGTACGCTCGGTTATTCTTCAGTTTAAGGCTTGGATCCGTGAGGTCTGGTGAGTCTTGTTTGCGTTGATTGCCGAGAGGAAGAAGGAAGTCCGAGATGGTGTACTTGGGTGCTCTTTGGCCGTGAGATTTGTGGTCCTGTGTAGCGTTCCCCTGATCCTCGACTTCAACCTCTACGACTTGGGAAAGAAGTGCGGTATCGTATCTCCGATTGTCTTCGCCCTTGCCACTACTGTAGGGTGATTGGTTTTCTAGGACAACGCACATGTGTGCTTTGCCACTACTCGAATCTTCTTGGTGATTTCGATTATCACCACCACTGTAAGCTTTTTGGTTGTATACTTTGCATTCTGTGATTTAACTTATACTTGAGATATGCAAAGTGTTGGTGGGCTGATTGCTTGCTGATGATAATAGCTTTATGCTGAAACTAGATGGTTAAAACTGAGCTCTAAATCTTGTTGCTTCTATCAGTTTGTGTATGCTCTGTTGATATACATTCGGTGTACATATTCATCCTTTAAACACTGCAGTTCATATATACTGATTTCATATATGTATTCAATTCAGTTTGCGCATGACTTGATAAATTTGTGAGTCTACATTCTGGTCGAGTATTAAGTCACTTTGGGCTGAATTTTAGTGAAATCTGGTGTTTCTTGGACTGTCTGTACTGTTGGTCGAATTTATATTTAGAGATTTAGAGCTCAAAGTTTTAATCTCCTTCGATATATCTAATTGATGAAGAGTATAAAGCTATCGTAGCGGCACGGGCGAAGTTAAACTTGTGTAACCCTACAATCTGAGAGCAATAATAATCAATCTTAAATCTACATGCTTGGTTTGACAACCATAATGTTAATGATGCTTTACATGAGGTTTATGTTGAGTATATGTTCAAATTTGTATGACTTAAGAGATTGCTTTGTTCTCATACTAATTAAGTCATTCATATACTATTTATATCATGTCTTTATGAATATAACATATGTTGGAATTAAATTTAAGTATTTGTTTATATTGCAATTATTACAACAATCCAGAAAACCAAATTTTAAAGAAATAGCTTCATCATCCGATGTCGTTAAGCCGGAAGTGTTCAACGGTGCGAACTTTAAACGTTGGCAGGCTAAGACGAAACTGTGGCTGACTGATCTCAAACTCTTTTGGGTCATTTCAAATCCTCTGGTATTCCCGTTGGAAATCCCTGAAATGATGCGGTGGGAGAATGCAAATAATTCAGTCTTAGCCCGTCTGTTAGCCATTCTGTCCAACCGGCTGTTCGACGTCTACGTTAACTTCACAAACGCCAAGCTGCTTTGGGACGAACATAAAGAGAAATATTCCAAAGGGGATAACGGGGATGAGTCGTTCGTGACTGCCAACTACTTGAACTACAAGATGGTCGAAGGACGGTCGGTGATGGAGCAGCTCCATGAGCTACAACTCCATGTACGTGACTTAAATCAGTACGACTGTGCTCTACTAGAGAAGTTCCAAGTGAACATCATCCTAGCTAAATTACCGTCCTCGTGGCATGACTTCATGACCGCTCGTCGACATATGAAGGAGCGTTTGACACTCAATAAGCTGTTAGCCGCTATAAATGTCGAAGAACGTGCTAGAGCCGATGACGGGATAGGGAAGGCTCAAGTCCAAGCTTATCAAGTACAAGTCAAGAGTGCTGGAAGCACTAGGAAACCAAAATTCAAGAATCAGCCCTAATTCAAGCTCCAACCAAAGAAAATGGAGAAGAAAAAGGAGGACATTGTCTGCTTTGTTTGCGGGGAGGCTGGACATAAGGCCAATCATTACCGCAATCACAAAGGAAGAGGTCCCTTTCCTAGTCAGCACAAGAGCCGCAAGGCTGAAGCAAATGTCGCACTGCCAACTCTAGTTTGAAAGAGTACGTACCTCGGGCCTTTATGGCAAGTCCATCAGTTGATTGGTGGATTGATACAGGTGCTACTAGACATATCTGTGCTGATCGATCGTGTTTCTCTTCATTTCAGGGTGAAGGTGGTGGATCCGTCCTAATGGACAACAGAGCCACTATGACAATACGTGGGATTGGACAGGTTTGCTTGAAACTTACCTTGGGCAAAACACTCATCCTCAAGGACGTATTGTATGTGCATGCAATGACTCGCAACCTTCTGAGCGGGTCAATGCTGTGTAGGCAAGGAATAAAGATTGTATTCGAGTCTAATAAGGTCGTGTTGACCAAATGTAGAAATTTTGTGGGCAAAGGCTATGATAGCGGAGGTATGTTCCGCTTACCTGTTCTTGAATCCAATGATGTAACCATTTACAATATTTTTCATTGCAATAAAGTCCATGATATTTGGCATTCACGTTTGTGTCATGTTAACTTTGAAGCTATTATGCGATTAAGCAAGATGAATTTAATTCCAAGCTATAATTATGAGAAGGGTTCAAAATGTGAAGTGTATGTGCAAGCAAAGCAACCCCAAAAACCTTTTCACAGCGTTGAAGGGTGGAGCACTTCTCCACTTGAACTAATCTATTCTGATCTTTGCGAGATAAATGGAATATTAATGAAAGGTGGCAAACGATATTTTCTGACTCTCATAGATGATGCGACTAAGTATTGCTATATTTACTTAAGTCGACAGATGAAGCACTTGAGTACTTTAAAGTCTATAAAGTTGAAGTTGAAAATCAGCTAGAAAAGAAAATCAAACGGTTACGATCGGATTGAGAGGGTGAATACGTCTCAAATGTATTCTCTCAGTTCTGTGAAGAAAGTGGAATAATACATGAGATTACTCCACCTTACTCACCCCAACCAAAAGGAATAGCCGAAAGAAAGAACCGAATTCTTTGTGACTTGGTTAATACCATGCTCCAGAGTTCAGGTATGCCAGACTATTAGTGGGGTGAAACAGTTCTCACAGCTAACTATATTTTGAATAGGGTTCCACCTCGCAATCAGGAGTAGACACCCTATGAAGGATGGAAGGGATAGAAACTCAACTTGTCAATTCTTCGGACATGGCGATGCCTTACAAAGGTACACATGCCATTACCGAAAAAAAGAAAACTTGGTCCAAAAATCGTTGATTGTGTCTTTCTAGGGTATACAATAAATAGCATGATTTATAGATTTCTTATAGTTAAATCCGAGGTAAATAACATCACTACGAATATAGTGATGGAGTCTCGTGATACGACTTTCTTTGAACATGTGTTTCCTATGAGACCAGCTGAAGTCATTAACCATATTGTCTCAGTTGACTACTCTATTCTTCCTAGTATAGACAACACCGCTCCAGAGTTGAAGTTGAGGAGGAGTAAGAGACAGAGGACTGAAAAGTCATTAGATGATGATTATGTCACATATGTCGTGGATGATAAACCATGAACCCTTTTAGAGGCATACGCATCTCCGGATGTGGATTACTGGAAGGAGGCAGTCCGTAGCGAGATGGATTCCATCATAGCTAATGGAACCTGGGAGATTACTGATCTTCCACCTGGATGCAAGCTGGTGGGCTGCAAATGGATCTTTAAAAGAAAGCGTAAATCTGATGGTACTATTGAAAAGTATAAGGCCCACTTAGTGGCTAAAGGTTTCACGCAAAAGAAAGGAGAAGATTATTTTGATACATACTCTCATGTGGCTCGTTTACCCACAATACGAGTGCTCTTGGCACTAGCTGCTGCATATAAACTCCAGGTGCATCAAATGGATGTACAGACCGTTTTCCTAAACAGAGAGTTGGATGAGGAGATATATATGCAACAACCTGATGGTTTTGTGGTCGAGGGCAAGAGGAGAAAGTACGTCGATTGATTAAATCCTTGTATGGCCTAAAGCAAGCTCGCAAGCAATGGCATGAGAAATTCGATAGTACAATGACATATGTTAGTTTTTATGTGAATGAAGTCGATAAATGTGTCTACTATCGGTTCATTTGGAGTGAATGTGTCATTCTATATCTATACGTAGATGACATATTGCTTTTTGAGATTAACATGGATGTAATCAATAAAACAAAGTCTTTTCTCTCTCAGAACTTTGATATGAAAGATCTGGGTGAAGTAGATGTTATTTTAAGCATCAAGCTTATAAAGGGTGAGAATGGGATTACTCCGTCACAATCCCATTATGTGGATAAAGTCCTAATCAGATTTGGATTCATGGACTGTAAGCTAGCCGCCACACCTTGTGATTCAAATGCTAAGCTCCACAATAACATTGGACACAAAAAAGATCAGCTTAAGTATTCTCAAATTATTGGATCCTTGATGTATCTAACTAGTGCAACGAGGCCAGATATCTCGTATGCTGTAAGTAGATTGAGTCATTATACGTCCAATCCTGGAGATGACCATTGGATAGCACTGGAGAGGGTACTCAAATATCTAAAGGGGACCTCTAACTGGGGAATACATTATTCTAGTCATCCTGTAGTCTTGGAAGGATTCGGTGATTCTAATTGGATTAGCGACTCAGATGATATGAGGGCTACGAGTGGCTACGTGTTTACTCTAGTAGGTGGGGCCGTTTCTTGAAAGTCTTCAAAACAGACCATCCTTACACGGTCCATGATGGAGGCTAAATTAGTAGCTCTTGATTCAGCGGCTATAGAGGTAGAATGGATTAGAAAACTCATTTCTGACCTACCTATTCTGAAAAAACATATTCCAGCTATATTGACCTACTGCAATAACCAAACCATTCTGGTTAAGGCGAAGAGTAGGAAGAACAATATAAAGTCCTCTAAATATATAAAACGACGACTTTAAGTCGGTAAGGCATGCCAGAGAGATGGGTGTAATTTTTGAAGAATACATCCAATTTGAAAGAAACTTGGTAGATCCTTTCACCAAAGGATTGACGCGGAAGGTCATCCTTGCAGCATATAAGGGAATGGGGCTCATACCCATGTAAAGACTCATATTGGTGGTAACCTATCCTAGGAGATCAGAGATCCCGTGAACTAGGCTCTAGTAAAACAAACTATGTGAGGTTACAGAGCACACCTAACAAGCCCCATTAGCTGTAGTGCTCTATCTGTATGGAAGGTTGAGTCATAAGCTCTTAATGAGTTCGATGCCTTTTTGGCTTTGGAATCGTCCTACAGGATTCCTTGGAGAACTCACCTACTTGAGTATGATCATGAGGTCGCGATCAAGGGAAAGTCAGGGTATACTTCCTTGAATAACTCTTGAGCTAGATACGGGGACATGACTGTAACGTCCCAACCTGAGAGGGAAAGGGCAAGTTGCCCAGTACAGAATGTGACTTGAGCGAAAACTCTCACACCAAGGCATTGGATCAAGGCATAGTCCTCCTCTGTTTGTGCAAAGTTGTAGTTCTTGTTACTAGACATTGGGTTCAAACCCAAAAGGTACCCATCATCGAATTGCTGTATATTAAACAATACATATGGACATCAATTGAGAAATTGGTGGGGATTGTTGGCTCAGAGGGCATTTGAGTAATTTCACAATTGCTGAGAGAGAAAAAAACAAGAAGAAAAGGAGTGGGGTTCGGGCCCTACCTGTCGGTGAGGCAATGAGGAGATAAGGCCATGCCTTATCCCCTTGCTGGTCACTTGCGGCCAGGGGGAGCCGAGCCCTTCGGGCTCAGGCAATTGCGCCGCCTGACCGTTTCGCTTAGCGTCCGGGTCCTCCGAGCTGTTCCGCGGCGTCGTACGGCTTACGGGCCCTCTGGGCGGAAAGCTGCTACGGTGCGCTGGGCTCGACTGGGTCATACGGGCGGGAGGCAACCAGGTCTTGCGGGTGAGGGGCGATGAGAGAGGCGCCACCGGCCCGGCCGCTTCGACCGCCGGCCGTTGGCCGCAACCTGTCATCCCCTCTCCGCTCGGCTATAAGTGGTCATTCCCCTCTCCTTTCTTTGGCATCCAATGAGTAAGTCCTCCTCCTCCTCTATCGAAACCCGAATATTCAAATCCGGACTCTCTGTGTATAGTGCACTAGTCCTAGGATCACGCTAGTGCACACAGTCAAACATAGATGTTATCACAACCATATACACGACAAAATAAAGGAAAAATCTCAAATATCAATAAATCTCAAAAGGTACGACCTTATGGTCAAGCTTACAATAGACTAGCCCGAAGGGCTTAACAAAAACTAGCAGCGAAAATCTAAAATAAAGCGTAGTGGCCAATCGACAAGCCCACAGGCTATCGAGTGGAGAACGAAGCCTAATCCGTGAAGTCGTCAAAGTACTCTTCTTCTAGAACCTCCTGCTGATAATACTCCTCGCCCTCAGCTGAGCAACATTGGGCATAAAGCCGTGAGTACATTGGTATTCAGCAAGTCGTTTGTAACAAATGAATACAATATAGTATACAAGGCTTATCAAAGGATGGCTGAAAGGTTAATTTGCATAAAATGACATTTGAAGGTAAATACAGTAAATTGATTGAAAGCGAACTTTAAGTAAAACAATAAATAAATAATCAAAGGAATTGAAATAAATCACTTATAGACCTCCCATTCATAAGCTAAACCAACCATTTATGGACCTCCCATCCATAAGCTGAACCAACAGTGAATTAACCATTCACTGTCTAACCACAATCCACAAGTTTTTAGAAATAACTATACCTCGTGTGAAATCACCGAGCATTATCTATGACCGAGGACGCGGCTATTCGAATAGTTTTACACTCTGCAGAGGTTGCACAACTGTACCCACACAATGTGATTAGCCTTGGCCTAAGGAAATCACAACAAGGCCTTTACAAAGTTCAGTTCCAACCCAATCCGCCCGCTAGGGTTTCGCATCATACCCCCCTTGCGCCACATGGAAATCAGCAACCATGTTCATCTCAACGACAAGATTAAAGTTGAAACATCCCAAATTAATCAGCTAGGTCCATCCCATACTAGACATGTGGTTTGCACGGTAAAGCTCAGATCAATGGCGCACAAAGTTAAGTCCTTACGTGTACCCGGGCGAGACTACCATATCCCTCGAAGTGCTCCAACACTTCCCCCTTTACTGCACGATCACTCACCCAAGTTCCAAACCAGGTTTGTATAACCACGCCAATGACACACCAATGTCATGGCACAAATTTTAATAAACGTGGCACCAACCACAGTTCCATATCTCATTAAGTCAAATTAATAATTCACATGTGATGATAAACCCTTTCATATAATAAGCAAGGCTAAGCATTCTAATCGTACCAACCCATGTGACAATTAGCATAGCATCACTAGTATGTTTCCCAACCTAAGGTGACAAGGGTATCATGGTGTTCAAGGTTATCAAGGAGGGATGTAACTACCGATACAAAGGTTTATATAAAGTAGCGATGCAATGTAATTTAAAATAAAATAATTAAATAATAGATTGCAAACTGGGTTTAACATGATCAAAGGACACGACTTGCCTTGGTTATGCTCAGCGAGGTACTCTTGGTCTTCGGGCGTAGCTCCTACTCCTCCGGAATCGGAATCTAACGAGGGAGAAAACAACCAAAACAAGAAAAACATATAAAATAATAAGCAAATGAACTCCAAAAATGATGAAACCAAAACCAAATGCTAGAGATCGATTTTAGATGAATTTAGAAAGAGGAACGGGGTCAATCGAAGTTAGGACGGAGGAGAACGGGCTCTCGAAAAATAAATCCAAAATGAAATTACAGAAAATCAGAAAAATCACTATGCTGTGAACCCAGCGTACGGTAGGACGGGTCTACCATGGACGCGGTGCATGAAACAGTGAACGTGGGTGAGGCGGTGCTGACGTAGCCGAATAGGACTGACGTGGTAGCTGCTGGTGCTGTCACGTGGCTAGGGCTGACGTGGCTGCCACGTGGCTCGAGCGGCGGGTTTTTGCTGACGTGGCAGACACATGGCATGCTACGTGGACTTAGGGCTAATGTGGCTTGCCATGTGGGTAGGGCTAACGTGGAGGGTTCCGGGTGTGGCGGCGGCGGCGGGATCCAACGGCTGGAGGAAGGCCACGCGGCGAAATCTGGGCGACCGGATCGGATCTAGAGGGACGGTCGAGATCGAGCGGCGTGGAGGCGGGAGTCGGCCAATGGCCGATGCGTGGCTGGCACACGAACCGAGGGAAGAGCGACGTATTTATCACGCGAACCGAGGCAACCCGATCGGATACGACGCGGGCGTTACGTGGACGCGGTTTGGACGGTGGGGATGGAACGCGCGAGATCGAACGGCCACGGAAGGGTGCGGACGTGAGAGGCGGCGGCGGCTACTAGAGTTAGGGCAGCGCGCGCGGGCGCAGGCGCGGATGGACGACACGTGTTGCGGGCAGGGATCGGGCGGCGGTGTGGAGAGGCGGGCGAGGAGAGTTGGGCCGGGTTGGTGCTACCGCATGGCGGGGCCGGGAAATCGAGCGGCGATGAGCGGGGCGGCGCGCAGCACTGGCCAGGCTGGCGGGAGTGGTCGGATGGCCGACGCGTATCGGGGGAGGGAATCGGGCGGCGGGGAAACGGCGGGAGGTTCGGTTTTTATTTCTTTTTCTTTCTCCAGAAAATTCAAATAAAATCAAAAGGCTCTAGAAAATAGCAGAAAAATCTGTAAAATTCACCAAAAATACCAGAAAATTCCTTGAGACACCAGAAACTCAAATAAAATATTTCTAGCTTATGTTAAAGTTTATTTTAATCATATTAAATTCTTTTAAATTCTAAAAATTTAATTTAAGCTTTATTAATTCCAGAAAAATTCCAAAAATTAAATTTTAAATTCAAGGTATTAAAAAACCCAAAAAATCATGATGTTACATCCTCGATCTCTGAGTACGCTCGGTTATTCTTCAGTTTAAGGCTTTGATCCCTGAGGTCCGGTGAGTCTTGTTTGCGTTGAAGCCGAGAGGGAGAAGGAAGTCCGAGGTGGTGTACTTGGGTGGTCTTTCATCGTGAGATCTGTGGTCCTGTGCAGCGTTCCCCTGGTCCTCGACTTCGACCTCTGCGACTTGGGGAAGAAGTGCGGCATCGTATCTCCGATTGCCTTCGCCCTTGCCACTACAGCAGGGTGATTGGTTTTCTGGGACAACACACGTGCGTGCTTTGCCACTACTCAGCTCTTCTTGGTGATTTCGATTATCACCACCACTGTAAGCTTTTCGGTTGTATACTTTGCATTATGTGATTTAACTTATACTTGAGAAATGCAAAGTGTTGGTGGGCTGATTGCTCGATGATGATAATAGCTTTATGCTGAAATTAGATGGTTAAAACTGAGCTCTAAATCTTGTTGCTTCTGTCAGTTTATGTATGCTCTGCTGATATACATTCGGTGTACATATTCATCCTTTAAACACTACAGTTCATATATACTGATTTCATATATGTATTCAATTCAGTTTGCGCATGACTTGATAAATTTGTGAGTCTACATTCTGGTCGAGTATTAAGTCATTATGGGCTAAATTTTAGTGAAATCTGGTGGTTCTTGGACTGTCTGTACTGCTGGCTGAATTTATATTCAAAGATTTAGAGCTCAAAGTTTTAATCTCCTTTGATATATCTAATTGATGAAGAGTATAAAGCTATCGTAGCGGGACGGCCAAGTTAAACTTGTGTAACCCTACAATCTGGGAGCAATAATAATCAATCTTAAATCTACATGCTTGGTTTGACAACCATATTGTTAATGATGCTTTACATGATGTTTATGTTGAGTATATGTTCAAATTTCTATGACTTAAGAGATTACTTTGTTCTCGTGCTAATTAAGTTATTCATATACTATTTATATCATGTCTATGTGATTATAACTTATGTTAAAATTAAGTTTAAGTATTTACTTATATCGCAATTATTATAACACATACTATGCTACGAACTTTAAGCACTAAAGCACGCAAGTGGCAAGAGCATACATAGGAGAGGAAAAAAAGAGGAGATAAAAAGAAACGAAAGCAAGTTGTATCTAGCTAGCTTTGGTAGATCCGTTGGAACGGAGAGAGAAAACTCTCTCTGAGCTTTTTTGATAGATCGCAATCAGTGGACATATGGACACCCGTGTGTAGCTAGCTAGCTCCTTTTCGAGATCAGCAGGAGCAGCAGTGCATGCCTGCGAATGGCAAGAACTCCATCCAGTGCCATCTATCAGCTGACCAGTTCCTAAAAGTACGCGAATGCTATATACAGTAGTTGTCCTTTTCTGTCTACATACACGTGTTTACTGTACAGTACTTTGGCCATGTTTGGTTTGGGCTAAGACTTAGGATTTTTTTAAAAATAATCTATTTTTAATTTTGAATTACAGTAATACACTTATATTTTTTATTTTTATAGAAATAACTATCTGTCGCTCTACAGTTAAACGATATGAGCTAATCACCCAACCGTTGGACGACATGTGGCCAACTGACCCAACGGTTGGGCAACTAGCCCATGTCGTCCTATATAAGCTTTGGAGTCAGTTAGTCACACACATTCTGTGGGAGTTGTGGAGACTGATGTGCACGGTTGCATGAGAGGGCTTTGTGGAAGGCTGCTAGCAACGTGGTTACAAGTGCGTGCTACTCGTGCAACCATGTTCAAAGGAAGTCATAGGAGGTCCGGTTGGTGGGAGCAACTTGGGCGTGTATCGCATGCTTTTTTCAAGAGGATACGATGGGCGATGTTGTAGAGGTAGAACTGGAATATCGCATACCGCTCGTTGAGCCCACCGACAGATGGATGTAGATGTTACTGAGACAGATCAGAAAGATCGCAACTACGCCTTTTATCATTACGCCATCTATCCGAAATTCTCTGTGTATGAATTCCTGGTTGCATCACAATATCACTTACCGTCCTACTTACGAATCATTGCTAGCTCAATCATCCTCATAAAATTATTTAGAAATTTATCGCACTACAACAATATACGACGATTATAAAATGTTATTGCGAGTCTAACAGATTTTGTACAATTCAGAATCTACGAAAATCACAAACGAACTAACTAACATTGTCTACCCTTTTATTTAAAAAAATAACAACCTACAAATAAGAATTGCTAAATGTATTACCTACAAAAATTACCATTTACTCTCCACAATTATTTCCATCGGATTAATAAAATAAAATTATTATTATCTCAAATTACCCAACCGTTGAGCAACTGGGGCTAAGTCGCACAACCAAATTGAGCAACTAGGCACTAGTCGCCCCACAGTTGGGCGACATGCGCTAGTCACCCAATGGTTGGGCAACTTGGCTATATGTTGCCCAACAGTTGGGTGACTAGCCTATATCGCTCAACCGTGGAGCGACAAATAACTATTACTATAAAATAAAAACACAGGTATGTTATTGTAACTCGGAATGAAAAATAGATTATTTAAAAAAATTCAAGACTTAATAGGTGGGTTAGGGGTTTAACTCACCGTTCACTCTGAGTTCAAGAGGATTAACATTTTTAGAAAAATAATAGGAGAGACTTTTACTTAGTACATATATCCATGGTCTGTAAAACATGATCATCAATCAATACATGTGCTATCTGTAAATCATAATTGTCCCACATAATGATATAACATTAGGGATAATTTAGAATAACATCAAAATATAAATAAAGAGTTCCACAAACAAATCACGTACTTATTGATCAATATGAAAGATATTTATTCAAGGGACAAAATAACATATAATTCAAAAGATCATTAATATAGAAGCGATACAATCATCTCCGTGATTACCTCTAGGGTATATTACTAACAGATGCTACACACAATGCTGACAAAAATGAGTTCTTGGTGGAGTTAGCTACGCTTGGTGCTGATCAGTCTTCACCTCTGTTTTTAGGGGCGACTTTATCGTTCTAAGGTTTAGTGATGAGAAGAACAAAAAGATGGGTAATAGAAAATTCTCCAACATGTCCAATGTTGTTGTTAACAATTATGAATTGAGAGAGCTGAAAATGAGTGGTGGCAAATTTACCTGGACCAATAGTCAAGAGGACCCCTCCTTAGAGAAGTTGGATAGAATACTAATTAGTAGAGAGCGGGAGATCCTGTATCCTTTGTCCACTGTTAAAAAATTGCCCAGAATACTTTCTAACCATAATCCATTGCTGTTAAATAATGAAATGACCCCTAAGAGGCCTCCCAGGAAGTTTAGATTTGAACTTCACTAGATTAAACTATTGGAATACTAATTTAGGAATTTCCCAATTTGATGAAAAGGAAAGGAAAGAAAAGAGAAAGGAGTGGGGTCCCACCTGTCGTTGGGACAGTAAAGGGATAAGGTTGCTGGCCTTCTCCTCGCATGCATAGATAGAGGGAGGTGTTTTGGCTTGACCGGTTCTCACAGCCGATTGGGTCTTATGAGGGCGATGGAGGCGCCACCGGCCCAGGCGCTTCGGCTCTAGCCATGGCTATAGCCCACCAGCTACCTCCCCACTCTCCTATAAGAAGCGGCATCTCTCTCCTCTCTTGAGCACTGAATGAAGTGAGTTGTCCTCTATGATCTCCTAGATCTCTTGGCTTTGTCTCGATTTGGGCTTTGGGGTAGCCGATTTGTTGTGGTCATCTCTGGCGCCGGCGGCTATATAAGGCCGATTCGCCTCCCCTGGGCTTTCCCGTGTTGTTTCTTTTGCTATTTCTTTGAGATTTGTCATAGAGGAACTTTGGGGCATTTTGGCTTGACCGATTCTCTCGGCCGATCAGGTCTTATGGGTGCAGCAGTGGTGACGGAGGCGCCATCGGCCTAGGCACTTCAGCGTCAGCCGTGGTTATAGCCCGCCGGCCACCTCCCCACACCCCTATAAGAAGCGGCATCCCTTTCCTCTCTTGAGCACTATTGTTGTTATAGACCAAACAGAGAGAGAGTGTGTAGTAGTGGAGAGTTAGGTGAGCCATGCCCTCCCCTCCTCCATGGCTTGTATCGCATATATATGTCCTCATGGGGAGTGTTTTTACAGTTATATCCTTCCATCCAACTATCCCTTTCAAGGGCATTCACGTTATTACACATGTCCCACTTGGGGCTTACAACTTTTTAATAGGCCGGCTGGGCTTAGTTGGGGGCCACCCCCACAACAAGCACCAAACCAATTATGTTTTCCTCCTCTCCGATCTCCTAAATCTCTCAGCTTTGTCTTGATTCGGGCTTTGTTGCAGCCAATTCCCCGTGGTCTTCTCCAGCACCGACGGCTATGTAAGGCCGATTCGCCTCCCCTGCGCTTTCCCGTGTGGTTTCTTGTGATACATGGGAAACCTTAAATCTTAAATCTAAAAGTGAAGTAAATCTTAAATCTATTTGAGCTAGCAGTCTCATATAATAACCTATTGATCTACACTCAATTCTTAAATATGTGGTATGCTTGTAGCATACTTCTTTTCATGATGACATGCTTGTAGCATACTTCTTTTAAATGGTAGCATGCTTCAAATATACTTCTTTTCAATTGTGCACTTTTTGTACCCCTTTTTATTATATATGGTATGCTTAAAGTATACATATTTTCATGTCTCTTTCTTATTTTTTCATATCATGTGAAATTGAGTGAACATAAAAAGATTGCAATATGAAACATATGAGCCTTATAGCCAAAATTTAAAGTAAAACTCACAATCAAGCTAATCCTTTTATATGAACATCGTAAAATTCTATCTATAGTCAATTTAGTCAAAGTATTCCGCCATATCATATTTTACTTCAAGTATAACAAATTAATTATAACCAGTTATGATCAAGCTACATAGCATATGAATAAATATGATAAAAAACTCTACAACTCATTTAATTTTAATGACTTGGACTTGATGAATTATTTAACAAGTATATAAACAAAACTTCTGAAATTTGTAAACAACAAACACCCCCTTAGAATAATCCCATAGGTTGTAACACATCTAACTCACTTCACACATGAGCAAAACGTGAAGAATCAAATGGTTTTGAGAGAATATCAACAACCTTGAGAATTTAACTCAATAAGGTATAGGACAATATCATCTTTTCCATATGATCTCTCAGAAAGTGAAATATCTTTGAAGCCATAAAGAGAGTGAAGAACCATAAAGTATTTCAATTAAGCAATGATGTGAAAGATCGAAACCCAATCAAGCTTATGTTCTAGACAAGGGAGTAGCCCCTAAAGTACCTAGGGGTACCTGTCATCACCTCTAAGCTCTATGTGATTGATTAGGGCAAACTTGAAGAAATAATTTTGAAAAAACTTGATGGCTGGCTAGGTAGTTCCCTGATATTTGGGGGGAGAGTGACACTTATCAGTTCTTGTCTTAGCAGTGTTCCCATATATCACATGTCCATGTACAGGCTCCCAAAAACTATGCTTGCCAACATTGATCAATATAGAACTTTTATGTGGTAAGGTGGCTGCGGGAAAAAGAAATATCATTTGGTGAAGTGGGCAAATGTCTATACCCCAAAACCAAAAGGGTGTCTGGGGATTTGTAACAGCCTAGCTATTTATTTTAAAATATTTAATTTAATTTAAAATAAAACAATTACTTTTGATTTCTTAAGTTTTTAAAAAATTTAATTGCCTGATTTTCTACTTAAAAAAGGGTTATTTTTATGAAAAGTAATTTAAGTAAAAAAATAAATAAAAGTAAAATAATAAAATAATAAATAACTTAACTTAAAATAAAAATCAAAGTTATTTAGTTGCTTGAAATTTTAAAATTTTAGTTGACCTAATTTTCTGCTTTAACAAAAAGAGCCTTTCTGTTAAACAAAAAAATATTTTATAAAGGAAAATATCTAAATTTTATTGAAAATATTTTTTAAAAAGTTCAAAATAGCTTTAGAAACTTCTATGAATTTTTCTAAGATTTTTAAGCATTATTTGTTATGTATTGTATTATTTTAAAGCTAGAAAGGAAAAATATTTTTAAAAATTAAAATTTTCTTTAATAAATTCCGAAAATATTTTATTTAATCTTTTCGGGGTCCAAGGATCTTTAGAAAAAATTTGAAATTTTTCTGAATTTTCTTCTTCTTTTTCTTTTTTTTCTCTTTCCTCTCTCCTTCTTTTCTTCTTGTTCCTCCAACGTCCAGGCAACGTACAGAGCGTTCGTGTGCAGCCATGGCTGAAATTTGGAGCTTCCATAACTCGTGATTTTCTCAACGATTTTTAGCGAACTAAATTGCATTCATTTCCTCTCATCAAGCTCCTTCAATTCCCTACCGTTTCCCCTCTCATTGATGACCATTTTTGCGAGATTTAACCCATGCCATTTAAAGACATGGTCCTTTGATCTTCCTCCTCGAACCTCCTCAACCCCTATAAAACGGAGCACCTTGAGTCCCTCCTCATCCTCACTCAACCCCGAAAATCTCAAGTCCTAACTCCCTCCCTCTTGGCCGCAATCGGAGTTTTATTTTTATGTTCCAAGCGACGTTCTTCGGCTTATTGCACCTCGTCCGGTGGAGCCCCGCCACTTTTGAGCACATCCCCGGCTTCGTCTCGCCGCGTTCTACGCGGTGCTCACCTCGCCTTCGCCGGAACTTCGCCCGAGCATCGTCGCCACCGTGGGCCAAATCGGGTCCCCATTCCTCGCGTCGCCACTGGCTGACCGTGCATACCCGACAAAAACCAAGGTGATCATCACGTTCCCCACTCTCTACTTGTCGTTTCGCCGCAAGTCTCGCATGTTAACTCCACTCTGTTTGCTCGGAACGCCGATGTTAGCCTGTAGGCTGCATAAAGTCTTGTCCACCGCGTTCCGTTAGTCCGTTGGCCGAGCCGTCTATGCCGTTGAGTTTGTCTTGACGCATTCTACGCTGTGCTCCCCTCCGTTTGTCCAAAAACTATCCATAATTATTTGCGCTCGATACCTAGCCATGGCCACAAATGGCATTTCGTGTCTCCGCCTGTTCGGGAATGCTTTCAATAATCCGTTCGCGTCAAAACATGCCAAACCATCCTAGGTGGTTGCCTGTCAGACGGTTTTAGATTCGCCACACCAAGCAAAAAGATATTTAGTTTTTCGTGTTTCGGTACCGACGTCGCTCAAACGACGATTGCGTCGCCTCCGGTGAGTTTTTGGCTTAGCCGATATTTTTTTCCTAGCCTTGCCTCGCCGCGTTCTAGGCCATGCTCACCTTACTTCTCCATGTTCCCTGCCCAAAAAATATTCTTCTCTCCAACCCTATGTCCTTGTTGCCGTACACGTCATCACCGTGCACCGTTTGACGTGGCGTCACTTCCTACATATGCTTCGGGTCCCTAGCAACCCATTTTGCTAGTTGGCTTCACCTCCCGTGACTTTTCTCACCACATCCGCGGCCAAAACACTCTCACGGGTTATTGTTTATGCGCAGGAATATTCCTTGGAATATTCTTGATTTCTCTTTTTTCATAATTTTCTGATCCGCCAATCTTCCATTCGCTCGTTCTCTTTCGTCCGAACTCCTAATCCTGTGATTCAATTTTCTAAATTTATCTAAATTCATAATCTATATTTTGGTATTTATTTTATAATTTTTGTATTTTCTCGACCGACCATTGGTTAAGTCTCCTCCCCGTCGGAACACCGTCGCCACCACCGCCCGACTTGCGCCACTGCTTCACCTCGCCGTCAACCACCTTCCAACCACTTGTGGTAATGCATGAGAACACCAATGCACTCCTCGTAATCCCTTCTCTCTTTTGTGCCCCTCGCCAACCCCCGCCGTGCCCCACACTGCCAGCGAGCCCACGGGCTTTGTGCGTCGCACCACCATCCATGGGCTCGGCTCCACTGTTCCCCTCACTCAATTGCCATGGTTTCGCTCGTAAATCTGTTGCACCGAGCGACTTCTACCTTCTTCATCTAGGGAGCTCCGGCGAGAAATTGCCGATGCCTCGGACCTTCTTGCGCCCCGCTGATGCAACCGATAATTGTAACCGCCTCCGCTACACCCTCGCCGCCAGCCAACTCTGTGCAGTCCGAACCTTGTGCCAAGGTAAAACAGGACCCATACTCTTCTCCCTCTTTTGTACATCTCCCCGGTCTTCGCCGCCGATGGATCACCCGGATCTCATCATGCGAAGCCGTCCGACTTCTCCCAACCATCCGATTCTTAGACTCCGACGTTCGGAGGCTCATAAGACTCCGACGTCCAGAGGTTCTTTAGACTCTGACCGTTCGGAGGTTCCTTAGACACCGATGGTTCGGAGACTTCCTTAGACTCCGCTGATTCGGAGGCTTCTTAGACTCCGACTACTCGGAGCCTTCGACTTCGACATTAGGAGACTCCAATTTTGACTTTGACATTCGAAGACTTCGACTCCAGCCTTCGACCTTTGACCTCGAAGACTTCAACTTCGGCCTTCGATCTCAGAGCCTTCAACTTTTATCTCCGTTTTCGAACTGACCATGGTTGTTTGACCGTTTTAACCTCTGCACCCTCCGACCTCTCTGAACCCTCCGATCTCTCCGACCACTTGAAACCGTCCGACCTCTCCAAGCTATCTGATTCTTTCGACCACTCTGCATAAATCCAATTCGTTTGACCATTGTACAGTTCCGACCAGGTCTTCGACCGAATCTTCGTCTTCGACTTCGACTGCACCCATACTTGGAGTCATTGTCTTCGACTTCGACCTCCGCAAATTCAACCGTTGATTCAACTATGCCTTCGATCATGATTTCAATCATACACAAATATTGTAACTTCCGACCACTTTTACTTCACAAATAAAAGAATTCCAATATTTCCTTTTATTCATTTTCTTTGAATTCAAACTACCAAAAGTCATTCTCCTTCGCCCTAACTCCTTTTGGACCCATTCAAATTCTTAAATTCATATTCTATCTCCCAATATATATTTCATAATTTTTGAATTTTATTTGGATTTTATTTGAGTTTAATTTGTTCTCACTTTTCGCGTGTAGACTACGACTAATCCGGAGAGTATAACTTCGACGAATCTCAGCAAACTTCGAAGCAAGGTAAGTTACACCTTTGATCATGTTGCTCCCAGTAATTTAAATTATTTATGTTGATTTTAAAATTATTATGCATGTGTACTTTTATTCAAATATAGTTTAAATTCAAATTAAATTCTAGTTATACCCAGATCCTTTGTGTATGGCCAAATTTGACATTGAACTTACTTATACCTTGTCACCTTAGATGAAAATCTAGATAGTACAGTAGTATTGACTAGAAATTTTATAAAATTGCTTAGTCATGCTTAGAATGATTTAAATGAAAATATTTGTTTCACTAGAAAACGATGAGTTTCTAAAATCTATTCTTGACTTCGGTGAATCAAGAAGGAATATAAATGTTTCAAAGAAAAATATAAAATCTTGGTTTAGACCTAGGCTAATGGTTAGGTGGCGGGTGCTAGCATGCATTGTTGTTCGGTGACACAATGTTGATTGTCAGGCACAAGGGGTATGCGGTTTGAGCCTAAGTCAAGTTAAGAACCAGTCTGTAAGCTACTGTTGCAAAGCCATATCGTACTACCACAAGTCTAGCATGGGACAGACCTGGCTATGTAATTTATGAAGTTCCAAACATAGTTTCACTATAGGCTGAATGTGAGCGTGGCGTAGACCGTGAGAAGTCTCACATGGCACCAGAGGGGGGCTCCAACTTGTGGATTCAAGTTGTAGTGAAACCTTAGTGGCGATGTAACTATTTTGGCTACGGAACATTGTAACAACCTTGTTATGATATCCTCGCCGCACACCAAAGGAAGTGTGCTTATCCGGTAGCAATATGGGATGATCATGTTTTGTGAGTAAAGCTATACAACCTCTGTAGAGTGTATAATCTATCCTGGATAGCCGTGTCCACGGTTATGGGAAAACTGAGTAAATTTTTTCATGGATTAGACTTTGGTTTTTAAAATGATTTCTGAAAAAGCCTATGGATGGATAGAATCCATGGGAGATAAAAAAGCATATGGATGGATGGAATCCATACGAGATCTTTTGAAAAAGATGGACCAGGTGGGATACCTGTGAATATGTTAGTGTTTGGTCGGAACCTACACTAATGATATTATTTTGTTAAATTATTCTTTCTATCTATCGTATCAAATTTAGCTTTTGAATCTACTTACTGTATTTACCTTAATTCTACTTTTACGCACAAATAATCTATTATGCCTTCCATTGTCAATCCTTATGCATGCATGAACTCTGTTAAACCTCCTGGTGTAACTTGTGGAGTACTTTATGTACTCATGTTGCTTCATTCACTATTTTCATAGAAGGACTTCCTCAACTTCGGTGAGAATAATGATGAGTAGGCCACGTCTTACAGTCATTCGCCTGTGGGCAGGCAGGATAGGCTGCTACTTTATTGGTTTTTCTTCCGCTGCTTATATTTATTTTTGGTTTATAAACCATTGATGTAAACTTTGGCCATCAGGCCCATATTTAGTTAATGAATAAATGTCCTTGTGCATGACATAAATCTTTGTTATCCACTATGTGCACTAGCTTGATCCTGGACTAATGCGATTTACACAGATGATCCAGGAGTCGTTGCTCCGGGGTCCGATAGGATTCAAAACTTGGCAAAACTCAATGAAAGTTTACTTTGTAAATGGTGGTGGAAGTTAGTAGCCTTTGGCAAGAGTTGATTAGGAAAAAAAATTTGGATATTGCTTTCATCATGTTAAGCATAAGGCAGGAGACTCAGCTTGCTGGGCTCACCACCTGAAAGTGAAACCTACATACCTTAAAAATAGGAAAATGATGATTGGTAATGCAAATCCACATATTTCTGGAATGATTGTTGGTGTGGAGAGTCACCCAGCTTATGTGTGCAATTTCATGATCTGTTTACCATTTGCAGTGAGCTAGTTGTCAATGTGCATGATGTAGCTAGTAGAGGGTGGTCTCTGGCATTTACGAGATAGTTGAGTGTACACTTGCAACAAAATCTTTACTACCTTCGAAACTGTTAGTGATGTTCCCAAGAGGCAATCATAAACAATTCAGTTTTACAGGCTAAAAGGGATATTGATCCATATGAGATTAGAGTTCTAATGGGCCTACAACGTGGAAGCCCATTAGCATGCTCTATAAATATGTGGAGGCGGGGCTGCAGGAATAGACAACTACCATACTGAAAACCCTGGCCGCCACCTCCCCTCGGCCGTATCCCAAAACCCTAGCTGGGCGTGCGGTGCTAGCACACCAGCGCACGGCGTTCCATCCCGAATGTGTGGACTTCGTGGAGGCGCCGCTGCTGTTTGCTGTTGTGCTGATCGACGAGAAGCGCGAGGCTATTGCTAGGACGCGAGGAGGAGACGTTCAGTTCGTGAAACGATCGACTGTCTCTTCTTCATCGACGCGCATTTACGTTGGACCGGGCTGCTCCAACTCTTCTTCCGCTGTGCAGCGCATATAGTGGTAACTATCCATGATTCCCTTACACGCATATTTTGTGGTTGAACGCGGTAGAAAATCAAATGTTGTAGCCTACCCGTTATCCTTCAGTGGTATCAGAGCAAAACTGCGTAGTATGTCGTCTGGATCATGCGCTTGTAGATGATACGTTGTTGTAGTAGATGCGATCTATTACTGTTCTTATGCTAGGTTCATGTGATGGATCTTTCGGTGCACGGATTGATTAGATCAATCGGTCATAAGGGGTTGAAATAGGTATGAGTTGATAGCATCATGTGGCCAAAAAAATTAGTTCATGCTCCTTCTTTGATGTACGCACGACTTGCCCCTACTGGCTGGAATCACCATCGAGGCTAACTACGCGCACAGTCAATAGATCGAGCCAACAGATCGAGGTCTTATGTCGCGGTCTCCTCAAGTATACTGATCGCGATGATCAATATGATTGATCTAATGAAAATTGAGACATTTTGAATGGCTCGAATTAGGGTTGATTTGATCGGCCCGATGAGATTTTCATAGCGATTTCATAGATGCGATCTATGTAATTCTGTGAGGTTTTCAGGGACCACCGTTGCGTACACGCATAGATTGTTATACAAACAAATTCATGTCAGGGCGGTAGAATGCGTTCTGCGCTTAACTTATTTTTGTAGGGAATGATGTGAATGGTATGGCATAGATGTATATGTGATGCATGTGTGTTTTGGTGACCTGTGTGTCGTATTAATCACAGCTGGGTTGAGGTTGTTCTTTAATTGTATAACGACCTGCGTGTCGACTTGTGATGCTTGTGCTCCTGATGTAATTCATTTGCTAGCTATTAGTTGTAATAGTTTAGTTCTTTACCATGGAGACTTCAAGCATGATGACAAAGAGGACAGGAATGTGGAGATCACCGTGGAACCATGGCGATGGCGACCACTATGATTCAAAAGGCCATACCATTCACAGTATAATGTGATTATATGCATGTGATGTTTATTTCATGTCATACTATTCTTTCATATCATACCTATAGAGGATGTGTTTTTCATGACAGAATAGCTTCCATCAGAAAAATTAAGAATTTATTTGATGCACTTCCAATTGCTGCGCCTGTACGAATTACAATCATTGTTTGGTAGGTCTGCTAAAGCAGAGTACCATCAACTATCTTGTTCTAATAAGGTGGATGTCAGACATCCACATGCATAGTGTTGGTTTACTTGACAAGGCTATCAAATTGGATTTGGGCCTTGGGGCATGGTGTTGGGAGCCGGGGTATTGGATGCCATCCAACAAATAAGAGTCACATAAGATGTGATTAGCAAGCGTTGCTTATCTACGTCACTAGGTTTCTAGCGGTGATGCCAAAGCTCACTAGAAATTAGATGAATATGGATCTTGACCACTATATGTCGTTAGAGGGAAGACGATTACAAAACATATAGTGGGAGTGTCTTTTGTAAAATTATTTAATGGAAGATCAAATATGAACATAGTGCTGAACTTTGCTTGTTTATTTTCTGTTGTAGATCATGGCTGCTTCTAGTAACAATTCTGGTTTTAACTTGCGATCTGTTCTTGAGAAAGAAAAACTTAATGAAGCGAATTTTATTGACTGGTACTGCAACCTGAGAATTGTTCTTAGACAAGAAAAAAAGGAATACGTTCTTGAGCAACCCTACCCCGATGAACTCCTTGAGAGTGCAAACATTGCCACCCGCAAAGCTTATGAGAAGCACTGCAATGATTCACTCGACGTTAGCTGTCTCATGCTTGCTACCATGTCCTCTGAGCTTCAGAAGCATTATGAGAATGCAAATGCTCATACTATGATTGAAGGACTGCGTGACATGTTTGAAAACCAAGCTACGACCGAGAGATTTAACATTTCAAAGTCCTTGTTTGCGTGCAAGCTGGCGGAAGGTAGTCCAGTCAGTCCTCATGTGATCAAGATGATTGGTTACATTGAGAGCTTGGAGAAGCTTGGTTCACCCCTTAATCCTGATCTGGCTACGGATGTTGTTCTCCAATCTCTCCCTCCAAGCTATGAGCAGTTCATTATGAACTTTCATATGAATAGCATGGAGAAATTATTGACTGAATTGCATGGGATGCTTAAGACAGCAGAGGAAAGCATTAAGAAAAACACCAATCATGTGATGATGGTTTAGAAGGAGAATAAAAAGAGGAAGCGTTGGACGCCCAAAAGCAAATGCAAAGGAAAGGTTCCTAATGAGCCCTCTAACTCTAAGCCAAAGCCAAATGGTAAGGTCAAATCTGGCCCCTCTCCTGATGATGAATGCTACCACTGCCATGTCAAGGGGCATTGGTCTAGTAATTGTAAGAAATACTTGGAGGATCTGAAAAAGAAGAAGGGAAGCGAGACTTCTGCTTCAGGTATAAATATTATAGAAATTAATCTTGCAATTTCTTCTGATGAATCTTAGGTATTTGATACCAGATCGATGATTCATACTTGCAAATCGTTCCAGGGTCTAAGAAGGACTAGAAGTTTTGCGAGAGACGAGTTGGACGTGCGTGTCGGCAATGGAGCAAAGATTGTTGTACTGGCTGTCGGCACTTATCACTTGTCATTACCTTCAGGATTAGTTTTGGAATTAAATAATTGTTATTACATTTCAGCATTGAGTAAGAACATTATCTCTTCTTCATGTTTGGAGGAAGATGGTGGTTATGAGTTCGTAATAAAGAACAAATGTTGTTCTATTTATTTGAATGATATACTCTATGCACATTATCCATTAATGAATGGGTTATATGTTCTTGATCTTGAAGATAAGCATGTCTATAATATTAATGCAAAGAGGCTGCGGCCTAATGATTTGAATCCCGCTTTTATTTGACATTGTCGCTTAGGTCATATAAATAAGAAACGTATAGAGAAGTTCCATAAAGATGAACTACTCAACTCATTTGACTTTGAATCATTTGAGACATACAAGTCTTGTTTACTTGACAAGATGACAAGGGTGCCTTTCACCGGTCATAGTGAGAAGGCAAGTGACTTGTTGGGATTTGTACATACCGATGTATGTGGACCAATGAGCTCAGTAGCCAGAGGTGATTTTCAGTATTTCATTACTTTTACCGATGACTTTAGTAGATATGGATACATCTACTTAATGAAGCACAAGTCTGAATCGTTTGAAAAGTTCAAACAATTTCAGAATAAAGTACAAAATCAGGTAGGCAAGACAATCAAAATTCTGCGATCTGATTGTGGAGGTGAATATTTGAGCCATGAATTTAGTGAACATCTAAAACAGTGTGAAATTATTCCACAGCTGACTCCGCCTGGCACGCCTCAATGGAACGAGGTATCTGAACGGAGGAACCGAACCTTGTTAGACATGGTTCGGTCTATGATGAGCCAATCTGATCTTCCATTGTCCTTCTAGGGATATGCTCTAGAAATTGCTGCGTTTACACTAAACAGAGTTCCATCTAAATCAGTGGAAAAGACATCATACGAGAAATAAACCGGAAAACATCCTGGATTATCTTTTCTTAAGATATAGGATTGTGAGACTTATGTGAAACGTTTGACATCTTATAAGCTCCATCCTAAATATTATAAATGCTTTTTTGTTGGGTATCCTAAGGAAACCAAAGGATATTATTTTTATAATCGGGAAAAAGGCAAAGTGTTTGTCTCTCGGAACGGTGTCTTTTTGGAAAAAGAGTATTTTTTCAAAGGGTGTTAGTGGGAGCAAGGTGCAACTTGAAGAAATTTGAGAAACACCTGAAAATGTTTCAGCTCCTATTGAACTTCAACAGGATGTACAAGATGTTGTACAACCGGTTATGGAGGCACCGTCCCCGCGTAGGTCTACAAGGGCACGTCGCGCAACTGAAAAGTTCACGCTCCTAACCACGGGACAACGCGACATATTGTTGTTGGACAATAATGAGCCCAAGAGCTACACGGAAGCAATGATGGGACCAGACTCTGAAAAATGGCTTGGAGCCATGAGGTCTGAAATAGAATTCATGCATGATAACCAAGTTTGGAACTTGATGGATCCACCTGATGGTGTAAAAACTATTGAGTGTAAATGGGTTTTTAAGAAAAAGATAGATATGGATGGAAATGTTCACATCTATAAGGCATGATTGGTGGCGAAAGGTTTCAAGCAAATTCAAGGTGTTGATTATGACGAAACGTTTTCGCCTGTCACTATGCTAAAGTCTATTCGGATCCTCCTAGCGATTGCTGCCTATTTCGACTACGAGATTTGGCAGATGGAAGTCAAAACGGCTTTCTTAAATGGAAACCTAAGAGAGGATGTGTACAAGACACAGCCTGAGGGTTTTGTTGATTCGAAAAATGCTGGGACAATATGCAAGCTTCAGAAGTCCATTTATGGATTGAAGCAAGTATCTCGGAGTTGGAATCTTCGTTTTGAAGAAGTAATCAAAGGATTTGGCTTCATCAAGAATGAAGAAGAGCCTTATGTTTACAAGAAGGCTAGTGGGAGCACACTTGTTTTCATGTTTCACGGATCATGGATATAAGAATATCAAATGAATAAGGTGGACACATATTAGAGAACATGGTATTGGATTGACCCACTCCGAGACGTTGCTAGGATTGTTATGTTAATATATGCCATCAAGCGATCTCGAGTGGTATACCTACTGAATCCTTCGACCTGAAATCGTCATTATTTCTCACTATGATAGTGGTGCGCTTTGGGGTTGCCAAACACTACTCCGTAACTGGGTAGCTATAAAAGTGGTATTTAGGTGTATCATGAAACATGGAATGGGATGTGAGCGGATTAAGATTAAATTTGCCCCTCCTACATAATAGGAGAGATATCTCTAGGCCCCTCGATGTGGTTAGATTAGGGAAGTGCATGGCCATGCCAAGGTGATTAAAGAGTTAATCACAATGTGACTAAAGAGTTAGTCATGAGTTGTAATCCACCACAAGATCAAGTGAATTGTTGAGCTATCACAAGGGTGGCATGAATCTCGCCTTAAGTTCGACTGGTATCGTGTGGCAAAGGGATCCAAGTATGTGTATATCAGGGTTTAGCCGATATGATCTTTATGTGTATTCGGGAGTCAATATGCCCTGCTAGGTGCCACTATTGACTTTTGGCTTGAAAAGGGTTTTCGGGTCATGGCTGTCTACACAAAAAGCTAACGGGTCACACACTTAAGGGGTTGAAATTAGAAAGCTTGCCTATATGATTGTCTCTAGTGCAAGTGGGAGATTGTTAGTGATGTGCCCAAGAAGCAATCATAAACAATTTGGTTTTACAGGCTAAAAGGATATTAATTCATATGGGATTAGGGAATGGGTCTACAACGTGGAAGCCCATTAGTATGCTCTATAAATATGTGGAGACGGAGCTGCAGGAATAGACAACTACCATACTGAAAACCCTGGCCGCCACCTCCCCTCGGCCGTATCCCGAAACCCTAACCGATCACGCGGTGCTAGCACACCAGCGCATGGCGTTCCATCCCGAACGTGTGGACTCCGTGGAGGCGCCGCTGCTGTTTCCTGCTGTGCTGATCGACGAGAAGTGCGAGGCTATTGCTAGGTCGCGAGGAGGAGACGTTCAGTTCGTGAAACGATCGACTGCCTCTTCTTCATCGACGTGCATCTACGTTGGACCGGGCTGCTCCAACTCTATATCCGCTGCGCAGCGCATATAGTGGTAACTATCCATGACTCCCTTACACGCATATTTTTTGGTTGAACGCGGTAGAAAATCAAATGTTGTAGCCTATCCGTTATCCTTCAGAAACATGTTGATGACAGCTGCTTTGGGGGAAGAAAGTGATATCCCTAGATGTTGTTTGGAGAAGTCGGGGAAGTTTACTGTTAGATCAACTTATAAATCTCTGAATAGTGATCTGCATGATATACCTAGTAAATTTCTGCGGAAAGCTAAGATTCCTCACAAAATTAAAATCTTTGGACCCGTTCATATTGACTTTTGGTTTTGGTTTATAAATAGTAACAACTTGTAAAGAGGGAGACACTTATCTACAATTTTGGCTGATATAAATAAAATTACTATAATATGTACTCCATTTGAAAGTTATATACTGTAGAAACCAGCTTTTAGAAGCCAATACGAAGGTGGGGAATAATGCCATTTTAATCAAAAATAATCTGTTGAAGCGAGGATGGAATGGAGATCCTCTGTGCTGCTTTTGTAATGAACCTGAAGCAACTTGACATCTCTTCTTTGAGTACATGGTTGCAAAATACATTTGGGGTGTGATTGGACTGGCTCTTGGAGCCAGAAATAGACCTTCTAGCTTTGATCAACTTTTTTGGTGGGTTCAATATGCAGTGTGTACCAGAAGTGTTTCATATGGTCGGGTTAGCTGCTGTTTGCTGGGCAATCTGGAAGCTCAGGAACAGAGCAACCTTTGAGAAGAAGATGATTCGGTCTCCTGCTGAGATCGTGTGCTACATTTGTTATTTTCTGAATTATTAGGCAGGTCTGCAGGAGGAGACTATGAAAGAACTCTTGAAGGATGGGCAGAAGCGCTGCAAATGGAAGCTCTCCGTCAGCATGCCAGGGTACTTAAATCTTCTGCAATCGCTGGCGAGATGATGAGGAACCAAGCCCTGCTGCTGGGAGATGGTGGCGGATCACTAGTTGATGATTGATCTAGTCTGTTCTTTTGAGCTACGATTTATTAGTCTAATAAATAGTGATTATTTTTAATAAATAGTGATTACTAAGAGAAACGACAAGCCACTTAAAGCCAAAAAGAACACGATGTTACACTGCTGGAGTGGGAAATTCTTGCATCCCTGGTTCCGGTCTTTTGGTTGCTAGCACTGGTGGTATATCTTGTCTATTTTACGTTCCTAGCTCCTTCCTGAACTTGCTGATAGGTGCAGGGGAGCACTTGGTGTGCTTCTCCTGCGCATTGCCTTACTTTTCTTTTGCTTTCCTGTTTGTATGTTTCTGTTTTAAGTAATGGAAATTCGATGTTATCGATCCAAAAAAAAAAAACAAACAAAGAAGCTGATTGCTTCAATGTTGTTCACGACCTGGTGATTGAGATGGACATGAACATCTGTACATTCACATGCTTTACTGAATATTCTGACAGAACTAGTATTTAGTTGATGATTCAAACAAGCCTCAGGAACAGCATGATTTGTATCTGCAGGTACAACTGAAATGCCACTCCAAGCCTGTATCTGTCCAAAATCTAGTCTGCTTGTCACTTTGTCAGATATCGTCACCCCTTTCAGCAAGTCTTCTCGCACCTTCGTCAAACCCAACAAAAATTGAGAAACAGCCTGCCTCATAATATATATAAGACCATTTTCACCATCTACTTAATATGGAGGATGTATTTCCTTTTCCTTCCCAGGATAAGTCCTATCCTGACCTTTCCAAGTGGAAAATCTCTTAACTAGCTAGTCAAGTAAGGTCGCCAATAACCCCAAGAAATGCAAAATGGCCCCATTTGTCCAAACTCCCTACCGAACATCATGGGTGCAAATTTGACAAGAGTGCAATTGCCTAAAGAAAGCCCCTCTTTACCTCAATATACTTCATTTTGCAACAAGCAAAAGGTTTCTAAGCAGAACGGTACTGTCAATAAGTTGCAATGCCCAGTGTAGAGCATGTTGGAGCCGATCCTTGAACTCGGTTAGATCGCGCGCAAACTCCAACTGACACACGTATGCAGAATTGGATGAGGCTGCTGGAACGTGTATGCACTCAGGACAAACACAAACACGCACAAGAAATATTGACGTTTGGCGCTGCCTGTTCTCTTGCAAAACAACTGCCTTTTCTATTGATTACTGCAAGCGCTGATGCTTCTTCAATGAAGCATTGCTTGTTGTTTTTTTTATGCTTACAAGAGGCGATGCCTTGATGCTTATATAGGAACCAAGTTTGCACATGAAACAGACAACCTTACTGAGCCACGCGAGGACAGACTCCTATACCGATTCCTATACGTATACGTGACTTATTCTAACTCCCTACATGCCGTGAATCTTCTGGCCACACACACAACAAGATTAGAAGCAAACATTCACCCCCTTAATCTTGTTGCTTAGAGTAGCATTGGGTTTTCGTCGGTATCTGCCTCGATGAGATATGCCTGCGTTTTCTCCCTCTTGTTGGGCTTCTGGCATTCTGAAGCAAAGTGTCCATAATCGTTACAATTAAAACACCTTACTTTTGCCTTGTCAATTCGTCAGTATCGATGTCCACTGCCGCCACCAAAACCACCTGAAGAGCCTTCATACTTCATCGATCGGGCCTCCCACTCTGCGCGCGTCAGGAGCAAGTGCTCTTCGTCTCTGTCGTTGTTGCCGTAGAGACGTTCTCCCTCTTCCTGCGTTTTCAAGCGTCCGATTAGCTCTTCGATCGACATATTTTTAATGTCACCGAATTGTTCAATCGTGGTAACGACGAGAGAGAACTTCTTAGGCACTGCATGAAGAAACTTCCGCACGATGTAGGCCTCTTCCATCATTTCGCCTAGACCTCGTATCTTGCTGACGATTGTCATCAACTTCATCGCGAAGTCATCAATCTGTTCGGTGTCCCTCATGCGCAAGTTTTCAAACTCGCTTTTGAGGTTTTGTACACGCACCTCCTTGACGCGATTGGCACCGAGATGCATCACCTTCAGAGTATTCTAGGCCTCTTTTGCGGTCTCCTTCTCAGCTAGGACCAGTAGCATGTCTTCCGGCACCGCGAGGAAGATTGACGCGAGTGCCATTTGATCTTGCCGCTCATTCACCTCTTCATCCACGACTGCGTTCCACACGCCCTGAGCGCGCATGAACACCTTCATCTTCATGGCCCACGTCGTATAGTTGCTCCTCGTGAGCATGGGATACGGGAGGGAGATGCTGCCCTCGCACGCCGACGCTTTTGGCACGCTCCTATCGTCGATCTTCAGAACGCCCCCATCGGTGGTGATGTTTTTCGACGAGTTCGAAGACGACATAGATGAAGGTATACACAAATCTTACTCTGATATCAATTGTTGGAGCCGATCCTTGAACTCGGCTAGATCGCGCGCAAACTCCGCTGAAACACGTATGCAGAACTGGACGAGGCTGCTGGAACGCGTATGCACTCAGGACAAACATAAACACGCACGAGAAATATTGACGTTTGGCGCTGCCTGTTCTCTTGCAAAACCACTGCCTTTTCTATTGATTACTGCAAGCGTTGATGCTTCTTCAATGAAGCATTGCTTGTTGTTTTTTTTTATGCTTACAAGAGGCGATGCCTTGATGCTTATATAGGAACCAAGTTTGCACATGAAACGGACAACTTTACCGAGCCACGTGAGGACAGACTCCTATACCAATTCCTATACGTATACGTGACTTATTCTAACTCCCTACATGCCGTGAATCTTCTGGCCACACACGCAACAAGATTAGAAGCAAACAGAGCATGAAGCCATCATCTTGTGAAACGGCTGCAAAAAAGAAAATCAAATTCATCGTCTCATTCTCATCCCAAGTCTTCTCACACCTTCAGCAAACCCAGCAAAAACTGAGAAACAGCCGGCGGCCATGTTCACCATCTCAATAGTACTCAATATGGAAGATGTATTTCCATAGTGACATCATGCATCTTTAAGCCTTCAAATCCATTTGCCTAACAAAGCAATGTTCTGCATCCTCTCGTCAATGACACAAGGCCACCATATTCAACTGCAAGCCACCTCTCATTGTTCCAACCTGTACTTTCTTTTACTCTGACCAAATTGCCAGAAAAAAATGTGAATATATTTTGTCCATATCTTCAATGACCCCTCAGGAAACGAGTAAAACTGTAGCATGTAACCGGGCATAGAGCTTAGACAAGCATTAAGCTGTGCACATTTTCTTTCCCAGGATAAGCATGTAACTAGGTCGTCAACAAGGTTGCCAACAATCCCAAGAAATGCAAAATTTTCCATTTGTCCAAAACTCCCTGACGAACAACATGGGTGCAAATTTTACCAACAAAGTGCCCATTTAGTGTTGACCTATCCAGGCCCACATATCTTGTATATAGGTCCTGTTCTTTTTGCCTTTTCAATTGACTTTTGAGTTCGGCTTCTGGCAGCTCATACTATTCATTAGACCTACCGGTGGTAGCCAAAACCAATATGCGACCGCACAAAAGAATGACGCCATACTCTTGTATTTGCTATGGCTAACACATACACAATATAAGATATTTTGACATGGTACCAGAACAGGATGCCCTAGCTCTTGCCTCCTTCCGTCGCTGACCTTTAGCCGGCAAGTTCATCACCGGTGAAGTCTTAGGTGAGTACCCCATTAGTCCCTCCGCTGGCTTGGTTCGTCGTCGATCTCCTCTCATGCTGGATTTGCATGGATCTGAGGTCGTTTGCGTCTTCTCACGCAAAAGGAGTTCGATTTGACACCTCCAGGGTAGTGGCAAAGCTAGAAAAATTTCATTGAGTATGCACAATGCGCATGCCATACCTCCTTGGATATACGCTCTCACCGCAACCACTAGGCACCGCCTGGCGCAAGCCCTTGCAGTCATTGACTCGTCGTACCACTCATACAAATTTTTTAACTGACATTCTATAATCCACGCCGTCAAACTTTCTAAAGTTTGGCTGCTAATATGTTTAAAACTATCTAAATTTGTCGCTAGAAATACTTTTGTAATATTATAATTTTATTAGTATATAATAAGATAAAGCTACAAATAGTAATGGTCAAAGTCATGTCTTGTAGACCATAAAAAGTAAAAAAAAGTCACTTAAAAAAACAAAGGGAGAAATAAAATATTAGCACTGCATAAACCATACATTATAAATATTGGATTCACATGGTACTTTAATGTTACTATATAATTAGTTAGGTTTTCATCTCAATTAATTGGCTACTTTACATATTTAGTTGTGAAAATAATTTAATTTTATGACATCATAACAATAACAAATACTAGCACTGACAAATAAATTCTATAGATTTTTATTAGTACACTACATAACCCGCATAATAGTTCATATACTCATTATTTGGAAAGCATGTAGGATTTTTAGTACATCTATACTTAGTACGATAATATTGATATGGCATATTAACGTCACATATGGCTTCAGAATTTGTAAGTAAAATATCTCATATAAGACACCCCATATTAGTTTTAAATCGTTGCACTCAGAGTAATGATCACGATACCTGAAACAAATAGAGAATCGGATAGCTGTTTTTTGAGTTAGAAACTAAAAAAGTTCCTAATAGCTAAATAAAATAAAGCACGGGAACCACCTCTTGGTAATGTGGTAGGGTTGTAGATGTATGACTCAAACTTATCAGGGTTTAAATATTGGTCCTTCAGTAAAATTTTTGTAAGGTTGCAAATTTATCCTGACCTGCATCTTTCTAGGTTTGTGCTAAGAGGAAGTACTCATGTGTGTGTGCATAGTGATGTGTGTGCGTGTGTCTTTCTTGTAATCTAAAAAACAAAATAAAACATTTTCATACCATTCATATGATGCTACATAGACAGAGAAAAAATAAGTGTCGGTTGTCTACAAAATCTGAAAAGGGTATGAAATATAACTTACATCTAATTCCCTTGAGCATTATCAAATTACAATGAAATCCAACTTCAATTAGAACATATAACAAGAAAGGATATATATACTGTCAAAATTTTTGAGGGTGCTCGTGCATACCAGGCACTCCTCTTGGCTCTGCCCATGCTCTGGGGTCTTCATCACTAGGGTTGAATCGAGTGTCGCATCGCTGCAGTCGCCCAGATCCACCACTGCTTGATTTTGATCCAATGCCACTGGGCCATCTTCTTCATCCCAGTGCTTCTGCCACCTTGATCTAGCACCGCCAAGCCTTCCTCTTTGCCGCTGGAGCTCCATTCAAGTGTCATTTGCCCCAATGGCGAAGCTAGGATAAAAATAGAGGGTAGACTCAATGGACTAAGCTAAATTGACACAAATATAGTTTTTTACATTTTGGTTGAGTTGTGCTCTTATCGATTGGAAGAGTACTATTTAAATTACTTATAAAATAGTTACGCAAAATTTGTTTATCCATTATTGCAAATTTATTAACAAAAATAATTATACAAGTATTGAAGTATCAAATATACAACTAAATTACTATATGCTAAATAGTAAAAGGGAAAGAATGAAGGAAAATAAGAAATCAAGATTCAATAATATATACCAGAATATCGTATACTAGCACATGGTTCGAACCAGGCCACCAGGCAGTTAGGCACCAGTCGCATGGGCACACAGCCGCACCATGGAACCAGTCCAGTGAAGTATCTCAGCAGCAGACCTGCAGCAGGCACACCGCCCCCTCCTCGGTGTTGTCTCTCATCATTTCTCCATTATTATAAATCTATCAACAAATTGTAAAATCCATCACTACACAAAATACAACTAAATACTCTAAATTTTACTTCCTAATTGTTTATGCAATTATGCAACACAAATATATAATTATACAACATTAACACGAATAAAAAAAGTTTAGGAGACTAGGACTATAACGTAATATTTTAGTACTTCATAAAAGAAAATTTAAAAATGGATGTTCTCATCGAAAGTTAGAGTAGAAAACGCTATACAAAGGTAAAGTTGTTACTTTCCGACAAACTTTTCACCCAATGAATCTATATCTAATTTTTAGCACCCAGAATTATACAAGGGCACTCATCCGTTTTATAGCCTCTTTACAGTTTATTCTGAACAACTACATATCAGGTATAGAATGTACAGAAAGCGGACACTTGTCACTTCTTTGAACTACATCAGCTACTTTGAAGATGCTTTCATTCACGCTCAGCAAAATATTGGGGAGGTAGTCCCAGAGAGGTAGGCAAGCTTCAGACAAACTAGACATCCTCTGCCCGAAATAGCACATTGCACTTCACTATTTCAGTTTGAAATCATGCATTTAATTAGATTTGAATGAAATGAGTCCTCTTTATCTTGCACTGGATGTTGTAGTACTCAAAAGCTTCCTCGATGACCTGAAGGCATTTGAGACAGAGGCTTCTAGCATCTCCAACTGCTGGCTCCTCTTGCCTTAATATGGAGACCATGATCACGCTATTCACATGAACCTCCCGCATTACAACATGGTTAAGCAAATTGAAAACTATATGAACATAAATTCATAAGTAATATAAAAACATCACCTGCATATGTTCCACAACATGCTTAAGGAGACCTTGGTTGCATGGCGTTAGCAGCCACCTGTGTTGCCTGGAGATCAAGATGAGCAGAGCATGCTCTGGATGATCAACATGATGTATCTCAATGTGATGCACACAGAATGTCGAGTAGAATGAGCTATGGCACATAGTGCAGAATCTGTTGGTAAGATGGGCATCGTATCACCAAAGTCTATCGCCACAAGAGTCTAAACCATGGCACACCCACGGCCATTTGGGACACCCTCCACCTGAAAGCCCAGTAAGCAGAATGTTCAATATTTCAACAAGTAAGAAAGAGGAGCAGAAGTAATTGCCAAGTCCCAAACCATAAGAATCCTTAGGTGCATGAAATCCAAGAACTCAAGGGTGTGTATATCCATCCACGTCGTGTCCCTAGGTCGCACGAATGCCAACCTTTGACCGTAGCTGTAAATGGCAAGGCTGACACACCTTGGCTCAGTGCCGCCACCAGTCGACTCCAAGGGGGTGGAGGGCTCCGGCCACCAGGAGAAATATGACGAGTAGAACCTCATGTTTGATTTTGTGATGCATCTCCATTTAGAGTTTGAGCCCATCAAGGTCCAGGTTATTGGTCGTCCAACACTTCCCACCATGGTTGAGGTGATTGCAAAGTACTTGATGAGGAGACTCGTCTTTGATCACTTATCACTTTTCAGCTATTCTCTAACACACTATTCTTTCTTCCTTCTCATTGGTGGGTATTCCTCGGTCTGGTGATCATGTTCCGTAGCTTGGAGCTCTAGGCCTCTTCATCTGGTGAGATTATCTGATCTCACTGCAAGAAAACTGGTTATCCTGTTCAGAGATGCTTCAAGCTACATCCTGAGCTATTGGTTGAGTTCAAGGCCAAGCGTTGTACACCTCGTTATGCTGCTAGTGCTCAAGTGGCACTTACTCTCCCTCAACCACTACAACCTTAGTGAGTGCGACTTCACCTGCTCAACCTCAGATGGGTGTTTAGCAGCTTGGTGGATCAACTGTTGTAGCTTGTTCACTACGTAGCTCTCTTCCCTTGGTTTTTGACTCAGGGACCTTTTTTCACATGACCTCAGATGCCTCTCAGCTTAAAGCATATCAGCCAATTGCTAATAGTACATGTGTTTAGACAGCTGATGGCACATCTTATTTGGTTACTCATCAGGGTAATCTTTCCACTTTCCAGTTTACCGTTCTGGAAGTGTCTCGTGCCTCAACTATCCATGAATCTCATTTTTGTTGGACAACTTACCGCTATGAATTGCTTTGTTGATTTTGATGATAACTCTTGTTTTGTGCAGGATCATCAGACACAAGCACTTGTTGGGGTACTGGCCATCACAGTAGCTGTTCCCTTGGGCGACTCTACATTCTTGACCACTTGAGCCTGCCTCGTCATCATTTTGTTCTAGTCTTACTACTTCAGCCTCCATTATGGGATCTGCTGCTTCTGCTACCTTTCTCCAGTGCATCATCGCTTGGAACATCTCTGCAGATCCCAGCTATCTACTTTGGTTCATTAGGGAGTCTTAGGTCCTGTTTCTATTAACACTTGTTTCGATTATATGGGTTATAAGCTTTGTAAGCAGATACAACTCCCTTATTCCACTAACATTTCTAGGTCAAGTCATCGTTGTGATCTTGTTCACTCTCATATATATAGAGTATTGGCCCCGTTTGCTTCTAAAGGTGGTTACAAGTATTATGTCATATTTATTGGTGGTCACTCTTGATATACTTGGATTTTTTTCGTGAAAAATCCTTCTAAGATTTTATCTATATATTAGTTTTTTGCTTGCATGATTCCTACTCAGTTCTCTTTTGCTATTCGTGTTTTTTCTTCTAACTCAGGGGAAGTATTTACCTACTGCCTTCCATCAATTTCAGGGGGGAAGTCACCAACAGAAACATGGTCAGCTTAAGGATTACACGCACCATGTTTTGGTGCCCAAAGGTTGAAGCTTGGGTGGGAGGGAGGCGAAGACATGGGGCAAATAGAGGAGGAGGAAGGTGATGCGATGAATGCATCGGAATCGCCGCTATATCCATGGAGGAGGTCTGGAGGAGGATGTTGCATTCCACATCGGAGTAGGAATCCACATCGTTGCGGATTGGTGGAGGCACGTCTCCGCTGACGGAACAAAAACAAGTCCGAGTAACTAGTCGAATTCGGGGGGCTTCATGGCGGCCTCGCGGGTGAACTCCGTGCAGGGGTCGTCGAGCACCGCCACCGCCAGGGCTGACGCGGCGGTGGTGAAGGGAGTGAATCGATTGAGGGGAAGAGAGGAGGAAAGCCACTAGTAGTTGTTGGCTGGTTTTTAGCTAGGGCAGGCCTACTGGGCCGTTCACAATTGGCACAAGCACATCAGCCTACTGGGCCTGGTTTACATGGCCATTCTCCCTTCGTTTCCTAGACATTGGCCATATGAAATTTATGCGAGTATTTTTCAAAAGGAATCTAGTAATGATGATGAAATCTCTCTCAAAAAATAGTAACGATGATGAAATATATCAATTGATGTGAATTTTCATGTATTAGTGATCTAACTTAAAACGGTTGACATGTACAGATTCTAAGACAAATGAAGTACGGATCAATTGTTGATGATGGAATACAGCAAAGATGGCTAAAAGAGAGCTTACATTGATTTAATCAAGGGCAGCATTTTTACGGTCTTCAAGCACAAAATGCTCGATACAAGAGGAACATCCGCTAACCAAACAACGGAGGATCGAACCTTTCTGGCAGGTTGAGCTAACTAACTCGTGAGCTACCCTGTTCTGATCTCTCCTAACTTTAACGAGTTTAACCTCGCCCAACGAGGTTCATCAGCGCTTTACAGTCTCTAAACATCGAGCACCACCTGAACCTGTCTTCCGATGTCAAACGAAGAGTAGTCACAACGGGCACAGCTAGACTCAAGGAGTGTAGGCATAGGAATCCGTTCCGCCGCCAATCCCAAACTACTTGAATATACTTGGATGTAGATAGTTGGACCAAGCCCAATCTTTCTACCTTATATTGTTGACTACAAGTGCACACTCCTGGTTAAACCATATTGTCAATTATTTATGGACCATTCGGTTGTTCTCGTGTAAAATTACATCCATCGGATCCCCACCAAAACTTTCCGTCCTTTCTTTTGGGCTAGCTTATAACTTTGTGTTATGACTTACTAGTCTAATAAATAATGATTGCTGAAAGAAGTCAAAACTGAAAACAGCTAAAACGCCGATAAGAACGGCCACATGGTTCCTGCATAACAAAGAGTAGCATAGTTACAGGTAGTTAATTAACAATTGTATTTTCTCAAAAAATAAATACTTGTAGGAGTTCACAGCCATTCCCAATTCCCATGCTACTTAATACTACAAAAACCACAACCATACATCCACAATAGGACAGTGCGAGTTGAAATCCTTCCCGACAAATTCCCTCGATCCTCTAAGGCCCTAGACAAGCTCTCGCCGCTGCGTGGGATGAACAGCGAGGAGGAATAGTGAACACGCTGCCAAAGATGATGCCTTGTTTATGCATGGTCGATAAGAACGGCGCAATGGCGAAATTGCTGGTTCCGCCCCTGCAGAGATTGGAGTAGGCAAATAGATCGGAGTAGAGATGGTAACGGGTATATACCTGCTGGATATAGCCACCCCATACATGCACCCGACATATATAACTCTACCCGCTACGATACTCGTACCCGTACACGGGTATAGAAACTTACCCGTATCTGCACCCACGCGGGTATTTGTACCCGACGGGTAACCCATACCCGATAGCACAAAGTGACAGACACAGATTTCTTTTCTCACGGATTTCACATAACTAACAGGCACAAAGTGAAAATATCCCCCGGATTTCCATCGGCTTCGTTTCAAATATATATATACGGGCCACATGTATATAGGCAATGAGTGGGCTGAATTGATAAAGGTATGTATTATCACTACTACAGAAAGCCTAATACTAGACGCCAAATCACAGACGGTTTGTGTCAAACCGTCTGTGACCGATATTAACACAGACGATTTTAATTTGGACACCGTCTGTGTTGATGGCATCGGAGAAAATGAGTATCACAGACCGTTCTTACCAATGAATCGTCTGTGATATTGCAGTATCACAGACGGTTTTTATTAAAAATCGTCTGTAATAATCTGAAATTATCACAGACGGTTTTTTATTTAAAACCGTCTGTGACTAGCTGATTATCACAGACAGTTTGTATTACAAACCGTCTGTGATAATCTTACGATTATCACAGACGGTTTGTAATACAAACTGTCTGTGATGTTTTCTATCAGAGATTAATATATAAGTATGTATACATTACTTCTAATAACTTAACTATAGAACTAGTTAATATATAAGTACACATTGCTTCTAATAACTTACCTACAGAACTACTGAGATAAGAGATCATAAATTAAAGGGAAATTTATTACAAAAGTCGCATGCACAGATAAAGAGATTCCCAGATTCTAATCTTTAGGGCTCCGTACGTTTCTTCTTCGACTTTGGGAGTTGGATCAGCCGCTGAGTTCTCAAATGCCATTAAGATTGTCCTTGCCCTCAGCACTTCCTCCTCCAGCCTGGGCAAATGATTAGCATAGCCCATAATCTCGTAGAGGATAGCATGATAAGATTTCTCAGAATCTGTCGTTTCTGCTTGATCGGCAATGCTATCCATCAGCCTCTCCAATGCCACAAGTGTTTCTTCTGCTCTGTGTACATTGTTGAGAAGAACCAGGGTGAGGGCTGTTTCCCTTTGTTGAGCGGCAGCGAGACGCCTCCGTCGACGGCGGATGATCAGGTCGAGCTGACGGATACAAGAAAGTTGGGGAAGGAGAGCAGGGCGTATGTGGAGAAGCTGCTTCAGATGTAAATTGCTGGCCGCCTGTGTAAGGTTCCGACCAAACAACTCTTGATGAACAAATGAGAGGAAGGAGATCATAGAAGCCATATTGTACGTTGCGTTTAGGATTAGGCGTGCATATTTAACCTTTAGCAGAGACGGTTCATATACCAAACAGTAATGAGACGGTTCGTATGCCGATATAGACGCTTCGATAGTCGCTCTCCCGAGTCCCGATCGAGCTATCACAGACGGTTTTATTTTAGAGACCGTCTGTGTTGAGTATCACAGACGGTTCTTACCAACGAACCGATAGTCAAGTATCATAGACCGTTTTTGTTAAAAACCGTCTGTGATAATGCTACTATGTATTTATTGCGCTGTTCAGACTGTATCTGTCTTCATTTTGATCCAGATCTAGCCTGCTGCAGCTGGAGGCGGTAAGGCTTTCAGGCCATTTTTTTGTGGAAGGAGGTTTATTTGGCAGGAGAGCTTTGAAGATTCATTGAGTTCTTGGTTGCCCTAGATATGGTTAGTAATGAAATTTGTTTTTGGTTGCAATATCAAAATAAGTTTGATCTAGTTAATTAATTTTCGGTGAACTGTTATATATATACTTTGAAGATATAGCTAATTTAGATTTAGCTAGCCTCAATGCATGTGCTATATATGTAGTAATAATTAATTAAATTAATTTTAATACTAAGTTGTTATATATGTGCATAATATAGGACCGAAGCTGGATGTATACTGCAAACCATGTGAGTGAAGAGTACATTAATGGCGTGTCTGCTTTTACAAGAGCTGCAGAGGAGGATATGTTGAATAAGAGAGTGGAATATATGTATTGTCCATGCACTGACTGCGAGAATTTAAAAATGTTTAAGAATCGAGAGCAGATTGAAGCGCACTTGATTCGGAGGGGTTTCATAAAGGGGTATACATATTGGACCAGTCATGGCGAAGTCAATGATATGCCGTCGGATGACATCGCCGGTGAAGTCAATGATATGCCACCGGATGACATCGCTGGTGAAGTTAATGATATGCTGCCGAATGATGATTGTGATTCGGATTCGGATAGGCTGCACGATGACAATCTGGATCAGATGCTTTGTGATGTAAAAGAGAACTATGATGAGAGAGAGTATATTAAATTCCGAGCCTGATGGAGGACTCAGAGAAATCATTCTTCACGTGCTGCAGGTCAAAGTACACGAAATTGTCAGCTGTGCTTGAACTGTTGAAATTGAAGGCAAGCAACGGTTGGTCCGACAAGAGTTTCACAGCGCTGCTAGATATTTTAGCGGACATGCTTCCGGAGGGAAATGAGTTGCTTAAAATCACGTATAAAGCCAAGAAGGTTCTTTGTCCATTGGGAATAGAAGTAGAAAGAATACATGCATGTCCGAACGACTGTATCCTCTACCGTAAAGAGTATGCAAACATGCATGTTTGTCCGGTGTGCAATGCATCCTGATACAAACGTAACAATCAATCAGATGATGATGACGAGGGAACAGAGGTGAAAAGAGGACTTCCTGGAAAGGTGGCATGGTATCTTCCTATAATTCCCCGTTTGAAGTAGTTTTTTGCGAATCCAAAGGAGGCAAAACTGCTGCGATGGCACTCAAAGGAGCGTAAGAAGGATGGAATGGTGGGACACCTTACTGATTCCACCCAGTGGAGAAACATCGATAGGTGCTTTGCAGATTTTGGTGTAGAACCGAGGAATATAAGGTTTGGATTGAGTACAGATGGAATGAATCCTTTCAGTAGCATGAGCAGCCGACATAGCACTTGGCCCGTGACTCTTTGTATCTATAACCTTTCTCCTTGGTTGTGTGTGAAGCAAAAGTATATTTTGCTGTCGATACTTATCTAAGGGCTAAATCAACCTGGGAATGATATTGATGTGTACCTAGCGCCGTTGGTGGAAGATCTAAAAGTACTGTGGGACGAAGGGGTACAAGTATAGCATACATACAAACGAGACAACTTCACTTTGTGCTCCTTATTTTTCTGCACCATAAATGATTATTCTGCCCTTGCTAACCTGTCGGGTCAGAGTACAAAAGGTGACAAAGCTTGTACTCACTGCTTAGATGGTACCGAGAGTGTGTGGCTGAAACACTCACGCAAAACTATGTACATGCGTCACCACCGATTCCTTCGGATGGCTCACCCATACCGCAAGATGAAGAAACAATTTGACGAAGAGAAGGAGAACGGTTCAGCTCCAAGGCATTTAAGTGAAAAATAAGCTTATAATATGGTTAAGGATTTAGATGTTGTCCTCGGAAAGGGACATAAATTGAGGGGTCGTGAGAAGAACATCTGGAAGAAGAGATTAATATTTTGGGACTTAGCTTATTGGGAGTACCTAAATGTTCGACACTGCATCGACGTCATACATGTACAAAAGAATTTATGTGACAGCTTGATTGGTCTCTTACTGAACATTCGTGATAAAACAAAGGACGGCGTCAATGCATGACTTTGATTTGGCTGATATGGACATCAGGTGTGAGTTAGCACCGAGAACAACAGATAATGGACGAACGTACGTTCCCCTTGCGTGTTACACTCTGTCCAAGGCTGAGAAAACAGAACTGTGACTGTGCTTGCATGGTGTCAAAGTTCTGTCTGGTTACTCCGACAATGTGAAGAAACTTGTTTCGATGCAAGATTTAAAGTTAAATGGAATGAAATCTCATGATTGTCATGTGCTGATGACATAGATGCTCCCTATTGCAATTCGGAATATTTTGCCGATCAAAGTCCGAGAGACAATCACGAGGCTATGTTATTTTTTTAACACAATTGCTCAGAAGGTCATCGATCTCGAAGGACTAGATGCTCTGCAGGACGAGGTAATGATGACTCTATGTCATCTTGAGGTGTATTTTTCTCCTTTATTTTTTGATATCATGGTCTATCTCATTATTCACGTTGTGTGGGAGATAAAAATATATGGGTCCATATTCCTACGTAGCATGTACCAGTTTGAGAGGTTCATGAGAATTCTCAAGTCCTATGTACAGAATCGATCTCGGCCGAAAGACAGCATCGTCGAAGGTTATACAAGCGAAGAGATCATTGAATTTTGTGTTGATTATATGGCTCAGATTCAACCGATAGATTATACTTTATTTCAACATCATATATATACACACACATATATATACACACATATGCATATATACACACATATGCATATACATACGCATATACATATACATACATACACACACACATATATACATATACACATATACATATATATATATTCGATTTAGTTGAAAATTTTTCATCGGAGTACTTTATTTTTACTATATACCTTTTTCCATGTATATAAAAGGAGTATGTACATAAATTATGCTATAAAAAGTGAATTTTGATAAAAAAAATTTCATGAAACTCACTTTAGAGTATCAAATAATCATTATTAGAGTATACTCAAAACGATAAAGTGGTATGAAAATATTATTTAAGTGGTATACAAAAAGTTAGAGTACGTACTCTTAGGAGTATGGAATCATTTTGAAAACACATCAACTGATATTGATTTAGGTGCCTAGGTACCATGGTGCATACATACATATGTACGTACGTACGTATGTATGTAATATATATATATACACACACACACATATATATAGACACCCATATATATACACATACATATATACATACATACATATGCCTTGTGTTTACAAAAAGGCTAGTGGGAGCGCACTCGTATTTCTGGTCTTATATGTGGATGAAATATTACTGATCGGAAATGACATTCCTATGCTCAAATCTGTTAAGTCTTTATTAAAAAATAGTTTCTCTATGAAAGACTTAGGAGAGGCGGCATATATTCTGGGCATCAAGATTTATAGAGATAGATCAAAAAGGCTAATTGGATTAAGCTAAGATACGTACATTGACAAGGTGTTGAAAAGTTCAACATGCAGGATTCCAAAAAAGGCTTTCTACCTATGTCACATGGTATAAACCTTAGCAAGAATCAGTGTCCTAGTACACCTGATGAGCGGGATAAAATGAATGTGATTCCATATGCTTCGGTTATTGGGTCCATTATGTATGCCATGCTTTGTACACGTCCAGATGTCTCGTATACTTTAAGTGCTACGAGTAGATATCAGTCAGATCCAGGTGAAAGTCACTGGATTGCCGTAAAGAACATCTTGAAGTACTTGAGAAGAACTAAAAATGTGTTCCTCGTCATGGGGGTGAGAAAGAGCTCGTTGTAAATGGTTACACCGATGCTAGCTTCCAAACTGACAAAGATGATTTTAGATCGCAATCTGGATTTGTGTTCTGCTTGAATGGCGGTGCGGTGAGCTGGAAGAGTTCCAAGCAGGAGACGGTTGCTGATTCTACAACAGAAGCTGAGTACATAGCAGCTTCTGAAGCTGCTAAAGAGGATGTTTGGATCAAAAAATTTGTTTCTGAGCTTGGTGTGATGGCTAGTGCCTTCAGCCCAATGGACCTCTACTGTGACAATAGTGGGGCCATTGCACAAGCCAAGGAGCCTAGATCGCACCAGAAGTCCAAGCACATTTTACGGCGATTTCATCTCATCCGCGAGATAGTGGAGAGAGGCGATGTGAAGATATGCAAAGTACAAACGGATTTGAACATTGCAGATCTGTTGACAAAGCCGCTTCCCCAGCCAAAGCATGAGGCTCACACTAGGGCAATGGGTATTAGATACCTACATGGTTGACTCTAGTGCAAGTGGGAGACTGTTAGTGATATGCTCTAGAGGCAACATGGAGATGTTGTATATATCACATACTATGTTTATGATATATTACTTTGTTCCTTGAAATAGACATTATCATTATTGATCAATGAGTATGTGACTTATTTATGAGACTCTTAATGCTAAAATGTTGTTATTTCTAAATGATCCCTGATCATATATCATATGAGGAACAAATATGATTCAAAGACAAAGATCAGCATATATATTGATTGATGATTATGTTTCATGGATCATAGTATGGTGATACCAAATCAATAATATGGACATGTGTTAGTGAACATATGTTGGATAGACCCGCCATGAGACACTGCAGAGATTTCATGTGTCATCAGTTGGTCTCAAGTAGTGTTTATGTAGAATCCTTAGACTTGAGATCATTATGGTTCCCAACATGCGTAGTAGCTTATTTTGGGACTATTAAACACTACTCCGTAACTGGGTAGTCATAAAAGTAGTCTTCGGGTTTGCCATAAAATATATAGTGGGATGTGAATGATCAAGATAGAATTTACCCCTCCTTATAGGAGAGATATCTCTAGGCCCCTCGATGTAAAGGATTATGAAAGTGCATGGCCATACCAAGGTGATTGAGGAGTCAATCACAAGTATATAATCCATCACGGAATCGAGAGAGTGATTGAGCTATTAAGAGGATGACATAGGTCTCGCCTTGAGCTCAATCTATATCGTGAGGCAAAGGGATTCGTACATGAGAACATTACAGGTTCAGCCGATATGATCTTTACGTATACTTTGGGGTTAATATGTCTTACTAGAGGTCGCTATTAACAGGGTGACCGGAAAGACGTTTTCGGGTCATGACCAAGTATACATGAACCTACAGGGTCGCACGCTTAATGGGTTGAAACACTAATTCGAATATAATTCGGATATGGGCTCAATTCGGATAGAGATCCGAATAGACTCCTATTGAGCCTCGGTCCGCAAGGCCCAAGTGAGGATATCTATATATATGGAGGCGAGGGGCTGAGGGGACACGCTCCTGTTAACCTCTAACATAACCCTAGCCGCCACCTCCCGAGCCAAACCCTAGCCGCTCACGAGTGCTAGTACACTCGCGATCGGCGTTCCAGCCCCGGACGTGTGGATACCGGTAGAGGCGCTGCTTGTTGCGGTGTTGATCGGTGTCAACAACCTACAGATTGGATCCGCTCGTGGTGTGGTTGATCGCGTCGAGGAAACGATCTGTTTGGGACGATCGGCTACTTCCACTACTACCTCGACGCGCGTGGTTGGATCGGTTTCCAACTCTTCTTCCGCTGCGCTGTGCATCTAGTGGTAACGATCCATGATTCTTCCTTAGCATGATGTCCTGGTGTGTGCGGTAAAAAAGTTTTGTTTTCTGCTTTCGTAGCCTACGCGTATTCCTTTTACATAGGGCTGTGCATTCGGTTTTTTCGGTTTGTACGGTTCGGTTTATACGGTATATACGGTAAATACGGTGTTAGTAATTCGGTTATATACGGTATTTTTAGAAATACGGTTCGGTTTTGGTAAATCCCAATTTATTTCGGTGTGGTATCGGTAAATACCGTATTTACCAAAGTTAACGCGAATTGATAACGATATAGCGACTAGCGAAATGAGTAGACGATAATACATATACTACTAGCCGGCAAAAACCGATGGGAGTAACATATAATACATATACTACTAACATATACTACATATACCGAAGTATAATACATATTTACCAAAGTATATTACATATACTACTAATATATACTACTACATATACTACTAACATACACTCAATTTGTACTAGTTCGGTTTTTTCGGTTTGTTCGGTTTTTAGCCGGTTTTTCCCGAAAAAACCGAACTCAAAAAAACTATAAAATCTGATAACCGAACCGAATACCGAAAACCGGTCAAACCGAGTTGACCGGTTCGGTTCGGTTTTTTTGGTCCGGTTTTTTCGGTTCGGTTATAAAATGCACAGCCCTACTTTTACATGCGTGTGTGAAGTCTTTTCTGTACTTTTAAGGATACATACTGTCACTTCTAATATACCACTTAAATGGATATGTTATATTTATTTATTATCTTTTATATACTTAAATACTAATTCTAAGATACTCTGATACGATTTGGTTAAAAAAATTTCACCAGAATTCGTTATTTTTGTTGATACCCTTTTTCATATATAAAGGACTATATACACAAATCATGGTATAAAAGTGGATTTTGATGGAAAATTTTATTGAACTCATTTTAAAGTATATTATTACTATTGTTATTATTATTATTAGAGTATAATGGACGCGACGGGGCCTTCACAGGATGCAAAAACAGCAGCCGCATTTAAAGTTTCGTCATTTTTTTGTTTTTGCAAATCTAACCATTGCACACAACTCCTACATATAGAATCACTATATAATGGACGCGATCACGCGAGTGACAAGCATCAATTGCTACCCAATCTAAGCGAGGGTCCAATCCAGTCAGGGGCAGCAAGCCCATGAGGTCATGGGGTCTTTCCCCTAACGTACGTTCTCACTGAGATTGTTTGCCGTCTGGTGCTACACTAACAAAGAGATTAGTGCCCTGTAACACTGTTGCCTGTGAATGTGAATATATGTTCTACGAAATTTACTTGCCAGCGTGTATCTTGAAGCATGCAAAAATACTCGATGTGCTGGTACAATAATGATGACGATGATGATGAGCAACCTCTCTTTGCTCCGAAATCGCAATTCTTCAGATGAACGAAGCAATACTACTTGAGTTTATTTGCCATGTAGGGGATGGATGCATGCTCTTGTGTGGGTTTAAACATTCAGGTTTTTTTTAGTAAATGGTGCTAACACTGCTCACTGACTGTGCATGACGCAGTACGGTAGCAGAGCACATCATCGATCATGGAGCTCCTAGCACACGAATGAATGCGTGGCCGCCCTTTACCTGACCGCCGGCAAGTGACGGCGCTGGCCGGGCGTGGTGACTAAAGGACAGCCTAGGAGTCGGCAATTCAGTTGTTCCGCTTACTCCACCTTGTCATCGGATGGCCGATAACTGTGCGGAGGATTGGAGCACACGCAGCCTCCATACAATTAGATATGTTCTCGTGAATGTGTTTGATCTTAAAATTTTGTATATAGATGGAATAAGTCATAGAGTATATCTATAAATTTTTCAAATTTTTTTATAACGATGTTTAGTTGAATTGTACCATAACTGCAAAAAAAATGATTGCATACAATAGGTTATCCTCAGTTAATTCAGAACCACAGAACGGCAAACAACAAAAGATGGACATACGCCATTTCTCACATGAGGCACATTCCGCTCTCCTCGAACGACAACCAAGGCAAGCCATGCATACAAGGAGAACAATGTAACATCCTGTTTTTCTGAGATTTTTAAAGCCTGGATTTTAAAAAATGAATTTTCTGGAATTTTCTGAAATTAATTGAAGCTTCAAATGAATTTTTAAAGTTTTAAATGATTTAATGTGATTAAAATAAACATTAACATAAGTGGAAAATATTTTATTTGTGTTCCTCAGGTCTCAAGGAATTTTCTGGTATTTTTGGTGAATTTTTGGGATTTATTTGCTATTTTCTAGAGCTTTTAGAAGTTTATTTGAATTTTTGGAAAAAGAAAAAAAAAGCAATTAACCTCAACCGCCCGATCACCCTCTCTCCTCCACGCGTTGCCGATCCCGCGCCCGCCGCGCCGCCAGTACTTTTTCCGCGCACACGCTTCGCCGCGCCGCCCGATCCGCCGCCACGCGCCACGCGCGCCGCTCGCGACGCCACGCGCGAGCCGCCACGCGTCGCCGATCAAGCCGTCGCCCGCGCCCGCGCCGCGCAATCCTCGCCGTCGCCCCAGATCTGGACCGAAGGTCCAGATCGTGCCGCGTGCCCGCGTCTCCGCCGTCGGATCAAGCCGTCGCCGCCCGCGCCCGAGCCACCAGCTCAGCCTAGCCACGTGGTAGCACCAGCGCGTGCCACGTCAGCCCTAGTCCACGTGGCATGACACGTGGCATGCCACGTCAGCGCCACGTCAGCCCGAGCCGCCCCGAGCCACGTGGCAGCCACGTCAGCTGCCACGTCAGCCGGGTGACACGTGGCAGCATATGCTGCTGCCACGTCACCGCAGCCCCGCCGCGTCAGCCCGCCGCCCCCGTGCACTGTTACGTGGACCGAGTCCACGGTGGACTCGGAATTTCGTGGACCGGGTTCACAGCACAGTAACTTTTCCGATTTTCCCGAATTAATTTTAGAATTAATTTTCCGGGAGCCCGTTCTCCTCCGTCCTAGCTCCGATTGACCCCGTTCTTTTTTCTAAATTCATCTAAAATCGAGCTCTATCTGTTGGTTCTAGTTTTGTGAATTTTGGAGTTCATTTGCTTGTCATTTTATGTGTTTCTTTGTTTTCGATCGTTTTCTCTCTCGTTAGATTCGGATTCCGGAGGAGCAGGTTTCGTGCCAGAAGACCAGGAGTACCCCGCTGAGCATAACGAAGGCAAGTCGTGTCCCTTGATCATGTTGAACCCAATTTTTCAAACTATTATTTAATTATTTTGCTTTAAATTACATCGCATCGCTATTTTTATTCAAACCTTTGCACAGGTAGTTATTGTCCCGATTGAGATTATACCTCCTTGACACTTTGGAATACCATGATGCCATTGTCACCATAGGCTGGGCAATTTATTAGTGATGCTAGTTTATTTATCACATGGGTTGGTACGATTAGATTGCTTAGCCGGTTTATATTTACGATTAATCTCATCGCACATGTTAAATTATTAATTTGACTTAATGACATATGGAACTGTGGTTGGTGCCACGTGTATTAAAATTTGTGCCACGTCATTGGTGTGACGTTGGCTTGGTGATACAAATTGGTTTTGCACTCGGGCGAGTGATCGTGCAGTAAAGGGGGAAGTACAGTTGTACTTTGGGGGATGTGGTAGTCTCGCCCGGGTAATGTTAATGACTTAACTTTGTGCGCCATTGATCTGAGCTTAATCGTGCAAACCACATGTCTATTATGGGATGGATCTGGCTGATTAATTTGTAATATTTCAATTCAATTCTGCCATTGTGATGGACATGGTTGCTGATTTCCATGTGGCGCAAGGGGGGGTGTGATGCGAAACCCTAGCGGGCAGGATTGTGTTGAGGTAGAACATTGTAAAGGCCTTGTTGTGATTTCCTTAGGCCTAGGCTAATCACATCGTGTGGGTACAGTTGTGCAACCTCTGCAGAGTGTAAAACTATTCGAATAGCCGCGTCCTCGGTCATGGACAGTGCTCGGGGATTTCACACGAGGGTTAGTGTTTCATTTATAACTTGGTGGTTTATGTTGGGAGTGGACAGGTAGTTCACTGTTGATTTAAACTTGTGAATTGGTGTTCACTAGTGGTTCATGTTTATTCCTTTGATTATCTATTATTACTGTTTTCAGTTAACTTTCGCTTTCAAGTTATTTAATATATTTCATCAATAAATGCCTTTATGCAAATTAACCTTTCAGCCTTCCTTTGGTAAGCCTTGCATATTATATTGCATTTATTGTTACAAACGACTTGCTGAGTACCAATGTACTCACGGCTTTACGCCTATGTTGCTCAGTTGAGGGAGAGGAGTACTATCAGCAAGAGGTTCCAGAAGGAGAGTTCTACGACGACTTCACGGATTAGGCTTCGTTCTCCACTCGATAGCCTGTGGCTTGTCGATTGGTCGCTACGCTTTATTTTGGATTTCCGCTGCTATTTTTGTTAAGCCCTTCCGGCTAGAGTTATTGTAAGCTTGGCCATAAGGTCGTACCTTTGATATTTTATCGACATTCGAGTTTTCCTTTATTTTTGTCGTGTGTATGACTGTGATGACATCTATGTTTGACTGTGTGCACTAACGTGATCCTGGACTAGTGCAGTTTACACAGAGAGACCGAATTTGCATATTCGGGTCTCGACAAACAAGTCCCTGTGTGCGTCTAGCGGCGGACCAGGAAAAAAATATAGCTAAGATGGAGTCAGACATAAGTGAAACAACAATTATAATTCGTATATAAATAACTATAATTCGCATAAAGGATTCATATCGGGTAACCAAGTGAACATGTTCTTGCCTTCTTGATGTAGTACTGGTTTAAACTTAAGAAGGCATGATAACTAAAATTGGCATTGGCAATGCTTGCCCGACAATGACTAGGACCAACACGATGGCCAGCAAAACCCACTTGACAAGGATATAATAATTCTCTTAGTTATTACATTATCATATTCTTTAAATATATCTTTTAGTGATAAGAGAGAAATTTCATAGAGTAGTCGTAAGTCTCACTATAATTACTCCGCAAGCCCTTCTGTGACTATCTAGTCATAAATTCTGCTACAACTATTTAGTCGTAAGTCCTTCTACGACTACCAAGTCGTAAGCTCTTCTACGACTACATAAGTTGTAGTTTCTACTACGACTACTCAGTCATGAGTCCCGCTATCATAGCCTACTCGTAGCTTCTGCTACGAGCACTTAGTCGTAAGATTTGCTACGACTACTTGGCTGAAAGACCTATTATGATTCTCTGAGTTAATGACCAACCTACTCCTGTGATAGGGTAGTCTAACAAGTCAGTTAAGCGTGTATTTATATTCTATTACCACGCATGATCTTACCTACATCTCTCTAACAGTAACCATCCTACGACAAACTGCTTCGACGTCTCTCTGACAACTAATCGCACTGTTCTGTTAAACCACAAAGTAAGCAAAATCCATGTAACCTCCTGGAATTCTAAGACCAATACGATCCTAATATTGATCTTATCCCCTCCCCGCTCCCTATGACCAAAGCAGCGCCAGTAAGACCAAATTTACCCTACCTTTCCCAACCACAGAACAGTCCATCCATCAGGACAACTCCACAAGCTACCCTGCTCGGCCTTGCTTTTATTTTACTATACGGTGATTGCGTTTGGCTTCTTAGCGATGGAAGTATTGTTCACTTTTTTTTTCATTTTTCTTTTTTTTGTCTTTTGGTTTTTTTGTGTTTTATTTTTTTGTATTTCTTTCCATTTTCCACTTTAGGTTAGCATGTCATTTTTATTTTTATATTTTTTACATTTAATTATGTTCAATAAGTCAACTCAGTTACAGTAAAAAAATCAGCTAGCTACAGTGAAATTTCAGTCAGAAGCTATCGCTATTCCGAACGCCTCTTAAAAGATAAAAGATAAATTCTACACGTCAAAGATAAAAGAACACGAGAGCAACTTGCGCACGCAGGCAGAAACCACGAGATCGGAACAAGACTTTTCTCATGCGAATTTGCGATAGTTTTGTTCCAGGTTGGGCGGAGGGGATCTTACCGACGGGCGTCTTCCGCTTCCCGAACAAGAAACTCATCTTGGTTCTTGGACTTGGGGACAGGCTAGGGACCGAAGCTAACAGAGAGAAATCGAGACGAATTGGATCGAATCGAACGAGATCAGATCGAGTAGGGAAGGAGGGAAGGGAGGGTAGGTGTGCCATCTCGCTCGCGGCCGCCAATGGCTTCCTCTTCTCCCCTAGTCTTTGTGTAGTCTGGTACCAGCGCAAGATTCTCAGATAACAATAAAAAAAAGCGGATCAAATAATAAAAGGTTGGAGCTAATTTCTAGAGCAATTGGGCCGATCTATTTGTGTCGGACCCGAATTTACATTCAGGAATCCTATACGATTTCATGTATTATATAAATTGCTGAATTAAACCTAGAGATCATATAATATTGTACCAATATTAATATTATATAACCAGATTTAAATAACCTATATTGGATAGAGTTTACATAATAGACCGATCAGGTTAAATATTTATATTATAAAAGCGAAAATAAAAGTGAACAACAAAATGTGAGGTCACACCTTACCACACAGGTAAACGACTAGGAGTAAATGATGCCTTACTGCTTTCCAAGAGTCGAACAACAAAAGGTGATGACACACTTTGCCATAGGCAAATGACTTAGCATAAAGGATGTCTTACTATTTTTTCAAGAGTTTGAGTAATAGATCTGCACATATCGTCATCAAAGTCTGCCTAGTTGAGGTAAGAACTAAGTACTAGAGAACGATATAATCTCCCCCATCTTTTTCTCTGTTTGGTCCTAGGGCAGCATAGTATGCGTAGTGGCCATGATCCGTAGGTTTTCAGTTAATTTAGTAAGTGAGCGTAAGCATAAACAACAATGCCTTTTGAGCCAATACATAAAATACAATAATATAGATGCATGGTTTAACAAAGAAATGTTGGGTTCTTTTATTTGCTGAATGTCTTAGTTAACAGTTATAGTAACTAGAAATTCTTGAGATGCATTTTAACTAAATCATATTTTTAAGGAATATAAAAGTATGTAGTAATAATAGTAGTGCGAGTTGCATCCACCATTTACATCTTCCATCCATCATATGCTAGATTTGTTACTAGGGTTACATCCACACATTATCATCACTGGATTACATCCACCTACGAGAAATCAACTAGGGATTACATCCACCTAGCGTGTATTTTATCCCACCCATAAGGTTTTGAAAATAAACACCAACTTGAGTAAGTTTCTATGCTCACCTATGATTGTGGTCACAGCTGTTTGAATAGTTTTTACTTTGTAAAGGTTGCACACTTTATCCATAAGAAATAACTTGTTATGCTCCACATGTTTCCTTAGACATGTAAATAAAAATGTCACCACAAGGCCTTTTTAATGTATGTTTCCAACGAAGCTACTCCCGCTAAGGTTTTTACCGTTGTGGGGTTACGTCCACCTGCTCCAAAGGCTCTCTCTTCCGCCGCAGAGTAACTTACATCCAACGACATGACCCATGTTCCTTTAGATAGGACCCAAGCACAATGAGGGCCCATATACCAATGGCTTAGAATTTTAAATTTGGGCTTAATTAAATTTCTTAATTGGTTGGGCTCGCACGTTAGTGACTAGTTAATCTTATTTAATGGGCCTCATTAAGGTAATTTAATCATGTCATACTGACATCATTAAGTCTTAATTCATTACCACAGTGCTTCTCTCGGCCGAAGAGAGCAATAGTAGGGGCGGCATTACTGAGATCAACGTGGGCAAGGTGATGAGGGGGTGGCCCGATCTTCCGGTGAGAAAGATAACTTCGATTTGATATAACATCGACGAAGAGGCTACTTGATCGAGACAACCAAGTCCGTTCTGCAATCGCTACACCACACCCTAGTCGATATCAACCATACCAAGAACACGATTGACCTAAACACGAGATTCAATTCCTACAAGTAATCGAAGAACAAAATAAAAAACAATCTAAAAATTGCAAATATGAGTGAGATACACAAAGGGTTGAGGTCTACAATCGCAGTTGTTGGTCTAGTCGACACAAGAACACATGACGAAGTTTCACATGAAAAAACTAATCTACACAAGCCTGAGTTACATGGCCAATTAAACCTCTATTTATAGGGACACGTAGGCTCTTGCTTATGGAAAATTCTCACACATGAAAAGTAATCAAATCTTAGCTGATTCTATCTCTGTTTCTAAAACCAAAAGATTCTTTTGAAGATTGCGTCACGCACAAAAGGAATTTTTGGATAGGGCCAAATCTGTTGGAAAGAGGACAAAATAAGATTTCCATGCTGTACTCACACATTCCAAATGGAATCTTGATGCAAAATCTATGAGCATTTAGCGTTGGGTTGTTTTGATGATTGTGGTGCGCACAGAAAGAATTTGAAGGTGGGGTCAGATCTATTGGAAAGTGGACAAATTCTTCTTTCTATGCTGTACTTGCACACCTCAAATGGAGTTCGTATGCAAAAATTATGAACATTTGAAGTTGGACCTATTAGGCTGACACCGAATTGATCCGAAGGCCGAATTGAATTTCAAAATGTGTCACACTTGAATTCTTGCTTGAATTGATCCAAAAGTGATGTGATGACCTTGAGTAAGAGTTGAAAAAGGCATTGACTTGGTCTTGATATCTTGGTCTGCTTCCCTTTAGGTGGACCCCAACTACAAGCATGTAGCGTTGATGCAATCATTTTTATATAGCTAAAAAAATATACATTTTCTTCTTTAGATAGCATCATATTTTTATATAAAACAAATTATTCTTATGTAAAACAAATTAAAACCGAAGAAACAAATTCATCTTTTGTTTATTCTTAAGAACTTTAATCGCATGCGTATATGACGTGGTCACATCACGAGGGGAGCTGTGGCGTGCGCCGGCAAACCCCAAAATGGGTTGCTAGGACCATGCCATTCCTATGGGTGGTGATGACATGGCAGCCATGCCGCCACAGCGAGCGCACGACAGTGTGACAGGTAGAGCTGGGAATGAGAAAGGGGCAAAAGTCACCAGGAGGGAGAGGAAAGGAAAATGGAGTTGCACGAGCTGGGGATGGGTAAGGGGAGCCTACCGATGTAGTCAGTGAAGGTGGGAGGAGTTGTGTAGCCTGTCGATGATGACTAGGGGCGACATGGAGGGGGCCACCAGTAATGGCTCACTAGAGAGAAGGATGGAAGGAATTGGTGCTCGGGTTTGCTCAAGGGGATGTCGGGGTGCTTCAAGAGCAAGGAAATCGGGCCAGAATTTGATAGTAAGAGGACAGCATCGACGACAGTGATTTTGGCCAGAGCAGAGGAAGGCAACATCACTGGCGCGATCCTGAGGAGGAAGCAAGAAATTGAGTGAGGGGACAAGCAATTGGGGGCTAGAACATTGGGTGGCATACTTCGTTAATGTGGGGAGCTCACAGGAGGCAGCTGGATCGGTGAGGTAGTCGCGGCAGCCGAAATGGAGCTTTGGTGGCGTCAACAGAATGCTTGGCTTGGTTCAAATTGAACCAAGGCGAGGCGATTGGAGGGAGTTGGATGGGATGAGAAGGCAAGGGAAACACTCAAGTGGCTTTTATAGCCAGTGGAAAGCGAGCTGCGCAGTGTAGAGGTGACACAGCGGCATGGGTGACGCTGGCATGGGCAGGGGCTTGACGTAGGGGAGCAGTGGCAGTTGTTGTCACCACGACATGGATACAATAGTCAAGAACAAGACGCACGCGATGAGGTAGAGGGATCGGGTTTGCAACGGTCGTAGGGGCGGCGTGGTCATTGATGCAACAGTCGTAGTGGAGACGCTCTCACAGCCCAGTCATCGATGCAGTGGCCAAGGTGGCGTGACTCCGTAGCAACTCCTTGCCAGTGCAGCGCGTGATGTCACATGGCAATTCAATGCAGCAGGTGATGACAGGATGATGATGACGCGAGCAGGGCATGCGTGAAGGCGGGTGGAGACTGGTCAGCATTTGTGTGATGAGTTGTCACGACTGAGAGTAGAGCAAGCGAGAGGGGAGGGAAAGGCAGGCCAGGCACACAGCTAGGCTGAGGAGGGAAGAAAGAAAGAGGGAGATTGAACAGGGTGTGGGCTGAAGGCACTAAGCTGGGAGAAGACAAGGAGAGAAAAAAAGGAAGAATAGGCTGGCAAGCCGATTGGGCTAGAGAGAGAAAGAAAATCAGGTCAAGCCCAAAACTAATTTTCCCTAATTTGTTTTTATATTTTTTCCTTTTTGTTTTGAGTTTGAATTTTGATTTCAGTTTTGTTTCTGAAAAAAATTTGAATTATACTCAAAATCAAATTTTACTCCAAAAATTCAAAAAATGATAAAATGGGGTGTTACAATTTGACAAGGCCTGCCAATTGATAGACTTACACTCCACCGAATATTGAAGTGATGCTACTGCATGTAGAATATGCTAATAATTTTTTTTTAAAAGAGAAGAATATGCTAATTCTACCATTTATTATCTTGTTGTGTAAAACATGACCAACATAACCACGCCAAATTTGAAATTACTAATATATTAGATATATTACTGCATACTAAAATACTAAAAGAAAATAAAATTTCAAAAAAAATCTCTAACACTTGTAAACTTTATGGGTACCATAAATCTAAAATTTGGAAATTTTGGTTTCAAATTTCCAATTGTGAAAATTTACACCCAAAGTTTCAAGAATTTAATCTCATGTCTTTCAGATACCTAAAATCTTTTAGGAAAGTTGGAACATTTAGGCTTTGTTTACCCTTGAGCTCTAGTAGCACTACAAGCTGATGGAATTCAGCTCCAAACTTTTGTTATTTGGCTATACGGCCCACAAGATCGAATAACAAGTATAAGCTAGGTTCAGGTCCATTGTATTTGAGATTCGTGCCATAAAATTTTTTTTTGGTATTTACGAATTGAGACCGATGGGACATAAAAAGGATTGATGAACAGTGCACATAGGTCTACCTCATTCTCTCCCTCTAAATCGCTCTCTCTTGCACGAATTGAGACCGATGGGACATAAAAAGGATTGATGAACAGTGCACATAGGTCTACCTCATTCTCTCCCTCTAAATCGCTCTCTCTTGCACCACCTGTACCTATCACCATCCATTCCCTCCCTCTTTTTCTCTCTCCCTCTCTCTCTCTCTGAGATCCACCGATCGGCAAGGGTTCCAGTGAGGCCGTGTGCTGGCCTCTGGAGAGACTACGGTTAGCAACAAGATGGCAAGCACCCGAGTTACCTCGATGTACTGCACCCCTGTACTTAGGGGTACCAACGGAGCGGATACGAACGAATATTGTTTATTCCGTATCATTTTCCATATTTTTCGTCAGAGTCGAAATCGGACACGGATAATACTGGATATGAATACGAATACAGATATTCTCGGTCACGAATATAGAGTGCATACATGCCGCTCCGAATACGGTTAGTCTCAGTCACAAATATTTAGTCGGATAATGCGCGAAAACAAAAACCATATATGTCACATGTGTAAGGATCAATCACCATACTACATATCCATAATGGAACTACATTAGTAGCTTAACAAGCAAATTTCACACGATGACAGGAACAAGTTAAGCAACTTGTAAATTTTAGTAGCAAAGTAGCAAGTAAATGATAGAGACTACTTAAACAAGTAGTAGCTAACTAGCTACATGCTACACAGTTCGAAAGTAAGAATTATCCATAGACAAGTAGTCTGGTATATCACTTGATATGTGGTCGCCCGATCTTCTCGACGTATGATGCATACTCGCGGGAGTCTTGATGAATCATAATGATCCTCCAATACCAGTGTAAGGGATGAACACTCTTTAATCCACCAAAACACGCTCGCGTTGATTTTGCTGACCACCAAGCGAAGATCTACTGTGCACCCAATTCTCAGTGAAAAAGCTGAACAATCTTGATTGAATAACACTCTTAATTCCATATGGAATTTTGGCAGCAATGATGAGCTCGAACAAACTTTAGTAGATTGATTTTTCTCAAAGGTAGTCTAAGCCCTAGAGACTACGATTACAAGACTTAAATAGCCCCTTAGGACGTCCATATAATCCCCAAACTGAATACAACTCAACCCTATATTGTTTTAGACTCGAACTCACACAAAAAGGAAACTAGATTTTACAGCTGTCACGTTGTTTTGGTCATAGCAGATGATTCATAATCTATTTGAAGATAAAGCCTTATCCATTGTGTAACTCTTAAAATAAGCTTTTCAACGAGTACAAGAACACTCGAATCGGACTCTGTTTGTGAAAGTTATGGTCTTTTTAGTAAGTACCTGTTGGGCTGTTCCGAACCGAATCCGAATTGAGTTTTGAGTTGAATCCGAGTTTGAATCCAGTAACTATCCGAAAAAAATATCCGGTAACTATCCAAAAAATATCTGGATAGTTCCGTATCCGTCGAATAATGTTTGTTCCGAATCTGTTTCCGTATCCGACAAAAAATATCTGAATCCGTATCCATATCCGACAAAACCTCCGAATATCCGAAAATTTGGTCCAAATTCCATCCGAATTAAAACAGACGGATGGATGATCAGAAAATATCCATTCTGTTTACACCCCTACCTGTACTACCTTGGTGTGCTACCAAGGTGCTCCAACACCGGCAAGGCCGAATCCAACCCTATGCCTCCGGATCTAGCCACTTCCAACCCAGCCACCTTTGTATCTGATTGTCCCCAAGGTCATGGACATCATGCTTCTTCCTCAACTCCGACATGCATCAAGGGTGGACTTCTTCCTTAACAGTGTACACCTCCATGTCGCCGTTCACTCCACCAACAATGTTGAGGTACACCTCCAGATCCATCATGCTTTGAGCCAGTACACTGCCAACGACCTCCTGGTAGACCTCCACATCATCTTCCCCTCCACATGCAAGTATTGTACTATACAATATTGAGATGTACAGTACATGTAAGCATGAGTATTTCTTTTTTGAGACGTACAATATTGTTGTGATGTATACATGTAAGCATGAGTATTTCTTTTTGTGATGTATGCATGTACAATATTGACATGTATAGTACAATAGAGAGAGAGTGGTGGTGGGTCCCGCATGTACTTTGATATCTAGTAAACAGTACACAAAATCCTCCCCTTATTTCCTAGATGCAGCAACAAAACATAAAAATGAATTTTTGCACGAACCTAATGAAGGGAGAGATAAGTGCAGGTACACTCAAGTGTGGATCGGTGTTTCCGTCGTAAGATGCCCTTAAACATGCCAGCAACACTGCAAGTGAAATAATAAACCTCCTTTAGCTTGGAAGAATTGAAGCCTCCTTGGTGAGAATTAGCTCAAACTTAGCTAATTATCCCCTCTCTTTCTTGTTTCCTTCCTTTCCCGGAGCACCCCTCAGGCGCTGCTCTCTTCTAGAGAACTAGCTCAAAATCTTGTATCTTGGGCGCGGGGAAGTGGTCCCGTGGTCTTAAATTTTGCCCTAATCGATTTGGATCAGATAGTTTAGGATTTGGTTGTGGTTGTTCTGTAGTGATGGCTTAATTATAAGCTTGCGACTCGGAAATGGAGAATTTTTTTTGTGGCATGTGCTCAGGTTTTGCATCTTGGTGGTGGGATTGTTCATCGTGTAACACCTTATCCAGATTATCATCATGCGACTTATTCTTATTGAAGACACAATCCACAATTGGCATATTATTTTCTTCCTCAATGATGTTATAACTACCTTCCTGTATAATCTTTTCTTTACCATAACTGGTCCAATATATATACCCCTTTTTGAAACCCTTTCGAATTAAGTGAGTTTTGATCTGTGTTGAGTTAGTAAACATATTTAGATTATCGTAATTAATGCATAGCCAGTACATATATTCTATCCCTTTCAACATATCCTACTCGGCTACTCTTCTAAATGCACACACGCTATTAATGTATTCTTTACTTACACGGTTCTCAATGTACATCTAGTTTCAATGCGTCTATGCTACGCATGTAACAAACTAGTGCCAAATTATATTATTAATGTTACTATAGCTAACCAGCCTAATACTTACACATAATTATTATTCACCTTATAATAAATTATTCATATTATTAGGTAGCTAGCTACGTATTATTCATGAAGCAATATATATCAAGTAAGAATATATTATAATAAATTAGGAGTAGTGACCCATTTTTAAATTGGAGCAAACTACCAATTAAGCTAGTTCTAAACCTAGCTATCATCTCTCTTTATTACAAGGCATATAATTATAAATAAATATTAATATCTAATTACCAAGAACAAATTGATCTGCAAGCGATATGCTTTCACTAAACACTCCAAAGCTGGTCACCTCCTTCAATGCAGTGTAATGGAGACAGATCTGTCGAGACCCTACTGGCTAGGCATTTAATAACACAGCGTATCCTAGACACATCCAACCGCAAACCGTCTGTGATACATTATTATCACAGATAATTCTTATTAATAACCGTCTATGAATACACATCATAGACGAATCTAAAGTAGAACTGTCTGTGATAAATACTACAAATGATTCTAAATTCATTCTCATATATATAAATGCAAATTCAGTAATACCTTAGGAGTAAATATATATTACTTAGTTGTTTTTTACTGGTTAGTAATGCCGTCATGTCGTTACACCGAGACCATTTACATATATAGAAAATAGTAAATACAAATTTAACTGCTTGATTTTACATATGGCCAAACAACATGGCCAGCCACTTCCTACAAAAGATAACAAAAAAGTAGAAATCTAACTGATTCAAAGTTTTTTCTAGTGGCAGAGGTAGCATTCTATCTCTATCTTTAAAACTTTGTAGGTAATGTGGTCAGCATCAGGCGGTTGGGATCATCAACGAATGAAGCCTAAAATGCATCCACCCACTGACATGCTCGTTTGAGTGTCTCTCGAACACTCTCTGACTGAACAATTAAGTTGAATTTAGCCTATAGGCTCTCTTCTCTTTTTTGAGAGGTCTCGAGAAGGTTAACTCGATTACCCGGCGCCTCGACTAAGCACTACAAGCGACGGCAAGCCTTCTGGAGATATGCAACGTCGTTGTGAAGGACCACGTCATTGGCAAGGTTAGCTCGTCGGAAGCGGGAGACCAACCAAAAGACGCGACAGAGGATGATATCAAGACAGCAAAGGTAGCCTTCAACTACTTTGGCAAATCATCGGACATAGGAGGGAGGGTACTGTTGGCACATTGTCCTTCCACAGCATCTGTTAGCTTTCGGCTAGAGAGATGCTCGTCTAAGATGGCTATGTTGGCCATCAATACCGATAACAAGGAAGAGTAGAGAGCCATTTGTTTATACTTAAGAGGTAAGGAAGACAAGAAAGATATTAGAGTTGTATTAAATAAAGTATTTCAGCATGGAGCGCGTAGTTGTGTAGGATTATAGGTAGTTTGGTATATGTCAATACAACTTTAAAATTTTTAACTCATATTTATATATTTTGGTAGCAAAATTATTTTAAATGTTCTGTCTAAAATTTACATATATATTTCAATGTCACAATTTTGGTTTGGATGATTCCACTCCCAATTTACATCACGCAGGCACATGACTGTCCTTGAATTCTTTGAAGCACCTGATATATTAGTGCTCCTACTTGTATTTGACCTGCTTTGGAGTTTGAAGAGCCGATATACCTTGCCCATAGTCACATATATGTCACAATAATCCGATTTGCATGTCAACTAATTAAGTGATGCTAACAGGATGGCCATGGAGATGTAAATATATATTGTTTGTTTGCAGGCAAGGTTGTCAGAATTCTAGGTAGGATCTATTTTCATTTGATGGGATTGGATTATAAACTAGCGAATCTATTAGATTTTAATACGCGTATATATTTTATATAAAAATATTATCTTTTCAAATATGCAAGTCTATAGTAGAATTTGGATACAGTTATTCATGTTACATTTAATCAAGCCTAATTTTTTTAACCTGACTTAATTATCTTTTAATAGCCAATATGTTGATGATAATATTTTTTTTAGCTTAGAATAACACCCAAACAACAAAAAAGCAAATTAAACAATTGCAAATTAAATTAGCAATAAGTAATATCAAATTTTATATTCCGATATAGTTTGTTATAGAATCACGATCTTATCTAACCCTGAGCACTATCCTAACGATACTATCTGGTTCTATGAGATCCTAAAATTCTGATCTTCATACCAATCTGTATCATTTCGACTCTGAGGATCGTTGCAGGTTCGTTAACAGGAGAGGAGTCACGAACCTTTACTCTTATATTCCAAAAGAAATTCCGTGCCTGAAGTAGTAATAGTGGAGTACTTGATTAGAATCCCTTTATAAATTTTTGCTTTTTTTCACTATTAAGTAATTTTATTTTTTTCTATTTTTTTTAATTTTTGGTTTTTTTGTCTTTTCTTTTTTCTCATATTTCTTTGCATTGTTTGTGATGGGCTAACATATTTTTTCTATTTTTAATTTTTTAAAAATTTAATTATGGCAAATAAGTCAACTCAGTTACAGTAAAAAATAAACCAGCTACAGTAAAAAAAGTCATAAGCAATCGCTATTCTGAACGCCCTCTAAATTCCTATTCTGCACGTATGTTTATTATCTATATAATCCTATGCTGTACAGCCTTATGCTACATAAGCTTAAATCCCAACCCTTGGATACACTACTACAGAAAGCCTAATACTAGACGCCAAATCACAGACGGTTTTGTCAAACTGTCTGTGAACGACATTAACACAGACGATTTTAATTTGGACACCGTCTGTGTTGATGGCGTCGGAGAAAACAAGTATCACAGACCGTTCTTACCAATGAACCGTCTGTGATATTTCCGTATCACAGACGGTTTTTATTACAAACCGTCTGTGATAATCTGACATTATTACAGACGGTTTGTTATTTAAAACCGTCTGTGATAAGCTAATTATCACAAACGGTTTTGTATTACAAACCGTCTGTGATAATCTTAGAATTATCACAGACGGTTTGTAATACAAAATCGTTTGTGATGTTGTCTGTCCGATGTTAATATATAACTACAGAACGGTTTGTATTGCACATTGTTTCTAATAACTTATAACCTACAGAACTACTGAGACAAGAGATCATAAATTAAAGGTAAATTTATTACAAAAGTCGCACATAAAGAGATTCCCAGATTCTAATCTTCAGGGCTTCGTACGCTTCTTCTTCGACTTTGTCCGTTGGATCAGCCGCTGAGTTCTCGAACGCCATTAAGATTGTCCTTGCCCTCAGCACTTCCTCCTCCAGCCTGGGTAAATGATCAGTAGCATAGTCCATAATCTCGTAGAGGATTGCATTGTAAGTTTCCTCAGAATCTGTTGTTTCTGCTTGATCGGCAATGCTATTCATTAGTCTGTGCAATGCCACAAGAGTTTCTTCTGCTCTGTGCACATTGTTGAGAAGAACTAGGGTGAGGGCTGTTTCCTTTTCTTGAGCGGCAGCGAGACGCCTCCGTCGACGGCGGATGATCAGGTCGAGCTGACGGATGCAAGAAAGTTGGGGAAGGAGAGCAGGGCGTGTGCGGAGAAGCTGCTCCAGATGTAAAATGCTGGCCGTCTGTGCAAGGTTCCGGCCGAATAACTCTTGATGAACAAATGAGAGGAAGGAGATGATCACTGAAGCCATATTGCATGTACTGCATTGAGAATTAGGCTGACGCGCATATTTAACCTTTAGCAGAGACGGTTCGTATACCAAATTAATGATCGAGACGGTCCGTACGCCGAGACGCTTCGTATAACGATAGTCGCTAGCTACCGAGTCCCGATGGCGCTATCACAGACGGTTTTATTTTGGAGACCGTCTGTGCTGAGTATCACAGACGGTTCTTACTAACGAACCATCTGTGATAGTCAAACATCTCAGACGGTTGTTACCAATGAACCGTCTGTGATAATCGGGAATATCACAGACGGTTTTTAACTAAAAACCGTCTGTGATGGTTGATATCACAGACGGTTTTTAACTACAAACCGTCTGTGATAGTCAAGTATCACAGACGGGTTTTTGTTAAAAACCGTCTGTGATAATGCTGCTATGTATTTATTGCGCTGCTCAGACCGTATCTGTCTTCATTTCGATCCAGATCTAGCCCGGTGTTACAGCTGGAGGCGGCAAGGCTTTCAGGCCATTTTTTTGTGGAATGAGGCTTATTTGGCAGGAGAGTTTTGAAGATTCATTGAGTTCTTGATTGCCCTAGATATGGTTAGTAATGAAACTTATTTTTGATTGTAATATCAAAATAAGTTTGATATAGCTAATTAATTTTCAGTGAATTATTATATATATATATATATATATATATATATATATATATATACTTTGAAGATCTAGCTAATTTAGATTTAGCTAGCCTCAATGCATGTGTTATATATATAGTAATAATTCATTAAATTAATTTTAATACTAAGTTGTTATATATGTACATTATATAGGACCGAAGCTTGATGTATACCGCAAACCGTGTGAGTGAAGAGTACATTAATGACATATCTGCTTTTACAAGAGCTACCGAGGAGGATATGTTGAATAAGGGGGTGGAATATATGTATTGTCCGTGCACTGACTGTGAGAATTTGAAGATGTTTAAGAATCGAGAGCAGATTGAAGCGCACTTGATTCGGAGGGGTTTCAAAAAGGGGTATACGTGTTGGACCAGTTATGACGAAGTCAATGATATGCCGCCGGATGACATCGCCGGCGAAGTCAATGATATGCCGCCGGATGACATCGCCGGCGAAGTCAATGATATGCCACCGAATGACATCGCCGGTGAAGTCAATGATATGCCGCCGGATGACATTGTCGGTGAAGTCAATGATATGCTGCCGGATGATAATTGTGGTTCTGATTCAGATAGGCTATACAATGACAATCTGGATCAGATACTTTGTGATGTAGAAGAGAACTATGATGAGAGAGAGTATATTAAATTCTGAGGCTTGATGGAGGATTTAGAGAAACCTTGGTTCACGTGTTGCAGGTCAAAGTACACGAAGTTGTCAGCTGTGCTTGAACTGTTGAAATTGAAGGCAAGCAACGGTTGGTCCGACAAGAGTTTCACGGCGCTGCTAGGTCTTTTAGTGGACATGCTTCTTAAGGGAAATGAGTTGCCTAAAACCACGTATAAAGCCAAGAAGGTTCTTTGTCCATTGGGAATGGAAGTAGAAAGAATACATGCATGTCCGAACAACTGTATCCTCTACCGTAAAGAGTATGCAAACATGCATGTCTGTCCAGTGTGCAACGCATCCCGATACAAACGTAACAATCAATTAGATGATGATGGCGTTGAAATAGAGATGAAGAGAGGACTTCCTGGAAAGGTGGCATAGTATCTTCCTATAATTCCCCGTTTGAAGCGGATTTTTGCGAATCCAAAGGAGGCAAAACTGTTGCGATGGCACACGGAGGAGCGCAAGAAGGATGGAATGCTGAGACACCTTCCTGATTCCACCTAGTGGAGAAATATCGATAGGTGCTTTGCAGATTTCGGTGCAGAACCGAGGAATATAAGGTTTGGATTGAGTACAGATGGAATGAATCTTTTCAGTAGCTTGAGCAGCCGACATAACACTTGATCCGTGACTCTTTGCATCTATAACCTTCCTCCTTGATTGTGTATGAAGCGAAAGTATATTTTACTGTCGATACTTATCCAAGGGCCAAAGCAACCTGGGAATGATATTGATGTGTACCTAGCGCCGTTGGTGGAAGATCTAAAAGTATTATGGGACGAAGGGGTATAGGTGTGGGATGCATACAAACGAGAGAATTTCACTTTGCGCTCCTTATTGTTCTGCACCATAAATGATTATCCTGCCCTTGCTAACCTGTCAGGCCAGAGTACAAAAGGTGCCGAGATTGTGTGGCTGAAACACTCACGTAAAACTGTGTACATGCGTCACCGCCGATTCGTTCGGAGGGCTAAACCATACCGTAAGATGAAGAAACAATTTGACGGAGAGAAGGAGGACGATTCAGCTTCAAGGCATTTAAGCAGAAAAGAGGTTTATAATATAGTTAAGAATTTAGATGTTGTCCTCGGAAAGGGCCGTAAATTGAGGGGTTGTGAGAAGAATGCCTGGAAGAAGAGATCAATATTTTGGGACTTACCTTATTGGGAGTACCTAGATGTTTGACACTGCATCGACGTCATGCACGTAGAAAAGAATGTATGTGACAGTTTGATTGGTCTCTTACTGAACATTCGTGATAAAACAAAGGACGGCGTCAACGCACGGCTTGACTTGGCTGATATTGATATTAGGCGTGAGTTAGCACCGAGAACAACAGATAATGGACGAACGTACCTTCCATCTGCGTGTTACACTCTGTCTAAGGCCGAGAAAACAGAACTGTGCCTGTGCTTGCATGGTGTGAAAGTTCCGTCTGGTTACTCCAGCAACGTGAAGAAACTTGTTTCGATGCAAGATTTGAAGTTAAATGGAATGGAGTCTCATGATTGTCATGTGCGGATGACACAGATGCTCCCTATTGCAATTCGAAATATTTTACCGATCAAAGTCCGAGAGACAATCATAAGGCTATGTTATTTCTTTAACACAATTACTCAGAAGGTCATCGATCCCGAAGGACTAGATGCTCTGCAGGACGAGATGGTGATGACTCTATGTCATCTTGAGATGTATTTTCCTCCTTCATTTTTTGATATCATGGTACATCTCATTGTTCACGTTGTGTGGGAGATAAAAATATGCGGGCCCGTATTCCTACGTAGCATGTACCCGTTTGAGAGGTATATGGGAATTCTCAAGTCCTATGTACGGAATCGATCTCGGCCGGAGGGCAGCATCGTTGAAGGTTATGCAAGCGAAGAGGTCATTGAGTTTTATGTCGATTATATGGCTCAGATTCAACCGATAGGTGTGCCTCAATCTCGTCATGAGGGGAGGCTCAAGGGTATCGGAACTATCGGAAGGAAAGCAATCACTCCAGATATGGACGCGTATGCGTAAGCCCATTTCACGGTCTTGCAACACATGACTGAAGTGGCCCCTTATATCGACCAGCACAAGGATGTGCTTCGTCAACAGAATCCGGAGCGGCCGGATGTTTGGATCATGAGACAATATAACAGTCGGTTCAACCAATGGTTGAAGGAGCAAATCGCTAGGAGCTCGTCAAGTTAGATGCTGACATGGTTGGCAAAAGGGCCAATATTTATAGTTATGACATAGCAAGTATATGATATAAATGGGTACATATTCTACACAGGCTCAGGATGTAAAGAGCACTAACCATAACAACGGTGTTCGCATAGATGCGTTCACTACTGATGGGGTGAGAAACTCGTACTATGGGTTCATAGAAGAGATTTGGGAGCTCGACTACGTGGTTTTCAAGATCCCCTTATTTCGCTTTCGTTGAGTGCATCTCCCCCAAGTGAAGGTTGACAAGTACGATGTCACTACCGTGGACCTCCAACGTGTCGGGTACAAAGACAAACCATTCGTACTCGTCAACCAAGTTGTTCAAGTTTTCTATGTAACCGACCCGACAAATAAGAAACGCCATGTAGTTCTTCATGGAAAAAGAAGAATTGTCGGCGTAGAGAATGTAGTGGACGAGAAAGAATACAATCAATTTGATGAGTTACCTTCTTTTGGAAATGGCATAAGGGTCGACGACGAACAACATGACGAAACTAGTTACGTACGCATTGATCATCATGAAGGGTTAATTTTTAAAGAAAATAAGCAAGTGTAATGAGAATGACGACATATATGTGGGCATTTGCATTAATGTATATATATAACAACGCATGTATGGGATGTATATTTGTGAATTTGCATTTATGTATAAGTGAAAATGTGTGATATATAGGTGAATTTTGAGAATGAGTCATACAAATGTATCTCTATGTTCATTGGGCTGTTGTAAAGAAATATACTGGGTTGTTATAAAGAAATAACTACAGCTGGGCAAAGGCTTATTGCATGCTGGTTGGTACAGTCATATTAACTACAGCCGGGCAAAAACTTATTACAGACGGTTGTAAGTTTAAACCCGTCTGTGATTATTATCACAGATAGTTCTAAACTTCGAACCATCTGTGATATTTATTATCACAGACGGTTCTAATAGATATCACAGTCGGTTCTTATCTCATAACCGTCTGTGATATTTATTATCATAGACGGTTCTAATCTTAGAACCGTCTGTAATAAGCCTTTATATATAACCCCTAGCTAGGGTTTTGCACGTATAGTGCCAGTTATTAGCAATACCAACCAAGACTTAGTCGCTCTCCCAATCCCCCGAGCCCATCACCACCGTCGTCCACCGAGCCCGTCGCCGGCTGCCTCCGGTCCCCGAGCCCGTCACCGGCCGCCTCCGTCCCCCCGAGGCCGTCGCCGTCGTCGAGCCCGTCGCCAGCCGCCTCCGTCGAGCCCCCGAGCCCGTCGCTGTCCCCTAAGCCGGTCGCTCTCCTCCTCCTTCGGGCCCATCGCCGGCCGCCTCCGTCCCCCCGAGCCCGTCGCCGTCCACCTCCGTCGACTGTCAAGCCCGTTGGCCGCCTCCGTCCACGCTCGAGCTCCGCTCACATCGCTAGAATCCCATCGGTGAGTCCATCTTCAATTCTACGTATTGATCTTTTCTGTTATAATCAATATTGTTCATATCAAATAAATGTTAGATTGATTATGCTGATTTTAGATACATGATATTTATGTTGGGCATAAATTTCTACTTGAATAACTTACAATGTTTATATATGTATATGTTGATTAAGTCATTTTCATACCTCTAGTATCATGGATGTTGTATATCTAAGAAAGAATAGGCACTTGAATATATATTCTTGTTATTTCATAAATCTTATTGTTGTTAAATCTTACTGTTATGCATATGCATATGTATATGTATATATATATGTTGCTAATGAACTTAGATATGTATATGTATACTTGAATATATGTATACATATATTGGAATTAAATTTAAGTATGTGCTTATACCGCACTATTTACGTATATGCGAAGGCCAACATGTCATCTGCGCATTCTTCAACTTTATCGCCGGAAGCGTCTGCTCCAAAATCAACACGCAAAGCAAGAGGACTATCGAAAAAGCCTGAGGGCCGATTAACCATCACAGAGGTCGATAGATCTGGGACCCCTCTCCTTCTTCAGAAAGCAGCAAGGGCATTTCGAAAAACGATCGAAATAGTTGCACGAGAACGAATTGAGATCACATTCGATTCGTGGAAGAGCGTGAGTGAGATCGGAAACGTGAGCTGCTGACAGAGATTTATAGTTACAAACCATCTGTGATGCTAGCTATCACAGACGGTTTGTAGTTACAAACCGTCTGTGATATATACTCCACAGACGGTTTGAAAATCGTATGTGATAACCTTTAATTATCACTGACCTATAAAGTCAGACGGTTCAGAAAACCGTCTGTGATGACGTTTTTGAGCCGTCTGTGATAATGATTTCTGTAGTAGTGATAGATGATATAGATAGAGCAAGCCAATGTGTTATATTTTTTTCTTTTCTCTTATTAACATGGGAGTTTTCTAGTTTTTTTATTAATGTGGTAATTTTTAGTTTTTTTCTCTGTCTAGGATTAACATAAGGACACTTGGAGGAGCCTCTAATTAATGAAGAAAGATGTTGCTTAGAAAGGCTTAAGCCCATATAGTACACCCTCCCGTAGAAATCGCTCACCCTTTACGCGCGCCCCGGTAACATAAGGTGAAGTACTACCATCTGAGACTCCTAGCTAGCTAATTAATGAAACTGTGGCTTTGACTTGGTGTTAAATATAATTTGTTCCTTTTTCTCAATGGCTATAGCCTTTGGCATATATATAAAGGTGCAATATATGATATATGTGCATAACACAGGTTTTAGTAGCATTTTCAAACTTGATTTAACCCCCTAAGGCCGGGAGGCAAGCGAGGATGATGGTTATGAGGAACAATATGGTGTTTTGTCTGGTGACATTGAAGCTTTACGTAAGGCAAACTTCATAGATTTGAATTGTGACCCCTGATCCAATTCATAAGTGTATCTTTTTCCTTCACATAGCTAGCCCAACCATATGCGACATATCACTACTACAAAACAGACAATACTAGATATCTCATCACAGATGATTTATGGAGAAACGTCTATGTTATAATTATCATAAATGATTTTACAAAGTGTAAGCATTTATATTAGTAGTGATGACTAGAACCGTCTGTAATACGGAATTATCACAAATGGTTCTTGTTAATAATCGTTTGTGATAGTTCACAAACGGTTATTAAAAAGAACCGTTTGTGATAATTGCAGATATCACAGACGGTTTTTTAATACAAATCGTATGTGATGTATCTCTTATATGCATGAATAACGCGCGCTTTGTCTCCTCGAAGTGTCTCTGATCGCTTCATCTCCCCAATACGTCTCTTCATCTTACGCGCCAAATTTATAAAAAAAAATATCATCCGCCATGTATCGAAGATGAATTCCCACATCGCTGATACACATATTTACTCTCAAACACAAACTAAATGGCTCCAGCGGCCTCTTCCTTATCGCCGACATTGATGGTCAACCTGGCCATCCTGTACGAGCACCTTGCCCACCGTGTGCTAGCGGATGTTGTGAAAGGACATTGTGCCAACAGTGTCCTCCCTCGTATGTCTGATGATTTACCAAAACAGGTGATGGCCACCTCTCTCGTATATGTTTATTACTACAGACGGTTTTAATTTAGAATCATCTGTGATTCTCATTATTATAGACGGTTCTAAGTGAGAATCATCTGTGATGTATATTATCACAGACGATTCTAATTTAGAACCGTCCGTCATTTGTCCAACCTATTTTATATTCAGACTCTAGGGTTTGCTCGCGCCCCCACTCAAAGGCTTAATACATCTCAACTCTTCCCTGAGCATGAGTCGTCGCCTCCCCTGAGCCGGCCGCTTCCTCCTCGAGCACGCCGCCTCCTCCCCGGTACACCTTCTCCCCTGAGCTAACATATGTAGTCTTGCACATCTCACAATTTAAATAACATAGAGACAAAATCAGATCCTATAACATACTTGTGTTTCAAAGGGCATAAAACAAATCACACACTGAATTTAATGTGTGATTTGCATCATGTCCTTCAAAGTCCATGGGTGATATGAGGAGTTAGAAACAAAGTCAAATCCTATATCACACTTGAGTTTCAAAAGACATGAATCAAATCACACACTAGATCTAGTGTGTGATTTGCTTCGTGCCTTTTGAAGCTCAAGTATGTTATTGGATTCGACTTTATCTCTAATTCATTTAAATTATAAGGTATGCAAGACTACATATATTAGTGTTACCATGAAATATATATACTACTTCTAGTGAATGAGGAAGACATAAAAATCCAAAAATAGTGATTTGTAACATCACAGATGAAAAACCGTTTGTGATAAAACATCATAGATGGTTTTGTTTATTATCCGTCTGTGGTATGTAGATATCACAGATGGTAATATTTAAAAACTATCTGTAATACGTAAACATCACAGATGAATATTTTTTAAAACCGTTTGTGAGAAGTACATACCACAGACGGTTATTTTTAAAAATCACCTGTGTTTATACCATATACAGATGGTTTTCAAACAATCCATGATGACCATATATCATTACTGACTCATAAATTTAGATAGCTCATAAAACCATCTGTGATAATATTTTTGAATTATCTATGATAATTTTTTTTCTATAATAGCGTACGGTTCATTGGAGCCGAAGATGTGGTCTTCAGCCTAAGAAAGTCATAGTGGCATGCACTGGGCTGAACCTGACATCTACCAAAAGCAGTTATATCGTAATTCTTTGAACACGTGGCTCAACGACTGGCCCGTGTACTATGGAAGAGCACTTAGTTCTTGCGCAAAGTGGTCACGGTACAAGTCGCCATATATACTCCTAGAAAATGAATATGCACAACTCCTTCTGCGTATTCACATGAAAATCGTATATTAGTGGAATTTCTGCTAAACTTGTTTTTAGTTTTGAGGATATCTAGATTTCCAAGTTTGTAACATTATTTGCCTTAACTGATTGTCTAACTTTTTTTTTGGTTCATGTTGATGGGAACTGTCAGCCGGTGCCATGCATGCATGTGCTTCCGTACGCAAGCGGAATCCCCTCCGCTCTGCCTGCGGTGTCGGAGGAAAAGGAAAGCCGATCGTGCCTATCCGATATATGGTTGTGGGGGACGTGTACACAGTAACACATGCTTTTACATGATGCGATCTTTTGCTTTGCATCAGCGACATAGAAAATGCTAAAGAGTACTTGAATGTTTTTTAAAATTAAAATTACTTAGATATTTAGATGTTAGATCTCTATCTAATAGATTTTTTATGTCCTTTTTAAAAAAAAATTTAGAGCGTTGGATCTCATTCCAATAGATTCTTTTCCTCTAAGACATTGAATCTCTAATTCAATATTTAAAAATCTAAATGTTCTTAACTAAAAAAATACTCTAGGTACCCTAAACACCACCCAGCAACATATACGTAGACCCAATGATTCACCAGCAATAATATTGCAGAGAGAGAGAGAGAGAGAGAGGCAGAGTTGCTTCTTTAATTGGTTTGGTCCTGGACGTGTCATTTGTGCTAGCTCAGTCACATGGCACATATGATCAGCGACAGGAAGCAAGGAAAAAAAATTTAAAGTAGTATACTCTATGGGTATATTCTTTTGTAGTTTTTAAAAATTATTTTTGATTTTTACTATAGTAATTAACTTTTAAACGAAGTATTTTTTTAAGATAAGGTCTACAAGTTAATTGTAGTATACGTTAAAAAACTAATATATGTACCATCAAAAATCGTAAACGAGTACCTCTTTTTCCACAATCTCTGTCGTAAACAACCAAAAAACCATCATTCACAACCAAAAACTATCAACTGCAGAAAAATAAAAAACAGGCCCTATGATTGAGCTTTGAGGCTTCGAAGTGCAAAAATATTGCTTCAGATGTGTGGGATCCAGATTCCAGAAACATCCCATCCGTGCAGACGGCGTCCACAAGTATGCTGCAGCGCGTTAGGTTCTGGACAGCTGTAAAAAGAAAGTGGTAGAGGAAGTTAAATTCAAAATGGTATTCGGAAACTATGGGGTGATCGTTTCGGCTTTTTTCGATTTTAGCTTCTAGTTTTAGCTTTTTTTTATTATTCACTACACTATCTACTAACTCAGCTACAGTGTTTTTTCAACCAGTTATAGTGTTTTTTCAGCCAAAAATTATCGTTATTTCGATCACCCCTTATATAGAAATGCCGTGTGAAACAATATATATTAATTCCTCGCTTTTGGTTAACTGTCCTCTGTCGCAAATATGGATTTTAAATGCCTAGCTAGCGGGATATTTATACATCGAAATTGCTAAAAATAACTGTGGAATGTTTTTTTATGAGAAACAGTCGAAGTTTTGAACTTTCGATTTGCTTGAAGGTCCGTACTCCGACGAGCAACGCCGTCTTCTCCGGCGGCGATAGTGATAAGTTAGAACAGAGATTTATCAGATTAAACCAAGGTTCATTGAATTAGGATTTTAGGTTCACCAGGTGTTAGCACCCAGACCAAGTAAAACCAACTTCGTTGCTTTCTTTCTTTAACCATATGCACATAAAGCTTCCTAGTCACATACGTCACAGTCTACACAAATCCTTCGCTTTGCTTGGAGAAAGCTAGCGAGAGAGAGAAAACTCCACATCACCCTAGCTAACAGTCTAACAAGGCTGCCCTAGCTAGCTAACAGTCTTGTAGCGCGTACAGTTAAATTTTAACTTTGGTTATTGATATTTTTTAATATTTAGATTTAATATATAAAATGATATGTATAGATTTATTCCGAAAGGGAACTTTTATAATATTATTATTCTATCAGATTTTATAAATCACTTACCGTAAAAATTAGTGTCTAAAGTTGTGTAGAGACCAATGTCCAAAATGATGTGACCGGAGAGAACAACACTGGAGGAATTCGCAACATGCATCACAACTACGCCACACGCACGCTCACACAAGACCTCCCACTAACACTAATCGTTTGGTTGGTCGTATTTGTGCTTGATCATTGTTCATACAGCTAGCTAGCCAGTAAATACGCATGACCTACCTAACAAGATATACAGTATTTGTAGAATCGGTATAGTAACAGTGGGGTGAATGATGTCTTAGAAATTCTCTCCCTAAGTATTTATAAATTTTTTACTCTAACAGCTATAGAGCTATCCGTCATAAAGAATGCGGTTTGATCGGTAGGCGGTCTAACCGGCAAGACACCGGCGGTTTGATCGGCGGCCTGTTAGAATAGTTTGACCATAAAGGTTTGATAGGTGGCCGGTTGGACTGGGCCTAGGGTGGTCTGATCGCTCCCCTATTTGTAGAAAAGAAAATCAGACCGAGCTAATATCAACAAAGGTACAACTCTCAAAATCCTTAACCAAACTAGATGAAACTTTGTATGCACTTTACTTGGGGTCTCAGAAATCTATTCCATCCAAAGATTGTAAGGATCTTGGTCAAAATTTCAACCTTTATCAAAGAAGCAAGATTGCACAAAAATCGGACAAACTTCAAAATCTTATGATATGACTTGCTCGTAGATAGAAGATAACTAAAATGTCTCTAGATAAATTCTCACATATCATAAAAAGCTATTTCACCTGAAGATTCAAAGCAAAAATCTTGGAATCAAGAATCTCAAGATGAAGTCAAATCCAAACAAAATTGGACAACTTTGAAATCGTGCAAAACTTGGTGCCTAGTAGAATGTGAATTAATCTCCCTGAGTCATTTCTATCACTACACATCCTTGGCACACAACAATATTAAGAAGGGGGAGAGAAGTGATCAAAATCAGCAAGAACAAGATCAATAACCCAAATCAAGAAGATGCCATGAGTGATAAACTAAGTTTATCTATTGTTACTTGAGGATGAATGTTTTTATAGCCACTTCACCTGGAGGACAAGAGAGCACACCACAACACTCATACTTCTCTAACCCAAACCTTAGAACATAAGGTTGGAATGGTTGGCAACCCTTAGGGTCGGTTTAACCGCCAACCAGAGACCAGTTAAACCGGTTGAACTCAGAGCAAACAACTCTCTCTGGAATATTGAACCGCCAACAAAACTCCAATAATACCGATCGACAATCTAACCGCTCGCCCTTGTTGGTTTGATCGGCAACATCCTAGCGGTCTAACCGTGCCCTCTGGCCAGTCTGTCCGGTGGCCGCAACAGTTTGACCGCACACCCTCTTCTTGAAGAAATGTAAAGACCGCAAAATTTAAAATGCAACTTCAGTTTATCACACAAAATCCTAGACGTTCTCACATACTCTCTCAGTATTAAATAACTAGTAGTGCCTTGCAAATACGTACAGAAGCCATCACTCATCATGCTTCTAGGGTTTCCAACTTTATCAACATCACAGAGCCCTATTATGCATCTCTCTTTCTGCAGCTAAGTGCCGTACATAGCCTTACGAGCTAAGGAAGATCTCATTGCCTCCATCTGTCCAGATCTTTTCCCTTCTCTTCTCTGTACTGCTCGATCTCTTCTCCATCCTACAGCTAGTAGTGGATGTCACTTTCCACTTGCTCTCCACCTCGATCCCCATCCATGTATGGCCCCTTAAAAGCACCGGTGCACCCTTCCCTTATCTCACAGAGAAGCAAGCAGGAACAAACAAAAGGAAAAAAGGAAACCCAGGTGGTGAAAGATCAAAAGGAGAGAATCCCACTATATGCCGCCATGGTCTTTTCTTCTGTCACAGCACACCTTGATCCACCCAACGGGAAACAGGTAACTAAGAACTTTACCATTATATACACCTTGATCCCACTATGTGCTTCCTCTTAATTACTCGATCCCAAAGTTGTTCTCTTTTCTTTTTCCTAGTTATCTACAGCTTCATCATGGACACAAACACACACACATATATAGCAAATATAATATTCTTGTATCAAACCGTTCTTCAATATAATATTTTGTAAATATTTTGGTCATGATCCCATTCTTTTGTTTGTGATCTAAATTTCCCAACTCTTTTCTGTATACCCTAATTATTTCTGATTCATGATTCTATCAGCAACAGCTTCACCACGGCCAGCTTCCAACAAGTGTGGTTGTGGATGCGCATCACCAGCAACACCAGCTGTCGCCGGTGCGGCCCTTGATGGCTCCTCGGCCCCGCGTGGCGAACGCAACTTCAGGGAGCGGCGGCGCCTCCGGCGGCTCGTCGGTGCGGCCAGGATCGATGGCGGAGCAAGCCCGGATGGCAAAGATCCCGCAGCCGGAGCCGGGGCTCAAGTGCCCGCGCTGCGATTCCACCAACACCAAGTTCTGCTACTTCAACAACTACTCTCTCTCTCAGCCGCGCCACTTCTGCAAAACGTGCCGCCGCTACTGGACGCTTGGCGGTGCGCTCCGCAACGTCCCCGTCGGAGGCGGATGCCGCCGCAACAAGCGCAGCAAGTCCTCGAAGAAGCACTCCTCCTCGTCTTCCTCCTCCGGCACCGCCTCGGCATCAGCTACCAGCGGCGCATCATCGTCTTCTGCCATCACGCCGCCACAGCTGCACCCCCCTTTCGGCTCGTTACACTTCCTAGGGTGTGACCACTATAGCACTATTGGAGCATCAAGATTAGGGTTTCCAGGGCTCAGCAGCTCACTGCACCCGGCCGCCGACTATCAGCTCGGCGGCGGCTTCGGACTAGACCGGTGGCTCCACCCTCCGACACAACAATTCCCCTTCTTAAGCCCGGCCGATGCTGTCCCGCCACCGCCGCCAGGTCCGTCACTGATGTCCTCTGGATCCTACCCATTTGAGGACGCAGAAGCAGGTAATGCCGAGGCGGCCAGCCTTGCTGGACAGATACTCGCCAGCGCCAGCGTGACTGGCTCAGCCGGGCTTCTCACGCAGATGGACTCGGTGAAGATGTACGACAACCCACCCTCAGCGGCGACGATATCGCCGAGGGAGTTCCTCGGCCTCGGCGGGAGCTTGCTGTTCTGGGGCGCCGGCAGCGACGATAATGGCGCCGGTGGAGATGGCGGTAATGGTGCTGGTGGCACCTGCATTACTGGTGGCGGTGTCCCTCCTGGTGGTGCGCTGCCCGATCTGTCAACGTTTAACTCGCCGCCGTCGGGAAACATACCTTGATGAATTTGTGAATGGATGGGACAAGAGACTCGACCTGTTAGCATTGAAGCTTAATTGATTTCGCCATGCAAGCATGCACGTATGGGCAGTATATATGCATGGCCTGGAAGAAAGGTCTAGAAGAGTTGTGTTGCGTGCAAGGACTAGGTAATTTGCATTCTGTGTGGTCTAGAAAAGAATAGGCGATATTAGCTAGTGAGTTTCGTAGCACTAATTAATCTATTTCTTGTTCTTGCATTGCTCTAGCTAGCTAGGTTCTTGCAAGCCCTAGCTCAGTAGCTTGGTGTAGTGATTAGATGATGCATGGTGGATTATGTAGTGTTTTGTGTGTTTTTAGTTAATTCTGTTGCTACGTATGGTAGTAGGTAACTAGCAAATTTTATACAATGTGTAGCATGGATGAAGGTGATATGAATGAATGAAGTGTAGTCAGGTCATTTCAGTTACTTTTATTACCTAGATCGCCATTTATATTGGTATTGCTCAGGGTTCAAAATTTCAGCGAAATTTCGTTCATTCTAGTACCCTCCAAAATAAATACAATCTGGTCAAACAAATTCGTTTTAATTTGAATTTGAACCCAGCTAGAAATTTTGGCCAAATTTTAGTAAAAAAATTTAAATGCATTTGAAAATTTCATCCGAATTTTGGAATGAAATAATGAAATTTTGTCCCATTCATTGCCAAGTGAAATTATTTTGAAACCAAAATTTTTTCCCTGATATTGCCTCCATAATAATTTTCCTTTTTGGGGATTGCTAAGAATTAAACACTCATGTCTTTCATTGAGAAAAACAACACTCAAATTTCTCACATTTGTACGTATCTGCCTTGGATTCATGCTCCACCGGTCACTCTGTACGGATCTTGTTCCGCAATTAAACGATCAGCGGGATGTCCAATTTCGTCTTAATTTGGTAACTGTTGTGATGGTGTTCTCTCTACATGTTCACTTGCGGTTAGGGTCTTAGCTTCAGTGGGGTTAGGTTTCAATAATTTACTTGGTCCGAACAACAAATTTGGGGGCATTGATCATATACCCTCTTTATAGATGAAAATCTAGGATATACCCTCCTACACATCTAAATTGATAATACCCTCCTCCAATCTATTTGCTTTAGAAAATACCCTCTTTATACTAATCTGTCTAGGATTTAGGTATAAACTTGTATTATACTGTATTTTAGGCATAACATACCCATTTTACCCCCATTCACTCATTTCCCTATTCCCCATCGTCCGCATCGTTTTCTTGGTTCCGCATCGTCCGCAGGCGCCGACGAATTTACCCATCCTCCCCGACTCTCGGCACTGCCGTCTAATCCGCACCCAGCGGCCGCCCTCCCTCTAGTTCCTCCCTCTTTCCCCCTCCCGGCCGCGGTGCCGTCGGCGTCGCGGCGGCGCGGCGGCATCGAGGTGAGGCGGCCCGTCGGCTTTGAGGCGAGGCGGCGCGTGGGCTTGGAGGCGACGGCGCCGCGGCTTCCAGGCGAGGCGGCGCGGCGGATTCAAGGCGCCGGCCCGACGGATTCAAGGCGGCGGCGCGGCGGAGCTTGCGACCTAGGGTTAACCCAGGCATCAGGTAACTGGTGAGATCATCTACCCCTTCCCCGCAACCCGCCACTCGCCGATTCCATCCCATGCACAACGCAGCGCCTCCCTTCCCCTTCTCTATATCATTCCAACTTGATTCCCTTACATCTTTATTGTGTATGTAGTATTTTGTGTAAAAGGGGAATACAGAACTTCCAGTGTGGGCTTGCAGGAGGAGGATGGATCCAAAGGAGGCTTATGTGGAGTAAGCTTCTAGCTTCATGTGTATTTTTGTGTGTATAGCTTGGTCCTTGCTGGTACGATTGTAATGATAGTAGATGCGCTAACTAAAATTTATGATTTTTCTTTTCAAATTTCGGTAGGATTGATTCGGAAACCATGAGTAGTGTTCACGCTAGAGTTGTGGACAAGGCTGGGGATGTGGAAGTTCATGGGAAAAGCATTGATCATTTCAGTGGATCTATTATGACTTGCATAGAGGAAAATGTACCAAATGCTATGCTAAGCACATGTAATCAAGGTCCTAGCGATGCTGGTCACCCACTAATTTGCTCCATAAATGCTTGTGAATCACAAGGTTTAATTGATTGGTCTAAACTTGTGATCAATGCTAATGTTGATGAAAATGACGATAGAGATATTGTTTTGGAAGAAGATGCGATGTATGAGTTTATTGGTTTGAGGTCTGAGGACGAGAGGAGGGAGGCAAGGTCTAAGGAACCAATTGTGAATCCTTTACCTCCTGAACTTGAGGCAGAGATAAATGATGCATCAATGGAGGTTGATGACAATATTGTTGAAGACATTGAGTACATGGATGAAGAGAATCCAACGATGAATGTCGGTGATACATATCCAACCATGGAGGCTTTTAGGATGGCAATGAGGCAGTTTGCAATCAAGGGTCAATTTGATATATACACTGTCCAATCTGATCAGACAAGGTTCAAGGGAAAATGTAAGGGCAAAGGGTGTTTATGGCAAATTAATGCGCATAGAACTATGGATGGGAGAGCCATCAGGGTACTAAAAATTTAACACGAACTTAAAATGCTTGTTTCTAACTTATAGCACTACTTATTTTCTTGTTACTAACCTTTTCTTGTTGTATGTGCAGGTGACAAAGAAGCCATTTGAGCACGATTGCTTGTCGACCAGCAGAGTGAAAACAGGTATGGGGTCACAGACTTGGGTTGCTAGCAAAGTTGTTAAAGCATTGAGGGGAAATCCAAACCTAGGTGCTAAACAACTCCAAGAAAGGCTAGAAATTGAGCACAAAGTCACTTTGCAGTATGACACTGTGTGGGCTGGTCGACAAAGAGCAATTGACAAAATTTTTGGGCCATGGGAGGAGAGTTTTGAGGACTTTTATAGATTCAAAGCTAAGATTGAATTGAGGTCACCCGGCAGTGTTGTAGAGATTTGTACTAAGAAAGTAGATGAGGAGATTTATTTCCATAGCTTTTTCATGTCTTTGAAGCCATGCATAGATGGTTTTCTTAATGGTTGTCGACCATACCTAAGTGTGGATTCTACACATTTGACTGGGAAATGGAAAGGTCACTTAGCAGCCATCACAGCCTTAGATGGACACAATTGGATGTTTCCGGTTGCATTTGGGTTCATAGAATCTGAGACAACCAACAATTGGACATGGTTTCTAGACCAATTAAAGAAAGCAATTGGAACTCCTCCCACACTTGCTATTTGTTCTGATGCATGCAAAGGCCTTGAGAATGCAGTGCAAAAGGTCTTCCCTTCATGTGAGCAAAGAGAGTGTCACCGCCATCTTATGCAAAATTTTGTGAAGAAGTTCCATGGTCCTGTATTTGGTCACATGTGGCCAGCTGCAAGAGCATATAGAGAAGACAAGTTTAACTACCACATGGGAATAATACTTGAGGCATGCCCTGGAGTCAGCAATTATTTGCAGAGACACCATAAATTTCTTTGGATGAGATGTAGATTTTCAAATGACATCAAGTGTGATTACATTAACAATAATCTAGCTGAATGTTTCAACAGTTGGATTAAGGGGCTTAAGGACTTACCAGTTGTTGAACTTGCAGACAAGTTGAGAGGCAAGATTAGGGAATTATTCTTCAAGAGGAGAAAGATAGGGGAGCGGTTACAAGGTCATATTCTCCCTGCTATTATACAAAAGTTGAATGTGAAGACTAGAGATTTGAATCATCTCAAAGTTGGAGCATCTTCACAAGATGTTGCTGAGGTAACTGAAGTAAATGACAACCATGAGGTTGATAGACATGTTGTGGACCTCAACAAACATGAGTGCACTTGTGGTGAATGGCAGTCAACTGGAAAGCCTTGTCCACATGCTTTAGCATTCATCACAACAGAAAGAAGACCAAACATAGAGGGCTTTGTGCACAACTTTTACTCAGTTGCAAAATTTAGAGCAGCATATGAAGGGGTGGTGCAACCCATAACTGGTAGGAGTCAATGGCCCAAAGTAGTGCTAGACTTTAAATTGCTTCCACCATTAAATAAGAGAGCATCTGGAAGGCCTAAAAAAAATAGGATTCAAGGGGCCCTAGAGAAAAGCAAGTCATCAACATCCAAAAAACAAGTGAAATGTAGGAGATGTGGAGAGATTGGACATAGATCAGATGGATGTCCTTTGAATGCTAATAAGAAAAGGTAATTGACATGTTTTTTTACTCATTTTTGTGCCATAATTGCTTAACTTAGTACTTTGCCTTGTAGGAAAATGGGTAGCAAGCAGCAAGGAGAAGTACATCATACTGTTGGCACCCCACCTAGGGAGTCCATCACTTTGCCATCTTCTCTACAAAACAGTCCAGGTCCTATCACTAGAAGGTAAAAACAACTTAATAATTGTGCTAGTTATATGTGTTTTAGCAATAGTCAACTAGCTTATGTTGCTAAATCATCCTTTTTTAATGTCAACTTAACAGGCAACTAGCTTTAGCAATAGTTGCTGAAAGCACCTCATAAGGGGCATCAACAAACATGCCGACGCCTGCCACAACAGGACAATCAAAACCTCCTGTGAAGAAGATGACCCCTAAAAAGAAAAGACTGAAATTGGTTGAAAACTGCTAGCTAATGTCTTGTTGAAACCTCCTAGAGCTATTTTGCTTTTGTAATTTGTATGGTCTCATACTATTGATGCCTTGTATTAGAAATGCTTTTTGTATTGGAGCAAACTATTAGCTCTTTGAAAGCCGGTTTGAGGGCCTACTGTTGAGGTTAAACTGATGAACCCCAAGCCTCAAGTAGCAATGAGCTATTTTCAGTCAACAACAATTTGGAAGCTATTTCTCATTCTCACTGTTGTTGTGCTGCTGCTTCCTTCACAAAATTCAATTTATGGCTGCAACCAAATGTCGTAGCTGATTGAACCAAAATTCACAAAATTTATGGCTGCAACGTAAATTACAGACCAGGTGGAATTTCTTCTTTGGCTCACGGCAGCTCTCCTGAATTTCTGCTTTGGTCCACTGCCAGCACACCTGTTGGTCTTCACAAAGGAGGAGCCAGCGTCAGTATCGTGTCGCTGGGCAGCGTTGATGATCCATGTAATCTGCGTGGCCTTGCCTTGGGTAATTCCCTGATTGGGTCATCGCCCAACGCGGCTTGTCCAGAGACTCGGTCCTCAAGCTTTTCAGAAGAAGCGCCCAGCGCAGAGAGGTAATGGGTGAATGGGGTAATGGGTGAACGGGGAAATGAGTGAATGGGGGTAAAATGGGTATGTTATGCCTAAAATACAGTATAATACAAGTTTATACCTAAATCCTAGACATATTAGTATAAAGAGGGTATTTTCTAAAGCAAATAGATTGGAGGAGGGTATATTATCAATTTAGATGTGTAGGAGGGTATATCCTAGATTTTCATCTATGAAGAGGGTATATGATCAATTTTCCCATTTGGGGGGGGGGGTGAAGCGATGGGGCGTCCACTGAAGGTATTGGAGACGAGCGCGGTAGCCAGCAACCAAAATGGTTGACGAGGTGTGCAGATTAAATTAGGTTTTTGGTGCTACAATCTATATAGCAGTGGCTCCACCGCCAAAACTGATGAGGAAGATTGTTGGCGGCGATGAAGGAGGTGGCTCTAGGCGGAATAAGACGTGGCTCCAGTTTTGATGTTAGCGTTGACGGCCACTATAGGAGTGTTGAGATACGGTTAGGTTATACTAGCGTAAATTAAAATTTTTCTATCGCGTAAACCAAAAAAGCCATACGAGAAAAAGATCAAAGATCGCTACCACTAGACGCGCAGTGCAGTGAAAGTAAAGTTGAAGCAGCCAATTCAACGAAGAGTATATAGATGTAGTGAAAGTAGTCAATCGTCTTCCAACCAAATGTCTCCTTACGATCGTCCTGATCAGCGCCGTAGTCGTAACAGTGCATCTACCGAGGTCCACAGGTCCAGTGATGGAAGACCGTGCATCGGCGTGCTAGTACCAGTACGCATAATAGGGATTATGAGAGGTGACGGTTAGGGTTTTGATGGATGTGTTTCGGGATACCTACCTTAGCTCCGCACCTCTCTTTATATATATCCTCCAATTGGATCCTGATCCGATATGAGTAGAGATAAAATCCTACTCAAAAACTATTATTCGGACTCTTATCGTTTCAGCTCATTAAGTATGTGACCCTGTAGGTTATGTACATTTGACCGTGGGCGCAAAACTCTTTTCCGGTCCATAAGTCGATAGTGGTCTATAGTAGGACATAACGACTCTCAAACATACATGAAGATCATATCGAATAAATCTATGTAGTGCTTTCGTATCGATCCTTTTGCCTCATAATACCAAATTGAACTTAAGGCGAGAAGCGTGCCATTCTATGATAGCTCGATCTTTCACTCGAATCTGTAGTGGATTACTCAGTTATAATTAACTCCACCATATTTAGTATGGCCATGTACTTCTTTAATCCAATCACATCGAGGGACCCTGAGAAATCTTTCCTGTTATATAGGAGGAGCAAATTCCATCTTGACCACTTATATTTCTCCATATGTTTTATAGTAAACCCGAAAGCTACCTTTATGACCACTCAGTTACGGAGTAGTATTTGGTAATATCTAAGTAAACTATTACACATGTAGAAAATAATGACGATCTCAGGTCTAGTAATCCTACATACACTATATATGAGATCAACCGATGACATTTAAGATCATGTTCTCTAACATGTATCCATATTATTGATTTGATATCCTATATCTATGATACGTAAAACATGATCATTAATCAATACATATGATGATCTATAAATTATAATTATTCCACATAACAATATAAGATCAATGATAATTTAGAATAACATCAAAGCATAAATAACATCAGAGTATAAATAAAGAGTTTCACGAACAAGTCATTATTGATCATTATAAAAGATATTTATTTAAAAGATAAAATAATATATTATTCAAAATATCATAAACATAGAAGTGATATAATTATCTGTATGATTGCCTCTAGAGCATATCACTAATAAGAAGGTGACAACAGCAGCACGCCGCTGGGGAAGTAGGGGACTGGTGGCCCCCACACAATGCTCGAACTTCAGTCGTATCTAAACCCATGCCACCCGTGACTCTTTGTGCCCCGGTCTACTCCCTCCTTCCAGCCGTTTTTTAGGGAACGTAGAAAAGAATTGCACGTTTTTGCATCTAGGCAGGAAAAACCAAACCACAACGTTACACCCTCCTCCCAGCGTCGTTGACTTCCCCGGCCCTGGTATTTAGTGGTAGTAGTAGCACCGCGGCATCGTGGATCCTAGGGGTGTTGTGTAACTGTGCCGGGCCACCCAATGTGCTACTGCTACGTTTATTCCCTGACCGGCCTGTGTGTTGTGCAAAAACACCCGTGCTTCGAGCCTGCTCATCGAGGGCCGAGATGTGCACGACCACACCAACTAGCATGCGCGCTTCGTCAAAAGGTAAAACAAACTAGCAGGCTAGCAGCATAAGCACAACGTTACACCATATTATCTACTATATAGATTGAAGTAAAGAAGATAAAAATTCGTATGAAGAGATTATCCAAAAAGTGAGGGTCTGAACGTATTTCTAGGGAAAACAAAGGGTCTTTTTTGCATAAAACCAAGGACCCTGTGTATTTTCGTGAAAACCGCGAGACGCTATCGAGAAAAAGGAGGGCCTCCATGAAAATGCGGAGGACCTGTATACAATTTCGGAGAAGCGGAGGGGTTTTGGAGAACAAATGACATGCCAGAGACCTCTTCACAAAAAACTAAGGTCCCATACGTAATTCAAAGAAACCGTGAGGTGTTATTCAGTAAAAAAAGAGCGGAGGGATTTTTCACAAAAAATCAATAGTCTTTTTACAAGAATTAAAAGTTTATACGTAATTACGAAAATATGATAGACTTTTTTTGCACAAAACGGTACGCGGCATGCTCGCCCGGAGGCTAATCCCTCGGCTTTGTTTTACTGATGATACAGTTAGTAGATCGGTTATCGATTCGTGCGTAGCCAACCTGGTTTCTGGCCGGCCGGATGTGCAGTAGCTCGTACGAAGTAAGCAGATTGATCGATCCAAAGTAAAATAATTATTATTCTTGACGCGAAAAAAGACATCGAAACTGGTCGATACTCAGTAGGTGCTAGCTACTTACCTAATTCCTGGTTACTCTTGATGCAGCCGCCATGGATGCGACGATCGTCAGGATCACCGTGCTCGTTCTTCTCCTCGCCTTCAACGCTTGCTTGCTCACCTCGGTGTCATGATTCCACCTTAAGGAACACAAATCAACACCAAAGGCCAAAGCAAAGAAGCCAATCCAACACAAGATACAAGTGTTTAGAGATACAAATTGAGGTCGATAAGAAGCAAGGACTGGGAGGAGCATGTCTAGATATTGCTCGCACCTTGCCAATGCTCATTTTGTCACTTTCATTGCAATGATATTCAATCATTTGCTAGATATACACTAGCATTAAAATATGGTGGCAAACGTAGAATCTACATACGTTGCCCTGTAGCTGCTGGTGGCACTGCAAAATAAAATTACGTATATAGGTATTGTCAATTCTAGAGGCATTATAACAAAGTGTGATATAGGATTGTTGTGTTGTAGCGGGTATACCGAAAATCGCGTGTTGTGTCGCAGCGTGTCACTGAATTTGTTGTGTCTTATTCCTAGGGCAACTTAAACGGTAAACGACCTACGTGATAGCGGAGGTCATAAACAATACTAGAGAGTTCCGCCTCGGCGATAATAATTAAATGTTGAAACATTGGATATAATTGTAATCACTCAATTGTGTTTAATCAAACATTTCATTCAATTGCACTTTATTCAGTTGTTTAATTTAATTGTAAGATCTGTGTAACGATTGTCATGTACTATATATGTTATTTGCTTGTGTTATTTACTTCATTTGTGAGATCTGTGTGATAATTATCCTGTGCTAATATTTGTGAGATCTTCTGTTTACTTCAAATGGCATGCTTAGCATTTCCTGAGGCTTGCCGAAAAATAAAAAATAATGTAATTTTTCAAATAGCTATCATAGAAGGTTTGGAACACCAAATCTTCTGTGATATCTACACATTACAGACTGTTTTGGAAAATAACTGTCTGTGCTGTATATATATCTCAGCCGGTTTTTAAAATAAACTATTTGTGATATTTTTACTATCACAGGCTAATTTTTTTTTAAAAAACCGTTTGTGATATATCCGCTATCACAGACAGTTAATATAAAAAATCGTCTATGATATCGACATTTCACAGACGGTTGTGTTGAAAAATTGCGTGTCTTTTAACCTATCATAGATGGTTTGGGGGCTATCTATGATAATCACCTATTATCACTGACACATAAATTAAGATAGTTCAAAAATCATCTGTGATGACGGTTTTGAACCGTCTATGATGACCCTTTCTGTAATAGTGTGAGTGCCCAAAATACCTCTCTTGCTAGTATGACACTCTATGCTTAGCTCGCCTCGTCACACTGCAAGGAGAGCTTGGCTGTTGGCTTTCGATTTGCAAGGAAATAGCCTTTCGAGAGTCGATTTTAGTATCCAAACAAGTACTCAGCATCTCCTAATGCTTTTTCTAGTAGTCCCTTTACTTAGGACATATATTTTTTACTAGATACCCCAAGCACCTTTTCCATACCACCTATGTTAGTGATAGATCATTTGGCGTGAGTGTCATGGCACTTGTGGTTGAGTGACCCTAGGCTTGGCATGGGGTGTTTGACACCCCGACAGACTAAGCACCTGAGGCTTGGTGAAGGTGGCTCTTGGGGGTAGGGTGTTGAAAGCCTCGCAGAGCGCGTACATGAGGGCATGCGTGGTAGAGGCACTATCGCGCGTAGTACACCGAAGCTTGAACACCATAGTGCAGGGCATTTGGCTCCTCGAGCATCAGCAGGTGCGACCTCTGGGCACCGAGATTTAACACCATTTGACTCTCAGTAGCAGGGCACTAGGAGTTTTGTTGGGCAGGTGTGCCGGAATATATGTGCCTGGTTGTTTGTTTCATGATTTTATTCCTTGCATAATATTTAAAGTGTTGGTGTACTTTGCTAGGTACTGATCCACTTTTGCATTGTTGGTGCTATAGGTTTTTATTATCCCACTGTCATGACCAAGGACCACCACCTTTCTCACCAGGGAAGGGGAGACAGAGGTCAGGCCAAGATGGACTTGCCGCACGACGACCTCGACAAGGATGTCGAGATCCTCGATGATGCTCCTGACAAGGAGGCCCTTGTGGGGGTGGAGCCTTCGTCCCTGACCAAGTAGAGAAGGTAGCATTGGTGGCATCTGGGAGCCACCTCACACTGAGAAACATCCTGTGGCCAGGGTCGGACGAATGCCCTAGCCCTCTGAAAGGGTACACATCACGCTTAAGGCCTGGTTTGAGGTCCGTCTGGGGCTCTCGATTCATCCCTTCATCCAGGTCCTTGTGAGGCATTTCCATGTGGAGCTCTCGCACTTCTCACCCAACTTTTCTCGCTAGTCTGAGAGTGTTCCTGTGGCTATGCGAGATGGTGATCGAGGGTAGACACCTGAAGCCTAACATTGCGACCTTTGACTACTTCTTTCACCTCTAGCGGACAAACGGGAAGTTCAGTCCACTGGGCACGCTGACCTCGACCGCTCAATGCCTGGGCGAAGTGTCCAGTTCACGCGACCAGGCACAACTGGAGTCGCCTTGGCAAGAAGTAGTTTTACTTGAAGGTGGAGGGCTTTCCATACACTGGCAGCCAACCCAGGCTCACTCAGGACAGCTATCCTGAGATCCTTCCTGTGTTGGATGCCGACTAGGAGTTCGTTCATGTTGCGTCTGAGATCCGCAAGTGAAGCAGGGTCTGAGACCTCATGAAAGAGATGACCCTTGCAAACGTCAGTCCCCTAGTTGATGAGAAGCGTGACTTGACTAGTTCACATCGGATTGTCTCGAAGTACGTTAGTTGACACCTTTGTCTAACTTCACGCAGTGTGCTCTCCTAGGGAGGTGGTCGAGGAAGCCAACTGGATCCTCGGAGAGATGACCATCACCGAGTATGAGGCTCTTGAGGAGGTCGGCATTCTTGGTGATCGGGGGCCAACAACATCGCGAACAGCTTGAAATTGACGGGGCAAGCCTGTTCCTGATCCGTCGAAGAGAAAGAAAGCTCAGGCATTGGCTTTAGAGAGTGTTGTAACATCTTGATTTTTAGAGTTTTTGAAGCTTTTAAAATAAAATTCATTATTTGATTTTTTTCTAAAATTAATTAAAGCTTAAAATAAATTTTTCTTAATTAAAAGGATTTCATATGATTAACATAAACATTAACATGTGCTAAAAATATTTTATTTGGGTTCCTTGCATCTCAAGGAATTTTTTGAAATTTTATGAGAATTTTCTAGATTTATTTGCTATTTTTAGAGCTCCTTTTATTTTATTTGAACTTCTGAAAAATAAAATCTCTCAAAAATCCCCGTCACTGTTCACCCCGGCCCATCCAACCATAGCTAACCGATTTTGCCTCTGCCACGCATTAGCATCCCAGCCATCGTGTGCCTATAGCCGCTGGATGCCACTTAGGCCACACGTCAGCCATCGGGAGACGCCAGCACTATTCATCGATGCAGTTGTCGTCCGTCATCCGTTCCACCCTGGTGCCATGCGTCACCCATCTAGTGGGCCAACCACTGTTATTATCGTCCCGGTCATCTCCGCCATGGTCTCGGTTCATGTGCTCGAACGAGACTCCGCCACCGTGCGCCGTTCCGCTGTGGACTTCGCCTCCCGTGCCCATCTTAGACTCCCTCGACATCTATGCCAGAAAGCTAAGCCCTACCACCGTTCTTCCACACCCTGAGCCACTCGCCTGCCTTGCCGTTCTCCCCAAGCGCCGCCGTCGCCTTCACAGTCGCCGCGAGTTCAAGACGCCGTCCAGGACGACCATATCGGATGCCTAATAATGAGTTAGCGAAATTGAAGAAGAAAATTCAAGAGCTTTTGGACAAAAGTTATGTCAGACCTAGTTCGTCTCCGTGGGGAGCACCAGTATTGTTTGTCGAAAAAAAAGGATGGCAGTCAGCGCATGTGTGTGGATTACCGAGCACTTAATGAGGTCACTATCAAGAATAAGTATCCTTTGTCTAGGATTGAATAAGTAGGAGTATTCTCTAAGATTGATTTGAGGTCAGGATACCATCAAATGAGGATTCATTAGGAGTATATACCTAAGACAGCTTTCTCAACTTTTTATAGTCTGTACGAGTTCACAATGATGTCATTTGGTTTGACCAATGCTCTAACTTATTTCTTGTATCTGATGAATAAGGTGTTCATGGAATATTTGAACAAGTTCGTTGTCATGTCCATTGATGACATTCTGATTTACTCCAAGGATGAGCAAGAACGTGAGGAGCACTTGAGGATGGTTTTGTAGAAACTAAGAGAGCATCAGTTGCATGCTAAGTTCAGCAAGTGAGTTTTGGATGAAGGAAGTTGCTTTCTTAGGCCATGCCATATCAGCAGAGGGAGTTGCAGCTGACCCCGGGAAAGTGAAGGATGTGTTGGATTAGAAATCACCATCGTCAATGATGCAAGTAACGAGTTTTCTTGGGATGGCAGGGTATTATTGTCGTTTCATTGAAGAATTCTCTAGTTTAGCTAGACCCCTTACCAAGTTGCTAAAGAAGGAAAAAAATTGTTTAGACGTCAGTATGCGAGAAGAGTTCTTAGAAGCTAAAGGAGTGTTTGACCATGGCCCCAGTGCTAGTGTTGTCAAATATAAGTAAGGACTTTGAGATTTATTGTGATGCTTCCCGCAAAGGTTTAGGATGTGTGTTGATGCAAGACAAAAGAGAGATAGCTTATGCTTCATGTCAGTTGAGACCACATGAGAAAAACTGTCCCACACATGATTTGAAGTTAACAGTCGTAATGCATGCTTTACAAATTTGGCATCATTATCTCATTGGTAATCGATGTGAGATTTACACAAATCATAAGAGTTTGAAGTGTATTTTTATCCAGGCCGACCTCAGTCTCAGGCAAAAGAGATGGTTGGAGCTAATAATGGATTATTATGTTGGAATACATTATTACTCATGAAAGGCCAATGTGGTGACAGATGCTTTGAGCAGAAAAGTTTATTGCAATACAGTGATGGTCAAAGAAAGTCAGCTAGCTTTGCATGAGAAATTTCAGAAGCTTAGCTTGGAGTTGGTCAAGGATGGATTCCTAGCCACGATGGAGTTGCAGCCAACTTTGAATGATTAGATTCATCAAGCTCAAGCAAAGGATGAGGATTTTCAGCGGATCAAGGTTAACATGAGTGAAGGAAAAGTATCAGGTTTTACAAAGGATGGCAAAGGACCTTATGGTTTAAGCAGCGGTTGTGTTTATCGAATAAAAAGCAGTTAAAGAAGTTGTTATTCAAGAAGGCTCATGAGTCATTATATTCGATTTATTCGGGTTGCACCAAGATGTACCAAGATATTAAAAAAAAATATTGGTGGCTAAGCTTGAAGCATGAGACAGCAGAGTACGTTGCTCTTTATGATGTGTGTCAAAGGGTGAAAACTGAGCATCAGAGGCCAGCAAGTTTGTTACAACTGTTGAAAATTCCCGAATGGAAGTGGAAAGAGATTGGTATAAATTTTATCACAGGATTGCCAAAGACTAAGGATGGTTATGATTCAATTTGGGTAATTGTGGATCGTTTGACAAATATTGCTCATTTTATTCCAGTGAAGACCACCTATACAGGTGAGAAATTGGTAGAGTTATACATATTGAGGATCGTGAGTCTCCATGGAGTACCTAAGAAAATAGTATCAGATTGTAGATCGAAGTTTACTATACGATTTTGGGGGAGTTTCTATGAAGCTATAGATACTTACTTAAATTTCAGTACAACTTATCACCCCCAGACTGATGAACAGACTGAGCGTGTGAATCAGATTCTCGAGGATATGTTGTGAGCTTGTGCGCTAGAGATCATCAAGCCAAGTGCGATAGTTGTTTGCCCTTCGCAGAGTTCACTTGCAATAATAGTTACCAGATCAGTTTGCTAATGTTGCCATTTGAAACTCTGTATGGTAGAAAGCATAGAACCCCTCTCAATTGGAAAGAGACAGGAGAAGGCCAAGTGTTTGGGCCAAATTGTCTAAAAGAAGCTGAGAAAAAAGTTCAATTAATCCAGGGGAGACTAAGAACTACCCAGGCTAGGTAGAAGAGTTATACGGATACTTGTCGTCGAGAGTTGAGCTTTGAGCCAGATGATTTTGTGTATCTCAGGATCACACCGTTCAAAGATGTCAAGAGGTTTTAGATGAAAGAAAAACTTGTGCCAAGATATGTTGGGCTATTCAAGATCTTAAAGCGTAGGGGAGAAGTTACTTATCAGTTGGAGCTGTTTGCATCCTTCAGTGGGATACATGATGTCTTCCATGTGTCCCAATTGAAGACGTGTCTGTGTGTGCCAGACACTACTAGATTCCAACCGTTTAGCCACGAAACGCATCGCAAGGACACTAAATTAGTTGCAATAGATATGTGCTATTGCAACGTTTTGCCAAAATCATGGCGATATGTGCACAGTATTGCCTCTAAAATATTGCGTTGCGATAGTCATTGAATTCGTTGTAATAAGGTGGCTTTATCGCCACCATTTAAAAAATGGTTGCGAGTAGTACGACTTTATTGCCACGGTTGTCTTGCGTTGTGATAATATTGATATTCGTGGCAATATGTGAGACCTGGAAGTAGAAACTCCCTGACCCCCCTGTGTATTGCAGCACTAGTCCCAGATCAACGCTAGTACACACAGATAATCAGACAAAATGATACATTGCCAACAACGCTTTATTACAATAATAATGGAAATACATAAGTCCTGGCCCAAGGCCTTACAACTGCGGTTCACTGAACCTCTTACACAAAAAAATAGCGGAAGCGAAATATTCAGATAAACGGCCCATCAATCTGCCATAGGTAATTGACATGAGCAACGAGACCTAGTCCTCCGGAAAGAAACCATCACAGCCGCAAGCGGAACAGTAGTCATAATCTCCTTCCTGAGCTTCAACCTCCTCTGAGAATTATTGTAAAGTGTATTATGTGAGTACAAAAATGTACTCCGCAAGTCTTGGGAAAGATGCATTAGATGCAAGGTTGAACAAAGGAAGACTATATGGCTCTTTTGCACAAATCAGCATTTTACCTCAAATTTATATACTATTACTAAAGCATTTTGTTAAACATTAAATTTTCATAATCTAAATTTTAATAAGTACCTTAGTGAAGGTTACATCCACCATCACTGATAATTAGGCTATCTCCGTCAAGATTCAAAACAGAGTTTAATACCACTTGAACTGGTTACATCCACCATACCAAAATCACGAGAGTTCCATCCACTCTCTAGTTTTTTCCAAAACCTTTTCTTTTTAAATTCAAAGTCAAATCTCTACTATGTGAATGCATTCCTTGTCCGCCCTTGATCGTGGGCACGGCTATTCGAATAGTTTTATTACTCTGCAGAGTGCGTACAACTTTACCCACAAGAGATATGTTACCTTATCAGTCAACACGCTTCCTTTGGCATGAGACCCAGATAAAATATCACAAAGCTTTTCACCTACTCTAGTATAGTTTTATATCACTCGCTGAGGTTTCACCGCTGAAGGGTTAAATCCACCACATTCAGAAGCCCCCTCTTGCGCCATGTGAGTGCAGTAAATCCCTGCCCCTCACTTTGAGTAATCAGTAAATCCCTGATACCCATTTTCCAATAGTGACACAAAAACTAAACTATTGTAGGTTAATTAGCTAGGTTGTACCCATTTTAACTTGTGGTTGTACTGTTTTACTCAGATTAGACAAACACAAGAATCGGTCCTTAGACGACTAGGGTGGTTCACAAACCCATTTTTCGTGCTAAACTGCACCAGCCAAACATTTCATCCACCCTCGTCAAATTTTACCTTGAACTTCATTTTTATTTTAAATTTACAGTGGTAACATCTATTACCACTTTTCAAACAAAACATTGAATCCCAAATCATTTCTTAACCATTTTTCTCATATGAGCATTTTTTACATTTATCAGCTAGACTAAGCATTTGCTAATGTTTTAAATTCAACAAAATAATAATAACTCATTATTGAGCCAAAGATTATCCTAAGTTGACAAGGACACATGGTACATAATTTCCAAAAGAGGGCATAACAAATTGGGTGCTTATCTAAATTTTAGAATTTAAATTATCAATTTACTAAACATAGCAATACAAATAATTTAAAATAATTGCAAAAACTATTTATAAAACATAGTAGCAAAATAGTCAAGGAGACTTGCCTTCTGGAATTATGTTGGAATCTTCCCGAAGTTGCTCTTGAAAATCGTCGGACAGATCGGATTCTACACGAGAAACGAGAAGAATCAAATAAATAAAATAAAATAAAAACTAAAAAATTAAAAATAAATATACCAAATGAAAGTTTGGAATTTTAGATGAATTTAGAAATTTGAATGGGTCAATTTGGAGTTAAAATGCAAAAGTTATAGCCTTCCAAAGTTTAAATACAAAATAAAAGAAAAATGCTATTTTCTGGATTAAAATTTAAACCGAAAATCATTTATGACGTCAGCAATACTTATTTTCCTAAAGGAAAATCTGGAATATGACGTCAGCAAGAGAATAGATTTTCGGCCGAATTATTTTTATACTGAAAAATCAGATTTAATGCGCCAGCATGACGTCAGCAATGAATTTTTGGATTTTAATTTAAATAGGTAGGGCTGACGTGGCAGGAGGGGCTGACGTGGCCTCCAAGTGGCTGACGCGTGGTCGCCGCGTGGCTGCCACATCACAGCTTTTTGCCGACGTGGCCGCGCACGCGCGAGGTGGCGGGGAGGCGCTCGGGTGGCGCTGACGTGGCGCCGATCTGGCCGCCACGCCTGCTGCCACCTCAGCCCGACGGCTGACGGGGCTGGCGGCCGGCGGTGGCGCACGGGGACCGAGGGTCGCCGGAGCTCCGGTGATCGGCGGCGCCGGCCGAGGGTACCGAAATGAAGAGGAGGATGCAGGGAATGCATCGGTACCTTGCGCGGAGGCCGAGGGTGACCGGAGGGAAGGATCGGCGAGGAGGGGTGGCGGTCGGAGAAGGACCTCACGGCGGCGGAGGAGCTCCGGTAGCGCAGCAGCTCGGGGAAGGGGTCGCCGGGAATCGCCTTGGCACCAGCAACGTCGGGGAGGCGTCGGCGAGTGAGAAGCCGAGACGGCCGCAATTGCTCGCCGGAGTATTTGAAGCCGCGGGGAAGAAATCGGGCGTAGGGGGGCTCTGGCGCTCGGGTGATTCGCTTGAGAGGTGAGGGAGGGGCGGCAGCGGTAGAGGGACCTCGGGGTGCGGGTTTTATAGACCGGGGAGGGTTGTAACGGCCGCGCGAAGTTCGCCGGAGCTGAAACGGTCGGAGGGGATGAATGCGACGGCGAGGAGAGGAGTAACGCGCGTCTTTATGCCAGAAACGGACGCGGTGGAGGCGGGGGATTAATATGCAGTCGGCACGGGGAAGTAAACTGGAAAGGAACTGAAGCATTGAAAGCTTCAGTTTTCGGCACTAATGGCGGCAGCGGCGGGGTGCGGGGAGGAAGAACCGGCGGAGACGACGGGTCTGACAGCGGCCCCCGCATGTCGGCGAGAGAAAGAAAACGGAAAGAATGAGGGGACGGGTGGATGTGCGACGGGTGGCAAAGAGAAACGATCCGACCACCGATTCTTTGGCGAAGGGTAAGTGATCGGGGACGATCACGATTCAATCCGACAACCGTGAGAGAATCCGAGCCGGTTGGTGCATTAAGTGAGAAGGAGCGGTTGAGATTAAGTACGGCAACAGGGAACGGTGCCGATTGTGCCACGCGTCACGTAGAGAGGAGAATAAAGCGGTGAAGCGGTAAGTGGCTGGGAGCGGCTGGGATTGAATCGGGCGCGGAAACGGATGATCCGATGCTTGCCACGTGTCGATCCGAAGATAGGGGAAGGCGGGATTGAAACGGTAAGTGAGATCGGACAGCTGGAAATAGATCCGGCGGCGTGAAACGGCCCGATGGGCGACACTTGTCGGCTCCAGGAGAGTTTCAGAATTTTAATTACTTTTTGATTTTCAGAAATAATTAGGAGGCTTTAAAATACTCAGAAAAATACCAAATAAATTTTAAAAATTCCAGAACAATTCTCAGAAATTCTTGGAGAGGTTTTAGATTTAAGAAAAATATTTCCAATCTATATTGATATTAATTTTTAGTTTCAAACAGAAACTTTTAACTCTGTAAAATCCAAATAATTTGAATTAATTAATTTAAAATTTATCCTTTCCAAATAAAGCAAAAATTGGGATGTTACAAACCTACCCCCCTTAGAAAGAATCTCGACCCCGAGATTCGGAAGGACTTGGGAAAAGGCTAGGGAACTCTGCTCTGAGATCTTCTTCTCGCTCCCAAGTGGCTTCCGACTCTGGACAATTGTTCCACTGCACTTTGCAAAATTGATGGTTTTGTTTCGGGTGTGATATTCTGCTTCTTTTAAAATCTTGACTGGAAACTCTGAATATGTCAAATCCTCTTTTAGATCCACTTCCTCTAAAGGCATTAACTCTTTTGGGACTCGTAAACACTTTTTCAATTGTGACACATGAAACACATCATGTACATCTGACAATTGGGTAGGAAGCTTTAACTGATAAGCAACTTCTCCTCTTCTGGCTAAGATTGGAAATGGTCCAATATACCTCGAAGCAAGTTTACCACTAACCCTGAAACGACGCATCCCTTTTAGGGGTGACACTTTCAAATACACATGATCTCCTGGTTGAAACTCTAACATTCTGCGACGATTGTCCGCATAGCTCTTTGCTCGGTCTCAGGTTTTTTCAACCTGTCTCGAATTAAACGAACTTGTTCTTCTCGCGACTTCAATACATCGGTCCAAATACTTGACTTTCTCTGTCTCGACCAATACAAAGGTGTTCTACACTTTCTACCATATAGAGCTTCAAATGGAGACATCAGAAACTTGATTGGTAACTATTATTGTAAGAGAATTCTGCGTAAGGCAAACTGTGGTCCCAACTGGCTTTATTAGCTAATGCGCATGCTCTCAACATATCTTCCAATATTTGATTTACCCTTTCTGTCTGACCATCTGTTTGAGGATGATAGGCAGTACTGAAGTTTAAATTAGTGCCCAGAACTTCATGAAGCTTCCGCCAAAATCTTGAGGTAAATTGAGATCCTCTATCCGATACGATCTTCTTTGGAATTCCATGTAAACTAACAATTCTTGACATATAAAGCTCTGCCAATCTATCTCCTGAATATGTAGTCTTTACTGGTATAAAATGTGCAACTTTTGTTAAGCGATCCACTATAACCCAAATTGAATCATAACCGGATTTGGTCTTTGGTAGCCCAGTTATAAAGTCCATTCCGATTTCCTCCCATTTCCATTCAGGTATCTGCAAAGGTTGCAAAAGACCAGCAGGTCTTTGATGCTCGCTTAACTCACGACATATATCACATAAGGCTACATATTCGCAATTTCCTTTTCATACCGGTCCACCAAGAACTTTCCTTTAGATCCTGATACATTTTTTTACTTCGGGATGAATTGAGTATCCTGCTTCATGAGCTTCTTTTAAGATTAAATCTTTTATTTCCTTTTTCTCGGGTACTAGGATTCTCTTTCCAAACCAAAGAATTCCCTCTTCATCTTCTGAAAATCCAAGCGCTTTACCTTTCTTCATATTTTCTTTAATTTCTTTAACATATTCATCCTCTCGTTGGGCTGCTTTGATCTGATCTTCCAAAGTAGGGTGAACCTTTAATGTAGACAGAATACCTTCGTTAACTATTTCCAAATTCAATCGTTGAAATTCTTCATGGAGGGTTAGCTGCTTATCTGGAACTGACAGCTTGTTAATATGACTCTTCCGACTCAAAGCATCGGCTACTACGTTAGCTTTTCCTGGATGATAATGTATTCCCACATCATAATCCTTTATCAATTCCAGCCATCTTCTTTGTCTCAGATTAAGGTCAAGTTGAGTGAATATATACTTTAAACTTTTATGATCTGTATATATCTCACACCGATTACTGGTTAAGTAATGCCTCCATAACTTTAGAGCATGCACAACAGCAGCTAGCTCTAAATCATGAGTGGGATAATTTTCGTCATGCGGTCTTAACTGTCTTGATGCGTACGCTACCACCCTTCCTTCTTGCATTAATACACAACCAAGACTTTGTCTCGACGCATCACAATAAACTTTAAAGTCTTTCCTAATATCGGGCAACCGCAAAACTGGTGCAGAAGTTAATCTCTTCTTTAACTCCTGAAAACTGTCCTCACAAGATTTACTCCATTCAAATTTCTTTTCCTTCTTTAAGAACTGCGTGAGAGGTCTAGCAATCTTGGAAAAATCTTCAATAAAACGACGATAGTAACCTGCTAGTCCCAGAAAACTTCGGATTTCTGTTATTGTCTTGGGTTGAGTCCAATTAAGCACATCCTTAACTTTTCCTGAATCTATAGATACACCCCCTGCGGAAATCACATGTCCCAAAAACTCGACTTCCTTTAACCAAAACGCACACTTGCTGAACTTGGCATATAATTGATTTTCTCTTAACCTTTGCAAAACTATCCTCAGATGTTCTTCGTGTTCTTTCTCATTCTTAGAATAGATAAGAATGTCATCTATGAAGACAACAACGAACTTATCTAAATAGTCCATGAATACTTTATTCATCAAATTCATAAAGTATGCTGGTGCATTTGTCAAACCGAAAGACATCACCGTATACTCGTATAATCCATATCGAGTAGAAAAGGCTGTCTTAGGTATATCTTCTGGTCTAATTTTTAATTGATGGTATCCTGACCGGAGATCAATCTTAGAGAAGATGCTTGATCCTTTTAGCTGATCGAACAGATTATCAATACGAGGCAAGGGATACTTATTCTTGATTGTTACCTCATTCAGGGCTCTGTAATCCACACACATACGCTGGCTACCATCCTTCTTGTTTACTAGGAGCACTGGCGCTCCCCAAGGTGAAGAACTCGGTCTAATGAAACCTTTCTCTTGCAATTCTTGAATTTGCCTCTTAACTTCTGCTAGATCATTAGCTGACATCCGATAGGGTCTCTTAGCTATTGGTGCTGTACCAGGAACCATATTTATAACAAATTCAATCTCTCGATCTGGTGGCATTCCTGGTAAATCCTCAGGGAATACATCAGGGTATTCACTTACTACGGACACATCCTCCAAACTTCTCCCTTTTAAACTGGTCAATAAACTTCCCTTGTTTGAGGGTGTATTGGATTCATATCTAATCTGAATTCCATCAGAATTTGTGAGAGTAATGGCACGATTGGCACAATCTATCTGTCCTTTATATTTGGTCAACCAATCCATCCCAAGTATTATATCTATGCCTTCGGAGTCTATTATAATAAGGTTCGCTAGGAACTTTACTCCATTTATATCTATAATTGCTCTAGGGCAAACCAAATTAGTCCTCAATTCTTTTCCAGGCAATTGGACTAACATAAGGTTCTTTAGCAAACAAATATTCCAATTATTTCTTTTCACAAAAGCTTTTGTTACAAAGGAATGTGAAGCTCCGGAATCAAATAATGTAATTGCGGGAACTGAATTAACAAGAAACTTACCCAGAACCACGTCCGTGTATCTGTCTTCGCTACTGCGGTGACATGGTTGATGCGCCCTTTGTTGAAGGTCTGTGGAGTCTTGGGAGTCTGAGGGCTTCCACGTCCCTGGCCAGCGGTTGGAGCTCTTGCCGGTGTAGGATCAAGGTTGAAGCGAACCGGGGTTACCGCTTGACGCTTCTGGGGACAATTATTGGCATAATGCCCCATGTTCTTGCAATTGAAACATTGCACCCCTGCAGCTGCAGTCCTATTCTGTTGAGGTTGAGCCGTATTTCCAGTTCGAGGAACTTGAGGTAAAGGACGGGGTGCAGAAATCGGTGTCATTGATTGATTGGGCAAAGGAGGTCGGCTAAACTGCTGTGAGGTGGAACGGTGACGAGAGCTACTCGCAGACTGTTGGGCTTGAAACTTCCTCTTTCTGGATTCGAAGAGCTGTCGCTGGGCATCTTCCTGCACAAGAGCTTTGTTCACCAAATGTTGAAAAGTGGGATAGTCATTGGATACTAACTGCACTTTGAGATTAGGATCCAATCCTCCCATAAACCTCCAGATCTTTGCTTCATCAGTTGCCACATCCTCTGTTGCATATCTCGACAGCTGAATGAACTTGCTCAAGTATGCGGAAACACTAAGGTTTCCCTGCTGTAGTTGGTGAAATTCTTTCCTTTTCATTTCCATGATACTCATAGGTATGTGAGTAGCTCGGAAAGCTCGCACAAAGTCTGCCCAAACAATATTCTAAGCATTTTGGTATGCAGCGCAATAGTTTTCCCACCAGTTTGCTGCAACTCCCTTGAGTTGATGGACAGCATAAAGAACTTTCTCATTCTCATTGCATTGCGCCAAATTTAATTTCCGTTCAACCTCATTTATCCAGTCATCCGCTTCCAACGGATCGACAGATCCTGCGAAAGTCGAGGGTCGCGTCCTCATGAATTCTCCTAACTTGGATTGGGGTGGCTGAGCTGGTGCTTGATGAGCTTGGTGAACTTGATTCTGGGCTAAGGCCTGAAGAAGTTGCAGTTGCATGGCCATCATCTGCTCCAAGTTCGGGGCTTGAGCTGGCGGAGGTGGAATTGGAGCATTGTTGTCATTGGGTGCTTGATTATTGTTGACGTTGCTCCTTGTATTTACCATCTGAAGCTCCACCAAGAAAAAGCACAAGGTAAGAGGGAAAAGCATAGATAAGAAGTAGGGGTGATTAACAACATCCCAAACCAACACTCAAGAACAAAGCAACAACCAATGAACGCAACTTTTGAAATTCAAATTAATTTTTAAGAATGGTTGTACCACAAGTGCACGAGGCTCGGTACATTCCATTTATTACATCACATTATCATAAAGCGTTCTAATATCGAAAATAACTCAAAAGGGTACTACTGTCTAACATCTACTCATCCTCCACGATGATGCGCTCCTCAGGATCCTCCTCGGGGTCTTCCTCTGACTCAGCGGAGTGGCTCTGTCCACACGTAGCGTAGTTGTTCGGTGAACGGGACCGAGATCGACTCTGGCTGAACGCAGGTGATCTGGAACGAGAGCGATGGCGTCCTCTGCTAGAATCTCCAATGTTGATGCTGGGTGGTGGACCGGGGCGTCGCACACTCTTCCGCGCATTGAGCCTGGTGCGGGGTCCTGAAGGTCTGACTGGTGCAGAAACAGGGGCGGGCAGAGTCGGTGTGGTGGTGGCAGCTCGGAGATGCTCTACCTCGGCCTCGGCAGCAATCCTTGCCTGAACTGCGTCGGCGTGAGCAGACTCACTCTGAAGCAGCTGTGCTCGTAGGGTATCGGAGTGGTCGTAGCTCGAAGTAAGAAGCATCCGAAGAAGTCCTATCTCCCGTAGTGCTCTGGCGTAGGTCGATGAAGTCGCCTGAGTAAGCTGCACCTGGTGGGACAGACGAGGGTCATCCACCACAACTGGAAAGGCTCGGGTGAGTCATCCCCGCTCGTAGTCGGGAAGAAGCTGAAAGGTGACTGTCGCAGTTCTTCCTTATGCCTCTTGCACAACTCTGCAATCGCCATCTGAGCTGCATCTTGGATAGCATTCGAGCAGTGGGTCCGAGGATGCTCAATATGATGTTCGATCGAGTCAATCTTCCCGTCTTGGGCGTAAATAAACACCTTCATGGACCATGAATCCATAGTCATAATCCTGGTCTTCCGCCCTCTGAAAATGGGCTGCTGAGTGTACTTCAGATGCTGCATCAACTGCCATAGAAGACTCACAAATGCTCCCTCGCTCTCACCGTGAGAAAGGTGATCCCATGGAGCTGACGACGAAGAACCTACCATCTACAAATTTGAAAATAGGAGAGATCAGTAAAACTTTTATAGAGTGACAAGGAAGAAAAGAACAAGATACTAAGTAAGAGAAGAGTAGAAGCAAAGAAACTTAAGTTTTTGTATATAAATTTTTATTAAACCTAACTCCTTAAGGCTTACTAAAACCTAGGGCTCGTCCTACAGTCTAGTTGGCTCTGATACCACTTCTGTGAGACCCGGAAGTAGAAACTCCCAGACCCCCCTGTGTATTGCAGCACTAATCCCAGATCAACGCTAGTACACACAGATAATCAGACAAAATGATACATTGCCAACAACGCTTTATTACAATAATAATGGAAATACATAAGTCCTGGCCTAAGGCCTTACAACTGCGGTTCACTGAACCTCTTACACAAAATAAAATAGCGGAAGCGAAATATTCAGATAAACGGCCCATCAATCTACCACAGGCAATTGACATGAGCAACGAGACCTAGTCCTCCGGAAAGAAACCATCACAGCCGCAAGCGGAACAGTAGTCATAATCTCCTTCCTGAGCTTCAACCTCCTCTGAGAATTATTGTAAAGTGTAGTATGTGAGTACAAAAATGTACTCCGCAAGTCTTGGGAAAGATGCATTAGATGCAAGGTTGAACAAAGGAAGGCTATATGGCTCTTTTGCACAAATCAGCATTTTACCTCAAATTTATATACTATTACTAAAGCATTTTGTTAAACATTAAATTTTCATAATCTAAATTTTAATAAGTACCTTAGTGAAGGTTACATCCACCATCACTGATAATTAGGCTATCTCCGCCAAGATTCAAAACAGAGTTTAATACCACTTGAACTGGTTACATCCACCATACCAAAATCACGAGAGTTCCATCCACTCTCTAGTTTTTTCCAAAACCTTTTCTTTTTAAATTCAAAGTCAAATCTCTACTATGTGAATGCATTCCTTGTCCGCCCTTGACCGTGGGCACGGCTATTCGAATAGTTTTATTACTCTGCAGAGTGCGTACAACTTTACCCACAAGAGATATGTTACCTTAATACCAACACGCTTCCTTTGGCATGAGACCCGGATAAAATATCACAAAGCTTTTCACCTACTCGTATAGTTTTATATCACTCATTGAGGTTTCACCGTGAAGGGTTAAATCCACCACATTGAAGCCCCTCTTGCGCCATGTGAGTGCAGTAAATCCCTGCCCCTCACTTTGAGTAATCAGTAAATCCCTGATACCCATTTTCCAATAGTGACACAAAAACTAAACTATTGTAGGTTAATTAGCTAGGTTGTACCCATTTTAACTTGTGGTTGTACTGTTTTACTCAGATTAGACAAACACAAGAATCGGTCCTTAGACGACTAGGGTGGTTCACAAACCCATTTTTCGTGCTAAACCGCACCAGCCAAACATTTCATCCACCCTCGTCAAATTTTACCTTGAACTTCATTTTTATTTTAAATTTACAGTGGTAACATCTATTACCACTTTTCAAACAAAACATTGAATCCCAAATCATTTCTTAACCATTTTTCTCATATGAGCATTTTTACATTTATCAGCTAGACTAAGCATTTGCTAATGTTTTAAATTCAACAAAATAATAATAACTCATTATTGAGGCAAAGATTATCCTAAGTTGACAAGGACACATGGTACATAATTTCCAAAAGAGGGCATAACAAATTGGGTGCTTATCTAAATTTTAGAATTTAAATTATCAATTTACTAAACATAGCAATACAAATAATTTAAAATAATTGCAAAAACTATTTATAAAACATAGTAGCAAAATAGTCAAGGAGACTTGCCTTCTGGAATTATGTTGGAATCTTCCCGAAGTTGCTCTTGAAAATCGTCGGACAGATCAGATTCTACACGAGAAACGAGAAGAACCAAATAAATAAAATAAAATAAAAACTAAAAAATTAAAAATAAATATATCAAATGAAAGTTTGGAATTTTAGATGAATTTAGAAATTTGAATGGGTCAATTTGGAGTTAAAATGCAAAAGTTATAGCCTTCCAAAGTTTAAATACAAAATAAAAGAAAAAGGCTATTTTCTGGATTAAAATTTAAACCGAAAATCATTTATGACGTCAGCAATAATTATTTTCCTAAAGGAAAATCTGGAATATGACGTCATCAAGAGAATAGATTTTCGGCTGAATTATTTTTAGACTGAAAAATCAGATTTAATGCGCCAGCATGACGTCAGCAAGCAATTTTCGGATTTTAATTTAAACAGGTAGGGCTGACGTGGTAGGAGGGGCTAACGTGGCCTCCAAGTGGCTGACGCGTGGTCGCCGCGTGGCTGCCACGTCACAGCTTTTTGCCGACGTGGCCGCGCACGCGCGAGGTGGCGGGGAGGCGCTCGGGTGGCGCCGACGTGGCGCCGTCCGCCGCCACGCTGCTGCCACCTCGGCCGATGTCCGACGGTGGCGGCGGCGGGTGGCGCCGCGGGGACCGAGGTCGCCGAGCTCCGGTGATCGGCGGCGTCGGCGAGGGTACCGAAATGAAGAGGAGGATGCAGAGGAATGCACGGTACCTTGCGCGAGGCCGAGGTGACCGGAGGAAGGATCGGCGAGGAGGCGGCGGTCGGAGAGGGACCTCACGGCGGCGAGGAGCTCGGTGGCGCAGCAGCTTCGGGGAAGGGTCGCGGAATCGCCTTGTCACCAGCAACGTCGGGAGGTGTCGGCGAGGAGTGAGGAAGCCGAGACGGCGCAATTGCTCACCGGAGTATTTCAAGCCGCGGGAAGAAATTGGGCGTAGGGGCTCGCGCTCGGGTGATTCGCTTGAGAGGTGAGGAGGCGGCAGCGGTAGAGGGACCTCGGGTGCAGGTTTTATAGACCGAGGAGGGTTGTAACGGCCGCACGGTTCGCGGAGCTGAAACGGTCGGAGGATGAATGCGACGGCGAGGAGAGGAGTAACGCGTCTTTATGCGAAAACGGACGCGGTGGAGGCGGGGATTAATATGCACGGCGGCGGAAGTAAAGCGAAAGGAATCAAGCATTGAAAGCTTGATTTTGGCACTAATGGCGGCAATGGCGGGTGCGGGAGGAAGAACCGGCGGAGACGACGTGCGGCAGCGGGCCCCGCATGTCGGCGAGAAAGAAAACGGAAAAGAATGAGGGGACGGTGGATGTGCGACGGTGGCAAAGAGAAGCGTCCGGACCACCGATTGCTTGGCGAAGGGTAAGTGATCGGGGACGATCACGATTCAATCCGACAACCGTGAGAGAATCCGAGCCGGTTGGTGCATTAAGTGAGAAGGAGCGGTTGAGATTAAGTACGGCAACAGGGAACGGTGCCGATTGTGCCACGCATCACGCAGAGAGGAGAATAAAGCGGTGAAGCGGTAAGTGGCTGGGAGCGGCTAGGATTGAATCGGGCGCGGAAACGGACGATCCGATGCTTGCCACGTGTCGATCCGAAGATAGGGGAAGGCGGGATTAAAACGGTAGTGAGATCGGACGGCTGGAAATAGATCCGGCGGCGTGAAACGGCCCGATGGGCGATACTTGTCGGCTCGAGGAGAGTTTCAGAATTTTAATTACTTTTTGATTTTCAAAAATGATTAGGAGGCTTTAAAATACTCAGAAAAATACCAAATAAATTTTAAAAATTCCAGACAAATTCACAGAAATTCCTGGAGAGGTTTTAGACTTAAGAAAAATATTTCCAATCTATATTGATATTAATTTTTAGTTTCAAACAGAAACTTTTAACTCTGTAAAATCCAAATAATTTGAATTAATTAATTTAAAATTTATCCTTTCCAAATAAAGCAAAAATTGGGATGTTACACAATAGTTAGGAGGTATTGCCACCTTATAGAAGTTCGTTGCGAGTGGGTGACAATATTGCCACAATTTTATTGCGTTGTCATAGTCATCAATTGCGTTGGAAAAGGTTTCTATACAATGCATATGAAATGAATTTGTATTGCCACGAAATAAATTTGTTGCTATATATGATGATTGTTCGTGGCAATAATCTATTATTGCAACGCTTTATTTTCGTGAACCTAACTACTCAACACAAGGGCCGAATTGGTGTGGAGGAATTATATTATCTATAGTTATTAATTTCTAGAGGAGATAGAAAAATTTGAAAAGTGACACCTAAAATGCAGTTGAGGAGGTCTCACTTGACAAAACAGGAAGGGATAAAAAATTAGAATAAAAAAATAAAAACAAAAACCATAGGGTGTGAAGAAATCGAACCTGCAACCTCCTAGCTCGGAGGCCAAGGCGTTTACCACTGGACTATTGTACCCCACTGTCAATTATAATTATATATATATAGTGGCGGAGCTATAATTATATATATATATAATGGTAACTTTAATAGTTTGGTATATATGAACCGCAAAGCAAATAAGTTGGCTAGAATGGAAGGTATTATCACGTGGAGTTGCAAATGTACGTAAGATTACCCTTGCACTGCATCATTGCAAGAACCCTAAATCTTAATTACCTCTAAACAGTACAATTAATTTAAATAAATAATAAATTAAGATTTACTAAGATAATTACAACGAAATACATTACCAGAATCGATTACAAGAAATTGCATTGGGTATTCCTAAGTAAAATAAAACCTTATTACAATACATGGTTATTTACAAGAATTTGATACAAGCATGAAAACATGAATAATTACATTGCTAGAAATTACATCAAAGCAAAATTAAATAAAACTAGAACATTGGGCGCGCTTTGATGAGCTCTCAATTGTCTTATCCTCTAAGATGTCATCTTGCTCTACTCGCAGCCGATGAGCATTGTCTGCAACCCATTAGGCAAACTTAGGGGTCGCTGTGCATTCCATCAGTGCCTTTCTGGTCGATTCCTGGGTGAAGTCATCCCATTCTTCCTTTGAATATTTCCGTGGTTGGATATTGTGGAAGGTGGAATAGTAGTCTACATCTCCATTGGGTGCCGCCCTCTTTGCAAGTGTTGAGGGGATCAGTCCTACAAAAAGGTAGATAGTTATGTCAAAGGCTACAGTTGTCAAATTTGATGTTTTTAAAGGTCCAGCAAGTCATGCCTACAAGAGCATCATTAGTTACACTTCATAGTACCCAAAAAAAAGAGGACAACACTTTAAATAAGTAATAGTTTCCTACAACGGGAACAGTCTAAAAATAACTTCCGGATGTAAAAGACGACAATATCAGTTTTGTCACCTCCATTAGCTAACTTGCTCCAACCATACTGTGTGGCTGAACTGTCCGATGTGGTTTGTCCAATATCCATCCTAGATGATGGACTTAAGAATTGAATATGGTGAGGGTTGGGTGATATTTGAGTAAACCTTGGCTGAGAAGAAACCTTTGATTGCTTTTGCTTCCTGCAGCAGAATAGGCATATTTAGTGCTTTAATAGCAAGAGTAAATTCTCAACATCAACTACAGTTAACTAAAGGGACTCACAGAATCATTGGCTTTAGAACTTTGTTTGCTGTCAACACAGAGCAAACCCACCAGCTAGCAGCTAGAGCAACCAATGCTAGAAGAAGATCAAGTGTGCTCTACAAGATAAATACATGTTAGATGCATATTAATTTATAAGAACTGAACTAATCAATTAAATCTGATGTATGCAGTAGCCAAGATTCAGAGACCACATAAATGTATGAGAAAAATACTTGTGTCTTAGTGTGTGAAAAGGACCCCACTTGCATAACAAAGCATATTGCCAAGACACGCATAGCCCACTTCACAAACTATGCTATCCCAGCATCCACACTGCCATCTTTTGAAAGGATAAATCTCCTCACCATCCAATAGCCAAAACCAGCTCCAGTCAAGACAATTGCTACCAGCAAGAAGATTGACACCTGTAATTCATGATGAACTTTTGTTATTTGAAGAGCTTAAAAGTTAGATTGGTAACATTACTATGATTTTGCATTATGGCTTGGGAGGGTAGTCTGCAGAAGTCCAAAGAAGACATGTGCTTGAACAATTAACACAAAAGGCAGCACACCATATAAGAAAGGAAGTGTAACATATTGATCTTTTCAAAATGGTAGAGAAATTTCCTTGTGGATCCGAAATATCGACGATATCATAGCACGCAGAATTCTGCCCTGAACCCTGAAAGTCATTAGTAATCATATATTTTCCAAGGGTATCTTCTGAGTAACAAGTTCCCACAGGATCACCCCATAGCTATACACATCAGACCTATATTTAGCACCATGAAAGTCATTAGTAATCATATATTTTTTTCAGATGTGACTACAAGAACTTATGTTGATTGAAACTATCCCGTACTTCTCATCTGAAGGTTCATTGCGCAACACCTCCGGAGCCATCCATTGTGGCTGGATAGGAAGCTCACATCAATAGAGTTAAACATAAAATAATAGAAAACAAAGCTTTATGCTAATCCCATTAATTCAGGGTACATGTACAACAAGCAATCAATTTAAATTTGCTTGTACTTACTGTTCCTTTTCCTGTTTTTGTTGTCATATAAGTTTTGCGCTTGAGACGTGAAAGACCAAAGTCTGCAACCTGATTGAGTCAGATGAAATGAGAGGAGGCAAGTGGGAAAGTGCAAATGGTTTGGAAACAAATAAACTGCAATGTTACCTTAACAGTCCAGTTCTTATCAACCAACAGATTTGACGATTTTAAATCTCGATGAATGATAGGTGAGCTGGAATGGTGAAGATAATTCATGCCCCTTGCCTGCAGAAGTATAAAATAATATATTTTTGAAAACTAACAATGACTAATGAATCATATTTTTGAAAACTACCTCTTGTCGGAAGGCCTGTATCACTTCATCCGAATATTCCTGCTTAGAGAAAACTTTAACAGCCACATCCTGCACGAACATGCGACATAAAATGATGAAAGCAGTACAGGATCAGTGTGCTTTAATACTGACTCTGTCACTCTATTAAAAATGTATTTAATAAGAACTAACAAATGATTATTCCTTGATCTTCCTAGCATCACCATATGAAGGATCATGACAAGGCTGCATGGTCCCATTTCTACTAAAGTTAGAACAAGAGCGAGCTTGGCCAAACAAGGGTTAAAATGGATTACAAGCTGAGAGTAGATGTTCACAACTAAAATTCCACTACCTATCTAGTCATGACTCATGAGATTATGTAGCTGTTTTTGACAAATAGATATTGCGCAATAAATATAGATTCTATAAAATAAATAGGAGATAAAGAGGGCAGAGGAGCTATTCTGAAATAATGCCATTCAGACAAAGCAAGTGCTGACTATAACCACATAGTCCATTACTAAAACAGCTGTTAGAAACTATGGAACTGCACATAGAAACTATGGAGCTGCACATAATTTTGACAAGGAATTAGCCTTACCAAGTCAGATTAGTTAGCAGTTAGCAGTTAAGTCCATTAGGGACTCTATTTCTGTCAGCAGTCCAGTCCCTTAAGGACTCTAGTTCCGTTTCAGAGTTGGGGTTGGGATTGCAGTCCAGATCGGACTCTCCCCTGTAAATCACCTCATATATATATAGCTTGTAGGTCCAATGTTGGGAATCAAGAAGTAATAAAGAATCTATTATCTCACCTTTGCTTCCTTGCCGTTCTCCTGCAAGCGACTCGTCAAGCCGATGGTCCAGGCCACCGCCATCGTGAGGTTGCTGCATACTCTCCCCTAGGGCTCCTGTGGCTGCTACCACCTCACCCCTAGGGCACTGCGGCAACCGCCACATCTCATGTAGGGCTTGGTCGCCACCAATGGCTTGGGAGGATCGCCTCACCCTTGGAAGGTGGTGGGGAAGGCTAGGGAGAGGAGGCGCGGGGGAGCGGCGGGAGCGGAGATCGGGGAGGATGGGGGAGCGGAGGTGCGGGGGAGCAGAGACGCGGGGAAGACGAGGGAGCGGAGGCGCGGGGTAGCGGCGGGAGCGGAGGCGCAGGGGAGGATGGGGGAGGCGGAGGGAGGGGAGGCGCGTTAGAGGATGGGGGAGGCGGGCCGAGGCACGGGAGGCGGAGGAGTGGAGGCCGAGGAGGAGATGGGGAGGCGAGGGAGGGAAGCCGAGGAGGAGATGGGGAGGCGCGGGGAGACGGAGGGAGTGGAGATCGGGAGGATGGGGGAGGCGGAGGAGTGGAGGCCGAGGAGGAGATGGGGAGGCGTGGGGAGGCGACGGAGCGGAGATCGGGAGGATGGGGAGCGGGGGAGCGGAGACGCGGGGAAGGCGAGGGAGCGGAGGCGCGGGGGAGGCGGAGATGGGGGAGGATGGGGGGAGGCGGAGGGAGGTGAGGCGCGGTGGAGGATGGGGGGAGTCGCGGTGGAGGATGGGGGAGGCGGAGGGTGGGGAGGCGCGGGGGAGGATGGGGGGAGGCGCGCTGGAGGCAGGGGGAGGCGGAGGGAGTGGAGGCCGAGGGAGGAGATGGGGGGAGGCGCAGGGAGTGGAGGCCGAGGGAGGAGATGGGGGTAGGCTCGGGGGAGGCGAAGGGAGTGGAGGCACGGGGGAGGAGGGGGTAGCGCAGGTCGAGCGGGGGCATAGGAGAGGAAGGAGGGACTGACATAAACCCTAATTTTTAAGTAGTAGAGATAAAGATATTTGACCGGTCGATTATTCTTGCCTCTTTATAGAATTAGTGTGTTTTGTCTTGCAGGTAGTGTTAATTTGGACAGATTGGTTTTAATTTGTTGTACTTTGATTGATAATCATTGGAAGCATGTCACATGATGGGAGCAGTTGGATGCGGATGGATAAGTCAACATCTGAGTGGCAAAAAGGATTCAAGAAATTCATTGAAACTACTTTTGGAGGCACATCTAAAGGTTTAACTGCACCCTGTCCTTGTTCAAGGTGTCGTTGCATGTCCTATAGATTACAATATGAGGTTGAAAGACATTTGCTAGTTAGAGGGTTTGATGAAAGTTTCATCCAAGAGCAAGGTAATGGTGAAGCTTTGGCTGACGATAACAACAAAGATGGAGGTGCAACAGGTGATGGGGCTTCTGTCAATGATCTAGTTTCTTCAATAATCAGTGGCGCTATTCATGGCGACATCATCGGTTCTAATATTGAAGAGCCAAATGAACAAGCAAAGAAATTCCTTAAATTATTAAATGAGGCACAAAAGGAATTGTATCCAGGTTGCAAGGAGGTAACTAAGGTTTCTTTCATTGTCAGGCTATTTCAGATTAAATGCATGTATGGACTTAGTAACAGTTCCTTGGAGTCCATACTTCATCTGTTCTCGCTTGTTGGACAAAGTGCAAAAGGTTGTTCGAGATCTTGGGCTAGACTACCAGAAGATACATGCATGTGAGAATGATTGTGTGTTATTCCGAGGTGATTATGCTAAGATGGATACGTGTCCAATATGTGGTGAGTCTAGGTGGAAAACGGCTGATTCCGTTGGAAATGATGAGGCTAGTGGCACTGATGGAGCAAAAAAGCGTTCTCCACGTAAAATCCTAAGATATTTCCCACTTATTCCTCGGCTTCAAAGATTGTATATGAATGAGACCACATCATTATATATGCGATGGCATAAGGAAGGATTGGTCTGTGATGGGAAAATGCGTCACTCTGCAGACTCATTGGCATGGAAGCATGTGGATGACAATTACAAGGATTTTGCATTGGATCCTCGCAATGTTAGGTTGGGCCTTGCATCTGATGGCTTCAATCCATTTGGGATGTTGATTGTTACATACACTACATGGCCTGTGATCATAATCCCTTATAACTTGCCTCCTTAGTTGTGTTTGAAACAACCATATTGGATGATGTCGATGTTGATACTAGGACCGAAATCTCCAGGAATGAACATTGATGTATATTTGCAGCCCCTTATCGATGAGCTAAAGGATCTTTGGGAAAAGGGTGTTGAAACATGGGATGCAAAGCTGAAGAAAAATTTTACTCTACGTGCACTTCTACTTTGGACAATTAATGACTTTCCTGCATATGCAATGCTATCTGGATGGAGCACTAAAGGAAAATTTGCATGTCCATACTGCCACAAGGATACCAACTACTTGTGGCTGAAATTCAGGTCCAAGCATTGCTACATGGGACATCGCCGTTTTTTGCCTTCGAACCACAGGTGGCGCAGGAACAAGATCAGCTTCAACAATAAGGCGGAAAATAGGAGGCTCGGTGCCACCGACCGGTCGACAAGTGATGGAACAAGATGAGAGTTTCGAGCAAGTAACCTTTGGGAAGGCAACAAGAAAGAGGAAGCAGCGTGAAGAAGAAACTAGATGGCACAATTGGAGGAAGAAGAGTATTTTTTTTGAACTACCTTACTGGAGCTCATTGCTTATAAGGCATAATTTGGATGTGATGCACATTGAGAAAAACATATATGAGAGCATATTGGGGACTTTGCTCGACATAAAATATAAATCTAAGGAAAGTTAGAAGGCTCGGCTAGACTTGCAACATCTAGGGATAAGGAAGGATCAACATCCTTTGCTCGAGAATGGTAAGTATACTTTGCCACCAGCTCTCTACTCTCTAGGTAATGATGAAAAGATGGTATTATGCAAATTTCTAGAAGGAGTGAAAATGTGTGATGGTTACGCCTCCAATATCAAGAAATCTGTGAATGTCATTGGGTGTAAGCTGTCTTCTCTCAAAACTCATGACTACCATGTTATCTTTCAGAAACTTTTATCCTTAATAGTACGCAACATATTGCCACAAGATGTTGTTATCCCATTGATTGAGCTCAGTTAGGGACTTCTTATACTATAAGAAGCGATGTGGCAGGGCGGTAGCAACTCTGGAGCCGATCGATTATAGTCGTGATGCAGACAGAATGATTGAAAGCAATCAAGATGAAAGGGAAGTCCGATTAGTAGTGTCAAGGGAGCGAGTAAAAGACAATCAGGTGACCATAACACCCATGAAGCGAAAGAGGAGTCAACAAAATTGTGATGATCCAATTACAAATGAACAACTTGATGCATACAAGGTTTGGCTAGCGAATCTGCAAGCCGTGGAAGAACACACGGGTAAGTTATATATGTTGCTACAATTAAAATCGCGCTGATTTTAATAGAAGTACTGAATTGGCAACTGCATGAACATATATTCATGGCTTGCAGAATTTATGGATGACTACAGGGATGAAACAATCAAAACATATAAGGAATGGTTAAGGACGAAAGGCCATCTTGATGATATCTGTAATTTTCAAATCTTTCACCGAACTATGTAAGCATATTATTAGTATTACAAACTCACATATATTTCTTTGATGGGTATTATAATGTGTGCAGTATCCTTATTGAAAGAGGACCATACCAACAATCCAGCTGGCCTTCAAGATGAGGAAAGTCAAGACAGCGACCCAACACCACCAGAGAGGACATCTCATGCTCGAAAAAACAAGCAACAACAAAATGGTATGCTATCCTTCTGTCAATTCTATTTTCTAGGTTCAATTGGTCCTTACTGAATGTGTACATTAAATGACATTTAAATTGCTCATAAGGAGGTGGCTCCCAACAGTGCAAGAAAGGTGTACGTGGATGCCTTAAAGGTTTAGCAGCAGCCAACAAGAGAGTGAAGAATGTATCGCAAAAACTATCAATTCAATTTTCAGCAAGGTTAGGAGGCTCCGTAGGAGAAAACTTTCGAACATTTGTGGATGAAGTGGTAATGTTTACAAGAAAGAGGGCTCCACTTATTGGAGTCAAAAAGTGGAAAGATATAAAGCAAAATGTCAAAATTACAATAGCAGAGGATTTGCTAGTAAGTTGCATGTTTTTATTTGTTGGTAAATAAGCATGTTAATTCTGTAATTACATACGACTTTACCTTCGCTTTCTGTTTCAATCCAAGCAGAGTAGGTGGGATTTTCCAAACATTGAGAATGCAACGGAAAAGATATGGGAAGAGCGGTACAAAGGATGGTGATCAACATTCAATTCTACATACAAGGCATACAACACTTATGCTGAGCGAATGAAACATAAGCCTGAAGATATAGACATTGTCGAATGGCACTACTTGATAATGTATTTTGGAACTGAAAAATTCAAGGTTCAATTTTTCTCTCTGCAATTACCAATTAGTGAATGGAATTGAGATAGTAACTATTAATGTATGGACTTGTACAGTTGATGCATTAGCAATAGCAATTACAAAATATATGCAGCAACATGTGTTACAGACATATATGCTTTTTACTACCACTATTTAGGATGCATGTAATTCTTATTTAGACTTTGAACAATTGCTGCATAAGGCATATAGGAGTTAGCTCCAGAACACCTTTGTAAGGAGTAGTTAAAATAAGGCACGTACATCATTTTATATCAATAGTTGACTATTGATCAGTGACCTATTTGATTAGTAACAGCAGTAGTTTTATAATTTTATCTTCTAGACTATATTGTCTACTCCAAATATTTATGTTCAATTATTGCAAAATCACTAAATGGTTTACCTGTAGCTATAGCTAGGTATTGCTACTCATAGCTATTGCAGAACCCAAGCGCAAAAAACCTTAGCCGAAGAATTTGAACATTGTTGTCTTACTTTATTTTTTTAATACATATATGGTGACAAGAATGCTTTGTTGAGTGCACTTGTAAACTTTTTTGTAGAGGGTCAGCAGCCAAAACTCTGAAAACCGTCAAAACAGAAGACCAAGCATGTAATGGGATCCAAATCGTTCTCCCAATGTAGCTACGAGTAGGTAATGAAAAATTAAACTTATCTGATTCTTTTCTTAAATGATCAATTGTTCACAAGGCACAATGTTTGCCATCTTAGAGAGACCCAAATACCGGAGAAGAGCCAACTGATCTGACTCTTTGGATGACTACCCACACGAAGAACGGGGAATGGTCAAATAATGCTTCTAGGGATGTCTATGTGAGTAGTAAATTTAATTTGTTCATGACTTAGTACATTTTTCAGAATTTTGTGCATAAAAATTAACTAATTTAACTTTTTATTTTCTCTTATCACACTTAGGATGATGCAGCCTTCAAAATTACTGACCTATCAACAGAGCCAGATAGAAACTTCCTTACAGTTGAAGAGGAAAACATTGCTTTCCAGTCAAGTTACAAGGAAAGCATCGGTACCAAATCATGCAAAGCTCATGGTCATGGATACATGGCGAAATATCCCACACGAAGCCAACTGTTAAAAGACAGACTTGATGAACAATCCTGTGCTTCAGCTGTAGCCCAGCGAAAAAATAATGAGCTCAAAGATGAGGTGCAAATGTTAAAGGAACAAATTGCAAATGGAGTTGCTAAAAGGGAAGAAACTAGGCGAGAGTGCAAGAGGAACTGGAGAAGGAAAGGAACGCAAGAGAATAACTTAGGCAAGAGTTCCTTTCATTGCTAGCACAACACAGATAAGCAACATTACATGTAATACATCTGTACATACGCAGCAGTAGCTGCTGCCTATTTGTTGTTGATGGCTTGCAGCAGCCACCCAGCCTAACAGGCCCTAATGTTTTTCCTCATGGTCCATATGCAGGCTAACCAGGGAAGTATATTGAACACAAGGGAAAGCGAGGCTAATCCAAGTGAGGAAAACGAAAACATGACAACATTGGACAAGACTAACCCAGATAGTACATTGAACACCACAGAAAAGACACCTGAACATGTAGAAGAAACATTACAACAGGTAACAAAATTTGCAAATAGTTTGCTACCATAAGGGATTTAGACTTTGTACATTCTATTGATGACCTCCTGATGTGTACCTTCCCTGAACTTCAATTGATGCATGCATGCTGAACATATTTTAATAGTAGTACACATCAAGATGCTAATATTTTTTATTTTAAATTTTACATTTCCAGAATGACCCAAAGAAGCATCTTGACCACACAAAAGATGCTAGGCCACCTATTCGCATCACTCGAGCTTCTAATCTTAACCGAAGCCTCTTCCAAAATGTCGCTGTTAATAATGGTTCATCGAACTTCATTCCTCCACAACAATTGAAGAATACTGCTACAACTCGTTCGAAGAAAAGGAGAGACCAGCAGGTATGAAATGAAAGTGTGATTAATCTTCATATGTCATTGTTCTTATGTCAAATATAGCATACTGTTCTAAACTATTAGAAAATTATGCCAGGTGAAGTAGGGCTACTAAATATCGGTAAATGAAATGAAATTAAATAATTCTGCTGGAATCACTTGCTAAATACTTTGCTACGCAACTAAACTACAGAACTCAGGATTGCTATTTTCAGCTGTAACTTGTATCTCTAAACTTGCACTATGATATATTTAAGTATGTGCTGCTGGACAATACTCACATTAAGGTCCCTCTTTATTGTTCATGTTCTATCAGGATGAAACAATTTGATCAGAGCAAACAGAGTCATGGCGTCATCGAGTCAGGAAATTCAACATGGCAAAAAAGCAAGGACAAATGGAATGGAAGTGATAGTACTTTTGTTATTAGGTACAAACTTTGTAGTTTAAGTTTGGAGATTGATATGTAATTCCTACATGAGTGGTGGCACTTTTAAATTATTATGTGTTGAATTAATATGTGTGTTTTTGATCCAGCCGTGTTCCTAATTTGATTATTAATTTTCAACAACAAATTATAATAAAATATCATATGCTCAATATGCTACCGCAAATTTTACCGTTGCGATAAACCTGTATACAAAATTGGTATTTCGTTGTGATAAGCTGTTGCAACACCGCTACTATGTTGCGATTCCACTATATGCCATGAACAATGTTCGTTGCTATAGAATCTATTTGCCACAAAATATATTTCGTCGCAGTAACTTTATGGCAATGAAACGCCTTCCGTGGCAATAAAACATAGTGCAACGAAACGGCTCCCGTGGCAATTAAACCTGCTGCAACGAAACACCTTCTGTGGCAATATATCCTGTTTCAACGACATGCTCTCCGTGGCAATAGGGTCTATTGCCACGAACCATTGGCGTGGCAATAGAACCTATTACCACGCAATATTTTCGTGGCAAATGATACTATTGCCACGACCAAACTTTGTGGCAAAAGAATCTATTGCCACGGAGTCAGCCGTGGCAATAGCCTATATCGCCACGACATCACTCGTTGCAACAACAAACAATTGCCACAACACATTGCATGGCAATAACCATAGGTATTGCAACGAAACCACAATCCATTGCACAATCTTTTAAGCATGCAAGTACTTGCCACGCTTGCCAATGGAAGTGATGTGTTGCAATAGGTACATATTGCATCTATTTTGGCCCTATCGCAACGATTTCGCTCCGTTGTCCTAGACCTGAAAACTAGTAGTGAGAGAAAGTCATGCCAGTTGAAACTGTTGATCTTTAGGACGATCTATCGTACAAGGAGCACCTGGTCAAAATCGTGGAAGTGTTAGAGCGTGTGACCAGGAGCTAAGTTGTCCGTTTTTGTAAAGTCTAGTGGAGCAACCATTCTAAGGAGGAAACTACCTGGGAGCGCGAGGAAGAGCTTAGAGCAGAGTTTCCAAACCTATTCTCTTAATGAGCCCAGATCTTGAGGTCAAGATCCTGTTTAATGGGGAGAGGTTTGTAACATCCTGATTTTCAAAGCCTTTTTGAAGCTTTTGAGATAAAATTCATTATTTGAATTTTGGGAATTAATTAAAGCTTAAAATGAAATTTTATTAATTAAAAGGATTTAATATGATTAAAATAAATATTAACATGTGCTGAAAATATTTTATTTGGTTTCCTTGTGTCTCAAGAAAATTTTTAGAATTATTTGAGAATTTTTTTAGGTTTATTTGCTATTAAGTAGAGCTCCTTTTATTTTATTTGAATCTATAAAAAAGAAAATCACCATCACTGTTCACCCGCCCATCCAACCATAGCCACCCGATCTCACCTCTACTGCATGTCAACATCCCAACCACTGCGCATCGGTAGCCGCTGGATGCCACTTAGGCCATGTGTCAGCCATCCGGGGACGCCAGCACTATTCATCAGTGTGGTTTGTTGTCCGTCGTCTGCTCCTCCTCGATGCCACGCGTCGCGCATCCAGCGGGCCAACCATTGTTTGTCATCATCCCAGTTGTCTCCGCCGCGGTCTCGGTTCGCATGCTTGAATGAGCTCTACCACCGTGCGCCGCCTTTGCCATGGACTCCGTCTCTCGTGCCCGTCTTAGACTCTCTCGGTGCCCTGCCTCTGTTCTTCCGCACCCCGAACTGCTCGCCTGCCATGCCGTTCTTGCTGAGCGCCGCTGTTGCCGCGAGTTCAAGCTGTTGGAGTTCACCGCTGCTTCTTTGTTCGCCACCGTCTTGGATGACCGCCGCCTCGCACAGCTACCGTCTGCCGCCATCCACCGTTCTTTGCCACCGGTGAGCTCCACCGTCCCGTCCAAGTCAACGGTGAACACCGTCTCGCTCTGGCTGACCGTGTCCGTATCGTCGCTCGCTTCACCACCTCGGTCCACGCGCTGCCCGTGACCCCTCACGCTTTAAAGCGTCACCCCGCCGGGCGTCAACACCCAGACCGTTCAATCCATCGTCATAGCCGTCTGATCAGATCTGCACCGACGGTTGAGATACTTCCACGTGCTCACCCACCGCCGTCGGATCGCTGTGACATCACCCCGCAACCTTTCACCTTCTCCATGGATCGAGCCTGCCGTGAATCGAGACACTGACAAGTTGGTCCCACTTGTTAGCCGCACTGTTCCATGATCCCGTGAGCTAGATCCAGCTGAATCAGCAGCCAACTCAGTAGCCCACGTCAGCACCAAGCCGTCTAGGTGCCACGTCAGCCCTAGTCGCCACGTCAGTATCCCAGTTGCCCGCGCACTATTCTATGAGCCGAGTCTACCGTAGACTAGCTTTTTCGTGCACTGACTTCACAACATATTAACTTTTCTGATTTTTTAGTATTTTTCTTTAGATTAATTTTCAAGAGCCCGTTCTCCTCTGTCCTAGCTCTGATTGATCCTGTTCTGTTTTTCTAAATTCATCTAAAATTTAGCTCTACCTTTTGATTCTAGTTTTGAAGTGTTGAAGCTCATTTGAATTTTATTTGATTTTATTTTTGTGCCTTAGTCGTTTTCTCTCTCATTAGATCACGTCTTTGAAGGAGCAGGAGCACCACCAGAAGATCAAAAGTTCATAACTGAGCAAGGTCAAGACAAGTTGTGTCCTTTGATCATGTTAAATCTAGTTTTTATTCTGTTATTTATCTACTATATTTTACAATTTATTACATTGCTATTTTATTACAAACCATTGTACTTGGTAGTTATCATCCTAATTAATTAATCCCTCCTCGATACTTTGAATACCATGATGCCAATGTCACTATAATTTAGTGATATCATACTAGTTGTTACATGGGTGGTACAATTAATATGCTTGGCCATGCTTATAGTTCGATAGGTTCGTCATCACATGTGATGAATTGGTTAATTTGACTTAATGAGATATTGAATCGTGGTTAGAGTCACAGTGATAAAATTTGTGTGACATGACATTGGTGTGTCATTGGTGTTAGTTATACAAAATTAGTTTTCACTTGAGCGAGTGATAATGCAGTAAAGGGGGAAGTGTGGATTCACTTCAAGGGATGTGAAAGTCTCACTTGAGTAATGTTAAGAACTTAACTTTGTGCGTCATTGATCTGAGCCTTACTGTGCAAACCACATGTCTAGTATGGGATAGACTTGGAGGATTAATTTGAGATATTTCAATTTCAATATTGCCATTATGATGAATAAGGTTGTTGATTTCCATAAGGCGCAAGGGGGGTGATGCGAAACTCTAGCGGGCGGGATTGGATTAAGGTTGAACTTTGTAAAGGCCTTGTTGTGATTTTCTTAGCACAAGGCTAATCACATTGTATGGGTACAGTTGTGTAACCTCTGCAGAGTGTAAAACTATTCGAATAGTCGTGTCCCCGGTTATGGATAATGCTCGATGATTTTACATGAGGGGTAGAGTTTTCATAAAATCTTGGTCGGTGATCTTTGGAAGGTGAATGGTTAGTTCACTGATAGTTTAACTTGTGAATTGGTGGTTCACAAATGGTTTATTCAATTCTGTTGGTTATTTACTTATTATCATTTTACCTTAAAGTTCGATTTTAATCTATTTATCGTATTTACTTTAAATTGTTGCTTTCTGTAAATTAACCTTTTAGCTATCCATTAGTAAACCTTGGATATTATATTGCACTTATTTGTTACAAACGACTTACTGAGTACCAATGTACTCACGGCTTTGTGCCCACTGTTGCTCAGTTAAGAAGGAGAAACTATATCACCAAGATGTACCAGAGAGAGGATACTTTGACGACTTCATAGATTAGGCGTTCGCTTTCCAGTCGATTTCCTGTGGGCATGACGAGTAGCTTCTATGCTTATTTCTATTTTTCGTTGCTAGATTTTAAGCTGTTTAGGCTAATAAGTAGTAAGCTTAGCCATAAGCTCGTACTTTAATAATTATTAATATTTATATTTTTTTATTTTATCATGTATATGGTCGATATTTTATCTATGTTAAACTGTGTGCACTAGCGCGATCCTAAAACAAAATTTACCATTGGAATATTTCTAGATTTAATACAACCTTAAAATGAATTTTTATTAATTAAAAGAATTTAATATGAATAAAATTAATATTAAATATTTTATTTAAGTTCTTTATGTCTAAAGGAATTTTCTGTGAATTTTTTCAGATTTATTTGCTATTTTCTAGAGCTCTTTTCATTTTATTTGAATTTTTGAAAATAGAAAACCCTCAAAAACTTTTAAACAGTACTAGGCCGAGCACATTACAATTCATCCAGCCCAATAGTCCTCAGTCGTTCGATCCTCCTTTGGCCATGTGTCCTCCATCCGGCAATTCACCGAAGTCAACCGCCGGATCTATCCCTTGGGACACGTGGCAAGCATCTGGAGGATGGGTTACTGTTCATCTGTGCCATCTAACCCTAGTCGTTCATCACTCCCTGAGCCACGTGTCAATCATCATCGTTATGGGGGAGGACTCCGCTGCCACCTTAGTTTTCGTGCTCGAGCCGAGCTCTCGCCACCATCTCCAACTTCACCTTCATGCCATAACCAACCCAGCCACCCTCGGCGTCTGTGCTATAAAGGTCATGCCACCTCTTCATTCCTACACCTCGCAATCGAGCTCATCGTGTGCCTCGCCGTCATTGCCAAATCCCGTGAGTGTGCTACCAAGAACGGTCGTCGTATTCACCATCGCCGACGAGCATTCCTTCGGTTCATTCGCCGTTCCGCCTCACCGTCCCACTGGTCAGCCAACCTCTCCACCGTGTGCTATCGTCAACTAAGCTATCTCCGCAGTCGCCCGCTACCACCGTTGAGTTCTGCATCGCACCTGTTCAATTTGCCCGATGATTCGCTGCCTTGGCTTGTGAGCCCACCGCCACGGTTCGTGCGCTGCCATGTCAATCCGCACCGCGCCTGATGTCGCTTCAACTTCTGTGTAGACCCATTCCTCCATGTACCGAGAGACTGATGGACAGTATGTACCTATCAGCGCTACTGTTTCATAGACCCATGTGCTGAACCAGCCGAGGCAACTACCAACTCAACATGCCACGCAAGCCCTAGGTGCCACGTATCATGCCACATCAGCTCCCGAGCTGACCCGAGTGCCACATTAGCATGCCACGTGTCAGGCCATGTCAGCATGCCACGTTAGCCCTACCTGCCACCTATTGGCCAGTTAGCTACCATGTCAGCCTTAGCCACCACGCCAGCAAGCCCAGTCATCCGTGCACTACTTCGTGCACCGAGTCCACCATAGATCAGCCTTTTCGTGCACCGAGTTTACAATACATTAGAATTTCTAAATTTTTAGTATTTTCTTTAAATTATATTTTTCAAAAGCCCGTTCTCCTTCATTCTAACCCCGATTAACTTCGTTCTTTTTTGTAAATTCATTTAAAATCGAGCTCTATCTTTTGGTTTCACTTTTAAAGTTTTTAGAGTTCATTTGCAATTTATTTAATTTTATTTTGTGTCTTGTTCATTTCGCTCTCGTTAGATTGCGCATTCGAAGGATTGGAAGCACAACCAGAAAATTAAGATTTTATAACTGAGTATGGCCAAGGCAAGTCATATTCTTTGATCATATTGAACCTAGTTTCTAATCTATTATTTATTTTATTTTATTTTAAATTATTATGCATTGTTATTTTATTACATACCCTTGTACCTGGTAGTTATTATCCTAATTGTTTAAATCCCTCACTTGATAATTTTAAATACCATGTTACCTTTGTCACCATTGGATGAAAAATTATTTAGTGTTACCATACTAGTTGTCACATAGCTTGTACGATCAATTTACTTAGCCATGCTTATAGTCATGATGGGTTCATCATAACATGTGATTAATTAATTAATTTAATTTAATAAGATATTGAATTATGGTTGGTGCCACAATTATAAAATTTGTATGCCATAATATTGGTATATCATTGGTGTTGGTTATACAAAATTAGTTTTCACTTAGGTGAGTGATCGTACAGTAAAGGGGGAAGTGTGGATTCACTTCGATGGATGTGGATGTCTTGCCTAGGTAATGTTTAAGAATAACTTTGTGTGCCATTGATCTGAGTCTTAGCGTGCAAAACATATGTTTAGTATAGGATATACCTAGCTAATTAATTTATGATATTTTAATTTTGATTTCGCTATTGAGTTAAACATGGTTGCTGATTTTTATGAGGCACAAGAGGGGGCAATTATTGACTAGGCGTTAACATACTCGGTGGTAAAACCTTAGTGGGCAAAATTGAGTTGTGATTGGACATTGTAAAGGCCTTATTGTGATTTTATTTAGCGTGAGGATAATCACATCATGTGGGTACAGTTGTGCAATATCTGTAGAGTGTAAAACTATTGAAATAGTCATGTCCCCGGTTATAGACAATGCTTAGTGATTTCATATAAGGGGTAGATATTTCTTATAAACTTGGCTGGGAAAGCTGTGGAAAGTGAATGGTTAGTTCACTGGTGGTTTATTAAGTGAGTGGGTAGTTCACTTATGTTCTATTCAATTTCTTTGGTTATTTATTATCTTTTTCCTTAAAGTTTGTTTTCAATTTATTTACTGTGTTCACTTTAAATTATTGCTTTCTGCAAAATAACTTTTCAGTCGTCCATTGATAAGCCTTACATATTATATTATATTTTTGTTACAAATAACTTGCTGAGTACCAATGTACTTACGACTTTATACCTACTGTTGCTCTGTTGAAGAGGATGCACCATATCAGCAAGAGGTACCTGAAGGATGATACTTTGATGACTTTGCGGATTATGACTTTGCTTCCTAGTCGATTAACTGTGGGCATGTCAAATGGCTAATATGCTTAGTTTTATTTTTCGCTGCTAGTTTCTTAAGCCCTTTAGGATAGTAAGTTATAAGTTTGGCCATAAGGTCATACTCTGATAATTAATAATGTTTAAATCTTTTTCTTATTAATCGTGTATATGATCGATATTTTATCTATATTTACACTGTGTGCACTAACGTGATCCTGAAGTAGTGCCGTATAAACAGAGAATTCGGATTTGCATATTCGGGTCTGGACACAATCCACTTTTTTTTGATGCATTGTTAATTGTAACAGAGATGTTTGTGCATTTCATAGTTCTGAGTTAGGGCATCTTGGGCCTAGCTAGGGCATCTCCAATAAGCTAGCGTATATTTGCCTTCAGCTTATAAGCCAATAATGCCCCTAGCATTTATTTCAGTTCAGTGTATGTGCAACTTGTAGTGGAAGGAGAGCTCTAGATTGTTGAATGAGTCTAATAATGTGCTGCCTCATTTCATCCTGACTTCAGCTTATAAATTCACAAGCTGAAGCCGAAATCTACTCACTCTGATTCTTGCCATTGCTCATGGACATCAAGGCTATGAGATGGTTGTTAGATTTTACATTTTGTAGATTTTACACCATATTGTACTCGTCTAATTCATCTATGTTATTTCAGGATAACACAGCCATTGAGAAGCAAAGTGCGTTGTTTGCTTTGGTTGTTTCAGACATTGTGTTGATCAATACGTAAGTTTATTTTGCTAAATGATGGATGTTGGACTTATTATTTCCTAATTGGACACTGCATTGAGTGATTGTTTTGTTTTCTTCCATAGGAGGTGACGTGGTTTCATGACATTGGTATAGAACAGGCTGCAAACAAGCCTCTTCTGAAGACCGTTTTCCAGGTTAGTTTGTTAATACTGCAATGTGAAGTTACCATATTTTATTTGTTTCTTATTCTTTTGTGGAGTGGGAGGCATTATCATGTCCTAATTTTGCTTCTATCTGTATATAGATCATGATGAGGTTGTTCAGTCCTCGCAAAACAACATTGTTATTTGTTATTGGTGACAAATCAAAGGTGAGGGCTTGTTAGTCTCCAGTTTAGGTTTTTAAGAATTATGATACTTTCCCGAGCAAATCATGTATTTTCTGTCCAAATCTAATTTCAGTATAGATAGTCTGTTCCCTGTTTGTTTCTGACCTTTCTTTGTGTGCTCAATAGGCTAAGCTGTTTTCTTTTATTTTCTTTTCTTTTTGCAGATTTGGGATGTTGTTCCGAAACCCCATGCCCATAAAGAGACTCCACTTAGTGAATTTTTCAACATAAAATCCATAGCTTAATCTTTCTGCTTGCTGATGTGTTATGCTAGACTTGCTCACTATCAAGTGTATTTGTTTTCCACATCCAGGTAGAAGTTGTGGCCCTCTCCAGTTATGAGTATAAAGAGGAGTTATTCAAAGAGAAGGTTCAAAACGGTGCTTGAGTCGTCTATAGGCGAGAACTGGACATGCATGGCCTTGACTGAGCCATGATTTGGATGACGAGGTGTCATCAAAAGCAAACAGATTTTCTAATGGTTTTAGGGTGTTCATTGATGTTGTTGTGGTTGTCTGCTCTTCTCATGTGATAACTACCACTTGTGGGGATTCATGTGTTGTGCTTTGCTATGGGAAGGAGCATGTTGCTCTGTCCACTAATCATAAGGTACGAAACAAAGTTCACGATCCAATTTTTTCTTGATACTAAGTTCATGATCCAATTAGATTGCATTTAGTGTATCACAAAGATACAAACCAATGTTCATGATTTAGTTAGAGAGTGCATTTAGATAAGGTAAATTACATCTAATTATGTTTTGGTGTTCCCACTTGGTAGGAAAGATGAACATGCGAGGATTGTGGGTGCAGCAGCAGGAAAGGTCATAGACTAAAATAGTTATAGTGTAGCTGGTGTAATGACGAACTTGTAACATATCTATATCTAAATATTGTTCTCTGTTGCAACGCATGGGCATTCAGCTAATGTAATAAAAAAATCTGAATTGCTATACACCGATTGAATGAAAATTTTTGAGCGTATAATTTGAATTTCTGACCTTGTGATCCACTTAGATATTCACGTGTGCTCCAGCCGGCTAGGTTGTCCACCTCCACTCCAGTGCTGGTGTCTCCTACTGTCACCGGGTTAAGGTTTAAGTTCACTAGTTAGGGTTTGAGGTTCACTGGAGGAACCGACTGACGGTGGGTGGTGCCGGCAAAGCTACGGGGCGACAACGTGTGTCGATGGAGGCCGGGTGGCGAGAATGGAGTCGGGAGGAGGACCGTTGCATTTATATAGTAGCCTGGGTGGATTGGGAATATCTAGATTTGATCAGACGGTCCAAAAAAATGATTTTGTAAGATGAAATCTGTTCAATTTTTTTGAATGGTGCATAGATAGTCCCAATTTTTTGTTGTTTGCAGCAAGATCATCGGAGCCCGAGCGTACAAGGATGCGTGATGACCTTCTCGCCACAGGACAAGGAGGGCCACAACACACACAGCATCAACAGCGGTGGGCTGGCTGTGTTGGAACACACACACGATCACACACATGACAATAAGTACCTAGTACTCGTTTACGACTACGGCATAAATAACTACAAGTACCTAGTACTAGTTTACGACTATGGCACACTCGATTACTCTCACGACTACAGTGGTTTTACGACTGCTACAGTGATTTATGACTGCTACAGTACCACTATGACTGCTACGGTACCACTGCTACAGTGATTTACGACTATGAGAGAATGGAGTTGTTTTTGTGCCACGCTCAAAATATGTAGCTTTTCTCTGCTTTCCTCTCTGATTTATATGATCCAAATACAAAGCAAAATTAAAACTTATTACCGATTCTTATGCCATGATCTGCTTCAGCTATACCATCCCATGTTTAGCGTAACCACCGCTTCACTAACTAAAAGTCTAACCGAGAATCATGGCAACGACGTGAACGCGAGCATGTTTCAGGCCACTAGCTATGACAAAGTAAAATACAAATATACAGTGCAACGAGGTTAAGTCCAATAAATCACCCCCTATGCCTGTTGCATAGATTTCACCTCAACGACGCTGAGTTCTGTATCATCTCGATGAACTTGACTCGCCCAAGTGCCTTGGTGAGTATATCGCTGAGTTGTCCATCCGTGCCGACATGCTCTATATACACCTTGCCATCTTCAATACATTCACGAATAAAATAAAAAAGGGTGTCAATATGCTCACTCCATTCGTGATGCACTGGATTCTAGCTTAGCGCGATGGCTGACTTGTTATCCACCAGAAGCTTTATAATCTTCGGTGCTTGCCTAACCAGCTCACCATACAATTGGTTCAGCCAAACACCTTGACATGATGCCATTGTCGCAACGATGTATTCTGCCTCACAAGATGAAAGCGCAACAACCATCTGCTTCTAGAATGTCCAAGTGATCACACTCGTGCCGAGGAAGAACACGACCCCAGTAATTCTTCTACGATCGTCGATGTCACTAGTGAGGTCACTGTCACTAAACCCTACTAGTGCAGCCTCTTGCATTACTGCCTTCTTGTAGCAACACCCGTAACTCGTAGTGCTGCTAAGGTAGCGCAAGATCTACTTCACCGCCGCCCAATGTGATGCAGCTAGTGCCTCCATAAACCTACTCACGATCCCTATCGCGTAAGTGATGTAGGGCCTTGTATTGCAGAGGTATCATAGACTCCCAACAATACTCCGGCACCGTGTTACATCCACAATGGCACCAGTGTTCTTTTTACTCAGTTTCAATCGATTCTCCATCGGTGTGTGGCATCAATTGCATCCTACCATGCCAGATGACTCCAAGATCTTCCCGGCATAGACACTCTAGCAAAGTGTGATCTCGCCACTATCTTGCTTGATCTCAGTTCCCAAGTAGTAACTCAGGAGACCGAGATTGCTCATCTCGAACAGGTTGCACATCTAGTCTTTGAACGTGCCAATGTCATCGATGCTGGTGCCGATGATGATTAGGTCATCGAAGTAGACGCCTACCAGCAACGATGACATTCCACTGGTCCTCCGATACACAACATGTTCCAAAGGGCTGTGCTCAAACCCGAGGGAGGCAAGTGACACGTCTAACTTGGCATTCCATGCTCGTGGTGCCTGACAAAGACCGTACAGGGCCTTATGCAACTTGAACACCCTGTGCTCGCTGTTGGGGTCAATGAAACCAGGCGGTTGGTGCACATAGACCTCCTCGGCTAGATCGCCATTCAAGAATGTTGACTTGACATCCATGTGGTGCACCTCCCAGCCTCTGTCCGCAACGAGTGCCAGCAAGAGCCGCACCATCTCCATTCACGCCACCGGGGTGAAACTTCATCAAAGTCCACCCCCTACCGCTGAGCGTACACTTTAGCGACTAGATGCACCTTGTGCCTCACACCTTGCATGTAGAGTTCTTCTTAACCTTGAACACCCATTTGCGCCCGATGGCCCTATGTCTGGCTGCAAGTGCGACGAGCTCCTATGTACCGTTGTTATGGATAGTAGTCAGCTTTTCTTCCATCACCTGCTTCCGGCATGCTTGTTTAAGCAATTGGTTGATGTTGGCTGGCTCCTAGGTAACCAGAAGACAAAACCTGCTCTGCTCAATGTCGACTTCTTCCGTAGTGTTGTAGATGTTTGACAACTCCTGGTAGTGATGTGGCTCATCGTCGGTGCCAAGCATGTCATCATGGGTTGGTGGTGTCACCCACTCGACGCCCATAGATGCTGGTGGAGGGGTTGTTTGTGGCTTTGCCGCCTACGGTGCCACTGAATCTTCTCAGGTGTCAATGCTGTTGCTTCTCTAGTATCAACGTCCGCGACGCTTTGCTCCGTGGTGTATGTCACGGTGAATGTGACAGCTGGGCATGGTCCAGCACTGCATTTGCCTAACTCCCAGTCAGGGGCGGAGACAGGCCTCGGGCTACCGGGGCTATAGCTCGAGGCCTGGCCTAAATAATAGTGATACCCCCATGTAGTATTGGGCCTTCCAATCTTGCTCACCATGGTCCAGCTCGTGCCTCAGAGCCCAGCCCAAGTCGTAGACTTCGAGTAGCCCGGTAGCAGCAGACCGCGCGTGCCCCCTCCACAGGCCTCAGCGGCTCAGCCAATTACGCCAGTACTATGAAACCCTAAATCCCCAAATCAGGCCACGCCCTCAATCCCCCATTCGGCCATTCCTCACCTTCGCACCCTCGCCTTGGGGCATCGCACGTCCTTCGATTGCTGGCCTTGCGCTCCCGACGCCGCGCCCACGATTCTTTGCCTCCGCGCCGACTGCCGCCGTAGCCTGCGCGCGCCGCGCGTCCACTGGCCACCAGCCTCTCGCTTCCGACGTGGCGACGCTTGCTCCAGTGCGCCCTACGGGTGCAGGCTGCGGGGAGGGTGCCGCTCCGGCCTTCGTCTCCTCCACAGGGCACCGCCGCACCAGGGGAGCCGGACCGGAGCGCGGGGGCGACGAGGGGAGCTCAGCCAAGCCGGGGCGGCCAAGGTGCTGAGGTTCGGGCAGTCGTGCCACCAACGCCGGGGCCTGGGGGAGCCGATGGCCCAGATCTGACAGTGTGGGGGCGGCGATGGGAAGCAGATCTAGGGGCGGGGGAGCCGGACAAGGGCCCGGGGGCAGCGAGGAGAGGTGGATCTGGGGGCGAGGGAGCCGCCGAGCTGGACCGAGGAGCGGCGGTGATAGACGAGGCGAGTAGGCGACTGAGAGAGGAGAGAGTGAGGTCAGCGACTGAGACACTGAGCAGTGAGACTTGAGAAGTTGATGGCCTCTGCGGAAGAGGGGAAAAGAAAAGGTGAACAGAGCTAACTGATGAGAGGCGAGATCGCGAGAGGATAAGTGAGGCTGCTAAGTAGAGCTCAACACTGTTCTTCAACAGGTGTCCTTCAATTATTCAGTAATATTTTTTCTTCCTTCTCAATTTACTATTTTTAATGTATATAGATTACATATAGTTTAGTCTTTATAATTTATTCATCGACTTATATTGTAATTTGTGTAAGTTTCCAACTTAATCCTTGAATTTAAGACTTATCATATTATTTAGTGCCTGTATACCGAATTACGGTGCAAATTTTACAATTATTTACCAAATTGGCAAATGATTTTACCAAATTGCATATGAAAATTTTGGTGCGGCATACCCTTTGGTAAAATCCTGAGTCCACCACTGTGCCTCAATTAAATTTGTTGGATGGGTAGAGCTAGCTAATGCACTAGCTTTGTGGTTTAGCTGCTTCTAGTTAGGAGTAGTTAGCTAGCTCTTAATTCAGACTGTCCGTGCCTTCGTGGGATCCCTTACATTTACAATTTAGGAACTAGCTATTAAAGTTTTAGCCTGGGACGTGATCCAATCCTGGATCCGTCATTGCTCCCAGTCCCATCACTTTTGTTCTTCGAACATAACATCACGAGTCACATGAAGCTTCTTCATCGCTGGATTGTACACTATGTATGCCTTTGCTCCTTCCTCATAGCCGATGAACACCATCGACGTCGAGCAATCTGCCAACTTATTCACACCTAGCCCAATGTTCTTGATGTGCGCAATGCACCCAAAGACTCAGAGATGGTGCACCTTCGTCTTCCTCTTGTGCCACGCCTCATATGGTGTCTTGTTGTTGAGACTCCATGTGGTTCCTTGTTGAGGATGTAGACTGCAGTTTTCACTGCCTCGCCCGAGAATGTCGCCGGCACACCCATTGTCTTTAGTAGATAGCTTGCCATCTCCACCACAGTCTGGTTGCGGTGCTTGACGACATCGTTCTGCTGCGGCGAATATGGTTAAGTGGTACAGTGCTTGATGACGAGCTTATTGCAGTATTCGTGGAACTCAGTGGAGTTGAACTCCCCACCACGGTTCGAGCGGAATGCCATGAGCTTGCCACCGTGCTCAGTTTCCGCTAGGGTCTTAATCTTCTTGAAAAATTTGAATGCCTCGTCTTTGAACCTGAGCACCTTGAGCCACAATATCTACTGTGATCGTCTACGATTAACAGGAAAACCTTATTACCTCCAGCCATCACCAGTGTGATCGGTCCACACAAATCACTATGCAATAACTCCAGTGGGCGCTCGGCGCGGTAAGTTATGGCCTGAGGGAATGCATCTTGGTGCTGCTTGCCGAGAGCACACCCATCATAGAACTACTCGACGTGATCGAACAGTGGAACGCCAGCAACCATTTCCTTCAGTGTCAGGTTTGGTAGGGCTCACAAATTAAGGTGGTCGTAGCGTCCATGCCACAGCCATGCCACATCATCCATGTGCATGAGCAAGCACATAAGGCCAGGAAGGTTTAGCTTCAGATTATAAAGCCAGTTTTGGGTTTGATTCACCCGTGCCAGCAAGCACATGAGAAGTTCTTTGGCTTTAATCGTTACCTTGCATCTGCTCTCATCCAATTGCCCGATTGAAATGATGTTGCTACGGAGATGTGGGATGAAGTATACCTCTGTGAGAAGCCGATGCTCTTTATTTCGATATTGGAACAAGACAGTTCCCTTGCTGTGGATGTCCATGAGTGAACCGTTGCTGAATTTGACCGTCCCTTTGACCGATTTGTTGAGCATTCTGAACATCGCTTGAAATCCAATCATGTGGCTGCTCGCTCTCGTGTCGAGGTACCAAATGTCGTCACCTACGTCCGTCGAGATCACCTTCTCCTCATTAAGGAGCATCAACTACTGCTGGACCTCACTGTCAGTTTGTGACAACTCGTAGTGCTCGACTATGAGTAGTGTGGGTTCTTCATCTTGCGTACATGTCAGGTGCATCTCCCCTTATGCTTGCGGTGGGGCTTATGGTAGTTCCTAGAGAAGTGCCCCATATGGTTACAATTGTAACACTTTACTTGCGACATATCACGACATGTGCTGGACAAGCCACCGCCCCAAGCGTCGTGCTTGGCTTTGTTGCACCCATGATCTTGCCACCTACCATGACGACGATTGTCGCCGCTGCTCCTGCTTCTCCGGTCTCCACCTGAGGAGATGCCGCTCTGCTCATGTTTCTTGGTACGCACAAGCCACTCCTCAGTGAGGAGCTAGCACCATCTAGAGCCACCTTTGTCGTTGAGTCCATATCGCTTCTCTACCACGTGGAGCCACTCGGTGAGCTCGTTGACCAAGAGTGTGCTCAAGTCAAGAAGCGTTTCGATGGATTTGGCCACCTACGCGTACTGTGAGGATACGACTCATAGAAACTTTTTCACAATCTTGGATTCCTCAATTGCATCACTGAGAATGCGAAGATTGTTGACGAGGCCCGTAATACACATCGAGAACTTGTCGACGGTCTCACCGTCCTCAAAGGCCATGTCTTCAAACTCCTTGCGGAGCTTTTGCGCATTTGCCTCACACACGCGATTGACGCCCATTTGCTGCACCTTCATAGCGTCCCATGCCTGTTGTGCCATATCCTTTACAGCGAGCGTTGATAGCTTGTCGGACAGCATCGCGCAGAGGATCGCAGACAGTGCCATCCTGTTGTCACGAAAGTCGACGTCGTCTGGCTCAATTGCTTGTCACAGGCTCTGCGCCTGCAAGTTGACTCTCATCACAAGAGCCCAGTCAAAGTAGTACGTGCATGTCAGCATGGGGTAGACCACCCCCCCCCCCCCGCTCTCCCTTGTCCTGCTGTGCCTCGCAGATCCTCGGTGGAGTAAGGGACCCCAAAGGAGACTCTAATCCATCGCCTAACATTGTCAACAGGATCTCTTCACCGCTCTGATATCAATTATTGGAACACACACACGACTATGAGTACCTAGTACTCGTTTACGACTACGGCACAAATGACTACGAGTACCTAGTACTCGTATAGGTACTCGTTTACGATCATGGCACACTCGACCACTCTCACAACTACAGTGGTTTTATAATTGTTACAGTGATTTACGACTGCTACAGTACCACTACTATAGTGATTTACAATTATGAGAAAATGGAGTTATTTTTGTGCCACGCTCAAACTGTGTAGCTTTTTTCAGATTTCTTCTCTGATTGATATGATCCGCATACAAAGCGAAACTAAAATTTATTGCCTATTCTTACGCCATGATCCGCTTCAGTCGTGCCATCCCACATCCAACTTAACCAACGCTCCACTAACTAACAGTCTAACCGAGAATCACGGCCACGATATGAACGTAGTATGTCTCAGGCCACTAGCTATGACAAAGTAAAATACAAATATATAGTGCAACGGATTTAAGTCCAATAGGCCGGTCCAGGGCGCGAGGCATGGTACCTGGCGTGAGGTTGGCCATCTACAACGTTTGCAAGGACGACAGGTTTTTGTCAGAGGACATCCTGGCCGCCTTCGACGAAGTCATCGTCGACGGCGTGGACATGCTCTTGGCGTCCTTGGGCACCCCAATCGCGTTCGACTACGCCGAGGACGCGATGACCATCGTCGCATTCCATGCCATGCTGCACGGCATTGTGACCTCTAGGCTCCGTCAGCAACGTCGCGCTGTGGATGGTCTCAGCTGCGGCCACCGCCATCGACCGCAAGATCGTGAGCAGCGTTGTCCTCAGCAACGGCAATAAGATCATGAGCGGTGCCATCACCGTCTTCCCTGACCTCGGGCATGGATCTCTCCTCATTGACCCCGGAAGCTGCGGGCTTCAGTTGGAAGGCAAGAGGTACAAGGGCGTGGTCCTTCTGTGCGGCCATGGTCTCCCCGAGGAGCTCGTGCTCGTCACCGGTGCCGACGGTGCCATCATTAGGCTCAGCGACCACGAGGACACCGCCTTCTCGTTCACACTCCCGGCCATGGTCATCGTGGAGGCGCAGTACCAGGCCGGAGGTCCTGGCCTACTACAATAGCACAAGAACTAGGTCGGTCAGCCATGGCAATGTTCACTCATTACCTTGGTTTCTATACAACTTTGGAGTGGCAATCTTTTTCTTACTAATTGGAAAATATTTCTTTGAATGTATGGGTACACGTCTTGCAGGCATCCCATGGTAACCTTAATGAACAGCCAGACGACGTTCGATGCGGTGGTGCCGAGCGTCGCGAGCTTCTCTTCTAGGGGCCCTAACTTGGTCACACCTGCCATCCTCTTCCGGCAAAAGAAGTAAGTTCCAGAGTGGGCTTTTCCTTTCAAGTTACCTGCAGAGTTTTGAATCTGTACAGTTTTCTTTTCCGTATATGTTGCCTTAGGGGCTGCTCAGCGAATGAGAGAAGCCTGACAAGTAATCCCAGGTTCTGTTCACAGTTTTATCTGCTGTGTTTGTTTGCATGAGTTTGTTTTCTTGTGAGCCCAAGGGTTATTCTGGGCGCGTCTTTCTATTTGAATTGGTCGTTCTTTCTTCCCGTGGCTTGCGGCATGAACTGAGAGGTGTGGGATGGCGCAGCTTGCGGAGGTGCGTGCCGCACGTCATGGTCTGTTAGTTTTGCATGTTGGTTGATTACTTAAGAGATAAATGAACAACAGAAAAGCAGTTGTTGCTGCACCAAAATAGCATCTCCTTTGTGTTCTCCTTTTGTGCCCTTGTGTGTGTGTGCAGGCGATTGAGTTTTTGCTCCGACGGGAGGAGCAACTCCGGTAGGCAACCGGAACAATTGGTATCAGAGCCACCGCACCTGAGAGCAGACGACCATGCCGCGCCGACGTTCTTCGTCACCACCAAGACGGACTCGGGAGGAGTCCACACCGCCATCGGGGAGCGGTGGAGGAGGTGGCGGCAGCACCGAGCGCGGATTGGTGATCCATCGAGTCACCAAGGAGATCAGCGGCAGCGGCTCATTCCCGACTCTCTCGAAGACGAACTACTACGACTGGGCGGCTCTCATGCGCGTCATGCTGCAGGCACGGGGCCTGTGGGTGGCGGCGAGCGTCGGCACCACCGACTTCGTAGAAGACCGGATGGCTCTTGAGGCGATTGCGAAAGCTGTCCCGATGGAGATGATGGGGACTATCGCAAGCAAGACGACGGCCAAGGCAGCATGGGACTCAATAAGAACCATGCATGTCGGAGTGGAACGTGTGCGCAAGGCCAAGGCAAACACGCTCCGCCGCGAGTTCGACGGACTCAAGTTTCGTGACGGCGAAAGCGTGGACGAGTTCGGCATCCGCATCAATGGGATCGCACATCAACTTGCGGTCCTTGGGGAGGGTCACACGGAGGAGGAAATCGTCAGAAAATTTCTTCAAGCGGTTCCTCCGAAGTATGAGCAAATCGCAATGTCGATCGAAACTCTCCTCGATCTCAGCGAGCTCTCCATCGAGGAGCTGATGGGGCGGCTCAAGGCGACAGAGGAACGCCACAATCTTGGCGGGAGCAGCGGGTCGTCCTCGGCAAGATTGAATCTCACAGAAGATGAGCTGATCGCTCGAGTAACCGCACGGCTACATTTTTCCGGCGAAGGCCAACCGGAGCGCAGAAAGTGGGCTGCGTCAAGCCAGAAGAAAGGTCGTGGTCGTGGACATGGCAGAGATAGCGGAGCCCGAGGAGGATTCCGGCCACCGAGAACGAGTGGAGGAAACAGTGCCGGCGGAACTTCAGTCGCCGGTGACCAGTGTCGCTACTGCGGGAAGACGGGACACTGGGCTCGTGAGTGTCGGAAGAAACGAAGGGATGAACAGGCCCACGCAGCCCAGGTGGAGGAGGTGCCCGAAACTACATTAATGCTAGCTACCGTTTCAGACCACTCCAGGCGCACTTTCCCCACTCCACCGACACAATGCCAAAATGTGCCAACACAGGCGACTTGGAATCAGGCGATTTGCTCGGATCCCTCGGCGGCGCCTCCCCCGGCGGATCCCCCTGCGACACTCCCGGCGGATCCCCCTGCAGCACTCTCGGCGGCTCCTCCTGCGACGATCTGGACGGCCTGCTGGGCGGCTCCCCCTGCGGCGCCCTCGGCGGCCCGCTCGGCGGCTCCCCCCGCGGCGCTCTCGGCGGCAGCGGCTCCCCCTGCGGCGCCCTCGGCGGCCCGCTCGGCGGCTCCCCCCGCGGCGCTCTCGGCAGCGGCGGCTTCCCCTGCGGCGCACTCGGCGCCCTGCTCGGAGGTTCCCTCGGAGATTTCCTCGGAGGCCTGCTCGGCCACTGCCCCGGCGTTTTGCTCGGCGGTCCGAGTGGAGGTAGTGACTTCCCTCACACCGCCAAGCGCCGAGGAGGGAGGAGGCCATGCGCCGTCGGATGACACGGATCCGGCGCCGCCGGTGTACTCTTCGCCGATCCATCTGGAGGAAGGGAAGCTCTTCGTCCAGCTTGGCGGGAAGAAAGAGGGAGACAACGCGCGCTGGATCCTCGACACGGGCGCTACCAACCACATGACCAGTGTGCGCTCAGCCTTCACCGAGCTGGATTCCGGCATACGAGGGACCGTACGTTTTGGAGACGGGTCCGTCGTCGGGATAGAAGGCTGCGGCACGGTGCTCTTCTCGTACAAGAATGGGGAGCACCAGGCGCTCTCAAGGGTGTACCACATCCCACGCCTTACCGCTAACATCATCAGCTTGGGGCAGCTCGATGAGGATGGGTACAAGATTTCAATCGAAGATGGGATTCTCCGGATCTGGGACCAGAGGAGGAGACTGCTAGCCAAAGTAAACCGCTCGGCCACCCGCCTCTATGTCCTGCAACTGGACATTGGGAGGCCGGTGTGCTGGCAATGTGGGAACCGACACGGCATGGCGCTGGCATGCAAGGTACGGCCACCTCAATTTCAGAGGGCTGCGCAGGCTAGCTCAAGAACAGATGGTGCGAGGAATGCCACAAATTGATCATGTAGATCAAGTATGTGACAGTTGTCTTGCTGGGAAGCAACGGCGTCTTGCATTCCCTAGCGAAGCTAAGTACCGCGCGGTGCACAAACTGGAGTTAGTACATGGAGACCTCTGCGGTCCTGTGACTCCACCAACACCGAGTGGGAACAAGCGCTTTCTCCTCCTTGTGGACGACACGGCGGATACATGTGGCTCACTCTGCTGGGCACTAAGGATCAAGCAAGTCTGCGATTATACAATTCGATGCGGAGCCGAGGCACGGCGGGGCGGAAGTTGGGAGCGCTGCGCAGCGATCGTGGGGTGAGTTCACGGCGCGAGCATTCACGACTATTGTGTCAAGCGGGGATCCAGAGGCATCTCACGGCACCATATACACCACAACAAAACGGCGTGGTGGAAAGAAGAAATCGACGGTGATGGGGATGGCGGGAGCATGATGAAGGCAATGTCACCGCCAGTGGTTCGGGAGAAGCGGTGACAACGGCGGTGTTTATCTTGAACCGTGCTCCCACCCGAGTGTTGAGGGAAGACACCATATGAGGTATGGCATGGCGCAAACCTCCAAGTACACTTCCTTCGCACTTTTGGGTGCGTGGCGCGCGTGAAGGCAGCGAGGAAGCACCTTACCAAGCTCGATGGCCGAGCACACCCATGGTGTTTGTTGGGTATGAGCAAGGATCCAAGGCCTCTGATTCTACAATCCAGTCACAAGACGTGTGTATGTCTCACGGACGCAGATGTTTGAGAGAGTCGTCCACGGGGCTGGGTGTTGACAAAGGAGCTGGGCGGGCGACGACAACGAGCCGCTTTATGTTGACTATGTGCGAGACTTCCGAGATAATGGCAGCACCGGTCTCCCGCTACACCAACCTCACGGCTACATCAACATCATCTTCATCACCCGGCTAGTGCGGCGATGCCCACGTCGCGGTCCGAGCCCGCACACCTTCTGCGCCGATTGGAGCGGCGATCGAGTTCACATCGCCACCATCAGGCGAACCCGATTTGGATGCCGACCATGATGATGCACCACTTCGTTTTCGCACCATGGATAATATACTTGGTGCTACCTCACCTCACAGTCCGCCGGCGGCGCTTGGTGAGGAGCTTTTGGTAGCAATAGGAGATGAACCAACTCTCGTTGAGGAGGCAAAGCGGACTAAGGAGTGGCGAATGGCAATCTTTGGAAGAGATGGCCTCTATTGAAGAGAACAAGACATGGTCCTTGGTGGAACTTCCTCCTGAACACCGTGCCATCGGCTTGAAGTGGGTGTTCAAGCTTAAGCGCGATGAGCATGGCGAGGTTGTAAAACACAAGGCCAGACTCGTCGCCAAGGGATATGTGCAACGTCAAGGGATAGACTACGAGGAGGTGTTTGCACCGGTCGCAAGGATAGAAACAGTGCGAGTGGTGCTAGCTGTAGCAGCAAACCGAGACTGGCCTGTGCATCATATGGACGTCAAAACTGCATTTCTCAACGGAGAGTTGATGGAAGAAGTGTATGTTGCACAGCCACCGGGGTTCTTTGCTGCTGGCTGTGAGCATATGGTCCTCAAGCTACATAAAGCACTTTATGGGCTACGTCAAGCTCCGCGGGCATGGAATGCAAAACTGGATGCAAGTTTGAATGCACTCGGTTTCATCAGGAGTGAGTGTGAGCATGGACTGTACACTCGTGGAGCTGAGAGTACGAGGCTGGTGGTAGGAGTCTATGTGGATGACCTCGTCATCGCAGGGGAGTCAAAAGATGAGATCAATGCTTTCAAGGTGGAAATGAAGACACTCTTCAGTATGAGTGACCTGGGTACCCTGTCATATTACCTTGGCATTGAGGTAAGACAGAAGAGACATAGCATTGAGCTGTGTCAGAAGACTTATGCTACAAAACTGCTAGAGAAAGCAGGGATGAGCAACTGCAATAGTTGTTCCACACCCATGGAGACACGGCTGAGATTGTCAAAACAGAGTTCCACACCTGCAGTGGATGCTACAACATACCGCAGCCTCATTGGGAGTCTTCGGTACCTTCTGCACACCCGACCAGACCTGGCATTTTCAGTTGGATACCTGAGCCGCTTCATGGAGGAACCGAAGCAGGAACATATGGCAGCAATGAAGCATTTGCTCAGACATGTTGCAGGTACGACTGACTATGGTCTGACATATACAAGGGGCAATGCCGAACTCAAACTAGTCGGCTACAGTGACAGTGACATGGCGGGTGACGTGGACGACCGGAAGAGTACAACTGGCATTGTATTTTTCCTTGGCGGAAACCCAGTGACTTGGCAGTCACAAAAGCAACGGGTGGTTGCTTTATCATCATGCGAAGCGGAGTATATCGCGAGGGCAGCGACATGTCAAGGGGTCTGGCTCCGTCGACTGCTCAGTGATATTCTTGGTGTCCAGGTGTCTCCACCACAACTGAAGATGGACAATATGTCCGCTATTGCTCTCAGTAAAAATCCTGTGCTCCATGATAGGAGTAAACACATTGACACAAAATTTCACTACATCAGGCAATGTGTTGACAACGGGGGAATTGATTTGGATTTTGTGAGAACGCAAGAGCAGTTGGCTGATATCATGACGAAGCCACTCGGAAAGTCAAAATTCCAAGAACTTCGTGAACTGATAGGAGTCACCAAGCTCAAGTGAACAGCACCGGAATTAGGAGGAGATTGACAAGTAATCCCAGGTTCTGTTCACAGTTTTATCTGCTGTGTTTGTTTGCATGAGTTTGTTTTCTTGTGAGCCCAAGGGTTATTCTGGGCGCGTCTTTCTATTTGAATTGGTCGTTCTTTCTTCCCGTGGCTTGCGGCATGAACTGAGAGGTGTGGGATGGCGCGACTGCGGAGGTGCGTGCCGCACGTCATGGTCTGTTAGTTTTGCATGTTGGTTGATTACTTAAGAGATAAATGAACAACGAAGCGATTGTTGCTGCACCAAAATAGCATCTCCTTTGTGTTCTCCTTTTGTGCCCTTGTGTGTGTGTGCAGGCGATTGAGTTTTTGCTCCGACGGGAGGAGCAACTCCGGTAGGCAACCGGAACAAAGCCGCGTTCGGCAATGTCTTTTAGGCTTTTAAATCATTGTTTACATTTTTTTGTTTTTTCTGTTTTTTTTATTTTTGTGTTTTTTTTCTGTATTTCTTTGCATTGTCTATGATAGACTAATATTTTTTTTTATTTTTAATTTTTTTAAATTTAATTATACTAAATAAGCTAACTCAGTAATAGTAATAAATCAGCTAGCTACAGTAAAAAAATTATAAACTATCGTTATTCTGAACGTTATCTTAAATTATTAGGGGACTGTGTGCGTGTGTAGCCGGATATAAGTGCTCTGGGAGTTGACGTCCTGGGAGTGTTGTCGGGGAACGCGTACGTGTCTGGGAATCTACTCGACCACCGGCTAGTACCGTACAACATCATCTCGGGGATGTCTATTGTTGAGTAATCTCGTCTTTTCAGCCTTCTTTGTAGTCATAAAAAACCGGCGTTTTAAGTCCTAAATATCAGTCATCAGTTTTCTTTTGCAATTCTAATTATTTGCAAACGGTCAACAAGACATGTGTGTTTACGTCAATCCATTTTAGTACTTTAAGTAATAGTATTAGTGTCCTTAATGTTGTACGTAATGTTAATCTTTTATTCTTTATATAAGGAAGAGAAAACTCAAAAAGGTTGTGAGAAAGTTGACATAGTACAAAAACAAATTTGTGTGTTCTTTCTCCTAAATCCTTATCGAGTAAGTTAGGTCTTCAGAATACTCATTCGGAGTGAGAGATTGAGTACTGAAGTAGTTCCGAGTACTACCGAGTACTAAGGAGAATCGTGGCAATGTGGTCGAAGTACTCGAGAAGTCCGAGGTCTCCGAATATTGTAGCACGTGTACTGTTCTACAAGTATTGCAGCAGAGTACTGTTCATCCGAGTAGTTCATCCGAGTTAGCAGTTGAAGTCTTTCGAGTACTCATGGTCGAAGTCTTCTGAGTGATCGTGGTCGAAGATACTGTGATCGAAGTAATCATGGTCAAAGACACTGTGGTCGAAGTAATTGTGGTCAAAGATACCGTAGTTGAAGATATCGTGATCGAGAAGTGGTCGTGATCAAAATACCTGTGGTCAAAGACACTCGAAGTGACTGAACCTCACGACCACATGAGGCAAATCCAACATCCATGGCGTGCCCTTATGTCACCGGCGGCGCAGCGTACATGAGGTACATCAAGTCCGTCCACCCGGACTGGTCCCCAGCTGATGTCATCTCCGCCCTCGTCACTACAACAACTCCAATTGCGTCCGGCTCGTTGCCAGAGGCCGAGTTCGCCTACAGTGCAGGCTAGGTGGTCGACTACATCGGATTCCTCTATGCATAGGGATACAACGCGACCCAGATGGCCACTATGACCGGCAAGGTCGCCACTTGCCCGGCGGAGAGGAGCGCCATTGCTGGCTCAACTACCCGTCTATGGCCGTCTTGTTAGTGATATGCCCTAGAGGCAATCATTGAGATGATTGTATCACTTCTATATTTATGATCTTTTGAATAATATATTATTTTGTCCCTTGAATAAATGTCTTTCATATTGATCAATAAGTATGTGATTTATTCGTAAAACTCTTTTATTTATGTTTTTGATATTATTCTAAATTATCCCTGATCTTATATCATTATGTGGGACAATTATGATTTACAGATCAACGTATGTATTAATTGATAATCATGTTTCACGGATCATGGATATGGGATATCAAATCAATAAAACCAATAATGTGGACCCATGTTAGAGAACATGATGTTGGATTGACTCACCATGAGATACTACGGGAATTGTTATATTCTTAAGTATCATCAGTTGGTCTCATATATAGTGTATGTAGGATCCTTAGACCTGAGATCGTTATTATTTTCTATATGTGTAATAGTTTATTTAGGAGTTACCAAATACTACTCCATAACTAGGTGGTCATAAAGGTAGTTTTCGGGTCTACTATGAAACATACAGAGAAATATGAGCGATCAAGGTGTAATTTGCCCCTCCTATATAACAGGAGAGATATCTCTGGATCACTCGATGTGGTTGGATTAAGGAAGTGCATGGACATGCCGAATGTGGTTAAAGAGTCAATCACAACTGAGTAATCCATCACAGGTTCGAGTAAAGGATCGAGCTATCATAGAATGGTATACTTCTCGCCTTGAGTTTGATCTAGTATCGTGAAGCAAAAGGGTCGATACATAAGCATTATATAGATTCATCTGATATGATCTTTATGTATATTTGGAGATCGTTATATCCTGTTAGGGACCGCTACCGACCTATGGATCAGAAAGGAGTTTTTGGCCCATAGCCAAATGTACATGAACCTACAGGGTCACACATTTAATGGGCTGGAATGATAAGGGTCTGGATAATAGTTTCTGAGTGGGTTTCGATCTCCACTCATATCGGATAAGTATCCGATTGGAGTCTATATAATAAGAGGTGCGAGGGCTAAGGGCAACATCACAAAAACCCTAGCCGCCACTTTTCATAACCCCTACCGTGCGTGCTGGTGCTAGCACACCGATACACGGTATTCCCTCCCTAGATGTGTAGACCTCGATACAGGCACAGCTATGACTACAGCGCTGATCGAGACGATCGCAAAAAGGAGACGGTTGGTCGGAGGTCGATCGACTACTTTCGCTTACACCGACGCGCTCTTCGTTGAATCGGCTGCTTCAACTCTACTTCCGCTGCACTGCGCGTTTAGTGATAACGATCTATGATCTCTTACTTGCATTGCTTTCTGGTTTATATGTTAAAATTTTTTAAATTTATACTAGTATAATCTACTCGTATCTCAACACATCCCAGTCATGAACTACGGCGTTGGCTTCGCCATGGACGTGCCCCGGACGGTGACCAACGTCGGCCCGGCTGACTCGGTGTACCGCGCAACGTGACCTCCGTGCCGGTTATCACCGTCAGCGTACGTGACGCCGCAAGAGCTGGCGTTCAGCGCGGCGGAGAAGAAGCTGAGCTGGTGAGCGTCTCCAGCTCGATGGCGCCGGTGAACGGCAGCCTGGGCGCGTCGGCGTCCGTCGTCTGGTCGGACGGGAGGCATGAAGTGAGGAGCCCCATATATGCGTGTTTCCTCAGTCAGCGACCAAATGATAGGTGTCCTTCAGAAACTTTTTCCATTCTCAAGAGCAATCCTCAATTTGTATTTTCGTGGCCTTTCTTATGCTGAGCCGACATAATCAAGTGTAAAAACTGAAAGCGGTTTCTCAATTTTAGCCATCAACGAGTACAAATGTTAGACAAATGACCCTAGGGAGGGACACTATCTTTACTCACCAAATGCTGTCTCACAAATAAAATAAACAATGTATCCAAGGTACATAATATTACCTCCTCAACTATCATCAAAGTTCATTTTTAATACTCAACTGCGAAACCGTCCATTTAACACTCAGCTGTCAAAACCACAACACTTGACCTCAACTGTGGTTTTTAGGGTGGTTTTGCGACATCTATCTATTATATTACTCCATGTTGTTAGCAAGTTTTGCGTGTTCACACGGCCTCGACTCCCATGTGTCGCCTCGACTCTAGCCAACTTTAAGTACACATTAATCATATGTTGTGTTCATATTAGTAATACGTTCCCATTAGCTATTTCTGTTCACCTTAGTCATTTGTTCCCATTAGCCATACCATGCTATATATATGTAACCCTTTATGACTTGAACCAATCAATCAATTGTGTGATTATTTCAAATATTCCACGCTTACACATGTCCTCTCTTAAGGGGTCAGAAAGTTCAACATTAATGGTAGGGAAAAAAAAAAGAAAAACATCTAGACCATGAATTTTTGATGGTTCAAATTATAACGGCATAGATTAACCACGTATGTTACGAGAGTTATTACAATTATATAAAGATACAACTATACTTCTATAAATTATTAGTGTATAAGTATCTAAGTGTCTTCTATCTATCTATTATATGATTATAAGGGCTAGAAATTATCACATTAATCGAAGAAAAAGATATAGATTTTGACCGTGGATTACCATGAATTTAGATTATAATGGTGTAAATGCAGTGTTAACACGTATGTGCAGGACACTGCACCACTGTCATCAAAGCCTACTCGAGGAAAAAGGGAGGGCAAATGAGTAAGGTTAGGAAAAAGGAAGAGAGTTCAATAATAGGTTATTGCTTACACCACATGCTTTAGGCGACTCCTAATGCACATGCAGTTAGGGGTGGAAATATGGCTCGTGGCTCGCGGCTCGGCTCGGCTCGATACAGGCTTGGCTCGACTCGCTCGGCTCGTGGCATTTACGAGCCGAGCCGAGCCAGAGGTTGAGCTCGTGACTCTTAACGAGCCGAGCCTGAGCTGGCTCGCGAGCCGCTCGCCTGGCTCGTTTGGCTCGGTCGGAAGGGTCCGGCCCATCTGCCGATCTGCGTGACGTCGCGACCCATCGCTCGCTCGGCCCATTCGCTCGACTCGCCTCGCTGAAGACGCCCCGACCCCCGAGGCCACCGATAGTCGACAGTCGATCCCCTCCTACTCACAGTACCCAAAAACCCGAATCGATCCCGATCCGACGATCCCGACGCCGACGCCAGCCCCTCCCCTCCTCCTCGCCGTCCGCCGGCGCCAGCCCCTCCCCTCCTCCTCGCCTCAGCCTTCACCGCCCTTCCCATCTTCCCGAAGTGTAAACCCTAGATCCAGCAGTGGCAAGAGAGGAGGAAAGAGAGAGAATGGAGAAGGGGGAGAGAGGCGGCGGCGAGAAGGGAGAAAGGGGAGAGAGGCGATGGCGCAAGGGGAGCAGAGGAGAGGGAGTGGCGGCATCAGGGAGGAGATGAGGAATGGATGGAGGGGCTCTGCGCTCTGCTCAGGACTAACGAGCCTAACGAGCCTAACGAGCCGAGCCCGAGCTTTTTACCGAGCTGAGCCAAGCCTGGTTTTTAACTCGTTAGTCTAACGAGCCGAGCCAAGCCGAGCCTCTTTTTTACCGAGCCTTAACGAGCCAAGCCGAACCGGCTCGATATCCACCCCTACATGCAGCCTGTTGTCTCAGTTCTTGAAGCGTCCTGTTATGCCATTTTCATGCATGTGATTTGCATAGTGATGACTCTGTACTGAATTTCCACCTAATACTTCAGACTCCAGTGTGTCGTTAGTCACTCAAGTCTTCCATTCCTCTCGTTCGGATTAGTGCTAATCTATGTTTCGATATAACATATGTATTATAATAATAGCGTAGGAATTTTGGCCAGTTGTATTATTAAAAACAAAGACAAAAAAAAAGCTACTACATCACTCTTAAGAGCTATAAATTAACACATTAATCAAAAGAAAAAATAAAGATCTGTATCGTAGATTATGGTGTGTCTAAATTATAGTGATAATGGTTGAGACATATATTAGGGCTATCACAATTGTATGAGAATGCAATTGTATTTTCAATCACACACATTAGAGTTATCTAACAAATACAAGGCTAGTTTCAAATATAAGCATATGTATTATAGTATCTAGATGCGCAATTGCGTGAGAATTTCAGCTAGTTATATTTATTAAAAAAGGTAGAAAATAAAGCATCACGGTCGTTCTCAATGACTAGAAATTTTCACATAGTTAGAGGAAAAAGAAGAAAAAGTTTATTTTAGCGAAACTAGATTATAACAGTGTGAATTAATCATATATATATTATTAAAAATGGTACAATTGTATAAGAAATGCAACTTTATTTTTTATTATAATAAGCATTAGAGTCATATAACAAATATAAGTATATTTTCAATCTTTACCACGGTGGCAGCCCAGATAACGAGATAATATAAAAGAACGTGCCTTCTCCATCTCTCTTCTCGCTCGGGATTCTCTGACGTAGCTTCGGCTACGTCAGAGCGTGACTTTGGCCGTGATCTGACCGTCCATCTCTGGATGGACGGTCCAGATTATTTCTATCTTTATTTTTTAGTTTTTAATTTTTTTATTTTTTATTTTTAGTTTTTTTACTTTTATCTTTTTAGATAAAAAGATAAAAGTAAAAAAACTAAAAACTTAAAACTAAAAAATAAAAAATAAAAAATAAAGGTAGAAATAATCTAGACCGTCCATCCAGAGATAGACGACCAAATCGCGCTAAGTCACGCTCTGACGTAGTGAAGCTACGTCAGAGAATCCGCTCCGCTCTCTTCTCCCTCTCACACTTTTGCATAAAGATTCTGCCAATCGACGCATGCAACTGCGACGATGTTGCAGCTTGATTGTAAGCATATTCATGCATCCAAAGCGATGAGCATTGGTACGGCCGCCTGCCAGATTTCCCCTAGTGATGTCGCCTCTTTGTCCTCCATCTGCTCCATTTGTGATCTTGCTTTCATTGCAGTAGCACCTGCTTTGGCAGCACTGCGTCTTCCTCCCTGCTGTAATTTCCCCAAACTCAGCGACAAGGGGACGCCATATTAGATACGTAAGCTTTGCTCACGAAGTTGCTCGATAGCGGCAGAAGAATTGGGGTACGGATCGATAGAAAGAGATGCCGAAGAGAGTAGTTGCCCGGCGAGGGGAAAAGATGAGGAAAGGAGACAGATGGGTGAGGAATGGAAAAGGGTATGTGTTCTTATTTCGATGACCAGGCTGCCGCAGTGGCAAAGATTGGCGACGTCAGGAGCTAAGTAACGTGGCAAAACCATCTTCAAAACCACTGTGGAGGGTTAAGTGCTCCGGTTTTGATGGTTCATAGTGTTAAATAGACGGTCCCATGGTTAATGATGAAAATTATACTTTTGTGATAGTCGAGGAGAATATGAACTTATCGATTTTAGTGATCTTTTTTATCCTATCTTTTTTTTTATCCTAGCTCCTAGGGGCTATAAGGATCCCTGCGAAGACAACTATTCACAATACCGCTGAGAATTGTGATCAAAATGGTATTCAGGCTCTGCAAAATAGAACAGAACACAAAGATTCAATCCAGAATGTACAACACTGGAAATACATCCGAACACAAAGCTTCAAAGACAGAATTTAAAACAGCGAATGCAACAGAACACAAGCTTCAAAGACAGAATTTAAAACAGCGAATACAACCAAACACAGAGCTTCAAAGAGAGAATTTAAGACAGCAAATACAGCAAAACATATTGTTGGCACACCTTTTCACCTCTTTTTACCCTTCTTTTATTCAAATAAAAAATAAAAAGAGGCATTAAATTAGGATATAACCAAGATAAATGCAGTTTTAGTCAATATTTTCCATGTAGAGTGCACTTTTGACAAATTTGTAGGAAATACAATAAAAAAAGGAAAAACAAAGAAAGGATGACGGGTTAAGACTTGGCCGGTCGACCCAACACCTGGCCAGTTAGCCAACCTCCTCACACCGGGCAGCCCAACTCCACTTGGGCAACCGGCACACTCCTGAACCATCGGTCGGCTCAAATGCCTACACCGGCCACCCTACTGCCTAAGGCCCATTGCACCTGAACTGACTTCAATACCGCCTTAAGACTTGGCTACCCAGCCAACCCAATCACACCGGCTAGCCCCACCGACGCATGGTGCAAGGAGCTCGGTCTTCGTGCGAGAGATGACACATCTCCATCCTCTATTGAGGCAAGCCATCCAATGTTCCCTAGCCGGTCAAGCGATGTAACCACTAAGCTATTTCGTTCATAGTCGACACCTAGCCGGCCGACCAAGGCTATTTAAGGAGCAGCAGCCCCCTTTAAAGAAGACACCACCCCCGGATAGAAGACGGATACACCAGGGCATGACGATGTCATAAATAGGATCCAAATCCCTATTCTATAAATATTTAGATAGAAGGAAGTTTTAAGATGGAGGCTAGAATGCCGAGACTACAAGAGCTCCTACTTTTGGTTCGATTTCTTCTAGTCCAATAACCCTATGTGACTCTACTTTTTTATTCGGCAATTAATATCAATGTCTTTACTCAGTTCCTCATCTTGCTTTTAGTTTGTATTGCTCTCCCCACTAGTTGATGATTATGGGCTAGGATAGCAATAATGCAATAATCTAAGTTAGACATGGTGCCTAATTTAGTTGTCGCCTTAAAATACTAGTTAGGACTTATGTTTTGTGCAGGGGATGGATGGTTACAGGGTGAACGCTATGCCGTGCAAGGTTCCTATAGGGTTTTACCCTAGGGTCAAGCACACCCCAGTAGGGGTGGATATCGAGCCAAGTCTTCATCTCATCGAGCTTTTATCAAAATTGACATAGTTTAATTTAATATCATTTTACATATAATTTAAAAGTATTTTTAGAAATAAATTAACGAGGCAAGCCAAACTGAGCTAGAGTAAATTTCAAATTTATTGGAAATCAATTTATTTTAATATTTAAGTAATTTTGAACCGAGCCAACGAGCCTTACTAACATCTTTTTTGCCACCCCTACACCCCAGGGTTTAAATCATTTGATGTTAACAGTCGATCATAAAAGAAGTAGATGTCATCCGACAAACCGTGACTAAAGAGCCCTTATGCCATCTCAGCTTCTAATCGCTCCTTTCAGGCCGTTAGCTTAGCGGCTAAAATCCCTTGCTAGAAAGCTCTTGTCGTTCCTCATGGATACGATAACCTAGAATATTCCCAATGAAAGCTACAGCGGTCTACATACACTTGCACACTTGCGCACCCGCCAACACACATCCAGCACTAGGGAGTAGGGATAGACAAAACACACCAGATTAATAAATTGTTGTTTCATGGTTTCCAACTGTTCTCAACATGGTATAATGGGTCTTCACTAACAGCGAAAACTCTAGCATAGAACACTAGCCAAGCAACAAACTCACACCTCTAAATCAGTGCCACGCTATTTCAGCGCCATCCCCACCAGTACAAATGTGAAGATCAGAGCCTCATTTCTGCTTCACCGCTTCTGCATGATACTGGTCCAGTTCAGCATCAAGATCTGCAGCAGATTTCTGCACACGATTCCGATCATGCCCTCGGGCTTTCCCCTGTTGCCGGCCACCACTGCCCTGGCCACTGCTTCCAGGATGACCGTTGCCTTGAAATGTCCCTCTCGGGCCACCGCTGCTTCTGGGACGACCATTACCTTGAAATGGTCCTCTCGGCCCACCTCTTTGAGATACACTGCAAACGAAGTAATAAAAATGCTATGAGCCTATGAAAGAGGAGTTTCTTAGAAAGGCATGCTGAACAAAAAACTGGTTCGACCACAAACAAAAGAATGCCCTCTATAGGCTGAGCATGTGAATATATAATCTATGAAATATACAACTCAGTGTGTATTGTGCTACTCTATAATGATGAGCAACCGCTTCTTTACTCCGTAATCAACATTCTTCAGATAAAGCGAACTTAAGCTCAAATTTCCTTTTTAGGGGGTGATGTGAAACATTCTGGCCTCTGAAACTAGCTACTTTTTATTGAGTAATAAATGGAACTAACAACTAGTACTTGACAGTTGGAGTACATGGTATAGCTTTCATTTCCTAATATATGCTGTCTAATATGACCATATTAACTGGACATGGCTCTGCTGCAGTGCAATGGAGAGAGCAATCGTTGCAGTTGTGATCTGCTCTGTTCAAACCAAATCAAAGGAAAATCATATACTCCGTTTCATTATATAGGTCCAGTTTCTTGGAATAGTCGTTTCTTAATGCAAGTCTATTGAGGAATCAAGAGCACAGCTATTACATTATTTCTACTCTTAGGCCTGCTTTAATACTGTAAAAGAGGCTAAGTGGTTCGAATTTATCATCTAATAAGGATATGTATGGTCCAATGTCATTAAATATTTATTGGATTTTGTGTGTCCTTGATGTGTGTGTGTGCACATGGTTCTTGGAACCGAGGGAGTAGAACCAAAAAAAAGAGATTTCAATCTTTCTGTATTATGCATAACGATTGTCTGCAACAACTGTCCTATCTTATATGAAGTATTAAAACTATTGACTCATCGTGGATGGACTAGATGCATCTCTAGGTACATGCTGACAACTATGTGGTGGAACCTAGGGAGTGGAGCACATGGCATAGGTACAGAGAGATGACCTCACTGTCAAAGCCATGTTTGCAGCATCACCCAAATGTACAATTGTGAAACCAAATATATATAGCATCAATACATTTATTTTGATCTTGACTATACTAAGGTAGTGCAGATACCACAATAGTCACTTCCCTCTTGGCCCTGGCCACCATGGTCGGTGCCATCATGTTCCACAACAGGCACTATCTTGGCTACCATAGGAGCCGCACACTTCAACCAGGCCACAAGTGTGGCCTACACAATGCCATTACTTCCTGGCACCTCCTCGTACCTGGAACATTCTCAACCAGCACACAGCCATTGCTGCAAGCCAGTTGGCTCCATTACACACATTGTAAGGTGCCAAAGCGAACATGTTTGCAATTGACTGGGTTGGGCAGGTTGAAGATTTTCTAGGCCAAGTAGAGGTTGTTAGAGAGGATTTGCTTGGTGTAGGCGACTCTGATGACCTGATCAAAACGCACCCGTCTGTGGTGTTTGGCAAGGTTTTCTCACCTGGAAAGTGGTAGTGCCAGCCGTGGCGACTAGAACAAGGAAGCAATCATAGCTACTGCAGGAAACTTCATCCTCTGCTGCTACCATACTATGTTACACATACTTCAGTGTGTGATAGAGCAATGGTGGTGCTCGGAAGACATGGTGAGAAGTTAAAGCTGTGAATCTCCTTGTGTTTCTGTGTTAATTATCAGCCTCTGCATGAGTGTTTTGAAAATCTCAGCCATGCAAGCTTCAGACAACTCTCACACAAGATGCTCGTGTGAACTGTGGTCATGGCAACTAGAACAAGGAAGCAATCGTTGCTACTGCAGGAAACTTCATCCTGTGCTACTACTAGGGATGGCAATGGGGCCTCATTCCCTGTTCCTCGACTGGGAATTCCCCTATTAGGGCACAAGGATGGGAAGTTTTGCTGCCCATGGGCAATCTAATGGGCAAGGAACTCTCCCAGAAAACTGAAAATAGGCCCATGTACATAATAAGATAGGTGGCCAAGTAGTATTATACTTCAATATTTCTCTCAATACTAAACACTACCAGCTATTTGTCCATCCTTATCCTATTGCCTTTCCATGGAATCAACCACCAAGTGGCACCATAAAGCAGCAGGAGATGCTCCAACACCACCGTTGTTGCGAGCAAACACCACCACCGCTAGAGCTTCTCGAGCACGGTCGCTGCTGAGGTTGCCTGAGCGATGCCCCCAGATTTGCCTGACTGAGCACCTTGCCTACCATGTGGACGGTGGCGTGGACGGTGGTGGCCACGACTAGATCGGCAACCTGGTGGCCACTCGACTCCATCTGTTGCCAGGGGACTTGTGCAGATCAGTGTCTCTGGCAGCCCCTCATCTCCTCCCACCGTTGGGGATGGCCTCCTCACGAAGATCAGTGCTGCTGCCGGTGTCTCCTCTCCGGCTGCCAGCTGCCGCCTCCTGCCACATTGGAATTCCAGATCAGCGCCACCATCAGTGGCCACGTTGTATCGCAGATCAGCGCCACCGTTGGTGCGTTTCTCTAATCCCAATTGCCTCCTTTCTGTCGTCATTTCGCAAGGTATCAGAGACCCATTGGATACCCGGGATCTGTTGAGGGGCGGGGACGGGAGGGAACCTTGCCAAGCTCATTATTGAAGCCAGGAGAAGGGGGATATTTTCCCCCTAGCTGGGGCGGGGACGTTCCACCATGCCCCAGCGGGGAACACCCCCATTGCCATCCCCTAGCTACTACAATGCTATGTTACACATATGTGCTTAAGTATTTGATGGAGCAATGGTGGTTCTGGGAAGACATGGTGAGAAGTTAAAGCTATGAATCTCTTTGCGTTTGTTAACTATCAGCCTCTGCATGAGTGTCTTGAAAATCCCAGCCATGCAAGCTTCATACAGCACTCACACAAGATGCTCATGTGAATTGCATTAGTTAAGGATAGTGTTCCCAGGGCACCAGAGTCCGAAATTTTTTTACCGTGGTGACACGTATCCTTGTGTCGACACATGTTTGACACTCTCCGACAGTCATCGAACACTCTTAGCAGCGTCTTAGATGAAGGAGGAAGAGACTAGATGGGGTAAAGGCAATAGCAGCTGGCTTGGCATCCCTGTTCATGACCATGACTAGGTGAAGCAAAGCTATAGAAAGACTAGAAGAAAGAAATAATGCTAATCTCCTTCTCTACTATGACTTTGGTGAAGTAAAAAGAGATGAAGAGCAGAAGAAGAGAAAACTTCAAATGGAAGAAATAATGCGGCGGAAGATGTCAAAGATGATGTTATGGCCACGTATAGAAGAGGAAAGATATTCATTTATTAGTATACAGTAGCCGAGTCTTCGAATCCTATTTTTTTCGTTCGCAGAATCGGACACCCGAATCTGAGTCGGATTCCGATTCCCGTGTCCATGTCCAAGTAACACTGATTAAGGACGCAATTACACACCTAAATTATCTTGTATCACGGCAGCTACACAAACAAATAATTATTGACAAATCGTCATATACGATACTCCATCCAGTCACAAATATATGCTACTTTGGACATCGACATGGTTCCCAAAATGCAATTTTGACCACAAATTTATATTGAAATATATTTATAAAACCCAATAAAATTATAGTATTATGAAAGTACTTTTTGAGATAAATCTATACATATATTTTCATGTATCAAATCCAAATATTTCAAAAGATATCGATAGTCAAAGTTTCAAAAATTTTACTGCACACATCCCAAAACGACGTGTACATGTGACTGGAGTAGTTTTTTCTTATTACTTGCACAAGATCCATGGTAGATAGTTGAACTTCTTAATTTATCACTCACTTGTATATACTTCCTGACCAGACACAGCCAAACCAACCAATTCAGAGCATAAGCCATGATAATATGGAAAATAGTGGTTCTTACCAACAAGCACAAATCCTAAAGCAACATGCTTAGCAATATAGTGGTTAATTATAAATAGGTTATCAGTAAGCTCTAAAATGTGTGCAATTCATCTTTCCCAGTTTCCAATATCGACCCTTACATGCAACAAAATTCTCTCCTGTTTTGTTCTACCTTTTTTTTTCCATCTCCGCAATGGCCCTGAGATATTTCACAACATTCCCAGTTTCACACCTTTTAGTTTTTACTATGGATTAAGTCCCCAACTTCAGAGTGGCGTAATAAAGTTGTGCACACAAATAAGAACAATTTTAAGCTCCAAATTAATTACCAAGAGGACAATGTGCCTGTCTAAATGTGTCTGATTGTCTAAACAAGGTGAGCTAAAACACAAACTATATTATAGGCTGCAATAGACACCACAACATCATACTATTTTGATTGGACAATTTAACTCTGCGAGAGTAGTATCTTGCAGGCTGCAGCTGCAGTAGCACAACCTGAATAACTGTTGAACTTGCAGAAGGGGCACAGATTCACTGAGGCTAAATGATCACTGAGCAAATTGGTCTGGAGTGTCACCAGCGAAATAATTTGGGGCATTGCCAAACATCGAGTGTATGGGACCTAAACATCTACTTCTTTGCAAACTCTTCTACTCTCCCATGTAGCCAATTGTTTTTGGTTCACTATGCAACCTAATAATTTTAAGTATTCAAAAATGAATGCGGACAAATCGACAAATTCCTTCATGAGATTAGACAAACACTACATATCTTAATCTTATGGTATTCCTAGTGACAATCCATCATCAGGTGTAAAACAAAGTCTCTTTATGAGCAAAAAGGATACTTCGCACTAATAATAAATTTTGCATTCTTAACCTATGCTTAAACCATATATAAGATGTCAAAGAACGGTTAAAACCAACCTGTTAGGAATTGCATTGTAGTTTGGAAAAGCACGTTCGTACATCAAAGGTGCTGTTGGGGGTGGCTCGGCATTATTTCCAACGAGCTCTATCTTCATTGGCTTCCCATCAAGTAGAACACCATTGTATCTCTTGATAGCTTCCAAAGCATCCACTTTTCTTGCAAAGACAACTTCTGCGGTTCCCTAACCAAAAAAAACAGTCAAAGAAAGTCAGCAATGTAGAAAGTAGAGATATGAGATACTAAAAGCAAGACAATACTCAACGATCTACCTGTGATCTTCCATCCTTATCATAGTTAACAGAATAACGCTTGAGCTCACCAACCTCCAAGAAGAGTTCCTGGTAAAACAAACAACATAGCCCATCAGCTACCATCACATAATAATTGAGGCCATGTGCTTAAAACAAAAACTAAGAGTTGCATATTGTTCCCTTCGGTCACAAATTCTTTACACTTTTTACTTTTCACAATATCCAGGACACACTTGAACCAATAGTTTTTCTCACAATATGATGATACCTTTGCAAAACTTACAAAAACATAACACTCTGAAAGTATATTTATGATGAATCTACTTGTGCAATTTTTGTGTGACCAATCTATGTATTTAATTATAGCATTGGTCAAAAATCAGAAAGCATGATCGCATGCTTCGCATGGAGATGACAAATTGACTGGAGGGAGTACAAGACTTAAGACCAAAAGATCTTTCACAGGGAACAATGGTACCCATGGATCAGTTAATCATACAGCCATTAAGGGATAATACTATGTTTCTTCAAAGAGCATGAGCATCTAATGCTAATGTTATTAACCTGATTCACATAGTAGTATAGTACCAAGAATGGTATGCACATTGCTACTCGATCACATGACTATGGAGATTGGAGAATATATTCACAGGGAAGTATGGTACCCATAGTCCAAGTTCATCATATATTTACTAAGGGTATGTTATTTATAGAAGCTAAGACTAAAATTATCACGACTCATGAAAGTCAACAATCAAATCAATACAGCAAGAATTTTTCGCAGGGAAGCCTGGTGTCTATAGCTCCATCTAACTTATACAGAGGGTTCCTTAAGGAGAACCTAAGAATAAAAACATTCAAATATTTAGGCACCACCATAAAAGGAAAAGCTTTGCGAATTAAAATTTGCGTGCAGTCTTTCTGAAACATAATCCGTACTCTCCAATACTCCTGTTATCAGGATCTGCATCGAACTACCTTTGATGATTTGATCTGTACCCTCCACTTAGAATTTGTAACAATATTGTAGGAAGTACATCTAGCACTGCCCAATCATCAGAAATTAGGATGGCAACATCTTTTACAGGGAAGTATGGTGTCCATTGCTCCATTGAATGACTCAGCTATTCAGACAATGTACTACAAAGAACAGCTAAGATTAAAATCATCAGACATGGTTACGGTATCGACAAGAATTAGTACGGCAACAATTTTTCACACGGAAATATGGTGTCATAGCTCCACTTAATCACATGATTATGGACTCTATACTCTTCAAAGAGCGCTAATAATATAACTACTAGCTTATTTAGGGAAATGCCACGAATTAGTATTCTACAGAAAGAATCGTGAGAGCAACAGCAACACAAGAACGGGAATCACCTGGACGTCCTCGACGGTGACACTGGGGTCGAGGTTGGAGATGTGCAGCTTCGTCCCCGTTTCGAGCGCCCGCGGGACGGCCGCCGCCGGCGGCGGCGCCGAGGCCGCCATGGCGGCGACGTGCTCGGAGTAGACCCCGTACGGAGAGGCGGCGGCAGATGCCTGTACGGGCGAGCACCGGCTGGCGGCGTTAGGGTTTCTTGCGGAGGGGAAAAGGGCCTGAAGCCCGGTAGGGAGGGTGGACGCGGCGGCGTACCTTGGGAGCGGCCAGCGGGTAGGGCGCGGCGCGGGCGGCCGGCGGCGCGCGGCGGGTGGGCCCGGACGAGGAGGCGGGGCTGGCTTTGGACCTGGACTTGGACTGCTTGATGAGATCGTCCAGGGACATGTCCAGGCCGCTCGACATGGTCGCAGACTGCGGGAGGGGAACCAGCACTACGGAGGCGGAGGCGGCGACGGCGAGGTTGCGGGCTTTGCGTTGCGGCGGCTGCTTTCCGGCTTATGTGTCGTGTGTGCCGTGGGTGCGTGGGTCACGGGCTTTCACTCTTTTTTTTTTCCCCCACTTCTGTCCGCTTCTTCGTTTTCCTCTTTTCCTTTCTCGCTTTTTTTTTTTGAATGGTTTTTTCTTTAAAGTGTCAAAGACCAGAATGAAACAAAGTAACAAAAAGACAAATTGTAAAGCTAAATAAAATTTCTTTTTTGCGATCACAGGAAGGAGACATACACACTACCACGCACACAAGTAGGTGAGTATGCCAGCTTAACACATATCTAAAAATACAAAAACAGAAGATAAATTTATAATCTCATAAAATTCTCACTGAGTTATACTCGTGTATACATTCGTGTATACATAAAATTAGATATCATAATTTAAACACTAGTGGATATAATTGTACTGTGCTACCACAACTCTACCACCTCTTGTCGAGACCCGAATATGCAAATTCGGACTCTCTGTGTAAACTGCACTTGTCCAAGATCACGCTAGTGCACATAGTCAAATATAGATATAATCACAACCATACACACGCTAAAATAAAAGAAAAACTCAAATATCGATAAATCTCAAATGTACGATCTTATGGTCAAGCTTACAATATCTCTAGCCGAAAGGGCTTTAAATCTAGTAGCGGAAATCCAAAATAAAACGTAGCGGCCAATCGACAAGCCCATAGGCTATCGAGTGGAGAACGAAGTCTAATCCATGAAGTCGTCGAAGTACTCTCCTTCTGAAACCTCCTGCTGATAATACTCATCCTCCTCAACTGAGCAACATAGGCGTAAAGCCGTGAGTACATTGGTACTCAGCAAGTCGTTCGTAACAAGTGAATGCAATATAAAATGCAAGGCTTACCAATGGAAGGCTGAAAGGTTATTTTGCATGAAACAATATTTAAAGGTAAATACAATAAATAGATTGAAGGCGCACTTTAAATAAGACAATAATGAATAAGTAATCAAAGGGATTAAAATAAACCACTTGTGAACATCCCATTCACAAGCTAAACCGACAATGAACAACCTGTTCACTTCTAACTTAAATCACAAGTTTTCATGAAATAACTATACCTCGTGTGAAATCACCGAGCATTGTCCATGACTGAGGACGCGACTATTCGAATAGTTTTACACTTTGCAGAGGCTGCATAACTGTACCCACACGATGTGATTAGCCTCGATCTCAGGAAATCACAACAAGACCTTTACAAAGTTCAATCCCAACCTAATCCTGCCCACTAGGGTTTCGCATCACACCCCCCTTGTGCCACATGGAAATCAGCAATCATGTTCATCTCGTTGGCAAGATTAAGTTGAAACCTCCTAAATTAGTCAACCAGGTCTATCCTATACTAGACATATGGTTTGCACGATACAGCTCAGATCAATGACGCACAAAGTTAAGTCCTTAATTCTACTTGGGCGAAGCTACCACATCCCACGAAGTGAACCCGCACTTCCCCCTTTACTACACGATCACTCGTCCGAGTGCAAAATCAAGTTTGTATAACTACGCCAATGACACACCAATGTTATGGCACAAATTTTAATAAATGTGGCACCAACCACCGTTCCATATCCCATTAAGTCAATTTAATAAATCCCAGGTGATGATAATCCCAATCGTAAATTAAGCAAGGTTAAGCATATTAATCGTACAACCCATGTGACAAATATCGTAGTATCACTAGTATGTTTCCCAACCTATGGTGATAATAGCATCATGGCATTTCAAAATATCAAAGAGGGATTAATCAATTGGAACGATAATTACCATATCTAAAGTTTGTAATTAAATAGTGATGCAATGTAATTTAAAATAAAATAATTAAATAATACATTGTAAACTGGATTCAACATGATCAAAGGACACGACTTGCCTTGGTTATGCTCAGCGATGTACTCCTGGTCTTCGGGCGTCGCTCCTGCTCCTCCGAAATCGGAATCTAATGAGAGAAAACAACCGAAACAAGAAAAACACATAAAATGATAAGCAAATGAACTCTAAAAACCATAAAGCCAGAACCAAAAGCTAGAGCTCAATTTTAGATGAATTTAGAAAAAAGAATATGGTCAATCGGAGCTAAAACGGAGGAGAACGGGCTCTCGAAAAATTAACCCTAAAGAAAAACCAGAAAATTCGAAAAAGCTACTGTGTTGTGGACCGGGTGCACGGGAGAGAGAGTTCTCTGTGGACTGGGTCCATAGAACAGTGCACTAGGGCTGACGTGGCACGATCTGAGGCTAACACGTGGCATGTTGACGTGGCACCCGAGGGCGGTTTTGGCTGACATGGCAGCTGACGTGGTACGACACGTGGCTGTCTCGTGGCAGGGGTGTTGACTGGCCTAGGGCTGAGTTGGCGCAGTCGGGTGAGGTGGCGGCGACGGACGTCGGTGCGCGATCCGACGACTGTGAGGGCGACACACGGCGGAATCTGAACCGTGCATCCAGATATGCGGCGACGGTGTAGATTGGGCGGCCAGGGGTGCGGATTTTCGACGCGTGGCACGCACGCTTTCTGAAGTGTCGTGCGGGCGGACGCAAGGCCGGAGCGGTGCGGACTCGGGCGCGACGACTGAGGCGTGAGCGGGCGCGGCGCAGTGCGCGGCTCGGGGACCAAGCGATGGAGCAGGGGCGCGAGGTCCGGCGAGCACGGGTGCGGGAAGACTCCGGAGAGCGTGGCGCACGGCTTCAACGGCGGGGATGATTCGGGATGGCGGCGGGCTTCGTCGGTGGGACGAAAGGGCACGGGAAGCGGCGAGGCTCATCAGCGGACACGGCGGGATGGTGGCGCATTCGAAGTCAACGACGGGCGCAGACACAGTGCCACCGGCGTGGACGGCTCCGGACGGCAGCGCACGGGTTGGGAGGCGGCGGGGAGATGGCGGCACGAGGTGAGGGAGGTGACAGGCGGCGGCGGCCTTTATAGCACGCGAACCGAGGCAACGGCGAGCGATAAAACACGCGAACCGAGGCAGAGAACGACTCTGTTACGGCGGCGGTGTTCGCATCGGAGACGACGACGAGCGGCCTGACGCGTGGCAGGCGGATGGAGATTGGGCGGTGGAGGATGAGTCCGGGCGTGGCGCGAACGCGGACGGCGTGGAGCCACTAGATGCGTGGCACGCGTCCAAACGAGCGAGGGAGATGTAGCGGCCGGGCGAGCGGGCGCGGGCGCGCGCGGGGCACTAGGGCACATGTGGCGCGGGTGAGGCGAGGGAGCGGGCCGGGGGATGGATGCCACGTGCCGGGGCGACGGCAACGGGCGGTGGAGGGTGAGGCGAGGCGCGTCCAGGGGAAAAGGCGTGCCAAGGGAAATGGGCCGGAGAGAGGTCGGCCGAAGGAAAATTCGGCCCGAGGGCTTTTTAGGGATTTTCCATCCCTTTTCATTTTCAGATAATTCAAATAAACGAAAAAGAGCTCTAGAAAATAGCAAGTTTTTGCTGAAGTTTCACTGTAGCTGATTTAGCTTATTGGGTATAATTAAATTTAAAAAAATATAAAAATAAAAGCGGCACGCTAATCTAGAGCGGACAATGCAAAGGAATACGGGGAAAAAATAAAACACAAAAATTCAAAAAAACAAAAAAAATGAATAACGCCAAATTTGCTACATGACAAAATCCATCTTTTTGTAAAACTTTTGCGTGATCTGCTAAGCATTATTTTCCTAGTATTATGTTGTCAACCAGATGCAGTAGAGAAGAAGCGAGAAAATGCAATGTAGTGTAACCATCAAATAAAAAAAATGATGTTCAATCTGAACATTGGATAAGAAATTGATTATTCCTTTTGCATTCACATTTCTCACATTTTCCTATAGTGCTCGAAGAGGCATTTGGCAAACTCATAATGGTTATTTGATTACTAGTACTGTAGCATGGTAACTAGAGGAGGTGAATGGAGCCAATCCGATTAAAAGCTTTTCCAAAAGAAAAGGCAAGACTCTTGATTTCAATAGCTATAAGCAGCTATAAAGCTCAAAGATCAATCACCCATAAGAAAATATTCAAGAAAAACTGAGCCAAACGGACCAAACTTTTTGGGTAGTTCTGATTGTAGTGCAATGGGCGGTCTGACCTCTCAGGGCGATTGGATCTCTCCATTAGCACATAACTGAAAATCAACACTATTTCAAATAAAAAATGGATGAAACGTTTGATCCACATCTTCAAATGATTTGAAACTTGAACCAAGACTAGATAATTACCTTAATAATGTATCCTAACCAAATATCTTGAAAAAACATAAAAAAAAAAGTAAGATATTTTGGTTCTTAAAGCTCTGTTGTATCAAAACCAGGCTAAAACTACAAATTGAGCCTCTCAAACTAAATCTCTAAATCAGTTAAATTTGGTATGCACCTTCTCTAGGATGACAGAAACTTATATAATTAATGATCAAGAAAATCATTGCCAAAGTTCTGACATTTTTCTATTTGAAGGAAGGTTGCATCAAAACCGAGCAAAAGAGGGAATTCTCAACCTACTCTTGCTCATGAGTTCTTAATAATCTAGATGACCTTAGATAGGTTCTCACATATTATAACAAGCTAAATCACAGTACAAACTTAAGCCAAAATACCCACAAGATCAAAACCCCAAATCACCCTTTATTGAACAAAAAACTAGGCAAGCATAAGAACTTACAAATAACAAGTATCTAAATGGATAAGATATGGTCTCCAAGAGATATTTTGATCACTTACACATACCTGATACAAAGTAAGATCAAGAGGGAAAAGAGAAGTACAAAAAATCAAGCCAAATCAAAATTTCATCACTTGAGCAAAAAGAGAAAGAATTAGATGAATTTTGATCACTATTGATGCTTATAGATAAATTTTTATAGTCGCTCCCTAGCAACACATAAGGTCTAAGGATGACAAAGAGCTCAGCTATAAGAGCTTCTTACATCTCCCACAAAGGTTCTCTCCAAGAACTGTAACCCTACTCAAGTCTAGGTATGAACTCCCTCAAAACATTTACCTAGCCATCTCTCTCCTTCCTTATATATGGAGGCTCACAAGGGAAGCCCTAACTAGTACATTTAGTTAGGTTTCAGACACTCATACATAACCTAACTCATTAACCCAATACTATATCGGGTTTTACACTTGCACATGTACATTTCTCAAAGCGTATATACCAATTAACCCATTAGAAAAATTAATTTTATTTAAAATAAAACCAGTGTTACTTAGTTGCTTGGATTTTAAAATTTGTTAAGCCATGTTTTCTGCTTTGGCCTTTCTTTTGAAAAGTAAATTAATTAAAAACATAAAAACTATATTTAAATAAATGATATTTTGAATTCTATAAAAATCCTAATTCAAACTAATTATTTGAACTTATTTGGCTTCTATCTGGATTTTTTGTGTTTTCTAAATTTAAAAATCAATTTTAAGATTATAAAACAATTTAGTATAAAATTAAATTAAAATTAAGTTGAAAATAATTTTCTCTAGTCCAGAATATCTCTAGGGATTTTTGTGAATTGATCTAGATTTTTTGGACTTTATTTGTTATTTTCTAAGTTTATTTGAAGCTCTTAGCTTTTTTTGAAAATCCAAAATTTAGATTTCAAAATCTCCCTTGCCCCTAGACTGCCACGTGACCAGCCGGATCCTCTCTCCCTGCAGACGGCTGGGATCTTTTTCCTCACCACATGTCATGCATCCCCTCCTCCCCACCACTCAGCTCTCTCTCTCCTATCACTCTCTTTGACGCTCCGAACCCACCGGTCACTCTCTCTCGCCTTCTTCCTCCCTCCCCTCTTTCTTGCGCCACCGCCATTTTCGGCTGGCATCCCTGCCTTTCCCTCCTCTTCGAAATGGTTGCCCCTATTCCCCTTTCCTTCCTCCTTATGCCCGTGCCGAACTTCCCCATCTCTGCGTCGGATTCCCCCATTCCAGCACCTGTTTTTGCCGCAAACGCCGCTGGCTCCCATGACCTCCAGCGAGCGATCCTCGCCGAGCATCTCCCATAAGGCCCTATAAAAGGCGCCCTTGGCACCACTCCCCCTCGTACCACCCCCTCCCCACCTCTCCTCTCTTTTCCATGCACCCACTCCTTCACGTTGGCGAGCATCTCCGGTGAGCTTCCCTGGGCGAACATAGCATCACTGAGCCTCGCTATCTTCACCGTCCCTCCACGAACACCTTCCGCCACTCAGCCACCAAGAAGCCCAGCTGGAACCCCCAACTCGCTGGTGCCCAAGCCACCTCCCTTTGCCTCTGTTGTAGGGGTGGCCCCTACCTAAGCCCAGCAGACCTGTTAGAACATCGTAAGCCCCAAGTGGGATATTTATAATGACCTGAATGCCCTTGAAAGGGATATTCGGATGTAAGGGTATGATTGTAAAAACACTCCCCATGAGGACATATATATCTTGTGATACAAGCCATGGGGAGGAGAGCATTGCTCACCTAACTCCCCTCTACACTCTCTCTCTATTTGGTCTGTAACCACAACAGTTGGCGCTGTCCGTGGGGGACGACAAGAGCAAGCCTCAGGATCTCGAGAAGGATGGCATCGAAGAAAGCTTCATCATCGACGGCGAAGAAGAAGGAAGGGGATACGGCAAAGTCCCGCGTCAACACTAGGGCTTCGGCATCGGTGGTCACGGGCATGAACGACGACGCGGACGCGGCAACCACCAGCGTCGATGCTCACCGCGTGACGAGCGACCCCAACATCGTCGACGCAACGAGCGACCCCACCACTGATGCAACGGCTGACCCCACCCTGCGAGTGATGCCCGACTCCGCTGTCGACGTGACGGTCAACCTCGGCAGTACTGGCCGGGTGGCAAAGAGCGGTAACGTTGGCACCCGTGGAGGCACGACCGCCATCCCTACACCCGGTGCGGGAGCACCGAGAGGTTTCGACAGTAACACGGGCCTCGTCATCGACGCCAGAGTCTACCACACCGACGTGACGGGCAACCCAGGAGCGCAAGCCGTGGTCACCGCTGTTCCGACAACACGACCAGGTGCGCCGATCGCCTCGGCCACGCAGACAGTGGAGAACGTCCTGCTGGCGGCCTTCGGCACGCTCCAACGGGAGCTAGCGGATCTCCGCGGAGCCGTGTAGAGTATGCAAGAGGCTCGGGGTCAGCAGACCCTGTCGGTGGTCGCGTCGGAGCCCCAGCACCACATCATCAGTGTCATCTCCGGAGGCTCCTCGTGGGGGACTTCAGCGCAACCGCTTTCGGGAGTGGCGCACGGTGAAGTTACCTTCAAGCCTGCCGACGCCTGGGGCCTGGAGTTTCCCCACCAGGACCCTCTGGTCATCCAAGCTGACATCGCAGGTTGTGATGTCAGGTGAACGCCCTATTTGCAGAGGCCTTCGACCGCATGGGGATCCCTCGAGGTCGCTTGGAGCCAGCGGGGACCCCGCTCCAAGGTCTTGGGGGCCAACCACTGAGGGCATTGGGCCAAGTATGTCTCCGAGTCTCCTTTCATCAAGGCGATAACGCCAGGAGCGAGGACGTCGCCTTCGATGTTGTCGACATTTCGAGCCCGTACAACGCCATACTGGGCCGTCCTATCCTCAACTCTTTCAAGGCAGTCCCTTATCTTGGCTTCTTGTGTATGAAGCTCTCGGGCCCACGGGGTGTCATCACCATCTTCAGCGACCAGGATCTCGCTCGACGCGTGGAGGCTCGTGCCAGAAGCCCGCACCGCAAGGTGCATGCTCTCACCGACAAACTCAAGGCAGACACGTCGTCTGCTCCGGGATGGACGCCCAAGCCCTGACCGGAGGGTGGGGTCAAGAGGATGCCTCTTCAGGCCGAAGGTCAATTCGTGTCCATCGGTGAAGGCTTTCCCTCGGAGGTGGAGCAGAGCTTGCTTCGGGTTCTCCATAGCAACGCGGATGTCTTCGCATAGTCCCCGGAGGACATCAAGGGCGTGGACCGCTCCCTAATCGAGCACAGCCTAGCGGTCCGCCCTGATGCTAAGCCGGTCAGGCAAAGGCTTCGGCGTATGTCCATTGACCAGCAGCAAGCGGCCAAGGTCGAAGTAGCGAAGCTTCTCCAGGCCGGAGTCATCCGCGAGGTCCAACATCCGGATTGGTTGGCCAACCCGGTGTTGGTGAAGAAAGCCAACGGCGTCAGGCGCATGTGCATCGACTTCGCTGCCCTCAATAAGATCTATATGGTCAAGGATGACGAGGACAAGACCAGCTTCATCACACCGATAGGGACATACTGCTTTGTCAGGATGCCCTTCGGTTTGAAAAATGCGGGGGCAACCTTCACCCGCCTCGTCGCGCTAGCGCTGGCTTCTCAACTTAAGAGGAACATGGAGGCTTACGTCGATGACGTGGTCGTCAAAACCAGGTAGCTAGCCCCCCACGGCCAAGATCTCCAAGTGACCTTTGACAACCTCAGGAGGGCAGGCATCAAGCTCAACCCGGACAAGTGTGTATTCGGTGTGCATGCAGGCAAGCTCTTGGGCTTTCTGGTGTCCGGGCGCGGCATCCAGGCCAACCCCGACAAGGTCGATGCGATCCTCGCCATGGAGCTGCCCAAGACGACAAGGGAAGTCCAGAGACTGGCTGGCCGCATGGCCGCATTGAGCCATTTCCTGTCTAGGGCAGCGGAGCGGGGCTTGCCATTTTTAAAGACCTTTCGCGGCTGTGATGGGTTTCACTAGGACGACGACTGCACAAAGGCCTTCGACGAACTCAAGAGACATCTCGCAAAGCCTCCCCACTTTGGTTGCCCCGGCGCCAGAGGCTCCCCTCCTGCTCTACCTCGCCGCCTCAATGACAGCGGTCAGCGCTGTCCTTGTCCTCGAGGAGGGCGCTCTTCAGCGCCCCGTGTACTTTGTCTCCAAAGCCCTTCAGGGCGCCAAGACGTGGTATACGAAGCTCGAGAAGTTGGCATACGCACTGGTCATGGCCTCGAGGAAGCTCCAACATTATTTTCTGGCTCACCCAATCACCGTGCCGTCCACGTTCCGCCTGGCGGAGATGCTGCACAATAAGGAGTCCATCGGGCGCATTGGCAAGTGGGCGGCCGAGCTCGCGCCGTTCTCCTTAACGTATGCCTCACGAGCAGCGATCAAGCCCCAAGTTCTCGCGGACTTCCTCGCGGAGTGGATCGCCTCGGCCCAGCCCACCCAGCAGCCAAGGGACCCGGTGTGGATGCTTGACACTGATAGAGCCTACGGCGTTTCTAGCGTAGGCGTGGGCGCAGTGGTCACTACGCTAGAGGGGCACCGCCTGTCGTACTCAGCGCGTCTTGCATTTCCCGCCACTAACAACACGGTCGAGTACGAGATGCTACTCTTCGGCCTCGCAAAGCTCAAAGCTCTTGGCGCGCGGTGAGTTCTCACCCGCACTGACTCATGGTTGGTGGCGGGCCATATAGACAAGTCATACCAAGCCAAGGACCCTGAACTAGCTAAGTACCTATCAGCCGTAAGAGCAAAGGAGCGACACTTCCTGGGTGTCACAGTAAAGGCCATCCCTCTGGCAAAAAATGAGCAAGTCGATGTCCTCGCAAAAGCCGCCAACCAATAGCTCCCCACTCCCGAGGGAGCGTTCTATGAGGTCCTACCTGCGGCGGCCATCGCTCAAGACAACCGTGATGCGGCCCTCATCCACCAGATTACCTAGCGGGGCGACTGGCGCGAGCCCATCTACAGTTTCTTGCAGGGCATCGCAGAGCCTGACGACCCTGTCGAGCTCTGGCGCTTACAATGTCGTGTTAGGCCTTTCAGGTGCTCGACGGAGTACTCTACAAAAAAGGAGTCTGCGCACCGCTTCTATGGTGCCTCTCACGCGAGGACGAAAAACACCTCCTCGTGAAAATTCACGTGGGACTCTACGGCTCACATCTAGCGCCGAGGTCGCTCGTCGGCAAGACATTCAGGCAGGGCTTCTACTGGCCGACTATCGTCGCTGATGCCCAAGACCTCATGCGCCGGTGTCAAGGCTACCAATGGATAGGGCGGGTCATCCAAAGACCCCCGACCAGCCTCAACCCCATTTCCCCAGTATGGCGTTGGCACGGTGGGGCATCGACGTTGTGGGACCACTCCCTCGGGCCCCAGGAGACCTGCGGTTCATAGTGGTCGCTTTGGAATATTTCTCCAGGTGGCCAGAGGCTGTGGCTCTAGCTAGGGTAACCTCAGTAGCCATACAGCGTTTTCTCTGGCAGAACATCATATGCCATTTCGGGGGGCCCAAGGAGATCACCGCCGACAATGGTCTGCAGTTTGACTCCGCCCCGTTCAAGGAGTTCTGCCGCAACATGGGCATTACGCTTCGATTCGCTTCGGTCGGGCACCCACAGTCTAACAGAGCAGTCGAGCAGGCAAACGGCGCTATCTCCGCCGGAGTCAAGAAGCGTCTTGTCGGGCTGCCAAAGGGCAAGTGGCCAAGCGAGCTCCACAGCGTCCTCTGGTCCCTCCGTACGCACTCTACGGAGTATAAATAAGATGTAGCGTCGAGATCCGTCTCCGCATGCACTCTACGGAGTACAAATAAGACGTAGCATCGAGGCCCGCCTCCGCACGCACTCTACGGAGTACAAATAAGACGTAGCGTCGAGGCCCGCCTCCGCACGCACTCTACGGAGTATAAATAAGACGTAGCGTCGAGGTCCGCCTCCGCACGCACTCTACAGAGTATAAATAAGACGTAGCGTCGAGGTCCGCCTCTGCACGCACTCTACGGAGTATAAATAAGACGCAGCGGGGGGACGCCTTCGCGCGCACTCTACGGAGTATAAATAAGACGTAGCGTTGAGGTCCACCTCCGCATGCACTCTACGGAGTATAAATAAGACGTAGCATCGAGGTCTGCCTTCGCACGCACTCTACGGAATATAAATGAGACGCGGATGTTATCCCTGCGCACTCTACTGAGTATAAATAAGACACGGATGTCCCTGCGCACGTGTGGGCCTCGCCCCTACGCGTACTCTCCGGAGTATAAATAAGACGTGGTTGATGTTCTACGTACTCTTCGGAGTATAAATAAGACGCAGATGTTGTCCCTGCGCACTCTACTGAGTATAAACAAGACGTGGATGTCCCTACGCGTCCTCTCCGGAGTATAAATAAGACGTGGTTGATGTTCCTGAAGGAGAGCGGGTAGGCTACGCTAGCTACAATATTTTTCTACCACGTTCAACCAAAAACATGCGTGTAAGGGAGTCATGGATAGTTACCACTAGATGCGCTGCGCAGCGGAAGAAGAGTTGGAGCAGCCCGGTCCAACGTAGATGCGCGTCGATGAAGTATAAGCAGTCGATTGTTTCACGAACTGAACGTCTCCTCCTCGCGTCCTAGAAATAGCCTTGTGCTTCTCACAGATCAGCACAGCAGCAACAGCAGCGGCGCCTCCACGGAGTCCACACATTCGGGATAGAACGCCGTGCACCGGTGTGCTAGCACCGCGCGCCCGACTAGGGTTTTGGGATACGGCCGAGGGGAGGTGGCAGCCAGGGTTTTTAGGATAGTAGCGTCACACACCTGCAGCCCCGCCTCCACATATTTATAGAGCATGCTAATGGGCTTCCATGTTGTAGGCCGATTAGAATCCTAATCCCATATGGATCAATATCCCTTTTAACCTATAAAACCGAATTGTTTATGATTGCCTCTTGGGCACATCACTAACAATTTCCCACTTGCACTAGAGACAATCATATAGGCAAGCTTTCCAATTCCAACCTATTAAGTGTGTGACCCGTTAGGTTCATGTGTAGACAGCCATGACCCGAAAACCCTTTTCAAGCTAAAATTCAATAGTGGCACCTAGCAGGGCATATTGACTCCTAAATACACATAAAGATTATATCAGCTAAACCTTGATATACACACACTTAGATCCCTTTGCCACACGATACTAGTCGAACTTAAAGCGAGATTCGTGCCACCCTTGTAATAGCTCAACCATTCACTCGATCTTGTGGTCGATTACAACTCATGACTAACTCTTAGTCACATTGTGATTAACTCTTTAATCACCTTGGCATGGCCATGCACTTTCCTAATCCAACCACATCCCATTCCATGTTTCATGAAACACCTGAGGACCACTTTTATAGCTACCCAGTTACGGAGTAGTGTTTGGCAGCCCCAAAGCGCACCACTACATATAGTGAGAAACAATGGCGATTTCAGGTCGAAGGATCCAGTAGGTATACCACTCGAGATCGCTTGATGGCATATATTAACATAACAATCCCAGTAACGTCTCGGAGTGGGTCAATCCAACACCATGTTCTCTAACATGTGCCCGCATTATTGATTTGATATTCCTATATCCATGATTCGTGAAACATGATCATCAATCAATACATGTGCTAGTCCATAAATCATTGTTGTCCCACGTAATGACATAAGACTAGGGATCTTTAGAATAACATTAAATAAAACAAAGAGTTTTATGAACAAGTCACATACTTGCCAATCAATGCATACAATCATTATTCAAGGAACCAAATAACACTTTATTCAAAATTTTATAAACATAGACTTGATATAATCATCTACCACACACACTAGAGTCAATCATGTAAATAGCTAATACCTATGGCACTCATTTGTGCCTCAAGCTTTGGTTGTGGGAGAGGCTTCATCAACGGATCAGCAATATTCAAATCCGTGTGCACCTTGCAAATCTTCACTTCACCTCTATCAATGATCTCACGGATAAGGTGATAGCGCCGAAGTATATGTTTGGACTTTTGGTGTGACCTAGGCTCATTTGCTTGCGCAATGGCTCCACTATTATCACAATAGAGATCCATTGGACTGGACATACTAGGGATCACACCAAACTCAAAAATAAATTTTCTGATCCAAACAGCTTCATTTGTAGCTTCAGAAGCTGCAATATACTCGACCTCAGTTGTCGAATCAGCTACCGTCTCTTACTTGGAACTTTTCCAACTCACTGCCCCTCTATTGAGGCAAAACACAAAACCAGACTACGATCTGCTATCATCTTTATCAGTTTGAAGCTAGCATCGGTGTAACCTTTTACAATGAGCTCTTCTTCACCTCCAAAAATAAGTAACGGATCCTTAGTCCTTCTAAAGTAATAAAGAATATTCTTTACAGCCACCCAGTGAGCTAGACCAGGGCTAGATTGATACCTGCTCGTAACACTTAGAGCATATGAAACATCTAGGCGTGTACAAAGCATAGCATACATGATGGATCCGATGGCTGAGGCATACGGAATCGCACTCATCTTCTCTTGCTCATCAAGTGTTGAAGCACACTGAGTCTTGCTAAAACTAATGCCATGTGACATAGGCTAGAAACCTTTCTTGGAATCTTGCATATTGAACCGTTTCAATACCTTATCAATGTATGTACTTTGGCTTAATCCAATTAGCCTCCTCGATCTATCTCTATAGATCTTTATGCACAAAATGTAAGCTGCCTCTCCGAGATCCTTCGTTGAAAAACTTTTTCTCAAAGAAGACTTCAGAGCTTCTAGCATTGGAATATTATTTTCGATCAATAATATGTCATCTACATACAAGACCAGAAAAACAAGTGCGCTCACACTAGCCTTCTTGTAAACACAAGGCTTTTCTTCATTCCTGATGAAATCAAACCCTTTGATTACTTCGTCAAAACGAAGATTTCAACTACGAGATGCTTGCTTCAATCCATAAATGGACTTCTGAAGCTTGCATATTCTCCCAGCATTTTTCGGATCAACAAAACCCTCAGGCTATGTCATGTACACATCCTCGCTTAGGTTTCCATTTAGGAAAGCCATTTTGACATCCATTTGCCAAATCTCGTAGTCAAAATAGACAACAATCACTAGGAAGATCCGAATAGACTTTAGCATAGCGACGGACGAAAAAGTTCCATCATAATCTACATCTTGAATTTGCTTGAAATCTTTTGCCACCAATCGTGCCTTATAGATGTAAACATTTCCATCCATATCTATCTTTTTCTTAAAAATCTATTTACACTCAATAGTTTTTACACCATCAGGTGGATCCATCAAGTTCCAAACTTGATTACCATGCATGGATTCTATTTTGGACCTCATGGCTCCAAACCATTTTTTAGAGTCTGGTCCCATCATTGCTTCCGTGTAGCTCTTGAGCTCATCATTGTTCAACAACAATATGTCGCGTTGTCCCGTGGTTAGAAGCGTAAACTTTTTAGTTGCGCGACGTGCCCTTGTAGATCTACGTGGGGACGGTGCCTCCATAACCGGTTGTACAACATCTTGTACATCCTGTTGAGGTACAATAGGAGCTGAAACATTTTCAGGTGTTTCCCGAATCTCTTCAAGCTACACCTTGCTCCCACTAACACCCTTTGAAATAAACTCTTTTTCCAAAAAGACACCGTTCCGAGCAACAAACACTTTGCCTTCTTTCCGATTGTAAAAATAATATCCTTTGGTTTCCCTAGGATATCCAACAAAGAAGCATTTATAAGATTTAGGATGACGCTTATCAGACGTCAAACTTTTCACATAAGTCTCACAACCTCATATCTTAAGGAAAGATAATCCAGGACGTTTCCTGGACCATTTCTCGTGTGGTGTCTTTTCTACTGATTTAGATGGAACTTTGTTTAGTGTAAACGTAGCAGTTTCTAGAGCATATCCCTAGAAGGACAATGGAAGATCAGATTGGCTCATCATAGACCGAACCATGTCTAATAAGGTCCGGTTCCTCCGTTCAGATACCCTGTTCCATTGAGGCGTTCCAAGCGGAGTCAGCTGTGGAATAATTCTACACTATTTTAGATGTTCACCAAATTCATGGCTCAAATATTCACCTCCACAATCAGATCGCAGAATTTTAATTGTCTTGCCTAGCTGATTTTGTACTTTATTATGAAATTCTTTGAACTTTTCAAACGATTCGGACTTGTGCCTCATTAAGTAGATATATTTAGATCTACTAAAGTCATCGGTAAAAGTAATGAAATAATGAAAACCACCTCTGGCTACTGAGCTCATTGGTCCACATACATCGGTATGTACAAGTCCCAACAAGTCACTTGCCCTCTCACTATGACCGGTGAAAGGCGCCTTTGTCATCTTGACAAGTAAATAAGACTCGCATGTCTCAAATGATACAAAATCAAATGAATTGAGTAGTCCATCTTTATGGAGCTTCTCTATGCGTTTCTCATTTATATGACCTAAGCGACAATGCCAAATAAAAGCGGGATTCAAATCTTTAGGCCGTAGCCTCTTTGCATTAATATTACAGACATACTTATCCTCAAGATCAAAAACATATAACCCATTCATTAATGGACAATGTGCATAGTGTATATCATTAAAATAAATAGAACAACGTTTATTCTTTATTACGAACTCATAACCACCATCTTCCTCCAAACATGAAGAAGAGATAATGTTCCTACTCAATGCTGGAATGTAATAACAATTATTTAATTCCAAAACTAATCCTGAAGGTAATGACAAGTGATAAGTGCCGACAGCCAGTACAATAACCTTTGCTCCATTTCCGACACGCATGTCCAACTCGCCTCTCGCAAAACTTCTAGTCCTTCTTAGACCCTGCAACGATTTACAAGTATGAATCATCAATCTAGTATCAAATATCCAAGATTCATCAGAAGAAATTGCAAGATTAATTTCTATAACATTTATACCTGAAGCAGAAGTCTCGTTTCCCTTCTTCTTTTTCAGATCCTCCAGGTATTTCTTACAATTACTAGACCAATGCCCTTTGACATTGCAGTGGTAGCACTCATCATCAGGAGAAGGGCCAGATTTAATTTCTATAACATTTATACCTGAAGCAAAAGTCTCGCTTCCCTTCTTCTTTTTCAGATCCTCCAAGTATTTCTTACAATTCCTAGACCAATGCCCTTTGACATGGCAGTGATAGCACTCATCATAAGGAAAAGGGCCAGATTTGACCTTACCATTTGGCTTTGGCTTAGAGCTAGGGGGCTCATTAGGAACCTTTCCTTTGCCTTTGCCTTTGCCTTTGTGCGTCCAACGCTTTCTCTTTTTATTCTCCTTCTGAACCATCATCACACGATTGGTGTTTTTCTTAATACTTTCCTCTGCTGTCTTAAGCATCCCATGCAATTCAGTCAATGATTTCTCCATGCTATTCATATGAAAATTCATAATGAACTGCTCATAACTCGGAGGGAGAGATTGAAGAACAACATCCGTAGCTAGATCAGGATTAAGGGGAGAACCAAGCTTCTCCAAGCTCTCAATGTGACCAATCATCTTGATCACATGGGGACTGACTGGACAACCTTCCACCAGCTTACACGCATACAAGGACTTTGAAATGTTAAACCTCTCGGTCCTAGCTTGGTTCTCAAACATGTCACGCAGTCCTTCAATCATAGTGTGAGCATCTGCATTCTCATAATGCTTCTGAAGCTCAGAAGACATGGTTGCAAACATGAGACAGCTAACGTCGAGTGAATCATTGCAGTGCTTCTCATAAGCTTTGCGGGTGGCAACATTTGCACCCTCAAGGAGTTCATCGGGGTAGGGTTGCTCAAGAACGTATTCCCTTTTTTCTTGTCTAAGAACAATTCTCAGGTTGCGGTACCAATCAATAAAATTCGTTCCATTAAGTTTTTTTTCTCAAGAACAGATTGCAAATTAAAACCAGAATTGTTACTAGAAGCAGCCATGATCTATGTTTATGTTTGATCTTCCATTAAAAATTTAACAAAAGACACTCCCACTATATGTTTTGTAATCGTCTTCCCTCTAACGACATATAGTGGTCAAGATCCATGTTCATCTAAGTTCTAGTGAACTTTGGCATCACCGCTAAAAACTTAGTGACGTAGGTAAGCAACGCTTGCTAATCACATCTTATGTGACTCTTGTTTATTGGGTGGCATCCAATGCCCCGACTTCCAACACCATGCCCTAAAGCCCAAATCCAATTTGATAGCCTTGTCAAATAAACCAACACTATGCATGTGGATGTCCAACATTTACCCTATTAGATCAAGATAGTTGATGGTACTTTGATTTGGCAGACCTACCAAACAATGATCCTAATTCTTATAGGCGTAGCAATTGGAAAGACATCAAATAAATTCTTAATTTTTCTGAGGGAAGCTATTCTGTCATGAAAAATACATCCTCTACAGGTATGGCATGAAAGAATAGTATGACAGGAAATAAATATCACATGCATATAATCACATTATACTATGAATGGTACGACCTTTTGAATCGTAGTGGTCGTCATCGCTATGGTTCCACAGTGATCTCCTTCGCCACATTTCCTGTCCTCTTTGTCATCATGCTTGAAGCCTCTATTGTAAAGAACTAAACTATTACACTAATAGCTAGCAAATGAATTACATGAGGAGCTCAAGTATCACAAGTCGACACACATGTCGTTATACAATTAAAGAACAGCCTCAACCCAGCTGTGATTAATATGACACACAAGCCGCCAAAACACACATGCATCACATATACATCTATGCCATACCATTCACATCATTCCCTGCAAAAACAAGTTAAGCGCAGAATGCATTCTACCTCCCTGACATGAATGTGTTTGTATAACAATCTATGCGCGTACGCAACGGCGGTCCTGAAAACCTCACGGAATTAAATAGATCGTATCTATGAAATCGCTATGAAAATCTCATCGGGCCAATCAAATCAACCAAAATCCGAGCCATTCAAAATATCTCAATTTTCATTAGATCAATCATACTGATCACCGTGATCGATATACTTGAGGAGACCGCAACACAAGACCTCGATCTGTTGGCTCGATCTACTGACTGTGTGCGCAGTTAGCCCTGATGGTGATTCCAGCCGGTAGGGGCAAGTCACGCGTACATCAAAGAAGGAGCACAAACTAATCTTTTTGGCCACATGATGCTATCAATTCATACCTATTTCAACCCCTTATGACTGATTGATCTAATCAATTCGTGCACCGAAAGATCCATCACATGAACCTTGCATAAGAACAGTCATAGATCACATCTACTACAACAACATAACATCTACAAGCGCATGATCCAGACCACATACTACGCAGCTTTGCTCTGATACCACTGAAGGAGAACAGGTAGGCTACGCTAGCTACAATATTTGATTTTCTACCGTGTTCAACCAAAAACATGCGTGTAAGGGAGTCATGGATAGTTACCACTAGATGCGATGCGCAGCGGAAGAAGAGTTGGAGCAGCCCGGTCCAACGTAGATGCACGTCGATGAAGTAGAAGCAGTCGATCATTTCACGAACTGAACGTCTCCTCGCGTCCTAGCAATAGCCTTGCGCTTCTCGCCGATCAGCACAACAGCAACAGCAGCGGCGCCTCCACGGAGTCCACACATTCGGGATGGAACGCCGTGCGCTGGTGTGCTAGCACCGCGCGCCCGGCTAGGGTTTCGGGATACGGCCGAGGGGAGGTGGCGGCCAGGGTTTTCAGGTTAGTAGCATCACACACCTGCAGCCCCACCTCCACATATTTATAGAGCATGGTAATAGGCTTCCATGTTGTAGGCCCATTAGAACCCTAATCCCATATGAATCAATATCCCTTTCAGCCTATAAAACCGAACTGTTTATGATTGCCTCTTGGGCACATCACTAACAGTTCCCACATACTCTACAGAGTATAAATGAGATACAGCGGAGGCTTGCCTCTGCACCACACGTTAACGAGTGGAAAAGAGAAGCAGTAGCAAGCTGCGCTCGCGCGCCTACTTCGACTAGGCGCCAGCTCTGCTGCCACCACTTCGAAGGGTAGGGGATGGAGCACTCGCGCGCCTACTTCGACTAGGCGCCAGCTCCGCTGCCACCACTCAGAAGGGTAGGGGACGAACCGCTCGCGTGTCTACTTGAACTAGACACCAGCCCCGTTGCCACCACTTCGAAGGGTAGGAGACGGAGCGCTCACGCATTTACTTCGACTAGGCGCTAGCTCTGCCATTACCACTCCGAAGGGTAGGGGACGGAGCGCTCGCATGTCTACTTCGACTAGGCGCCAACTCCGTCGCCACCATTTCGAAGGGTAGGGGACGGCTCGCGCGTCTACTTCGACTGTGGAGCGCTCGCGTGCCTACTTCGATTAGGTGCCAGCTCCACTGCCAGCACTCCGAAGGGTAGGGGACGGAGCGCTCGCTCGTTTACTTCAACTAGGCACCAGCTCCGCTGCCACCACTTCGAAGGGTAGGGGACGGAGCACTCGCGCGTCTACTTCGACTAGGTGCCACTTCCGCTGCTACCACTTTGAAGGGTAGGGGACAGAGCGCTCGTGCGTCTACTTCGACTAGGCGCCAGCTCCACCGCCACCACTCCGAATGGTAGGGGACGGAGCGCTCGCGCGTCTACTTCGACTAGGCGTCAGCTCCGCTGTGACCACTTCAAAGGGTAGGGGATGGAGCGCTCACGTGCCTACTTCGACTAGGCGCCAGCTCCGCTACCACCACTCCGAAGGGTAGGGGATGGAGCGCTTGCGCGTCTACTTCGACTTGGCGCCAGCTCCGCTGCCACCACTCAGAAGGGTAGGGGACGGAGCGCTCGCGTGTCTAGTTCGGCTGTGGAGCACACGCGCGTCTACTTCGACTAGGCGCCAGCTTCACTGTCACCACTTCGAAGGGTAGGGGACGGAGCGCTCGTGTGCCTACTTCGACTAGGCGCCAGCTCCGCTGCCACCACTCCGAAGGGTAGGGGACAGAGCGCTCACGTGTCTACTTCGACTAGGCGCCAGCTCCGCTGCCACCACTTCGAAGTGTAGAGGACGGAGCGCTCGCGTGGCTACTTCGACTAGGCCCCAGCTCCGCTGCCACCACTTCGAAGGATAGAGGATGGAGCACTCGCGCGCCTACTTTGATTAGGCGCCAGCTCCACTGCCACCACTCCAAAGGGTAGGGCACGTAGCGCTGTTTCGTCTACTTCGACTAGGCACCAGCTCCGCTGCCACCACTTTGAAGGGTAGGAGACGGAGCGCTCGTGCGTCTATTTTGACTAGACGCTCGTATGCCAACCTCGCTTACAAAGCGCTACGACTATCAAGAGAAGCGGAGTTGGGTGCAAGAGGCCAGCCTTCGTTGCGTCAGGGAGCGATCACACGAGAAATAGTATGCAATGACAGAGCACCCTGGGCAACTGTTGTTTCATTCATACAAAAAGGCAGCCACAGGGCACTAGTATAGCAAGGCACACATAGCACAGCACACCAGGTCCCGGCATCACACCTAGGGGCCCGCGCCGTCTTCATTGCACCGAGGGACCTCCTCGAGCCACTGGAGAAAATCCCCTTCCCGATGTAGCGTTCGCCGCAGCATGACCTTGGCCGCATCCTCCCGATGTAGCCCCAGATCCGGTCATAGAAAGTCTTGAGGGCGAGCAGAATGGCACAAGCAGCACCGGACAACGCCCCGGCTTCGACTGGCAGATCCATCTGGGGATCGACCAGCTCGTTGGCATGCTCACACCCCTGGGTGTGGAGCATGGCAAAAGCGAGGCAGGCGTCGGCGAAGCCGCAATGATCGCCGAAGGTTCTAGCACCGCGGAGTGCGAGGCTTGAGCCCTCTTCGATTCGTTCCAGGGTCTGCGCCACATCTGCGGGGCTGTACGTAAGGTCCGGAACGTCAACAGAAAGGCCCCGGAGGGCCCCCCTCCAATGACTCCATTGCCCTCCACGCCGCCACCGACGCGCTGCCCAAGGTCCGGTTTCTCTCCTCCAAGGCCGTGGCAAGCCGGGCCTTCTCTTCCTCCAGCGCAGTGATTTGCTCAAGCAAGCCGGTGCGCTCCTCCGCCACGGCGCGCTGGATCTCCTCTGTGGCACATTGCGCCGTTGCCACCGCACTCTCCGCATCCGCAATAAGTCTCTGCGCATCGGAAGATGCCCTGGTGATTTCCGCCTCCAACACACGAATACGTTAGTCCTTGGCGGTGTGAGCCTCATCGGCAGCACGAAGCTGGCCCTCCAGCGCCCTCCGCTCATGGGTGCGAGCCTCCTCCAGGGCCCAGTTGTTGGCAAGCGTCTAAAAGGGGGAGGGGGCCAGTGTTAGCTACGTGCTCGACATGCAGCGTAGACGACGAACTTAGGTACTTACCCTCATCTCCGAGGCGCTCAGCACGAGCGCCAGAAGGTCCCCACGCACGACGACAGTGCCCGCCGATCCAGGCTACCGTCGGCGCACTCCACGACCCCGTTAAGGACGCGAAGCGTCTCCAGTCGAGGGATAAAATCCAACACGACGAGCCTCTGGGCCTCTGAGCCAGCACCGGACGCCCACACCACGTCCTGCGCAACGAGGCCTGCGACTTCGCGGACACCCCCGCTGCTCGATCCTTGGCCGCGTCCGGGAGACCTCGTCTCTCCTGATGTCGATGATGGAAGTAGCGAGCAAATCGGAGAGAGCTTCGCGAAGTCGCGCGGGGAAAAGGAATTGCGCCTACCTTCGACACCCTCCACCAGGGCACGGGGAGGTGTCCACTTAGTCTCCGTTTGGGTCGCGGAGGCATCATCAGCCTGGGGAGCGATGACTCCCCCCTCAGGCAGAGCGGCTTCCCTATCGAACCCTAGGTCCCCGGTGACCACGTCTGCTACATTGAACTGCCTCCTCGAGGGCGCGAACGATCGTATCTGGGGGCGCTTCGCCCTCGAGGACTTGGGTGATGTGTCCTCGGCCGCTCCAGTGGCCGAAAGGACTGGTGCAAGCGACAGGTCCTCGGTGACCGCTACAGGTGCCGAGGGCACAGGCAGTAGGTCCTCGCTGGCCGGTACAGGCGACAAAGCCTCGTCCTCGAGGATGTCGCTACCAAGGCCCACCTCACCGCTGCCTAAGCCCTCCTCGTTGGGGGCAGTGTGCTCCCCCGAACCGGCGTGCTCGGACCCAGCGCCCGACATGTCCTCCGACTCGACGGTGTCCACCACAGATGCGACCGGCGGGATGGATATACCGGCGCTGGACCGATCTCTCCGCCGACTAGGAGACGCCCCCACCTCGCTGTCGCCATCGCGGCGGCGAGTCGGAGTTCGCACGGGCACCGCGCGCACTGGTACGGGGAGGCCTAGGGCCTCGCACACCTGATTTATCCGCCCCAACCTCGTAGGGCCTGTCGCGACTTCGCGTAGCACGTGCTCCTTCGCTGTGCACTCTCCGTGTCCTCCAATGAGAGCACTGCATGTGAAGCGATACTTCGTTCACAAAACAGTTATATATATAGGCAACACACGGCCGAAGTACTTACCAGGACCGAAGGGTTTCCGCAGACAAGACACTGTAGGTCGGACGCCATCTCGCCGGGAGCGATCTTGCTCGTACTTCCATCGGGCGGAGAGAGGGGACACCCCGCACATTGTAAACCCCTCGCCGAGATTGCGCATGTTGAACCAGAGGGCAACTCCGGCAAGCCTCCGTGCTTGTTGTTCGTCATTGCCCTGCGGCCTCACTTCCGAACAGCTGTTGAAAGATATTGGCTGATCTCGGCACCGAAGGCCGCTGCTACTCGTCACATGGTAGTAGAACCACCATTGCATCCAGCCGGACCCCCACTTCCCTCGTGTTGCCAGCGCGGGGAAAAGCTTCGCGCAGCTCGGCCTTAGCGCGAAGTTGACACTACCAAAATTGGACAGCGCCCCCCCTTCGACCTTCTTCGGCTAACAGTGCGCGTCATGAAGAAGGGCGAACAGGTTCGCGCTGGGACGAACACCTTTTGTTCGGACAGCCCAGGCAAAAACAGCCAAGCAAACTATCGTGTTTGGGGTCAGCTGCGCCAGCTCCAGCCCATAAGTCCGCAAGACCTCACCGACGAAAAGCGTCGAAGGCATCCGGAGCCCAGCCTCAAAAAACATGACAAAGACAATCGCCTCCAACTCGTGAGGGTGAGGCTCCACCTCGTCGCGGGCAGGCAGGCGAGCTCCTGCGGGCTCCTCTATCTTCTTCTCCCGGAGGAGGGTTCGGATCGTCTTCTCTATAGCGCGACTCTACCCCAGGACGTCGTTGTGCGCCGGAGCGACATCGTGCCTATGTCCCTGAGCGCTGCTTAGGTTTGGCAAGGCCACCTCAGCTCTCGTCTACCATGTGGCAGCCATCTGTTCATCGTGGCATGCCACGTAGCGCCACCTGGCGCGCCACCTCATGGCATAGACACCACACCAGCACCTAGCACAGTCAGCAGCCAAGTTGGCGCTTAGGTTTAAGTGGCAGCCATGTGTCACTCCATGTCGTGGCAAAGGTCCACATGGCCTGCCACATCAATGAACAGTTGTCCCAAGGCCACATCATCACCACGTGTCATCCACCTGGTATGCCACACCAGCAATCTAGCCTAATCATCTGCCATCTCAGCCTCCCTATGGTCCACGAACCTAGTCCATGAGAGACCGAGCCCACATGTCGGCCTCTAGTCTAAAAAGTCAAACCTAGGGCTAATATCAGCATGACATCATAAATCGATTTTCCCGTGAAAAATAATTTAGCCAAAAATGAAAATCCCCTACTGACATCACAATCCCCTTTTCCTATAGAAAAATAATTCAAGAAATTCTGTTTATTCATTTCTTTAAATTTCAAACTTCCAGGAGCCCGTCCTCTTTATCCTAACTCCAATTGAGCCCATTCAAATTTCAAAATCCATCAAAAATTCAAATCTATCCATTTCTACCCTCATTTTTAATATTTGGAGTCTATTTGAATTTATTAGGATTTTATTTGAGTTTGGTGGGTTATTTTCACGCTTAGACAACGACGATTCAGAAGAATTCTTTGACGAAGATTCACACTGATTCATGGAAGGCAAGTTACACACCTTGATCATTTTGATCCTAGATTACAAAATAAAATGATATTATTTTAAATTACTTTATATGTATATTTTTATTCAACATATTTCAATTCAGTTTTAAACTTAGTTATTGCCTACTTGTTAGTACCTCTTTTGACATTCATCCCTCTACCTTGTCACCCTAGAATAAAACTCTAGTTAGTATACTACCACAGCTTGAGAATTTTTGTAGCAAATGCTTAAACCTTCATAGATATAACTTTAGGTTTGGGATAACCTTATCACTATAACTTCCTAAATTTAAGTGCTATTTGAAGCTTTTAAAATAAAATTCATAATTTGAATTTTTCTGGAATTAATACAAGGTTAAATTGAGTATTTAATAATTAAAAGGATTTAATATAAAAAAATAAACATTACCATATGCTGAAAATATTTTGTTTGGGATCCTTGTGTCTCAAGTAATTTTCTAGATTTTTGTGTGAATTTTTTGGATTTATTTGCTTTTTCTAGAGAACATTTTATTTTTTTTCTAATTTCAGAAACTGAAAAATCCCCAAAACCCTCCCGCACAGATCGGACCAGTTCGATCGGCCACCGCCACACGTCAGCCATCCGTCGCACACCGCACGTCCCTAGCCGTCTGATCGATATTACCATTCAGACCATCCGAACGTTCGTACCCATCTGGACTGACTGATCATTTTCAGACCATCCGATCACCACACCGTTCGCCCGTTCTGAACATGTCTGAGCACTGTTCATCTGTGCCATCCTAGCTAGCCGTTCGATCCTCCATTGTGCCACATGGTAGCCATCTGCAATACTGAGCACTGTTCATCGTCCCCGAGATAGACTCCACCGCCGTGTCCCTCGCGAACGCTTGCCGCTATCCATACCCAACCTAGTCTCTCTGCCATCTTCATCTCACCTTGACTTTCACGCAATAAAAGCCGCACCGCGCCTCGCCCTCCGCATCCCGCAGCCGGTCGCCCTCGCCCATTATTCCCGTGCGCCGCCTCCTTCGCAGCTGAGCTCACCGTGCGCCTTCGACGTCCATGTCGTGCGCCGTCGTTTTTGCACCGAACTTCGCCATCACCGCTGAGCTCTAGTCACCGTCTGTCTTCTCGTTGCTAGCCGCTGCACAGCTTCGCCACTCAACCAACTGCCGCTGGTCTCGTCCGCTGGTGAGTTTCACCGCCGCCTTGACTCGCCATCTCGCTTCGCTCCGGCCATCGCTCCACTGCTCCTCGGTCCCTATGTGTCGTCGCCTCGCCCGTCGCGCACCCGTGACTGCTCGCGCATCGAAGAGCCACAACCCCTTCGCCTCCCGTAGCCAACTGCCAAGCGACGCGTGTCGTCAACCTTTGGACCGTCCTAACATATCCATGCCTCTAGACCGTCCGATCGTCGTTGCACTGTTTGATCGACGTGATCGTTCAGACAGTCCGAACCTCCTCAGCTGTCCGATCATTGCCAGCCCAGTCAAGTCTGCCGTCCACAACAGTTGCCACCTCAGCCCTAATCCTACGTGGTTGCCACGTCAGTGCCATGTCAGCTCCCAAGCCAACCCAAGTGCCATATCAGTCGCCATGTCAGCCATAGTGCACATGTGTCTTGCCACATCACCGACACATCAGCCCTAGATGCTTAGTCAGTAGCCACATCATCCAAGCTAGCCATATGCACACTGTTCTATGAGAGGAGTCCACCATAGACCAGTCTTTCCGGGCATCGAGTCCACAATATAGTACAATTTCTGAATTTCCAACATTTTCTTTAGATTAGATTTTTCAAGAGTCCGTTCTTCTTCGTCCTAACTCCGATTGACCCCATTTCTTTTTTTTCTAAATTCATCCAAAATCAAGCTCTATCTGTTAGTTCTGATTTTGAAGTTTTTTGAGTTCATTTGAATTTTATTTGATTTTATTTTTTTACTTTATTCGTTTTCTCTCTCATTAGATTGCGTCTTCGAAAGAGCGGAAGCACAATCAGAAGATCAAGAAGTCATAACTGAGCAAGGCCAAAGCAAGTCATGTCCTTTGATCATATTGAACCTAGTTTTCAATCTATTATTTATTTATTTTATTTTAAATTATCATGCATTACTAATTTATTACAAATCCTTAAACTTAGTAGTTTTTGTTCCAATTAATTAACCACTCTATTGATAATTTGAATATCATGATATCATTGTTACCTTAGGATGAAAATTTTATTTAGTGATGCAATACTAGTTGTCACATGCTTTGTACAATTAATTTGCTTAGCCACGCTTATAGTCTCGTTGGGTTCATTATCACATGTGGTTAATTAATTAATTTGACTTAATGAGATATTGAATCATGATTGGCACCACAGTTATAAAATTTTTGTGCCAAGATATTGATATGTTATTAGTATTGGATATACAAAATTGGTTTTCACTTAGGCGAGTGATCATGCAGTAAAGGGGGAGTGTGGTTAGCACTTCCAGGGATGTGAAAGTCTCGCCGGGTAATGTCTGAGGACTTAATTTTGTGTGCTATTGATTTGAATCTTACCGTGCAAACCACGTATCTAGTATAGGATAGACCTAACTGGTTAATTTATGATATTTTAATTCTAATTTCGCCATTAAGTTGAACATATTGTTGATTTCCATGGCACAAGAGGGGACAATTATCGACTAGGTGGTTAACCTACTCGACGGCGAAACCTTAGCGGATGGAATTGGGTTGAGGTTGAACATTGTAAAGGCTTTGTTGTGATTTTCTTTAACGTGAGGACGATCACATTGTGTGGGTATAGTTGTTCAACCTCTGCAGAGTGTCTCCGATTATGAATAATACTGAGTGATTTCACACGAAGGATAGTTATTTACCAAAATTGGGTTCGATAACCTTGGAAAGTGGACAGGTAGTTCACTAGTGGTTTGCTAAAGTGGATGGTTAATTAACTTACGGTCAATTAATTACTTTTGTTATGTATTTATTATTATTTTTTTAAAGTTCACTTTCAATTTATTTATTGTGTTTACTTTAAATTATTATTTTATATAAAATAACTTTGTATTGCATTTTGTTACAAGCGACTTGCTGCGTATCAATGTACTCACGGTTTTATGCTAATTGTTGCTCAGTTGAAGGGGAGGAACCATATCAGTAGGAGTTACCTGAAGAAGGATACTTTGATGACTTTGCGGGTAAGGACTTTGCTTCCCAGTCGATTGCCTGTGGGCATGCTGAATGGCTATTATACTTATTTCTATTTTCCGCTGCTAGTTTTTGAAACCCTTCTGGCTATTAATTGTACGCTTGGCCACAATGTCATACTATGATAATTATTAATATTTGAGTATTTTTCTTTATTAATCGTGTATATGGTTGATATTTGATCTATGTTACATTATGTGCACTAGCGTGATCCTGGACTAGTGTAGTATGCACAGAAAGTCTGAATTTGCATATTCGGGTCTCGACAATCACATAAATTGATGAGCTTTTAAAATGTATTCTTAACTTCGATGAGTTAAGAAAGTCTATAGAATATTTTCAAACAAAATATAAAACTTGGTTTAGATTTAGGCAAATAGTTAGGTGGCAGGTGCTGTCGAACCCTGGAGTAACTACTCTAGGATTCTCTTTGTAAATCACACTAATGCTAGTCAATACAATGGATACAAAAATTCATATCATGCATAACGACATTTATTGATTAATTAAATGTGAGCTTGATGGCCAAGGTTTATATCAACGGTTCATAAACCAAAATTAAATATAAGCAGTGAAAGAAGAACAATAAAGCAACAGTCCATCCTGCCTACCCACAGGTAAATGATTGTAAGATGTTCCTACTCGTCATTATTCTCACCGAAGTTGATGAAGGCATCCTCTGAAAATAGTGCATGAAGCAACATGAGTATATAAAGCACTCCATAAGTTACACCAAGAGATTTAACGAAGTTTAGCGTGTATAAGAGTTGACAATGGAAGGCATAATAGGTTTGTTTGAGTGAAAAGCAAAATTTAAGTAAATACTGTAATAGATTCAAAAACTAAATTTGATACAATAGATAGAAATAGTAATTTAACAAAATAATATCATTAGTATAGGTTCCGACTAAACACTAATCTATCTACAGGTATCCCACCTGATCCATCATTCTTCAACAAAGATCTTATATGGATTCTATACATGCATATATTTTTTAAATCTCTTATGGATTCCATCCATCCATAAGCCTTTTCAGAAATCATTTTGAAAACTAAAGTCTAATCCATGAAAAACTTTACTCCACTTGCCCATAACAGTGGGCACGGCTATCAAGGATAGTTTTACACTCTGCAAAGGTTGTATAGCTTTACCCACAAGATATGATCATCCCACATTTTCACTAGATAAGCACACTTCCTTCGTTGTGCGACAGAAAGATCACGACAAGGCCTTTACAATGCTAAGTCATCAACCTGGTCACACGGCCACTAAGGTTTCACCACAACATGAATCCACAAGTTGGAGCCCCCTCTTATGTCGTGTGAGACTTCTCATGACCTACGCCACGCTCACATTTAACCTATAGTGAGACCAAAGTTGGGACCTCACAAATTAATCAGCCAGGACTATCCTATACCAGCCTTGTGGTAGTACGATATGGCTTTGTAGCAGTAGCTCAAAGACCAGCTCTTAATTTCACTTAGGTTCAAACCACACACCACTTGTGCTTGACAATCAACATTATGTCATCGAACAACAATGCATGCCAACACCCACCACCTAACCATTAGCCTAGGTCCAAATCAAGTTTTATACTTTATTTTGAAACATTTCGTATACTTTCTTGACTCATAGAAGTTCAGAATACATTTCAAAAGCTTATCATTTTAAGCACAAAACGTATCCCAACCTATGACTATTCTAAGCATGGCTAGACTTTGCTAAAAAAATTGTCCAGTTAATACTATTGTGTCAACTAGGTTTTTCTCTATGGTGACAAGGCATAGAAAGTTCAATGTCAAATTTGGCAATAAACAAAGGATATGGGTACAACTAGAATTTAAATCAATTTTAAACTAGGTTTGAATAAAAGTACACATGCATAATAATTAAAAACAAAATAAATAATTTAAATTACTAAGAGCAACATGATCAACAATATAACTTGCCATGCTCGAAGTCTTAGTGCTGCGAGTCATCGAAATCGTACTCTCCGTAATTGTCGTAATCTATGCGTGACAAACCAAAGAAAAATAAATTCAACTAAAATTCAAAAAAAGTCCGTAAATGGATAGTTTAGGATTTTAAAAAAAATTTAGAAATTTGAATGGGTCAAATTGGAGCTAGGACGAAGGAGAACAGGCTTTTGGAAGTTCAATACTAAAGGAAAAGGAAAAGGAGGATTTTCTGGAATTATTTTCTAAAGGGAAAGGTACTTATGACGTTAGCAAGGAATTTAGGGAATTATTTTTATAAAGGAAATTTATGATTATGACGTCAGAAAGGAATTTAGGAGATTATTTTTATAAAGGAAATTCAGGATTATGACGTCAGCAAAGGAATTGAATTTTTGGTCGAAATAAATTTCTAGAGAAAAATCTGTATTATGACATCATGTTGATGTCATCCCTATACGTGGTAGATGACATGGTAGATTTGCTAACGTGGCTATTAGGTGGCTGACACGTGGCGCTAACATGGCATGGGGTTGGCTCTGTGCTAACATGGCATGCCACGTGGCATGACGTGGATGCTGACTCGGTAGATGTGCTGAGGTGGCTGCCACAGACAGTTAGATGGAAATCAGGTGGCTGTGATCATGGAGAAGTTTGGACTAGTCCAAACAATGAAGGATTGTTCAGACCGTCTGATCGATTAAGGCAACGTTCGGACCATCCGAACGGCAAGAGACTTTTGGACTGTCTAATTGACAATGGACCATCCGATCGGCAATGAATGTTCGGACTAGTCTGAAAGGCAAGAGGCTTTCGGTCGTTCGATCGGCCAAGGAATGTTTGGACCATCCGAATGACAAAGAATGTTCAGACAGTCCGATCGGCAATGGACGATGATCAGCCCAAGAGACTTTCGGACCATCCGAAAGCTTAGAGTTCGGACCATCCAATCGGTCCTAGGGGACGTTTGGACCATCCTAACAGCGACGGGTAGGGACAGCGGTGCGGTATTCGAGGCCCGAGGGCTCGCTGGTGGTGCGGGGCACGACGGTAGTCAGTGAGGTGTGGAATATGGAGAGGAGAGCGAGGGCATTGCAATGATGTAGGTTAGCATTACCAGAAATGGTTGGAAGGTGGTTGGCAGCGAGGTGAAGTGGTGGCAGTGCAAGGGCATTGGCGGCAGGGCTCTCTGGCAGCTTGCTTGCTCGGTGGAGGGGCAGGAGACGTGCGCACGGGTCCGACGAAGGTTAAGGTGGTGGCGGTGTGGCACGAGGAGGACCATGGCGGCGACAATTTCTTGTCGGAGCTTCACTCGAGACTTTATGAGGTGGCACGCGGCGCGGAGGTGGCTTGACCACAGGGGAGAGAAATTGAGCGCGGGCTTGGGTGGAGTGAGGAGAGGGGATGCTCCAGGAGGCTTTCTATAGGGGTGGGGAGGGGGCGCATGCCGTGCTTCGCACTCGCTGGAGTTAATGCGGCCGGAGGAGGTGTAACTGGCAGCGATGGGGTTTAAATGCAGGGGTAACAACCGGATTTGAAGGGGGGATGAAGAGGGTGTTCGATTGGCACATTTGCTCGAGTTTAAATGAATAAAACTGCCACTATTAAGAGCTTGGGGAGGGAAGTAATGGTGGCTATGGCGGCCGATTGGGGGAAGGGGAACGAGGAAGAAAGGGTGCGAGCCCCACATGTCGGTGAGAGGAAATAGGGAAAGGAGGGAGGTGGGCGACCGGATGGATGACATAGCCAAGGAAATAAATCTTGGCCGTCGGCCCGAATAAATGAAGATGGATGCCCAAGATTTAATTGGGCAGAAAGGATTTGATCTAGGCTTGACAGTTTTCAGTCTGGGAAGAGCTTGGGGTTTAAACAATTAGAAAATAGCGAATAAAGTCCAAAAATTCCAAAAAAAAATTCAGAAAATTTCCTGGAACCATTCTAGACATAGGAAAAATATTTCCAACATAAAATTGGTCTTTAAATTTTTACAAAAATACTTTTTAGCTTTGAAATTGAGTTTTTAAATTTCAGAAACACACAGAAAACCCAGATAAAAGCCAAATGCTTCAAAATAATTAATTTGAACTATATATTTACAAGAAATCTAAATTAATATTTTATCTTTAATTTTCTTTTTACTTTAAATTACTTTTGAGAAGGAAAAAAGCCTTTTTCAAAAGCTGAAAACTAGGCAAATAAAAACTACAGAAATTTAAACAACCAAATAACACTTATTTTTATTTTAAATTAAATTAATTTTTTTACTAAATTTTTTAAAAACAAATAGCTAAGCTGTTACAGGTGCTTGCTGGCACACGTTGTTCGGTGACACAATGGTCATGTTAGGCACAAGGGGTATATGGGAAGTGTTTAAGTCAACTAAGGACCAGTCTATGAGCTACCGTTACAAAGCCCTATCGTACTACCACAAGGCTGATATGGAATAGTCCTGGTTGACTAATTTATGGGTCCTAACCTGAATATCACTATAGGTTGAATGTGAGTGTGGCGTAGATCATGAGAAGTCTCACACGACACAAGAGGGAGTCCCGATCTGGTGGATTCATTATTGAGGTGAAACCTTAGTGGAGGCATGGCCAGGTTAATGGTTTTGCATTGTAAAGGCCTTGTCATAATCTCTCCACCGCACACACAAGTATGTTAATCACGTGGCAATATGAGATGATCATGTCTTGTGGGTAAAACAGTACAACATTTGCAAAGTGTATAAATTATCCCAGATAGCCGTGCCCACGATCATGGGCAAGCTAAGTAAAATTTTTCACGGATTAGACTTGCTTTTCAAAAATGGTTTACAAAATACTTATGGATGGATGGAATCCATATGAGATTTTTTGAGAATGATGGTCCAAGTGGGATGCGATTAGCACACTTCCTTGGGTGTACGATAGAGAGATCATGACAAGTCCTTTAAAATACTCAACCACAATCTGATTTTGCCCACTAAGATTTCACTACTGAGTAAGCTGACCACCTAGTTGGAAAGTCCCCTCTTGCGCTATGTGGAAGGTTACCCAAAAATAAACTAACCACCTACATTAATCTTAATGTAGAAACCAAAGTAGAAATATCACAAATTAATTAGCCAGGTCCATCCCATACTAGACATGTGGTTGCACGATAAGGCTTAGATCAATAGTGCATAAATTTAAGTCCTTAATCAATACCCCAAGAGAGCCATCCATATCCCAATGTGATATCTACATCTCCTTTACTGCACGATCACTCGCTCAAGTGAAAACTATTTTATTTAACCAAGATCAATGACACTACCCATGCCATGGTATATAAATTTTATAGCTGTGGCTAATCACCACGATTCAATTTCTTATTAGGTCAAAATTAATTAATTATGACTTTGTGATCTTGCCATCATCCCGCCGCTCGCAGTTGCTCGCCTCTGATTTAAACCTGCGAGTCACTGACATGTATACAAGCATCACTAAAACCATCGTGTGAACTAAGTCTGTGGACCACTATCTCTGACACATGGTTCCATTCTTTGTAGACCGCTATGTGGACTGAGTCCATATGAACTGTAGTCCCACCTATCAGCCTCTCCCAATTTCCAGAGTAAAATTTTTTTGGGAAAGAAATTAAAACCCACTTAACTTCACCTGCCAGACATTTAACTTTTTCTTGAATTTCCTATAGATTCAAACTTTGAAAGGCCATAACTTCTATATTTCAAATCCGAATCCAGTGTTTTTTATTTCTAAATTCAAAACCTTTCCAACAGTACCAAAATCATAAATTTTGAAGTTTATTTTAAAGTTGTGTTGAATGTGGATAATTATGTGTTTACATACTTTGACGCTTACGACACTCCCATTGTTGACGAACAAGATCCTACATTATCCACACTTTGACCAAGGAAAGTCCTTATAATTGACACTAGAACATCGGGCGTGCTTTACGTGTCTTGCCATGATTTCAATTGCAAAAATTAATTCACACTTCAATATAAACACTTCAAGTAGATGACAGATAGAGGCCATCGCATAAATTAACCTCTACTTTAATATAGAATTCCCACTTCAATATAGACACTTGAAGGAGATGACAGATAGAGGCCATCCTATTTAAGTATCTGAATTTAAAAGAAGGCATAACAAATTATGTAGATAGTGCCCACACATTTCATAGCACAAAGCATGAAGCAGCTACATAGCTGGACAGTGTTTGCACAGCCCTCGCAGTCCACAGGGTTCTGTCTAAGGGATACGTTACATGTTACGATCAGAATTCGCCACTACCAAACATAGAGTCGGTAGTTTAGAATACTGATCCAAATGACCATCGAAAACACTAAAGTAGTTGCATGACGCTAAAGACTAAATCAGTAGCAAATAGCACAACTTGCAGCTATGAAGTTCCAAAAAATAAAATCCATCCGATTAGCATAGCAGGCAAGTTCATGACACTACGTCAGATGCCAAGCAACGGCTGATCAGTAATTACACACACACATCTTGCTGTAGCTGGTAGACGCAAAAGTAGTGAGCCCTCTTGTGCCTAAGCATCCTTTGTTGACCTGTAAAGGAAAAAGGGCTTTAGAAAGTGGGCTAAGTGGAGTAAGGAAATACACCTGTAAGCATGAGAGTTTAGGCAACAGATAAATTAGAGCAAGAAAGCACCTAGGCTTGGCAGTGTCATCTGCACAAGCATTACCATCATCATCTCTAGCGATATCATCTTTGAAGAGCTTCTTTGCAGTATTTTTCTTAGGCGCTGGGCGAGACCTATAAGCGAGCCATTATATCATGTATGTATATATAAGGGTGGATCCTGATTTGTGGTAGAAAACAAAGCAAAGAAATGCATTGTTAGTAGGGATAACCTCTTTCCTGTCACGCTCCCTCGAGTCTTCGTTGAATCACCAAAACCAACATCAGAAGCAGTCTATGGTGAAGTAGGGCAAGAAAAAACGGACCATGTTAGTTAAAGCATCTAGGAAACCCGTAAACAAACAAACAATTGTACCACACTTAAATGAGAACAATAGCTGTGCCTATGTATTTCGGATGTATTTCAAGCATCACAGTATAATCAATGTTCACATATCCTTTCAGAACTTATTAACCAAAAGAAAAATGTTATATCATCATTTATCTTATGGTTCAGTACTGTGCTGTAAAAGGGAAAATATTGTATACATATACATGATTGCTGAGCTGACTACACAATTAATCTAATCAAAACATGTGCTAAAGGCCAACAAGCCTTGTTACAACAACTCATTAGATGAAAAAAACAGAACTATATTCCCTCTCACTTTCTCACTACACGTAGCGATTCAAAAAGAAAAGGAATGGTTCCAGGAGTAAACCTTACCTTGAGCACATTTGCACCACCACTGTCCTGTGGCGTTGTTGGTGACTCTGCAAGTGCTGCCACATCACTAATAGGTTCTGAAATTTTCTCTGTTTGGAGTAAAGTCAGGTCTTGACCTTTCTGTGGAGTGTTATACACATTGGATAGTAGTGTTAGAGGAAGTCAAGACATATGGTATACATATGGATAAATTATTTTTCTGTTTGAAAAAGGAATGTGTAAATTACTGGCTTTTTTTAGAAACAGTTTACCTTATCCTTAGCAGTGTCTATGGCACTCTGTGGCGTCACTAGTGGTTCATGGGTGAGAAGAGTTGCTTTACTTGGCGTAGTACTTGAAGCGTGGCTAGCCTCTGAAGTAGCAGGTGGCGAAGGCAAAGCTAAGGGGGCACTTTTCTGAGGAGTGTTCTGCATGCTGCTGCTTGCACCTTGAGAGAGCATGTGCGACGATGACTATGATCCTGCAGATGTCGTTGGAAGAAGAGCATTGGTAGCATCTATTTCCCCAATGACTGCATTGACCTGAAAGCAGACGTTGCCAGAACCTATTGTGTTTTCAGTGAAGCTGACATTCCATATGTAAACCTTCTCTAGGAGCCTCGTGATCTCATCTGGAATGAAACCACGTGGATTATCAGCGATGAGATTATCAACTGTCTTCTTTGTGAGGCGCTGAGCTGTCCGTCCAAAGAGAATAAATTCAGTATCACCCATTTCATCTCCATCGACAATGCAAAGTTTGTACCTACGGTAGATAGAGAGTAGGTTAGAAAGCCTATTAGTACAGAGCAAGGTGCCTAGTGCCCATAGGCTTTATGACAGCTATCCCTTCTTCAACTGCCCGAGCAATCAACCCAAGACCAAATTGGTCCTCAACAAAACCCTGAATGCAGTAACGTATGCAATAAGTTCACAAACATAACAAATGAGCAGAAAGGAATCGGAATAGTACTATCAGCCATTGCAAGAAATATTAACTGGAGTAACATTGCGTGTAACATCATAGCACAAAGATTACCAAATGCTTAGCAACTGGACAAAACTTTTGTGCTTCAACATATAAGCATTTGAACATTACTGCCAATATTTCCATATGCCAGAACTCATTGTTATAGGCAAGTTTAATGTACTAATCACATTTGTCCTTAACACAAACATTATCTGACCTTACGGTAGGTGCACCAATGATACCACAGTCAGGACCAGTGCATCTGTATGAGTCACCATGAGGCTTGGCTATTTTGAGACACTTGTTGCAGGAGTTGTACCACCATGAAGTGTTATTTTTTGATCACCCTCTTGTTCTAGACGTTCTTTAGCGTAGCGAAATGCCTTAACAAGTTAATTGTGCTCATTTAACATGCTTAACAGAGACATTGCTACCGCTGGGTCAGGCTGATCAGGAGCATTATCATCACCCTCAAATATGTTCAGTCTATTTTGCGTCTCATTTTCAGTGTCGTATATGTAAAGCTGTGCAAATTTGGGTCGCGAACCATGATGTGGCAGCAAGGTACCAGTACGATGATGGACTACCCCATTAATCTTGAATACATAAGGTGCAGTGCCATTGTTTATCGTCCTGTCGATAGCAGAACCTAAAGAGGTGAATGCGAACCGCGAATTGTAAGATCGAATTTGCCTTAGAAACCTCTTTGAACATGCATCACCATCAAAACGCAGTAGGTCAGCTAAGGGGGCAGGTGGTTTCCTATAGGGTTTCAAATTGATTTTGCCTCCTTTACAGCAAAGGTTGTACACTATTTTTCTCTTGGTGACAACAGAGGCACTCTTGACACGTTCCTGGAACCAGAAGATAGCACCACAGTATGGACACTCGTGTGATGGTCCGCCATAGTAAGACCAATCTGGGTAGGTGTCTACAATGCAACAATAGGAAAATATTGTGTTGTATAAACCATATCAGACCATCCAACCCACATAAAGCTCCAAAAAATGGCATGCACACACCTTTCAGCGCCTCGACGTACGCCCTATCAAGAGGAATCATGACATCTACTGGATCATTGCAGGAAGCCATGCACAAAAAAAATCAAAGGAAGGGCATGCACACATTAAGGATGTAGGTGAGAGGAAAAAAACTAAAGGATGTAGGTAATCACCATCGGTAACGCATGGCGAACGGCTGTATGGTCTCCTACTGCGTATCCTAGCGAGCCGACGCTGCCTGTTGGAGGTAGTAACCTCAACAGAAAAGTCCATTAAGGATCTACTCCCTATTTGATGTGAAGTTGGACCCATTAATAAACAATGTGTGCCTTTTTTTCTCCTATAGCAAGATGTGATTGTCTAACGTATACTCACTTGTTACTTCCGAAGCATCTGGTGGTTGGCTAGATGTTCCTGGCTGTTCAGATGGTTCTGGCTGACTAGTCATGCACAGTTGCGCATTGCTAGTAGCAAAGAAAGGCCGCCTAAGGAAACCTAAGCGTTTTCTCACAGTTTCTAGAAATAGCACAAATTAGCTAAGGACAAGGTAGCCGATCTATGCTGAGTAAACTATGCATGGCAACATTATAGACCTTGGGAAAGTGCAAGGTGCCTTCTTTTCCTTTTTTCACGACATCGCACAACAATCTCACACGGAGGACCAGCCATCAAAACCCAGACTGCACAACGCCAATAAATCACAACCAATATCAAGAATAGATCGCACATGAACAAAAAACCGTTGTCGCAATATGATTCGCAAGCACAACAGCGCAAATGACAAGCAAACCTCAGGTGCACCGAACCAAACACCGCGGAGTCACAATCAACAACATCCATGTACCAGGATAGGCCCTAGAAGGGTAGAAGAAAAGGGTTGAGACTATTTACAACTACCAGAATAGGTAAGTGAAGATGCGCCTATACAGCTTAGAAGAAAAGATCCTACAGCCTATGGCCACTACCTATGAGTGGGGATTAGACGGTAAGGGAAGAAGAAGCACCTAGAGAGTTTATCAGAACAAGTAAGTGCACCTAGAGAGTTTAGTAGAACAGGCAAGCACTTAGAGAGAATCAAGAAAAGAGGCCGGCACTACCAGCAACACTTGCCAAATCAGGTCTCATGCCTTGACAAGCCACCACACTGAGAACTATAGTGTCATAGGCGAAGAAATTCTCTAATGATTTCACCCATGATCACATACCTATTCGGCGAATTTCATTGGCCATAGACTTAGTGACTCAACCAAATACCTGGCTCTAGTTGATGGAACAGGACAACAAACAAGAGTGATCTACTGTGAGAGAGAGAGAGAGAGAAGAAAGGAGACCTGGAGAACACATAACAAAAAGCATTCATAGAGAGGTAAGAAATGAGGCCTACAGAACCTATCTACTACCCAGAGCCTTTCTGGTCAAAACACAGATGAAGCAGATTAGAAAAGCACATGGAAAGTCATTACTTCTGAAGCATGCAACCACGCCAAAAGTCCACGCCTGTACAAATCAGGAAGACCAAACTTACCTTTGCAACTTGTTTCCTCTGCACACAATAGAAGGCAACAACAGTTTCAACACTCAGACAGCAGCGAACAGTGATGAAGGACGCCTTTCTTGCAGCTGTAAGTGACCAGAATGAGTTGCAGACCCATTTGCAATCAACATAATGACGAAATATAACTGCAACTGGACACACCATTTAACAATCTGTTCTAGACAACAAATACTATGGTACTATCAGATTCCACAGAATTGATTCGTCAGAAATAAAATCATTGTCCAGGACATAAGCAAACATATTAGCTTCGATTCACCAAAGGGGCAATCAGGCAGCTAGGGATTTCAATGCAAAGGCTCAACGTAACATGTTCTCAAGCCTGAAATACCGATTCAAAGCATCCGGGTTATTTAAATACAAGGCATTAAATCTCAAGAGTAAAATTTTAAATTTCTCCTTATGGTGCTATGGCACAAAAGATCATGGAAAGGGCTAAAATTGCCATTGTATCCAGAACACACTTAGCCAGAGATGGTTTGAAAAATACATTCGCTTAGGAAAGCGATAGAAATATTAATCGCAGAAGCTAAGTCAAAAGCACGTGGTATCGCTAACATTGAACTATCTGCGAGCCGAGTGTGCTGGAAAATGGTTAACTGATCTACCTGCTTTAAAGTGTTCATGCCTTACTGCATATTGGTCCTGCATACTTGGCTTAAGTCCAAAAGACTGATATAGAAGCACTACAGCCATAATTAGGTTGCTGCATATTAGGTCCTAAAGTAACCTAGGTTTCCACTCTCTCTTGATTCTAAATTAGCGAAGTATCAAATGCTAACTCTAGTACTTACTAACTCTACAAGCTACTGTATCAAAGAGCCTTTTCTCTGTGATTAAATACACCTCTCTTTATTTGCTATATACAAGCTACTCTATATGCCTGAACCCAATAACAAAAAACAAAGTAGCTCTACAGATTAGTCTTCAATCCAAAAGTTACATGCCTAAATTATTTGTGACCTAACATGCGGCGACCTGCATTCGTGCTTCATACATATACTTCTTTAGCACCGTATCTCAAATCCAATCAAGAAAGAGCAACGAAAAGGTTAGAACTGGCAAGACTGTAGCATACATTTCCCATACCTGGAACCAAGAACCTCTTCTGGGTCTCTATCTTGAAGAGCTGTTGTATGTGGGCGAGAGCTGTGAATCTGTACCTCAGGAACCAAGGGAATCACAAGAAGAAGATCTGCAGAAGGATTCCAAGGCAACGAATGTAAAATTCCAGAGCTATTCAATTACAACTATTATACGATAGGCTCTCACACAGGATATTGGATGTTCAGTGAAGCGAGCAGTGGGCTTCTAAACAGGAGAACACAAGCCAAAGGCAAAGCACAAACGAAAGGCAGAGCACAAAGGTCTGATCTATTTTCATGTATAGTCTGCAGAGCAGATTGAAGACACGCAACCTACAAAGCACTGAAGTACGAAACAGTGCTCTTGCTCAGCAGGTCTATGCAGTTGCTTCTTTGATAGGGCAAGGAAATGTGTCCAGAAGTGTCTTGGAGAGTAGCAACCATAGCTCATGAGCAAGCAAAAAACAGAGGATTGGAAGCAAGGAACCTAGTCTATGCATACCCTAACATGAAACATCGCTAACAGTTTTTTCTAGTAAGTCTCATAAGCATATGGAAATGAAAGCAATGCATATTCCAGTCGAAAGGAACCTAACACCACCATGTATATGTAACTCATCATGTAAATGGAAAGAAACACATCTTAGCACCAAAAGCTATCCTAGAGTGATCAAACAATAAGAATTGTAAAGCAAGATATCTCCTTTGCATACTCCTAAACAAAATATTTTCTATAAGGATAGACAGAAGGTCAAATAACAACAGGCCCAGAAAAGTAAAAAACAAAGATGTCTCATACTGCCTACCATGTTCTTGGATGCGAAGTGATGGTTGCTGTGGCCAAGGGGTCCTGAATGTGTACTATGAGCTTTTAGTCTCCACCATTAGTCCACCTTTACCGTCGGTGAAAGGAAAGTCCAGTTTAAGTCACCAACAAAAGACCTGCAGTTGGCATCAGTGTTTGGGCATGAGTAGAAAAAAATCACAGGGAAAGAAGAATAGATCTTCCCAAAAAGAAGACTGAAGGCAAGAAAAAAAATCAGGAAAAAGCTAAATTACAAGAACACAAAAATATCAGAAATTTTCGAACAGATTCCTGAAACCAGAAGGCTAGTAGTGTATATTGCAAGAAGAATCAAACCCAAAACATGAAAAGGCTCTTCCTTGCTACCATTACCCAACCAAGACAGAGCACCGCATGAACAAGAAACTGAGGGCAACCTTAAAAACCTACTAAATCACATGGACACAAGCACAAGACCTAGAGATGGAGAAGCCCCGGCAAGGTCAACAGTTCACCTAGGCCATCGTGGTTGGAGAACGGAGGTCAAACACCAGGTCTCGCAAAGATTTGGAAAAGGGAGGGGGAGGAAGGGGGCTCCCAACCGGACGAGCAGATAAATAGGGAGAGGGAGCCACTCACCTCATGCACGAGAACCAGTGTCGTAGGGCGAGGCCAGTAGAGGGATGAACCGTGCACGGACCAACGGTAAGGGATGATGGCCGCGTGCGCTCCGCCTGACGAGACGCCAGGGTCATCAGGCCATCGTGGTTGGAGAACGGAGGTCAAACACCAAGCCTCGCAATGATTTGGAAAAGGGAGGGGGATGAAGGGGGCTCCCCACCGGACGAGCAGATAAATAGGGAGAGGGAGCCACTCACTTGGAGCACGGGAACCAGCGCCGTAGGGCGAGGCCGGTAGAGGGATGAGCCGCGCACGGACCAACGGTGAGGGATGATGGCCGCGTGCGCTCACCCGATGGGACGCCAGGGTCGTCTGTGCACTGTTCCGATGGGATAGATTGGCCATTGGTAGGGAAGAGCGGCCACGCACGCGAGTACGGCGAGGGAGTAGCGCCGGCCGATACTGTTCCGATACAACAGCTGAGTCTTGAGGATGAATCTGTTCTCGGTGTACAGGAGGCATGGGTTGCTCCGCATGCTCCGTGTGCGCTCCCTCTCCCCAGACGGCCCACGCACCGGTCAAAGCCCTATTGCTGAGCCCCCGCACACCTTGCCCCTCTACACTCAATCGCTGCCAATGGGGTCCGGGAGGACCAGGGTCCATCGCCCAGGGTCTTGCGTCAATGCGTTGTGGCGCTGGAGGATAGAGCGCGCGCTGCGAGGCACGACGTGCATGCGCCGCTCCTTGCCCAGTCGTGGAGAGCCACACTCCCCCCCTCCCGCACCTGCTCCCCGCCGCTGCACGCAGGACCGCGCATTAGTAGGACCCACCGGTCAGGGACGGCGCTCGGCCTGCTGGAAGGCCTCTGTGCCTAGGCGCCGGTCCTGGAGGCCCAGCAAGCGCAAGCTTCCGCGTGACCGTGACACGGTGCTTGCCACGCGTCGCTGCGCGAAGGGCTCTGTGGGTGCGTGAAATGCTCTCGCGCGAGCAGACTGGAGTGAGTTTTAATAACCCTAATATTGAACCCAGTCTTCACATACAAATATTTTGCTTTCAAATACAAGTTGCATGTCTATTATGGTTATTTGCTTAAATGATATGTTAAATGTTGATTGCTTAGCTACACCATGCAATCGATACATATTATTCCCCTTCCTTATTTGTTGATATTCCCTTGCCATGTTGTCCTTGGATACTTACAATGATAATAACTCCACCATTAGTTAAACCTTACAAGATTATGGTTGTACTTAGAAATACTTTATTGATGAAATAAATACAAAACAAACATTGCCAACTGAAACTTGAAAAACATGATAATGGAATGGTAACATAGGTTACCACTGAAAATAGAAAAATATTTTCTAAAATGGTGGAGACTCGGGCGAGTGGTTGGTATGAAACTGATGCAAGGATTGCACGTATTATTGGATTGGTCGTGTAGGGATTGCATATGTCATTATTAGATGGGCCATACAAGGATTGCACATGTCCTTTTCGAATAGCTGTGTAGAGATTGCACAAGCTCTTGGTTTGTTGGTATGTCTTGCTTGATATGATTAAGGACCAAATCTTGTGCTTCTCTTTTCTAAACCCAAATTGTGCAACCACATGTCTAGTTTGGGATGAACTTAGCTCACTAATTTGCTTAGCTTCGGTGTGATATGATTGGTATGTGAATTTTTGAATTTCTGTTGTGATTAATGGGAGTGGCCCATAAGGGTCACTACCTTGTGGATTTCGTAAATGTGAAAGGCCATAGACTCCTTATGAACAGGGCCTCTCATTGAAAATGTAGCCTGGGATGGAAATGTTCTAGGGGTGAGGCGTAACCCGGGATGAGAACGGTTACTGTCACCAGTGTTGAGGATTTCGCCCTAGAGTGGGAGGAAGCATTGAAGTTAAGCATTTAAAAGGCTTGTTATAATTTTTTCAATAGCATGCCTATGAAAAGCGTGATGAAAAGCGTGTAATGGCCGACATTATGAGTTAATCATATCTTGTGGGAAAGCTGCACAATCTCTACAAAGTATTAAAAATCTATTCGAATAGCTGTGTCCTCGGACATGGGCAATAGTATACAAACGACACACTTATATAGTTTTCATAAATTAATGATGGCTGTGAATGGTAATATGGAAATGGCTATGATAACTTAGTAAGGAAAGGAAATGGAAATGGAAATGAAAGCGAGGGATTTCGCTCTCATAATAAAATTAACTTAAACTAGATATTAGTTTAGGTCATAAGTTGAGAAACTAGCTAAAATACTATATTTGGTAAATTGGATTTATGCTAAAAGAAACTTTAGACCTTCGTTTGGTTAAGCCTTACATGTATGTATATATGTACGTACGTACGTATGTGTGTGTGTGCAGGGGCGAATGCATCGTGGGTGCTTGTAGGTGCTCGAGCACCCCCTTGGCCCCTCCTCCCGTCATGATAGTAGATCAGAGCTCTTCGGTTCGGGACTGGGTGTTGGACTGTTGGTAGACTGGGTCGAGGCGCTACGGCCCAAGCTGGCCCAAAATAGTAACAGCGAAATAGCGGATAAGGTCCGATCGAGGAACAGAGGAAGATAAACAGTAGATCGAAATAGTAGAGGGACTCACCAGTTCGCGACTCGGCAGCGTGGCGCAGAGCGGTCGACGCGGAGGCAGAGGGGGAGGGGGAGCCGGCAACCGCGGAGGCTGGAGGGGGAGCCGGGAGGCGCCGAGGCGGAGGGGGAGGTCGGAGGCGAAGGGGGTCGGCGCGGAGGCGGAGGCGGAGGGGGTCGCATGCTTTGCTCTCTCTCGCCGTCGCGTCCTTCTGGGCGGCTGGGAGTGGGAGTGAGACTGGGAGTGCGAGGATTAGGCGAGCCGCGGGTGCTACCTCTATTGGTGGGATTAATTCACAGCCTTTTAGTGCTGCGGAGAGGCCGAAGGGGGCGATTTATTTAGTGCTGCCGTGTTGTACTGCTGTGCTACTGCCGAAGGCCGAAGGGAGCAGGGAGGTGAAGTGTTGTCGTGCTGTGCTAATGGCGTGGCCAGATTATTTAGTGAAGCTTTGAAGTTGTGAACAACACCGGTAGGTGAGCACTGGCCAGATTTTTTTAATAAGGTTTGTACTTTGTTAGTTTGTTTAGTAGTTGATTAGCTAATTTATTTAATCAGTGGTTGACTGATTGTTGTTTAATTATTCCTAGATTTACAAAAATGGAGAAGCGAACTTTGCACAAATATTTCTCAAACATTCACAATTTAATATTGTTTCACTAAATTTGATATTTCTTATCTACAAATCGGTACTCACATTTTTATGAACATTTGGGGGCGTATTATCTATTAGCAAGGTATTAAACTTATTGTATTGTATATTTTCAATTTGTTCTTTTCCTATTGCACATTATCTATGTATTTGATATTCCAATGGCAAAAGACCAGTAAACGTATCTTTAGTATGATTATGTTGTGCTATAGCCTTAACAGTAGAGCTCCCCCTCTATTTTTATCCTGGATTCGCCACTGTGTGTGTGTACTTACATTCTGCTATAGGGACTTCCTGAGTACTTTTGTACCCATTGTTGCTTAATATGTGGTTTAAGATGATGGAATCGATGACCCGGTGTATGGATACATCCATGCCTCCAGATATGACATCGAAAACGAAGGCCAGGACAAAGTTTAGCCCTAGTTAAGTACCTATAGCAGATCATGTAGGCCCTTTTGGTTATATTCTTTCCACTGCTTTGTTATGAACAATCTCATTTAGTCTACCGTCCTGTTATGTAAAATTGATCTTAAGATTTATTATGAGTGCCTATGTAATATTAAGTACTTATTTTATTATTACGCATGTATAGATGTGATAATTACCAATGTTATATTATGTGAGTTAGCTACTGATCTAGGGACTAGATATACACAGGAAATTTAGATTGCCAAATCTGTACCGCAATAACATTGTTGCAACATCCTAATTTTCAATGCCTTTTTGAAGTTTTTAAAATAAAAATAAACATTTGGATTTTTCTTGAATTAATTAAAGCTTAATTAGAATTTTTAGAAATTAAAAAGATTTAATCTGAATAAAGTAAACATCAAGTAAATGAAACTAGTTTTTGGTGAGTTCCTTATGTTGCAAGGAATTGTTCTAGATTTATTTGTTATTTTCTAGGTCTCAATTTAATTAATTTATTTATTTTTGGAAATCAAAAATCCCTAGAAATGGCAAAAAATCCCTTAGGCCGAGTTTCCTATTCTCCAGCCCATTTTCCTTTCAGCCCAGCCTTCTTCCCTTTTTGGCCTGGTCCGCCTCAGCCCACCTACTACGCGGCCTACCTCACTTACCGCTGCCCGATGTCCTTTCCCTACCACGTGTCTCCTCCGTGCTTTCTACCTCTACGCAATCGCTGACAATGGCTCCCACTTGTTGGAAGTTATTGTTTGTCTTCAACCAAGACACCTTGCTCTTCTTGTTTCGATCAAGCTCGCCATACCCGCTACGAACTTTGTCACCGTCTCTGAGTAGGACTCCTCGGTGCCTTGGTGTGCACCCCGTGGACATCACCTCTTCTAGCTTTAAATAGCGCTACCAAACCCAGAACTCATCCCCCGTGCTGCCCTCGACTTCCTCACCTTGCCTCCTTGCTATCTAACCGAAGTTTCACCATGCTGTCAATTTGTTTTCTTCGCCGCTGTTTAGTCTTCTTCGCCTACCGGTGAACCGCACTGTTGCCGTTGACCTTCCCGCCATTGAGCCTCCCCACCGTGCACCATTCTTCTCCGCCGCCTCGCTCTCCTTGCCGACCAGTCTCCTCGCCATCGACCGTCCACACCACTTCGCTTCACCTGCTCGCTTGGTTTCCACACGATGCCATAGACACCTAGCCTTCATGGACATGGTCTATGGACCAATGGCCCACATGTCAGTATCTAATCCAATTTTTTAGAATTAATTTAGTTTTGGAAAATCCCAAAATTTGTAAGGCCCACCTGTGAGTCTCTAGACTATTATTAAAAATTCCGAAGGGTATTCCAAATAATATTCTCCTTTCTCTCTCACTTTACAGGGATTTATTTTCTTGGCAAATCTTCCGAGAGCGCGTTCTTCTCTATTCGAACTCCAATTGACCCGATTTTTCTTCCTAAATTCATTTAAAATTGAGCTCTATCTTTTGGTTCTAGTTTTATTATTTTTGGATTTTATTTGGATTTTTTTATGTTTCGTTTGTTTTCTCTCATTAACTAACATCTTCAGAGTAGAAGCAGGACCTAAAGTTCAAGAGTTGGTAACTGAGTAAAACCAAGGCAAGTCATGACATTTGATCATATTGTACCTATTGTTTTAAATTTGTTATTTATTATTTTATTTTAAATTATCATACATGACTAATTTAATGTAAACCCTTGTAACTAGTAGTTATTGACCGAATTTGACTAATTCCTCGATTGATACTTTGAATGCTATAATTCTATTGCCGCTATAGGATGGGTAATTATCTCGTATGTAATACTAGTATCCACTTGGATTATATATTTAGTATACTCAGCGATGCTTATAGTACATTAGGCTCATCATCATATGTTAATTAATTAACTAATTTTGATCTAATGAGATATCGAATCGTAGTGGCCAGCCACAGTTATAAAATTTATGCGCCACAACATGGGTAGTGTCATTGGTGTTGGTTATATAAATGTGTGGTCAGCACTTTTGGAATGTGGATGTCTCGCCTAAGGACTTAATTTTTTGTGTCATTGATCTAAACCTCACCGTTAGGGCTGGACAAAAAGCTCGAGGCTCGCGAGCTACTCGAGCTCGTAGTTGGTTCGGCTCGAGCTCGAAGTTTTTCCCAACAAGCCAAGCTCAAAATTCAGCTCAGCTCATTAACGAGCCAAGCCCGAGCCGCTCGCGAGCTGCTCACGAGCCCGAACGAGCCGGTCATATGATATCTCCGCTGTACGCATGTACCGATCTCTCCACTCACTCGCTCTCTCGGTTTCTCCGCTCGCTCGCTCCACCTCCACTCTCTCCGCTCGCCCGCCCCCTCCGCCTCCCTCTCCGCTCCCCCGCCCCACCCCCGCCGCTGCCGTCTCCCTTCCCGCTCCCCCGCCGCCTCCCTCCCCAACCCCGCTACCGCGGCCTCCCTCCCCGCTCCCCCATCGTCGCCTCCCTCCCCGCCCCCGCCGCCGCCGCCTCCCTCCCTGCTCCCCCGCCACCTCCTCCCTCCCCGTCCCCCGCCGCCGCCTCCCTCCCCATCCCTCACCGTCGATCTCTCCCCTCCCCTTGGCACCGTAGTCACTCTTATCCCCCCGGTGCTGCCGATGCTCTCCCCCGCCCGTCCCCACTGCCGATCTGTCCTCCCGGCTACCCCTTCGCCGCCAATCTGTCCTCCCGTCCACCCCCCTACCGCCGATCTGTCCTCCCGGATATTCTCATACATTAATGTACATCTATTCAACAGGTAAACTTATCTTTCAATGTTGTATTGGATGTCCGGGTGACAATGCAATGTGTTAGCTTGTGTTGAATGTCTGTGTTAGCTTGCCAATGCTGCTGTTCTGCTGCTGGTAAGGTTGCTACTGCTGTTGTTAATGTGTTGAATGCCTGAATGCTTGTTTGTTAGCAATGCTAATGTTGAATGATCTTGTGTGCTGCTAATGCTAATGCTGCTGCCGGCAATGCTAATGTGTTTGTTTGGCTCACAAGCCAGCTCGAGCCAAATTTCGAGCTGAGTCGAGCCATCCTTCTGGCTCGTTTCATAAACGAGCTGAGCCACACTCCACAACGAGCTCGGCCGAGCTTGGCTCAAGCCGGCTCGGCTCAGCTCGTTTCCAGCCCTACTCACCGTACAACCACATGTCTACTATATGATGGACCCGACTGATTAATTTATAATGTTTCAACTTTGACTCTGTCATTGAGAGGAATATGGGTGTGGTCGTAGCCAATTTCTTACATTGGCGCAAGAGGGAGCTTTTAATGACTAGGTCGAAGCCTACTCTACAGCGAAACTTTAGTAGGCAGAATCATGTTGAGGTTGAGCATTATAAAGGGCTTGTCATGGACTCTCTACAGCACACCAAAGTGTGCTAATCGTATGATAATATGAGATGATCATGTCTTGTTGGTAAAGTTGTGTAACCTCTGCAGAGTGTAAAACTATTCGAATAATCATCTCCGGTTATAAACAATACTCGGTGATTAATACGAAGTTCATAAAAACCTGGTTGTATTAAATTTGGGAAATGAATGGTTATAGTTCACTAATGATTCATTACGTGAATAGTTAGTTCACGAAGTGATTCATTAAGTGAATGATCAGTTCACTTATGGTTTACTCAATTTCTTTGATTATTTACTTATTAATCATTTTTAAAAGTTAACTTTCAATCTATTTATTGTATTTATTCTTAATTGTCGCTTTCTGCAAATTAACCACTCAACCCATTATTTAATAAATCTTGCATAATTATATTGCATCTTGTTACAAACGACTTGTTGAGTACTTTGTACTCGTATCTATATCCATTATTGCTCAATTGCTAAAGAACAATCATATCCGACAGAGGTATCTAAAGAAGGATTCTTCGATAACTTCTCAAAGTAGAATTTCACTTTCCCGTCGATCGCTTGTAGGTATATCGAATGGCTACTATAATTTGCTTTATTTTTCACTGCTAGTTTCTGTTAAACCTTTCAAGGTATTAATTTGTAAACTTAACAATAAGATCACAACTCTAATAATTAATAGTATTTAAATCTTCCTTAGTTAATCATGATCATAGCTGATATTTCATCTATGTTTCTATTATGTGTACTATAACATGATCCTAAAATAGTGCAGGATACGCAACGAGGTCTGAATTTGGATATTCGGGTCTCGAAAATTGTTCTCATCAGAACCGAGATGTCTGAATCCCAGCAATTGCAATTAACTTAAAAGAGGCACAACGAGTATCTGAAAGGGGTAAAAGTACAAAAATTACAAACATGGTATGATCACTATCTTATCTTCCTTGCGACGATATAACCCACTCAGGATCCACAGCAAGCTGATCTCTGCGACGTTGAAGTCTCAGCATCGCCCTCTGGTTTGTTAATCTTGATGGTACGATCCTGCAGCCAATAGACTATGCTAAGCAACCTTGCAGAAGTGGTATGTTGTTAGCTAAGGGAATAAAAATCACTGAAGTTGTACCTCAGGCTTTGAATCAGTTTCCGCAAGCCTTTGCTTGATGTCTCTCGCTATCGAAAAGAAAACCTGCTCCACATTTAGGTTTGTCTTTGCACTCTGCAGAAACAACAATCAACAGGAAAACACGTAGAATATGAAGAATCACACATCAAGCGACAGCTCATTCTATACTATTAGAACAAGGGTTTGTTCTTTTTAGTTTCTCAAAACAGCTTTTGACTTTTGCTATAGTACAACGGTTTTTTTAAGATGGAGCCTACAAGTTAATTATAGTACACATTAAAAGCTCAACATTTGTACCATCCAAAGTCGCAAGTGAATATCTTTCTTTCCGTAATCTCTATCGTAAACAGCTAAAATTCAAAAATTTCAGCCAAAAGCCATAAGCCACAGCAAAAAAGAACAGACCCTAAATGCAGGATATATCATGGCATAAGTTCCCATTTTCATGTGGCAACTAACCGTTTCAAAGAACTCGATGCCATATTCATCAGCGAGTGCTTGCCCCTTCGAAGTCGGTACAGCCTGTGTTGAGAGAATAGATCAATTAAAAACAAATAAGAAATGTCCAGAAAATAGTTTGAGAACTGGAACAGGACTCATGATGATGATTTTAGGTACATTTACACTGCATTAATATCTAGTTGAAACTTGAAACTGATGCAAACAATAGCACCAGAAAAACCCCTTCATACATTGAAATTTGAAAATTAAACTACACAATCTTGAATAAGAACATAAGAGTAGCTTGACAGAAAATTATGTGAGGATCAATCAAGAACAGACAGAAAATTATGTGAGGATCAATCAAGAACAGAACATACCCTTCTGCTTTCATCCATGTCAGCTTTGTTGCCTACCAAAATTTTGTTCACATTATCAGAAGCATGTTGCTCAATGTTCCTAATCCAATTTCTTATATCTGTCAATAACACCAAGATCAGAAGGGGAAGCTGAAGTGCCATATCAAAGGATTAGCTGAAGTGGAAGAGTCAATACTATTGAATGATGACTCATCTGTGACATCATAAACAAGTAAAATACCCATCGCTCCCCTGTAGTAGGCTGCATTGTAGAACTTAATCAGATTCCGAACGGTTTATCCGTATAATAGTTCGAAAACGAACTTTCTACTGAAATAAACATGCGTACCAGTTGTAATAGTTCGGAAACGTTCTTGGCCAGCGGTATCCCAGATTTGCAGTTTAATCCGTTTACCATCCAGTTCTATTGTTCTTATTTTGAAGTCAATCCTTTTTTCATGAACACAAAAGAAAAGCTTTTAGAAACATCGTGATAATGGCATTCATATGTACGACAGCAATAATGCACTCAAAAGCAATTCTTTTCTGACTTCTACAGCACTCACCCAATGGTAGTAATAAAGCTAGTGGTAAAGGAGCCATCTGAGAATCGTAAAAGGAGACAACTTTTCCCAACACCTGTACATGGATTGTTTTAAGTGAATTAGGTTATTTCTGCAACATCAGAAATAGGCATAACCCTATTGTCTGATTAGAACAAGAACACCTGTGAATTCCATGAAAAATAATCCGATGAAGGTAAAAATGTAGCTATTTAACCAACATCAACATACAGACAAGATATACATTCAGAAAAAAAAATCCCATTTCACATTTTCCAGTAGAACATAGACAGCACACAGGCCACCATCTTGGCTCCTTCGCAATGATTTAGAAAAGGAACTACCTAAATGAGTAATCACTAGTCCAGATGGCATCAGAATGTGCCTGGAACTATAAAGAGCTAGAATAAGAGAAAAAGAGAACGAGTGATGGTTCCACGAAGATATCATAAAACATGATGACTATAATGAAGCTAAGTCGGAGCAGAGACAAACTGTCTTAAGATATGCATAAGATACGAAATGTTAGGATGAGTAACACTAAGATAAACAAAATTTTCAACAAGGTGATGATAAGGAGTAGGATCAATAAGAACATCGTCAGTAGGCCAAAGATGAACATTAAGCTCTATGTGAGTCTTAACTGTGCACTAATCAAAAAAAGAGGTACAGTCAAGAAAATCCTAGACATACTTTTTTGGGGATAGATAGATACCCTTAGGTATACAAAGTCTCATCCCAAAAAAGTAGTGAATAGGATTTAGATCACATATGAGAAACTGCGCACTAAGACGCTACTTGATAAAAGTGATGTACTGATAATCATCTCCACTCAAATCATCAACATATAAAAGAAAAGGCATCTAACCATAAGACAAAGTGTGAATAAAAAGAGCAGAACATAAGTACTGACAGAGAAACCAGCCGCAGTGACAACAAAAGAAAATTAAATCAGGCTCAAGGAGCTTGCTTAAGGCCATAAAGAGATCGACGAAGGTGACAAACCATACCCTCAGGAACAAAATACCCCGGTAATGGCTGCATATAAATCTCCTCACACAGCTCACCATTGAGAAATGCATTCTTGCCATCAAGCTGATCGATGGACCATGCCTGAACAGACACCACAGCAAGTAGAATGCGAACAGTGATCATGTGAGCCACACGAGCAAAAATCTCGTCACAATCACGACCATGCTCCTACTGAAAATCACGTGCCACGAGACAAACTTTGTAGCGCTCAAGAAAACCTTCAGAGCGGGCCATAACCTTATAGATCCACTTGCACACGATAGGAGTAACACGTGCAAGTAGAGAGACAAGATCCCACGTGCCAGTACTCTTAAGGGCAGCGATCTCCTCTACCATCATATGTTGCCACTCCTGATGAACAGTAGTATCACGATAATAAGTCGGTTCGGCAAGAGCAGCGATAGCAAAATCAAAGCTCTCATGATAAGGACGAGACTTATCAAAAGTAATATCCCGAGAAATCCGCATCTGTCGACCAACATGGTCCCAACAACGATATCTCTTATGCTCAGCACTATAGCCCAGAAAAACGCACTCCACGAACTGAGCAGTCAGCTTTGTGTGTTCATGAGGTGCAAAAAGAATATAGCACACCCTCAAAGAGGCAAAGACTAGAATAATCAGGAATCTTGCCACAGAAATGCTCAACTGGGATCCCACCCTAAAAGCAGAAGGCTAAATATTGATCAAGAAAGTGGCAGTAGAAACAGCCCCAGCCTGGAAGTATGGTGGAACAACAGCAGCAAGCAAATGAGCACGAGCTATCTCAAGAAAATAATGAGCACGAGCTATCTCAAGCATGAGCACTAGAGCAAGAAAACTGAAAGAATGCCCTGCTCAGCAAGAAAACCATGAAGAACTCTCGACAAGTACTTCCTACTAGAACCAGCACGAAAAACACGAATAGGAGAACCAAACTGAGTACGGATCATAGTGACAGTTCTGGTAGATGGATAGAACCTCACTACGAGATGACATTATATCCATTTGTCCTGAAAAGTCATTAATAAAAATTATAAAATATTGATGAATTTTCGATACGAAAAGAGCCGAACCTCATACATTAGAATAAATAAGATTAAAAGGACGCTATGACACTGACTCTTTGGAAGGATAGAGTAGTTGAACTTATTTGTCAAGCTTACAACCTTAACAATTAAGAGAAACATCACTAGATATAAACCCTAAAAGACCACTATGAACTATTGAGGACAGACATGACCTACAAAGATGTCCCAAATGATAATGCCACTAAGCAAAAGACGCAATGGAGAATGCAGCAGATGTGGAGGCGATGGAGACGACAATGCTAGCAGGGGTAACGGAAGGAAGATGAAGCCAGTAACACCGCAGATACACCGCAGATAGCTGGGCATAAAAATCATCCATAGTAACATCTCCCTATTGCAACACCTGCTCCTAGCGCACAATAGTAAGATACAAAGAATCACCAGATGACTCATAATAGTTGCGCAGATGCGCCCACATCGCCTGTGCGGAAGCCAAGCCAACCACATCCCCAGTAAGATGCACCTCCATGCTAGCAACCATAATAGCAAAGGCATGGGCATCTTCATCAGTCCATGTCTTGTAGACAGGATACTAAGTCTGAAAAGACTTCATGGCATCCTCAAAAGCAACAGTGCCTCCTTACGAGCGTCATTAGAAGCATTCTTCAGGAGCACAGGCTCAGCAGGTGAAGCAGGACGAGGCTGTAATACCCGTGAGAAAGAAAATGAAAGGAAAGCAAAGAATGAAATAAATTCACAGTTTATAGTAAAGAGAAATCAATTACAAAGGGAAAATCATTTCTTTCACTCAATTACATTTGAGTTAAAAGAGAATAGAAATTAAGTAAATTAAAGAAAGAAGAAATTGCTATCAGAGCCCTAGAATTTACATTCAGGCAGGGCATTTCAGTCACAGAGATACCTGACCGTCCGAGGGCCAGTCGACACCTCTCAGCCATTAGGTCATCATTCGGCGTTAAACAAACCTGAATTATATTCAAAATTATGTAGCAAACTCCAGCTGTCCCAAATAACCCACATAGCCAACATAGCAACAGTAAAGGACAGCAGGGCCTCCTCTAGAGGGCACAACACGATAGGGTTAACAGGCTGAAGCTAGCAAGGCAAGAAGAAGCAAAACCCAACTTGATCACCACCACTGCCCACAAAACCAAAGCCAGCACCATCGCCAGCAACAGCCCCGTCAAAGCCAAGACCAATTTCCCTTCCTCACCAAAGGCCACAACCATCAAGCCAACTGAGAGGAGGAAGTAATAGCAGCAGAAGAAGGGAGCAGAGGGGAAGGGGTAGAAGTATATCGTAGAGGAGGAAGGAGTGAGTCGTGGCCAAGACCACCGTGGTGGCGGCGTATCACTACCGACCGCCATGTGCGCCCAACAGTCACCTGTGCTCCCCGGCGCACGAGAAGACCTTGATCGCCACCAACACCACCTCACCCTCAACTTTAAAAAAAAAGTGAATCGAGTAAGATCCATAAAATCTAAAAGTAAAAGCATGAACCCTGGCGGCTGACTCAAATCCTTGGTGCCCGGGTCCAAATCCAGTCAGAGGTAAGCTGGAGGGGCCATCGGCGGAGGCGGCCATGGCTGGCACAAGAACCGACCCGTGGGGCGGGAGTTGGTGGCCGGAGGTGCCATAAGCCGGTGGGGGCCGGAGCAAAGTAGGCCATGTTGGCTGGCGGCGGGCCGTGGCTGGTGGGCTCGAGGAGGCGGCGGCGTTGTAGATCGGATGAAGGCCGGAGGTGCAGGGTTGGCACCGCAGGGAGCTGGAGCCAAGGGGGACGCGTAGGAAAGCACCAAGTCGACCGACAACCAATGAGACCAGAGGAGGCCAGTGTGGGAGGAAAAATGGGAGAGGAGCAATTTGGCTGAAATGAAGGGGAAGGGATAAGGCCGGCGGCAAAATAAAAGAAACAGACAGAAGTAAAAAAAGAGAGCGCCGACAATTCGGCCGACTAAGAAAAAAAAAGGAGAAAAGAAAGTAGGGGAACAAATTAAGCGTACGCAAATCAATTTTATTCATCGATATAGATGGTGCGATCCTTAAATTACGGCCGTTTAGACACCGAAGCATCGGAAAGGTGTCCGGTGAGAGAAAGGCTGCTTGTATCGGGCTTGCGCATAAGATCATTGTCGATTATCTGTGCACATAGAAGCGATGTCGTTTGCTTATATACGTATGTATTGCATTACCAATGAGTTGAAATGGGTAATACTTGTTCAGGTGGCGGTTCGAGTTTGGTGCCATCCGCGTTTCGTCCACCAGATTAACAAGCAGATGCACGGTAGAACAGTGAATTGTGGTGAATGCTTACTATTCGTGTTTTCATTCCGTGATCTATAGTGTTTATATGATGTGAATGATTATGTGCTAATCATACCGTGATGAGTGCCACTTATAATTTAAATGCTAACAGTGGATACATGTTGCATCATACATTGCACTCATACACAGAGGAACAGGGCCTACTTCAGTAGGAACTCCACGGGAGTGGAGGTTGGATTCCCGTATAAAAGAGGACGAAGATTGAGTGGTTCATTGACAGATGGACACTCCGCTATATCGGTATAAGCTACAGTGCTGACGCATCGCATTACATAGCATTGCATGAAAATGATACAAATAGTAATACAGAAACAAAGAGGTTGATCTACAACTTACAGACATGGATTTTGATTTATTGTTACAGTCATATATTTGAATTACAGCTTACGATCATAGGATAGGCTATCTCACGCCATATCAGAACACCCGATACCATGTATCTGAGTTTGCTTTGGGTATGGCGCCACATGGCCGGAAGGTCTTCCACTACCACTACTCTTCATTGCACAACTTAATCGAGCGAGCATTTGGTGTCTGGAAGATGAAATGGCACATCATCAACGACATAACTACATACCCACCGCGGAGGTTGATGTGGATTATATCCGCCACAATGGCACTACACAACTTCATAATCGACCATGCTGCTGGCGATCAAGACTTTGCGGATCCCTATCTAGGCCCTGAGTTTTCGAGCCAGGAGCCAAACAGTGTTAATGACCCAACGAAGGTGGTGCAAAACAGGGACACAAACATGCAACATTTACATGATGTCATTTCGTGCGGCTTGGTCGTGGGGCCAACGGGCGATTAACCTCCCCTTTTACTCCTGCCGCAGAAAAGATTGTACCATGTGCCTTCATGTTACGCGAAATAAAATACATGTGTTGTCCGTGCGGATCCTCGAAAGAACAAGAAACATAAGGACGCTATTAACTAGGTTCAAATTACAGTGGCCAAAGGCAACAAAAGATAACAAAATGACTGGACAAAGAAAATGAACGATTTTACTCGATTATTAATTCGCTTGGCCGTTCGAAGAGAAGATAATACCACAATCATCCATCAGCCATAAGACATCAGCTCAAAAGAACACTACAACTTCAGCAATAAGCCATAAGCATAAAAGAACACAACAGCTTCAGCCATAAACCATCAGCCCAACAAAACACATCTTCAGCCATAAGCCACAGCCATAAAAGCCTGTTCATATTGGCTTTAGCTTCTAGCTTCTACTTCCAGAAGCCAAAGCCAATACGAATGCCTCTTCTATAAACTACTTCTATCAGCCACTACTTTGTTTTTTCACATATTGTAACGCACTTTGTATTTTATTATGTCACAATTTCGAAAATTACATGGCGGTCCGAATGTTGTAGTGTCTTTCATTGTATCGTCTTTCTTACATAATACACTACTATTCATCACCAATACTATTCATTAGCCGCTTCTATCAACTACTTCTATCAGCCACTATTATTCATCAGCCACTATTATTTATCAGCCACAACCAAAAGCCATCAGCAAAAGCCAATATGGGGCATATTCTTTTTGGCTGACTTACGGCTTTTGGCTGAAAATTTTGAATTTTAGCTGTTTGCGACAGAGATTACGGAAAGAGAGATACTCGCTTACGATTTTGGATGGTACAGATATTAGGCTTTTAACGTATACTACAATTAACTTATAGACCCCATTTTGTAAAAACATTTCGTTTAAAAGTTAGGTACTGTAGCAAAAACCAAAAGCGGCTTCAAACAGACCCACGAATGGGCCCTAAGACATAAGCCGCAGCCAAAAAGAACGACCCCAGAAGCCACCCATTCCGCAGGGGTTATGGGTTATGGGGCACGAAGCCTAAGCCAAAAGCCAGCCAATAAGCCCTCTCGAACGGCCCCATAAGTGGCCTCAGACTGTCCAAAAGGTACTAGAGATACACATACGGTGAGTCCATGAGAGACAGCAATGCTATTATGCAAGAAAGGAAAACTCCAAAAATACAGTGACTTTAGGTGCTTTTGACTAAAAATCCTAGCATGCCACCTTCATCAAAAGAAACATTAGTTCACTGAGCAAGGATACTGAAACATCGAGTATTACATGTGGAAGCACAGTAATATTTTGGAAGTGCACTAGTATGGTCAGTAAAACTGAAAAAAGGGAAACAAAAAATGCTCCTTTCAACAAAGTATGCCACAAAAAATGTGGTGCTTTGATGTGTTGTGCCATGGGTGCAAAACAAACATCAGCTTTCCTTAATATGAACTGCTTTAGTTATGGTAACAAAGTGCCAAAACTTCTGACTAGCAAGTTTTAGTCAATATAACAATGTGAACAGCACTAGATATACATACTATAAGGAAGATATATGAAAGTGCTTATCAACTCACAAGTCACAACATACAAGGGATTATAAGTTTCTTTACTCATTTTGTTTCAACTGACTAGGTTGTAACACAAAGATGTTAGTAAAATTACTACTTGGTTAATGGAAGGTACCTAACCATTCCAACTATGTTATCAAGGCGTCGCCTAGACGTCCTGGCGCTTCAAGGTGGACGCCAGGGACTGTCGCCTAGTTTTTCAAAGTTAGGCGGTCGACTAGAGCTTCCAGGCGTCCAGGCATGGAGATGCGGCGTCCAAGCGTGGAGATGCGGCGCTCCCCTAGAGTAGCTATTAAAAGGGATGGGATATAGGAGAGAGACCGCGCCCCGACTCGAGCGGCCGTGCGCTCGCGCCTCGTGCGCTCGTGCGCCTCGCGCCTCGATTCACCCTCCGCTGTCCCGCCTCGGATCCGGCGCATCGCTGCCCCGCCTCGGATCCGCGTCTTCGCTCATCCCGGCTCGCGCGCCGCGCCTCGCCCTCGCCGCGACCCGCGCCTCGCCTCGGTCCTCGCCCCAAGTCCGCCTCCCGCCCTCCGCCCGACTCCTCGCCTCGCCTCGGCGGCCTCCCAACAGCAAGGCTTGGCGGCGAGAGAGAGATGGAGAGAGAGAACCTGGGGAGGAATATTGAAGGAGGCGGCGGCTGCTCCAAAAGGAATGGGTTGGCCTCCATTTTAAACCCTTAAGCTTAGGGTTAAGGCCCACTGAGTTCCTTGGCCCAAAACTACAAGGAGGCGGAGCAATAGCAGAATAAACTTCAAAGTTCTTTTTTCTACAAATCTGGACGTTACACCCTACCATCGTGACATCGTCTAATCATCGCCTAGACGCCTGCCTAGGCCCTTAGGCATCTTGGCACCTCCGAAGCGCCTCGCCTCGCCTTGTCGCCGTGACAACATAGCATTCCAGCCAAACTGTGAACACGGAATGTCCTTGTGATAGCATTGCACATAAAAACAAGGAATAATAAAATTAAAAGGGTTTGCTTATTTCAACTTTAAGAAGTCATACTGCAGTACTAGCTATTGTTAAGATAGCCCCAGGAATATTGTGCACTTGTGTGAGCAACCGAGCATAGATGATCAAAGCTTCGATCTAATGATCACAAAGAAAACAAAATCTATTGTTTAATTAGCACCTGTGAGTTGCTAGATTAGACCATTAGGGCTGGAAGCAACCGCCCAATAGGTCCCAAATGAAAACTTGGGAACTCGTCAGCATACTTACGAAATCACTCCCCATGGGCTCATGGCTCATGTAGCAATAGCAACTAGATATCGCCCATCAGTAAGAATCTGCACAATTTATAGCGCGCACACATGAACCGTCCTAAATGTAAGGAACCCATTTCAATAAGCATCCAAATATCATATTCACCTGCACAGGTAACTGTTACACACAATCGCAGACGAAACAACACGAAGTGCATTTGTCAGTCAATCAAATCAGCTAGCGATCTACACCCGAAATCCCCTCGCAGATCCCCCATCCAAACCGAGACCAACAACCCCGCCGAATCGGAACCAAATTTGGCCCTAACCAATCAGATCTCGCGCAGATTGAGAGGCAATACAATCCCACCGAATTGTAAAGAACAAAACAATATGTATTCAGTAAATATTTGCAAGGAAACGAGCATAACTATTGCCAAGTGAAGACTTTACCTCCGGCTTCCCCTTGAGCTCACGCACACACACAAACATAGAGAACAGACTGAACACGGTAATTTTTTTTGTGCTGCCCAAGACTGCAGCGTTTTCCTCTTCTTTTATAATGCAAAACAGCTAAAACTGAAGTATTACATGCTGGTAGTAACTGATGAGTAATGCTGCTAGAAACTGATGAGTAATGCTGCTAGAAACTGATGGGTATATGCAGACTTTGATGAGTAACCAGGAGCTTTAAAACCGAATCAGGATTATCCAACAATCTCCCCCTAATTCTTGTTCGGTTCATTTGATCTTAACGACGCCAATCTTCTCGCGTAGTTCACAGAACTTAGCGTGTCCAAGTGACTTCGTCAGGATGTCAGTGAGCTGCTCCTGAGAGCTCGTGAAATCCAAACGAATTCTCCCGTTGTCCACGTATTAACGAATGTAATGAAATTTAGTATCAATGTGCTTGCTTCTGTTGTAAAGAACGGGATTTTTGCTTAAGGCTATCGCGGACATGTTGTCCATCTTCAATTGTGGCGGCTAGAGCTTAGTGCCGATCATGTCGCCTAGCAGCCGTGACAGCCACACCACTTGGCACACCGCCGTCGTGCCCGCGATGTATTCAGCTTCGCAGGTGGAGAGTACTACCACCCTTTGCTTCTGGGATTGCCAAGAGATTGGCATTTCACCGAGGAAGAAGATGATCCCGGTAGTGCTCTTCCTATCATCCACATCTCCCCCCAAATCGCTGTCACTGTAGCCGATGAGGCAGAACTCGCCATCGCTGCGCTTAAGTCACTCATGCAAAATAGCCGCCGCATCTCGCCCTTGAATGCGTTGATTTCCTCCAAGCTTGATCCGGTGATGATGAGGTCGTCAACGTAGACGCCCACCACCACACGTGATGTCGTGACTCCACTGTGTACATGCCGTGCTCACTGGCGCACCGGGTGAAGCCGAGTTCACGGAGGCTGCTGTCGAGCTTGACATTCCACACGCGTGGCGCTTCACGAAGCCCGTACAAAACCTTCCGTAGCCTCAGCACCTTCTCGTGCCCAGCCACGACGAAACCCGGCGGTTGCCGGACGTACACCTCGCTAGCTCGCTATTGAGAAACGCCGATTTGACATCCATATGATGTACAAGCCAGCCTTCCCGAGCAGCATCCGCACCGACTCCATCCGAGCTACAGGTGCTCGGATTGTAAACCTCGCGACGCTTTGAGCTCGGCTCGTGCGATGAATACCATCACAGACTCGGCCATCGAAGCTCACGATGCCCGCCGGCAACCTTGACATGCGCAACACAGCCAACGGTGCGGAAGAAATGCACGGGTAGCTTGTAACCGTACCAGGCTTCAAATGGCGTCATCCCCTCGACGCTCCTCGTCGGCATGCGGTTCAGGATGAAGACGGCCGTCGTGGCCGCCTCCGCCCAAAACCAACCGGGCATGCGCATTGCCTTGAGCATGCTCCGTGCCATCCCCAAAGACGGCTCGTTGCGCCGCCCACCACGCCGCTCTGGCTGGGAGTATACGACGCGGTGAGGTGACGCTGGATGCCATGCTCGGCGCAGTAGTCGCCGAACGTCCGCGTCGTGAACTCGCCGCCGCGATCCGTGCAGAGCGTGCCCATCTTCCTTCCTGCTTCCGCCTCCACTTGAGCTTGAAGACGAATGATCGCCGCTGCAGCTTGATTTTTGGATGCCAACAGCACGATCCACATGTACCGACTCTTGTCGTCAACGAGCAAGAACAGGTGCTTCCCGCCAGGCGTCTCCGGCGTGATCGAGCCGCACAGATCAATGTGCACGAGCTCCAGGCAGTGCACGGCACAGTACGCGCTAGCCGCCGAGAAGGGTGACGTCGTTGCTTCTCGGCCAGGCATCTGTCGCAGACTTGCTCGACGTGGTCGATCTGCGGCAACCCGCGCACCATTTCCCCTTTGGACAGCTTTTTGAGCCCTTGGAACCCAAGATGTCCGAACCTAGCATGCCATTGCCAGGCCACCTCACTGCTCCGAGCAGCGAGGCACACCAGCTTGTCGATGTTGAGGTTGAGGACGTAGAGCCGACTCGGCGAGTGCAGCACCTTCACCATCAAGCGGCGCCGCTGGTCCCAAATCCTCAACACGCCATCTTCGATTAGGATCTTGAAGCGATCCTCATCGAGTTGGCCCAGGCTGATGATGTTCGCCGTCAGCCTGGGGATATGGTAGACACCAGTGAGCTCCTGATGCTCGCCGCTCTTGCACTTGAAGAAAACGGTCCCACACCCTTCGATGTTGACGACCGAGCCGTCTCCGAATCTGAGGGTGCCGCGGATCCCCTTGTCGAGGTCGGAGAAGACGGATCTCGCGCCCGTCATGTGGTTGGTTGCCCCGGTGTCGAGAATCCATCGCGCACAGCCGCTGTCACCCTTCTCCCCGAGCTGGACGAAGAGCTTGTCCTCCCTGAGGTGGACGGGCGTGGGAGTCGTAGGCGGCGCTGGATCTGCAGGCGGCGGCAGTGGGGAGGAAGAAGTGGCGTTGACCGTTGCTTGTGCCATCAATAAGGTGGGCTCGGCCTCCTCCACCTGGGCCGCATGGGCCTGCTCATCCTGCTTCTTTTTGCGGCATTCGCGGGCCCAATGGCCCGTCTTGCCACAATACCGGTATTGGTCACCAAGTAGGGCAAACAAGTAAGCTCCTTTCTTTGCAATGCCGTCACAGAAAGTCTAGTTAAGCAATATGTTTCCAGAAAAGGGCCACATATGATTAATCCCATTAAATGATGGCATTCACTGTCAATGACAGAGCAAGGTAAATTCTGGTTCTAAAGCTTCTGTTGGTCAAACCAAAAAAAAGGTGTCATCTTCACGGAGTTTATCATGCAGCAACAACTTAAGCATTTCCATTTTCATAGGTTCTACAAGTTGTGCAGACAACTACTTCCTTACGAAGCAGGAAGAAAACTATATGTAAGAATACTATAATGGCACTGATAGTATGGCATGCCATTGAATATGAGATCAGAATTTCAAAACATGAACTGCAACTATATAAAGTGTGGCCTCAGACTGTGTCCAAAAGGTACCAGAGATACATAGGGTGAGACCATGAGAGACACAGCAATGCTATTATGCAAGAAAGTGAAACTCCAAAAATACTATGACTTTTGGAGCGTTTGACTAAAGTTCCTAGTATGAAACCTTCAGCAAACCTCAGCTTCAGTTCATTGAGCAAGGATACTTAAACATCATGTATCACATGTGGGAACACAGTGATATTTTCAAACAGCACTTCAAAGTAAAACTGAAAAAGGGAAAGAAAAAATGCACCTTTCTACAATAAGTATCGCAAAAAATTGTTGTTTCCATGTGTTGTACAATGGGTAAAAGACAAACATCAATTTTCCTTAAAATTAATTGTTTTGTTTATGATAAAAAGTCCCAAAACATTTTCTTAAGAAGGTTTAGTCATCTAACAATCTGAACATCACTAGATATACATACTACAAAATCTACAGTGTGGAATCGAATTGAGGAAGATATCTGAAAGTTCTTATCAACTCACAAGTCACAACATACAAGGGATTATAAGTTTCTTTACTCATTTTGTTCCAACTGAGTAGGTAATAACACAGATATGTTAGTTAATTAATACTTAGTTAATGAAGAAGGTATCTATGAGACCATATAGAGGTCACCACATGGTGTATGATAAGTATTTGACTTTGTTATGCAAATGGTTTCGAAGTTTGAGTTTGGTTTTTGGAGTTTACAATATTCTGAGTTCCTGTTAGGTGTAAGGCGATCTGACCGCTATGGGAATGGTGGTCTAACCAGCCAGTGGACGACGGTCTGACCTTCATGGGGTTAGCGATTAGACCGAACATATGGCTTTTGGAAATTGCACACCAAACACTTGCGTAAACATATTTGAGGATGTGTTTACACTTGGTGTCACCCAAAATGGAGTTCTGAGCTGAAACTAGATAAAGTGTTTTCTGGTGCTCTTAAGCGGTCAGACCGACGAAACACTGGAGGTCTGACCAACATGGTGCCAGCAATCAGACCGGCCTGACCGGCTTTGCAATGGCAATCAGACTGGCTTTAATGAATTGGTGCTGAATTTGTGCATTTTGGTTTGAGGTTTGGTCTTAAGTTTAGGATTAATGTATGAGTATGGTTGAGTGTATGCACAGGTGGTATAGAGAACGTTAGTAGTCAACGGCAAGGGACCGAGACTAGGCAGGGGAGCTAAGATCCGTGCAGTTCTGTAAGTCCGGGTGAGACAACGTGGCTCAAGCGGGAAGTACAGAGAAGACAAGGATCATGAAGAGACGAGTTGGTGCATATGGTGCACCGAGTGACGAGGCCAATGTACTTAGAGACAGTTTGAGGTAGTTCAAATGCGTGAAGACATGATGGATAGTCATTAGACAGTACGGGCTACATGTCAAAGCATGCAAAGACGCTTTGAGGTGAAGAAAAGAGTTCTTGGTTGATTAATTGTGTAAATTGATGAATGTAGTGTGCAGTGCTACGTGATGGTTTCCTTGTTATTGTTGGTTGTAGGACTCTGGAGCTAGGTCAGGGCGAGGCAGGCGGGATCAGAACTAAGCTAGGAGAGCTTAGGTTCAAAGCGGTCAATGGATCGGGACTAAGCTAGGGGCTAAGGTCCAAAACGATCAAGGTACCGCTGGAAAATGACTAAGACTAGCGAAGTGGTTACAAGAAGGGAAGACAAGGAACTGGAGTGGAAGCTACCGATGGTGAACATGACAGGCAATGGCAAGGTGAATCAAGACCAAGCTTAAGGGAGTAGAGGTCCAGAACAGTCAGAGAAGCCAGGTGTCGTCATGGTGCATGGAGAGGCATATGACACGTCAAGTGACTTGGGCCTCTTTGCAAACGAGGACAGTTCAGTAAGATCTGGACGCATCAAAGGATTGGCGAAAGGTCATTGGAGCCATATAGTGTCGAAGATGAAGCATAGGGCTGCTTCAAGGCGAAAGAAGCGCGAAGCTTCATGGAAGGTGGTTTGGGGGCAAAACGGTTTTTTTGCCTCAAACTGGAAAATTGAGACTTGATCAAACCACGGTGCGAGGAGGCGCAAGAAAAGTGGTTTAAGTCAAGGATGTGTTGAAAATGTTAAGTGGATCAGTGTTGATTCACTATCAGGTTAATGGTTGTGTGCTCTTTGAGAAGCGTGCACATGTGAGTGTAAAATCTGATATGATGTTAACGAGTTAACACATGTAAGTGGTTGAAATCCAACTAGAGGGTTAGTTAATGTTTTTTGTGAGCCTCCGTATATAAGGAGGGAGAGGTGTTTGCTTAGGGCGAAGTTTTGGAGAAGCCTGTGCTAGGCCAACTTCAGGAGATTTGGGTTCTTGCAGAGAACCTTTGAGAGATGAGTTATGCCTCTTTGTCTTGAGCTTTTGTCATCCGTAGGCTTTGTGATTGGCTAGGAAGTGGCTGCAAACATTCATCTCTAAGTATCAATAGATATTAAAATTCATCCAAATCTTTCTCCTCTATGCTCAAATGTTAAAATATTAATTTGGCTTCGTCTTTGGTGTTTCCTCCTCCCCTCTAATCTTGTTGTGATTCATGATGAGTAAAAGATAGAAGATAAGTCTAGTCGATCAATATTCACCCATCTAGATCACTCATATAGCAAATTTGGGTTTTCGTGGTCAACATAGTTATATCCCAAATCCATGGCTAGATGAGCTTGATATGGCATGTAGGAGTAGATTTGGATCATACTCTTTATTAGAAACTAGACGAGCATGAACTAATTTGGATTTAAGGGTTTTTAGTGTTCTTAAGACCTAGATATGATTTTTTTTCAAATTAGTGAACATAACCACAAGAACCTTGAGATTCTTGATTGGCTTACGTCCCTAATGCCTTAAACAAGTCTTGTGCAAAATTTGGAGATGTTTAGATGATATATGAGTTTTGACCCAAGATGTTTTTTTAGTCTAGGAACAGGGACCGGTCGAACCAGCCTCAGACTTGTGTGACTAGTGTGGCCAGCCCTAGACCAGCAGTCAGACCGGCCATCTTGGTCAATCCGGTCTTAAGCCGGCAGTCAGACCGGCCCAGTAAGGTTTTGGCCCGCTCGCTGCTTTTTCAGTTCTCTTGGCTTGTTGGCTTCTATTTCATCCCTATTTCTAGTGTGCATATGATCTTATTAGCTTCTCGTAGCTAATTGACTCAAGAAGCCTACTTGTCACAACATTTCACATCAAACCAAGGAACAACGGTCTTAAAAAGGTCTACTTATTTCAATTTTGTGTAGTCAGACTGCAGTACTAGCCATTGTTAAGATAGACCGATGAATATTATGCACCTTGAGCAACCGAGTATAGATGATCAAAGCTTCAATCTAACGATCACAAAGAAAACAAAAACTATAGCGCGGCCGCATGAACCGTCGGAATGTAGGAAATCCAACTCAATAAGCATCCGATTCACCCTCAAAACGGTAACAATTGCACACAAACACGGACGAAACAGCAAGATTTTCAGCGCGAAGCGCCTTTGATAGTCGACCAAACCCCCTCCCAGATCCCCCGTCCAAACCCAGACCAACAGCCCCGCCGAATCGGAACCAAATTGGCCCTAACCAATCAGATCTCGCACAGATCAAGAGAGCGGGAGGGGAGGGGAGGGGGGATGGCGTGACTGACCGCTGTCGCCGATGAGGAGGAGCTTGATGAGGTAGTCGTAGTCGGCCCGAGCCCTCGCCGGCGGAGCCGCCATCGAGCCCTAGAGAACTCCCCTCCCACGCGGACAAGCCCTAACGAACAACCACAAGCAGCCATCAGATCAGGGGGGTTCGAGTCAGGTCGAATGCGAACCGAACAGAGCGGGCGAGCGGCGAACCGGATCGGAGGCCGGGGGAAGTGCGCGCGGCGCGGTCTCCCTGTTTGGCTCCCCTTGCTGCTCGCCGTGCCGTCGAGACGGCGGTCTGGACGCGGAGCTGGAACACGGTGGCGAGGGAGGGAGGCGCGAGATTGGGTGAGAGAGGAAGGGGCAGAGGAAGGAAGGGAAGGTTTGTGGTGGTGGTGGGACTGGTCCACCGTGGACTTTAAACGGACGGCTTCACGTACACGGTGTACCATCCAGGGACAGCGAGGAACTGATTTCCGGTCTGACAATTTCCATCAACTAGAACATCGAATGTGCATCGCGCGTTTTACCATGATTTTAATTATAAAAATTAATTTACGTTTCAATATAGACACTTCAAGCAGATGACAGATAAAGACTATCGCAGAAATTAATCTCTACTTCAATATAGAATTCCCACTTCAATGTAGACACTTAAAGGAGATGAATATCAGTATGGAAAAAGCATTAAAATAGATTATGCTACCCCAATTCAGCAGTGTTTAAAAGTTGAACGCTGAAACACCCATCAGTCAAAGCAAGCTAGCAGCAAAGTGTATTCATAAATTAGCAACCAGTACTCCTTTATAGACTTGCAGAGTTTACCTTAATGCTGAGTTTACCTTAATGCAAAATGCAAAAAATGTACGATAATACTGATGCACTGGCAAGATCAATGATTGGTAGCTTGGCAGGACACACTAAAGTCATATAATAGGAGCCAGAGATGAGGTTTACGTTTATATTGGACTACAAATTTTGATGGCTATGGTCTTATCATTGATGGGGACACAGTCATATACCAGCTGGGTTTCTTTCAAAATTATAGAACCTCAACAAATGTTAGCTCAACCACAATCAACATATCAATATTCCCAAATAGCAGGCAACGCTATACCATCATAGAGAACATACAAACCCATGAGTACCTTGATATCTCTTCTGGTGTAGTTTCTGCTCCTAGCTGCTCCAACAGCTCCCTGGCTGTGGTTACATACTGCAATTGGAGGATGTCAGTGCTAGCACACAATCCATTCAAAATGACTAAGATTAAAGACATGATTCCTAGCACACAATCCATTCAAAATGACTAAGATTAAAGACAAGATTCATTAAATACCACTTATTAAAATTGAATACAAACAAAACGAATCCAGCAATATCCCATCACCCAATTTTCCTTATATAACCGTTTTAACAAAAAAAATCCTTATTGAGGCTATATCTTTCTTCTACTCTTTGTAAATGGGTTATAGAACAGTATGCTAGTATCTTCTCAGGCGTTGAACAGAAACAAAACATGATAGAAATTTTTAAAAAAAAATCAGTGGAGCTACGCTTACATGGACAAGTTTAGCCTGATTCTGCTGTCGAGGAGCCGCCTCAAGCAGCCTTTTCAAGCAAAAGATTGATTCTAACTACTTTAAATTAGATAAGGTAATGAAATAAACCTCAAAAGATACATGCGCCCCTCCAATGCAAATAAAAATCCAATTATCAGCAGGTTGGTTGTTAGTGTCAGCCAATGGGATGAGCTTGTTTGGTTGGGGAAGGATGATAGGATGTAAAAAGGGGTTCTTTGGTTGGTCGCATAAGGTAACGTCGGCTGAATAGAGATACTGCTAATTAAAACCATAAACCATTTCTGCCCATCCCAACTGTGGGTGACTGTTGTAGCTGTGTATGCTCGTACCTGAACATACCAGAATAAAACTAATGTATAGCATATAATCTCTGTTCCTAAACATAACCAAGGCCTGCTTGGTTGGTTACTCCCTGTTGTGGATAAATGGAGGTCATCAGTTCAATTCCCACAAACATGTAATATACTAATATTACATCATTTTTTTGACAATTTAATAACAACTGGGAAGCAAGGTCCCAGGGCTTCCAGGCTGGGCCAGTGGGCCTGCTGTGAGTTCTGTCAAGGAAGCTTCAGCATCTCAACTTAAATCCATAGAAAGCTTGAGCTTCCTCATGCGCTAATTGGTTCTAGAAATAATTTTTGTCTTGCACAAAATTATAAGCACAAATTCATTAGTCCTGTCTCAATTTTTGGTGTTGGGATTTTCAATCAAGAAGTCAAGGCAAGCTTTATCATGTAAACTACACCTCGATATCCTTTTTGTTTTAACCACAAAACCAATTTTCCTTTATAACACATAACTTCGAACTATTACCAAAATAATCAATCTTCAATACACTTTCCCTTTGTTTTACAAATAAAGCAATTCATCATGTCACAAATGCACAGTAGTCCACATTATCTGGTTTTAGAAGATATTCTATCTTTCAGAGTCCCAACAGCCAACAGGTGAAGTCATATGGTTCATACCATAAACTTCCCCTTTACAGAAAGCACATAGACACATAGGCCAGCCAGATCTAGCTGGTGACAATAGAAGTGATGAAGGTTGGTCCCAGTACTAACCATATCTTGAGGGTCATGACTATGGTAATTTAATCCCAAGTTAAGTAATGAGTAAACCAGCAGATCGATAAATTGCCTGGAATTAATTTTGTGATTCAATAAGGTTGGTCTCATTAATATGTGCTAGTTGTGTTCATCGTCAGCATATTGCATATGCATTTCCGAGTAGCTCCCAACCAACATTTTAAAGGGTGTCATGCCTAAAGGCTGATGGAGATATGCTCTAGAGATAATCATAGAGATGATTCTGTTTATTATGTTCATGAATTATTGGATAATTTATCTTGTTCCTTGAATAACATCGTCAATATTTATTATCAAGTGTGTGACTTGATTGTGAAACTCTATATTGCTGCGATGATTATTCTTAGATGATCCCTAGTCAAACATATGAGGACACATATTAATAGACTAGCATATATATTGGTTGATGACCATGTTTCACGGGTCATAGATATAAAGATATTAAACCAATAATATGGACACATGTTAGCAAACATGGGGTTGGATCGACCCACCATGAAACACTGCGAGAATGTTGCATTCTTACCGTCATCGCTTGGTTTCATTCACAAAGCGTATGCTATGTCCTTAAGACTTGAGATCGCCGCACGTACTCAAGATGCATAATGACCGACTTAGGGGTTGCCAAACACCGCCCAAAATCGGGTAGTCATAAAGGTAGCTTTGTGTTTTGTTATGATGCATGCATTGAGGCATGGTCGATCAAGATAGGATTTGCCCTCCAAGTAACAGGAGAGATATCTCTAGGCCTCTCGAGTGATTGATTCAGAAATGCATAGCCATGCTATTCACGGTTAAAGAGTTAACCGTAATCGAGAATTCAAGTCACATAATCGAGAAAGAGTGGTTGAGCTAACCAAACAAGGATGACACGTATCGCTTTGAGTTTAACCGATATCGTGAGGCAAAGGGAAATGCATAAGTTTTGTTGAGGTTCGTCCGATATGATCTTTGCATATACTTAGAGTCGGTATGTCTTGCTAAGGGGCCGCGATTAATGGACGAGTAGGAGTACTCGGGCTATGTCTAAGTGTATGTGAACCTATAGGGTCGCACACTTAAAGGGTGGGACTTAATTCGGATAGTGATCCGAATTCTTATGGGCCATGAGTTCCTAATGGGCCTCGGCCGAGACCCATTATGATGGATGCCTATAAATAGAGGAGGTGGCATAGGGTTTGCCAAGAGAATTTCGAATTCCGAAACCCTAGTTGCCACACCATCCCCATCTAATACCGCGCCGCGCGCTAGCACTCCTGGCGTGGTGTTCCCGCCTGTACATGTGGATACCTTGGAGGTGTTGATGCGAAGCTTCAACACTAGGACGATCCGCAACTTGTGACGAACGCAAGGACTTAAAGGAGGAGACGTTCTGCAAGAACGACTACAACTGCATCAACGCGCTACATCGACTCTACTCCGCTACGAGTCCGCGCGCCTAGAGGTAATCCGTGATCTATTACTAGAGGAGGTCCCTTTTACGCGGTAGAATTTTTGAAATTATGCTTGCATAGCCTACCCGTAGATCTTCAAAGGCAACTGGTCCAAGGGTAATAGCCTATTTGGAAAAATGCACTTAACAACTTAACAAACGTTGAGCATCGAATGAACAAGTAATTATGCAATATTACTTCAACTCATAATCCTCATGCGCAAAGTGCAAGTAGAATACTATCTATACATCATTTTGATGGTCATATATAAGATTACAGGGAAATTTATACATCGTTCTAATAAATCATAAAGTTCGCTTTAACAAGATTGAGCATTCGGTCTCTAGATGTTAACCAAGGAACTCGAGCAATAACAATGTAAAATCACCGCATAGGTCCAAACAAAGAAATGGAGAGAACAACAAACATTCCCCATTAGCACCCAAGTCAAAGAACAGACTAGAACAAAACAAATTTCTTTAACAGTGAAACACAGACAGGAAGAACGGCTGTAGAATGAGGACCACACCCAACAGTGAAAGGAAATCGACAGCAGCTAACTCAGCAGCCAACAATTGCAAAACGCAAAATCCAATTGTGAAATCCAAGCGAAATGTCAAATGCCAACAATTTAATGCGGCTATTGATCTTCAGGAATTTGTATGTGATGCCTATTGGTCGTCCACACACTGCCGCCTCAATTGCGGGCAAACAGCCAAACAGCACAAAGAGGAAACAATAACAAGCGTTTGTGTGAACCACTGGTCTCGGCGAAGGTGATGGTGGGCTGGTGGGGCTTCGGGGGCAGCGCTTGCTGATGGCGGTCATCGTCATCCGCGTCCTCGGCGTCGGAGGGGGTGGAGGGGAGCTCGGCGGAGTGGTGCGCGGCGGCGTGGTGGTTCTCAATGACGGATGTGGGGGAGTTCACCATCGCGGCGCCAGGAGCAAGGGTGGCAGGGTGGTCGTGGTGGCCGTGGATGGCGGAGCAGAGGGAGGAGGGGGTGAGCGGGCGGACGACAGGGAGCAGCGAGGCGGTCAGGGAGGAGGCGGAGAGCGAGGCAAGCGGGATGCGGGAGAGGTCGAGCAGGATGACGCGTGGGAGTGAGTAGGGGAGCGGCGGGCCGTCGTACTTCGCCGCGAAGGAGTAGTCGCCGCCGCTAGAGGCCATGGCTGGAGGCGGCGGGGGACGAGGAGGCGACGGGGGAACCGGGGGAGGAGGGGGCGGTGGGGGAGGGGGAGGCGGCGGGGGAGTGGGGGAGGAAGGGGAGGGGAGGTGGCGGGGGGACGCCTTGCCATGACTTCAATTGCTGTGGAGGGGGTAGCTCGGGCGTCGAGGAGGCCGGGCGGCCGTCAGGGAAGCTCGAGGGCGCCGGGGTGAAGCTCCCATCGCGAGGAATCGGATGGGGATCGGCCGAGGAGGTCGCGGCGGCAGCCGGATTTGAGGAAGATTGGCCGTGCGACGTGCTGTGCTCCGCGGAAACCAAATCAGCCGGTGGTGGAGGTCCCTAGGAGGGAGGGGCGCTCTACGACGCGGGTGATTGGAAGGAACTCGCCGGCGGCCGGGGCGCGCGCGGCGCGCGAGAGCGCACGGCGAGGGGAGCGGTGAGGAAGAGGGCGCGGAGGTGGAGCAACAGCGGCTCGGGAGTGGCTACTTGCAGCTGTGGAAGAGGGGAGAGAATAGCGGGGCTGACGAATGGAGCAGGAGGTGGCACAGCGCGGCATGGGGAAGATGACGCGACCGGGCAAGGGAGCAGGGCATGGGAGGCACGGGAAGGTGATGGCGAAGAGACGCGAGAGAGAGAGAGAGAGAGCGGGGTGGCTCACGCTCTAAACCGGGGGCGATGGGGAAGGCTCGGCGCCGCGAATCCGAGGCAAGGGGGCACGGACGACATGGGCGAAGGGAGGAAAAGGCAGGGAGCGAGCGCAACCACGCGTCGCCGTGCGAAGGGCTCTGCGGGCGCGTGAAATCCTCTCGCGCGAGCATTCCTGAGTGGGTTTTAGTAGCTTAGATGCAACGTGAGATCCACAGTTATAGAATGAATTTACACAATTGGCAAATTCGGACAACAAAAATAATTTCCTTACCTTTCCAACTCTGATGGTAGGACCTTCGGTGATAGCGAGTGACAATGGCGGTCAGTGGCGAATCCAGGATAAAAATAGAGGGGGAGCTCTACTGTTAAGGCTATAGCACAACATAATCATACTAAAGATACGTTTACTGGTCTTTTGCCATTGGAATATCAAATACATAGATAATGTGCAATAGGAAAAGAACAAATTGAAAATATACAATACAATAAGTTTAATACCTTGCTAATAGATAATACGCCCCCAAATGTTCATAAAAATGTGAGTACCGATTTGTAGATAAGAAATATCAAATTTAGTGAAACAATATTAAATTGTGAATGTTTGAGAAATATTTGTGCAAAGTTCGCTTCTCCATTTTTGTAAATCTAGGAATAATTAAACAACAATCAGTCAACCACTGATTAAATAAATTAGCTAATCAACTACTAAACAAACTAACAAAGTACAAACCTTATTAAAAAAATCTGGCCAGTGCTCACCTACCGGTGTTGTTCACAACTTCAAAGCTTCACTAAATAATCTGGCCACGCCATTAGCACAGCACGACAACACTTCACCTCCCTGCTCCCTTCGCCTTCTGGCAAGAGCACAAAGAAGACAACACGGCAAAGACTAAATAAATCGCCCCCTTCGGCCTCTCCGCAGCACTAAAAGGCTGTGAATTAATCCCACCAATAGAAAGGTAGCACCCGCGGCTCGCCTAATCCTCGCACTCCCAGTCTCACTCCCACTCCCACCGCCTGCATGACGGCGCGACGGCGAGAGAGCAAAGCATGCGACCCTCCGCCTCCGCCTCCGCGCCGACCCCCTTCGCCTCCGACCTCCCCCTCCGCCTCGGCGCCTCCCGGCTCCCCCTCCAGCCTCCGCGGTTGCCGGCTCCCCCTCCCCCTCTGCCTCCGCGTCGACCGCTCTGCGCCACGCTGCCGAGTCGCCAACTGGTGAGTCCCTCTACTATTTCGATCTACTGTTTATCTTCCTCTGTTCCTCGATCGGACCTTATCCGCTATTTCGCTGTTACTATTTTGGGCGGCTTGGGCGTAGCGCCGACCCGCCTACCAACACCCAACACCCAGTCCCGAACCGAAGAGCTCTGATCTACTATCATGACGGGAGGAGGGGCCAAGGGGGTGCTCGAGCACCTACAAGCACCCACGATGCATTCGCCCCTGATGGCGGTGGACGGCAATGGCGGGACAGAGGGCTACGATGGATTCATCGGACACCCCAGTTGTAGAGAGAGAGGCGGTGGCCCGACACTGGGCGGCGAGGGAGAGGTGGAACCTCTATTTGCAGGCTCAGGGGAGGATGGCGGGAAGCGGCGACGAATGACATGGCAAAGCATGGCAAGCCAACTGAATATTAGGTTGGGCCGAGTCGATGTAGCAACAACGGGCAAAAGGGGAAAACGCAGCGAAGCGTCGAGGGCGCAGCCTGCCGTGGGTGGTGGAGGCAAGGGCACAATCGAAATGCTCAAAAAGGCTAAAAAGTACAAACAATTTAAATCTTAAACTCGACATAAGAGCACTACTCTACATTTCTCAACATGGTTTTCTAAGGGAGGAGAACCAAAGTAAGACAGAAAGATATCAATTATAGAATTGATACCACTTGCAGAAAAGAGGTAAACCAATTAAAGAAATAGATACCAAGATAAAAAAACTACAACCAATTGGAAGATAGTAGGGTCACCAAAATCTAAACAATAACTGCAAGGCATCTAGTCCAAATCATCGCACTGTACTCCACAAAGGTCTCTAGGCCAAGAAAAACTTAAGCTAAGGAGCGAATCAACAACACTAAATATTCCCACTACTGGATACTAATGACTAAAGAAGTGAGCTCAACCTACATAGGATATAAGACTCTAGAAGACCTAAACGACAAGGGACACTCCTGAGAAAGACACAACTAAAATAAACCAACCTATCCAAGATCAGAACCTTAATTAAAACCCCAGATGCCATGCAATGATGAAAATGGAATTGAGAATCTGAAAAACTCAAGCAATTATATCGTAGTCGATGAATAGGAAGTAGGAGCATGGTGTAGTCTCAAAGGTGATAGACATCACCAGAAGTCTATGTGAGGAAGATCCAAAATAGCATCCAAGATATCCATGATCTCCTCATCACCTGAAAAGTATATCTCAAGGAGACAAGAGCCATCGGTGCCTCAGTACTGAAATTAGTGATAAAAGACTTGGGAATGTAGTACTGGGACATGATATTCAAGAACAACTATATATGAACCATAAGAGGGATTAGCGTGAAAAACATGAAAATGCACACAAGCACTACCTAGACCTTTCTTGGGCTCTCTTCTAGGTCCATTAGCAGAAGACATACATCATTAGCAACAATAAGTTGTTTCACAACTAAAGAATGTGTATCCCTAAGCTTATCCACATCAAAATGTAAAGTAAGGAAAGAATCACAATTTTTATCATAAGAAATTAAAGATCTAAGCCTTTTCGATCATCCTTATCATTATCGGTCTCTGAGTCCACATCGTTCATGTTGACAGTCTCAAGAGGGCAAGGACCCACTTAATGAACTTGCGGTAGTTAGGCTTCTTCTTCTTGCCATCACGAACTTGAGGAGACTTGTGGTACTCCTTCTCCTCCTTATCCTTTAGCTTGTGATAGTTTATTGGAATGTGATTTTGCTCACCACACTCAAAACAGAAGAAGGTACATCCTTTTTTCCTATTTCTCATATTGTGATAGGCTTTTGTGAATTTGGTGAATAGGAGGGTTAAGTCTTCCTTGGGTAACTTCTGAAGTTGCTTATCACTCAATTCATGCAAAGTGGACAAGAAAATTTCAAAAGAGCCAAAGAATAATGATCTAGAAGACCCATTCTTCATAGGATCAATCACAAGAGCCATCGACTCTGTCTTGAAACACGAGAGATAAAATCAATCTCATACGTCTTCAATCTCGAGTGAAGCTTATCCATGATAAGATCACTCATGACAGTATTGTCATTGATAGATGTAGCATTCATCCCAAAACTTTCACACCTAAGGCACCAAGCATTTGGTGTGCATTCTCAGACTTGGAGTAAGTCAAGCCAACAGCACACAGGTTGCTAAGAATCTTTATAAACCTATAAAATAACTCATCCAAAGGTTCATCGGACATTTGCTCAAACTTGGGATACTTTTTCTTGAATTGATTTTGTCTCACTTTTTTTATCGCTGTAGAGCCCTTATGATAGTCAGCGAGGGTCCTCAAGATTCATGAGTAGATATGAAGTGAGATACTTAATTAAACTCGTATCTACCAGGACTTTGAATGAAGTAGTTGCATGCCTTGTTGTTTGCCTCTACATCCAATAGATTTATCGAAATTATCTAGTCATCGGTAGGCACCGCATAAACTCTCTTAACTTTCTCTTAAATTGGTTGCCCTTGGGCTTGGAGGTAGGCTACCATCCAAACCTTCTAATTGGGATAGTCAACCCCATCAAAGACCGGTGGTTTGGTATAATACCTATCCGATGCTATTGCTCTTAGACCAGTTAAGTCCAATCAAGAATAGCTAACCAGACTCTAAGACCACTTGTTGGACCCGATATGGCAATCAGAAGGGAATGAATGATGCCTTCAAATTTAACCTCCTAAAAGGTATTCCAAAATTTTCACTCCATTAGCTATTGAAACAAAGAAAGATCATATTTGCTCACAAAGAAAGAACTCAGAAAATCACGGAAGCACACTGAGTTCAACTTCTCTAGGTTGGTTAGATCACTATGAGGGAGCGGCTAGACTGGTCGAGTGGTCTGACCACCAAAGATGACTAGTCTAATTGGCTTCTAGTCGAACCGTAGGCTTAGGCGGTCGGAACGCACCCTTTGATGAGGACTTTCCCATTATATATAAATCTTTCGCTCCAAATGTGTATGAGAATGTCCAAGAACCTGTTCATGAAATACCAAATGGTCCAATGACAATGGCAAGAGCTAAGCTTTTAAACAAACATGTGTTTTTGTTTCATAAGAAATTTCTTTTAGTTGATGATAAGATTGGGATACAACCTCACGCTAGTATTTTATGTATTCTTAGGTATGATTCATGTGAAGATCTGGGAAGTAAAGCTTTAGTGGACAACCTAGAGGAAGAAGGTCATCAGATTGTCATGCGGCCAGGGAGTTCAAAACCATGTAGCCATCATTCTAACGGAAGGCCACGTGATCGAATAAGAGATTGGCTCGGCCAAGACTTTTCTTACGTGTGATAGAGAAGGCACTATAAAAATCCTTGTACTCTCTCATTGTTGGGCAGACCACCTTGGATAAAAATCAATCTACTAAAAGTTGTTGTTTGAGTTCTTTGTTATTATCGAAATTCGAAGAAGAATTAGGCATGTTCTTAATCAAGATCGTTTAGCCTTTCCACTGGAAATTGGGTGCACGATATATCTTTATTTGGTGGTCAGTAAAATCAACGCGAGCGTGTTTTGGTGGATTAAAAAGTGCTCGTCCCTTCCACTGGTATTGGAGGATCATTACGATTCATCAAGATTCCCGTGAGTATCCATCCTATATCGAGAAGATCGGACAGCCCTGTATTATCTTAGTATCAGAGCGCGGTTTACTCAGTAAGATCTTATTCTTTTATTTTTCTGTTCATTACTTCCTGTTCTACAGTCCATATAGCTGAAAATTGCCTCATAAAAAAAATCCAAACCGTAGTTTTGTATATGTTATTTTCGTAAGTTTTATTAAGTATTGATCCATTAGTAATTTTGTTTACATGTGCTGATCATAGTGTCCTTTGTATCGCATAGTTGTTGCATCTTTAATCCTTAAAAATCCACTAGTGGATCTTTCAATTAGCATCTAAAAAAGGTAGATTCAATTTACTTTTTCAATTCTTGTTCTTGCTAACCACGTAAAATCTTTATGTATCTTGGAAAAATATCATATCTAAACATATTTAGCTTTCCTTTTCTTGTTGATTCGACTGCAATAAACCCTAGCCGTCACGAAGTTGTGCGTCGCAAGAAATCCTAGTCGAACACATTCGGACCGTCCAAACATTGTTGAAGTTTAAATTACGAGCGTCTATTGAAGTTTTCACTTAAATCCTTTGACCCTTGAGACTAGTTTTTGATAATTGCATATAGAGCTGCTCTTAAATTAAGTATTTCGACTGAATATTTCCAATTGTTCATACATCACTCATTCGGTTGACAAAAAAAAGTGAGAAAAAGGCCGAACTTCGGTGAGTGCTTTATGCTATAAATTCAGTTGGAGTATTTAATTTTTTTGAGCAATCTTGTGCTTTTATTTTCGTAATGTTGCAATTGGCTAGCGTCTCTCCTAGTACTTGATGCAAAATAAGTTAATATTTTTCAATTGTTTCTTTTAGTTCATTTCTTTGTTTGTATTGAATCATATTAATCATTGCATGTGCGTTCATACACTTCATTATATCTTTTGGATCAGCATATAGGCAAGAGTTTTCTAGCTTGGATTATTAGTACATCACTGATTCTTTACTGGTTTACACCCTCCCATTAAGCGCATCACTGAATTTTGACCTTACAACAACATGGTGGAATTAGTACATCAAGCAACCAAGGCTGAAAGACAAGTGCAACAAGACATAAGAGCAACAAGAAAATTTGAAGGATCAGAAATGGCAACAGAGGGGGCTGAATGGTGCCTTTTTAAAAATTGCCCCGAGTAATCACTCAATTTTTGTTCTCCGATAGCTACAAAAGCTATGAAGTAAAAGACACTCTCTAACCGGAAGCCTTAACAGAAGATAAAAATACCCTTGAGAAATAAAGCTACTAGCTATAGATCAATTCAGCATACTATTAATCTTGTAAGAACTAATGACCAAAAACTGAAATTGCAAAAAGCTAAAAATAAACAAACACACCAATCTTCTGAAATAAGTGAATTTGTAACACCAGAGCAAAAGGAAAGAGATAGCAGTTTTATCTATACTTCATCTTAACTCACAACTAAATCTCAGGAAGAGACAAGATAAGTCAAGACTAATAGCTCCAAAAACATCTCCAGCCGAACTGAAAAAGGTAGATGAGTGCAGGACGAACTGAACCAAAAGAAGGAGGACTGCTTTTTCTGGTCGAAACCAACAGAAATTTTCAGAACTGTAGTTCAATCAGCAGCTATCTATTGCAGCCGAACAACAGCAAGGCAGATGGCAGAGGACTACAAAATAAATAGCTGTTGAATATAATCGAAAAAGCTAATAAAGCACTACACCTACTGCATCAAACAGCAGAGAACACCCTGGCCGTGGACTGTCCCTTGCAGACTGAACACACGCACTGGAAATGCTGCTTGCAACCGAAACTAGAGAAGGGAACAACCTGGACTGCAGAAACCAGAAAATGCAAACCAAGAGGAGCCAAACCGAGAACTAAAAGCTGCATATGGTTCGGTCTAAACATAGCAGATGTATTGGTCAAATGGGCTGCCAAACTGACTGCCAGTATGCATACAGACTGGAAATTAGACCGAAAGCTTCATAGCCAAAACAGCCAATAACAGATTGAAACTGAGAACTTGCGCAAGGAAGGAATGCTGGCCGAAATCTTACAGTCTGACCAGATATATCAGGTGGACTGTGAACTGCTAGTGTTGCATTGCTCGGCTGACAGAAGAGACTGAAAACATTAAGACAAAGAAAAGTATAGAACAGATCACACGCAGGTCTGTTCGGCAGAAATAGAAAGGAGCATTTGAACTAAGAAATAAAGACAAATAGGCAAATAAAACTCTAAAAATCAACAGGGAATTGAAAAGTTGCTCTCGGGAATGTAATAGCCAAATAGCTTTTGAGAGAAGTCCCAGTTCTGAGCACACCAAATCTTGCAGCTACTCAACAGGAAATCAACTCACAGCCGATCAAAAGAAAATAGCCATAAGAACATCAACACAAGATTTCATAGATTGAGAAAGAGAGATGAATGCTTCATATAGATGAATGATTACAAAAGATGTTTACACACATCTCTCCCACACAAGAACAAACACACACATGGAAAGAACAAGAATGAAAACCCTAATGCCCTCTCTCTCTTACACAACTCTCTCAAAGAGCACAAGTATTAGGAAACCGTAACACTCACACCCATCACCTTCTCTCTTTCTCAAATGCACACCTCTCCCACTAGAGAGCACCTCTATTTATAGCCTCCACTAATGGGTTTAAAAACACTTTACCCATTTGGTCACAACAACTCTCCACTAATGGATCATTCCATAACCAAATCCACTTTCTTATGTGCAGCCCTGCGCATTTACCAAAATGCCACTCTTGCACCTTCCGGGAAGCTTCCTCGTTTCTTACCGTCCAAGTTTCGCAACCGCTTCGAGTCCTTGCCATCTTCGACACGTCTCGACCGCTCTGACCTCAGCACCGCCTGTGCCTAGTCCGGTCACCTGTGCTTCTCCACGACTCCGTCTCAAAGTCCTGCAGCCAACACCAACAAGAAAACGCATCACATAGCACCGCACAAAATGTTTTAATTAGCATCCGTAGGTCGCATAATATGCTCGAAACAAACTCAAACTTTCCAGAGCACATGTCAATTACTCATCACACAACCGGGGTTACCTCCACATGGTCTCTCAACCTCCCTCTTGATGAGTATATTGACAAACACAGAAAAAGCATATAAAGTTGAGTTTGAGAGTCAAACATGGTCTACAATAGAAGCAAGAAAACTTAAGACCACGTCGACAAAAGAGAAATCTGGAGCAGAAACTGAAAGAGCAAATTGTTCTGCAAAACTCCAGAAGGCTTTTTTTTCAAAATTCTCCCCTTTTGGCAATAAAATCATCAAGACGCACGAGAGAAAATGAAATGACTTCATGTTATTAATTTTAAGCATTCGGAGCTATGAAGATTATCCTAAATGACTTTTGAGTGTTACACCAAGCCATAACTCATAAGAATGCTATCAGGATCATGACGATTCATGTATAGACTAGCTAAATTACATAAGTCATATTCTGAGAAATAGTGTAATTGCTTAGCATGTCAAGTCAAACATGATTATAGTCTTGCTAAAGGTATCCAAGGATGATGCAAGCCATGTCAAGCAATCTAAGTGGAACCAAGAAGCTAGTATTGAGCCAGTTTAGAGTGCTACAAGTTCAGAAATGAATCATTTGGTCAAATACTTGGTCTTTTTGTAAATAAGCAAATTTTAGCATAATTAACTTTTCTGAAAATCATTTTTGGTTTTATCTTAGCAAAGCAAGTCCTGGACTAGGAGCCATCCACAACTGCCTCCTAAGCTTCAACCAATTTCATAGATTTTATTTTCTTAGCTATGTGCTAGATCTCAAGTTTTATGTGACCACTCCAAGCGAGAAGCTTAAGGAAGTGATCTTGGTCATCCAAAACTCCCCCTGAGTTCATGCCTAGTGCAATGGCAAGTAGTCTCATGAGAAAGAATTGGTGAGATCAGTTTTTTCGCACAAAAGAGATCTTTTTGCTTTTGCCAAAGCTAGTTCTAGACCAAGGAATTAAAGATAGTTCATACTTCATAAAGGAACTAGCGTAGCTTAATCTATAGCTCAATAGAGATTCAAGACTCAACTCAGCCTATTTGACATGGTATGAATCATAAAAGGATAACGAAAGACAGACTATTCTCAAGAGCTAACCATGACAAGATTTAATTCAAGTTAAGCATTTTTAATTAACTTATCATGGTAAAGACTGGACTACACATAAAAAGTTATGATAAATCTAGCAAATAAGCACAGATCATGGCAAGGTGTAAAGCAATTGTTTCATGTCATAAAAGGATAATAATCAAGGCTCCATGTAGTTATATTACAATGCAGAATGCTGAAATGCAAGAAAATCCAACTCCCCTTCAACATGAGATGCACTTTTAGTTCAAGTTGAGTTATGTCAATATTAAGATCTAGAAGCTCCCACATGAATTCCCCCTGAACCAAAGTAATAAAAACGAGAAGCTGGCAAAGAAATCAGAAAAGGCAGTCATTAAAGCATAGACAAGATATAGAGAATACTATGGCTTAAACTGACTCTCATCTACCCCATGAGACTCTAAAACTATCAGCTGGTCTTCTAACACACTAGGGAGTAAACACGTTCCCTGTCTACCCAAGGGTGGCCCAACCCTCGCTAGACCTATAAGAAGTGAGTGAACTCAATCTAGTGAGAAGAGAAACAACTAATAAGCAGCATCCTAGCGTCACAAGATGAGAGGAAGAAGACTGAGCACCTAGACGAGAGAATCACTCTAATCTATGCTGGAAGGACTCATCCCGAATACACCCTTATGCAATGCAATGAAGAAGGACAGAAGCAGTAAATATGATAATGCATAAAGCACAAAACTCCCCCTCACATCAGTCCATAAGGACAAACCACCCCAAGCTCTCCCCGCAAGGCTGAAAACCTAGAGCTATCTAAAGGCTTGGTAAAGATATCTGCCAACAGGTGCTCACTCTCCACAAACTAGAGCACTATGTCACCCTTCTCCACATGATCTCTAAGAAAGTGAAACCTGATGTCAATGTGCTTGGTCCGAGAGTGCTGTACTGGGTTCTTAGCAATGTTAACGGCAGAAGTGTTATCACAAAAGAGTGGAACACTGTTTATAACTAACCCAAAGTCCCGCAGGGTCGAAGCCATCCGAGTATCATTCGCAAAGAATCGCGGCGACAACGTACTCGGCCTCTGCGATGGTATGCAACACGGCATCGCTTCTTAGAAGACGAAGAAACAAGAGAAGTACCAATGAATTGGTAGGTGCCAGAAGTGCTCTTCCTATCTATCCTGCAGCCAACGAAGTCGGCGTCGGAGTAGGCTCTAAGGGAAAGACAGGACGAGGAAGAGTACCAGATACCATAGTCTATGGTAGCTCGAAGGTACCGAAAGATACATTTCACCGCCTGGCAGTGAGATACGCGAGGAGAAGCCTAAAATCGAGCACACAGACACACAAAGAAGTGTATGTCCGGTCTCGAAGCAGTGAGGTATAAGAGGGAACCGATCATGCTTCTGAACTTCTTCTGATCAACTGGCTCGTCATCCTCATCTGGATCAAGTGAAGTCGTTGATGCCACCGGAGTTGACACCGACTTGCCATCACTCATGTCAAAGCGCTTCAGGAGGTCTCAAGTGTACTTACCTTGATGCAAGAAGGTACCCTCCCGAGTCTGCTTGATTTGGAATCTAAGGAAGAATCTCAACTCGCCTATCATGCTCATCTCAAACTCTGTGCTCATGACAGTAGAGAACTAGGAAACAAGAGCATGGAAGGAGCCGCCAAAGATGATATCATCCACATAAATCTGAACGAGTAGAAGGTTATTGCCATGCCTGCGAATGAACAAGGTCTTGTCTACCTTACCCATCTCGAACCTATGACTCAACAGATATGACTTAAGCCTCTCATACCAAGCTCTAGGGTTTGCTTAAGTCCATACAGGGCTTTGGAAAGCTTGTAGACATGGTTTGGGTATTTGGGGTTCTCGAAACTTAAAGGCTGCCTAACATAGACCTCTTCCTCAATAAACTCATTGAGGAATGCACTCTTGACATCCATTTGGTAAAGTTTGAAGCCCTTAGACGCCGCGAAAGTAAGCAAGATTCTAATGACCTCTAGTCTAGCTACATGGGCAAAGGTCTTCTCAAAATCTAAACCCTCAACCTGGGAGAAACCCTAAGCTACCAATCTAGCCTTGTTTCGAATGACTACCCCATCCTCACTCTGGTTGTTTTTGAACACCCATTTGGTACCTATGACATTATGACCTCTAGGGGGCTCGACAAGCGACCAGACCTTGTTCCTCTCAAAATTTTCTAACTCTTCATGCATGGCACTAACCCAAGACTCATCAGAAAGAGCATGACTGACATCCTTGGGCTCGAACAAGGCAACGAAGGTAGAGTGGAGACAGAAGTGAGACATGCCAGACTTTGAGCGTATGACGCGCTCAAAGAGATCTCCTATTATCTGCTCTGAAGGATGATCTTTCTGGATACCATGGGGAGGTCCTGGATGAGAAGAAATAGTGACATCTATCTCATGAGCTGATGAGGTAGGAACAGAGCCACTAGCTCCTGAGGATGCGGAAGGAATGGGCTGATCTCCTTGAGGTGCGGTGGAAGAAGAAGGCACCTCAAGGGGAGAAGAAACTGGATCGGGTAGACAACCCTCATCTTCGTCCTCCTCCTCATCCACAAAGATGGGCTTGGACTGCTCTACTGAACCTGAGATATCGGGCCCAATCCCCGGACTGGCCTCATCAAAAGTCACCTCGCAGGTCTCTACCATTTTGCTAGACTCGCAGTTTCAGACCCTATAAGCCCGCGAAGAAGTCGAGTAATCCAGAAAAATCCCATCAGAAGATCGTGACTCGAACTTATCTAGTTTCCCAGACTTCAAAATAAAGCACTTGCAACCAAACACGCGAAAATGAGAGACACTGGGCTTTCGCCCGTACCTCAACTCATAAGAAGTGCGATGCAAGTGTGCCCTCAAAAAAACTCTGTTTGAAACATGGCATGCGGTGGCTATCGCCTCAGCCCAAAACATCCTAGGTGTAGAATACTCATTAATCATCGTCCTGACCATCTCGACCAAGGTACGGTTCTTCCTCTCCACAATGCCATTTTGCTGAGGGACGTATGGAGAAGAGTACTGGAGCTCTACACCTGTCTCATCACAAAACCTCTCAAAGTAGAAATTCTTAAACTCCGTACCATTATCACTACGGATCGCTCGTAAGGCACCTGGAAGCTCAACAGAAAGTCTACTAAAAAGACCCCGAAAATGGGTAAATGTCTCATCCTTCGAGGCTAAGAAAAACACCCAAGAGTACTTCGAGAAGTCATCGACTACGACAAGAACATACCACTTCCCTCCTGCAGACTGCACTCTAGCTGGTCCAATTGTGTCCATATGTAGCAGCTGTCCCGGTGCATCAGTCATAGTCACTATGATCGGAGGATGAGAAGCGGCAACCATCTTGCCGTGCCGGCAAGGAGCGCAAACTAGATCTTTAACCATCTTGAGTTTAAGCAGACTACGAATGAGGTCATGACCGCTAACTCGGGTCAAATAGTCAAATCCGATATCCTATGCCAGAAGGTCACGGGACTCTGAAGCAACTAAACACCTGAGAGGATCGCCAGAAGACTCAACAAAATCAGCACGAAAGATCCTCCCATATCTAGAAATCCCGCAAACCAAACTCCCCGAAGAATCAAGAATTTTGCAATTGTTTTTCTTAAAGCTCACCTCGAAACCGTTATCGGTAAGCTGAAAAACTAAAAGCAAATTATACTGCAGCTTACTCACTAAGGCAACATCTTTCAAAATAAATGAATCATTAACGCGCACAGTACCTTTAGCGATGATGCGTCCAGATGAGGCGTCTCCGAAAGTGATCATCTCATCACCTGGAGCTCAGGCTAAAGAAGAGGACCAACGAGAGTCTCCGGTCATGTGTCGAGAACAGCCGGAGTCAACAAGCCAAACCTCTCCCTTCCTTGCCCGGCGAACCTGAGTCAAGCAGAGAGTGAAGGCTCAGTACTGGGATAAATCAAAGGTGATTTCGGCACCCAATACTGAGTCATACGTCGAGCAGAAGAAGTAGCCACACACGACTGACCTCTAACTACCCTACGCTCTCTGTCGCTCAAAGAGCCAGAAGGTCTACTAGCAGACCTGAAGCTGTTATTGGGTCCGACTGCTACGGGAGAGCGAGTCGGAGTACCAACAACACACTGATCACGTCGCGGGTAGCCATCTCGATAGAGAAAACGAGATCTACCCTCAGAACGACGGAAGTCACAACCAGAGGCATGTCGAGGACGAAAACCAGAAAACTCAGAAAATCCAAGTCCTCGATGATGCTCAAACCCATCAAGCTGAATAGTCCTAGACCTCGTGTTGGTCTTAGGTGTACTCAAGATCTGGGGCTGACCCTGAATACGCCTAAAAGCATCAACACGGTCTCTACGCGCGATCTTGGCGCGCCTGAAACATCTCTCGACCGAGTGTCCATCCTTCTGACAGAAGGTGTAATGAAACTTTGCCTTCTGAGAGGTCGAAGCAGCAGGTGTTACCACTTTACTGTCAGAAATCTCTTGGACAAAGCCCGCTGATTTGAATTGAACTTTTTCAGTTCTGGGCTTGATCTCAATCACACCTGCATATATGGGTCTGAGAACAGCAGGAGGATGCTTCCTAACATCCTCAAGAAAATCATATCCTAGACCTTGATTGAATTTGCAAATCTTGGACTGGTCTAGGATAAGATTTAGCTTCTTCTTGCCTCCTACAAATCTCTCAAGAGTGTTCATAAGATACTGACACTCCCGAAAAAGAGAGGTGCAAGAAGGGCAGGGGAAAGAGAGACAACAGAAGGTAAGGAATTTGAAGAAGAACCAACAGTAGAGGAACGAATGGCATGTGCATGCACAGCCGCCTCAGAAGGGACAGTCCTACTGCTAGCCATTTGGTTCACGTCGCTAGGCGTCTCTACCTTACCCTTGGGCTTCTCCCCAACACCAGCACACGCATTACAAGCAGATGGTTGCTTCTCTAGAAGGTCCTTAGTTAGCTTCACATATTTTTCATCCAAAGCAACGAGTTCAAATTTTAGTTTTTCACAATTATTGCATGGTGAGCTAACAGGCTCCTTAGACGCATATTGAGCCATTTTCTTGTTATGATCAATCATTTCTTCAAACTGTTTTGAGACAGATTCAAGCTCAGCAGTCAATTTAGGACAATTCAAGCAGGAGGCAATAGCCTCAAGCAAAGAGGCATGCAATTCAGCAATTTTATGATTTGCCTTCTTTAAGTTCATTTTCAGATTATTGCAGTTTTCACATGTTTCAGGTAGATCAAGAAGCATAGTATAAAGACCTATAAAAGCATTGTCCTTATCCTCACATGAGGTGCAAGTAGTAGTCTGAATAGTAAAGGAAATAGAAGCTACCCTACTCATTTCTAGTTCAGCAAGCAGACTAACATTCTTCACCTTAAGTATATCAAGCTCAGAAGTCAAACTATCATGAGAGGTCCTTAGCTTCTCCATATCTCCAAGTAAGGAAGAACACATATCACATTCGTCACGAGAGGGAACAGATATAAGTGAAGTAAGCTCCCGTGACAATCTCTATACTTCATTCTCAAGATCACCAACCCTAGCTCTAGATCTAGCATAAAACTTGCATAGCTTAAGAAATGCATCATTGAGCTGGTCGTAGGAGGCACATACCTCATCGGAGTCACTGTAGAGCTCATTGTCACTGACGTCGGTCTCGTTGGCCATGAAGTACATGGCGATGAAGTCGTCGCCGTCCTTGGGATCTTGATCATCCTTACCGTCATCGTCGCTCCACCCCTCCACGTCGCTGAAGTCAGTGTCGTCGAAGGCGGTGAGGACGCGGTGGAAGAGTTTCTTGGCTTTGCCAAAGTTGCGGAACTTCTTCTTGCCTTGAGCGTGAGCTGGCGGCTTCTTGTTGCGGTTCTTGTCGATGTAATCGTTCTTACTCACACCGCCGTAGTCGTTCTTGCCCTTCTCAAGCTTGGGGTAATTTTCCCGAATGTGGTTGGGACCACCACAATCGAAACAAATTATTGGCCCACTCCTTTTTCTATCCCTTACTCTCTTGTAGGCATGCAAAAATTTTCTGGCTAAAAGGGCTAGCTGGTCCTCTGGTAGCTGCTCTAATTGATCATCGGTTACTTCACAGAGAGCAGCTAGGGAAAAACCAGTAGCACTATCCGAGAAAACACCAGAAGTAGAACTGAGATCGGTAACCAAAGCCATCGACTGAGACTTTGACTTGCGAGAGACAATGTCAATCTCGTGAGTCTTGAGGCGTGAGTACAACGCATCAAGAGTCAATGTCGAAAGGTTAGTGGTGTCCTTGATGGTGGTCACCTTCATCTCCCAAACTCGCAAATCCAAGGCCAAGAGCATCTGATGAGCGTTGTCCGAGTCGGAGTATGTGAGACCGACGGCTCGGAGGTTGCTCAGAATTTTATGAAATCTCACAAAACACTCATCCAAAGACTCACCAGTGAGCATTTCAAACTTGTTGTAATCTCGCTTGAACTGGTCCTGTCGTACGGTCTTAATCTGGGTGGTGCCCTCATGGTATGCATCGAGAGTCACCCAGATGTCGTAGGCCAACGAGTGATGAGAAATGCGATCGAACTCGTTCCGGCTTAGACCCTCGATTATGATGTTCCTTGCCTTAACATTTGCCTGAACATCAGGCATGTTATTAACAGTGATGTTCTCATCGGCCGGAACAACAAAACGAGTCTTTACTTTTTGCCAAATCGCATAGCCCTGAGCCTATATGTAAGACTCCATCCTACTCTTCCAAAAGGGATAGTCGACCCCATCGAAGATAGGAGGCTTGGTGGAATACCTGTCTGTCGCCATGGCTCGCAGACCGGTTAAGATCTATAGACGAGAACTAACAGGCTCTGATACCAATTGAAGGATCGGAAATGGCAACAGAGGGGGTGAATGGTGCCTTTTTAAAAATTGCCCCGAGTAATCACTCAATTTTTGTTCTCCGATAGCTACAAAAGCTATGAAGTAAAAGACACTCTCTAACCGGAAGCCTTAACAGAAGATAAAAATACCCTTGAGAAATAAAGCTACTAGCTATAGATCAATTCAGCATACTATTAATCTTGTAAGAACTAATGACCAAAAACTGAAATTGCAAAAAGCTGAAAATAAACAAACACTCCAATCTTCTGAAATAACTGAATTTGTAACACCAGAGCAAAAGGAAAGAGATAGCGGTTTTATCTATACTTCATCTTAACTCACTACTAAATCTCAGGAAGAGACAAGATAAGTCAAGACTAAATCTCAGAAAGACACCAGAGCAACAGCAGCAAGGCAGATGGCAGAGGACTACAAAATAAATAGCTGCTGAATATAATCGAAAAAGCTGATAAAGCACTACACCTACTGCATCAAACAGCAGAGAACACCATGGCTGTGGACTGTCCCTTGCAGACTGAACACACGCACTGGAAATGCTGCTTGCAACCGAAACTAGAGAAGGGAACAACACAGATGCGAAAACCGAAAATGCAAACCAAGAGGAGCCAAACCAAGAACTGAAAGCTGCATATGGTTCGGTCTAAACACAGCAGATGTATTGGTCAAATGGGCTGCCAAACTGACTGCCAGTATGCATACAGACTGGAAATTAGACCGAAAGCTTCATAGCCAAAACAGCCAATAACAGATTGAAACTGAGAATTTGCGCAAGGAAGGAATGATGGCCGAAATCTTCCAGTCTGAGCAGATATATCAGGTGGACTGTGAACTGCTAGTGTTGCATTGCTCGGCTGATAGAAGAGACTAAAAACATTTAGACAAAGAAAAGTAGAGAACATATCACATGCAGGTCTGTTCGGTAGAAATAGAAAGGAGCATTTGAACTGAGAAATAAAGACAAATAGGCAAATAAAACTCTAAAAATCAACAGGGAATTGAAAAGTTGCTCTCGGGAATGTAATAGCCAAATATATTTTGAGAGAAGTCCCAGTTCTGAGCACACCAAATCTTGCAGCTACTCAATAGGAAATCATCTCACAGGTGATCAAAAGAAAATAGCCATAACAACATCAACACACGATTTCATAGATTGAGAAAGAGAGATGAATGCTTCATATAGATAAATGATTACAAAAGATGTTTACACCCATCTCTCCCACACAAGAATAAACACACACATGGAGAGAACAAGAATGAAAACTCTAATGCCCTCTCTCTCTCACACAACTCTCTCAAAGAGCACAAGTATTAGGAAACCGTAACACTCACACCCATCACCTTCTCTCTTTCTCAAATGCACACCTCTCCCACTAGAGAGCACCTCTATTTATAGCCTCCACTAATGGGTTTAAAAATACTTTACCTATTAGGTCACAACAACTCTTCACTAATGAGTTTACACACCATTTTACCCATTAGATCACAACAACTCTCCACTAATGGATCATTCCATAACCAAATCCACTTCCTTATGTGCAGCCCTGTGCATTTATCAAAATACCACTCCTGCACCTTCCGAAAAGCTTCCTCGTTTCTTGTCGTCCAAGTTTCGCAACCACTTCGAGTCCTTGCCGTCTTCGACACGTCTCGACCGCTCTGACCTCAGCACCGCCTGTGCCTAGTCCGGTCACCCGTGCCTCTCCTTGTCTCCATCTCAAAGTCCTGCAGCCAACACCAATAAGAAAACGCATCACATAGCACCGCACAAAAATATTTTAATTAGCATCCATAGATCGCATAATATGCCTGAAACAAACTCAAACTTTCCAGAGCACATATCAATTACTCATCACACAACCGGGGTTACTCCACATGGTCTCGACATGTCCACAAGCAATCGACTGGGAAGCGAAATCCCAATCCATGAAGTCATCAAAGTATCCTCACTCTGATACATTCTGCTGATAAAGCTCCTCTTCCTCAACTGAACAACAGTGGGCATAAAGCCGTGAGCACATTGGTACTTAGCAAGTAGTTTGTAATAAATGAATGCAATATAATGTGCAAGACTTACAAATAGATGGCTGAAAGGTTGATTTGCTTAATGTAACAATTTAAAGTAAATATGGTAAATAGATTAAAAAAAGATCTTTAAAGAAAAAATAATAATAAGTAATTAATCAACAGAATTAAATAAATCACTTGTGAACTACCCATTCACAAGCTGAACCACAAGTAAAGTAACCATTCACTTTTCAAAGATAATCAACCAAGTTTTTATGAAAATTCTACCACTCGTGTGAAATCACCGAGCATTGTCCACAACTAGGGACACGGTTATTTAAATAGTTTTACACTTTGCAGAGATTGCATAACTATACTTACACGATATGATTAGCCTCGCGCTAAGAAAATCACAACAAGGCCTTTACAAAGTTCAACCACAACTCAATTACGTCCGCTAGGGTTTTGCATCACACCCCCTCTTGCGCCTCATAGAAATCAGCAACCATATTCATCACAATGGCGAGATTAAAATTGAAATATCCCAAATTAATCAGTCAGGTCTATCCCATACTAGACATTTGGTTTGCACGGTAAAACTCAGATCAATAGTGTACAAAGTTAAGTCCTCAACATTACTCAGACGAGACTTCCACGTCTCTCAGAGTGAATCAATACTTCTCCCTTTATTGCACGATCACTCACCCAAGTGAAAACTAATTTTGTATAACCAACACCAATGACACACCAATATCATGGTATACAAATTTTATAACTGTTGCACCAACCACGATTCAGTATCTCATTAAATCAAAATTAATTAATTGATCATATGTGATGATGAACCCATCGAAACTATAAGCATGGCTAAGCATATAAATCGTACAACTCATGTGACAACTACTATGGTATTACTAAATAATTTTCTATCCTATGGTGATAATAGCATCGTGATATTCAAATTATCAAGAAGGGATTAATTAATTGGGATGGTAACTACCAAGTACAATGGTTTGTAATAAAATAGTGATGTCAGATAATTTAAAATAAAATAAATAAATAATAGATTAAAAATTAGGTTCAACATGATCAAAGGACATGACCTGCCTTGGCCTTGTTTAGTTATGAACTTTTGATATTCTGGTAGTACTCCCGCTCCTTCGAAGACGCGATCTAATGAAAGAGAAAACAAATAAAGTAGAAAATAAAATCAAATAAAATTCAAATAAACTCCAAAAACTTCAAAACCAAAACCAAAATATAGAGCTCAACTTTAGATAAATTTAGAAAAAAGAACGAGATCAATCGGAGCTAGGACAGAGGAGAACGTGCTCTTGCAAAATTTAATTTAAGGGAAAATACTAGAAATTCAGAAAAGTTACTGTGTTGTGGACTCGGTGCACGAAATAGCAGGTTCATGGTGGACTTGGCTCATGAAATAGTGCATGATGACTAGGCTTGCTGATGCGGTGGCTAGGGTGACATGACAGCTAACTGGATAGACACGTGGCTGACAAATGGCGCTAGGGTTGACATAGCAGATGATGTAGCAGGGTGACGTGGCTGACACATGGCATGCTGACATGACATCTGACGTGGCATCCAGAATGGCCCAGGTGCGGATGTTGTGCTGCTGTGGCACTGACACATGGCGACATGTGGCATCTAGGGCTGAGGTGTCTTTGACATGGCTGCTGACTTGGCTTGATCTAGCTCATGGGTTCATGGAATAGTGGTGGTTGATAGGTGGGACCCGATTGATGGCGGCATGGTGCACGGTAGACTCAATCCACAAAGAAGGTGAACCGTCGGCCGGCGCGAGTGCGGGGTGATGTCAGGATGATCCGACGATGATGGACGAGCCATGTGGATGGATCTCACCCATTGGATCCATCAGTCGGCGCAGATTTGATTAGACGATGGCTGAGGATGATTGAACGGCTCAGATGCCGACGCGTGGCTTGGCGTGAGGTAGCGCTTCGGCGTGCAAGGGGTCGCAGGTAGGCGCACGAACTGACGGCGGTGCGGTGCGGTGCGGCGATGCGGCCGAGGGCGATGAGCGAGTGGCGAACTGGCTGAAGGTGGCAGGGAACTCAGCGGACGGTGACGGAATTCACTAGCGATGGAAGTAGCCGGACAAGTGGCAGCAGATGACGGTGGTGACCTTGACCATAAAGGCGACGACGGTTGAAGTGGAAAACGATAGGGTCGATGGTGAGAACGGTGACGAACTCAATGGCGGACGCACGACTTCGGTAGCGACGGCAAGGCAAGGCGAGCGGCTCAGGATGTGGACTTGAGACGCGAGCTTGGCTTTTAAGCGTGGATGCCGAGGAGGCTGGGATGAACACGGTCGGAGACCGAGTCGGAGAAGGTGGCGGCGTGGCGAGCACGGATTCCGAGACTGAGTGGCACACAGTGAAGAGTCCACGACGACGAACAGTACTTGCTCCGCTGGATGGGCGACACGTGGCATCTCGGAAGATCAGACGGTTGACCAAGAAAGCACGAATGAACATTACCGCTGCTACCGGATGGAAGCCACATGGCCTCGGCCATAATCCAGTGGCTGCTGTTGAGGTCTGGTTGGATGGTTGACATGAGGCAAAGGGAGAATCAGACGACTGAGGTTGGATGGGCCTAGATGAACAGTAACGGGCTAGCCCTTTACTGTTCACATATTTTGCGGAATTTTTCTATTTCAGAATTTCAAATAAAGTAAAAGGAGCTCTAGAAAATAGCAAATAAACCCAAAAAAATTGTAGAAAATTCTAAAAAATTTCTTGGGATAATGAAAATTCATTTTAAGATTTAATTAAATCCAGAAAAATCCAAATGATGAATTTTATTTTAAAAGCTTCAAATAACCTCTAAAAATTAGGATGTTACAATGTGGAATAGCAAAGAAATAATATTGTGGCCTATGACCCATTCTCAAATTGTAGTTAAAAATGTTTAAAAGAAAGAAGTGCAAATAGGGATTGAAAGAGGGAAGGAATAAAAGACTGTAATTCCACAAAGGGAGAGCGAGAGAGAAAAATTGAAATTGAGCGGGAAAGCTAACATTGAGGGAGAGAAAAAGTTAGTAATGATGGCAACAAAATCTGAGTTGAGGGAGATGAGAGATGATCCCATTATATTTCACGTTGTGTTGCTATATAAAAAAACTTTGATGACTACTAATAACTTAACCTCTCTTCCTAGAATTGTCTCCCAAGTTTTGTAGGCTTATGACAACATGTTTTTGGAGGAGGTACTGCTAGACTACCATCGATTCGAAGTATTGAGCATCAGATTGACCTGGTTCCGGGAGCCCCTCTTTCAAACCGGCCACCATGCCACACAAACCCCGAGGAGACAAAAGAGATTCAGTAGCAAGTGCAATCACTTTTGAACAAAAGGTACGTACGTGAAAGTCTTAGCCCTTATATCATTCCTGTTATTATTATCCCTAAGAAAGATGGTACTTGGAGAATGTGTGTAGACTGTAGAGCTATCAACAATATAACTATTTGCTATCGTCATCTTATTCCTAAATTTAATGATATGCTTGATGAGTTAAGTGGTTCTATTATTTTTTAAAAATTGATTTGCGTAGTGACTACCATCAAATAAGAATGAAACATGGTGATAAATGGAAAACTGCTTTTAAAACGAAGTTTGGCCTGTATGTATGGTTAGTGATGCCTTTTGGGTTATCCAATGCTCCTAGTACTTTCATGCGTTTAATGAACCATATTTTGAGGTATTTTATTGGAAAATTTGTGGTAGTTTACTTTGATGATATTTTGATATACAGCCGCTCTTTGGATGATCATGTTAAACACATCAAACAAGTGTTAGAGGTGCTTAGGAGGGAACAATTGTATACTAATCTTGAGAAGTGTACCTTTTGCACTAGTAAAGTTATGTTCCTAGGCTATGTTGTTTCAGCTCATGGTATTGAGTAGATGAATCTAAAATTAAAGTTATTTGAAATTGGTCTATTCCTGTGAATGTTAGTTAAATTCATAGCTTTATGGACTTGCTAGTTTTTACCAGCGATTTGTCAAAAACTTTAGCACCATTGTTACACCATTAAATGAATTAACTAAAAAGAGAATCACTTTTGAGTGGGGAGAAAAACAAGACAAAGCCTTTGCTGAATTAAAAAAATATTTGACTGAAGAACCATTGCTTGTTTTTATCTAATTTTACTAAAACTTTTGAGATTGAATATGATGATAGTGGTGACATGTATGGCATTTCACAACTTCATACACAACCATGCTATAGGAGATGTGGATTTTGCTAGGTGTGATGACAATCCCAACTATATTCCGACCATACCTACTAGATATACTAGCTAGGTATTCATATTCAAATGCGTCGGATTCATCAATAGCATAATCGAATGAAAATCGATGGACATCTTCTATGATGAATTGGCAACAACAGTAGCTAATTAATCTAGCTAATTAAAATGACTAATGTATAGTATGCTGCAAATAGCATATTATGATAACTAATGAAAGATTTTTTTTTGTGTATAGGCTCGCTTTTGAGTTTTAGAGTTCTTTGGAACTAGATAGTCAAGAGGTTTGTAGTTGCTTTGCTGTTTTGAAGCCAACACCAGAGATAATTGAGTTGAATGCCCAAATATCTAATAGAACATTGAGGCCATAAAGGCGCATTCTTCATACAATTCCCTTTTTCACGAAGCATATGGTATAGCTCTTTCATATTTTTCATGTTCTTTGTATTATTATTCAACATATGTCCAAGTTCTGGGTGGGTCTGATCTGGCTCATTGCTTATGGCTTTTATACTTTGCTACAATAACTAGCTTTTAAATAGTGCATCTTTTCAAGGTGGGGTCTACAAACCGATTATAGTATATACTATACCGACTTCAGCTGTACCGACCAAAATTGTATGCGACTGTCTCCCTCTTTATCATCTCTCTCACGAACAGTTAGAATTCAAAAAACATAAGTCACAGCCCAAAAGAACCCACCCTTGATACTTCTTGAGTCATGGCAAGAAGCATTTGTTGGACCTGGAGACAAATATCCACATTATTTACTGGGCATACACTCAACCTAAGGTATATCGCTATTTTCCCCCCAATGTAAGGGCAACGTGGACATTTCACAAGCTATCAATGGAGCTAGAGCTCAAGCTGCAATTTAGGCCAAACACTCCAAATTCTAGGGTTCCAACTTCTCTAGGAGCTGGCATCTCTAGAAGCCAGGTTTCAGAGCAAAAAAAAAATTGAATTTGGAGCCAGGCCAAACACGCCTTTAGTGTGTGTCAAGTTTTATTTCATTTGGAGCTCTAGTTTGAAAGTTGGATCGTTTTGTGGTTTGAAACCGGTTTTGGTGCAATAGAATTTTAAGAGCCAAAAGGTCTCAAATTTCTTATGTTCTTGTAAGATCTCTTTGTGTTTTAGGTTTTTAAGGGTGTAGTTTTGCCTTGTTCCAAGTTTAAGTTATTTGGAGCATTTGTATAAAAGTTGTATCGTTTCTAGTTTTATTCGGGCTAATTTTTCAAGTCTATCCTAAGGGAGAGGTCTGACCGCCAACTAAAGATATATCAAACCGCCCACCATCAGTTAGACCGTACCACCTTTTAGTTGGTAGTCAGACTGCCCAGGCAGATAACGGCTCATTTTTTCAAGTTTTCTGGGAGCTTTCTTTGTAAATGGTTAGGCTATATTCTTCATAGTTTCTTATAGTTATTGAAATGCAAGAATTGTGGTCTTCTTAAGGGATTGAAATGCAAGAATTGTGGTCTTCTTAAGCGTGTTTGTTTGTAAGGCGCTTATTCAACCTCCTACCTCCTAGTCGCCTTCTCGGTTCTGCAAATTATATTCTCCAAACGTGTTGCCACAAGTTAACAACTAATTCTTCCATGTCGGCTTAACAAGGAAATCTGCAGCACCCTGCAGCATGCATTTGAAAACCAACATAACTGAATTATGTGAAGACATCACTACATTGTGAAGAAGCAACTTGACACAATTTCCAGACGTGCATGCCCTAAAAAAAACATTAGATAATTGGTGGCATTGGAAAGTAAAAAAGCATTAGTGCCAACTATCCTGTGGGCGATTAAAACATCAGAGCGAATCATCGTAGCTACGATTACTGCTCTGATAAAATTATTTTTCGGTTTTTGTTTTTTTAAAATTTACTTACACTTTTTTTTCCATTTTTTTGGTTTTTTTTAAATTTTTTTACATTTAATTATACTCAATAAACCAACTCAGCTACAGTGTTTTTTCAGTTAGCTGCAGTATTTTTTCAGCAAAAACCAAAAGCGATCGCTATTCCGATCACCCCCTCAATAAGTTCATTGCATCCAGCGACGTAGAATAAACCATTGCAAATAGTTTGCAGAGCACAGTTGGCAAACCAATGCAAGTTTTATATAACCAACATAACTTGCATGCTACAGTAAGGGTGCATGCTGCAGACCACAATTTGATGCCAAATTCATCAAGTCCTCTAGCCGAGGGCAAAAACGTAACTTCGCGTGGCTGAAAAAAAATTGAAAAATCAGGAAAATGCAAAAAGGGATGGGAAATGGCATTTGGTGCATCAACATGTCTTTAGAGTGGTATATTACGAAAGACATCATTTGGAGTGGTGTTTCGAGCGTCATTTTTGGAGTGGTATTTCATAAATTTTTTCTTAGATTTATCACTTAAAATATATTAGTATATTTATCATCAAAAGTACTTTTAATCAAAATTGACAATACCTTTCCGAAAATCATATCGGTTTAATTATTAGAATGGTATTCTGGTACATTTAGCAGCTTTTGCCTATTTATTCCCATCTAACTTCGCCAGTATTTCCGTTCACACCACGCGTCGCCGCCTTAGTTCTTCTCTCGGCGCCGCTAGAAATTCCATCGCCAACCGCTGCATCTTCGCTCTGTCGCTTCAGGGCCCGCACTGCTGTGCCACCGCGGACGCCAACACTACCAACCAGCCACCGCTACGCGCCTGCCATCGCTGCACCCGCGCGCTAGCGCCCGCTTGCCCGTGCACTGCATGCTGCTGCCCGCGAGAGGGCGTACTACCCGCACGATGCATGGCGCTGCCCGTGCGATGGTGCACATGCCGCCTGCCCGCGCGTGTGAGGCTGCCGTGAGATCCTGCGTTAAGGGCAGGATTGGTCGCCTTGCCAATTTTGGCCCTGCCAACGCACGGGAGAGGCTAGCGACTCGGTCGCCTCGGGTTGACTGCCGTTGCGCGCGGGAAGCGGAGGTCTCGGCTACAGCCGATAGTCGCACGGCAAGTGTCACTGGTATTGCGCCGGCAAGGGTTAATATCAGAAAGGGAAGAAGTAATACGGGGTCAGTCAGTAGTATAGGTGGTGATCGTTTTAGCGATGATTTTGGATTTTTTGCTAAAATTTTACTGTAGCTGGCTGAAATTTTACTGTAGCTGAGTTAGTGGATAGTGTAATAAATAGTGAAAAAAGCTGAAGCTAGAAACTAAAACCGAAAAAAGCCGAAACAATCAGGACCATAGTCGGTGGACAGAATCTCGAGGAAGAAGAGGAGAGGGAAGCGTGAGTTAGATCGGGATCTGACCGTACATCTTGTGGATAACATCTAGTTTTCCCTCTAGTTGTTTATTTTAATTAGTGATTAAAAATCAAGATTAGAGAGGGTAACAGTAATTTCTAGTTAAGGAAACGAATAGTAGATTGGTTTGGGAATACCATCTACTAAAAAATTGCAGAGAATTTCATTAGCTTTCGATAGAATATTTATTCATGTCAACAGATGAGTGGATTGTGAGATATGAATTTTGTGAGCATGTTGTCCAGTAAATTTATCATGTTTTGGCATGATGTGTTAACCTTTTGATTAAAAATAGTAAATGAACTAATTTGGGGTTTGGTCTACATAAAAAATATAGGTACTATTATAAGTTTTCTAGAAAGTCCAAGAACACAATTTTTAGATAAGTAGAATAGAAGTTATGAATTTTGGGAGGCTGTTATTCAGTATTGGGTTGCTGCTGGACGCACTCATGGGAAATTATTAATTTTACTGATTTAATGGCAAATTGAATTTTAGTGAAAGTGACAAATAATTTTCTGTAGATTCTAAAAATATCACGGTTCAATATATTTGCATTAGTAGATTAATAGATATGAAAATATTAAGTCTATTGTTTAGAAGATGATAAATCGATCTTTTAGGTTAAAAAAAGGTGATTAGATGATTTAATCTGACTTGTGGCAAACTAAGAAGTTGTGGAAAAATTTATGTAGATTCCAAAATTGTAAGATTTGCTATGATAGGACTTGTGAGATAAAAGTTATAATGTTTTTAGTACCAGGTCAACATAGTTAACTGTCCAGTAACGAGGGAGGATGGTGGATTGGAAAGCATTCAGAAGCGTTGTTGTTTATTTGTTGCCTTGTATTATTGTGGCTTGTACTGAGAATGAGTAATTACTATAGGAGGAGTAGCATCAGGTGTGTTGTCACCTTCAAATCATCCCTGTCATTGCAACTAGAAAGGTAAGTGCATTATAGAATAGTATTCGAGTGCTTGATGTTGCGGTTAAATGAATAGTTGCCTTGATTATTCATATGACAATACCTGTATTATATTTGTCTCATGCTTATGATAAGATGATAATGAGAATTGTGATAGAATAATAATTATATCACTTGTTCAATGCTGACAATGAACTATAGAAAAATATAACCATTGCATTGGAAGTTAAGTATTCATGATGAAAAGATATGACTCATAGGTGTGGGATGGGATCCCCGTATGCAAATATGGGCAATTGGTCCCTGCATGAAGCATGATAGTGCAATGGGCCCCTGCACGACACATGATGGGCAATTGGTCCCCACATAAGAGGGTGCAGTTATGGGTGAATATCGACAGGTGTTACACTCCGCTATACCGGTATAAACAGAAGATAAATTGAGACGTGTATGAGCATGATAATGTATTTATGGAAAGTGAAAAGTGAAGTGAGATAATGAGACATGTGAATAGGGGTTGATGAGAATGAATATTTGAAATTGACTTAATGGTAAATTAATATGAATTGCTAATGTGGTGACTCCTTGTTTATTATTCTGCTTTGTATTTGCTGAGTCGTAGACTTACCCTTGCTTTATCATTGTTTTTTTGGTACTCGTTGTTGATGACATGTATGGGCGAGAAATAGCACAAATTAACATTACACTTCATAGTTCTTTCTTCCACTTTGTTATCAATCTTTCATTACTAGAAATACATCTTGCTATCCATGAATTCCTTAGATGAATAATAAATCATCTTTAGCACTTAATAGTTTTATCTAGTTGTTACTGGTTAAGTTTCTTTGATTGCATTTATTATTGATTTATATTATTGCTGACTAGTTTATCTTAATGTCATTCAATGATATTCATATGGCTGAAATTTATATGTTTATGGTTATGTTGAGAAGTTACTTAAGCATATCTATTATAGATATGGAATTAATGGTTTAAATTGGTAGTTGTTGTAGTTTTGGGAAATATTATGGGCTTTTGTTAAGTCGGCGTGTTACATTAGCCAAAATGGGCGATGCCCCAATTTACTTCCTCATTCCTTCTCTGATTGACGAGCATTTCTGCCAGCGCCACCATCACCTCCCCTTCCCACTTCGAGACAATACTACAGAAAAGGTTATCACAAATGATTCAAAAATGTCATTACAGATGGTTTCATGAACAATCTTAGTTTATGGGTTAGTAATGACATGAGGACATTACAGACGGTTTTCAATCCGTCTGTGAAAAACCACAACACATACAGTCTTTAAAAATAATTGTCTGTGATGTGTATGTATCACAGACAGTTTTTAAAAATAATTGTATATGATATCGAGATATCACAGACGACTAATAAAAAAAACTGGCTATGATGTATTATCACAGACAATTTTTAAACATAACCGTTTGTGATATTACTAATCACCATCATGGTTTTCCATATCTTCTCAGTTGTGGTTATACATCAAACAGTAGAGGAAGGCGGGTCATGGGAAGACTGTGGAAAAGCTACCCGTAACCTCACACACCCTGGAGATGATAATAGAAATCAGTGCTAATACCTTGGAAGTTGGAGATATCTGACTCTTTGCTAAAAAAGTGTGCTCTTGCCTTTCCCATGGTGTGCTTAGGTATGTACTTATAGCCATGGGAGCTTAGTTACATGGATACCCCTACCTGAAGTTACATAAACACTTCTATCTAAATCTATTTTTCTAGGAGCATATATGTCATTTCCCTGGCCTTGTGGGCTTCCATGAAACTGTCGGCTTGTCCTACTGGCATTGTGGGATGTTTGGGCCAAGGTGAGGGCCACTCCCCTAATAGTAGCCTCTCATGGTTGAGGGGCCTAGCTTTTGTTGGCTAAGACTATGCCTGATAACTTTTGGCCCCTTCCGTCCCTTTAGCCCATCGAAAAGGGCCGATGTGAATTCCTGCCAACTGCGCTCCGAGTGAGTCGTCACGTGAAAACCGCGAGGCACGAATGAGCATGGCGACGGCTGTCGGGTGCATGTGGCGGCTGTTGGCTTTTCAGCTTTTGGGAGGAGAGGCATCGCGTCGGTCATAGGGTGGTTACACCTCCTTGACTCCCGTGCCCACTTTAATGGAACCGACCAGGTCAACGTGCCAGATCCCTGTGGGTCATTTGGTCATGGCGGCAAGTGTGGGTATGCACGTGGTGGCAGTTGGTTTCTTGGTTTGCGTGCGATGAGGTGTCGCGCTTGCTCGGGCATTAACTGTTGTTGTCGCTTCTCTTTTTAAGCGAGTGTGTGACACCTGGTTTGCGCTATTTACATCCTGATTTCTTCTTGTTCTTGTGCTCATCACCGTGTTGCTTTGCTATCATCGTCCTCCTGCCACCATTCTCTTTTCCTTCTTCATCCGTTGCTGCATATCCCATCACTAATATGGTGCGTGCCGTGCCAGTGACCATCGTGGCTATGGGTCAATGTCAGCCCCCTCCAACAACCAGGTTGATCAGGATGACTGCATGGAGGTGGTCGCTGTGGCAAATGGTGGAAGGTGGTGGTGGACTCGCTAGTGCATGATAGCAAGATCACATCACATGACGTCGTGCGCCTTCCTGGCGGCGATGAGGTTGAGCCACACTCGCGAGAGGGTGAGACCATCATATTTGCAGCATACTTTGATGCTGGACTCCGCATCCCAGCCACGTGGTTCATCGGAGACTTGTTGTGGTTGTATGAGCTGGAGCTCCCACAGCTTACTTCGAACACCATTGCTCGATTGGCTGTGTATTCCTGGGTGGCCCGCTCGGAGGGCGGCCAGCCCCATGCGATGGTCTTCGTGTCGCTACATGATGCCTGATGCCAACCGAAGCACATTGGTGCAGGCCAGATTTCCAATCTGGGTAGCTTCAGAACCCCTCCTCACGGGACTTCCCCACCAACTCGACTTGCATAAAGTGGGAGTCCCCCTAGATGGAGCGCTAGTGTTACCACAAGGTTGAGCATGATAGCAACCTTTGCTTCACCGGATGCCTCATGGACTTCGTCTAGACCCTTGACATGGTACTAGATCGAGATGACAAGGCACGACTTTAGAGACTCTGTGTGGTGGCCCTCTGGCTAAATATGTGGGATTGTGCCAAAGAGTTCAACATGCTTCGCTTGTCCCCACTGGCTCACCGATGGGAGGTACAAGTAGACGGCTCTTGAGAGGCCTATGGGTCACGGTGAGTTTTCATGTTCCCGAGCGATGGCCTTACAGGCAAGCACATTTTTGCACCTACTAATTTATTATGTATGCAGTGTTGTCGCTAGCAGAGGCAGAGCGTGCTGCGTGCACATCCCTTGGGCCATACATCCTGAAGAAGCACGACCTTCGGGCTACGGTGACTGCGAGGGGTCCTCGTATTAATCGCGTATGTGATGCCCTAGGTCTCGACATGCTTGAGCACCCTGTGCCGACCTTGAGCGGTGGTCATGGGCGTGGTATGGGCAGCCATGAGGGCGAAGACGTCACCAACCATGCTGGTGCGGTCAAGCTGGGGGGCTCTTCCTCGGCTACCATGGCCATACCTCTCTCGTTAGACCCCCTGATCTCATGAGGTCAAAAGCCCACCTGAGTGGGCTCAGCCAGTCTAACGACTTCGAGGAGAAGGGGGAGCAGTGAGGTGAGGGAGGGTAGCGGGGAGGTGGAAGAGGGTGATGGTGATGATGATAGTGGTGGTAGCGACGATGAGGACGACGTGCATATCCTCGACACGTCCGGCCCTACCGTGGTGGGAGGTAATGCGGTGTCCCCCGATGCGGGGTGTCTGGAGACTTGGACGAGGGCCCAGCTTCCGGTGTGGCTGACCCAGCGGGCCATATAGAAGTTGGGGGCCCAAGCCCCTTGTTGCACCTAGTGGTGTCTTCGCTGGCCTCGACGCCACATGCTCCGCTGGCTTTGCTGGGCCACCCTACGAAGAGTGCACGCATGAGTTCCCCTCGATGGGGCTGGAGGGTTTTTCATTTTGCTTTGCGGGTACCGGATAGAGACTTGAGTTTAGAGGATGGTACATCACCGCCCCTTGAGTCGGCCCCCAGCGTCCCAAGCAATGACACCTATTGGGGGAGGCACTGGACACACAGAGGGCAGTGCGACGAATGCGAGTATCATTCTGCACACCGCAGGTAAGGTCTCTTTTTGTTCTTGGGACTTCATGCGGTTATCCCTGCTATGCTCCCTTACCTTATCACATTCATTAGCACCTCTCTCTACTTTGGCCATGGAACCTCGTCTGCCTGGAGAGGAGAAGGATCGTGGGCTGGGGGAGGGTCTTGGGGTGGAAGGTTGCTTGTGCATGGAGGTGGTGGAGGTGATCGGCATAGAGGTGGCGTCCTGGGGAGTTGTAGCTGCAGGCGTGGGGGCGGAGCCTAGGAGGTTCTTGCTTGGCAACTTCATCCCTCAGCTGGACATCCTCCAACCGCTCTACACTGTTGTAGACCATTTGGACACCAGTCTTGAGCGAAGTGCCCTGCTATCGTGTAGCCCTGAGCTGCTTTTTGGGGCGTTAGAGGTGACCGAGGCGAAGGTATGTCTGGCCCGCTACTGTTGGCCTACTTTTTTTGTTCTGTGCTATACGTGCATATAATCGTAGAACATTGCACTTGCCAGGCTATTGTGCTGGCACAGTTGACACAGATGGCAATGCTCCAGGAGGCGTCGAGCCTATGGGAGCAGCTGAGCGTGTCCCAGGCGGAGGTCAATGCGCTTCGTCGATCCTTGGAGGAGCGTGAGAGCTGTCTCTGCTTCCTTGAGACCGAGGGGGCGAAGACGCTGGCGGTCGCAAAGGCTGCTATGATCAAAGCCAATGCCCACACTGCTAAGGAGAGGGGAAACTTTCTCCAGCAGGTGGCCGCGCTGGAGGGGGAGAAGGACCGACTGTTGTCCAAGGTTACTAAGGATCACAAGCTTCATGACAAGAGTTCTGTGGCGGTGTGGGAGGCCATGCAAAGCCTTGAGGCCATCCTTATGAAACCTTGTGGTCAAAGTGCCACCGATTTTCCATGGCCCGGAAGACCTATGGGGGAAGTATATGACACATGAGGGATGCCTCGCCACTTTGCTTGAGGATGGCCCATGCGTATGGGGACCACTACTCATTTGTCACCGCACATATACTTCTCAGTTTCCTGCATGTTTAAGGGTGTGACCACGTGGCCGATCTGGCAGACCCAGCTCTAGACATTCCCCTAGGTAATACCACAATGCTCCATGGGATCCATGTGACCCGACGCCTTTCTTGTTCCTTTCAACAAAACCTATGGGAGTATCTAGGTGATGCGGCGGCGAAGGTGTCCCTTTGGTGTGCTTTTGGGGCCACAACCGAGTTGGGAACATGGCGCGGGGAAGTGGTCCTTCAGTGTCCATTTGGAGTGGGACCCACGGGAACCACTCGATAGGTGTGATGTCACCCCATTTGTGTAGTCTTTTGTCATGGCAGGCCCTTTGCATAGGACCTTTGTTTTGTAAGCCTTACATTTTGTAATGTGGAACATGTTGGCATTAGTTTGCCTTGTTGATTATGACACATGCCTTGTAGTTTTTTTGGGTCCTGTTCGACTTGGTGATTTAGATCCATGTGTTCCTTGAGCAGGGGCTCAATGAAAATCATCACTCCATTGCCGAGAGCTTGCTCCAGAAGGGGCTCCACTGCTAGCTCCATATGGAGGACTCACTGCAATTATGGGGGGCTTTGAGCCTCGTCCACACGTCAAGCTGGATGACTATATCAAGATTGAAAATGACGAGAGCGAGAGACAGCATGTCCGCTTGGGGAGGGGGAAATGAAGTTGTCTAGGTTGACAGTGTGTATCTGTTTGTGCTTGGTTTTTGTTCTCTTGTGAAGAAACAAGTTGTTCCCTTCGATATGCCCATGCACTTGTGCTCTGTGTTCAGAATTAGGTTGGACAAAGACACCCCTTAGGACAACAAGAGATTTGCATGCTTTGACTCTACCCTTCAGACTAAGGGTAGATGAAATCGGGCCTTAAGACGATGAGACGTTCGTGCACTCTGTCCCACCCCTTTCGGACTTAGGGTCAACGAAGGAGGGCCTTAGGATGACGAGATGTTCGCACGCTTCATCCTCCCCTTTGGACTTATGGTTGACAAAGAGGGCTTTAGGATGATGAGAGGTTTGCACGCTCCACCCCTTTTGGACTTATGGTGTTTTCGTGTGCTCCGTCCCCACACTTCAGACTAAGGGTCGGTGAAGACGGGCCTTAAGAAAATGAGAGGTTCGCGCGGTCTGTCCCACCCCTTTTGGACTTAGGGTCAATGAAGGAGGGCCTTAGGATGATGAGATGTTCGCACGCTCTATCCCGCCCTTTGGACTTAGGGTTGATGAAGAGGGTTTTAGGATGATGAGAGGTTTGTGTGCTCCCCCCTTTCGGACTTATGGTCAACAAAGGATGGCTTTAGGACGACGAGATGTTTGCGCACTCCGTCCCCACCCTTTGGACTACGAGTCAATGAAGGCGAGCCTTAGGACAATGAACGGTTCGCACACTCTATCCCCACACTTCGGACTACATACCAACAAAGGCTGGCCATAGGGCGATGAGAGGTTTGCACACTCCGTCCCCACCCTTCGGACTTAGGGTCTATGAAGGAGGGCATTAGGGCGATGAAAGGTTCACGTGCTCCATCCCTACCCTTCAAACTTAAGGTCAACGAAGGAGGGCCTTAGGATGATGCGATGTTCACACGCTCTGTCCCCCCTTCAAACTTTGGGTTGATGAAGAAGGGCCTTAGGGCGATGAGAGGATCGTGCGCTCCGTCCCCACCCTTTGGACTTAGGGTCAATGAAGAAGGGCCTTAGGGTGATGAGAGGTGTGCACGCTCCGTCCTCACCCTTTGAACTTAGGGTCGACGAAGGAGGGTCTTAGGATGACAAGATGTTTGTGCCCACTGTCCTCCCTTCAGACTTTGGGTTGATGAAGGAGGGCCTTAGGATGAGAGGTTCGCATGCTTCGTCCCCGCCCCCTTCGGACTTAGGGTCAACGAAGGAGGGCCTTAGGACAATGAGAGGTTAGCGCGCTCAGCCCCCCTTGGACTTAAGGGCGACGAAGGAGGGCCTTTGGACGACGAGATGTTCGCACACTCCATCCCCACACTTTGGACTATGGGTCGATGAACATAGGCCTTAGGGCAACGATATGTTCGCGCACTTTGTCCCCATACTTCGGTCTATAGGTCAACAAAGACAAGCCTTAGGATGATTAGAGGTTCGCGTGCTTTATCCCCCACCCTTCGGACTTAGGGTCGACGAAGGAGGGCCTTAGAATGACAAGATGTTTGCATGCACCGTCCCCCGCACTTCGGACTATGGGCCAACGAAGGCAAGCCTTAGGGCGATGAGAGGTTCTCATGCTCCATCCCCACCCTTTGGACTTTGGGTTGACGAAGGAGGTTATCGAATATTTCTTGAAGGTCCTCCTGGTAAGTCACCGATTGGAGGCTTTTCATGACAATATCGTCCATGTAGGCCACAACATTCTACCCCAACTACGATGTGAGGACAAGTGCGACGAGCCTGGTGTGCATGGATCCGGAGTTCTTTAGATAGAAGGGCATCTGAACGAAGCAGTATGTGCCGCCAGGGATAATGAAGCTTGTCTTCGCCTCATCCACGTTCACCATTAGTATCTAGTGGTACCCGGAGTATGCATCCAGGAAACTCATCATTTCACACTCGGTCGTCGCATCAACCAGCTGATCGATTCACAACAATGGGTAGTTGTCCTTGGGGCATGCCTTATTGAGATTGGTGAAGTCGACGCACATACGCTAGGTGCCAATGGATTTCTTTACCAGGATGGGGTTGGCTAGCTATTCAGGATGGACTACTTCCCTGATGATGTTGGAGGCCTTTAACTTGGCCACCTCCTCCTTGGTAGCCTCTTGGCGGTCGATGGACATCTGCCTCATTCGCTATTTAATTGGCTTCGCATCAGGGCACACACCAGACTATGCTCGATGACGGAATGCTTGACCCCCCAATGTCGTTGGGCGACCATGCAAACAAGTCCGCGTTCTTGCGAAGCAGTACTTCGAGTGCTATTTGCCTTGTGGTGTTGACCGGCTGTCCACCAAAGCCTTGCAGGGGTATGTGGGCTAGTTCTAGTCTGCTTCGAGGAAGGCCCACTCGGTCGAAGGCGTCTGTGAATAGGAGGTCCGCGGAGCTACTACCATCGACCAGGACTTACCGCACTTCATAGCTGGTGATGTTAGCTGTGATTACTAGCGGGTCTTGGTGTCGGAAGTCTATTCCTGTGGTGTCCTCCACTCTTAATGTGATATCCGTGCAAGCCCACTCTGGAGGCATCTGCGTCGGGTATGCTGCCACATGATTGATTCGGTGGATATAAGCTCTTCTCTACCCTCGGAGGGGAAGTCCAGGGATGACCCGCCTGAGATGGCATTAATCACTTAGCGTTGGGAGATCTCCGGACCCTGAATTTGCGTCAGGGTTGGAGAGGGCTGAATCTGGGGTGCCTCTAGGTGTTGTTGTATGTGCGCTATTATTGGTGCACTGGTGTCTTAGGTGTGTTCCCTAACTACGCTCTCGATGGAGGAGCAATCGCGAGTGAGGTGGCCTTCACGTCCATGTACCTCGCACGCATTGTATTCGGTGAGCGGGCCCTTTTGGAGGCCTCAAATAGCCACATTGATTATGGTGGTGTCCTTGACATCTCTGACCTGGCAACGGACTTTCGTGAAGCACTTGAAGTACCCCCACAGTTTCTCCCCCAGCTCCTGCCTCACCACGAAGAGCTGGTCGGTGTCGACACACTCTACATAACTACCTTGAAAGTTATTATGCATGAGGCTCCAAATATGCTCGCATGTGTATACAGAGTTGGGGGTGATGGTGAAGAATCAAGAGAGCGCCACCCCTTGGAGGGCGAGAAGCAACCCATTGGCCTTCGTTGTGTCGTAGCCTCCCCATTGCTTCAATCGTCATCTCATAGATGCGCAAAAATTTGTTAGGGTCCATTTTTCCTTTATATGGCTCCACAGTAGGCATCTTGGAGTCCTCCAGCAATGCACTCTGCTGCAATCCTGCAGAGACAGGCAACTCCGAGTCCATGCGGCAAGAGGTTTCAGCATGGATTTGTCGGTCATCTGCCCCGACCACGGCTACCTCCTCTGCTACCAAGGCGGGAGTTGCCTGGGTTCTATTCCCCTGCATCTCATGCATGGCTCACCATAGGTCCGCTAGCTCCTGCTGCAGCATCCTGTAGATTGCTTCAAGGGCGTCTCCGCTTGTACCTATGGTGGGGGAGGAACCCTCTTCGCCCTTCGCACAGTGGCGGTGCCGATGCTAGTGCCAATGTTGACTCTGGGGCTTGCATTTTCCACCGTCTCTGTTCAGCGCGACCTCGTGTCAGGGTAATCTACGAAGGGCCTCATTCGTTGGTTGTTGCTGCCTTCGCTATGACTACACCGATACATCGCTACTCCAGGAGTTCTTCATGAGCCATCTCTGTTGTCGTTGCACCGGGCTTGGAGGTTGTGCTTCTCTTTCACTCGGTGGTCGACGTCATCACCTTCTTCAGAGTTGATCTCCATTTTTTCAGTGGCATCGGCTCCGACCACTATTACCTTAGCTCATAGCTTCTATAGCGTCCCCACGGATGGTGCCAACTATTGTGGTTACACCAAACAGTAGAGGAAGAGGGTCATAGAAAGATCGTGGAAAGGCTACCCGTAACCTCACACACCCTAGAGATGACAATAGAAGTCTGTGCTAATATCTTGAAAGTTAGAGATATCTGACTCTTTGCTAAAAAAAAGAGTGCTCTTGCCTTTCCCACGGCGCACTTAGGCATGTACTTATAGCCATGGGAGCTTAGCTTCATGGATACCCCTACCTATCCCTATCTTTATAGGTGCACATATGTCCTATCCTACCTGAAGTTACATAAACACCCCTATCTAAGTCTATTATTCTAGGAGCATATATGTCATTTCCCTAGCCTTGTGGGCTTCCATAAAACTACCGACTTGTCTTGCTGGCGCCATGGGTCGTTTGGGCCAAGGTGGGGCCACTCCCCCAATATTCCCCGTATACTAGAATCAGTACATATATATTTTATGGTAACACTTACATATATAGTCTTACACACCCACAATTTAAATAATTTAAAGACAAAGTCAGATCCCATATCACACTTGGGGTTCAAACTGGACGAAGCAAATCACACACTAAATCTAGTGTGTGATTTGCTTCATGTAGTTTGAAGCCCAAGTGTGATATAGGATCTGACTTTATCTCTAGCCCATTTAAATAAGATCCCATATCACACTTGGGGTTCAAACAGAATGAAACAAATCACACACTAGATAGTGTGTGTTTACTTTATGCCATTTGAAGTTCAAGTTTGATATAGGATTTGACTTTGTCTCTACCTCATTTAAATTATAGAGTGTGTAAGACTACATATGTTAGTATTACCATGAAATATATATATATATATATATATATATATATATATATATATATATATACTATTTCCAGTGCATGTGAAAAATATAGAAAACCAAGATAGTGATTAGTAATGATAACAGGTGGTTCCGTAGTGGAGGTTGGTCAAAATTTATCCATGACAACTGTCTATGAGTTGGTGATATCTAAAGAAGAAAAAAATAATTTTACACAGTACACACTAAGTATATTTTACAGAATAAAGAATAAATTAACATGGATTTGTAAAACTAAAGCAAGACAAAGCATTTAAACAAGATGATACCTCAAAATATATAACTAATAGATATTATGAAGTATATAACAAATGATATATATATATATATATATATATATATATATATATATATATATATATATATATATTGTTTGTGTGAATATGAGTACTATCAGCTTCAATGATTGCTATATGATTGCTTTTATTTCTATTTGGACCAAAGAGAACTGAAATATAGCTTATCTTTTATTTAGGAAATTAATGCTTAAGAGCATTAGCATTTCATGTTTGAGATCAAAAAGGCATAATTAAAACTTAAGCCCAGGCATTCATCCTTAAGATGTGTATTGATGAAACAACAATCGAGCAAAAAGGATAATTGGTAACTATGATGATACATTATTCATCGCTATATCATAAACAAAAAAGAAGAATATTACATACGGTGTGTTCGGGGAGGAGGCATGCTGGGGAGGAGGTGGTATGCTCAGGGAGAAGGCACGCTGGGGAGGAGGCGGCGTGCTTGGGGAGGAGCCACGCCAGGGAGGAGGCGGTGTGCTTGAGAGAGGAGTTAGACAATATTAAGCGTTCGAGTGGGGACGCGAGCAAACCCTAGAGTCCGAATATAAATAGGTTGCACATCACAGACGGTTCTAAATTAAAACTGTCTGTGATAATAAACATTACATACGGTTCTACTTTAGAAATATCTGTGATATGTAATTATCACAGACAGTTCTACTTTTAGAACCGTCTGTGATAATTACACATCACAGATGATTCTAAATGCATTAGGTGGCGGATGATCATTTTTATAAAACAAGTAGTAAATTTGGCGCATGAGTCGAAGAGACGCATTGGGGAACCAAAACGATCAAAGAGACGCATCATAGAGCCAAGGCACCAATATTCATGCATATGAGATACATACATAGATGGTTCGTATTAATAACTGTCTGTGGTAATATCACAGACAGTTCTAATTAAAAATCGTTTGTGACATCTGCAATTATCACAAACATTCTTATTAATAACCTCTGTGAACTATCAAAGACGATTATTAACGAGAACCGTTTGTAATAATTACGTATCACAGACGGTTCTAACTATCGCTAGTAATATAGACGGTCATATTTGTAAAACTATTTGTGATAATTACAATACATACGTTTTTTTATGAATCGTTTGTCATGAGGCATCTAGTATAGTTTATTTTGTAGCAGTGGCATTCCCCATTTTTATTCTCCTCTCAGCACAATCGCCTCTCCTCCCACTTGTTCATCCCCTAGCTTCTTCGTTGCGATCGAGTGTCTTCAGCATTCCCTGTGGGCATAGGACACACTCGCTGCGACAGCAGCCATGCCCGTGCTCAGCCCTCCATCGCAGTCCATGCATTCTTCTCACCTTGAATCTACTCGAGCCGAGCTACTACTTTCTCCTCCCGCACGGCAGCAATGTCCACGGTGGTCAAGGCCTCACCCAGAAGGCCCAGAAGCCGTTATCCCACAGCAGGGTGTCCTCTCTCTCTCATTAGTAGTTTATTTTCCAACTGTTTGTTTAGTTGACAGAAATTGTATGTAAACTAAAGTTAACAGAAATTGTATTGATATACACACTTTATATATTTGCAGGATTTTATGTTTCGCCCTAGGACCGTTGATTTTGTTTTTCTACAACGGTATGCTCCTGTATAAATGTGTCTGCTTATCTCCGAACAGATAGCATATAACTGATAGTAGAATATTCAGATTGTGATGTTTTTGAACTTCGTCAGCAAATATATGCTTGCTGCCAACTATGGGCATGCTCATGTGGGCCTTGATGGAGAGAGGTAACTAAACGAAAACTTATAGAGGATATTTTGCTCCACCATTTTCTACTCTATTCTTACCTCCTGTGGATCTCTTTACCTATTGCATCCCTTTGGCTTTACACTTTTACCGCATGCGAACTGCTATTTCAAGATTTGCTGCTATTCCTAGCTCTTGTACATGGTTTGTTCATTTTGGTTGAAATTTTTAAATTTTAACTATTTACGATAGAGATTATAGAGAGATACTCGTTTGCGATTTTGGATGGTACAAATGTTAGGCTTTTAATGTGTACTATAATTAACTTGTAGACTCCATTTTAAAAAAATATTCCATTTGAAAGTTAGGTATTATAGTAAAAATTAAAAGCCATTTTAAAAAATTGAAAAGAACAGATCCATTAGGGCATCTCCAATGGTGCTGAGTCAGCTGGCTATTTGCATGTACACATCAGCATATATCCTATGTGGAGGAAAGAGAGTATGCAAAACATAAACAGCTAGCTACTATTTCGTCTCTAGACTATAACGTAAAACGAGGTAGCATCTATAAATGACTGTGTGTGTATGTAAACATCAAATAGCTACCCTTATAGATAGTCATTTGAAATGCTAACTTTTAGTGTGTACTCTATAGATGATGTGGAATCCTTATAGATAGTACTTAGTTAGGATCATTGGAGATGCCCTTAGCTTCCTAACAAAATGCCAATTCTGATCTTAACTATGCTTTAATACTCTTAAGACTGACCTCTCCAGTGGCGCCAGATGAAGGCAGCCACGTTGTCAGGACCGTCAGGTTGCAGTGCCGCTGGCCTCATTTCAAACTGGAATTGATTCTACCAATGCAGTCTTAATATTATGTGTGCCTTTACAAGAATGTTCGAAGGTGATATTTCTTTTTCTTTTTATGAACTGTTGACTTTGTTTTTCAGGCATGCCTCTTCGTTTCATGCACTCGTTGGCATCAAGTGTAGTATGTTTGATGCACTCCACTTTCTAGAATTGTACTTTTTTTTTCATGATTTAAGAATTATTGTAGGATTTTTAGTTCTCTAAAACGAAGAAAGTACCTTTAATTTCATCAATTATTTGTAGATATCTAGATTTTAGAAATTCTGTTACCAAACTTTCAGAGTTCTGCTCCTTATCCCATACCATGCATTGCTGTTCGCTTGAACTTGTTAAACTATAAAAGAACTTCGACCTTTCATGGTCAAACAGCCACCATTCGTATGGTACTTCATGACTACCTATGTAACTATGTTAGAAAAGTCCAGTATGTTAGAAAAGTCCAGTGGGACCTCCACGCCCATATATACAAACTATGTGAACCATGGTGCATAAAAGCTTACCCAATACAGATAAATATATTTCGGTATTTTTTACTCTACTTCTAAGGGATCAATTTAGAAGAAAAAGAGTAGTCGTGATTTTCTGAAAGAAATTGTGGCTGTGATTTTGACTCATGGGTTGTTGGACCACCACTGTCACTACTCTTTTCGCAGGGTAAGTGAAATCCAGAAAATTTGCAAACCCTTGGTCACCTTGAGCGACCATTGCAAATCCAAGGAGCCGGCTGAAAGGGCATAAGTTTAAAAAAAACGCCACGAGCCCAACTGACCAGAAGTCCAACAAAACAAGAAAAACCCCACTAGCGGCCCGCTGCCAGCCCGCAGCCACGTGGGCCCCACCTGCCACCCGCACAGCCAACGGCACACTACGCAACAAAACACCGGAGTGGCCCCACGTGACAGTGCCACGAACGAAACCTCACCCCCAGCCGCTACAAGAGCCAAAACCACCCCAGTCTCCGTGCACGCACGTTTCTTCGCGCCGCGCCGCCGCCAACCACCTACCAATCCCTCCCTCCCCACCAACCCCTCCTCCAATCGCGCTCAAATCCCCCGAATCGAATCCATTCCCCACCAAAACTTGCCCGGGTTTTGTTTTGATCCATCGCCTTCTCGATCCCCTCAGGTGCGCGCTTCTCCCTCGCTGCTCCGTATTTTTTCTGGAATTATTGCGGGTTTTTTTGGTGCGCATTCCAATCTGACCATTTCTGTGTGTGGGGTTGCAGTAGCAGTAGGGCGGATGAGCATGAGCATGGCGTTCTCGTGCGCGGGCGCGCGGCTGCACGGCCGCGTCGGCGCGGCCAAATGCGGCGGCGTCGCCGCTCTGGTCAGGCGGAGCAGCTGCTTCTACTCGAGCGCGCGGAGGTGGAGCGCTAGGGGGGTCCGCGCCGAGCTGGCGCCGCAGGCCGCCGCCACCACCTTGGGCACGGCCGTAGCCGTGCCCGAGGCGGGGGAGGTTGCTGATTCCGCGAAGGACGTCGGCGCGGTAGCCCAACCGAGTGTGCTTCCGGAGAAGGGCGGTGAGGTGGCTGATGTCGATGGGTCGGGTGGGAATGGGAAGTTCCCGCCCGGTGGCGGCGGTGGAGACGGGGATAATGGCGGCGGCGGCTGCGGGGATGGCGACGATGAGGGGGACGATGAGTTCGGGCCAATCCTGAGCTTCGAGCAGGTTGTCCAGGAGGCGGAGAAGCGCGGGGTTAGCCTGCCCTCCGATATGATCGAGGCAGCGAAGAGCGTTGGGATTCAGAAGCTGCTGCTTCTGAGATACTTGGACATGCAGGTGTGCTGCTGAGATAGCTTGTTATTACGCGTGTTTTCGCTGTGTGGTGTGTGCAGAAGGGGGTTGAGCTGTGGCTGACTTGAAATTGTTTTGCTTTTTGGATGGGGAAGGCCTCGGCTTGGCCCCTGGGTCCCGCCATTAGGTCCTGCGCTCTTCTCCGGGACAGGATGCTGGTTGATCCTGCGTTCCTCTTCAAAATTGGGACGGAGGTAGGTTGAGTTCTTTATCTTAAGTAGTATGGCACAATGGTAAGTGTTTGTCGGTAGGTTTGTTGATTGCTTCTTTGGTGGAATGTGTTGCAGATAGTTATCGACACATGTTGCGCGACATTCGCGGAGGTTCAGAAGAGAGGCGAGGAGTTTTGGTCAGAGTTTGAGTTGTATGCGGCGGATATGTTGGTAGGTGTAGTTGTTAATGTAGCTTTAGTTGGTATGTTGGCGCCATATGCTCGATTTGGTAGGGGATCTGCATCAGAAGGTCTTCTTGGGCGTGTTAGGCATGCTTATGATGCTCTCCCAAGCAGGTGAGTTGTGAACAATATCAATCCTGTCAGAGTGCAGTGTCCAACTGTCTCGAACATTATTTTGTGTCATATACTCCCTTTATTTCACATGCATGTCATTCTTGCCTTCTCATTTTGTTTCTAGATGCATGCTACTCTACAATTTCTAGTTACATTTTTAACCCCACCCCCTTCCCTAGAGCACAATACACTCCCCCAATAATTTTATCATGGTCATTTTCCTTCATACCTTATTTGCCTGTGCTAGAGTTTAAAATGACATCTATTTGCAATCCTGTGGAGTTTATCACTATGGCATTGAATGGTTTGTAACATAGGTCTCACAATGTTCTCCTAGATGTTTAGTGAAAACAAACAATTCCCTTGAATTGCTGTGAAACCATAAAGTAATATTTCAGTGACCTGCTATTCATATTGTAAATTGCCAGCTCAATATGTTTTTCTTGTAGACAAATTCTTGACAAGGGAAAAAAATTAAGGGTCTGTTTGGTTGCTTGTACAAAGTGGTACATGTCTGGGATGGTTCATGCAAAATTTACCAAAACTAGACTGAATCTTTTGATCCTACCTCAACACTGTTGAAAATACATATTTAAGTACTTAGGCCCCCTCCGGGATGCAGGAATTTTTCTAGATTCCTCGGGAATTGAATTACTTCTTGTGAAATTCCTACATTCCAAACAGGCCTTTACTTTTTTACTTGGCATACCTAGACTTATTTCACAGGGATTCTAAGACCTCAACGAACTTGTTATGAGAAACTTGTTTGCTAAAAGTCAGCTTCTAAATACCTCTTTGAGAAGTTATCATGAAACGATTATCTCCACGAGTCTGTTGAAGCTCCATTTTCAGCCCATAGCATAAGCATTTACTTAGGGTTTGGCATAGGGCTTATCTGATGTATTTTAAGTTTAGGTCTGTAAAAATTTAAGATGGGCCAAACAGATGGCTAAATTTTTCCCCCTTACGTAAAAAATGCTGAAACCTTTATTTTTTTCTAACAATTTCTCTTATTGGTCTTTTATGGTTTAATCTTTGTTAACCAAGCCATAAGGTAAGGCTAAGCAGTCTATAAATCATATTCGGGGCAAAAAACTGATGCTTAAGCTGGCTTAATAATATCTAATTGTATATTGTAACAGTAATTCTGGTTGTTGATGAGATTAAAACCACAATATTGCTGAATGCCTACTACTCTTTTTAGAAATTGTGCATGCCATCGAATAATTTGCTGAGTTATTAGGTTTCTTCACATTTTCTTTGCTTGTTGCATGTTGATCTCATTGTTCTGTGTGACACTATGGATGTTACAGTGTTTTTCATTTATTGTTTTTAATAATGCATCCAATCGTTCATCTTGAGTAATGCTGATGAAAATTGAAAATCGAATTTATGCAGCGTTTTTGAAGCTGAAAGGCCAGGATACAGATTTTCTGTTCAACAACGGATAGGAACATACTTTTTCAAGGTAGCTTTTGTGTTCACTGCAATACTTCTTGTTTTCACCCATAAAATTTAGCAACTACTATCATCTTTTCTAATATCTGAAATACCTATTTTGAGAACAGGGGATTTTATATGGTACAGTTGGATTCTTTTGTGGTCTTGTGGGTCAAGGAATTGCAAACTTGATAATGACGGCCAAACGGTACTGTACTTATCCTTATGTTCTGGTGCCTTGATCAGTTTCATGTGTGTGAAATCAGTAACTTTTTTATGTTCCATAAGTTAAATATTGGGCAAATAACCAAAGACATAAGGAATTGCAAACTTGATAATGACGGCCAAATGGTATTGTCACTAATATGCTGATAGTTTATTAGTATATTTTACTGCATCTTCTGTGTCTGACATGGTTCTCTTTGGGTAGATACTGCAGCATTAAATAATATCAGCATGAGAAACTACATCTCATTATGCAGCTTGGTAGAGAGCTCAGAGCTCAGAAACATTTTAAACCCATTTGGGTTCTTCTTGAATCATCAAGAGATATAGAAAGAAACACAAAGAGAATTACCTTACAGCTGCAATTGTATGATGGTAAAAATTGTATCTATCATAACATTTAGATCATGTTGTCAGATCACATGGGTATAGATCACCTTGATACTTCATTGACGAATGCAAATGCCAATCTCATTGTAGATTTATTGTCTCAGTAATCAAAGAGGTGACCAACGCATTGATTTAGTGACATAATAAACAGGGGTGCCCCACATAGGCACCAAAATATAAATGTAAAAGTGTATACATCTATGCCAGCTTCTGTTATATATTTGTGCTACAAATTTCATTAAATCACTGTAGGTTGCTATTGTATGTTTTTATCTGTTGTTGAGACAAGTTCTTACGAGTGCAAGTATGATACCAACCATAATGATTATAAATTATGTAAGCCAACTTCTGTAAACTGATCTTTTTCCAAACACTGTTTGCTTTAAGGATATCTAAGTTCTGTTTTTCAATGTACATGGCATAATTATAATTTACCTCCTACAAAGCGCCATGTTTTTTTATTACTATTTTTCTAATATGAGCACTTTTGTGAGAACATTTATGCAATATGCCCTTATTTTACTTGTGTACTCATTATGCATCTGAAAACTTATTATTTCCTTCAAATTTGTATTGTAGGAGTGTAAAGAAGTCTGAGGATGATGTTCCTGTTCCACCCCTTCTCAAAACTTCTGCTTTGTGGGGTAAGTGACCAGATATGTTGCCTTTAGCCATGTTATATCTTAAATATTTAGAAGTGTATACCATTAGTTTTATGTTTGTCCTTGATTACTGTGCAGTATACTAAAGCACATAAGATCCTGAACATGATGTACATGGGTAAATAGATTATCATGGATATAATAAAAACAAATCACATATGAGACTTTGTTCACTTATTAACATGTGTTGTACCTTGGTATTTTTGCTAAAAAAGGGAAAAAGAAATTTCCGTACGTTTCACCTGTTGGGATATGATGTAGGCTATACTAGTGCAAATTAAAATCTGTACCGCATAAATCTAAAAGTTAAACAAGTAAGAGATCATGAATTATTACCACTAAATCGCAGTGCAGCGGAAGAAGAGTTAAAGTAGTCTGGTTCAACATAGCGTGTGTCAGTGTAGTGAAAGTAGTCGATCTCCACGAGCCAACCGTTTCCTTCTCGTGATCACCCTGATTAGCACTGCAGTCACAATAGCGCCTCTACCGAAGTCCACACGTTTAGGGAGGAACACAGTATGCCGGTGTGCTAGCACCGTCGCGCACGGCAGGGCTTGTGAGAGGTGGTAGCTACGGCTTCGGTGGGTGTGTATGAGATACATTCCTCGGCCCTACATCTCTTTTAAATATAGTCTCTCGGTGGAACTCTACGTTAGGGGTTCAACAAGGTGCGAAGTCTACTTGGTCCATTAGTAACGGATCCAATCCGAACTGATCCAACCCGTTAAATGTGTGACCCTATATATTCATGTATATTTGGCCATGGTCTACACTTATTTTCGGTCCATAAGTCAGTAGCGGTCCCTGGCAGAACATATCGACTCCTAAATATGAATAAAGATCATATTAGACAAACCTATATAGTACTCATGCACCGATCCTTTTACCTCACGACATCAGATAGAACTCAAGGTGAGAAGCATGATATTGTATGATAGTTCGATCCTTCACTCGAACCTGTAGTGGATTACTTAGTTGTGATTAGCTCTTCAACTATATTCAACATGGTCATGTACTTCCTTAATCCAACCACATCGAGGGATCCAGAGATATTTCCCCATCATATAGGAAGGGCAAATTTCATCTTGATCACTCATATTTCTCTGTATGTTTCGTAGTAAATCCGAAGGGATCCAAAGATATTTCCCCGTCATATAGGAAGGGTAAATTTCATCTTGATCATTCACATTTCTCTGTATGTTTTGTAGTAAATCCAAAAATTACCTTTATGATTACACAGTTACGTAGCAATGCTTGGCAACCTCTAATTAATCTATTACACATGTAAAAAATTATGACGATCTCAGGTCTAAAGATTCTTCATACACTATTTATGAGACCAAATGATGGCACTTAAGAATATAATAATTTCCGTAATGTCTCATAATAAGTCAATCCAACACTATATTATCTAATATATATTTACATTATTGATTTAATATCCCTATATTCATGATCCTTGAAACATAATCATCAATTAGTACTTATGCTGATAAATCATAATTGACTCACGTAATGATATAAAATTAAGGATAATTTAGAATAACATCAAAACAAGAATAAAAAGTTTCACAAACAAGTCAAATACTTGTTGATTAATATAAAAGATATTTATTCAAGAAACAAAATAACATATTATTCAAAAGATCATAAATATAAAAGTGGTATAATCATCTCCATTATCGCCTCTAGGACATATCACTACCATCACCTAGATGAATCCTATGCACTTTTGAAGTTTTTTGGCTGAAAATGTGATAGTGCCAATAGGTGATTTGGTATCTTCGAAGCTGATTATATATACATATTGTTTTCAATTCAAGTATCTCTTGAAATAATTGTACCACCAGATGAAAAACTGTTTCCTGTGCTTATTTGTATGACATTATTTTGAACACTGAATACCGAATGTCCAAATGCTATACAGTTTAGCAGTAAAATGCTTTTCCTAATCAAAGCCATGACAGTGCGATAGCAATAACTGAGCTTGACAATACATATCATGTACTTTCTTAGCAATACACTTTGGCCACACTATCTGTAGAAATTAATGTCGTTGTATCACCATTGAGGTTATTAAAATGCATCTGTTTAAAACTGCCAATCATCACACAAGTGCAATATTCTGTTCATGATGTCAAAAACTGCAGTTCTGCTGAGCTTATATGTCTTTGCTGTTGCCAATGAAGTCAGGTTTATAGTCAAGTCTTTTCGCAATACCATATTTGCTAGCCAAATGCATGATGCAAACAATTCTAGCTATTCATTTCTGTTATATATATGTACTTCCATATGCCAAATTGCATGTAGTGAAGCTCTCTAAACAAAACATTCCTGATTGTTTCAGGCGCATTCCTTGGTGTCTCATCCAACACCCGTTATCAGATTATTAATGGACTCGAGCACCTGGTTGAGGCTTCGCCTGTTGCCAAGCGTGTCCCAGCTGTTTCTTTGGCATTCACTGTCGGAGTGCGCTTTGCAAATAACATTTATGGAGGAATGCAGTTTGTGGACTGGGCCAGATTGAGTGGTTGTCAATGAGGTGCAAGCGTTCATGTTTTCATGGTGAGGTCCTTCTCTTTTTCAGATGTGCATGTAAGCCTTTTCGTAAATGTATGCACCCCTTTACTTGATGCTGTGATTGCAAGGTACCTTGCTTATGAGAAATTGATGATCAATATAAGTATATTATTTATGATACGACTATGTGCTGATACAAACCATCGTTACCTTGTTATTGCAGTTACCACTCACAATGATGCTGTTGCATGTGGTCTGCTGTTTGTTGCACCTCGAAATTCGTCGAATTTGCTACTTTCCAAGTTAAACTTGTCACACAATTATAAACAATTGCTTGGCTGCAGAACTCCAAAATAAACGCCAAGATGCCCGCAGAGCTTCCGAGATCGAGTGGAGTCTTGATATGATCTGGTTATGTTAGGCTGCTAGGAAATACTACCGGAAATGCAACAGGAAGATCTATCAGGCGTGGTAAATTTGTTACAATTCAGCATGCCCAAGTGCTTAGTCATGCGTGCAAGGGGTATTATCTCCAGCAATTAGAAGAGATTGAATTGTTCGTTTGTTCTTACTGTCGAAGTTTTGATCATCTTAAATTTGGATAATTGAATCCATTGATTATGCTGGTTTGAGTAGCATCTAGAAACTTGAAGGCAAAGCTGCCTTACTGGACATGTAGGTGTCCTAAGCTGGTATTCAGTTTTGGTAATTTTTTTGGTTTGTTCCTTTTTATCCATAATTTCTGATAAACGAAAATCGACACCATGTTTGCGTTGTCCGTAAATACCAAATTAGTTCGGCATGGTATGAACTATACCTTTGCTCGATATCGGTAAATACCAAATTAATTCAGCATGGTATCGGGAGCTATTAACCCCTAATCTTAACAGAAGACATTGTACACATGGACGCATCACGGCCATGATAATTAACCAGGGGCAAGACAGCAATCAGCACGGTCCAAGCCATTACCGACACCCCTCCACTTGACGCTCTTGTACGAGTAACTCGTGGCCACGAACACGTAGCAGCACAGGTTGGCAGCGCTGATGCACGCGAGGAGCCAGTAGAGGAGGTCCAGCCTTGAGATGGCAACAGGTAGATACCTACTGGATATAGTTAATTCATATTCGTACCTGATATCCGTATCCGTCACAATACTTATACCCACACATGGGTATAGAAACTTACCCATACCCGCACCCGCGTGGGTATGTGTACCCGACGGGTAACCCATACCCGAATTAATAAGGGTATATGCGGGGCACAGGTATATACGGGCGTGGGTATTTTCATATACGTTTTGAATATATATATATATATATATATATATATATATATATATATATATATATATATATACGGGCCACAGGTATATGTACCCGTTGCTATCTCTAGTATACATCTGGTCGGGTATATTTTACCTGCGGGTACGGGTAGTATACACCCGCATCTGTATACCCAATGGGTAGAGGTTGTTGCCCATTAGCATACCCGTGGGTGAAGATATCTTTTTATACCCGCCTCCTTATCGGGTAAAACCCATCGGTACTCGGGTTTCGGGTACCCGTTGCCATCTCTAGTCCAGCCTGCTTCTATCAACGTCGCCGGCGAACCAGCTCGGCCGGCGGCCACCGCGGGCACTGGCGCGGTCCACCGCAGTGATGAGGAGGCTGCTCAGGAAGCTGCCAGCGCCGACGACGCTCAGGTACACGCCGATGCCGAGGCTCCGCATGCCGTCTGGCGCCTGGTCGTGGAAGTACTCCTGCAGGCCGACCAGCGCGAACCCGTCGGCGAACCCCATGAGCGTGAATTGCGGCACCAGCCAGAGCACCGGCATGGACACCGGCTGCGGCGATGCAAGGCGGGGTCACTCAACGACGGCAGCGACGGCCAATGCGAGGACCGAGAACGCCACGCCGATGCCGATCCACTGGACGATGCTGACCCCGCGCTCGCGGCCTGTGGCGCGGCGGAGGGCCGGCTCTGTTGGAACCGCTCTAGGGACTCGGTTAGATCACGAGCAGACTCCGGCGGAACGCAGCAAGCGCGATGCTCAAACCGAACAAACACACACACGAGGATGTATTTGGGGCTGTCGTATTACATTGAACAGGCAGCAGCGTCTCCTGTGGAATAAAGAAGCAGCGTCTTTCTGCATGGGCACTGATACCAAATGTTAGAGATGTGTCCAACCAATGTGTGAGGGGGAGATTGTTAGGAATAATCCCATATTGGTTGTGGGAGAGGAGAAAGCACAGCTTATAAGTATGAGAGAGCCCCCACCTATTGGACTAGTCTTTTGGAGGAGAAGATTCAATACCACTTATAAGGTTGTTACTCCGTCTCCGTAGACTTAGTTATGTTAAGTTTATTTGGACCTGTGGTCCAGGAAGTAAAAACCCGGTTCCAACAGGCTCGAGGGTCCTGTCGTAGACGGCCACAGCGACGATCATGCTGACGACAGCGATGCCGTACACCAACGCCGGCGGGAGCTCGAACCGCTACGCGAGGCGCCGGTCCATGGCCGCGGCCTGCTTGCCTGCTTGATGAAGAAGGTCGAGACCTGCGCGATGCAGACCCCGAACGGCAGCGCGGACACCAAGATGGGCACCATGGACAGCACCAGCTTCGTCTCCTCCACTCCGTCACCATCGAGAGCCACCACGGGTTGCACGCCGCCTCGCCGCCGCCGTCCTCGCAATCCACTATGGCCGCCTTGTCAAGAAACCTACGACATGAACGAGCGCATGCATGTCTATCTCAGCACCGATCATGCAAGATGTTGGTGAGTGGTGAGTGGTGAGTAGCAATTGTGACATGAAAGTTGCATCAGATTCTGCATTATGATCACTTTTGCGAAAGTTCTTTGCATGTTGATCATGTCATATCGATCGAAATCAAATCTAGAACCCTACTTTGTTTGATGCTGGCTTTAACGGGACTGCTTGCCATCACTTGCCACTACTTACAAACGGATCAGTTTGTGGAAGGAAGAGTGAAAGGAACACAAGTTAGTTCTTAGAGCAACTCCAGCAGTAGCTCTCAAAACAGGGCCCCTATTTTTCATTTGAAGGCTCCCCTTATTTTTGAGGGCCCTGTTTTCTAGGCTGTACTCCAGCAGGAGCCTTCAAAACAAAGCTCCTATTTCTCAATTCTCTCTATTTCCTCACACACTATATGCATATATATAGGATAAAAGCACAATACACAATAAAATATTTATGATTTCACAATAAGGGACAATATGTAAATTTATGAATTCAAATACGAATATTCAAATTTAAATTCAAATTTATTCCGAATTTAAATTTATGAATTCAAATACGAATATTCAAATTTAAATTCAAATTTATTCCGAATTTAAATTTATGAATTCAAATACGAATATTCAAATTTAAATTCAAATTTATTCCAAATTTAAATTTATGAATTCAAATACGAATATTTAAATTTAAATTCAAATTTGTTCCGAATTTAAATTGAAAGCACAATGAGGGACGTTTAAATTTATGAATTCAAATACGAATATTCAAATTTAAATTCAGATTTGTTCCGAATGAGGGACGTATTTATTCAAATACGAATAAATCTGAGTTTAGGGGTTCAAGTAGGGGGCCCCTAGGAATGAGGGTTTGGAGGCCTCATTTGAGAGGCCCCTATTTTTAAGGGCTCAAGTAGGGGTCCTGTTGGAGTTCAATTTTTTACTCTGGCTCTCAAATCTGAGTTTAAGAGTTCAAGTAGGGGCCCTGCTGGAGTTGCTCTTACCTAAGTTGGTTAGTGTGGCAAAGCAAGCTCCTCCTGATCTTCTGCGGGTTGTCCACGTACAGCTCCCCCGCGTCGGTGGGCAGCCGGAGACGCCTCTTCCTCGCCGCGGCGACGACGACTCGTAGCATCGGGGTCAGAGGGCTGCCTCCAGGCATACGGTGCCGGTAGAACCGCTTCCCGGTGAGGAAGACCAGCAGAGCGAAGCCCATGACGAACGGTGAGCACGACGTCGGCGGTGCCCCAGCCAACTCTATCCTGGACGTAGACAAACAGCGTGACGCCCAGCAAGAGGCCGGAGCACAGTGCGCAGTTCCACCAGTTGAAGAAGGACATCTTCTGCAGCCTCTCCGTTGCATGGCTCTCGTCGAACTGGTCAGCGCCGAAGCTCTCAAGCGCCGGCTTGTGCCCGCCGGTGCCGACAGAGATAAAGTATATGGCAACGAAGAATATCGCCTCGTGGAGGCGCAACGACCGGTGACGGTGGCACGAGCCCTCGACGACTTCGCACGGCCTGAGACTCGGCACCAGCTGCGACATCGCCAGGAGAACCAAGCCCTGGAGAGAAAGCACATGACCACACGTCAGGCCCCAATCAATACTGTGATGTTGACCATTATGGGTGTGTTGTTTTTGGCTACGGTTGATGGTTTTTAGCTGCGGCTAATGTTTTTTAGCTGTTTGCGATAGAAATTGTGGAAAGAGAGATACTTACTTACGATTTTTAATGGTATAGATATTAGTTTTTTAATGTGTACTACAATTAACTTGTAGACTCCATCTTAAAAAAATACTTCGTTTAAAAGTTAGTTACTGTAATAAAAAACAAAAGCGGTTTTTAGAAGCCGCAAAAGGACAGGGTCTATATCTTCTGAATGATGCGTACGTGAAATCCTAAACATGAATTATTGATCTGTTTCTCACCACGAGATAGACAAGCGAGGAGAGGAGAACGGTGGAGAACCTCCCGAGGTAGGCGTCGGCGAGGAAGCCGCCGAGCAGCGGCATCAGCGTGGTGACGGCCTGCCAGTAGTTGACGTTCTTCGCCGCCGTCTTGACGTCCTGGTGCAGCACCTTGGCGAGGTAGATGATCAGGCTCGTCGCCAGCCCAAAGTGGCTCAGCCTCTCACTGAACTCAAACACTATATAGACACGTCACACACGCACGAACGCACACAAACAAACACAAGAAGGCAAAGGGACATGCATGGTGAGATTGAGAAACACTGCACTAAAACTTTTAGCAAATCTGAAACTGATCAAATTATGAACTTAACAAGGTAAGTCAATTTCGACGTACCGATGATGAACATTGCAGCCTTCCACCACCCGGTGGCGGCGCGGAGAGGCGGTCCGCCGCGGTGATCGACGGAGGAGTCGAGCACCCATTTCTCATGGTCGTCCTCGCCAGGTGAACCACACTTTTCCACACTGGGTTCCATGGCTTTTAGATTACTATCTAGCTGTGGAGCAAACGCTTCCAGCTAGGTCTCTAGTACGATCACTTGCAGTGAGTAGCAATGGAATGAGGACTAGTTGGCTCATATAAAGGCTGAGTGACACACACACACACACAACTAAGTAATAGTGCAAATTTAGTTTTAATACTGCAAATTTAAGTGTTGCTATCGCTTGTAATTTGGAAAAAAAGAAGAGTAAAAGGTACTAAATTTATAAGTGTGGGTCACTACTACAGAAAGTCTAATACTAGACGTCAAATCACAGACGGTTTTGTGAAACCGTCTATGATGTACACTATCATAGACAATTTTAACTTGAAAACCGTTTGTGCTGCTGAAGAAGTATCACAGACGGTTGTTACGGAAAAATCGTCTGTGATAATGGACTATCACAGATGATTTTTACTTAAAAACTGTTTATGTTAGTCTGGAATAGCACGGACGGTTTTTCAGGAAAAACCGTCTGTGATACTTGACTATCACAAACGGTTTTTACTGAAAAACCGTCCGTGCTATTCCAGACTAGCACAGACGGTTTTTAAGGAAAAAACCGTCTGTGATAGTCCATTATCAGAGACGGTTTTTTCGTAAAAATCGTCTGTGATAATCCTGCTATGTATTTATTGCATCATTCTGACCGCATCTGTCTTCATTTCGATCAAGATTTAACCGGTACTGCAGCTGGGGGCGCAAAGCTTTCAGGCCATTTAATTTGGTGGAAGGAGTCTTATTTGGCAGGAGAGCTTTGAAGATTTATTGAGTTCTTGGTTACCCTAGATATGGTTAGTAATGAATTTATTTTTGGTTGCAATATCAAAATGTAGATCTAGCTAATTTAGATTTTGCTAGCCTCAATGCATATGGTATATATATAGTAATAATTAATTAAATTAATTTTAATACTAAGTTGTTATATATGTGTATAATATAGGACCGAAGCTGGATGTATACCGCAAACCGTGTGAGTGAATAGTACATTAATGACGTGTCTGCTTTTACAAGAGTTGTCGAGGAGGATATATTGAATAAGAGGGTGGAATATATATATTGTCTATGCGCTGACTGCGAGAATTTAAAAATGTTTAAGAATCGAGAGTAGATTGAAGGGCACTTGATTCGGAGGGGTTTCAAAAAGAGGTATACGTGTTGGACCAGTCATGACGAAGTCAATGATATGCCGCCGGATGATATCGCTGGTGAAGTCAATGATATGCTACTGGATGACATCGCCGGTGAAGTCAATGATATGCCACTGGATAATGATTGTGGTTCGGATTTGGATAGACTGCACGATGACAATCTGGATCAGATGCTTCGTGATGTAGAAGAGAACTATGATGAGAGAGAGTATATTAAACTCCGAGTCTTGATGGAGGACTCGGAGAAATCTTTGTTCACGCGCTGTAGGTCAAAGTACACGAAGTTGTCAGCTGTGCTTAAATTGTTGAAATTGAAGGCAAACAACGGTTGGCCTTACAAGAGTTTCACAATGCTGCTAGGTCTTTTAGCGGACATGCTTCCGGAGGGAAATGAGTTGCCTAAAACCACGTATAAAGCTAAGAAGGTTCTTTGTCTATTGGGAATGGAAGTACAAAGAATCCATGCATGTCCAAACGACTGTATCCTCTACCATTAAGAGTATACAAAAACTGACTGAGAGCAGGGTCCAAGTTGGGTGGAACTGGCTGCGCAGTACTATTCTCTGAATCCGGGTTCGTCTGGCTACGACATGAGGAGTTCCTGGTTTCCACCATTTTGCTTCTGCTATGAAAAAGGAAAACAACTGTTGACTGCCTTTGCCGGGTTTAAAGATGAGAGGGAAAAGCATAGAGGAGAGGTAAATTCGTCTAAGGAGAATTTTCTAATGGTAACCTAAACTAAACAAACACTTAGCTGGAAAGGCTAACAACAAAATCGGAGAAAATAACTCCAATAAAAAGTTGACATGATTGCAATATAATGCTCTTGGGGCAATATTTGCAGCTCACATCACACACAACGGCAAGAAGAAGCAAATCGATCTACGCGACGCTAAAACTATTACAAGGTTTTAATCTGACAGCTTCCTAATCTTCACGATGACCTCCAATCTTGTCTTGGTCTAAATTGATTGCTTGCTCGACCCAATCTTCACAAAGCTCGAAGAATTCGGGGGTGATCTTCTTTTGATCTTGGAACACTCGTGACAGCTATAGATATTGTTGAGATGAGAAGTCAAATTAAAATTTGAAAATAAAGTTGGAGAGAAGATGAGGATTAAGAATCCTAAGAATAAGGTAAGAATAGAGAATCACTAAATTTTCATTATGTTGATTTGTTTTAGAAAATAGATTTTTGAAATTGGCTAACACGACTATTCTAACTAAGGCTTCGTCCTACAGCCGATATAGCTCTGATACCATCTCTGTCGAGACCCGAATATGTAAATCCGGACTCCCTGTGTATTCTGCACTAGTCCCAGGATCATGCTAGTGCACACAGTCAAACATAGATGTCATCACAACCATATACACGATAAAATAAAGGAAAAACTCAAATATCGATAAATCTGAAAAGGTACAACCTTATGGTCAAACTTACAATAAACTGGCCTGAAGGCTTAACAAAAGTAGCAGCGGAAATCCAAAATAAAGCATGGCGACCAATCGACAAGCCCACAGGCTATCGAGTGGAGAACGAAGCCTAATCCGCGAAGTCGTCGAGGTACGCTCCTTCTGGAACCTCCTGTTGGTGATACTCCTCTTCCTCAACTGAGCAACATTGGGCATAAAGCCGTGAGTACATTGGTACTCAGCAAGTCGTTTGTAACAAATGAATGCAATATAGTATGCAAGGCTTACCAAAGGATGGCTGAAAGGTTAGTTTGCATAAAATGGCATTTGAAATACAATAAATAGGTTGAAGGCGAGCTTTAAGTAAGACAGTAATAAATACATAATCAAATGAATTGAAATAACCACTTGCGGACCTCCCTTCCACAAGCTAAACCAACCACTTATGGACCTCCCATCCATAAGCTAAGCCAACAGTGGATTAACCATCCACTAACCAACCACAATCTACAAGTTTTCAGAAATAACTACCCCTCGTGTGAAATCACCGAGTAATGTCCATGACTGAGAACGCGGCTATTCGAATAGTTTTACACTCTGCAGAGGTTGCACAACTGTACCCACACGATGTGATTAGCCTCGCGCTAAGGAAATCACAACAAGGCCTTTACAAAGTTCAGTTACAACTTAATCCGCCCGCTAGGGTTTTGCATCACACCCCCCTTGCGCCACATGGAAATCAGCAACCATGTTCATCTCAATGGCAAGATTAAAGTTGAAACATCCCAAATTAGTCAGCCAGGTCCGTCCCATACCGGACATGTGGTTTGCACGGTAAAGCTCAGATCAATGACGCACAAAGTTAAGTTCTTAACATTACCCGGGTGAGGCTACCACATCCCCGAAGTGCAACTGCACCTCCCCCTTTACTGCACGATCACTCGCCCAAGTGCAAAACCAATTTGTATAACCAAGCCAACATCACACTAATGACGTGGCACAAATTTTAATATACGTGGCACCAACCACAGTTCCATATGTCATTAAGTCAAATTAATAATTAACATGTGCTGATGAGATCGATAGTAAATATAAGCCAGCTAAGCAGTCTAATCGTACCAACCCATGTGACAAATAATCTAGCATTACTAGTAAATTTCCCAACCTATGGTGACAATGACATCATGGCATTCCCAAATTTCAAGGAGGGATAAACTCAAATGGGACGATAACTACCAGTTACAACGGTTGAATAAAAATAGTGATGCAGTGTAATTTAAAATAAAATAAATTAATAGTAGATTGCAAACTGGGTTCAACATGATCAAAGGACACGACTTGCCTTGGTTATGCTCAGCGGGGTACTCCTGGTCTTCGGGCGCGAAACCTGCTCCTCCGGAATCCGAATCTAGCGAGAGGGAAAACGACCGAAACCAAAGAAACACATCAAATGAGGATCAAATAAACTCCAAAAATTATCAAACCAGAACCAAAAGATAGAGCTCGATTTCAGATGAATTTAGAAAAAAGAACGGGGTCAATCGGAGCTAGGACGGAGGAGAACGGGCTCTCGGAAAATTAAACCTAAAGTTAAATCGAGAAATTCGGAAAAGGTACTGTGCTGTGGACCGGGCGCACGGGAGACCGAGTCCACGGTGAACCCGGCGCATGAAATAGTGTACGCGGGGGAGGGGCCTGCTGACGCGGCGAGGCGAGCTGACGTGGCGCGCGCATATGCCGCCACGTGGCACGTGCTGACGTGGCAGGCTGACATGGCTGCCACGTGGCACGGGGGACGGGTTTTGGCTGACGTGGCATGACACGTGGCTGCCACGTAGGCTTAGGGCTGACGTGGTTGCCAGGTCAGCTAGGGCTGACGTGGCTCGGGCGCAGTCGCGGCGGCGGCGTGAGATCGGGCGGCTGAGGCTCGTACACGTGGCACGATCTGGGCTGTTGGCCCAGATTCGGATGGACGGTGCAGATGGGGCGCGGCGGCCATCGGATGGCCGACGCGTGGTGGCACGCCGCACGAAGCGTCGCGGACGTGGGCGCGGGTGCGGGCGCGACGCGGGCGAGCGCGGGGACCGTGGCCGGGCACGCGGACCGAGGCGGGGTGCGTCTGGCGGTGAGCGAGCGTGCGCGGGGGTTGCGGTCGCCGGCGAGGGAGAGCGAGGGCGGTGCGACGGCGGCGGGTGGTCTCCGGCGACCAGTGCGCGCGGCGGAGGGTCCAGCGGGCGGCTGGTTCTTACCGGCGACAAACGCGACGACGACGGCGACGTCCGGCGAAGGTTCGGGCGGTGGAGCAGCGAGCGCGGGTAACTCCGGGTGAACGCCGACGACAGCGGAGGCGATACGGCCCGAGGCTCCAAACGGCGACGGGGAGGGACTCCGGCGACCGTGCGGGTGCGAGGACGGAGGCGGTGCTTCGAGCGCACGAACCGAGGATGGTGCGGTTTAAATGGCACGCGAACCGAGGGAGTTCGGGATGGAGACGGCGCGGGCGCGAATCGGAGACGAAGACGGCCATTGCGACGCGTGGCTGCCGGGGACGATCCAACGGCTGGGATCGAGCGGCGGCGCGGCGTTAGGGTTAGGGTTACGCGGGCGCGGGCGCGGGTACGAACGGCATGGATGCGGCGCCGGGCGAACAGACGACTGCAGTTGAGCGCGGGCATGGGCGGGCGGCGCGGCGTTAGGGTTAGGGTTATGTTGATGTTTATTTTACTCAAATTAAATCATTTTAAAATTCTAAAATTCATTTGAAGCTCAATTTAATTTCAGAAAATTCCAAAAAATTTCTTGTGACTCAAGGAACTCAATTAAAATATTTTTAGCTCATGTTGAAGTATAATTTAATCATATTAAATTCTTTTAAATTTCTAAAAATTCTTTTAAGCTTGCTTTAAATTCAAATAAATTCCCAAAATTTATTTTTAAAATCAAGGTTTTAAAAATCCCCAAAAATCAGGATGTTACAGCATCCTGAGACAAACGTAACAATCAATTAGATGTTGATTGCGAGGAAACAGAGGTAAAGAAAGGACCTCCTGCAAAGGTGGCATGGTATCTTCCTATAATTCCCCGTTTGAAGCGGTTTTTTGCGAATCCAAAGGAGGCAAAACTGCTGCGTTGGCACTCGGAGGAGTGCAAGAAAGATGGAATGCTGAGACATCTTGCTGATTCCAGCCAGTGGAGAAACATCGATAGGAGTTTTGCAGATTTCGGTGCAAAACCGATGAATATAAGGTTTGGATTTAGTACAGATGGAATGAATCCTTTCAGTAGCATGAGCAGCCGACATAGCACCTGGCTCGTGACTCTCTGCATCTATAACTTTCCTCCTTTGTTGTGTATGGAGCGAAAGTATATTTTATTGTCGATACTTATCCAAGGGCCAAAGTAACCTGGGAATGATATTAATGTGTACCTAACACCATTGGTGAAAGATCTGAATGTACTGTGGAACGAAGGGGTATATGTCAAGACCCGAATATGCAAATTCGGACTCTCTGTGTAAACTGCACTAGTCCAGGATCACGCTAGTGCACACAGTTAACATAAATGTAATCACAACCATACACACGCTAAAATAAAAGGAAAACTCAAATATCGATAAATCTCAAAAGTACGACCTTATGACCAAGCTTACAATATCTCTAGCCAGAAAGGCTTTAAATCTTACAGCGAAAATTCAAAATAAAGCGTAGCAGCCAATCGACAAGCCCACAGGCTATCGAGTGGAGAACGAAGCCTAATCCGTGAAATCGTCGAAGTACTCTCCTTTTGGAACCTCCTACTGATAATGCTCCTCCTCCTCAACTGAGCAACATAGGCGTAAAGCCATGAGTACATTGGTACTCAGCAAGTCGTTTGTAACAAATAAAGACAATATAGTATACAAGCCTTACCAATATATGACTGAAAGGTTAATTTGTATAAACAATATTTGAATGTAAATACAATTAATAGATTGTGGGCGTAATTTAGTTAAACAATAACGAATAAGTAATCAAGGAATTGAAATAAACCACTTGTAGACCTCCCATCCACAAGCTAAACCAACAGTGAACTACTTGTTCACTTCCAACATAAATAACCAAGTTTTTAAATAAAATCACTACCCCTTGTGTGAAATCATCGAGCATTGTCCATGAGTAAGGACGCGGCTATTCGAATAGTTTTACACTCTGCAGATATAGCACAACTGTACCCACACGATGTGATTAACCTCGGCCTAAGGAAATCACAACATGGCCTTTACAATGCTCTATCTCAAATCGACCCTGCCCACTAGGGTTTCGCATCACACCCCCCTTACGTCACATGAAAAATAGCAACCATGTTCATCACAATGGCAGAATCAAAATTAAAATATTACAAATTAATCAGCCAGGTCTATCCCATACTAGACATGTGGTTTGCACAAAAAAGCTCAGATCAATGGCACACAAAGTTAAGTCATTAAGTCTACCCGGGCGAGGCTACCACATCCCCTGAAGGGAACCTGCACTTCCCCCTTTACTGCACGATCACTCGCCCGAGTGCAAATCCAGGTTTGTATATAGACTACTCCTCGATTCTTCGAAGATCACCAATTCAAAAGTTTGTCAATCTTTCTATAATTATTTCATACTTATCAGGTTATATATATACGCACATTGATATTCCTATCGACAGACTGCATCCATCCCAGCAACTGCATTGCAACAGACCGACTTTGCACAAATTCGAGGAGAGTGCGCGTACTTTTTGGTGACTGAAATCATAAACCCAGAAGGACAGTTCTACAAGAAAGAATGATTTGTTATTGCTCTATCGCTCCAGAATCGAGGTCTAGCGAAAGGAACAATTCATAATCAACGACTTGTCAGGCTGCACAAGCAATACTTGGATGGCAATCATGCACCATCCAAGTATTGCTTGTGCAGCTTGACAAGTTCGTTGATTATGAATCTATTCCTTTCGCAAGACCTCAATTCCGGAGTGATAGAGCAATAAAAAATACAATGTTACCATTTAAGTGCAAATGCAATGTAGATCTTTTGTAATTGTGTATTTGTTAAGGGATATTTTATTTTATTTCAATTAATTGATTTGCCAAATGGATGTTTTATATTTGTGAAATGAATTGAGATGTGAATTGGATGTTTTATGTTTGTGAAATGAATTGAGATGTGAATTGGATGTATACATGTACATGTTGATCTACTTGTTTCAGAGGGCATGTCTAACATTTTCTGAGGCTAGCCAATAAACAAAAATAGATTTAGAGGTAGAAAAGAATATCACAGACGGTTTTTAATTAAAAACCGTCTATGAAATCTGATAATCATAGACGGTTTTTAACAAGAAACCATATATGATTTACAAATATCATAGACGGTTTTTAGTTACAAACCGTCAGTAATTACCAACTATCATAGACAGTTTTTCGTTAAAAATTGTCTACGATAATTGGTAATCACAGACGTTTTGTAGCTAAAAACCATCTATGATATTTATAAATCGCAGACGGTTTGTTGTTAAAAACCGTATGTGATTGTCATCTTTCACAGACGGTTTTTTTAATGAAAAATTGTCTGTGATATTTAGACCGTAGACGGTTCGAAAGCCGTCCGTGATGACCTTGTATTATCACTGACCCATAAATTCAGATGGTTCAGAAAACTGTCTGTGATGATGATTTCTTCAGTAGTTGTAAATGGAATATGTGAAAGGAGATTAGGCCCCATGGAAACATTAAATATTTTCTTAATTTGGTTGGTAGGAGGTCAACTCAAGAGCTTTTAGTGTGTTTTATACTGTGTTAGATCTGGATTGCTGCAATACTGGCTTTTATGTTTTAGTAACGCCTCATATTTGGAAGAGAAAAGGGTTGAATAATATTGTTGGGTGACAATTACAAGCATCTGAATATTATTTTGTGCAAGTATCGAAGTACCCGATCTCGTACAGCTTGTAACTGTGGGTAGTCAACTAAAAAGAATGATTAAATAAGCCTGAGAAATCCAAAGATATAAGCATTTCATGAATATATTTATATAAAAAAATCAAAATACCACCATGGATTGCAAGTTATATGATTATATCTATCTTTTTGTTCTCTACCAAACAATACTACGCTATCTACTACTATAGAAAGCCTAATATTAGACACCAAATCACAGATGATTTTGTGAAACCGTCTGTGATGTACACTATCACAAACGGTTTTAATTTAGAAACCGTCTGTGGTGTTTATGGCGGGAAAAAGGAGTATCACAGACGGTTCTTACCGATGAACCGTCTGTGATATTCCACAAACGGTTTTATATTAAAAACCATCTGTGATAATCCAGATTATCACAAACGATTTTTTAATATAAAACCGTCAGTGATATTTCAGATTATCATAGACGGTTTTTTTGTTAAAAACTATCTATGATACTGGAATATCACAAACCGTTTTTTTATTAAAAGCCGTCTGTGATATCTCACTACCACAGACGAGTTTTGTTAAAAACCGTTTGTGATAATCTGACCAGATATTTATTGCGCGCGTCAGAATCGCATCTGTATTCATTTCGATCCAGATCTACCCGGTGCTACAGCTGGAGATGGCAAGACTTTCAAGTCATTTAGTTTCGTGGGAGAAGGCTTATTTGGTAGGAGAACTTTAAAGATTCATTAAGTTCTTGGTTACCCTATATGGGGTTAGTAATGAAATTTATTTTTCGTTACATCAAAATTTAGATCTAACTAATTTTCGTTGACTGTTATATATATAATTTGAAGATCTAGCTAATTTAGATTTAGCTAGCCTCAATGCATGTGGTTTTTAATACTAATTAAGTTGTTATATATGTGGCATAATATAGCATCGAAGCTGGATGTATACTATAAACCGTGTGAGTGAAGAGTACATTAATGGCGTGACTGCTTTTATAAGAGCTGCCAAGGAGGATATGTTGAATAAGTGGGTGGAATATATGTATTGTCCATGCACTGACTGCGAGAATTTAAAGATGTTTAAGAATCAAGAGCAGATTGAAGGGCACTTGATTCAGAGGAGTTTCAAAAAGGGGTATACCAGTCATGATGAAGTCAATGATATGCCGTCGGATGACATCGCCGGTGAAGTCAATGATATGCCGCCGGAGGATATTGCCGGTGAAGTCAATAATATGCCGCTAGATGATGTCGATTGTGGTTCGGATTCGGATAGGCTGCACGATGACAATCTGGATCAGATGCTTTGTAATGTAGAAGAGAACTATGATGAGAGAGAGTTTGTTAAATTTCGAGCCTTGATGGAGGACTCGGAGAAAGTTTTGTTCACGTACTGCAGGTCAAAGTACATGAAGTTGTGAGCTGTGCTTGAACTATTGAAATTGAAGGCAAGCAACGGTTGATCCGATAAGAGTTTCAGGATGCTGCTAGGTCTTTTAGCGGACATGCTTCTGAAGGGAAATGAGTTGCCTAAAACCATGTATAAAGCCAGGAAGGTTCTTTGTTCATTGGGAGTGGAAGTGGAAAGAATACATGCATGTCTGAACGACTGTATCCTCTACCGTAAAGAGTATGCAAACATGCATGTATGTCTAGTGTGCAACGTATCCCGATACAAACGTAGCAATCAATCAGATGATTACGAGGGAATAGAGGTGAAGAAAGAACCTCCTGCAAAGGTGGCATGATATCTTTCTATAATTCTCCATTTGAAGCGGTTTTTTGTAAATCCAAATGAGGCAAAACTGCTGTGTTGGCACTCGGAGGAGCGCAAGAAGGATGAAATGCTGAGACACCTTGCTGATTCTACCCAGTGGAGAAACATCGATAAGAGGTTTACAGATTTCGGTGCAGAACCGAGAAATATAAGGTTTGGATTGAGTACAGATGAAATGAATCCTTTTAGTAGCATGAGCAGCCAACATAGCACTTAACCCATGTCTCTTTGCTTCTATAACATTTCTCCTTGGTTGTGTATGATGCGAAAGTATATTTTACTGTCAATACTTATCCAAGGGCCAAAGTAAGCTGGGAATGATATTGTGTACCTAGCATCGTTGGTGGAAGATTTAAAAGTACTATGGAACGAAGGGGTACAAGTATGTGATTTATACAAACGAGAGAACTTCACTTTGCGCTCCTTGTTGTTCTGCACCATAAATGATTATCCTGCCCTTACTAACCTGTCAGGCCAGAGTACAAAAGGTGCAAAAGCTTATACTCGTTGCTTTGATGGTACCGAAAGTGTGTGGCTGAAACACTTACGTAAAATCATGTACATGCATCACCACTGGTTCCTTCGGAGGGCTCACCCATATCACAAGATAAAGAAACAATTTGACGGAGAGAAGGAGGACAGTTCAGCTCCAAGGCATTTAAGCGGAAAAGAGGTTTCTAATATGGTTAAGAATTTAGATGTTGTCATCGGAAAAGAACGTAAATTGAGGGCTCATGAGAAGAACATCTGGAAGAACAAATCAATATTTTAGGACTTATCTTATTGGGAGTATCTAGATGTTCGGCACTGCATCTACGTCATGCACGTAGAGAAAAATATATGTGTTAGCACCGACAGAAATAGATAATAGACGAACGTACCTTCCCTCTGCTTGTTACACTCTATCCAAGGCCGAGAAAACAGAACTGTGCTAGTGCTTACATGGTGTTAAAGTTCCGTCTGGTTACTCCGGCAACATGAAGAAATTTGTTTCGATGCAAGATTTGAAGTTAAATGGCATGAAGTCTCATGATTGTTATGTGCTGATGACACAGATGCTCTCTATTACAATTAGAAATATTTTACCGATCAAAGTCTGAGAGATAATAATGAAGCTATGTTATTTTTTAAACACAATTGCTTAGAAGGTCATCGATCCCCAAGGATTAGACGCTCTGCAGGACGACGTGATGATGACTCTATATCATCTTGAGATGTATTTCTCTCGTTCGCTTTTCGATATCATGGTCCATCTCATTGTTCACGTTCTGTGGGAGATAAAAATGTGCGAGCCCGTATTCCTGCGTAGCATGTACCCATTTAAGAGGTTCATGAGAATTCTTAAGTCCTATGTACAGAATCGATCTCGATCGGAGGGCAGCATCGTCGAAAGTTATGCAAGCGAAGAAGTCATTGAGTTTTGTATCGATTATATGGCTCAGATTCAACCAATAGGTGTGCCTCGATCTTATCATGAGGGAAGGCTAAAGGGTATCAGAACTATCAGAAGGAAATCAATCATTCTAAATATGGACGCGTATGTTTAAGCCCATTTCATGGTCTTGCAATACATGACTGAAGTGGTCCATTATGTTGACCAACACAAGGATGTGCTTCGGCAACAGAATCCGGAGCGGCTGGATGTTTGGATCATGAGACAACACAACAGTCGGTTCAACCAATTGTTGAAGTAGCAAATCGCTAGGAGCTCGTCAATTGAGATGCTGACATGGTTGGCAAAAGGGCCCACATTTACAGTTGTGACATGGCAAAGATATGACATAAATGGTTACACATTCTATACACATGCTTAGGATGTAAAGAGCACTAACCAGAACAACAGTGTCCGTATAGACGGTTTATCGTTGAAAACCATCTGTGATAGTTAGTAATAACAGACGGTTTGTAACTAAAAACCGTCTGTGATATTTATAAATCACAGACGGTTGTGACATAGCAAGGATATGATATAAATGGGTACACATTCTATACACAGGCTCAGGATATAAAGAGCACTAACCAGAACAGCGGTTTTCGCATAAACGGTTTGTCGTTAAAAACCGTCTGTGATAGTTGGTAATCACAGACGGTTTGTAACTAAAAACTGTCTATGATATTTATAAATTACAGACGGTTGTGATATGGTAAACATATGAGATAAATGGGTACACATTCTATACACAGGATCAGGATGTAAAGAGCACTAACCAGAACAGCGGTGTCCGCATAGATGGTTTGTCATTAAAAACCGTCTGTGATAGTTGGTAATCACAGACGATTTGTAACTAAAAATCGTCTGTGATATTTATAAATTACAGACGATTTGTCGTTAAAAACTATTTGTGTTTATCAGCTTTCACAGACGGTTTTTAGTTAAAAACTGTTTGTGATATTTACACTACAGACGGGTCGAAAGCCGTCTGTGATGACCTCGTATTATTACTGACCTATAAATTCAGACGGTTCAAAAAACCATCTATGATGACGTTTTTGAACCATCTGTAATGATGATTGCTACAGTAGTGATCAGTCGATTACAAATCTAGTAAAAGAATGATAGCAAGAAACATTACCTTATATTTATCTTTTTTTTGACGCACCTAACACGCAATTGGTTGCCCGATAGTGTGAGCACACTATCTAGCACTGCCGGAATCCAACTGACCCATGTGTTTCCCTTTTCCTCACATTTAGTTCATCCACGTAATGAGGCGAAGGGCGTATACAAGAAAATATCCTGGTCGATACGAGCACTCTACCATGTGCTTGCACCGTTGGTTTCAAACTAATAGGAGCCCCAACATCCCACGTTGTCTTTTTTCCTCTTGTGCTGGTGTTTGAAGATAGGGTTGACGCCATGAAATCGAGTAGCAACTCACCCCTCAAAGGAAAACCTTGGGAGAAACTACAGTAATAAACATGATAGCAACTCACTGCAAAATTAGGTAGCAACTCACACACATTCATGGAGAACTCCCTAAAGTGTGTAGCAACTCACTATAAATATTTCATGCAGTAACTCATGGAAAATGTATAGCAACTCACATATTTTCAAGGAAAACTAGGTAGCAACTTGCTATAAAAGAGTAGCAACTCATAGAAAAATCATGTGGCAACTCATAGAGAATGTGTAGCAACTAAAACTAATTAGGTAGAAATTTACACATTTTCAAGGAAAACTAGGTAGCAACTCACTTGAAATTGGATAACATCTCACGGAGAACAGGTAGCAGCTCACACCTTCAAAAAAAACCAGGTAGTAACTCACTAAAAAATAAGACTAGCAACTCACTGAACTTTAGGTAGGAACTCATTAAGAAGGAGTAGCAACTCACACTTTCAAAACAAAACAGGTAGCAACGCATTAAAAAACAGAGCATATAACTCAAGCCTTGAAGAAAAACCTAGTGAGCAACTGCACTAGAAATTGGGTAGCAACTTATTGAGAATAGGGTAGCAACTCATATCTTTAAGAAATAACAAGGTGACAACTTCGTTAAGAATAAGATAGCAACTCACTGATAATTGAGGTATACACTACTACAGAGAAGATTATACTGGACACCTCATTATAGCTGGTTCTATAAAATCTGTTAGTGTTAAGCTGCAGCGTAGTTATCTCAAATGATTTTACTAGTGTGACCGTCTATGTTGCAACTAATGGTAAGAACCGTCTGTGATGACTTATATATTACAGACAATGTTTTAAACAAATCTTCTATGATACATTATAGATGGTTCATAATAAAAAGTGTCTGAGATGTATTGACTATCACAAATGTTTTGTAATATAAAGCGTTTGTGATACATATATTACCACAGATGATTTTTGGTATTATCCATCTGGGATATATCTGATATAATAGGTAGTTATTTTTAAAAACCGTCTGTGTTGTACTTATCATAGATGGTTATTTTTGAAAACCATCTGTGATAATATTTTTTTGATATACATAGACACTTAGGGCAAAAACCTAACTCACTACTCCTGCGCGCAACCACTTCTCCTTTGTTTTCTTGACTCCATCTCCCTCTCCCGACAATATCCACCGCCATCACCGTAGTAGGGGTCAACCACCATTACTACCCCTGCCGTAGGTAACACATCTCCTCTCCCCCTTGTCTCATCTATTTGGTGGTCTGATTTGCTGATAGGGACAACCGCCGTCGCCCATGTGCGAGTGTTTAGGGAAATTTGGATGGGGAGTTTGGGTTTGGGAGTTTGGGATTGGGGAGGGATGGGGTGCATACTCTGATCATATCACCTCCTTTTCTTGGTAATCTTGGCGACAGATGGATCCGGTGGGATGAATGCGGCGGTGGTCGGGGACCCATGGCGGCTGATGGATCCAGTCGGTGGTAGGAGCGACTAGTGGGATGAATGCTATAATGCAATGTGAAATTGCATAAAGTGCATATGTTTGTAGTGCTATGAAATTTCTTTTATCTGAGCTGGATCTTCTTAGGAATTTTTATTCTCATATGGGTCTAGCTGGTATATGCAAATTGTACTTATATTTCAATAAATAGTTATGTGTTTAGGGTTCATCCCATGGACTGAACGAATTAGTGGATTAGGTCTGATACATTGTAAGATATTTGTGTTAACATGCTCAGATTAAACTATGAAGATGATAATTTATGAATTTATTGGATGGCATGGCTAAGTCAGCTTTGTCTCTATAGGTCAGTGATTTATGATGCATGATTGACTTGACTTTGTCCCTATAGTTCAATATTTAGGAGACATGGTTGATCTTAGCTTGTTCCTAGAGTTTGTAGGATTTTGTTACTTTTGTTTCCATTATTTTTTTAGGGAAACTTTTGTTTCAATTATTCATTGAAAAAGAGGCCATTGTTTCATAAAGTACATTGAAATGGGAGGCAATTTGTATTTAAAAAAGTTGCATACTATTTTAATTAAATTTTGGTATTTTCCTTCACATATAGAGTATCTTCTAGTTAGTACTTCAGTAAAAGATAAGTACCGAAATGCAATTTGAATGCCTTAGAAAATGCTACTCGTACCCTTTGAAAACAAGCAAGCAGAGTATAAGAGGAATGATGCTCATATATTTCATGATAACACTACGATAGTATGTCTTGCACACCCCCACAATTTAAATAAGTTATAGACAAAGTCAGATCCCATATAACACTTGACAGTTAAAGCTATGTCAGTTGGAGTAGCAGTTGTTTTAAAACACCCTTCCAATGAGATCTTATAGCAATAATATATGCTAAAATGAGAAAAAAAGAACTAATTATCCACAGATTCTTCTGGAAGGTAGTTAAGCTGCTCATGTTAGTATTTCTCAACAACTACAAGAGTAACATTAAAGTGTTGTACACTTGGGTTTTAAAGCGTATGAAGCAAATCACACAGTCCAGTATGTCAAATTCTATGAAGTAGGTCATAGCTACTATCTCTTTCTCCTCATCATGCTACATGTTGGGCATTGTTGCTATCATAGGCGTCCACGCCACCTTCTTCACAACTATCCATCCTCTTCTTCGCACTTCATTTCTTCATCTCCAGTCCTACTTTATGATGAGGAGGAAGAGATAGTACCATGACCCACTTCATAGAACCTGACACACTGGAGTGTGTGCTTTGCTTCATATCCTTTAAAACCCAGGTGTACAATGCTTTAATGTTCCTCTTGTAGTAATTGAGAAATACCAAAATGATCAACCTAACTACTTTTTAGAAGAATTTTTGAATAATTGGTTCTTTTTTCTCATTTTGGCATATATTATTGATATAAGATCTTATTGGAATGGTGTTTTAAAACAACTACTACTCTGATTGATATAGTTTTAACTATCAAGTGTGATATGAGATCTGACTTTGTCTTTAGCTCATTTAAATTGTGAGGTGTGCAAATAGTGTTACCATGAAATATGTGAGCGTCATTCATTTAAATAAAGAACAACGGAACTGTATGCTCATAATGATAAGGAGTAAATATTTATACCAACAACTAGGTGTAAGTGCTTCACTTATTGCTATACGCATTGATTTGTATTTTATATACAACACAAAATTTTATGGTGGCATGTTGTAACACCCTGAATTTCAGCCATTTTAAAAGTTTTTAAATTAAAAATGAATTTATGGAATTTTTTGGAAATTAAACAAGCTTAAAATGAATTTTCCAAAATTACAAATGATTTAATGTGATTAAAATAAACATCAACATAAGCTGAAAATATTTTATTTGGATTCCTTGTCTCTCAAGGATTTTTCTGGAATTTTTGGTGAATATTTCGGATTTATTTGCTATTTTCTAGAACTCTTTTGGATTTATTTAGTTTTCTGAAAAAGAAAAAGTCCCAAAAATCCTAATGAACAATGCTGGGCCAACCCAACACTGTTCACCAGCCCAGCCCCCTCAGCCGCCCGATCCGTCCCCATCCACGCGTCAACCATTCCCACAGTCCGCACCGCCAGCGCCCCGGACTCGCCCGCAGTCATCCGATCCCCTCCCTTGTGCCACGTGCCGGGTGTCGTCTCCGATGTGAACTCGTAACCGCACCATGCCCTCGTCGGACTCAGCCTTGGTTCACATGCATTTAAGCGCCGCTGCCTTGCCGTCACCTTCCACCCAAGCACCCACCGTCGTGCGCCGCCGTCCCTCTCCTCCGTACCTCACCGCCTGAAGCCGACGTCATCGTACCCGCGCCACGTTCCCGCCGAGTCACCCTCGCCGTCACCGGAGCCCCGTCACCGTCGTCGCCTCGCTGGTGAGCACCGCTACCTCCCCGTGTTCCCTCCGCCCTCGCCGGTGAACCCGCCGCCGACCTGAGCCCCACCGTCATCGAACCCGCCGCCGCCCGTGCGGTCGTCGGACCCCACTGCCCGCATGCCCCCTTGGCCCGCACGCTGCACACACGCCCACGCCCACGTCGCTTCGCGCCGCGCACCGCGACACTTCACGCAGCGTGCCCGCCATGCGTCGGCCATCCAGCGGCCCAATCCTTGCATCACCACCGTCGTTCCAATTCCGGATCGATGGCCCAGATCGTGCCACGTGTACAAGTCATAGCCGTCAGATCCTGCTGACGTCAGCCCGCAACCACGCCCCACCGATGATTCATCTCCTCCATGGACATGGTCCACCGTGGACCGGGTGATTGACAGCCCGGTCCCACCCGACAATACACTATTCCGTAGAGTGGTGGACCCGTGTCCCGTCCAAGTCAGCAAGCCATGTCAGCTCTAGGTGCCACGTCAACGCCACGTGTCAGTACCACATCAGCGCCACATGTCAGTGCCATGTCAGCGCCACATGTCAGTGCCACATCAGCACTACCCACCCGCATGCACGCCACCGCCGTGCCATGTGTCGTCGATCAACGTCGACCCTAGCCACCACATCAAGAAATTTCATGTGCATCGCTCCATGGATCGAGTCCACCATGAACCCGCTTTCCCGTGCACCAAGTCTATAACATAGTAATTTTTTTTGAATTTCCAATATTTTCCTTAGATTTAATTTTTCGAGAGCTCGTTCTTCTCCGTCCTAGCTCCGATTGACCCGTTCTTTTTTCTAAATTTATCTAAAATTGAGCTATCTGTTGGTTCTAGTTTCAAGGTTTTTAGAGTTCATTTGAATTTTATTTAATTTTATTTTTGTTGTTCGGTCGTTTTCTCTCTTGTTAGATCCCGTCTTCGAAGGAGCAGGAGCGCCGCCAGAGGATCCTGAGTACCTCACTGAGCCAAACCAAGGCAAGTCGTGTCCTTTGATCATGTTGAACCCAGTTTTTAATCTATTATTTAATTACTTTGTTTTACTTAACGTGCATCGCTATGTTATTCCAAACCTTGTATTTGGTAGTTATCATCCCAATTGAAATAATCCCTCCTTGATATTTTGAAATACTATGATGCCATTGTCACCATAGGTTGGAAATTGAATTAGTGTTGCTATGTAAATGTCATATGGATGGTACGAGTAGTATGCTTAGCCGTGCTTATATTACGTTGGGTTATCATCGTATGTAAATAATTAATTTAATTTAATGATATATGAAATCGTGGTTAGTGCCACTATTATAAAATTTGTGCCATGGCATTGGTGTATCATCGGTGTAGGTTATACAAACTTGATTTTGCACTTGGGCGAGTGATCGTGCAGTAAAGGAGGAAGTGTGGATTTCACTTCGAGGAATGTGGTGGTCTCGCCTGAGTAACATTAAGGATTTAACTTTGTGCGCCATTGATCTGAGCTTTATCGTGCAAACCACATGTCTGGTATGTGATGGATATGGCTGATTAATTTGGGATATTTTAATTTCAATCTCGCTATTGTGATGAACATGGTTGCTGGTGTGGTGCGAAACCCTATTGGGTGGGATTGAATTGAGGTTGAACATTATAGAAGCCTTGTTGTGATTTTCTTAATATGAAGCTAATCACATCGTGTGGGTACAGTTGTGCAAACTCTGCAGAGTGTAAAACTATTCGAGTAGCCGTGTCCCTGGTTATGGATAATGCTCGATGATTTCACATGAGGTATAGTGTTTTCATAGAAACTTGTGGTTGGAAAGGGAACGGGTAGTTCACAGTTGGTTTAGCTTGTGTATGGGATGTTCGCAAGTGGTTTAATTTTAATTCTATTGATTATTTATTGATTATTATTTTTCATTAAAGTTTGCTTTCAATCTATTTATCATGTTTATCTCAAAATGTCATTTTATGCAATTTAACCCATTTCAGCTATCCATTGGTAAGCTTTGCATATTATATTACATTCATTTGTTACAAACGACTTGTTGAGTACCAATGTACTCACGGCTTTACGCCTATGTTGCTCAGTTGAGGCGGAGGAGTATTACCAGCAGGAGGGACCAGAGAGAGGATACTTTAGCGACTTCACGGATTAGGATTTCATTCTCCAGTCGATTGCCTGTGGGTATGTCGAATGGCTACTACACTTATTTTTTGGTTTTTCGCTGCTAGTTTTGAGTTCTTCAGGCTAGTGAGATTGTAAGCTTGACCATAAGGACGTACTTTTGATAATGATTAATATTTGAGTTTTTTCTTTATTGTAGCGTGTGTATGGTTGATATTGCATCTATGTTTGACTGTGTGCACTAGCGTGATTCTGGACTAGTGCGGTATACACAGAGTCCGAAATTGCATATTCGGGTCTCGACACATGTATGTGTAGGTGGCACTAGATTCTAATTATCATTATATCAAAGTGGACAAAGTAATATATATACCTTGATTCCCGAATCAAAAGCAAGCACAATTTCACACTAGTGCAATAATTAATCAACAGGTAAACTCATTTCATTCATAAATAACTCTATATGTACCTTCATTTGCAATGGCTGAGGCTAACTTTTTTGAGTCATGTAGATCGTTTACTGTGTACATTGCCAGAAGAGGGAGGCATGTGGAAGGGAACACCACACTGCGACATGTGACGCAATTTTTGGTACCCGCTAGTACACAGTAATCCTATATCACTCTTTGTAATGATGCATCTCAAGGTGAACAAATCTATGTATATAATTCTATTTTTGCCATGCCATCAACAGCTATAAGGCAACATATGTTTTCTGTTATATGCATATGTATGTGTATCTGTGATATATCTATAATCAATTCATCTATAATCAATCTGTAAATTTATATATCTATGTGTTTGCTTGTATCTATTATTTGCATATTATTTTCAGAGGACATGGCTATCATTTCCTGAGGCTAGTTGAAAAACAGTAAAGTTTCTATATATAGAGCGAACTATCACAAATGATTTTGTGGTATAAACCGTCTGTGAACATCTACTATCATAGACAGTTCTGTGCACCACCATCTATGATATGTAGTCCAACACAGACGGTTTTATGGTCGAAGCCCTCTTTGATAGTTGATCTTCATAGACGGTTCGTTATATGAATCGTCTGTTATGTGACTTATTACGGACGGCTCAAAAATCGTTTGTAATAATCGTCTATTATCTTAGACGAAATAAATTAGATAGTTTCGAAACCGTCTGTGATGAGGGTTTAGAACCATCTGTGATGATATTATGTGTGATAGTGATAGTAACTTCATGAAAAAAAGAACACAATTAGATTCATCTCGCTCAAATCTATGAGAAAATTTAGGTAGCAGCTCCATAACAAAATCAGGTTCATATCTTAAAAGAAACAGATATCAACTCACAAATCGTTTGCGCTAAATCGGCCCTGAATATTAACACTACACCTCGGTTTCAAAAGTGCCTAAACTGACGCCTCCTTGTCGCTGCAGCCTACAGAACGCGAGATCCACTACCCACGGAGGAGAACACAATGAGATTTTCATCTCGTTGCCTCTCAAAGTATATTTGCACACCGTCTCCAATTAGCTTGTGTGGTATGGCACCTCATTGCCCCTGCCTTGTGCCTCCCCATCGCTAACAACCTTGCTCCGGTTGGCTCACATCATGTTGATCTGGGAGAAGCAGATTAGCATTCTTGAGGGAAAGAGAAAGACGAAAGACGAGAAAACTGATCGGGAGACATAGATAAACGGGAAAGGAAAAGCATAAAATGTTACAGTGGTGGGACTCACGTGAGCTGTCGTGAGTTGCCTTGATGATTCAGCACAGCATCGGACGATGCGGACGAGTGGTTGTGAGGCCCCCACGTCATTATCCCTCGGATAATTACGTGTGGCATACGGATTATTATTTGCCTGAACAGTAAGACACTGCTACGGCAAATAACAAGCCTGTACCAGAGTAGCGCAGCAGAACAATAATATAGATACTGACGTCTTTATTACATCAGTTGCCACCTGGCTTAAGGTCTGGTTTACAAAAGTAGATAACAAAAGTATAATTAATACCCCAGGGCATTCTCGCCCGCTTCACCGGGTCTTCTAATCATCCCAGCCGAAGTATACGGGGTCCACCTCGCCAGGCTCCTCACTGTCGTCATCCTCCTCTCCGGCATGCTCTGCGGAACCAGTCCCCTCCTCATCCTGGCCGTAGGTCTCCTCGCTTGGAGCAGGGTCTAACAAAGGAATTCATAGCAAGGGTGAGTACCTACGGTACTCAGCAAGTATAATACTAGCAAAGATGTTCTGCATGCCTCTCATGTCCTTAATCCATATTCTAATCTTTTTATTCTAAAAATACTCTTATACAAAATAGCTGGCACATTTTAGCTCAACAAAACAACTTCTAATTTTCACCCGGTAAGGTATGATCCCTAGCGATCACCGTAGTCCACAATCCAGTGGACTGGCGTGAATTCATGATTTATTAGCACTGCGCAGGCATTGTACCACTTTACCCAAAATTACCTTGAACCATCCGAGCTAGGTCCTCCACACTGCCTTAGGTGTGGAATCAGGCTCAAGATACAGAACCTTTCTCCGGTTACGTTAATCCATCTACCAGCCCATCTATTATCCATCGGTGTACCAAGTCGCTCGCTTGGGCTCCACCGACTTCCAATAGTGTTGGTTGGACCGGCTCCCGGCCCAACACTCCACCTCAATACTCTCCCAATGTGGTAGACTGGTTAACGTAACGGGATACTACTTTCCACCCATCCGAGATGGGAGATTGGCTGGTACGAAATTTACGGTTCCTGGTCCGAGTAAAACACAATAAATCCTTATATTATAGCCCTTATGTAAAAAGGTCCGCCTCATCCCTTTTTCATCCTTGCCTCGAACCTCTTTACCCACCTTATGTAAATGCAGAAATAGATATATGATTAACTATCTCTACTTGTGGCCCGCCTCTCTCGTGGTACCATCGCTACTAGCTTCCAACTGCTCGACCTACTTCTTTTCTCTTTCTTTTTCTCCTCTTTCCCTTCCTTTAACCTTTACTACCCTCTAAACTCATGCAATTGATTATTCTATTCCAAAACGATTTTCATGCATGTAGGTATACATATAGTAATTATCCGAAATATACCACATACGATTGACATAACTAAGTGCATGGTCAAATTGGAACTTGCCTGAGCCGTAGTATGAACTGAGTCAATATAAACAGCTTGGTTCTTCCTTGCTGCTAGAAGACTTGAACTCGCAAAGCCAAACTACTCCTTAACAAAATAGGTATTTATTATAATAATAGTTTTAAGAAATCCATTTTCCTACCCTAAATACACATATCCACGTAAATGTACATACATATATATATACACCTGCATATATATATATACATACACACAACTACACATATACATCTATATATATGTGTTTTCACACATATATGTACATATATACACACTACATATATATCTATATATATGTGCTCACACACATATATATACATATATACAACTATACTAAACAAAAATCACTTGCTGAAACTTTAGAAATAAAAATATTTATTGGAGATGCTCTGAAATTAATTTAATAGCAACAAGATGATTTTGATAGCTAGCATGATACAAAAATATCAACAGAAATAAATGAAAAAAAAAGAAAAGAAAACAGGAAACTTCCTTTGCTGCCGGCCCGCCCACTGCCCAACCGCGCGCGCGCCTCCCTCCATTACCCTCTGCCTCCACCCGATTTTCCCAAACCTCATTTCCACCGCCGCCTGCTCCTTCCCCTATCTTCCCCATGGCGCCGCCGCCCTCTGCTGCTCCTCCCTCCGAGCTCCCCCCTCTCTCGGCTCCTCTCTCTCACTCTCCCCCCGAGCTCCTCCTCGGCTCCCCCTCTCTCTCTCCCCCCCCGAGCTCCTCCTCGGCTCCCCTCTCTCTCTCTCCCCGAGCTCCTCCTCGGCTCCCCTCTCTCTCTCTCCCCCGAGCTCCTCCTCGGCTCCCCCCCCTCTCTCTCTCTCCCCCCGAGCTCCCCTCGGCCGCCGGCCCCGGGCTCCCCTCCGGCCTGCTCCTTCTCCCTTCACTCTCGGCTGCTGGGATCCCAGTGGGTCGGCTTTGGGCTCTACAGAGGGATTTACTATGGCTACTATTGCTGCTAGGGTTCCTCGGGTAAGTGCTAAGTTTATGTGCTATGTGCAAGAAGGATAAGGAGATGGGGGACCTACTTGTTGTCGGTTCACAAATGGAAGGTTGGGGGCAAGGGTTGCAGAATCGGCTTCACGTGGTCGTTGTCGTGGGGGTTGCGGTTGTGGATCCTTGTCGGGGTCAGTTGGATGTGGTGGTCCCCGGATGCTCCGCTTGCTTGTGGTCTTGTCGGCTTCACCTTCTGCGGTGGTTTGCTGCCATCCCGATGTGGTTCTTGTTGGCTTCTTGTGATGGTGATGAAGCTGGGTCCCCTTTCTCTTCTCCTTGCAGCTATGGCTCCGGTTCTTACCTGTAGACCTTCAGCTGGGGATACATTTTGGGGAAGGTCTGGGAATGGGGGAAAATGCTGGTGGTTGTCTTGGCTCTGTGGTCTTTCGTGGCTGTGGTTGTGTTGCATGTGAAGGCACAGGGGGTGCTGGGGGGAATGAACTGGGCAAAGGGGGAGGTAGTATTCGGTCTTGGCCTGTCTGGGGCTGTCTTGCCTGGCTGCAGCTGGCTTGTCCTTGAGCTTATCCTCCTCTGTGTCTTGAGTCCCTGTGCTTGGTATCCTTCGGTTGGAAGGGTGGTCTGAGCACTGTTGCTACAGTGGCCGAAAATTGAGAAAATATTTGTGGGCTGAGTGGGCTGAAAGAATGGCAGTGGGCTTGTGGCTTACATGATTTTGTTGCTTCTGTGGGCTAAAATGGCAATGAGGGCTGAAATGAAAACATTGCTTGTGGGCTTTTTGGGCTGAGGTAGGTATTGTGGGTTTGGTTCTTTGAATTGCCGGATGATGACGCCCACAGAGACGAGAGGCGCCGACCGGCCCGGGACGGTCTGGGAACCTCAGAGACACGTCTCGAATTGGCCCTCGCAGCCCAAGGGCAACTGACGGCAATCAATCTTTATCCCTTTTTATTCTCTCTTGGATTGCTCGTTAATTACTCTTTTAGCTGCTAAAAGAGAATGGTTTTGGTTTGGTGCTAATAGTTTGTTTAATTGCAGTGAAGGGCGAAGGCGCAACTCGAATCCTCCCGACGCTACGAAGATACCCTTCTCACCCTTCCACTCCTCTTTTGGAAAAGCATTTTGTAGATGTAATGCAATGTAATGTATTGTGTAAATAGGTAGGATGCAATTGCAAATGTAAAGTTTAATTGTAACTTGTTGTAAATATTCTTCATGAAATGCATTACAAGTTGTAGATTCATTTTGTATTGAAATTGGTAAAACAATGGATAAATGCTATGCACTTTTGTAAACTTTTGTTTGTATTCAAATTGAAATTAAATTTATGCTATGAATGCTTACAAAGATTGAATGCACAATTGAAAACTTATCTGCACTGGCTTACTTAATTAGGGTATTAGGGTTAGGTTCTTTCACCTTTCCCCTTTAGGCGATTTCGTCCGCGGAATCGGATCTCCGCTTGAATAGGTTTGGATAGGCTTCTCGCAATTCCTCTTCTTTTTCCCACGTAGCCTCGCGCATTGAGTGGTTCTTCCATAAAACTTTGCAAAAGCGCATAGTTCTATTTCTCAATCGGCGATCCTCGCCCAAAATTTTTACGGGATATTCTTCATATGTTAAGTCCGCTTGAGGGGTATGTTTAGATCCGTCACGTGTTGAGAGGGTTCACGAGGCATTTCCGGTTGTGAGACATGAAAACATCATGTATTCGGATAATTGTACAGAAGTTCCAACTAATAGGCTAGGGCTCCTTTTTGTTGTAGAATCCGAAAGGGCCCGACATACCTAGGACTTAATTTTCCTTTTACTCCAAATCGGTGAACTCCCCGTAGCGGTGAAACTTTGAGGTATACATAATCTCCAACCTCGAATTGAAGGTCTCGCCTACGTTGATCTGCATAGCTCTTTTGTCTGGTCTGAGCTACCTTAAGTCTCTCTCTGATGACCTGGATCTTCTCATCATTTTCTCTCACTAATTCTGGTCCCAATAAGGGTCTTTCTCCTGTTTCATACCAACACACTGGGGATCGACACTTTCTCCCGTATAGAGCCTCATATGGTGCCATTTGAATACTAGATTGGTAGCTATTATTGTATGTGAACTCTACAAGTGGTAGATATTTATCCCATAAGCCTTCAAAATTCAGCACACACGCCCTCAACATATCTTCTAGGATCTGATTCACTCGTTCTGTTTGTCCATCGGTTTGAGGGTGGTATGCGGTGCTAAAATTTAATTTGGTACCCAACGCTTTGTGCAAGCTTTGCGTAATCCGTAGTAACATCGACCCTCGATCTGACGTGATTGTTTTGGGTATTCCATGCTGGGAAATGATCCTTTCTATGTATAGTTCCGCTAGTTTGTCCACTGAATACTTTTGGTTAATAGGAAGGAAATGGGCTGATTTTGTTAGGCGGTCCACAATAACCCAAATAGCATCCTTCTTTTAAGGGTAACAGTAAGCCCGTAATAAAATCCATACAAATATCTTCCCATTTCCATTCGAATTTCCAATGCTTTAGCAATCTCGCCGGTCGATGTTCGCTTTGATTTTCGACAAGAGTCACATTGACCAACATATAAGGCTATTTCCTTTTCATATTAGCCCACCAAAAATTTTCCTTAAGATCCTCAGACATCTTTGTTCCTCCGGATGGATGGTGTAAGGGTATCATGGGCTTCTCGAGGATAGTTTCCTTAATATTATCATCCTTTGGTACACAGATCCGATTTTGGCGCCATAGAATTTCCTGGTCATCCAGACGGAATTCGATGGCTGTCCCTCTTTAATCCTCGCGGGTTTCTTCTCTAATAAAAGAGTCCAACATCTGCTTTTCTCTAATTTGGTCCAACAAGGTGGGATGAAAGGTCATGGCTGCTATAGTGGCACGAGTGGTAGATGCTCGAACTTCTATTCTCATTTTGGTTAGTTCTTGCACTATCTCGTAGATAGGATTTTCCAAAATGGCTTGATGACATTCCACTTTTCGATCGAGGGCATCACTACCACATTAGCTTTTCCAGGATGGTAATTGATGGTTAAATCATAATCCTTAATTAATTCTAGCCATCTCCTCTGCCTCATATTCAATTCCTTTTGAGTGAAAATATATTTGAGGCTCTTATGGTCACTAAACAAAATGCACTTGGATCCATACAAATAATTTCTCCATATTTTCAATGCGAATACCACCGCTCCTAACTCCAAATCATGAGTAGGGTAGTTGACTTCATGAGGCCTTAACTGTCTAGAAGCATAGGCAATGACTCTTTCTTTTTGCATTAAGACACCACCTAATCCATGCTTGGAGGCATCACAATAAACCGTGTAGTCTACTCCTTCTTCAGGCAGTGCTAAAATAGGGGCAGTGGTTAACCTTTGTTTGAGGGCTTGGAAACTTTTTTCACAATTTTCACTCCAAACAAAAGGGGTTTCCTTTCTCAGAAGCTTAGTGAGAGGACTGGCAATCTGTGAGAAATCTTTTATGAATCTTCGGTAGTAGCCAGCAAATCCAAGAAAACTACGGATACCTTTCACATTGGTGGGTTGGATCCAGGTGGTTACAGCCTCAATTTTGGTAGGGTCTACTTCAATTCCTCGGCCTGAGATAATGTGGCCCAAAAATGCTACTTGATCCAACCAAAAAGCACACTTATTGAATTTGGCAAATAATTGATGTTCTCGGAGGGTTTCCAAGGCAATGGTCAGGTGGTGGCCATGATCTTCTGCATTCTTTGAATAGATTAAAATGTCGTCAATAAAGACAACGACAAATTCATCGAGGTATTTCATGAATATTTTGTTCATGAGGTTCATAAAAATGGCTGGAGCATTGGTTAGGCCAAATGGAATAACTGTGTACTCATGGTGTCCATATCTGGAGACAAAAGCAGTCTTCTCAATGTCGGAGGGTTTGATTTTAATTTGATGATATCCAGACCGGAGATCGATTTTCGAAAACACTTTTGCTCCTTTGAGATGGTCAAACAGATCATCTATCCGGGGAAGTGGATACTTATTTTTGATAGTGACACTGTTCAGCTCTCTGTAATCTGTGCATAATCTTAGACTACCATCCTTCTTCTCCACAAATAGCACCGAGCCCCCATGGTGAGGTGCTCTCTCTGATAAACCCTTTGTCTTGCAATTCGTCCAACTGTTTCTTTAATTCACCCACCTCCTTAGGATTTATTCTGTAAGGCCTCTTGGAAATAGGTGCGGTGCCTGGAATCAGTTCTATTGATAATTCTATGTCCCTGTCTGGTGGCATCCCCGGTAACTCCTCTGGAAAGACATCTGGGAATTCTTTCACTACTGGTATATCCTGGAATTCCGTCTTCTGCATACTAGCTAGACTAGGGATGGGTTGTGGTCGCAACTTTCTCACTCCCACATACCTTAGTCTAGTCCCATCTGGCTTTCTAATGGATGCACTTTTAGATTCACAATCTATATTCACACCATTAGCGGATAACCAATCCATGCCTAAAATTATTTCTAGGCCGCTCAAGTCTATAACATAAAGGTCAGCTAGGAACTTGGTGTTCTGAATAATGATAGCTTGACCTTTTCTTATAGATGACACCTCTATTACGCCCCCTGGCGTACTCACTACCATAGCTTTGTCTAGGGGTTCATATGGTAATTTATTCCCTTCCAAAAATTTTCAGGAAATAAATGAATGTGTTGCCCCTGGATCAAATAAAACCATACCCAAAGATGGTGGAATTAGAAGCGTACCCGAAACCACATCAGTAGCTTCTCCTACTTGTTCAGCGGTCACATGAGTGAGTCTTGCTGTTCCTCCCTTCACAGTGCCAGCTAACATATTCTGAGTGCCCTTGGTAGGATTTTGCCTGACATTCTGGTAAGGTGCTGGAGCAGGTAGGCGAGGTACATTGGTAGGAGGCAAGGCTTGTCCTGAAGTCTTCTGAGGGTAAGGACAGTCAATCTTGCGGTGGCCTGGTCTTCCACAGTTGTAACAGGCATCTGTTCCCTTCAAGCAGTCCTTGGTGAGATGACCCAATCCACACTTAGCACATCTAATGGCGAGGGCCACTGGTCTCTGTGGGGCTGTCGTCCTCTGATACGTTGTTTGGTGGGGCTTGGGTTTTGGGGGCCCATATTTAGGTGGGTTAGATGGGTGTGAGGTTGGGCGAAATTTACTTCCTGAGGGGGCACGCTGATCAGTCCTTGCTTTCTTCCTCCTTTCCTCACTAAGGTTGGAGTGCTCACTTTCTAGGATAATTGCTCTATTCACTAGATCCTGAAACTCAGTGATCTTGTGGATAGACAATAGCATCTTAAAATAAGGATTCATGCCTTCCTTGAATCGATCTATTTTTTTCTCCTCAGTGTCCACATCTGCGGTGGCATAGCGGGAAAGATCATTGAACTGGCTAAGGTAATCAATCATCTTTTTGCCTCCCTGAGTTAGAGCTCTAAATTCTCTTTTCTTTAATTCTAGTCTACCAGTGGGAACATGGGTTTCTGTGAATCTCTGTTGGAATTCCTCCCATGTAATGGGCTGTTCACTGACCCTAGTACGAGTGTAAGTGAGCCACCATGCGGCTGCAGGTCCAGTTAGCTGGTGTGCGGCATACCGCAACTTCTCCTCATTAGAGCATCCCACTGTATTCAGCTTTTTCCCTATCTCCACCAACCAATCACTAGCATCTAGGGGGTCGGTGGCTTTAGCAAATGTAGGAGGTCTGGTTTGGAGGAAGTCACCAAGACTAACTCCTGGAGCAGCAGGAGGGTGAGGTGCTGCCACACGAGTCAATAGTGCCTCCATAAACCGATTTTGGCTCTCTTGGGCTTCTTTCCTGGAATTTTCTAAAAATCTGAGAACCTCTCCCATGACTCCTAGAGGATCTGCAGGCCTGGAAGATGATGCCTGACCAGTGCTTGGTACAGTTGCTGGTGGCGGTTGCTCGCCTGTGGGTCTTGGAATATTTTCTGGTGGTGCTTCTTCTGGTACAGGCTGAGGTAACGGACCCAATCTCAAACCCAGCTCTCGCTCAATCCGCGGACGATCATCCATCCTACAGAGGTAAGGCCACAGGTTTTAGTTGCACGGATAAACCTTTCTACCCACCACCACTCTCTACCCAAAAGGCTAAGGACGGACTTCCTAACTCCAGGTGGGTGTAGCATTCATATTAAAAGGAAAAGTATAGAGTGAGTTGTAGGATTTGGTGCAACTTAGCAGCTAACAGCATTAATTTAAGGAGAGGAATGCATCTGTAAAGGTGATTTGAGGCTTTAACTCTCTCTTCTTTATGCAAATAAATCGCGAGGCAGAAGAAGAAAAATATTACTTCAACAAAACCAGAAAGAAAGAAACAAACCAAGAAGAAAGGAAAATTGCAACCTACACTAATCGGGATTCTCGTATCAGCCTACGCCGAGAACCCGCTCGAGATCGCCCAAAGCTGCGCGCTTGGGACCACGCCGTGGCTCATTCTCGAGTACGCCCAGACTTCGCTCTGGTGCGCTCACTCTGCGCGGGTGCGCCACGAACCACTCGTTCGGGAAATCTCAAATTTAGCAAAAATGGGGTAAGAAATTTTTATATCACCAGTCTCAGATTAGTCTAGGTTTCATGTGGAAATTATAGCATTTTCTAAAGACTGATGACACTCTTTTTCAAAAATTGAGATGAATGAAAAGGAAGCTATGGGCAAGGCTTCACCTTGTCCAGGGACAAGGAATCAGCTTGCGAGAAGTCTAGCTATATGCCGCTATCCCCGGCACACTACTGCCTTAGAATGACATGCTCACCCCTAGGTTTCAAACAACCTAGCTTATGTTGCAATGGCTAGCCTACCAGGTTTAACAGCATTAATTTAAAAAGAGAACAATCTAGTCAAATAATATTACAAGGCATACATAAGAGAGCTCCATTATAAATCGAAAGTACTCGAAAATGACAGAAGAACATAACATACACACTCCATAGCAGGGATACCATCATATTGTCGCCATAGATTAAATGAGTACCCCCCCTAGGTCCCCTGATCTGGGCTCCCCGGCTCCTCCTCAGGGTCACTCTCCTCCTCAGGATCACTCTCCTCGCCCCCATGACCCCGGCTGGTGCCCTCTCCCCAAGGGGCTGAACGACTGCTGCCAGGGGCCGCGCCACAAGCTCAGAGAGCTCGTCAATGGTAGCGGTGTCCTCACAGATCGTGGTGCACCGAGATGCGAGCCCTCCTACTCTGGGGTATAGGTGTAGCTAAGTAGGAGTAGGGGTCAAGGTAGGGAGTGGGAAAACTAGTGTAATAATCTGCATAGGGGTCAGGGGTAAAAGCTGGGGAAACTACAGGGATAAACCCATCCCCTGGAAACAACCCGGAAAGATAGGATGAGGTCGGGGGGGGGAGTGGGTCAGCCTTTGGTCTTGTCGGTGCTCTAGGTGATTAGCCTCGGGAGTGTCTACCGCAGTCGGGCGGGGGCTAATGGAGTGTCTGGCTGGTGGACTCCCTGCATCCTATCAGCCTCAAGGTCGATGCAGCGCCGCCTCCAAAAATCGGAGGCGTCCTCCGCTCTCTCTAGAGCCCCATAGGTAGCGGTCTGGTGGAGGGCATTTGCCAGTAACATAGTACCGACGGTCTCCCTCT